>CM060897.1:99672675-101115175 GCA_030762935.1 Hymenopus coronatus
AGGTCTGCATTATTTCGCGCTACACACTGCGCCGCGTGACGCCATACTGACGTCATCGCCTTCCTAACAGACGACGGCACCTTTCCTTCACCCTTACTAAATTAACTTATGACCTTGTTGTAAAGGTTTACTGGTATAATATCAATTTATCAGTAATAACTTCTGACAGGCCAAAAAAAGGTGATTCAACTAGAGACCTCTCCCCTTCCATTGCCCTTTGTTTTTTACTTTAAAAACTTGAAAGATGTTTACGGTGTACATAGTAATGTGTAATGCAATAAGATGGCGGCTGGAAAATGTGCTTCTGTAAAACCCTAACATTTCTGCCCTTGGGTATGAGCTAATTCAGCTAATTTTGTCCATTTTATTGAGCTCAAAACCAGTTTTTCTACATCAGCGGAGTTTGCCACTTTATTGTGCTCAAAACCAGTTTTTTTAAATCAGTGGAATTTGCCACTTTATTGTGCTCAAAACCAGTTTTCTAGTTCAGTGGAGTTTGGCACTTTATTCATTCACAACGTGGCAGCAGAAACACAATACTACAAATGGCAGACTGTTCAACTCTGTGACATCATGGGGGGATAGTGTTTAACGCCCGCTTTTACTACTTGTGGGACCGCAAGCGATGACACTGGTGATACATGGAATGAAAATGGAACAGCGGTGGATGGCGGGGGAAACCGGAGAGCCCAGAGAAAACCCGCCCCTGCGCTGCTTTCTCCACCACAATCTCACATGCGGTCGCGAATGGTCTAACCACTCGGCCACGCCGCGACCCCAAGTAGGTATTGAACATAGAACATGTCAAATACACCAAGTATACAACATTTAAAGTTCTCGCATAATGATTGATAGTAAACATGTTAAACTTTTAAGTACATTAAATTTAAGACAGGTATTCAACATTAAAAAATTATAACATTTGGCTTTTACAGTCAATGTCACTACTGATAGGAGCAAAGAGTAAGGGGCATTTCAATCGATTCTTAAGGGTGAGGAAAGCAAGAAATCTCAACTTTAAAGGAGAACGAGAACAGAAAATCGAAAAAATAGAATTATTAAAAGATCTTTTAGTGCTTTAGAAAATGTTTCACTACTATAAAAAGATTAATATTGGGTGAAAGTGCCTGGAATGAAGCAGGAATGTACCAGTAGAATAAGATAATCTAAGAGACTGAAGAGAGTTAAAATTGAATACCTATGAATTAGAGATCACAAGTCTAAGAAACGTAAGGCGATATTGTTAAAAACAATTGAGATATTTCTGTTATTTACTTCTTGCTTAAAAAAATATTTTTTGATACTCGTATGCTTATGTTGCTACGACATTTATATGTATAGTAGCTGTGTTGAGTTTAATAAAGCCTTTTCGAACATGTAACATTGAACTTTATTATATGCATTTATTACACTCAACAAGAAGATGAACAAATTGCTACTCCCCATGTCTAAACATCGATCCAGAATTAAGTAACGCTCAATAGGGATAGTAGCAAATACAGCACGTTAAAGAATTTCATTCTAGCGTATCAAGTAAGCGAAACTGACAAATTACATGTACGGATAAACCATGTTTCGCCCACTATTTATGAATATATAAATGAAGCTAAAACTTATAATGACGCCGTTAGTATTCTAGTTAGCAGTTTCACCAAGCCTGTTAACCAGATAGTTAGCAACTAGAAAACAGCAGCTTGGCGAAAGTTTCCTAATTTCCTTAGTAGACATTATTCTTAACGTTTTCCTGTTACATATACCTACACAAACATAGACACATTTACAAACACAGAAACACCCATGCCCAAGGCGGGACTCGAACCCATGATCCTGTGCAGCACGAAGCGCCAAAGCGAGACACTTTAGCGAGCGCGGCCACCGGAATCGGCATTCTTTCAAGTAAACGAACATTAACGAATAAACCCGACCCTTACCGATTTCGTTCATAGCACTTCCTGGCGAGGGTTATATGAACTGCGAAATCGTGACGTCATAGATTAGTTTTGTGCGAGGTGAACCCTTTTGTCGTTATAATCCTCTTGTGTTGAACTAAGCATTATGACAGACCTTTGTGCTGACGTCATTATAGGTCTTGATGTACTTAGCCGCCATTCATCTGCGGAGATAAAATTTTGGGGCTGCAAAGAACCCCTAAGCATCTGTGGTTACCAGTAGCTAAGGTCGAACCTGTTAGGCTTTTTCGAAATATTCCTTCAGATTACAAGCCGATCGCCACTAAATATCGACACCACACAACTGACGAGAAATTTATTCAAGAAGTCCATCAGCCTTTGAAGGAGGACATTATTAAGGGGAGCTTCTCTCCATGGCATGCCCAGTACTTGTCACCCATTCGGAAAATCACAAGCGTCGTTTCGTAGTGACAATTCTCGAATTGTTAATCAATATACTGAATAAGATGCTTATCCACTTCCAAATATTGATGATGTAGTGAACAAGGTAGCTAACTATGAAGATTTGAGCTCAATTGACTTGAGAAATGCCTATTATCAGATCCCAATTTGTGAGGAGGAAGGTGCTTATGCGACTTTTGAAGCTTGCAGTCAACGAATTCCATTTGGCCCAACAAATGGAGTGCCATGCTTCCAATGGACAATGGATCAAATTAAGAAAGGAGTCACTGGAGTTGCAGCTTACTTAGATGACGTCACTGTAGGTGGCAAAAATAAAGATGAGCATGACTTGAACTTAAAGAAATTTTTGAAAGCTGTCGAAAAGCATGAACTCATACAAGGTGGAAAAGAGAGGACTGTTTCAATTAGAGATCTAACACCTTTATCTCCTCCAGGGGGAGAGGATGTTAAGGAAACGCCAGATGATCATGTTCTCATGAAAGTTCCAAAAACCAGATCTTTAATTCCAGCTCTCTCTGAGTCAGAATCTCAAAAATCACCAAGGTCAGAAGAAATCACTCCACTTACTTCTATCCAACAACCTAGATGGAGCACAAGGATTCGTCACTGCCCTATTTACCTTCAAGATTATTATTTTTATTTAGATGGGGGAGAATGAGATATTCGTTTCTTGCATAAATTTTGTATGCTTATATTGCTACATACTTATTTATATGTAGGTATAGTAGCTTTCCAAAGGTGTACATTGCATTTTATAATAATTTGTTTTTTTCTTGGTTAGACCGAAATGTTAGAAGGCCTATCAATCTGCATAAATGAAAAACCTTTGAAAAATTATCTTTTCGCTAAAAAGTAATGGGTTAATATTATTGGAGACTTTAACTATAACTCTACAATAAGTGATGGAAAAATATATATAAATAAATTCCATGGCATGACAGCTCACAAGGAACCTTGGCCTACAGCCTGGCCGCTGCATCCCCCATCTGCAATATTGGAGAGTGAGACTTGGTCAGCGCCTCAAGGCCAATTATGCAGTCCTCTCGATCTGGAGCCGCTACTTCTCCATCAAGTAGCTCCTGAATTGGCCCCCCCAGGGACCTCACAAGGTTGAGTGCACCCCAGACCAGGCCTCCCAGCAGGGGAAAAATCCACATGTCAGTACCAGGAATCGAACCCAGGTCTCCTGCTTAGCAAGCAGCTGTGCTACCACCGTGCTGAGATGATCACTATATACATATATTTAATTAGCTACTAAAATTTTCTTTATTTTGAATGACGGTAGGTCAATTAGAATGTGTGCTTGTAATCAAGCTGACAAGCTTCCCATCTATCTTTCACATGTAAAAACTGAATGTCTTGGGAGAGTACGAAGATCATTTAGAGTATGGCTATTTCCCTACAATTATGAATGCAGGAAGTGGTAACATATTCAAATACTACAAATCTGAAAACTATACACAAAACTTCCATAATTTCTTTATATATATTAAAAATGTTTATTAATGATGCTCTCAATTGCCAAAATCATATCAGTTCTGCTAGTGCACCGGAATTTCATTTCACAGTTTTTTTAACATTCCAGTAAATCTATTGATATGGAGTCGTCACTTTTAAGCACACTTAAAAACCATTGGTATGAGCCAGATCTGAACCAACAACCTTGGGTTCAGAAACATGGCCTAGCGTTCACATGCTAGCCTCTGGTTCAGCCCGACAGAAGGTAATAATCTTTTTGGGCATAAAAATCCTTAGCGAAGTAATTCCAGTGGTCCCATGTCATAGTAGAGGCCTCTGAGCAACATTAAGTGGTATTTCATGCTCAATATAGAATGGTATGCTGAGAACCACAGTGCTTAAAGGTTGCTTGATTTAATCGTCCTGGTGTCTCGAATTTAAGAGATTTAATTTAGTATTTTAGTTATTGTTTTATAAATATTAATAATGCTTTATTGGTAATGAAATGTTTGTCGTTTTTAAGGATATCTAGTTTTTTAATAAACGAATTTAATTCGGGAAATATTTTAGTTATTTTTTATTTAATTATTAGAATATAAAATATTTCTAATTTCCATAAATGATGCTGTTTAATTCAAGCAGCAACGTAACTTTCCCTCTCAACATTTTTTTCTAAGTTGTAAACCTATAACAAGGCATTGGTATTGTGTGTCTGGTTGCTTTATTATAATAAATAAAAGTAAAAATTAAAAGCCCTTTTTTGGTATTTACAAACTTTGGTTTTCCTGTCCTGACAAAATGTTAACATTGTGAACCCCCAGTCATTTTAAAACTACAGGGGTGTCAGGAAATTGGCAAATGGTCTCAGAAAGTAAAGGTAACATGGTAACCTTCACTGGCCTTCAAAGTAATCACCATTAACTACCTTCTGACATTGGTCGTAAAGCTGTTGTCAGCAAATGCTTCTTGCAGAATCAAAGCACTGAGACCACACCTTGTTGGATTTCTGCAATGTCTGCGAAGCATAAGCCTTTCAGGGCTAATTTATGGCAGGGAAACAAAACAAAATCTGCCAGCAGCAAATCTGGAGGATAAGGAGAGTGTCGAAGTCACTTTGCATCAGGAAAGTTGAGTACATGGATGGTAGTGTGCGGTCAGGCATGGACATGGAGGAAATTCCAATAACCACTCTTGTACAGTTCTGGTCAAACCTTACCAGATGCATTGCAACAACTGTTGCAAAACCCAGTTGTAAACTTCTATATTGACAGTTGACCCTCGGGTAGAAATTCATAATGGATTAAGCCCTTGGTGTCGAAAAATGTGCTCAACATAGTTTTAATCCGAGTGTTGATGCTGACCTTTTTTGGGAGGCAGGGAAGACGAACACCCTACCATTGAGAGTCACTTGGTCTCCAGATCATATCGGCATCATCTCTGTGATGGTTTCCAAAAACTACATATTCCAATCAATTACATTGATGAAATATCCAGACATTTTTCCATCAGTTTTCTTCTGCTCATCTGTCAGTGTGTGCAGTAAAAACTGGGCACAAATCTTCCACTTTTTCAAACATTGTGAGCAGTAGTGGTCACACTGTCCCTGTTTATCTCCAACGCTTTTTCTTATACACACCTGCCTATAATCCACAAGCATTCATTGATGCCCCTGTGTAACAAAAGCAATTGTCTTGTTATCAAGTACTTTTAGACAATCTACTCTACAATACCTTAATTAACTTGATTACATGTCTTATAAAGCAATATGCAGTATTATTTCTCATTTATTGTTAATTTGTAATGTTAGCTAACTTGTGCTAAGGGAGAGCAGAGAATTATGCAAAATTATATTATTATATCAAAAAAGGCAACCCCTATTGTATGTGAAAACCTTGAGAACTTTCAGAATTAATTTATGTTGCTTGCATGCATCAGTGATATGCAAATGAACTTTGGAAAAGTCCCCAAATATTCTGTAAAGAAGGTATTTTTCTTTGCAATAGCTTGTCACATGGTATCAGCACAATACTCTCATGTGATTCTGATGACATAGGCTGTAATTTTTAGTGCCTAGTGTCAGCCAATAAGTGTCAAGGAAGACATTTTCTTCAGATGCGTATTAAAGCAGTCACAAACTGAGAACCTACAAAAAGGGCTCTGTTCTTCAGAGGTTAAGTCCATACCACTTTTCATAATGAAATTACATTAAGAATTTTAAGTGTGTGATACGTATTTCTTGTAAGAACGTATGAAATGTAACAGTTTTAGCATTTTAACATGTTTTATTCAGGTTTCTCAGAATTTCAATGTGCTAACTGTGGGGGAAAAATTGTTTGTGTCCGTAGCATCCCTGAGTGGTGCAAAATGTACAGCACACTACGTGCAAAGATGCCAGCCAAACATAATGCACAAACAATAGTATGTTTTAGTACTCTTAACGTGGAATGCCAGTGGATTCACTAAGGATCCAGTAAAAAAACATTTTATACAAGATATGTTAACTAAACAAGAGATCAACATTTTTAGTATAATAGAAGTAAATGTAGCAAATGAGGATATGCAATATTGCAAATTTCCTGGTTATCAGATTTACTGCCTAGAAAAGAGTAAACAAGCAGAAAGCGGAATTATGGTGGGTGTTAAAGCAAAGTTTCAAAATTTAACAAAATAAAAAAGATGAACAAGCAAGATGCATCTGAAATTTGAATGACAACAGTGTGGAAAAATGGTAAGAAGTACACAATATATTCTTGTTACAGTTCACCTGGCAATAGACATTTAAATCTAGATATAATAGAACCTACAAAGAATTTGTTTATTTTGGCTGATATTAATGCCCATTTTGATAGAGGGGGAATTACCAGAAATCCAAATAAACTGATAACAGATTTTAATAACAAAGTTCTGAAAGCAGCCAAAAAATCAATCCCATGTGGGAGATCAAAAAAGTATATGCCCTTTTGGAGTACAGAACTAGAAATGCTAAAATTAAAAACCAAGGAGGCTAGAGTTAAGGCACACACAACAAAAAATCAGGAAGATAAAAGACATCTAACTCTATATACAGAAGAGAATTAATTCAATCAAAAAGAAAAAGCTATAATAAATTTCTAATAAAACTAGACTATAGAAGACCAATTTGATAGATACCAAAAAAGTTCCTCCATCCTCCATGTCCACTTTAGAATACAGGAATTGGAATAAGCGTTTAAATGCTGAAAAATAAGAAACAACCACAGGTCCAGATCAAATGCATCCAGAGTTTGTTAAACACCTTGAAGTCAAAGCCAAAGAACTGTTGTTAAAGATAATTAATAAAATATGGGATGGTAAAGAGGCTATTCCAGCAATATGGAAAAAAGCAACCATTGTACCAATTCCAAAGAGTGGATAATCCTTACAAGACCCCAGTGATTACACACCAATCATGGCAAAATCAATGAACAGAATGGTCACAAATAGATTGTTGTACATCTTGGAAAACAACAATCTTCTCGCAAAAGAACAAGCTGGATTTAGAAGACATTACTCAACAGTACATCAGACAGCCAGAGTTTGTGAAGACACCAAAAGTAACTAAGTAATAACATGATAGTGCTAGCAGTATTTGATTTCAGAGCAGATTTGATCTAATATGGAAAGAAAAAAATTTCAAAAAATTGATACAGCTGAAATGTCCAAAAAGGATAGAAAATTGATACAGAGAACTTGGGAATCAAAGCACGATCTCAGTTAAATGGAAAGATGCATTATCAAAGTACATTCAATTTAAAACTGGAGTAGCTCAAGGCACTATTTCCAACCTTATATTGGTTAATATGTACATCTATGATCTGCCAAAGTTTAATAAATCCAATATTAATATAGCCATTGCCCGCCTGGGTAGCATGGTGGTAGCATGTCTGCCTCACGTTCAAAAGGTCGTGAGTTCGAATCTCGCTTAGGGTGAGTTACCCGGGTAAGGTTTTTTTTCGGGGTTTTCCCTTATCCTGAGAAGACGAATGTCAAGTAACTTTAAGCTCAAAAAAAAAATAAATAAATAAATAAATAAAATAAAATAAAAAAAAAAAATATATATATATATAGCGATTATGCAGATGATGTGGTACTGTGGACTTTTGAAGAAAACCGCAATAGCAATATATATAAGAGACTAGGGGATTAAACCAGCTGTAGAGAAATTATCAACATGGACAAAATAAACAATATGAACATTAACACAGATAAAACTAAATATCAAGTATATTCCATGAAACACCTAAATGAAAAAAAATTGTAAATATTGAAATAAATAACAAAAGAATTGAATACTTGGATAAATTTACATAGATATCACTTATGGCAGAAAACTGATCACGAAAGATTTGTGTTGAATCTTGTAAAAAAGCAAACAGTAGAGGACATATTTTAAAAAGATTAGCAGGTTCCAAATGGGGCAGCTCAATTGACTTGCTGAACAAAACATATAATGCCTGCATAAAGCCAGTATAAGATACGGAGAACTACTGGTATCTGTAAATAAAAGAAATAAATAAATTAGAAGCCAAAATAACTGTTTAAGAATGGTGACTGATGCAGTTAAAACAATACCTGTGCCTGCCCTGCTGGCATCAATAATATTCCAATAAAAGCTCATATAGAAACACAAGCTGCTGAACTGCATGTCAAACTTAAGGCAGATGCAAATAAACACACGTGATTTCATACATTGCCAAGAACAAATTGAAAACACAGGTAAATAATACAACTTATTTAGAACAAAATTTAATTATTTAAAACTAACTGAAAAATGTGCAACAAATTCAACCAGAACAAACCTTATTGATTATTTAAGCATAGAAGTTGATCTGAACCTAACAGAAGAAATAAACAAAAGCAGTGACTTACCTGAGACATTGGAAGACTTGGAGCTAGACCAATGTTTTATTTTATTTTTAAAAGTTTGAATTTTGGGTGAACATTTTTTTTTAGGGACGAAGGGCCTTTGTTTAATTTTACTTAATTTATCCCTCATCAACCAAACCCTGAGACAGAATGGCTTAGAATCTATACTGATGGCTCAGCTGATATAACAGTTAACAATGTGGGTGGAGGTATATAAAGCAAATATTTCTCCTACTAAAATAAATAAGTCATTCTGTCAGACTCCTGTGCAGCCATACAAGCTTTTGGAAAATACGTTAGTCAATATCAATTAACTGATATTAAAGAAATAAGATCACAGTACAAAATACTTAAAACAAAATTCCAACAAATAGCCTTGAAGTGAGTCCCAGCACACATAGGGCTTACCGGGAATTAACTGGCAGATGCACTCGCAAAAAAGGGTGCAATGATAGATCCAAAACCACAAAATAAGTTTGTATAAATGAAAAATTGAACATGATTGGAAGGATTATAAAGAATAAATATGACCCACATATTAAAGAAAAAATAAATGATAAAATTTATTCCAATATTACAAAAATAGTATAAAAAAATCCTCCATATTCCTAGAGAGAAGGCAGTACCACATTTTAGATTGGCGACAGGACATAATTGTCTAGCAGAATAACCTCATAGATGGATTTAAAGAACATAATCTGTGTTATCTTAAATACTGAACGCCTTATTAATTGTAAAGAATTTAAGAAATCCAGTAAGGGCCAACAGTCTACACAAATTATATTGGCTGGCAAGGGAAAAATTGAGATGATCAAAACTCCTGCACATTGGAACAACAACATATTTAACTGTGTACACTGTTTTGTCAAGGTGACGTTGCTATGAGTACTTTGTGTTCAACATTAGCAAATAATTACCAGAGTGAACAAGGATCATCTTTTCAGTTATTTATTACTTCTCAAGTAGTACTAATACCTGTGTACTTTTCCTGTCACCACCCCTATATTAATTGCTCTACCGAATCCACTACAGCAAAGCCGAGGCAGAGAAATATCATCCACAACCAGGTACATGCCTACTTAAAACAGATCCTGCATCAATCTTAACATCTATATACTGTCTGTTGTCACTCTGTAGACTCGACCAATGCAACAAAACTTATCGGTGAGAAATTTCCTTGTAATTAACACTTGTGGGGTGTGTCGTCTGCTGGCAGGGGCTTGTCAGGTTGCTGACCAATCATAGTGTAAGAATATATAACTGCCAGAGATGTGATAACATTGGCATTGCAACACTTCGTGGTTTAGTGGAAATTTACGTGCGCGTTATCATGCATGACTGATCAATTGTTTGCAATCTGATGGATTGATTTCATTCTGTGAAAAGCTCGGTTACATTATACTTAGTGATTCCGTAAGGATTTACATTTATAATCGTTACTACCTTTTATATATCGCGAACACTGCTCTTGTTCTCATCCTAGAAATACAATAAGTGACGCTGTGATTTGAAAATGTCTTACATACATGATAAGTAAGTTGAGGTTACTTTAGCCGAAATAATAAAACATTTCCGTTTAGTGAAATACAGGACCCAATGTGGAAAGGAATAGATGTAACTAGTGAGAAATGGGGAAAATAGTTCAACATACGAGAGGTATGCATGGAGAGAAGGCATTTTAGAGGAAGCAGTGGAATGTGTCGCTGCAGATGGGCAGCGAGTAAATATGGCAACAGCGTACCGAGATGGCCATGTATCAGCAGAATGTCAATCACAAGGTAATTTCTCATCGATAATAGTGAAGCTGAGGGTGGCAGAACTAAGAAACAATAGACAATGTTGCACCTGGTATGATTTAGACTTGGTAAAGGTCTACCTCAATGCAGTTCATCCGCGAAACATTCCTTTCTGTCTCTAAAGAATTTAAACCACTCAAACACACACTTTTTACTTACTGCATTAATTTCTGTTCTAATTTGAAGCAAAACTTCATATTAATGCATCATACTAATTGCTCTATTTTCCAATGACATGAGTTCTCACGATGACTCTGTTAGTTGGGTCTCAGACTATACCACTGATTCACTTTATGACCTGCGTGACATGTCTCTCAATGTATATGCCCAGGTGCCTAATCCTAACCACAGAGTTTTTAATAATGGGACTATCCATCTAACTTTTCTGATGCACCTTGTATACAGCACATCTTATACTAAAAAGAAAGATACTATAGAATTTTTACACATGCTAAAATTTTAAAACTACAGAGCAAAGAAATTTTCCTTGTGCTATGGCTGACGACAACAATGTATTAAATCCACCATTAATACACTCTTGTGCGATTTTTATTAACCCATTCAAGGATACCCAACAATGGAGGTGAGGTGTTCCTTGCCAGTGTGGCCAACATACACACATACTTTACACTTTGGACATATAATAGCTGCAATATTATCTTATAATGCTGCATAATGGTAAGAGCGAATTTTCATCTTGCTGCAATTTCTCTGAATACAGAACACACATATTGACTGGATTTGATTCTACGAACCTTGGTTTCATAGGTTATTCACTCCTATGATGTCTTAGACCACATGGCCATAAATCCAATCAAGGTTTGTATTATTTAAAGGAGTGATACGTTATCTCTGGGTAAAATGAGTTATTTAACAATCATGCACATGACATCTTCATCGCATCCATTATCACTGAAGGGGTTAATATAGCCAATAATGCTTTCAGAAATCTGTGCACTTGCTAAACACTATATTCGTCCTTCTAGTTAAAAATCAATAAGCATTTTTAACTTTCTCTATACGAACTACGTACATAGTGTATAGAGAAGGCATTACACTCCATCCAAAAATTTGATACCGAGATTTCACCGGAAATATATGTTTTAGGGTCCCCTTTATCCAAAACAAGTATTTTCAGAAAAAAGTCCATGTGTGTGTCCGTGAACATGAAAACTCAAAAACGAAAAGTCAGTAAAATACCAAACTTGGTATTTAAGTTTAGTATCTTCCAGCGATGCGACAAGAAGATTTTGAGAAAAATCCCCCCACCCAAACTACCCTTTTCATGGAACTTTTTTCGAACATTTTGATTTTCTGAAAAATGGATGTAACGATTTTGATTAAAATATTGTATATTAAAGATATTTATCTGACAAATAAAATGTATATTTTGAATTTTCTGGGAATAATCTCTGAAGACTACTTTATTCTGGGCAAATTTTACGGAATTTTGCATAACTGCTAAACCGTACGAGATGGACAAAAACTTGCCACACAACAAATGTAGAGCACTTTAAAACTCACAATTTATGTTATATATATTATTTTTGTGTAGTTAATTGTTTTTGAGATATTCCTTGTTTTGGTTTCAGCTATAAAAAACATACTTTTCTCATATAGGACTTTGTGAATTCGTGTCCATACAAACAAAGATACTTCAGTCACATAGCAACCAGCTTTTGACTATCACTTTAACCTATGGTACCCGCTTATTTCGCTTCTAATAACAAGGAAGCAAGTAATAAGACTATTTCTGCTAATTTTTTCCTGATTAGATTAAGTAAATAGAGTAATTTGTTACAGAGATGTAGATAAATTTATGTGAATGGAACACATAAGATTTTTCATACAGGAATTTGCAAACTCGTGTCCATACAAACAAACAAACTTCAGTCACATAGCAACCAGCTTTTGGCTTTCACTTTAACCTAGGGTGCTCTCTTATTTCGCTTCTACTTACAATAAAGCAAGTAATAAGACTATTTCTGCTAATTTTTCTCGATTAGCATGAAATAAATAAAAGAATAAGCTTATTAACAATAATTTGTGACAGAGATATAGTGAGTCATGTGAATGGAACACATCAGATTTTTTTACAATTAAACTGTTTTCCAGAACACATAGACCTTACATCTGGAAAAGAAAAAATATTTTTTCTTGCACATGTTTTGGTTTAGGCCTATTTTTATTAAATTAGTGTTTCTTTTCTTTCCAAATGTGAATATAAGGTTTTTGTTTGTTTGCCTCCCCCCCTCCCCCTTCACTGACAAATTTTCTTTTAACATGGTGAAGATTCCCCAATTATCTCTTCTGCAGTTCCATTAGAAAATATTTTTGCGCTTTTAGTTTAGTTGACTGCACATTATGGAGCAGTTATTTGTAAAACATCCCATCTGTCTGAAAATATAGTCTGGAGTTGATATATTCATAATACAAGAACAATATACTTGCTGTAAAACATATACTCATTTGGCTTCTTGAGAAAATAAATCAGCTGATTTTAGACTTTATGCATTTAATATGGCTTTAACTTTAGTAGTAAAAGTAATTAATTCTAAATATTAAAAACAAAGCATTAATAACTGTAAAGTTATTTTCATTCTAAAATTTTAACAAATAAATGTGAAGAGACTATTAATTAGAATTTTAAATAATTCCTTTATAACATATTTAAGCTTCTCACTATGTTATAAGGTGCTAGATCATCCTATTATTCTGAATTTTCCATAGAAATTATAGTTACTTGCTGATAACCAGTCTTGTATATGTTGAGGAAACACCAATTTTGTGGGTTGTTGTAAATTGTTTAGTTTTTGCCTCCCTTTTATTACCCTATCTTTTTTATAAAATTAAATTAAGAAATACTTGTTATAAACTGTAATTTAAATTAGTAGCAGTGAATATTATAAAATAAAGTTCAAATAATCATGAAGTGAAGCTTTCAATTCCTACTTCATTCAAAATAGCGGTAGCTTTACAGTTCACAGGAATGAAGTTCTGAACTTGGAATCCATTACTACAGTCACTACAGTCCACTGGAGGGAAGTATGTGCAGAGTCTGAGGGTTAAAATTAATCATATACACATTTATGCTAGAGTACATTTCATTATTCTAGTAGCCTTGTAATCTGTTTTTCAAAAATATTTTCTACTTTTAATATTCTAGAATATAAAACAAAGTCAATGCATAAGGAATTATGAAAATAGGTAAAATAAAGCACTGATCAGATTAATATGAACAAGATACCATTTGTACACATTTTAATGAACAGCATCTGTCTCACGTCTAGCTGGCTCATAGAGATTCCATGTTCCTTGGCAAGAGACTTTTAAAAGTTCACTTTTTCTACATCATGTTTCTTTGTTGGTGCAATAAAACAGTATATAAGTGAATGAAAAAGTAATTAAATATTCCACTGTAATATAAACCACTGAAATCATTTTGGTCTTCTGAAGCTTCCACGTCCTCCTTTCCCAGTTTTTGCAGATTTGCTAGAGCCTTTCTTTTCCTCTGCCTAAAACAGAACATATATACCACATAGTTAAATATTATAAATGGGGTAACTTTAATACAATATATCTGTGGAGTTTGGTCAGAACATGATAACTCCAAAAATGACTTTTTTATGCTAAGACAGTAGTGATATAAAAGATACAGGATTGTTTCTTTCCTATCACCACTCTCTTAGCATAAAAAGCCATTTTTAGAATTATCATGCTCTAACCAAATGCCACAGATATAATTTTCAGCTTTTGTCAGAAAATGGATAGCTGGGAAATATGCATTCTCCCACGACCCTGATTTATGAAGTGTTTTCAAAAAGTATTGAAACTTATTTTGTCCTGCATAAACCAATGAAGCACTAGAGACAATGGTTAAAATTACAATTGTGAGAGAGGATTTTCAGCATACATAAATTATTCACATATTGCTAAACAAATGCTACTGCAACAGCATAGAAACCAAACTATGTATTTTGGTGATACTGTAGGTCTAAAATATGTAGGAAAAATGTTATAGTGACTGATAATATAATTACAACTGTACATAACGAACAATCACTGAGAACTTAGTTTGCTATAGTCCTATAAGGTACATTTGAAATTAAGACGAATGAACATGACTCTTACACTTTTCACCGATTTTCCTTTTGATTGTTTTACAACCATGAGCCATCCTGTTTCTCATTCTAGCTAGTTGTTTCTCTGGCTATGGTCAAGTGAATAATTCACCTTTGAGTGATCCTATACACTGTTTTAAAAAACCAAAGATGAACAATGGTTATTTAAAATTAAATAGCTCAGAAGTTTGAGACAAGTGAAGTAGTTTAGTTGTTCTCACCTCAATTTAAGTGAGGTGAGTGTCACTATTCCGACTCATGTTCAACTATTAATTTTTCATAACTAAGCATTATATCTATATAAGATATGCAAACATTTGTGAAACTGAAATTTAAAGTAATATACCTTGCGCTTATTTGCAGCATTGTTATTAGTGCTGGGTAGAACTTTAAAGAAGGTATCTAAACGTCCTTGCGTGGCACCACTTTTAGCCTTAGCAAGCTTCTTTGCTCCATTCCTTACTCTGTCCTCACTGAATGCTTTATCTCCACACAAGTACTTCACAAGACCTTCCTCATCTGGCTCAGACCATTTTAGCTGAAATACAAGCAAAAACATTCTAACTATAAGGATTTTTTATTGGGACTTGGCTGTTGCAGCCAGCTTACAAAACAAACATTGGCATTATGTACAAGTTTGCACTTTTGTGCTAAATATAATTAAAGTTCGACTCCAATTAAATTAAAACTAATAATTAAAGCTTTTCAACCAACCCATACAAAGTTTCCTTCTTGGGGCCAGCAAGAATTGGCTTTTGTTCAATTTGCATAATTCAAGATGGGTAATAAGACTTGCTTTTATTTTTGTTTTTAAATATATACAAGGTATTTGGTATAACACCTGCATGGGGTTTTGCTTTTGGGTACCACTACAGACTATAGTTGACCATATCAGCAACTCTTTTTGCTTTCTAAATCTGTATTCTTGAAAACCTGTAAATAAAATATAACAAAACTAACTCTTACCTCAAATCTTACAACTGAAAATGTCCTGCAGCTAAACAAACATTGTACCAAGCAAATACATTTAGATTGACATGCTTTAGCTCAGCCTTCATAATATTTATTTAAGTTTGTGTGTTTTCCTTAAGTTCTACCAATGTGTGAGTGATTTTTGATCAAGATTTTTACAATTTGCCTAATTTTTCTTCTGCAATCACTGATGTTTTTGCATTTTGCATTAAAGCAGTAGTCCCAAATTTACTCACAAGATTGTGAACTGAAACACTAAAAGAAGTTATGCAGAACATTTCAGGAGGAATTCTTCATGAATGTGGCAAAACAATTCATCTCTAAAATAACATTTACCTACAAATCCATCTTTGCAAATTAAAGATGACTACTGACCTTAATAACTATGTGGTAACTGAAGCACTAAGAACCTCTCATGTGTTTTGAGAACAGGAAGGTACAGTAGATGAAAAATTGAACATTAAAAGCACTCCACTCTTATGCACTTATTTATAAGGGTCTCTGAAACGGTACATGTGGTCAATATGCTTTGGAGTGAGCATGTGGTGAGCAGGTTTAAAAGGTAAATGTAAAAAGAAGCTAGTAACAGTGAAGTAATAACACAAATATTAATATAAAAATAATAGTTGCTACAAATCTTCACTTATCTTTGGAATCCTTGCAATGAATTCATTGCATTATCAACATACATTTCCTTATGGTGTCAGTTTTGGTCTGGTTTCTGATGTTTATTTACACTGTTATGGTTACTACTACTAGGTGGATTGTGTACTGATGCACTGCTAACTTTGGAATCCTTGCTTTAGACTAGTTTCGCAATAAAAACATCAGAAACCAGACCAAAACTG
This sequence comes from Hymenopus coronatus, assembly GCA_030762935.1. Taxonomy (NCBI): domain Eukaryota; kingdom Metazoa; phylum Arthropoda; class Insecta; order Mantodea; family Hymenopodidae; genus Hymenopus; species Hymenopus coronatus. The sequence goes on from CM060897.1 coordinate 99,689,127, forward strand.
ACACCATAAGGAAATTTATGTTGATAATGCAATGAATTCATTGCAAAACTAGTCCAAAGCAAGGATTCCAAAGTTAGCAATGCATTAGTGCAAATCCATCTAGTAGCAGTAACCATAACAGTGTAAATAAACATCAGAAACCAGACCAAAACTGACACCATAAGGAAATTTATGTTGATAATGCAATGAATTCATTGCGAAACTAGTCCAAAGCAAGGATTCCAAAGTTAGCAATGCATTAGTACACAATCCATCTAGTAGCAGTAACCATAACAGTGTAAATAAACATCAGAAACCAGACCAAAACTGACACTAAGGAAATTTATGTTGATAATGCAATGAATTCATTGCGAAACTAGTCCAAAGCAAGGATTCCAAAGATAAGTGAAGATTTGTAGCAACTATTATTTTTATATTAATAAGGTTTAAAAGATGTTTATGGTGCTTGGGATCACTGCTGATGTAACACATATTGGGTGCACACATGTCAGAACAGCTCTGTGTGCAATTGCCTCCTCCATAGTTCAGTTCTTATGGTGGGGGTTGGGTATAAAAAGTGGTACATGTAGAATTTTTCTGAGTGAGATGTGTTTTTGTTTTTGAGCATTGCTGATTTGAAGGTGTTGGCCTGAATCACATCCCTGCACAGTACTACCACCAAGACAAAAGGATTTATACAACATAAGCTTAGATTTTATTTCTTTGCTGATGAAGATGGGGGCAAATAGCTTTAGTCACTGCTGTCCTTAGTTGGTAATTTCTTGTAGGCGGGTGTTCCACAGTAACTTTCTATCCCCAGTGACCCTTAAGTACTTGATGTGTTGATGGCAGTGCAACCTTTGTCCTTCGACCATTAGGTTGATAGCCAGGAGCAGCCATTTTGAAAATTCACCAAGTGTCATTTTGTAGGATTTACTTTAATTTTACAGTTGTGTTACCACGAAAGGGATACCACTGAACATACTGCTGGACTTTGAGTAGGCTGAAAAAATCCCTGATGTGATCAAAGTTCCACAGAGCAAAGCATTTAAGAAGAAGGTTAAAAATCTACTCCTAAACTATATGTTTTATTCCGTTGATGAATTCATGAATACATCTTTTTGATTATGTGCTAAAAATACTTGTTTATTTGGAAAACTTTGCCACATGAGCCATCCAGCTATTTATGTGTAAATAAGTTGATTTTTCTAACACTGAAACATTGTTTGTTACATGGGTCCTGTTCATCTGAGGATGTACTTCGGCACAAGATAAACCTTAACGACTGCCTCAAGACAAAATTAGCTTAGCAACAGTTGTACCCATTTTGATCAATACTGTAAAATATACTGTTAAATTATGTATTATTTGTTTTTGACAAAGCCATGAATTCATCGTATTTCTTAAGGTGAATAAATTCTATTCTATTGTTATGATTGCAGTGTTGTCAGCATATACAGTAATCTTGCACCAGTGTCCACAGGAAAGTTATTGAAGAAAAGAATGTAAAGGAAAAGTGAGAGGTGGCACCTTGATGTATGCTAGCTTGCATGGGGTGCTCAATGGAAGCACAACTCTCTGGATGTAGAAGGGTTTGTTTTCTAGAAAACTTTATCGCAGGTATGTGAAATTTTGAAGGCCGGGAAGATGGTGATCCAGCTTCTAAATTAGTCCAGTTGAATGCATCTTCCACACGCAAAAATATTGCCAAGGTTGAAGCCCCATTTTAAATTGTTCAGTAATGATGTCTGTTAGTTGCTGAATTTACTGTTTATTCTGTTGAGCATACTTTTCAAAAGCTAAATTATTTTGAAACTTCAATGGTTTTCAAAACTTGTTTTTGCATATAAAATAAAATTAGTTTCTGGAACAATTTTTAATAGTGGACAGAAGGTTAATGAAGCAATAATTTCCAGGTTCCTGGTACTCTTCCCTTGCTTCAGGAGCATAATGATCTTGATTATTTTCCAAGTTGGTGGGAAGTGATTGAAGCATAAACATGCACTGAAAATCTTTGTAAGCTGCATTAGGGCTTTTCTTAGAAGATATTTTAGGTTCTCATTAATCACTGTATCTGAGCTGGCAGCTTTCCAGTAGGAAGTTTCCTAATGGTATGATTGGTTTGAGCTGTTACTCTTGCTTCTGTGCCACCCAAGTTTTAACCCTTTCTTGAAATTCCCACTGTACAACAGGGTATGCCGTAAACCTGTCCTATGATAACCAGTGAATGTAGGCTTTCTCTGCATGAGAGAAGTGCATACTGCATGAAGTATGAAACACCTTGGTGCTGGGTTGATGCTACCAAGCTTTGAATGCCCTTACAGTTTCTACAAAAGATGGTCCAAATGTGAGGTATATAACATTGACTACTCCCACTGTTAATTTTGTTTGTCCAGATTTTATGCAAATGCATTATGCAGCTATTTTGTATTCGGGCTGGCATGTTTAACTCTAAAATTTCATCAAGGACCTCTGGCAAGTACTGAGCCACTCCACCTTTGAAAACATGCAATAACTGGACTGAGCTGTGGAATATATGATGGCACTTCTTTTTCATAGCTACCAGCTGGTGGTAAGCAATGAGGCAGTTAATTGTCAATGGCCTGAGCACACCATTCTGTGCATTTCGAGTGTAAACTTACTCCAGTCTACTGTAGCTAGTTTCCTGACCCCAGAAAAACTGAGGTACTAGTTCTGCACATTTCAAAATAAACAAGGCGATTGGAATACACAATTAGATTTCATGAAATTGCTGCACTTAAAGCTGGCATTGTAAGTTATAAGTTTGAACAAGAAAACTCCTCCTGCATTTGTTTGGCATGATTTCCATATGCAGTGTTTGGCACTAAAATTTTCATCAATTTTAACAGCAAAATTTTCTTAAATCATGTACTATGTGCAGAAATTTTTTTGGGTGCCAGTTTTACGGGGTATCAAGGGTCAGGGTAAGAAGGGAGAGCTCACCTCCAGTCTTTCTATAGGGTTGTCAATCAACGCTCTTTCTCTTATGGTAAATAGATTACCTAATTTACAGTGAACTAGTTGATTTGTGTGGGTGCGCACGTGTGTGTATGTGTGTTTGTGAGTGAGTGAACTCAGGGATCTACAGACAGAATTAACCTTAGCATTGAAGCCACTAGATATTAGTATTTTATGTCTCAATGTTGCTGCTCTGTTCCACTTTCAAAATTGTGGGAAACCTACCGAATGAGTGCCTACCTGACAAGAGAAGCGAGTGCCCAAGAAAATTGTGTATATTGTACATAAATCAAAATAATTTAAGAACTTGATTTTATGACACATTTCTCTTGATATGCATACCACAGTAAGTGTAGCTTGCATTTTGGCATTGCCTTATGATCAGATTATCCCTTCTTGTCAAACTTTACTGTCATAAAATTCTAATTTTAATTATGTTTATACTATTATAAGCTGCATCAACACAAAGCCCTCTTTACATTCAGGTATGGTGGCATGATTCATGATGCCACTATATGAGGTCCACCAGGAACACAACATTAATGCCATTAAGAGTAAAAGCACAGCACCACACTCAAACTTCACTGGTTGAAATAAGTAATTTACTTTGGACATGCTTTGGTGGCTATTGCCACTATCTTCAGCAGAGCTTTATGATGAATTTGTGGTAGGGCCTCTTCTGTGTAGATGAATTTTGAGATAAGACTGTTTGTTTGTGGTATATAAAATGTATGACTGTTTTTGTTTTTTAGAATCAATATACTTCCCCAAACTTTAATCCAATTGGATTCTGCACTGATTTTAGTACCTTGGGTTCACTGTGAAAATTATAGTTTTGAGTTAAAAAATGGTGTGCTACAGTGGACTTGTCTGTTTATGCTTTAAGTACAGCATGAGTTCTTTAAAATGTTGTCCGATGTTTCTTTTTGTTTTCCCTGTATACACCTTTTCACATTCTTTGCAGCTGCTTCATATATCCCTGATTGTTTCAATGAGGAGATTTTATGTTTTGAGTTTGTATGGAGGAGGTTTTTTAAACTGGCCTTATTAACTGGGGCTAAGTTAATGTTCATTTTATGAAATTTTTGTGTGCCAAAGGATGGTAAGTGAATTTTTTGAAGCTGGTTTCTGATTTTATTCTTTACTAATTTCTTTTACTTTCTTCTGTTTCATAAATTTATTTATTTTCATCTTTACCAGATGTTTTGTGTAGCCATTCTTTTGTGCAATTTCTATGATCAGATTAAATTCCAATTTGTATTCCTTTTGGCTTAATGGTAGGTTTACCAGTCTCAATGCAAGGCTGATGATCATGGCGTGTTTGTCTGAAATTGGGTTATAGCTGTTGTTTATTATGTAGCTGTCCGTTTGTGTTTCTTTCCCATAGATTACAAATTCTAGTTTGTATGGTTCCTGATTACTTTTCGGTTCAAGAAGGGAAGCAAGCCATTCGATTCTTTTTCTATTCTGAATTTTATGGAATGAAAACAAAAAGAAACACCGACCATTTTAAAGAACACATGAGGCATTTAAAGCATAAAAAGACAGATAAGTCAGCTGTGGCACACCATTTTTGGACTCAAAACCATAATTTTCACAGTGAGCCCAAGTTATTAAAACAGTGCAAAATCCAATTGGATTAACAGTTTGGGGAAATCTATTAATTCTAAAAAACAAAGACAAAGTCATAAATTTATACATACCACAAACAATCTCATCTCAAAATTCATCTACCCAGAAGAGAGACCTCTATAGGCCATTACCACGAGCTCATCAGTAAATCTTCACTGAAGATGGTGGCAACAGCCATTGAAATATGTCCGAAGTACATTACTTATTTCAACTAGTGAAGTTTGAGTGCCATGCTTTGTTTTATTCTTAATTGATTAGTTACCTCACTGTGCATTCCCATTAATGTTTTAATTGATGCCATATTTTACAAGGATTCTTTCCGAAATAGCATAATAGGAAAAGTGAAGTGATAGTGGAAATTGAACCAAATCACATTAGTGAAGTAATAGTCAGAATTGAACTAAATCACATTAGTGAAGTGAGTCAGGATTGCACTAAATCACATTATAAATACACTGATGTGAAATGTCTTTACACAAGACGGTGCAGTGAAATTCAACTTAAGTCTCATTAGTGAAGAGACAATAATTGTACGAAGCCACAAAATGAATTACTTTCCAGTATGTTTCAGGGAAATGGGCAGAATTTTAAGAAAATTTTACAAAATATTATTGGTCAAGTTATAAGAAATTTCAGTCTCATTTTGTAAATTTCAAGGATGTCGGATATTTAAAAAAAAAATTTGGCAACATACAAAGTTTAAAAAAAGCTATAATTATTTTCACCTACATTTTTATGCAGTAGGTAAAAATATCAGAGATTTGTAAAATATAGAGCAGAAAATGTAGTCGTCAAAATAAAATATCTTGGTGCTACAGCATTTGTATTTGTTCTGCTCTTTCTTAACCCTTACATACATGCTTCACTACACCAATCTGTGCTGTAGGCAAAATATCTACTCACGTATGGCAATTTTGCTAAGCTTTTCATGACATACAAATTCTGTAAATATAAAAAGATATTACAGTGACAAAATATTTCACAAGTATAATATACATACATCTACAGAATCAGGGTCTGCAACTTCTGGTTCCAGAAACAACTGCCGTGCTTCCTTATATAACCAGTCTTCTGCAACTGGATATTTCTTTGGATCTAGGTTCTTAACGATGGTTTCCAGGTTACGATGTTGCCTTATTAATTCAATGGCTCTTTTGGGACCAATACCCTTGATGCTATCACAGTAATCGCAGCCCAGCAAAATACAAAGATCAATAAACTGGAAAAGAAGAAAAAATTAAAACAGCAGATTCTAAATTTAGTTCCTTCAAATTCATTTGCACTGATATTAACTCATTCTATGAATTATTGTAGGGAATGTAATAGATTTTATTAAAGATTTTCAATTATGATTAATTTTCTTCAATACCAACCTCACTTTGAGAAAGTTCAAGGCCCTCTAGTACTTTATTGAGATGGAATTCTTGTATAGGCATCTTGCGTGCCTCACTAAACGTCATATGTCGCAACAAGACACTTGAACCAAAAGTCAGTGCATCCATATCTTCTGTTGCTGTACCATAAACCTTTCCTGCTTTAACCATAGCAGCACACTGAGCTTCTGCTTCACATGGTGCCTGGTAAAAACAAAACATTATTAACAAGCTGTAAAGCACTAAGGAAATTATTGCTTTTTTTGAGGAAGGCAGAATGAGATCCTTGAAGCAAGTTTTAAAATTATTGCTGTGAAGCTGGAAGCAGCTCAAGAAAACCAGAAAGATCTTGGATGTTAATAATGACTAATAATCTAATGTTATGTTCATTCACATATTTTGACTATTTATGTTATTTACACTATGTTTTGCAGGATGTTTTCACTTTTCCAAGGGCTAAAAAGATGTGACAGTTTGCTTGAGTGGTGAGTCTGATGAGTTTAGGAAACTCACTGCAAGTAAAATACATATGGAAGCATCTAACAGCACATCATATGAAAATTAGAGGGAACAAAATGAGTTAAGATATTCCTTCTATGGCTAATTTATTAAAATTATATCCTAACATGGAAACAGAATTCTTTTTTGTGCATATTTCTATCTTCTTCAATTAAGATGATCTTAAATTTCAAGTACCCAAAGCAACTGTTTATCACAACACAACTCTTATATTAAACTTTTTGTTTTCCTCCTGGGCAGTTAAATTGGATTACAAGGAGCAATCATAAATCCTTCGAAAAAAATAGAAACTAGACTTTTTTTTTTCAAAATATTCTCATTTAAGTTTGACATACTTTCTCAAGCATTTTACCAAATTTTAAAAATGTCCAAGAAGCATAATTTTGTAAGGTTCACATAATAGGCATGTTTTGGAGATGGCATTATGTTTTGCTGAACCATTTTTTTCAGGTTTGATAAGTTTGATGGACATTTAAACATTTCATTTCTACTTATTGCAGCCATAATGGTGGAGTGTGCAAATCCTCATAGTAGTGCAGAAAAACATAAAAGCATCAAGCTTTTAAAAAGTGAAAAGGCAATTGCATTAAACATGTTTAACTTTTTCTTTAAATTTTGTGACACTGGCTGTGAAAGATGTAACCAAACTGGCATCAGAGTCAACTGTGTATCTGTGAAGAGTGTTTCCAATATAAGAATGGAAATGAAAAAAAATCTGATGTGTTACACTCACACGACTTTCTCTAGCTGTTCTACAAACTTCTTACAAAAGATTATTCTTCTTTCTACACAATGCTAGTTGAGATAAACATTAGCAGAAAGTTTTAAATACTCAGTTCCTTATAAGGAGAAGGGAAGTAAGGCAATGCACTAAGCTTAAGTGATAGTGAAATGTTTTAAAAGCTGTCGTTATGAGATTGTCATTACAAATCACTTCTTTGCTTGGCCAGGAGTAGAGAAAAACGGACACTTCCTGTCTGACAAAAGCATAAGTACTTTATGTCAGAAACCAATAACAAGGAATATCTTGGATACAGTTACCTCCACAACAAAACTAAGGACATAAATTGTGTGTTTTGACAAGATCTACATTTTTTTGTGCAGTAAGTTTTTGTCTATCTCTTACGGTTAAGTAGTTACGGTTTAAGCAGTTATTATTCATCCAGAATATAGAAGTCTTCAGAGGCTATTCCCAGAAAACTCTAGATATATTTTATTTAGGATGTAAATATCTTTAATATACAGGATTTTAATTGAAACTGTTACAGCCATTTTTTAGAAAATCAAAATTTTTCCATGTAAAGGTTAGTTTGTAGTGGGGGGATTTTCTTGAAAATCGTGTCACATCCTCGGAAGATACCAAACCTAAATACCAAGTTTGGTATTTAACGGTCTTTTCGTTTTTAAGCTATGCTGCCCACAATCTCACACGGACCTTTTCCTAAAAATGTTTTTTTTTGGACTCAGGGGACCCCAAAACATAAATCTCAACATTGATCTTTTGGGTGGAATACAATACCTACTCTATCCATTATGCACATTGTTCATGCAGGCTAGAGAAAGTAAAAAAATGGAAATTGTAAAAACTCCAAAAAAGAAAAGGGAAAGGTCTTTTAGTATTTTAGAGCAACTCCTGGAACCAATGAAATGATCGACCAACTCCACAAGAGTTGAGATTAGGGCAGATGCTGAGAAGTGGTGTCAGCAATGTCATGTTTGTGCAGGAGCCAGGGTTGCATGCAACAGTAGTGTGGGGATACCCTTCGAAAACATCAATATAGCAGGACCATTCCTTGTATCCGACTCAGGTAACAAGTATCATGGATTACTTTAAGTGGCCGGAGGTTTATGCCATCCCCAATCAGGAGTCCAAGACAGTTGTTGACTGTCTCATGGTAGAGCTCTTTTATCACTTTGCATAGCAACCAGGGCACCAATTTTGAGTTGAACTGATGAGGGAGGCCCAAGAGCAGCTTGGGGTGCTTAAGACATGCTCAATACCTCTCCACCTACAGTCAGGTGGCATGGTATAGCAGAACATCACAACATTGGAGGGACACCAATGCTGGTCCCAGTAAGTAATTACAAAGTGATGCTTGTGTTACAAAAACCGACTCAAACTGTTACAAGCTTCTTTGCATATTTGCAAGATTTCAAAAGATATTCTGTTACAATATGCAAAGTTTTGGTACACTGAGCTCCTTAACTATTCAATTTAAAGAGATGAAAGGTGGCCCATATATTTCTAGAGATTTTATAACCTATTTAACATAATTAAGTTTCTATTATTCACTTGGGTTATTTTTTATGATTTTCACTTCAAAAATACAAAAATACAAAATACAAAAATTACATAAAATTTCAAAATTGAGCTTTTCTTAAAGCCAAAGTTATCATTTAATCAGTAAACTCTTGTATTTAATTAATTTTAGTTAGTATTATAGAAATGAAGTTTCTATGTTAAAAAGTTTTCAAAATGAGTATGCCTGAAGTTTGAATGTCAAAGAAGAAACATGTGATTAAAATAAAACTAAAAAGGCAAGCAAAGAGAGCATAATCATTAAACTGGCTCTAGGAGTTTAAAAGAGTTGCTTATATATGGCACTTTCAGTGTTAGTTCAAGAGCTAAAATGTCAGAGTCTATCTCTTAAAACATTAATGCCCAAGAAAAAAAAAATTAAATGATATCCACAAGATATCCAGTCCCCTTAAATACAGGGTACACACAAATGATTGGAACAGTTTTGTTATGTTTTAATGGTCATATTATTAGAGACATAGTGATTGTATTTTATGTTGTAAATTAGCTGTCCCTCAAAGTTTTGTTTGGAATGATGCTTCCTCCTATGGCAGCGAGAACACAGTTGTGACTTATACTTCCTCCTGCGACCATGAACTTCATCAGTTGTAAGATGGTGATGGTGACGGTGACGAACAGGGAAAAAGTGTATGCTGTCCTTGGGTTTCATTTGAGTAAATCTGTGACAACTGTGCAACAAAGCTTTAGAACAAAGTTCCGGAAACAACCACCCAGTGCAACTCCATTTGCTGATGGTATCAATCTTGATAACCATGGGATGGCTGTGCAAGGACAAATCAATGGGTCGACCAAGTGTGTCTGAGGAAACTGCTGAGCATGTGCCTGCTACCTTCACACGTAGCTCACAAAAGTCAACTCGTTGAGCAAGCAGAGAACTGAACATGCTGCATTCAACTGTTTGGAAAGCTGAAAAAACTGAAGGTTACCATTTCCAACTGAACTAGCATTATCACCCATGGACAAAGAGACACATTTTGCATTTTGTAGCAGTTTCCTGGAGAGGATGGAAGATAAAGTTTTGTAGTAAGCTTGTTTTCAGTGATCAAGCAGCATTCTTTCTCAGTGGTAAAATGAACAGGCACAGTGTATGAATTTAGGAAGCTGAACCTCCCTATACCATCATGCAGCATGCTCATGACTCTCCCAAACTGAATGTTTTCTGTGCATAATCACAATTTAAAACTGATAGTCCTTTTTGCATAATTGAAAAACCCATTACCGGGAAGATCTACCTGGATATGTTGGAGAATTGGCTCATACCACAGTTGTAAATACATATTGTAAATGTCATCAAACAACAGGATGATGCTACACCTAAATACCATTTTGATGTTTGTGACTTCCTGAATACCAAGACTACCAAAATGATGGATAGATCACACTGGCAATGAGGATAACGCACTGTCATAACCTCCACGTCTTCCAACCTCTTGCATCTTTTTGACAGGATTATGTGAAGGATGCAGTTTACATGCCTCCATTACCAGCTGATCTACGAGAACTATAGGTCTGCATCACCAATTCCTTTGTAAAATTAACAGGGACATGTTATGTTGAGTATGGGCTGAACTTGAGTATAGAATTGATGTTTGTAAAGTTACTCATGGAGAGTATATCAAACAGTTGTAAGCTCTTAAAAACACTTTATGATATGTTGTATCTGACTATACAGATTTTGTAGTGATAAGTCAAATAATAAACTACAGCAATGATTGGAAGCCCCTCCAATCATTTGTGCACACCCTGTATTTCTCTCTCTGTCTGCCATGTTTGGCTATTTTTCTCTAATAAATATTTATAAATGTTAATAAGATTTCATTTTTAGAGATTCAAATGTTATTGACATTTTTATTCTTATTAAATTAAGCAATAAAATGTAATACTTTACAAAGCAATATAAAAAAGTTTATTCACCTCTATATAAGGTATTCCCATGAGCTTCAACAATTCCTTGCACTCATCTGCATGCTGCTTTGTCACCTTGACCAAACGTCGGTTAAACTTGTCAATCTGTTCGACATCACCTGCAATTTTAATAATGGAAAGAGAAGTCAATAGTCATTCAAAAAAGTGATTTTCAGTGAACTCTGAAGCGTACAGCACAGCATGGACAAACAAAGAAAATAAAATTAATATGTTAAACAATCTGTAATTGTTCTTTCACACTAGCTCTGTGTAAGCAGAGAGTTATAAAAGACTTGGAAAAATTCAGCGCCACCTATGGGATAAGAACTTTAAATTTCTTCAGTTACAATGGCAAGAAGCCTTTGCATGCAATGGATCAGATAAAATGTAAAGCATTTACAGGCAATCTCATCATGATAATTCAAGCAGAGCACTTTGGTTCAAGTCTCAGATGTGGCATGGAATTTTTCACATCTGATTTAACTTTCCAAAGTGACCAATATTGCCATTTTTTTTAGCTTTTCCTTTAAAAAAGTAGCAATAACCTACTTTATTTCTTTCTGCTGCTACAACAATATGCTGGCCAATATGCTCTAAACAGAAGGAACGGATACATTTTGGTAAAAAACAACTGTAAAACTTCTGACTGCCATTTCCACATCCATCATCCCATCATTGTATGTAAAAGCATTATGAAGGAAGGGTTAGGAGGGGAAAGGCTTCAGACAAACATGTGGTTTGGAAAGATAATGAAATCATACTACTGCTACACACAAAGAGATTTCTTCATGTTTTTATGTATCGAGCTCCTCCTCATTTGGTTCACAGAAATGGCATGACGAAGAGTTTTCAAAACTTTCCAGCAAGCTTCACAGCAATATACCAGCTAGTAGATCCTGAATGATTTACTTCCATCTCTCAGAGTTTGTCCACAATATAGAAAAATTTACATGTGTGTTCTCATACATCCTCGCCTTCTTGGACTTTCGATGAACTCAATTGATTTAAAAGTCTGTCTTATACTCTGGTCCTTTTGATTGGTAGATTTCTTCTAACCTAACTCATAGGTATAGGATGTTTTGCATCCTTTCACTAGCTTAATTTCAGTTGGACTGATAGCAAGTTATCCAGCATCATTTCAGGTTTTGTTTTACTACCGTGAACATAGTTCCAGGCATCATTCTTAATAAGAACAGCACGCATTTGAATTTTCAATGTACCATAGTGCTTTTTGCTTTACACTTTATCTCAGCCCATAATTATGTGTAGCAGGGAACTGCTTAGATCATTAACAAAGTTTGTTGCCCTCCGTGGTGTAATGGTTAGCATGCTAACTTCATATACCCAAGGTAGCGGGTTCAAACCTGGCAGAGGACAATGGACTTTTTCGGGTGTAAAAATCCATAACATGGCTTCCTTCGGCAGGGAAGTAAAGCCATTGGTCCTGTGTCGTAGATTTACAGCACATAAAAGAACCTCAAGCCTGATAGAGAGGCCTCTGAGCAAAATTAAGCGGTCTTTCATGCCCAATATTCTATGTGGTACGCTGAGAACCACTGCAGTTAAAAAGCATCCATAAATAAAACACCATTTCGTTTCACTAACAAAGTTTCATTAACTGTGTAAACTATTAAGTTTAGATACATGAAAGCACATTGAGAGCACATAAGATGGAGAGCACATTCTTAGAAGGTGAAAAGTTCTTGTGTGTAAAAACAAAAGCAGTAGTTTTCAAAATAGTAACCTTTAATTTCATTTAACAAATAGAATCACTGTACTGTGGCTATTTCCAACAGTTTAGTTATGAATTAGATTACACTCATACTTCACTCTTGAATTAAAGCAACTTATTCTGGACGTGTTTCGGTGGCTGTTGCAACCATTTTCAACGGAGATTCAACAACCACTGAAACATGTACGAAGTAAGTTACTTTATTTCAAGAGTGAAGTTTAAGTGTAATCTATGTTTTTACTCTTAGTTGATTAATTACTTTATTGTGCATTCCCATTAATGGTTTAGTTTAGTAATGCTCAGATCTTTCCTATGGCTGCAATTGAGCCTGCAAGAAGCCTGCAATTGAGCCTATGGAAGTGAAGCGTGATGTAGAATTTCACTCCAGATATTTCCAACTAAAAATGGGAATCATAATGGAGCTCAAATTGAAAGATAGGATAATATATTTACCAGCTTCTTCAGCCTTCTCTAAAGCCTTCTGAGCTTCTTCTCTCCTCTCTGCACGCTTTGTTAGTTCTCCCGACTTCATCTGTGGTGGTTTACCATCAAACACATACACTGGCTTGATACCATTTTCAACTAGTCGAATTGAGCGGTAGAAAGTTCCCATCAGGTGGCTGCAAAGAACATAATTTGGTCAATGCAATAGAATTCTTTAACATGAAACTTCATGTTTAGAAAATATGAAGTTTCAGTTTAGAAAAAGGTCTCAATAAAACATAAATGAAACTCTCATTATTTGTGGAGACTTTAATATTGACATTGCAAAAATCTCAAACAGAATAAAATTTTATGGATATGGTAGGTAAATTTTACCTGAAACTTATATTAAACTTTCAAACCAGAAAAACAAAACTTTGTGAAACTATGGTTGATCAAACTTTAACACCTACAATACTCAAGCAATAAATACGGGTTTAATTGATCATAATGCTCTGCCCTGCTCACCTCAGCTAATACATGTCAAAAAAAGCAACTCCAATTACCAGAACAGGATATCAAGGAATGTTGAAGGGCAGAGGATTCTGAGTATTGAAACAATAACCCAATACAGCAGGCTAACTGGTTTTCATATATACTGTATACGAAACTCTCGAGAATGCAACGTACAACTGCCCATGCAAAAAACAGGTAATTCAAGGTATATTTCCCACATTTCTAATGATTGACCTTGAGATTTATTGTCATTGCAAATGCAAGGCGGACAGGAAACTGAACATGCTTAAATTCAAAAGGAAAGTGGGTTGGCATTAGTGGTATTCTTGGAATAAGCACATCCTCACCTTTGAATTTTCCTATGATTATAGTAGCTTAAATCAAATTTTTTTATAATTTTTTTTTACAGCAAGTCTTGTTCCATTGCACAATTTCGGCTGATTGAGATTGTGTAGCATAATTATTACAGAGTCAACCTTGAGCTGTAAATCGTGTAGCAGAATCCTGGCAAATCCAATGAATTTAGGAATTCAGTTAGATAATTGAAGACTTCATTTGGATTGGTAATGGAATCGATTCACTTAAAATAAATGCATTCGTCCATAAAATTAACTCTGAATTTTTATATCCAAATCATCTACATTCTTATTAGTTGCTGCTAAAATGGTTTGTTTGCTCAAGCATAGTTAATTACACCAATATTTGTGGGAACACTTTCGATATTAATTCTTCCTTAGATGTGAACTGATAAAAATTTGGTGTGAACAAAATGAGGCCAATAGAAGTGTCAACAGGAATTTTTCCATTGGCAATGTCTAATAATGCCTTTGCATCTGCAAACAGCAATGATCTGCACAATGTAGCATATATTGTTGGTATTGTGAAAAGGACAAAGTCAGCAACCCATAAGGTAGTATGGAAAGGAAGACATATGCAGTTAACAGAATGGATAAACAAGGATGTCAGCATAATAACAATAATGGCAGCACTTTTATAGTGTGGCGGTAAACGCTTAAATAGGTAATGAATTATATTAAGGGGAAAGTCACAAAGTAACATTTATGCTTCTTCCAAATATCTTTCTTTCCTCCTAATGTTTTACACCTCTTTCTTTATTTTCTTCTATGTCAAAACAGCTATTTTTAAGGCTAACAATAACATAACTAAAGAGCAAGTAGATCTGGTTGGGCAAGTGATAAGTTTTTATTTGATGATAGCTTTGTGTATTAAATTTATCCATTTAACCCAAAATATTACTTGATCAACTGCATTGAGAGCACTGCAATTGCAGTGTGATGGTGATGGAGGTATCTTCATATTCTGATGAAATCACCTTTAGCTAGCTCATGTACTGCATAACCTCAAATAACCAACTTCTGCAATAGGAAGTTAACCTAAAATGGTTTACTATCCGAATCCCGTCATTTCTCCGCCATTTTCAGATTCCAAGAAGGGTTATTGGTTATGTGCAGAGTTTATAACTTGTTCATTTTAAAGAATTATGACAAAAAGTACTTATTTCTTTGTTTAAACAATGTGACCCAGGAAATGGTAGTATATATGAAATGTATTTGATTTTCACTGTTATCTTGCATCATTGACTCCATAACCGGGTGCATTCCCTTAGCATTGATTGGGGAAGAAAAATTGAGCAGTACTACGGCTATCAGGCAGCAAATAAATAAGTACTTACTCTAGATGTTCATCGCCAGGAAAGCTTCTCTATTTTAAACAATAGGAGTAAGGAAAGGACAGTAAATACATAAAAATGTATTTGAATTTATTTCACTGCTGCGTTGAGTCATTGTCTCGATAAACTGGTGCATTACCTTAACATTGTATGGGGAGGGAAAATATCACAGTACTATGACCATTTAGCAACAAATAACCTTGGTACCACTGCCATCTGGCAGCTATTAGCCGAAAAACGTTCCTATTATTCATATTATGAGACTTTAAAATCTTTCCTGTACTACATTTTCTTTTCCACAAACCTTGTCATGACAATAACGAACACAAGAAAAAAAAGAATTGTTCAATTTGGTGCAGTCGTTCGAAAGTGATGTGTACATACATTTCGGCAATTCATTTATATATATATTGGAGCCTTGGAAATTGAAAAAGAAGGGAGGAAAAAAGAGAATCCCTATCTTTCAAGCACATCCATTACATGTCTTTTAGGTAAGAATAACAAACTGGTTTCAACACTGAATATCTTAAAAATGGCCAACTCTATGAGAAAGTGTGTCACAAATTATATGTTATAAAGGGTTCTAAGTGTATTCTGTAGCAAGCTTGGTCTATGTCTTATGATTTACCAGTTACGCAAAACTCATTGAGAATGAAGAGGACTTAGGAGGCTATTCCAAGAAAATTCAACATATATATTATCAGGAAAACATCTTCAAGACATGGAATTTTAATCAGAATTGTTAGAGCCATTTTTGAGAAATTCAAAACTTTCAAATTTTTTTTTTCATAAAGAGTAGTCTGGGGTCGGGGGAATTTCTTCAAAATCTTCCTGTCACATCCTTGGAAGATGCTGAACTTAAATAGGTATCAAGTTTGGTATTTAAGTTACTTTTCATTTTTATGTTATTGTGTTCATGGACAAACACACCCACACAAATATAAACCCTTTTCTAAAACGTTTTTGGATTCAGGGGACCTCAAAACATATTTCTGATGAAATCATGACATTGCATTTTTGGTGGAATGCAATACCTTCTTTACAGACCGTGTACATAATATGTGTAGAGAGTTAAATAGTGTGCACATGTTTATGGTCTAAGTTTAACAATATTCCAATTTACTAACATATGTTAAGGTTGCATTACATAAATTTAAAGTTCTATAAAAAGTATTTTTTGTATCTAAAATTAGTCTTTGAGCACCTAAAACTCTGAGGTTTATTAAAACTTACAACAAATAACTTTACCTTGGGCTGCTATTGGTCAGTTTTCCTACAGTCCTCCATAATAGTCCAGTTATCCTGAATTGGAGGTGCCTCAACCCCATATAACTTTGGATTAGTAAGAATCCACTGAGAACTACTCTAAGCGATTTTATATATCCAAACTTTTACCATTTTGTCCTGATCTAAGCAAGTACCTTGTAGTTTCTCCATCCACAGATGTGAGCTGAGCCCCTTCACTTCTAACAGCTATCAGGAATTGGTACAAACTCATTGAGGCATCAATGGCGATTTTTCGACCTACGTGAAGAACATATATATTAATCAAAAGAACATCTGGCCAAAATATACAAGTATAAACTTACACAAAAGACAATTTTTCTGTTCATTATCATGTCATAAAACAAAACAAAAAAAAAAAAGGGTTGTTTGATTGTCAAAAAAGACATTTATTCTGAAAAATACAATTCATTCCTATTTGTATTATAACTATGTAGTTTCATCAAACCAAAACTAGACATTAATTTGACATTATTTGTCTTAGAATTGAGACTGAAAATCTATGCACTTAGATTGCTATAACCCTTCTGCATAAATTCTATATAATTTTTTTTTATTATGCTCTATCTCAATAACAAATTGCAGTAAAACATTTTGATACAATTCTCCTGCAAGTATAAGGTTTATGCTACAAAGGCAAGCATTTGAATAATGTGCTGTACCAACAATACTCAAACTGATGACACTTCTTTGTGAATATAACTTTCAATTTCATGTTCTTAAATTAAAAATCATAAATACCCCTGTCCTGAGAAGAGGAATGTCAAGTAACTTAAAGCACCATGGACCCCGAGATTGTTTTCATAATTTTAGTCTTATCTATTTTTACCAACCAGGTTAAAGGACTTAAACCACAAAAATAAATTAAATAAATAAGAAGAAAAATGGCAAGTGTTAGAGCCATTTCCCAATTGGGTAAATTAGTATTGACTTTTGGATTAATTTAGTGCTAATAGTATATTTTAAGTGTTTATTCCATCAATTATATGTTCATATAATTCTTTTTTGAATGAGACACAGAGTGACCCTACTGACAGAAGTGCAAACTAACCTAGGGTGACAAGAAATGTAGTTTTATCACTATTTTTATGCATACATGACAACAGTGATTTAATGTTTTAACATTTTAATGATTTCTCAATTCAAATACTGAATTATCTCACCTACACAATGCATTTTCTTTACGCTTGTTCTGTTTACTTCAAATGAATAACACACATCTTTGAAATAAATCACCCTAATTCATATAAAGTATTCAGATGTTTTGAACAAAAACAATTTTTCAAGCTTCTGAGTTATATGTTGACGATGTCAAAATTTTTTATCATAGCCATTCGTATAAAGATGGTGAATACTTAACCTACAAATCCAAAACAGACTTCAGCTAACAAGGACTCCTACTAAAGCTCTTCTTAGATGAGTTATCTAATTTAATGTAAATGTTAATGCCAGCAATCATGGAATGATCCGTTAAGGTTTTAACACTCATTTCTTAATTCTATATTTATAACTTGCAACATATATTGATAAATGATGGCTTTCAAAACAGTTTTAACAACTAAGCTGCCAGATACTAATTACTATAATACTAGCAAAGTAATGGCATATTTCTTTGTTCCACTAAGAGATTGTAAAAGAAGTATTAACTGTTAGTTACAATTGAAATTATAGTATTAAATAGAAGAAACAACTGTTAAATGAAATTGACTGTATCACTGTTGGTGCTATAAATACATTCACTTGGATACCTCTTTTGGGATTAAGTGGATATCAAAATGTACATTTTGTGCTGTTAAAAGAAAGAAAAATGATTTAATCTGGACATGTGGAATATGTGTAAAATATGTTGACAGCAAACTAATAACAAACAAAAATAATGTGGTGGAGACCTACGCTTCCATGCAGGCAATGTCAACATGCAAATCTCACCTTTGCAGTGGTGCACACAAGCAGTGAAAAGTAAAGTTAAGAAAATGTGGTAAGTCTGGTGAGTGCTATGTGAACCATTAATCTTTATAGACATTAAACAAGGGTGTATTCTCTATAAGGAAAAATGTGAATAAGCATGAGAATATAGTACATAAATATACACAGGGTGTGAGCTTTACTTGCCATACTCTTAAGCATAGTTCTCTGTTGAGGGTCCTAAGCCTCAATGCATAGCAGAGGGATCTTTTTTAAGAGAGCGTAACATTTGCAGCCAATAAAATGGAGCCAAGGGATCAGCCCATCTAAAACCCAATCTAATGTGTGACAAGTAGAGCAAATGCTTGAACACAGAAATGAAAACCATACTGGGGAACAAATCATTTGGATTGCACAAAACGTAAGTAATGGAGTAAAGCAAGTCATACATAAACTACACAAATATCCACTAATCGATTGAGAAAGCATATAGGATGTGAAATGTCTTATGAGATATACCAAATTATTTCTGTACACCACTTGACATAATTTCAATATGTGGTCAGGATTTGGTACGTTTGTTATTCTGTCATTCGAGCCGCTTTGAAGTTACAGGTCAGTTATAAACGTTTAAGGCCCTAAGCTGCAAAGCGTAGCCGAGGGATGTTTTTTATAAGTAGAGGAGTGGAACTTTTTTAAATATTCTGCTCTCACACACGCGGCAGCTGGCATCCAATAAAAACTCTCTTCTGATGTTGGTACTTCATTCTGAGCTCACCAGAATTAAGAGTCGTTCCACAGAATTACCGAAAATACTGTGTTCTTCAAATCATTCTTCGAAACACAAGCAGCTGCATCTTTCTTCTGCAACAAAGAGGCTTTACTTTGTATCAATGAATTTGGAATAGTAGTAGTATGTAATGTGAAGATATCGGTTTGTAACTATTGCTTTGGTTGGGAGTTTATCCAAAGCCTAAAATATGCGTAAATTACATACAGAATTGTATATGCTAAATAAACATACATACCAAAGTAATTCTTTATTTCACTTTCCTTAACCGCTCCGGGTACTATATCGGCGATTAGTTTGGATAGTCCTAAAATACCCATTATGATTACCACAGTAAACACAAAAACTAGCAATATTTACGGCACGTTTACTGTATTCTGTTCATTTGACAAATATGTTATATCCTAAGCTACAAAATTTCCACCTTCCCGCGTAATTTCACTAATGGCTGCCGTAATCCGAGTCATACATCCAGTGTCGCCAATGGATAATTATTTTTTCCGTCAGACTAACGCCCAAAAATCCCTCAAAATTAGAAATTCCATTTTTTCTTTTAAAAATAACAATTAAATTAAAGTTTTAGGTCAGCACTTTGGATATATTTCTTGGTTATATCTGAAAGATGATCAAGGGAATTAATTGCACAGTGATTAATTACAATGTAAGAGCAGCTTCTGCAGCTGCACGTTCATACGTGTGATTAATAGTGAAATGGCAATTTTAACTGTAAAGTTGAAAAAGGTTCAGTTGCGTTTAAATATTTCCCACCTTTTTCCATGAAGAAGTGACAAGCATACATTCGCGTTGCATTGGCAAGATTTGCAGCGTACACATAGATTCCCTGGGCACCTCTAACAACCGTCGTCTACGCTATTATAATGGCGTAGACTACGTAACAACCATTCCTTTCTAAAATGTACATGCTGCTTAGCCTTCGGTTCAATAAGGCAATTAAAAATGAAGAAAAGACACTATAAAATAATTGTTAAAGATGCAACGAGGCACCACAATCGAACACCGAAAAAACACTGCATTCAGAATTCACATTAATTCATACAGTAATGCACATTCATTGCATGATATACAGTATAATATTCACATGCCAGAGCAATATAAGCATTTATAATTATGACACTGCTTTGCAAGTATACACAGATTCACATCCGTGAGTTTTTCTAAAGAAAGCCAATAGAACATTAATAATTTCGTCAAAAAAGTTCATCATTCTTCAAAACTAAATTTTGGCTGTCAAATTTCAAAATCCATAAATTTTGACGGAAAATCCGTCAGGTCGGCAACTGTGCATACACCATTGGCAACAAAACCCTGCTGAAATTCCTTATTCATCCCAACCATTGATCAAATTACCTTCATCTACAACAAACAAGACATTAAACAATGCAGCACCATTAAATTGTTTATTTTCTTATATGCTCGTTTATTTATTTATTATTAGCCTGTGTCAACCCTTAAGGGCTATGACATCCTACTTGTTGGCAAAGTACATAGTTAAAAATGTTAGTGGTGGAGCTAATCCAAATGACTACATTTCAGTCTTGTCCTATGAGCACACAATTTTACATTAAAAGAAACATATTTACATTAGCGCTTTTCAAAGTTCTTCCGCATTATTCTGTCTCTGTCCCGAATGTATCATGCATATTTGACAGTAACAATTTGAAAGTTATTTCCACAATATTTCGTCTCATTTAAGCCTAGGTCACAGAAATTCACTTACTGCTTAAAGGAGTCCGTCCATCTGATCCTCTGCCCACTCATCTTCCTGATCCAGGGTCGCACATGGTTGCCCTTATAAGCCCAGCTGTTGTTACAAATCCTTGTAACGTAGCCTCCCCATTTCCATTTGAGAAACTCTGATATGACAATTGCATCTCCCATATCCTCACCATCTGATATTCACAAGCCATGTTCTTACAATTGGCAATACTGCTCAGCTACAAAACGGGAGGCTTATAGAATACGTTGTGTATAAGCATAAAAACGTAAAAAATATTTGAAGTGTCAACACAAGGTAAATAAAACCTAAATAAAGATTATAAAAGAACAACAGAACTTTTTTGTAGTGTTTAACGCCCGCTATTACTGCTCTGGCATCGCAGGCAAAAACAACAGAATGCTCAATAACAATTATTCATATATTATTTATATATATACCCAACGGAGAGAACATTATTTACACTGCTTTAGCGCCATGCTGGCCGAGTATTATTTTTCTTGCTGGTTCCTATGTTGTTTTATTATTTACGCTCATAGTGAAATTATTTTATATCATATTTACAAATTTTTAAACCTTTTTGGTTTCCGTGTTCTTTACTTTCTTGCCACAAATTGTTATTTTACTATCGTCACTATTTTGCTGTAGTTGTTAGGTTCGAGTGTTCCCTTGGTTAAGGATTTAGAACCTTACAAATAACTATGTATGTTACAATTAACAATGTACTGAAATATGAAAGCTTCATGAAAATAAATGGAAAAAATTAAATTGTTGAGCAACAAGATACCTCCATGCTGTTAATGATCAAAATGTGTACACAATTTCAGTTCCGTTTTCTCTCTAAACAAACCATTAAACAGATCACAACTTAATGCCTTGCAAATACTATTGATACATAATCCCATACAATAAGACTTCTGATCTGCTGAATGCACGCCAATCTTATAAATGAAATGATGATTATTCATAAGAATAAGTATTACTCTTTTCTGCACTAATTTACAACAAAAAATTGAAAACCGTATCACTTTATTTCGCATACAAATCTTAGACTTGTAGTCAGGCACGTAGAATTTTTAGACATTTAAAATGTATTTAAGGTACTTTTCAATTATATTTCTACTTTCTCTACACGGACTAGTATTATACAGGCTGTTTCAAAAATACGGGGCATAATTTCAGGTATGTATTTCCCAGATGAAGACAATCAAAATAGCTCATTATAACATGTGTCCGGAAATGCTTCATTTCCGAGTTATGGCCTTTACAACGTTGAAAGTCCCACCTGTAGACAATCAAAACAGTTCATGTCCGGAAATGCTTCATTTCCGAGTTATGGCCTTCACAACATGGAATTCATTGGAACGTTTTTCTTTCCACAGGTCTTTGCCGTCAAAGGAGACATTAGGAGGGCGCTCTGATAGTCCATTCTGAGGAACGTTACATTCAGTGTTCTTTAGGCGTTAAGACTGTGCGACATGCATTCAAATCAAGAGCTGGCAGAGATACACTTCATGTACGGTAAGGCGGACGGCAATGCTGCGCTGGCTCGTCGTTTGGACCAGGAGAGGTACCCACAGTGACAATGTCCAGATCGGAAGACATTTGTACGTCTCCATTCCCGTCTGTGCGAGTATGGAACATTCACCTCTCCTGGTTTGGGAAGGGGACGACCAAGATCTACAACTCCAGAAGTGCATGAGGAGATTCTGGAGGCTGTGGACAGGACTCCTTCTATCAGCACACGGCGGTTAGCGTTGCAAGTCAATGTTCCTCATACGACTGTCTGGAGACTGTTGAACGAGTATCAATTGTATCCTTATCATTTGCAACGTGTACAGGCCCTGTTACCAGCAGATTACCCTGCACGAGTTAGGTTCTGTCAGTGGTTCTTGCAGCAGTGTGGTGTAAATCCGAACTTTTCTGCCGTCGTATTATTTACAGATGAAGCACAGTTCACAAGAGATGGCATAACAAATTTCCACAATCAGCATGTATGGTCGCATGAAAACCCACGTGCAACTGTTGTATCTCAACACCAGGTGCGGTTCTCCCGCAACATGTGGGCCGGTATCATTGGTGATCGATTAGTTGGACCCCATGTACCTGTAAACAGACTTACGGGGCAGGCGTACACAAACTTCCTGGAAAACACCATACCAGACGTTTTCGAAGACACTCCACTGATCAATCATCAACACATTCACTTCTTGCATGATGGCGCTCCTGCACACTTCAGTCTTACGGCTCACCGGTACTTGGATCGAAGGTTTCCTGATCGATGGATAGGTAGAGGTGGCCCAATTGCTTGGCCTCCACGCTCACCTGATTTGAACCCTCTCGATTTCTACTTGTGGGGCCATTTAAAATCATTGGTTTATTCGTCTCCAGTGCCGGATTTGGAATCCCTTCGGAATCGAAGTGTGGCAAGTTGTGAGGACATACGCAATACTCCTGGAGTTTGGAATTGTATTCGCAGGTCAATGAGACATCGAAGTGAGGTCTGTATTCAAGCAGGAGGTGGACATTTTGAACATCTGTAATGACAAAAACCTGCGGAAAGAAAAACGTTCCAGTGAATTTCAATGTTGTGAAGGCTATAACTCGGAAATGAAGCATTTCCGGACACATGTTATAATGAACTAATTTGATAGTCTACATGTGGGAAATGCATACCTGAAATTATGCCCTGTATTTTTTAAACAACCTGTATATACGGGGTGTTTCAAAAATACGGGGCATAATTTCAGGTATGTATTTCCCACATGTAAACAATCAAATTAGTTCATTCTAACACGTGTTTGGAAATGCTTCATTTCCGAGTTATGCCCTTCACAACATTGACATTCACTGGAACGTTTTTCTTTCCGCAGGTTGTTGTCATTACAGAAGATGTTCAAAATGTCCCCCTCCTGCTTGAATACAGACCTCACATCGATGTCTCATTGACCTGCGAACACGATCCCAAACTCCAGGAGTATTGCGTATGTCCTCACAACTTGTCACAATTCGATTCCGAAGGGATTCCAAATCCGGCACCGGAGACGAATAAACCAATGATTTTAAATGGCCCCACAAGTAGAAATCGAGAGGGTTCAGATCAGGTGAGCGTGGAGGCCAAGCAATTGGGCCACCTCTACCTATCCATCGATCAGGAAACCTTCGATCCAAGTACCGGCGAGCCGTAAGACTGAAGTGTGCAGGAGCGCCATCATGCAAGAAGTGAATGTGTTGATGATTGATCAGTGGAGTGTCTTCGAAAACGTCAGGTATAGTGTTTTCCAGGAAGTTTGTGTACGCCTGCCCCGTAAGTCTGTTTACAAGTACATGGGGTCCAACTAATCGATCACCAATGATACCGGCCCACATGTTGAGGGAGAACCGCACCTGGTGATGAGATACAACAGTTGCACGTGGGTTTTCATGCGACCGTACATGCTGATTGTGGAAATGTGTTATGCCATCTCTTGTGAACTGTGCTTCATCTGTAAATAATACGACGGCAGAAAAGTTCGGATTTACACCACACTGCTGCAAGAACCACTGACAGAACCTAACTCGTGCAGAGTAATCTGCTGGTGACAGGGCCTGTACAGGTTGCAAATGATAAGGATACAATTGATGCTCGTTCAACAGTCTCCAGACAGTCATATGAGGAACATTGACTTGCAACGCTAACCGTCGTGTGCTGATAGAAGGAGTCCTGTCCACAGCCTGCAGAATCTCCTCATGCACTTCTGGAGTTGTAGATCTTGGTCGTCCCCTTCCCAAACCAGGAGAGGTGAATGTTCCATACTCGCACAGACGGGAATGGAGACGTACAAATGTCTTCCGATCTGGACATTGTCGCTGTGGGTACCTCTTCTGGTCCAAACGACGAGCCAGCGCAGCATTGCCGTCCGCCTTACCGTACATGAAGTGTATCTCTGCCAGCACTTGATTTGAATGCATGTCACACAGTCTTAACGCCTAAAGAACACTGAATGTAACCTTCCTCAGAATGAACTATCAGAGCGCCCTCCTAATGTCTCCTTTGACGGCAAAGGCCTGCGGAAAGAAAAACGATCCAGTGAATTCCAATGTTGTGAAGGCCATAACTCGGAAATGAAACATTTCCGGACATGAACTATTTTGATTGTCTACAGGTGGGACTTTCAATGTTGTAAAGGCCATAACTCGGAAATGAAGCATTTCCGGACACATGTTATAATGAACTATTTTGATTGTCTTCATGTGGGAAATACATACCTGAAATTATGCCCGGTATTTTTGAAACATCCTGTATACAGTGTTGAGTGTATGTGCAGTGTATAGAGAAGGTATTTTATATATTTATGTTGTTTCATTTGTATAGCCCACTTTAACATCAATGGTCATATAGGGGGTTTTTGACTTGTGAGACTGTAGGTTCAGAACATTGGATTAATAAACTTTATATCACTAAACACACGCACATTTACTATCACATTCATACTTCCAGACTCTATGAGGGATAGGGAATAATTCTCGCCCCAGCCAGGCATCGAACCTGGGAGCTCACTCGACCACGGAAGCAGTCAGAGAAGGTATTGTAATGCACCAACAATTTGGATTTGAGATTCCACCGGAAATACATGTTTTGGGGCTCCCTGAACCCAAACAAAGCATTTTTAGGAAAAGGTCCGTATGTGTGTGCGTGCCTGTGTGAGTGTGTGTGTGTGGGCAGCACAGACCATGCTCTCCTGTGGTGCACATATTAATATACCTATCTTATCTAACTCAAATATACCATAAATATTGATACAAACTGTTTACTTAACGTCTTAAATGTAGTCTACTGAAGAGGAATAATTTCACGTGTATTTTATTTTTATACTGTACATACTATATCTGTATGGCATGTTTTCTTTTTCTGTTCAATCATTTTATTTGTTTGTTTGTTTTTATTTACACATCACTTTAGGTAATATCGTCGTATTACTACTTTGACCTTCTATAACGACTGCTTAAATTGTTCAGCATCGCATTTATATTTCCAGGCTCTTGAGTGTGGGGAATAAGAATAGCTTTATCAGTCTAGAATCGAACCCAGCGTATTTTTAATTTTTAATTCAGCATTTTGACCACTTTACTGCAGACACTTTTATCAAGCTCTCTATATAATTCTTGTTGACTTTGTACATTCAAGTAAAAAAGCAGAAAGTATTCATGGAATCACTGAGAAGAAACTGTGAATACGGAATTAAAGCTGAATTATGCCCTCTGTGATGCTTAGATCCTGTTTGTTAAACACTTTAAATGCAGGTATGCGATATTCAAGTTCAATGATAATATTTACTTCTGTTTCGTTCAGTTGTGGGGTGATTTTCCGTCTAGTTAATGAAGTGATTTTATTCAACTCCCAACAGGACATTCAAGGTCTAATCCCTATGCATAGATGCTGACGATCATAAAGAACGTGTTGTCGCAATCATTTCCTACTCAGGTATCCTTATGACGTAATTTCACCTGCGGTGCCACAAGAAGTAAAAGCGGGCGTTAAACACTCCCAAAAATTATGACGCAGTTATAGCTGTTTTAAATTTCACTGTTTTCCCATTAGAAGCAATGTATTGCGCTCGACCTTGGGTGACTCCTGCCTCAAGTATAGTTCTTCATTTCACGACACTTTAACTGGTCTGCACAGTTAGGCGTGTAGGGGCTTGGACAATAGATGCGACCATGTAGGTTAAAGACTTCGTGGAAGAGAGCATGCGCGCAAAGCAATATGTCGCTATGATCAGTCTTGATGTAAAATGAGCATTCGACGCAGCTTGGAGGCCCAGCATCCTCTGTACATTAAAATAAATTAGATGCCCAAGGAACCTTTACAACTTAACACAAAGTTATTTAAGAAACCGTCGCTGCAGACTTACAGCAAATTGCACCAACGTAGAAAGGAAAATAAGCAAAGACTGCCCCCCAAGGTTCGTCCAGGCCGTTTTAGCATCCAATAGATTCATTTCTAAGACTAGAATATAAAAACTGTACAAAGATCATCGCTTTCGCCGATGATGTGGTCATACTAGTCAGAGAAATCAATAGATTGAAAGTTGAAAACTTCTCCAACATATCAAGATGGACAGAAAACTACAAACTATCATTCAACGAGAATAAGTGACAAATGATGCTAATAACCAGAAATAGGTTTATATCTAAACAACAAGAAAATGCCGCAGACAGATCGGATGAAATACCTTGGAATAATTACAGATAAAAAGTTACTTTTTAACCAGCAATTAATTATTACTTAGCCGACAAGACTATAAAACTCATATATGCCCTGTCGAAGTCCACCAAATCAACTGGGGATTAAGGACAGATGCACTGGAGACAAAGGAGCCGCTCTACCAATGCTGTCATACAGAGTACCGGTGTGGGTACACTTATTAACAAAGAAGACAAACGCCAACAAACTAAAAAGAGCCCAGCGATTAACAAATATAAATATCGCAAAGGCCTACAGAACATCACATGAAGCAGTCTGTGTGCTGACCGGAACAACTCCCATAATAATAAAACTGATGGAGATCGTGAAGTATTACAATATCACGAAGAAGACAGAAGGAAACATAAAGCTCGCTGGGGAAGAAAGAACCTTGGATAAAACCACATACTGTAAACAATGGCCTCATCCAGCCGACATAATGAGTATATCAAACAAAGACGAAGACCGACACTGCCAATAAACATCTACACAGATGGTAGCAAGAACGAGCAGAGAGTCGGATTCGGAATATACACAAATAACGAACCAACTCTCCAACAATACAAATTGCATAACACATGATCCAATAATCAAGCTGAACGATATGCAATACTCAAAGCCTTAGAAATACTAGAAGACATAGACACAAACCGCATGCAAAAATCAGTTGCAATACACACTGACAGCAAGATTACTCTGGGCTTACTACGGAACCACAAGAAGCACAGCTGCTCATAAACGAAATCCGAAGAATAATGACCGAACTCATCAGCATAACTGGCATCTACACTAACATGGGTTAAAGCTCATGTTGGAATAATAGGCAACGAGAACGCGGGCCTCCTCGCTAAACACGCTGCTTGCACAAGCCACCAGCGAGTGCGGTAAAAAGAGAGTTGTACGCGAATAGCCTGGAAAAGTGAAAAACGAATAGCAAATAAGAACTAAAGGTGCTATAACAAGTCAGTTTTCCTAGCATTAAACAAAGGTTACAAGTTAAATTTATGCTAACATATAATATAACAGTGCTCACAACAGGACACAGCAAGTTCAAGAACATACAAACTATAGTGTTCATTATATTCGAATGTGAAGTGTTACATAGTGAAAGAGAAGTGTTAATATAACAATAGTTAGGTCAAGCGGCCAATGGTCAACAAATAAAAGTGGCCTTGTAAACAAATGCATAAAATACTTTCAGGAATTCGCTAAAGCCTCAAACCCAGACACTCTATATGCACCGCATAGAACATAATCGCAAAAACACCACGCATGTAGTATTACTCCATGCAATGGAGAATGCAGCTAATAAAACTACAAAAGGTCCTCTACATGCTTATATTTAAATTTGCTAATGTTATGTTAATTCTTTTAATCCACACCCTGACTTTAAACATAAAACTTTTGCGTATTTCAGGGTGAACAAATAATACTGGACAATTTATGCAACATTCTTTAATTCATGCAGGTACCCAAATCATAATGTAAGCATGTCATTATCGACTCCAATTGTTTATTAAACGAAGTCTTAAATTAACTGTTGCTAATAATTAGTAGACGTTTTGACACATAGACAGTTTACAGTCGCACGCCATCCATGGCTCGCACACCACTGTGCGCTAACACTCCAGTCACTTACGACTCAGTACAATTCACATTACAACACTGCAATTCTCCTCCTTTTATAACTAGAAAATATCGTCACAAACTTTCTGAAAACTTATCGAAGATACTGGAAACGGAAACTTGAAGAAATATCTCGAATACCGATAAGAGCCTCACACTCCGAAGGACCCTGTTACGTCTCGCCAATTTTCCGCGTTGTTTACGCATCCCAACTGCGATGACTCACATACCAAGGCGAACATGAGAACCACTGCACCCTGCTCCCTCCTCAGAGCTAGTCGTCCCGACCATTGCCATCATATCGGGCTGGACGAACCAAATGTACTACCAGTTTCTTGTCGCCCTCCGTTGTGTAATGGTTACCATGCTAACTTCATATACCCAAGGTCGTGGGTTCAAACCCGGCGGAGGGCGATGGATTTTTTCGGGCGTAAAAATCCTTATGGCTTCCTTCGGAAGGGAAGTAAAGCTGTGGGTCCCGTGTCATAGATTTACGGCACGTAAAAGAACCTCAAGCCTGATAAGAGAGGCCTCTGAGCAAAATTAAGCGATCTTTCTCGCCCAATATAGAATGGGACGCTGAGAACCAAAGCAGTTAAAGAGCGTCCATAAATAACAGGCCATTTCATTTCATTTGCCAGTTTCTTCCCTGAGGATAGCCTCTGGATGCGGTAGACGACATCATTTATCTCTTCACTATAAAGTATGGCCCTTGCCATGATTGTTGAAGCTTGGGGTAGGATCCCTTGACTCCGGTAGGGTGATATAGCCACACCAGACTACTTTGCTATAAATCCCGGCTGTTGGTCTGACGGTCATGAGGGGTCATCATACGATCGCTCACTACCTGGATGTTTTGATGGGCCATTTCATGCATGTCACGAAGTTGGTCTACGAGATGCTTCAGAAATCGACTGCTGACTGTTTTGCCACAGGAGGACTTCCGAACTTCAGGTCGCAAGTTAGACGCATCTCTCTGCCAAAGACCAAATTGACCGATGTCAACACGGTGGCGTCGTAGGTTGAAGAGCGGTAGGCCAGCAAAATAAGTGGCACCCTCACATCCCAGCGATTGGCCGTAACCTTCCTCAGATGTTCTTCTAGGATAGACGGCATGACGTTAGGGCAGACATCACACGGACAGGACAGAGAGGAAGCCACTGCCTATCGATAGATGTACTGCGATAACGCAGGTGCATTGTTATTGTTCTTTGACAGTTCATATGTGGAAGTGCACAATACGAGAAGTGATTGAAGAATTCGACTCCAGAGAAAGAAATGATAGACATGGATCCTGATATGCAATTATTTGTTACACCTGAGCCGTTAACCCCCTCCACAGCTCAAGTTTCATCTACTGATACCCTCTGATGTTACACAATTATGGCAGAAACAAGATCGTCTACTATTGTCAGAGTGTGGTAAATTAAGATTTTGCTGTGACTTGGTGGGAAATGGTAGAACTATTTTTCCTCCGCTTTTCAAGCAAACTCTCGTGGGAGAGAGAAGCAAGTCAGTTAGCTGGAAAACTCGCCGTGAGACAGACCATGTTCAAGAAGCACAGTGAAGTTTTAGGGGAGGAAAAGTGGTATTTCTTTCTGCTTGGGCTAAAATTGAGGTTATACATGATTGGTAAGTCTTGTCTTCTCGGCGCAGTCAGGATTAACTTTCTTACGATATTCTGTTAAAATCGTTTTAAAAATATTACGAACATAATTTTTTAACTCAAGGTATTTTTTGTTTTATTTATATAGCCCCCGTTAACATCCAAGGTCATAGGCTCTTTACTTTGGGTTTAAACGCACACACATTCATCTCACATACATATTTCCAGGCTCTGTGGGGAATAGGAACCACTCAACCACGGAAGCAGTCTAACTTAAGGTATTGATGATTAAACCAGATATAGTTTTAATGACTATTTGTTAAAATAAGATATTCTAATAAACACAGTGAAACTCTGCCAGTGCTTTTTACCATTTCTTGGAGAAAAAAAAAATTCCATAGACCTTCTAGGAAACTTGTTTATTTAAAGATTCCTTCCCTCTTGGGGATTTTGTACATTAGATTTGCCTAGGATTACCACAATACACATCTTCCTCTGTTGCAGACGATACTATTTCTACCACACTACACTTAAAAGTGATAAGATTTGGAGAATGACATAGAACTCAAAGATAAATTCCAGAATAGAAAGAATCTGAGGGACTTCTACAGAAATGTGCCTCGATCACGCTTTCTAGGCTTCATCGTTTGCTGCCCGGTATCTTAGCATGTCCGCAACTACATATTTATACGAGAAGTTGTTTTCAGCGTCACATGTCACATAAACGGGTATCAACCATAACTTAAAACGCATTCATTTGTGTGTGAGCTAGAGCATAGTGCCTAATGTTGAAAACGTACTGTAGGACAATAAACAGTATAGGCTCACAGTAAATTTATGTTCTGCTTACATCAACAAGGTAGGCATTCTAAAAGTAGTAACCCATTTCAATGTTCAAAACAATACTTTGTTTAAACCCAACATCAGGATTCAATATTCATTTCTAAGATATATGTATTAGAGAATGTTATTCTATAAACAGTTTCCAATGTTCTGTATATGCAATTTAGTTACGTGATAAGTAATACTTTATTTCTTGTGCAACAAAGTATATTTCTGCTTACAGTTATTTTATATCAAATTAATAATTTTGAACATTCTGCAGCTATCACCAATAGTTTAGGATTCATAACACACTATCTGTAATACAGAATGTATCGGGTAGAGAGGTGAGTCCCGACACCCTATGATCTGCTACTCCACCATCAGTCGTGCTGAGTAAACAGTGCCCGTGGTACACGTGATAATCTGCGTGATTACATTACAGGTCAAGTTAGTGACGGTGACTGTTCTAGGGTCTTGATGAACCGCTCGACCATCCATCTGACTGTGAGTGAAGAGTAGTTGTGCGCGTCTTATGCACTCCGAGTTACTCCAATGTTTCCCTCATGAGATTGGTGGACTACAAATTGGTGCCCTGGTCTCTGTGTAGCTCCATTGGTACCCCTTAGTGACAAAACAGTTCTTCCACGGGGCAGTTCGCATTGGTTTGGGTCTCTTGATTACGGATGACGTACATCTCCCGCCACTTGGTGAAGCAATCTAAGGCAACCTATTGCCCCTGTCGTAAACAGGAATGGTCGAGCTACGCGTTCAAAGGGTGCTCCCTTGTTATACTGCTGCTGCGCATATATGACATTGGCGGCACTATCTCTCAGCGTCTGCCCCTAGTCTTTGCTAGTATTACTGTTGTCGGAGCTTGTTGATGGTTCGGTTGGGTCCCAAATGTCATCTCGAAGTTTAGGTATGTACTTCCTCCAGTATTTCTGCGACCTTACTCCAAGGGAGTATTAGCTGTTCTCTCTGGGTCTTCCCTTCCGGAGACTCCCATACTCTGAAATGCTCCCGTCTTTGAGCTTCAATGAGTTCCACTGGGTGTAGTAGACTTTTGCACAGTACTCCTTGGTGTAATGTCCTCCCAGCTTGGGCTAGTCCCTGCCTCCACTTCTTCCAGTAGTGGCCCCATAACGGCGTCCGCCGTCTGCTTCCTTCTTCACCTATCCCACTGAGCTGCAGGCACTGCGGAAATAACACGGAGAGCTGCGGCACGCTCCTTCTCTTCAACCTTAGTGCAGTGAATAAACTTCTCTGAACAGGGTCGTTGCAAATGGCATCCGCATTGGCGTGCCTCCTTCTTTTCAGATCTTTTGATATAAAGTTGTACTCTTGCAGCCCCTGGACACAGCGGGCTGTCTGGCCCTTCTGGTTCTGGAAAGTTAACATTCAGGTGAGGACGGAGTGGTCTATCCTCAGGTGGAAATATTATAGAAGTGCTCCAGCGCCTTCACTATTGCCAGGAGCTCCCGCCGGATAACGCAGTGGTTCTTTTTTGCTTTGGTCAGAGTCTTGCTGTAGTAGACAATTACCCGCTTCTAGCCATCCTGGGTCTGTAATAGGACGCCACCAATGTCGGTGTCGTTGGCACCAGTGTCCACAAATTTGCCACTAGGTTATGGAAATCCTAAAATAGGAGCACTGCAGAGTGCTGACTTTAGCGCTTGGAACGCGCGTTCTGCCTCTTTTCACCACATGTAAGGTCGGTGCTCTTTCGTCAAAGGGTAAGAGGTTTCGAGATGTTGAAGAAATCTCTGACGAACCGGCGATAGTAGCTGTTCGCAGCTCTCGTTTGTCTTTCAGACAAGACCAATTTCTCACGGAACCGTCTCCCGGTACGGAGCATCTCCAGCTGTTGAGAATATGTGACCCAAGTGCTTCACTTTCTTGCAGAAGAGTTCACGTTAGCTACCTGCAGTATTTGCATCTTGGTCAAATTCTCGAGATGTTTTTCGAAGTTACTATCCACGACGATGTCATCCAAATAAAGCAGGCAGGCGTCGTACCACAACTCTCTTAACACTGATTCCATGAGGCATTGGAAGGTATTTGACGCATTGCAAAAGCCAAAGGGCATAACCGTAAATTGTCAAAGCCCTTGGCCAATCGAAAATATGGTCTTCTCCTTGTCTCGAGGATCTAAGGGGACTAGCAGTATCTGGATTTAAAATACAAAGTCGGAAACCACTGGTCATCAGCAAGTGTGTTCGGAATGTCAACTCGGGATAAGGGACAGCATTCAGGTGACAGCATTCAACTTCCTGTAGTCCACGCAGAAGCGTAGCTCACCGTTCTTCTTCTTCTTCGCTAAGACTACAGGGGAGCACCATGGGTTGTCGGACTCTTCAACGATTCCCCTACATTCATGTCCCGTACCTCTGCTTGCTTTGCCAACGGAACAGGAATTGGCTATTCCCGGATAGATCGCGCATCTCTGGTGTCAATGTTGAGTACTCGGTCAGTGCGACTGTATTCGCTATTCCCTTCACCGAAAACAGACTGGTATCGGCTGAGTAGATGCCGGACACTTACCAGTTGTGAATCAGTCAGATTGTCGGCCGCGCTCTTCAGCAACTCTTTTCAACCGGGGCCCCCGGCCCTCCGACGGCGTTGCATGTTCGGATTCGTTGTACACTGTTACACTGACAGCTAGCTCGCACTTCCCTTTAACTCCGTCTCGGCCTGGATGTCCTGGTTGGTGTCCATGGGTTCAGGTGCCTCACAGGTACTTCCTCCTGTCAGTGCAACAATGCAACAGTCTGTATAGTGATGTCTTCAAATTTCTTGAACTTTGGTTATCCAGGTCTGCTTTTACGACCACCTCGCTTCTTGCGTGCACAACTACATCGTCCTTCACGACCATCTGCATATCTCCGGATGTTCTTGTGGGCTCCGGAGCAACACCTCATCTCGGCCGAGTCGCAAAACCCTCCGGCCGACTGTTGCCATCGTGGCTCCCGAGGGAATCTAATCCCAGTATCACATCCTCGATAATCCTCGCGATGAATACCCACAGGCTCACAATGCTTCCTCACAGTGTCAACTGGCGCAAGGCTTCTTCCACAGTTAACATGTCGCCCGACGCCATAACTAGTTGTTTAGGTCGACTGGGTATTCATGTCGGCAAGCCTTCGCCACGTCAGGTCTGATTACAGTCATGGCTACACCTGTGTATATGAGTATCTGAAATAGCTTTCCTTCTATACACTCGTCCATCCATGGCACATGGCGTCACTCGTAGGGGTGGTGAAGACGGGCCTGACGTGTCCCTCGTCACGCTGGTCCTTACTCGTTTTGCGCCTGCTCAACATCTTGGTGCCGAGAGTCTTTCACTGGGTGATCTGGTTCGCCATACCCAGACACACCATCTGAAACTCGTCATTGTCGTCTCTGGGTTGTTTCTCTCTTCCTGTCATAGCGAATACTCCTGGTCTTCGAGGTGTGCGCAGCTGTTATCTTGGCCACCTTCATTCTAAGTGCTATCGTCAACGTCTCGTGACTCGTCTTATAGTCGCCGAGCATCAGGCGCTGTCGTATCGCTACGTCTCGCACCCAGTCAATGGAGTAGGAGCTTTCTGAGACACGTAGCTTGGTGGTAGATTCAACAAGGCTTTGTTTGCAAGCTTTGATCGATGGCTAGGGCGAACTCCTACTCGTCTCACCTGGCTGTTGCAGCCTCGCTTTAGACTGACTGCGGTAGAATGCAGCCAAGCGTTGGCTTCCGAAGCGGTTCTCAAGGGCCTCTAAGATCTCCCGGACTTCGCCGAAGTTGGGATCGCATTCAGTACTTCTGCCACCTGTCCCTGGAGGCTTGAGCGGCGAACTGTCGGCGGAAGACTTCAAAAGTTGATGTCCGTCGTACCTGGATGGTTTGACGCGTGGAGATATTTCGCGCCCTGTCATCTCGATCTTTAAATCCTTAAGTTTCCCATCGAGCATCCTTTGCATCATGGCGCTTCCTCGACTCTTCCTTCCAGGGCATCAGGGCGTTCCCCGAGGTCTTCCAGAGCATCAACGGGTTCTTCAACCCGCTCCAGGGCTTAACACAGTGGTAAAATTCTTTCATCCTTTCCCCGAGCTCTTCCATATCTTTCCTTCACACCGGCCGTCATTCATAGCTGTTAGTCGTTAATCCCATCTTCATGTCCTCCACTGAGCTATTCACACTCATTTAATTTCTCATCTTCCTCATGTCAGAATCCATCTTCTCCACTGCGGTATCCATTTACATCTGCACCTTCTTTAATGAGGAATTCACTGTCGTCATTTTACCTCTCATTTCTTCCATGCCGGTGTTCACTGTTTCTAATTCGCTTCCCATCCTGTCCATCTTCTCCATAATTTTTTAATCATGTCTTACATCTGGCTTCTTTATTCCACTCCTGACAAATGTCTTCATTGACTCAGAAATTGTTTATAAAGAAAGTATTAAATTAACTGCTGACAAAAATTGTTGATATTTTAGGATTATAGTTTAATTCTGTTAAATATGGTAAATATAGATTATGGTCAGTAATTTAGTAAAAGTAATAAAATTACATTGTTTATCCTATAATGATAATCCTTTTAAATCAGGCATTTTAGTAGCACATTCTAAAGTTAAAAATAGAATTTGTGTAATAATGAGTAAAGGTAAAATATATATTATTATTATTCTTCTTCTAGCTTGAATTAAAAAATATTTTAATGAAGCTTTGGTGGAGTATATATTTTTATTGAAACAATTCACTAGATATTTTGATGCACAGAGAGTTTAAGGCTCGCGCACCTCTGTGAGCTGACACTCCAATCACTCACGATTCAGTACAATTATGCACTACAATCCTTCCCCCTTTTATAGCTAAAAATGAAGTCACAAATTTTCTGGAAACTTGTTGAATATTGGAAGCCGAAGTTTGGAGAAAGATCTTGAATGTTGAGAACAATCATGGTGTTGCGAGAAGAGTCTCGTGTTCTGAAGGATATGTGGTGTCATGCCAATCTTCCATGTAGATTACGAATCCCAACTGTGATGACTCACATACCATGGCCAACATGAGAATTGTTGCATAAGATGACACAGTCACAATAATATAAAAATAAGATGACCATTAGCTAGGTTGAGTCGAAACTGAGCAATGCACAACATATCACTTATAGTTGCTGTTACTCTCTCAATTAAAAAAAAAATGCCAATGTATTATTAACATTGTTTATAAAGAAAACCATGAAAGAAGGAAATATTGTTTGATTGTTATAACTAATTTGTGACAAAATAACATATAGCATGTTACTACTCTCTTAAAAATCTTTGTAAGTTACTAGTGTGGTGCATTCAGGGGAAGCAACCGAAACACAAGTTTAAGTCCTTTTACCAAACCACTGTTTCGGTGAGAACTTCAATAAGTGTGAACTTTAGTATGAAGGCTGACACACTAACACAGCCAAACGTTATGGAGATAGACGATATTCTGATTTATTAATTATATATTACATTATAATTACATACTTATCCAATAATATCTAAATAAATCATCATGCTTTCTCCAAACAGATAGCTCATATATGTTACAATACCATTTGTGATTGTGAGTCAGCCGAAGCACGAGACTTTGGAGAGGAGTTAACATGAAAGTGAGAGTAGCGTAGGGTATCAGCCTAATGCATCCGAGATATTCGGTGGTCAATACCAAACACGGACTTTCAGTTAATCTAAGATTATGTGTAGTCTAGCTGATTTTATAGAAAGTAGACTAGACATTGTGCTTGATAACCAACTTAAAAATGCTATTTCTACACAACCAATAAAGCCCTAAAAGGTTTATTAGTGCAATAAATTTTCTGGGAGAACAAGAATTGGCCTTTCAAGGAATGATTAAGCAGCAAATTGTATTAATCAAGGCGCTTATGTGGAACTGTTGAAGTACACTGCAGAATTTGATCCTCTTTCAGTGTAACACACAGAAACCATTTCTGTGTTTAAAAGAATTTATACTTAAATCTAAAATGACCTGTTACAGGCTATAATTTGGACCATTTTGTAAACTGCATAAACAGGAAACTGTGGTATTCCTTTTGTCCAACACAATGAAATTACTTGTGAAGATTGGTAAACTGTGTGCACAGGGTTGCCAGAATGAACTCAAGGCAGGCTGGGAGACCAACTGATGGGTCACAGACATTTGTGTAATTGGGAACAAAATGACCACCACCCCAACACACCCCCTACACTGAAATCTTCATATCTTCATCTGCACAAAAATCTTAGCTTTCACAAGTTTCATTGACATTCTGTTTCTAGCATACAACCATATGCACTCATTATACTACATACTCATTCAATATGTTTAAAACTGACAAAAATTGCTAAGATATGTTGCATTATTTTGAACAGATTTGCTTTTTCGAAAAACACATTTTAAAACAATTACTATCCTTCCTAACAATATTTGATATTACCGATTTCAAAACAGAAAACTCTGATGCAGTTCATTTCCATGGAAAATAATGTTTAACTTCCTTCCCACTTTGGCCAAGTGATTCAACGATAAAGTTTTGGTTGATGTGAATCTAGTACATATACAATTTCATTTCTACTAAACTTATGCCATTTATTAAAACAGTTTTATAATCTTTCATAAGCAATGGTGCATCTTTTACTAGAATATTATTTTCTTTTTCTGTAAGGTATTCTAAAGACATTAGCTTCAAATCCTTAAATCTTGACCTTCTCCTAATGACACACTTTTTGTTTCTTCACTTACAACAAAACCTTATGAATGTATATGGAATATGTGTCCTCTTTTTCCAAAAGCTTTAGAAAATACAGTACAGTTGGATTTAAAAATACAGAAAACACTCTGTTGGTGTTAGTGAGTAGTTGTTCTATTTCATCTTATGAACTATTAAATTTCTAAATTAGGATGTATGTCTTTTCTTTGGTGTGCGCTGCATATAACATTTTTATAAGTTGCCACATCTTAACAAGATGCTCTAGAGCTGATTGCAAAGACAACCAATGAATGTACAGATCACAATATTTACTATAATCATTCTGGGCAAACCTGCAATAGTTATTTGATACAAGTGATAAAACATTTTTAACACCTGTGTCATACACTATTTTTTAGACAGTTCTCAGTATTTATAGATGTATTATAATTATAAATAAATTGCTTTACCTATTTCATGGACTTCATGCTTAATAGTCTGCGATATTACTATTGCTATAAGGGGGGAAGTTCCTATTGCCAAGATAGTACTTAGTGCTGTGCTTCAGAGAGCTAATGTTACCCAGAAGAAAATTGCTCGAATAAACAGTGAGCTTAACTTTTGTGTTAGGTTACAATGATTTTGCTAGAGATGCAGTTCATCTTAATCATAAGGGTCTTTCTGCTTTGGTGATTTGTTATGTAATGTTATGTTACAACAGTAAAAATGTAAAACTAATATTTAATAATGTGGATAGAAATTGGAAACTCAAAGCAGTATCATGTAGTCTCAAATCTGTGACAAGCAGCAATCAAATTGATGCGCATAATGCTGATGTAAATAGTTGTGACTTTTTTATAATGACATCAAAATATACAGAGCATAGTTAATAAGTTCTTAGAAGTTGAAATATTTTCAAACACCCAAAAACATTCAAGTGCGATATTTTACTGAAAAAAAGTAATCACATAGGGCTAGAACAGGTTATTTTCTCTAAATATGTTATTGCTGATATTTACTATCAGAATAATTGCATACATGGGGGGAGTGTGATAGTTGTTAAGGAGGGTCTTGATTATAAGAGGTATATGAAAACTTTAAATTTAAATACTGAGAAAGAATTTGAGCATATGGTATTTTAAATTACTTAAAACTATTTATTGTATGCATATATATTGCTCCCTGACAGGAAATTACTTCATATTTCTGGAATAATTAAAATTTGTGATAAAATAACTAAAAAGGCATGGGAAAAGCACTGCTATTGCAGGTGACTTTAATGCAGATTTTCTTAAAGAGAACTCTCCTGTATAAAAACGGCTTATTTCCATCAATATGGAAAATGTTGTACACAATAACAAGATCCTCAAGCTCATTACTTCATGTAATGATTCTGGACAAATCAATCCAACAGTTTAATGTATTAAATGTGAACACTGGTTTCTTGGACCATAATGCAATAATCTTGATCTGGCCGACTCATATAAGAGTCACAGTAAGAATTTATCCAAGGTAATACACAAAAGGCTCTTCTCCAATGAGAATATACAGTATTTCATTTATCTATTGGATAAGGAAGACTAGGCAGACATAAATGCAGAGCCAAATGTTGATCTCAAATCCTCTAAATTTATGGCTACCTTTTTATACATTTTAATACCACCATTGCCGTTAAATCAATAAATCATAATTGTACAAACAGGAGTAAAAATTAAACACAAGGAAATTATAACCTGAAGTAAATAAATGCAGCATCTCTATAAGTAAAGCTAATAAGACTGAGGGATTTGTAAAATTCCTCAAACGCTATAAGCAAATCTATACTAAGTTATTTAAAGAAGCTAAGAGAAAATATATTGATGAATTGATTTGTAACTTGACAAATATAAGCAAGACTATTTGGAACATCATTAGAATCGAAAGCTATATTAGCTATAAGACTGATACATGTAAAAGGACGTTATTGCAAGTTATTAATATAATATATAATTCAAAATCCTAATGATATTGCAAATGCATTCAATAATTACTTTGACTCGGTGGCAGATAATACTAATATTCCCTCAAATCTTAAAATTAACAGAAATGATATAAGCATATGTCTCAGGCCATTAACACATGAAGAAATAATCCAGATTGTTTGCGCTAAAGAGAACAGTTTATTGGCTGGATCAAATGAAATGTCAGAATGTTTATTCCAACAATGCATTACATATATTATAAATCCTAGACATATATAATAGTTCCATTAGTCCAGCAACCTAATTGTACCATACTTAAAAAGATGATTCAAATAATATTGAAAATTATAGGCCAATATCCATAGTAACAGGTTTTTTAAAAATACTTGAGAGTGTAATGGATAATCATGATGCACCTTTCCTTGAAAAATGTGTGTTCAGTTCTCACCAAAATGGCTTTATAAAAAATAAAAGTATAGCTAATGCCCTTTATTCCTTCATAAAGCCTACATTAGAAGGGGTTGACACCAACAAGTCTACAATTGGTGTATTTATGGACCTATCTAAAGCGTTTGATTTGGTTGATCACAGT
The DNA here is from genome assembly GCA_030762935.1 of Hymenopus coronatus. Taxonomy (NCBI): domain Eukaryota; kingdom Metazoa; phylum Arthropoda; class Insecta; order Mantodea; family Hymenopodidae; genus Hymenopus; species Hymenopus coronatus. The sequence continues at coordinate 99,729,444 of CM060897.1, forward strand.
AAATTATTATCTAAACTAAAACTTTATAATATTCATGGTGTAGCACATATGTGGTTCAAATCATAATCATATCTCAACAACAGGACAAACCCAACATCCATAACAAATGAAACAAGTGGTAGGTACTTAAATTCTGAGGTAAAAGCAGTCAAATGTGGGGTGCCTCAGGGCTCAAGTCTAGGACATCTTTTGTTTTTGGTTTACATTGGAAATCTGCCATTTAACATACCGCATGCAGAAACATACTGAATGCAGATGATACACGATTGCAGCAGTAGGCTGCCAATGCTTAGCCTATGCTTAAAGGAATGGCTTACTGCTAATAACTTGATACTTAATACCAATAAATTACAGTGCACAAGTTTTGCCCTCTCCAACAGGAGGACTGTGAATATTGGTCCATTGTTTAACTATGACAGCAAATTAATTCAGTACACATTCGAAAACATTTTCAGGAATAACAATGGACAAATTCATTAACTGGAAATCCCATATTCATAATATAATGACAAATATTAATAGAACACATTATATAATTTCTGTGCTAAAAAGTATGCAACCTTAGTAGGATAAAAACAATCAATTTTGCTTATGTTCAATCAGTACTCTCATATTGGATTATACTGTGGGGAAATTCCATTGATGCAGATACACTATTCATAATGCAAAAGAAAATAATACGGAGAATGTTTAATCTAAATATGTGTGCCCATTGCACAACTTTCTTTCAACAAAATCGTATACTCACCTTACCCTGTCTACACTATTTGATTATCTTTAGGACTTAGTGCTGAGTTGTCTAATGTTTAAGAATGGGGATAAAAGTTATTCCACAAAAGTTTGGGTATCTGTAAATTTTTTATCTGGTGAGACGCTCAAGAATATATTTACATCAAGAACCAGGAGTTTTACATCTTATTTATTGCCACACAGTTTTGTAGCAAAAAGCAGTAATAATTAGGGCCCGAATTTTAATGACTAATATTTTTTCCTGATCTTTAGGGTGAGTTTTACAACAATTTATGCATGAATCTGGATATTGTATTGTAGAAAAACATATTTTTACTGTGCATATACAGTAATATTTAGACCTTTTTTAGTAATAGGGCATATTTTGGCCAAATTTTGCCATTTTCGGTCAACTTTTGTCAAAAATGCATATATTAGTTGTATCTTTTAGGACACAAGAATAACACTATGAAAATGTTGCTCACGTGACAATGTTTAAGGTGATATTGTCACAAATAAACAGTGGTCAGTTCGCTGACGTAAGGCATTGTTGTGATGGGTCAATAAACTCTCTAGAAACTAACTCAGGTGACTTCCGACATAATAAACATCACACACATGGTCACACTATTCAGTTTGAATACAAATCCAAGTTGGTTTAACATGTCGAAAGTTAAATGTTCCAACTGCATGAAGTTGCGAGGTTTTGTTTTAGATTTTAGAGATAAGTTCAGCACTGATGGGGAAATATTATTTTGTGAAGTATGTGAAGTTAAAGTTAGTGCAGAAAAATACTTTAATGTACTGCATTACTGCTAAATACAGCAGACAAATGCTGTTATTTGAGCAGACAGGTTCATCTTCAAAAGAGCAATCATTTTTGAAGGACTTGTGTGAGATGACGTGTCTTGTAACATCCTGCTGGAGAAACTGAAGAATTCTTGGAGAAGTACATAATACATTCAGTGCCATATAAATCTACATTGAGTAAACGCCATTTATGTGTGTGTTACGAGGAGGTGCTGAACAAAATACAAAATATGTTGTTGACCAAAAGATCTGGGTGTCCATAGATGAAACCTCTCATTATGTTGCAAATGTTGTTGTCTGTGTTCTAAGAGTTGACAAGCATGGAGAAAAATTCCTCCTAACATGTGAAGCTCTCAAGAGAGTAAACAATTCGGCAATTACCATTTTGTTTAACAACTCTATGATGTTACTGCGGCCACATGGTATAAATAGAGACAATATTTTGCTGCTAGTAACAGACCATGCTTCATACATGGCTAAAACAGCCAAGGGGCTTCAGATTCTTTACCCAAGTATGGTGTACATCACTTGTCTTGCACATGCATTACACTGTGTTGCAGAAGAGGTGTGATTAAATTATCCTGATGTGGACAAATTTCCTGTGGCAAGAAAATCTATGTGTAAGCTCCATTACGTGTTCAGAAATTCAAGGAACAAGCACTTTCACTGCCCTTCCCCCCACAACCTGTTCTTACACGATGGAGTTCTTGGCTTAATGCTGATGAGTATTACTGCACCGACTACACCAAAATAAAGACTAGTTTTTGTGAGTTAGATAGTGATGAATCAAACTGTGAAAGGAGTATTTATAAATACCTTGTCAGAAAACTTGGCATACATCAATTTTTCAGTGGTATCAAAAGACATCACAGCACTGGAAGCTTCTGGTACTAAACTGTGTGATGCTCTGGATATTGTGCAACGTGTGCAGAAGGAGTTGGGTAGAGCTCGTGGTCATGTGGTTGACAAAGTGAACAATAAATTGCAAAGTGTTTTCCAGTAGAATCCTGGATACTCTACAATGTGCAAAATTAGTGACAGACTTTCTGGGAATGCCACATTTGTAAACAATGAACCAAAGCTCGCCTTCAGTGACCTTGCCGCTTTCGAATATGCTCCTGTGATGTGGAGAGGAGCTTTTCAAGGTACACAACTATCCTCAGCGACAATCGTAGATGTTTGAAAATGCACCTTGTGATCCAGTGTAACTCTGAGGAAACTGAAGATTGACAGGATGGGTTAACTAATTAACTGAAGTGAATTTTGTATTATAAGAATCATATGTGAATTTTGTACACTTTGTAAATAAAGTTATTTACAGTCATATTTTATTTTGAAGGTCATATTTATATAATGTTAGGTCATAAATGCTTGCATACTTCACTGTTTTTAGGTCCTTAAAATTGGGCCCTAGTAATAATTGTTTTCACAAGTTTTTGTTTTTGTTTTAATTCTGCAAGAAAAATGTATAAATTGTTTCTTTTGTGGTCTTTAAACTGAGTCCTCAATTAGCCTTAGTATTAATGATGAGAAAAAAAATAACATCATTTTATATGCAACATCAACTGTATTCTCTTGCATTTGTATCCTCCAAAGAGTTGGAATCATGCAATTAGAAAACTAATGGTTAAAACAGTTTCAACAATTTATTTCCTTAAAAGTGAAATGTTACAGTTAACAACTTCAAATACAAATTATGCAACAAAAACACTTTCATAAAATATATTAAAATTAAAAAAAAATAACAGAAACAAATAACATAAAACAGTTTGAACACAATAAATATTACAGAATGGGCACCGAATCAATTGAAATCAGACCCTTTTTATCTTCTACTATAGCTAAGACCTTCACTCTGTCCATTTCTGTAATCATCACAGAAATAATTTTTATTTTTGTGTTTGTATATTATTAGTAATCCTAATTATACAAAATCAGAAAAATTAAATATTTTATATTGTAGCTAAACATTAGCTTTAATGACAATAAATACCAAGTCTCTAAAAACCTTTAAAAATTGCTTTAAAAATTTCCAAAGGCACAAGCTCCATTTAAGTAGTATCAGGATTATTCTATATAGATGTATGCAAATAAAGAAGAATTATAATAGCTTAAAAGCAGAAACATCATAAATGGGTGCTCTGAATACAAGCTCTTTCTCTGTAAAAGAAATTGTGTTGAAATGCCAATTAATTGATATCTAAATTTGCAAAATTGTTACAAGCAGAAAACTTGCTATACCCTTGAAAGTTTCCCTTAACAGCAGCTCCTGATAACTGCAGAATTTAAGCGTAAGAAAGAATGTTTATACAGAAGATCAGTGATCACTTATTTGCATTATATTAAAAGCATATTTTTTCTTCTTCTTAGTTTAATATACTTTTATCTATGATCTACACAGCTGCTGAATCTGGGAGGGAGGGGTGATAATTAAAAGAATGCTTTAATGTGCTTGGCATCCAAAGAACTGGGTGTTATTTGCCATTTGCATTTCTAGGCTGGGGCCCTTTAGATTACTAGAGAAACATCCACCCGTTTTACATTATGGAGGAGGATTGCTGACAAATATCATAAAATAATACATTTTTGAATGGCTTCCTGCATAATTTTACAACATTTAAAACAGTTGATCTCTGCACATTGCATATTGTGCTATTCTATCTAAGGAGATAGAAAATTAACAGCACCTTTTGTGAAACATTACTTCCTGATTTTTTTAAGATGCTTTTTGCTTTAAAGGTCATCAGCAGATTCAATTCTAATCTTGAAAGCTCCATTATCAAGTAGAAAACAGACATTAAATATATACTTTGCAGAAAAAGCAGCAAATATTCCACCAAACATGAAAGAATATAATTATGTGCTTATATGTTCTATAGCATCCAGATGGAAAAAGAACTTCAAAATACAATATGCAATGTCATTTTAAACGCCTAATTTTGTTAGCTTTTCATTAATATAATGCAAAAATGAAGCTTACTGAAAACAGAATTTTATAGGTGTTATGTTATTTTTTTATATCAGGACAGTATACATCTACATGAATGTTGGATCAAAACATACATTTATGTTTTCTTATTATTACAAGGAGGTTTTGATGGTCAAAACTGTGCAGATTGTGGCTCTTTATAACACTGTCAAACAGAGTACTCTAATTTCCTTTTATGATCCAAATTTCTAAACACTTATGCAACATCTTATGGATTCCTTCTGCTTTATATTGGTGAATGACCAAGAAGTTGCATTATATATGGTGACAACTGAAATTTTAATTCTTTCCAAAATTCCAACATAATTTACTGCAAGTTTTATCACTCATTCATATATGATTATTTATATAGTGTACTTGTGAGTTATTCTTGTAAAGTCCTTTCATTTTTTTGGAAACTATGAAAAATGGTACAAACCAGTGGTACAAATCAAGATCTTAATATTCTCCTTTTGATAGTAACCATTAAACAACTGCACTACTGCTATGCACATTTTGCCATTTCTATTTGGAAGTTACATATAAACTTATAACTAATGCATAACTGATAATAAATGTACTTAGTATTCACTCATGCTACAATCTATATGGTTATACATTTTATAAATAACTAATTAAACCCTTATAATCTGTGACATACTAATGGATACTAATACTGAGGTTATCTTTGGTGCTTGGAGTGTGTTAGACATTTGTCTTATTTGTGCTTTAGTTCTTGTAGTCTTGTGCTTATTTTAACAGTATACAAGGGATTTCCTGCGCATTGTGTTGTTATTGATGTCATTGCTGTTGAAGCAACTTTATGTACTATCTGTACAGTTCAGTTCAGCATGAGTGTCTACCTAAAGTTGAAACCTCCACTTTTCAAACAGGGAGAAATTAATCTCTGTGGGCTTTCCATTAGGGCAATACCTGGGTCTAAATGGCATGGGGACATACCGTGTGCATCAACCCCAAAAGGAAGACTACCAATAACCTTGGTGGGGTCGACAGAAACCCAGCATTCCACCTACTAACTATCCAAGCTAGTACCAGAAGACAAATAGGTGTCTCACAACCCCATCAAGGCATTATGCGCACCCAATCTCCCATGGTTATTGGGATTACTACTACGTCAAGTCTAACCCAATCCAAACAACTCCCTTACAGGAGGGGCTCAGATGTTCGGCCCAACTACTTCTGGTCATGTCAGAAGTACCACGGATGCTCGAGGTTCGCAGCGCCTGCACCAGAGCAGCTGAAGAGGTCAGAACCTCCCCCCTATGACAAGAAATCCTATTTAATATGATGCCAAGGCTGATGAGATGAGTTGAATACCAGGAGATCCTATTTAATGTGATGCTATCCTCATGAGGCGACTTGAATACTGTCCCTCTAGTGGCAGGTGTTTGCATATGATCATTTGGAATAGGCATTTATTTATGCAGCTATATAAATCATATTTATATGCTGCTCCTTTCTTGATAACAAAACGATAGTAATCCTCAACCATGATCATAAGGTGAGTATGTGTTGTGTTCATATTCAGCTTGCCAACCAACTTCATGCTAACATTTGAATATTATTCATTTATCATGAGTATGTGTTGTGTTCATATTCAGCTTGCCAACCAAGAACATGCTAACATTTGAATATTATTCATTATCATGATGGCTGGTTATATTAGTTAGCAATGAAGCCACATCCATCCTATGGTTTACTTTCTCTTCTGCAAACCATCACTGCTCGTTTTTGATAGAGATTGTAGTAATAACTTTCTTCCACAAATAATCACCACTCCTTCTCAGTAGCGACCACTATGGTTTCAGCATAGGCTCAACAGTCAACTATGATGTCATATTTGCTCTATCAATGCATGAGAAATCATGGATATAAATGAACAACCAGTATACATACTTCTGAAAGCTCAGAGGAAAGAAACATCTATGCATAATCAGTACAAGGCCTGACTTTATTTATGTAGTGAAAATCTTCAAATTCCTTGTTAAATGGACTGTCACTTGTAGCATTTCTCAAAACTAACTGAACACAAAACCATGAAAAATGGATGATGTTCATTTTTTGTGCTGAACCATCATGTGAATCAAGCAACAATCATTTATTGGATCTGAACATTTCAGAAAATGTTATGCAATATTGCAATCAAAACCCCCTAAACCCTGGACATTTGAAAAGCATAGACCACAGGAGAACTTGAAGGTACTTAGTGTGCGGCCAGTATATCTGATATTACAAATATAGTGTATTTGTACATAGCATGTTCTATTCTATTGTTCCACTGCTCAATTAGCATCTTGTTGTGTGTGATTGATTAAAGAGTGTTATTGTCCTGTTATTAGTCCACAGAAATGCCTACCCATAAATTCACACTTGAACAAAGAATTTTTATGTAAGATACATATATAAAAACTAAGATGACTTTTAGATGACTTCAGCTGAAATATCCAGATTATCCAGTTCTGGGTAAAGACACTGAGAAGTTTGGTTAATAAGTTAGGAAAATGAGATTACTAAATGCGAAACCTAAGACAAAACTGATGCATCATTTGAATTCTCCTGAGAAGTTTCTAGGTTGTGTTGCACAGTAAATGAAAAACTTAAGTTAATAGGAACTATCCACACAGCTTAGACAAATTTAAGGACAATATTACAACAAATATGATGAACATTAAGCAAGAAGAACTTATAATGAAAACTTTATCTGAAGTTATCAGGAATGTCTTCATGCAGATGGTTACCACTTTCAACACTGTTTATAACAAGATAAGTACTTATTATAGTGCATGTTACTATCATTTGTAAATAATACAAGAGCCATCGGACAAAATCCCCCCCCCCATGCAAAAAATAGTGTGCAGACCATGTATATGAGTAATCTGCAGCCTCACACTAAAATGACCACACCATGCCTGACATTACGACTCGCACTTTCATTAGGATCATCAGACAGAAGTAATGGCTCAAACAGTGAAATGTACATAGTAGTAGAAGCAAACTTGGCATAGAAAGTTGTGCAAATACGTTGCTGATAACTGTGATATATATGATCCAGCACATATTGATTATTCACATGTGCAATGAGTGCACAAAATGTGACCCATTCCCCTAGATGGCAATATTGTTTTCCCTCCTATGGTTTCCACCTTTAGATAACCAACTTTTGACTATACACTCAACTGGAAAATATTTCAGGAATACAAAAAGGAACCAATGCTATAATTAATGTTAAATGGATCTGGACGTTTGGACACCATCTCTTTTTTTTGGGTAGTGCTTAATGCCCACATTTACTACTTGTGGCACTGCAGGCGATGACACTGGTGATATATGGAATGAAAATGGAGCAGCGGTGGAATGCGATGGCAGTGGAAACCAGAGAAAACCTGCCCCTGCGTCGCTTTGTCCACCACAAATACCACATGTAGTCATCTGGGAGCGAACCTAGGTGAGAGGCGAGTTGTCTAACAACTCTGCCACGGCACGGTTGGATACCACCTCTAAGGAAGAGTTTCACTACAAATGTTACACAAAGAAAGGCTAAACTAATACTAGAGGAAGGGGTGAAGAATTATTTGGGTGTTATTGTTAAACTGGATGACTGCTATGGCATTTATATAAGAACTTTGATCACCGACATTAAGGAAATGGTAGTGTATTATGAAAATAAAGACTTAAGACCATTAAAGGAACCAAAAGAAAGTTAATAACAAGGCAACTGTGTACTACTCTTTCACTCTCATGGATTTTGGAAATATAAACAAGTATGCACATTTTGTTCCTGTAGCTCATTAACAGTATTAGTGGGAGAGATTTACATCATGCTTAACCCTTTATTTTGTATATTATCCATTTGGATACAAACACTTTAAATTATTATTTCTCAAATACGGGAGAAGTGTAATATTCAGCAGTTGGTCATTCTGTATTCTTGGGTACATTAACTAGTGACTCTTGACATCTAATGGTCATCATGGGTACTACACAGGGGTTGGCTTCAAAATGGCTGAATGCCAAGAGAAGTTCCATGACATCAGGTAAGTAATTCACTTTATATATATACACTGCCGGTCAAAAGTTTTTGGACACTTGCTTCAGGATAATATATTTGTACATACACTGTGATTACATAATCAAAGAACATGACTAAGTGTACTATAATAAGGAATTATCACTCTATGTGTTATCCTGCTTATGTAAACAACCCCAGATCCTTCATGTGCCATCATAACCAGCCACAGATAAATATTAGGTGTAAGCTTGAAAGAGGATTTGTCATTTACTCTCAGCCTTCTTCTGAGCTCACACAGCTTCTTTTGTTTTCTTTCTTTATACAGTGCTTTATTATTATTGGAATCTTTTTTACCAACATTACTATAACATCCTGTAACAGTGAGTATTTGATAAATATTTATTATTATAGTTTTTATTGTGTTATTATGGTTTATTCTTTGAATTCTGAATCAATATTTTGAAATTAGATTTTTTTTACAAATTTTACAATTTTTTTACAAATTATTTTATGAAATGGGCTGGGGATCAGCAATCAACACACTTCACGATGAGGGGTACAGCATTCGCCATATTTCAGAAAGACTAAAAATATTACAATCCACTGTTAGTTATATGATTCTTAGGATAAAGAATTCTAGTACTAATAAGGACAGGAATCGAAGTGGAAGACCAAGGTGCACGTCTAGATCAGAAGACCAGTCAATAGTTTTGCTGAGCAATAGAGATTGAAAGCTGACAGCCCCAGAAATTCAGTCAGTTTTTAATGCCAGCCATGGCCCGGAAATCTGTCAGTACTGTGAAGCGCCAATTGATGTCAGCTGATTTGTGGGGTAGGGTTGCAGTGAGGAAACCACTTCTTAGGCCTATAAATAAAAAGAAGAGGTTGACATGGGCAAAAGAACATAAAAACTAGACCATTGAAGACTGAAAATGGGTTCTTTGGACAGACGAATCCAAATTCGAGGTTTTTGGGCAACGACGTTGTGTATGTGTTCGTCATTCTCCTGCTGAGAAGATGCATCCTGACTGCATAACACTGACAGTGAAACATTGTGGGGGTTCTGTAATGGTCTGGGGATATTTTTCATTTAGTGGAGTAGGATAGCTCTACAAAATTGAAGGAAATATGGATAAACATGGCTATCATGCAATTTTGAGCAGATATGCTATTCTTTCACAAATGCATCTAATTGGTCCAGGGCTCATCATGCAGCAGGGCAATGATCCAAAACACACTTCCAAATTGTGTAAGAACTACCTACAGAAGAAATATGAGCAAGGAATATTGAAGATAATGGATTGGCCTCCACAATCTCTGGATCTGAATCCAATTGAACCTCTGTGGGAGGAACTTGACAAAGAAGTTTGATACGAGTGTCTTACGTCCATAAAAAGGTTATGGGAAATTCTTCAGACATCATGGACTAATATGGAGAACAGTGTGTGTGAAAAACTTGTCAGCAGAATGCCCAGAATTGTGAAGAAAGTGATTGCAATAAAGGGTGGATTTTTTGACGAAAAAAACATTTGGGATAGAAGGACTCTTTCATGGCAAAGTTAATTTATTTCAGTATTTATTGCAATATATAATATGCTCCATCATGTTAAATCATATATCTGATATAAAAATAAATGGTATCTTGTAATTTTGTTGATTGATTTTAATTATTCCTTAATTTCCTGAAAAAAGAGCCAAGTGTCCAAAACTTTTGACCGGCAGTGTGTGTGTGTGTGTGTGTGTGTGTGTGTGTGTGTATATATATATATATATATTACATATAATCTGTGTTTGGGCACCTTCTTTGTAATTAATCCATTAATTTAAATATCAAAATATCATATTCCATTATTCTTTTTCTATTAATTTGTTTCAAGTGCATTTTATACACAATTTTTTTTATATGGAGATAATGCCAACCTCTCATGATATTCTCTTTACGAGTGAGTGCATCCATAAGGATATACTACCTATTTCTCCTTGTTTTGGTGAATAACAGAATGCGTTTCCATATGGATACAATGCCAATATTATGTGCACCATTTTTCAGGATTGGTTTACCAAGTGTAACCTATTCGTTTTTCTGTTTGCAGAGCAATAAATGCAACTTTCCAATGCAAGCTGAAAAGATGCTCAGACTTGTGCAAGAAGCTTATATGCCAGATCCAAATTTATCTGAAGATGAAACTGTCTTAAGTGATAACAATGAAGAATGCTTTACAAAGAAAACTGAATCCGACTCTGAAACTGATAAATCTGAATGCTTCTGGAAGAAGCAGATAATCCGGATGAGATCACTCAACATGTTATGCTTCATGCCAAAACTCTGGAAACAGACATTAGAAAAACATATCACTCCTGCCATCAATGAATTGGTGCACCAACAGGAAGAATTGCCTCCTGGCCCATCACTGACTGTTCCTGAGAAAATACTATTACCTGTTGATGCTGGATTGATTCTAGAGCAGGCAACACCTACAAAATTTTCACTAACTGTACTAGATAATTCTCCAGTGTTTTCTGGTGTTATACTGTCTAACTCTTTTAAAGAAACTGTAGGAGAATTATTCGGAAGGGTGGACTTTTTTCCAGAGATAGATTAAAGTCTCACGTCTGCCAATATTAGTATAACACCTACTGCTGATTCTCTGCCTACTATTCTGGTGAACATTATAACACATCATACTACTGCTACTGCAGATTTTACCCCTGTTTCTTTCCATTTTTTCTTCCATACTCTTCTCTCTTAGTTTGATTTCCTTTATGTTGTCTGCTATAGTTTTTAAGATTTTCATCACTTCACGCATTGCTGGCCCTGGGTTTCTATGTCTCCTATTAATGGAAGGACTGCTAGCAATAGTGCAATCCTACAACTTAGCATTCTTAATGTATTTTCTGTTATCATTTAGTTTACTTATTTTCCTTCTATTAAACAACTCTATACAGCTGAGGCGTTATACTTTTGTTTTGGTTTAGCGAGCGTTTACCTCACTGTCTGTCCTGTTTGCACTTGTATAAGCAATTCCCCATCTGTACATAGCTTAGCAAGAATAAACTATTATCAATTATTATTATTATTACAACATGTTTTTAGGGCTGTTCCAAAAAATACAGAGGACTTAAATGAGGTGATCTTCAGGACCAAGAAATTGGCTGCTGCTAAAAATTCAGTTTTGACTACACCTAGTTGCATTAAGTCTACACTTAATGGTGTAGAAACATGCCAATGAAGCATAATACACATTGATATACACAAAATTGTCTTAAGCTGATCATTTTTGAACTTAATACTAAGGCATATTTACTTCTGCTATTGAGTGCATTTCACTGTGCCAGATATTTCACATGAAACAATATAAAGGAAAGGATGAGGAGAAAATTATGTCAATGAGATAACCAAAATCATTAGCATGATGCAAATACAAGCCAGCAGCGTACATTATAAATTTACATACTAGTATAAACATAAAAATAGAAATATCAGACAATATACATTTGTCTTATTCTTATATTTACTATTTTAAAAAGTATGAAAACTAGAAATATTTCAAATTGCATTTGTTTAGTTTAGCATGATAACTTAAAAATGGTATGCTGCAAAAAGCTATGTCACTATAATGAAAACCTACATTTATTAGAAAAGCAATGGATGTCCAGGTCAGAGAGTAAAGCAAAATTCTACATACATATCAATAATTCCTCTATAAAGGTTTTAATACTTATATTTTAAAAGTTTAGCTTTTAGCTCAAGAGGTCATATTGGATATTTGACATATAATAGCACCTGGTGAACATTTGTTCTGAATTTTTTCTAATATGTGCTTAAATATAATACACCAACAACATTTTGAGGTATCTTTCTGGTATGGCCACAATAGATGTTATAAACCCAGTAATACTACAACACATGTGTCAGTGAGATTCTGACATAAGAATATACAAAAGACAAAAAGATGATCATAGAACAGTTTGAATTTGCCTGGGGTTTATTTTTCTGAAATAAGTATACTGTTCATTACATATGAGCCTAAAGGGTTCATTAGAATGGTTCGGCTTCTTCACCTAGTGATCAGATATGCCAGTTCTTGCAAATTTGTTCCAACTACACTTCACTTGCCTTTTTTTTTTTTGTGTTAAGTTTTTCTGCATTGATAGATGAAATTATTCAAACTATCTTCTTGCTCACAAGTTTAACCGTAAACTGTTCGGAATGCATTACATTTGCATGACTCTCTCTACATATTCTTCTAGAAACTGTTCTTATATATTACACACAGTGCCACCATAAGTTCTGTCAGTACTTTCAATGCATATACTATTAAATAAAACTATGCAAATCCATCAATATACATATATTTGAGAGAACTCAAAAAATGCTATAAAATGAACATACACTCAGATCACCATGTGCAGCAAAACAACAGTGAAGATGTTGAGGCCACTCATCAATAGCTGTATGAATCGAGTTCAATGGAATTTTCTTGACAGCTGACATGATTGATTTGTTTAACATTTAAATATTGTGGTGTCTCTTTTGATATGCTATAGCCTCGAGTTTCTGCCATAGAGAATAATCCAATGGATTAAGGTCTGGACTTCTGCTAGGCCAGTCAGCAACAGTAATGGGAGATTGGTTACCAACCACTGCTGCATGGTTTCTGCTCCCCCATATGTCATTAACAAAGCCTGGGATTGAACCCAGCGTATCTCCTTTAATTTTTCAGCTAGCAAATGCCTTGTGTATCTTTTATTTTTTATATGCACTAACATGTAAATCATTCTTCATTACATGCAACATTGTTCATGAAGAGATGTTCATTTCATAAGACAAAATTGTTTGCCTATGCAAAGTATGCATCAAATGTCATTCTTGCACAAACTTCTTTTGAATATACACACCTACGACAGACAGATCTAATGGCATTAACAGTTGCATTCATTTCTTTAAACTGTGGTATTGTCTGAAACACAAATCGTTCATTAATGCCAAGAGGTTTCAGCATCACAAAAGTTTTCTTAGCTCGCATTCCACAATAAAATCATGCCAATACAACACAATTTTTGTACACTCCCCACCCCATCTTTTTTTTCTTCTGGTTACTGGCACACTGCATGCTGGTTATGCTGGTTCCTCACATAGTAAAAGTGACCATGTAGACAGTTGGAGAATTAAGAATGTAGCTTTTTTATGGATAGACTGTTAATTCCAGGGATATACTTTTAATAGTAATTATTCTAATATGGATTCAAATCATCATTAGTCATTTAGTGTTGAAGCTAAGTAATATTGTTGAGAGAATTTGTTTTACACATGGATTACAACAGCAACTCTATTGCCGACATGTAATATCCCTCAATAAAGAATTTGGCATCGATTAAACAATAGTGGTTTATTTTTTTTTTGTGCCTAGGGAGGGGGGTGGAGGGAAAAGGGGAACAGCAAAGAAGAGATAGTGTAAAGAGATGTAGCAGGTCTATCATTAATTTTGACAGCAACTGCCTTCTTGAGTTGGCAAACTGCTTTGTGATGATACCTTTCCATTCTGAACATTGTTGTCTTGCTCAGCGTACCTGGATTCAAGTCCCAATTGGGATAAACTACTTTTTTTGGGAACTTGAGAACATACTGTAAAACTTTCTAGGCGCTGATGGCTCATGTCCCTTTATTTGGTTCTTTCTATCCAATGCTCATAGAATACCTTGTCAATTCGCAGGTTATTTCTATCCAATGCTCATAGAATACCTTGTCAATTCGCAGGTTATTACACAATCTCAAGAAAAAAAAAAAGCATACATAAAGTTAATAAAAACACAAAAACACTGAAGTCAGAACTACAATGTATGCAAAATTTTGAGACCTGAATCCCTAATAGCTAAAACACTGAAATGATAAGACTTGAAATAACAAACTTTTAACTTAGAGCTACTTTAAATATACTCAGCATTTGCTTTTCATTATATAAGGCTGTTATTATCAATCTCTTGTTAGCTTTTCTTTCAATTTCTCAATTTGTTTATTTCAAATAGGTTATTTTGGGCATCTTCTGGTTTTAGATTTTTATAATCAGCAGGGCTATAGCAAGGCAGAATGACACCCCCAACAACACAATTTTTGTGCTTCAGCATCTCTAACATATATTTTTGGGGACAACTTAGAAACTGAAGAGTTAGTGTTGTAGCTCTATACCATACATACAAACTACTGTTTTAAGTATGGAAATGAAAAAAATTAAATGGCGTTTTATTTAGGGATGCTCTGTAACTGCTGTGGTTCACAGCATCCCATTCTATATTGGGTGTGAGAGACTGCTTAATTTTGCTCAGAGGCCTTTCTATCAGGCTTGAGGTTCTTTTACATGCCATAAATCTACAACACGGGACTAACGACTTTACTTCCCTTCCGGAGGAAGCCATGCTAAGGTTTTTTATACCCGAAAAAATCCATCGTCCTCTGCTCGGTTTGAACCCACGACCTTGGGTATATGAAGGTAGCATGGTAGCCATTATACCACAGAGGGCAACAATTTAAGTATGGAGGGGTTACAGGTAGACCCACTAGACTCTAAAACTTTGTTATTCAAATTTAATTTATACTTGTAATATTCTACTAACAAAAGATGGACATACATATTTCATTCCACATAAATTTTTTATTATGCTGATTATGACTAGTATTTTTTTTTCTTAGCTAACCCACATGATAGGAAGATAAATGCTTAATGTGCACTTGTACAAATACAGCAAAGATTTATTTGAACATTTAAGTATATAGCTAAAAACCAGTGTATGATACCTCTATAATGAATGTGAGAATGTTATTAAAAAAAAGCTGATGTATTCCATTGATATGCTTCTTACAGCAGATGGGAAATAACGAAGTACACTACACGAAAGTGATAGCCAACTGGCCGATAAGTGAACAATTGAAGTTCAGTTTGCATTACCAGTAAAGCAAAGGAGATGAAACGAAAGGTGACCTTGTTTGAGAAGATATGTATTTTAAAACTGAAACCAGTAACAAGGAATAACTCAGAAATGGTCAACTCTACAGCAAAAATGTATGTGATATAAACTGTGTGTTTTAATAAGATCTACATCTTTTGTGTAGTAAGTTTTTGTCTATTTCTTAAAGTTTACCAATTATGCAAAATTCATGCAGAATAAACCAGTCTTTAGACACTATTTCCGAAAATGAAATACAGGCATTTTATTTGTGGTGTAAATATTTTCAATATACAGTATTTTAATCAAAATTTTTAGAGCCATTATTGAGAAAAACAAAGTTTTTCCATGTAAAGGGTAGTTTGGGTGAGAGGATTTTCTTGAAAATCTTTGAGTCATATTCTTGGTTTGCACATGGACCTTTTCTAAAAATGATTTTTTTTGGACTCAGGCAGCCTCAAAACACATATTTCTGGCAAAATCTTGAGATCAAATTTCTGGGTGGAATCTTGACATCAAATTTCTCTATACACTATGTACTTAATACATTACATGTAGAGAAAGTAATAAAGGAACCATTCTATAAAGAGACCAAAGCCATCCCCCCCCCTAAGATATAATGATTGCTTCTTCTCTTATACTATTAGTTATTTACTTTGTTCAGATAGCACTTTCAAGCATTCTCATGGAATAGTTTATATATTTAGTTTTTTAATCACAGCTGACACAGCACCTAGTACAGCTAGTGCTAGATTTTTAAACTTCAATGACTACAACTGCAACATGGGTTATGCAAGTGACTTACATCTTATAGAGATGTTGGAAGCTGTATCATGATGTGCACAACTGTTTTATTTTAATATTATCAATAGTTTTGCTTCCTTAAACCTTGGGATCCTGACAGCTACAGAGTCCACCCAGGGGTGTGTTTAGATTCTTCAAGCACACTATATTGGCTAATCAACTTCAGTTTATCAAAGAATGAACTACTTACATCTCAGATCTCAAGCTTTTCAATATAAGCACTATATATACATTATTTTTTTACTACTTTCTTTGCACAGAAGCAAGAGTGAATCCTTGCCAAGATGACAGTGTATGGGTTCTAAGATATCATACTCTGGCTTGTTTCACAATCTTATCAAAAAAGCTTAAGAAAATGTGCACACATAGTTGCTTAACATAAATCTAGTTCAAACCAAATTTTACACAAAGAGTAATTTACCATTACTTTACAGTTATTTGTGACTAGCTTTCAAAATACTATCATTTCTTGAAGAAAAATATATTTTTTTTGACTAGCTACATAGCAAAATACTTTCATATACAGAGATATAATTATAATGCATCAAATAAAATCTTTAACACAGGTTCTTAAATCAATGGTTCCCAACATTCTACTTTAATGTCATGCATATATTCGGCATGAATTAGTACTACAATTAATTCAGCATGTGCATACAATTCAATAGAGAAAGGGAATTTTATCATTGTTGCTTACATATGATCAGAATGTTCTTTTCTTTCCATTTGTTTAATGCATTAACTAAGGTTCACACATGAGACAAACATTTCTTTTCTAAAATGATGATATCAAAAACACTTTAAGACATGAATAAAACAAACTACCAATTATTTGTATACATAACAATGAGAAGAAGTGGAGAATTACGGATCACAAATAATCAGTATATTAACACATAAGAAATAAAAAACATATATAGACATTAAAATATTTTATTACTTGCAACAACGATACTTTTCTGCTTTTGTAAATTGTGAAGTTCTTTTCAATTACCACATGAGTTTAGAACAAGGACAGGATCAAAAACTGGTTTTAGATTAAGCAGGAATGCTTTTGACAAAGGCAGCTGTGCTATACTGGTCTCCACCTAACCTAAGCACTAAGGTTTCTGATAATTTATTTTAGGGTTTGAGAGAAAAAAAAAATTGAATTAAAACCTCCAGCAGGCAGCATGACCCATTCAGTATATGAACCTGGGCTTGCAGCATGAAAGGCAAGAACATTACTCCATGAGCATAATGGTACATTTCACCTTAGTTTAAAGAACTTAATTTTTTTGGCTGAATATAAAAATATTTGCCAAACTATTTGAGGGCTTTGCAAAATGTAATCAAGGGTATATTCAAGCACTTTTTTTTTCTCCTTTTAAATAAGCATTGGGAACCACTGCATTAAGAACTACTATACTATACAGAATGGGCTTATATCTGCCAAACATGTGCAGACAATGACAATGAAAAGAATGGCAATCTTTACATCATACCAAACATATGCACAACATACCCTCCTAAAATAAACCTCCTCCCCCTTCAAATTGGCCAGCACTTGGTTGTGCAGTACAATTCTGTAAAAGTAATTGTCCAAGTATACAGCTGATTTCATGTTATAGCCAGAATATTACATTTTAATTTCAAAATCTTAATAGACAGCTGAAAATCCCATATGCAACCATTAAAAAAACTCTGAGTATTAGATCACAGCAAAGAGTTAAAGTAGGTACTCAGTATAATTTGTAAATACAGTCAAAATAGATTAAATTAATTGTAGTAATTAAGTAAATTATATTTAAAAACATAATGCAAACTAAAAACACATCTCTTTCTTTTGTGTTAGGAGAAATGTACAAATTACCTCTAAAATTTGGTAACTGCCTAACATAGCAAAATGAATTAAATTATTTTTGTGCATACTGAAATTATAGTTTTAAAGCTTAGGTTCTTTCAGTTGAACAAAGTACAAAAACAGTTCAGCAGATTTTAACCAGAAGAAAATCTGGTTATCTTTCTAGAAGCCTCTTTTGCACAACTTTCAATTAAATATAAAGATAGAGACATATTTTGTGGAACAAGTTTATGGGTAATTATAATGAACATTTGCTTGGGTAAGATATACGTTTTCAAGCTGATGAAGAGGAACAAGAATATGAGATGGAATTTTAGTGCTTCAGAATGTTGCTATGCTTTCTTTAAATATTGGCCTGGCCTTCTTATCTTTAAATACTTGCCTAAAACTTCATTAACATATGCATAATGGATGTTTCTCTCTTTAGTGACATTTCTCCTAAGTCCATACAATGATTGCAAGAAGTAGTAAACAAATTTTGATAATTTGCAGTGCATCTTAAAAACTCCAAAAGATAATTGAAACTTCTAAAAATAAACATTTTACACCTTACATCACCATGACGTTCATATACCTACATATGCATTCAACATGTTATAGTAGATCTAGTTGTTAGATACTTGCTAAGACCTATATCGTACTTAAAATAGTCTGCAATACTGAAAAATGGATTTCTTAAAGCACCATGCCAATAAATGAAACTATCTTCATTCTGAGATTATAATGATATTTTGCTAATTGCAATACATACAACAAAGCACAATTAATTCCATCTCCAATACATATAAAATTTATTTGTAACTTGGAAGTTGACAGCGGAATCGAAGAGGGAAAGAAAATAAATAGGAAAAAATTATTCGGTACCTAGCTGAGAGTACATTAAATTTGCCTGCTGGGTACACCTTATGAATGTAGCTCGCCGGGGCAGTTCCTTTAGTTTGCTGGCTCCAGTGTAAGTGCATGCTGAGCGCAATCCACCCAAGATATCCAGAACAGTGCCTTCCACATCCCCTCTGTATGGAACTTCAACAGTCCTGCCTTCTGATGATCTGAAACAAATGAGGCGCTTAGAACAATAACGGCAGCTCCTAACCAAAGTTCATTTTGAGATAAATGTCATTTTATGCTTTTTTCCAAAATGTGGAAAGTAGTTAACATTACAACTTGATATTGGTTGGGTATTTAAATTAAGGGATTTCAAGTATGTGCAAATTCTTGAACCATTGTGATTAATAGTTTTCTTGATTTTGTGTTATTTATTAGAACAAAAAATATATAAAACAATATGCACAAATGGTGTAAAATTGACTTTTTCTTCATTTAACATCTTGAAATATCTAATCCAGCTCTATAAATTAAACAAATAGGCATCTGCTTATTATGGTCATCAAGCCCATAAAATTCTACAAAAAACATGTCCTTGACATCACAGGACAAACATTTAAACATGCAAGTTAAATCAGGAAAGTTAGAGCATTTATGTGACTGTTCATGTTGCCCCCTCCCCCTCCATGAAACCATTATGACTGTTTTGATTTACCACTAGTTCTGCACAACTATCTTTGGTTTATTACCCATTCAGTTGCGTTTCTTTCCTTTTTTGAAGATTCAGGTACAACATCTACAGACTTCGCCACATCACTACTGTTCACTTTAACACCATGAACGTGTAGTGGACAAAAAGTAAAGCACTCATAGTTGGGAAATGTCATTTTTACACTGAGAATGTGTTTGTTTTCACTACAGACAAATTCTAAAGATGGAAAATGAGAGCCTTGGCATATCCCAATTCGTTTGATACTTTATCACATGAAAGGTGGATGGCAGCTATGCACGGTCATACTTCAATCTCAAAATTCAATGTCAGTTGCGATCTGACATTATTCTGAGTGCCTCAAATGTTGCTTTATTATTGCTGTTACTGTTACCAACTGTGCAATCTGAATAAGTTCTTTGCATACAATCAAGGCACTTGCTGGAGAGTTCAAAAGTAATTCATCAAAGGCAGTTCTAATTTTAAGTACTGTTTCTCATGTTCTTAAACTGATAAGCATTCCTTTCTGAATAACAATTTTTAAGAGATTAAGAATTATCAGTTACTTTTATATGTGTTTAAATTAGAGTTACTGGAAATTGTCCTCATTTTAATGCAATGTTTTGATTTTGGATAAGGTTTATTTATCATGTGCGACACAAACATTTTCCAACTTTTGCAGGGGGGGGGAGAATTATAAAGAATGGGAGATAACAGCTTATTTGACGAGTCAATTAATTACACCAAACAATACTTATTTGGGAATTTTGCCGGAACATGTTTCAAAGGACTAGTTTCCTTCATTTTCAACTGGACATCAAAGAAAATTAATCCTTTGAAACATGCTCCGGCAAAAATTCCAAGTAAGTGTTGTTTAGTGTAATTAATCGATTCGTCAAATAAATGAATATAACAACACTGTTTACAAACTTCCATAAAAAGCAACATTAAGTAATAGGCAAACTACTTTTAGGAAGAAAAACTTTATATCATTTAACCTATACATGGTGAAACAGCAGAGAAAATGGCAAATGGAGTCAGTTCGTTAAAAGCTGTCAGGAATTCAATGAAACTTTCCAAACACAAAAACAAGAAATTAAAACCTTCTTATAACTCCAAGAAAAGAAACATTTTTGCAAATATTAAATTCATAAAGTCTATGTTCATGGAATAAAGTGACTCCCAAATTTAACAGGAAATTCGTCAAACATAATCACTGCAACGTGCAACAAAAATGAAGGAAACTAGTCCTTCGAAACATGTTCCGGCAAAAATCTCAAGTAAGTGTTGTTTAGTATAATTAATTGACTCATCAAATAAATGAATATAACAACACTGTTTACAAACTTCCATGAAAAGAAAAGTTAGGTAGTTTTTGGCTAACTGTGTCATATTTACATAAACCTTGATACACCACTGTCATTACTTCTCTATAAGCAAATTTCCACTTTCAGTCAAGAAATGTGATAAATTCACTATTTTGAATATTTTTATTCCAGGCTTCTCCAGGCTTGCACAATAAATTAGTCACAATAAAGATAATCTTTAAACTTCAGAAAACTGTGAATAATAGTTTTACAAGCTGAATATTTTGAACCATACTTATGCACAAAATAATTACTAGTCTGGGTTAAGAACAACAAACAAAATTACACCACATATGCTGAAGTACATTCAAATAACATGTATAATAAAAATAAGTTACTTAATCACTCATAAAACAATATGAACCAGCTTACAATTGCATAAATAATTGATAGAACACCCAAGGAATATTACTTGATAAGTAAATATATAGTAGAAATAGACAAATAACAATAAAATAAACTCTATTCTGTGAAGAATAATCGGAATATTCTCCCTAGTAAAATATTAATTTTCTGGTTTTGTTATTCTAAGTAGTAACATCAATGTTGCTTTTCCTTTGTTTCATATGATGAAGAGCTGGTGACATATCAAAATAACTAAGTGCAAAGCTACTACAATTAATAAAACAACTACTGTAATGGACATAAGGGAAAGTTCATGAATTATGTACATTTATTTTGGTAAAGATTGGTTGATAATGCCCAGATCTCATGTAAGACTGCTTGCACTTAGTAAATAGTAAATAAATAAATGATATTTGTTATTACTAGGGTTGCAACATTGGAGTCATTATGTTCGTTTAAAATTATCCTGTAGTTGACTGCTTACTATGAGAAGATTACCTGTACAATTGAATCAAGAGTATTGCTGCAGTGTTCACAGAGTCCAAATGCCAAAGAAAAGAGTATGAAAGTTAAAAAAGTATATATGGGATTAGGGGGAAAATGCTTTTTCTATTATTACTCTCTCTACATAATAAATGGTATATAGGTAGAGAAGGTATTGCACTCCAACCAAATTTTCAATAGAGAGATGTCGCCAGAAATACACGTTTTAGTAACCCCTGCATAAAAAAAACATAGAAAAAGATCTTTGTGTGTGTGTGTCGGTGAGCAGGATAACTCAAAAACGAACGAAAAGTAGGTAAAATATCAACTTGGTATTTAAGTCTCGTTTCTTCCAAGGGTGAATTTGAGGAAAATCAGTGTCTTCTGACTTAAACTACCTTTACATGGAAAAAACATTTGAACATTTTAATTTTCTCAAAAATGATTCCCATGATTTTCATTAAAATATTGTATATTAAAGATATATACATGAAAAATAAAATGTATAACTGGAATTTTCTGGGAATAGCCACTTTATTCTGGATGAATTTAGCAGAATTTTGCATAACTGGTAAACTGTATGGACAAAAACTTACTTAACAAAAAAACAAAAAATCTTGTCAAAACACACAATTTACGTTATATGCATTTTTTCATAGTGATGACCATTTTTGAGATATTCCTTGTTATTGGTTTCATTTTAAAATACTTATACTTTTCTCATATGGGAATTTTTCAACTTCTAGCCATACAAACAAAGGAACATCAACCAGCTTATAAAAGCTTTGAATATTGTTTTAGCCTATGGTCCCTTATTTTCCTTCTACTTAATATAACCATTTCTGCTGATTGTTTCTCCGTTAGCATGAAGTAGCTAAACAATAATTTGTTGCAACGATGTGGAGAAAATCATGTGTATGGAAAATATCAGATTTTTGGTTATTAGTTTAAATCTTTATATACTTAATTGTCTTAGTAAATCAATATCTTTTTACTTTCTCTATATGTACTATGTACATATTGTATAGAGAAGGTATTGTATTGCAGCCAAAAATTTGATACTGAGACTTCACCGGAAGTATACTTTGAGACCCTCTGAATTCAAATAAAGCACTTTTAGAAAAAAGTCTGTGTGTGCATGTGAGTCTGTGGATAGCATAGCTCAAAACTAAAAGATCGTAAAATACCAAACTTGGTATTTAAGTTTATTATCTTCTAAGGATGCGACAAACTACACTTTACATGGAAACATTTTTGAAAATTTTATTTTTCTCAAAACTGGCTAGAACGATTTTTATTAAAATACTGTATATTAAAGTTATTCACAACAGAAATAAACTGTATACTTGGGATTTTCTGGGAATAGCTCTGAAGAGCACTTTATTCTGTGTTTTAATGCAATTCACATAATTAAACTAATTATGTGTACGACACTTCCATGACAAACTATCAGTTCTCATTAAATTTACTAAATATAAAAAGTACCTTCGAGTGGCAGTATTTGAACCTGGGACCTTCCCTCCTGAAGGCCAATACACACATTTTGCACTAAAAGAGCAAGTCACTTCATGCACATTGGTGCAAAGCCATCATTTTGGGTAAAATTGATATGGGCAGTGTTTATGGCATAGTCTGTCAAATGCAAGGACTGCATAACTTCTCAATCTGCAGGAACCCTGTTATTGCTGTGCTATCTGTACTGGTTCCAATCACCTGGTGTTTCATGGGGCATAAGCATAATATCCTCATTGAATTAATATAAAGTTCCTCTGTGTTATTTCATAAATGCATTTTGTTTTCTTTTGAAGACACATTCACCACTCGACACTTTAATGATAGAAGTTCATGAGCTTCAGAAGTAATTTTTTCTGATCTACTTTACCAGGATGTATTTTATATGAAATATATTAATACCTTCATTATGTTAATCTTTTAATCTTCAATATACTGCTTTACAATGTACTTAGCTTTAGTACTGCATAAAGAGTCTGCTGGTCTGTGGGAGTCTTTTATGTTGAGTTCATGATCTGTTGTGTTATGTTTAACTGTATGAGACTCTTCTTTAATTCTTGAGTCAGAAACTATGGTGCTGATCTCGAACAGTAGAAAATCCATGAGAGAAATCTACTAGCTTTGCGTCTGCATGGTTTCTGACACAAATGTTGTATCAGCGCAGTATATGTTGGGTGGAAAATTTGAGCCTCACACTTATCGAGACATGTCCGAAGTAAGTTACTTTATTTCAAGAGTGAAGTTTGAGTGTAATCTATGTTTTTACTCTTAATTGATTAGTTAATTCACTGTGCATTCCGCATTAATGTTTTAATTATATTACATACTTTAAGTGTGATAATTTAAGCAGCCAGCGGATGTCCAAGGATGCAAGGATTCATATTTTGTTACCTTTTCAAACCATGGGGTCTTTCTAGTGAGAACACAGTAACCAGAATATTACAACTGTGGAAAATGATCTTGCTTAAAATCTTATACTATGCTGAAAAAATTTTTCTTCACTCCACGAGTTTTGAGAATAAATGTAATAACACTTTTAAAATTTAGACTAATCAACTCCACTCTTCAAAGTATGGTTCATTGCATTCTCGCATCCTTTCAAAACAGCTTTCAAATTTTGAATGCCATTCTTCTTTGGAGAGAATGTGAATGCATTCCTTGTATTCAGCTACTGAAGCTTTAGGTGATTCAAATTGATAACCACAAATTTTTTCTTGTACTTTGGGGAATAGCAGAAGTTTCATGGGGCTAGATCTGGACTGTAGGGAGAATGGGAAAAATGCTTGACTCCTGCAGAATTTGTATTTTTCTAGAGAAGTGCAGACAAAGGCATTGTTGTGGTGCAAAAAAATTGCACTCATGTCTGTCTTAGGATGCTTTGTTCTTAGTACAATGAAGACTTTGGCAGAAATTTTGTGGTGCACCATCTGGCATGCTTGTCCGTCAAGTATTATTGTCACAATATGACCTTAAGAAGAAGAAACACCTCTTGCTCACCTCACTTTTGTTGAGGGATCCTCTTATGACTGCCACTTAGTTTCTGGATCATAAGGTATATCCACTTTGGACACCTAATATGATATTAAATATGATTTTGGATATTTCTCAATCATTTTCTGGCCCTATTGTACAAATGTCTGTCTGTTTCTACCCATTTGTAAGATAATGAGAGATCCCACGACTGCAGAGCTTTCTGACGTGAAGTTTTTCTTTGAGGATAGTATTCACTGCTGCTGATACAATATTCAGAGCTTCTTGAATATAATATGTGCACGACAATCTTTTTGCAACATTATGCTCTTTCTTCACATGACAATTTAAATTTGTATTTGAAATAGGGTTAATACCATTATTATTATAATTATGATTACTTTAATTTCTGCGAAAATATATACTAAACTTTGTGCTGATGACCTACTTTTTTGTCTTAACATCCTATGAGCTAACTTTGTTGGCCTTATATGCTCTTCAATTTACCAACAGCTATCAATAGGGTAATAGAATGGGAGAAATTTAAGGTGGTAGATTTATGTGCCTCATTCAGTACAGAATTTGAAGAAAATTGTATTCATTCTAAATGTGGCTGAAATGTACAAAAGTAAGGATAATTTATTTGGCCTTCCTAATAAAATGATTCTGAGGTAACCACAGCTTGCAGTTGAACATACAGGATCAAATAAAATATGTTAACATATTTCGCATTTGATTGGGGAACTGGTGTACTTACATCCGTTTAGGATTGTGATTTGAATACCTGAAAATAATCCATCCATAATACATAGTTCTGCTCTGACAAAAGCAATCTTCTATACCATCAATTTATAAATTAGTAAATTTAAATCACCTGTACTCAGCTACACCTCCAGCATGTTTCTCCATTGCCGTTGTGGAAGACATTCCATAAAATAGCTTGTACTTTTTTCCATTACGCTCCATCATCTCACCGCCACACTGATCATGACCAGCAAACATTCCACCAGCCATCACAAAGTCGGCTCCTGCTCCAAAAGCCTTTGCAACATCACCAGGACATGCACAACCTCCATCCTGAAACATGCATTACTGCTATATATGCAAAGTGAATGATGATAAAATGAGTGTACTTTATGGATATTTTAGGATAATTTTAATCTTATGATTTTAGAGACTAGTCATGAAATCTTGAGGAAAGAAACTTTTGATTTCAAATCCCTGTACTATATATATATATATATATAAAATTCAAAGTAATGGCATTGTAATTTCTTTTTAATTCAAGATGGCAACATGTGGAATGACGATCCGGAGTAAAGTGAAAAAATGATGTGAAATAAACAGCAAAAATGTGAAATAGTAACAACGGGAGTTATCAATGATAACATTGGAGCCATAACAGAGATACAATATCAAAGCTGTATAAGAATGGAAAATGACAGTTAATACAGATGAACGATGGCAGCAAGAAGCATATGACTCTGAAGTTATAGCTTCACTACAACTAGTGATAAATATCTTAAGAAAAGACCTAATGAAAGCACAAAATGAATTTAATAGCTTAAGAAACGAAAACAAGTTAAAGGCTGAAGCACAGGAAACAAGAAACAAAAACAAGCTAAAGGCTGAAGCATGAGAAAAAACAACAGTCATGAAAAAATACTGCAAAAGTGTCAACAGTGAGAAAAATGTTCCTTGCGGCATTGAGACATCAAACAAATATGAGGTGCTGCATGAACTGGTCAAAGTTATGGAACAGGTTATTAACACCCCTAAAGTGCATGAAGTTGTGAAAAAAAAAAAATACATGTGAATAAATCCTAATGCAAAATTCAACATGGCAGCAGAGCAAAGCAAAGACAAAGTGAAGTGTTCTTAATGGGTGACTCCAAGATAAAACATGTAAAGGTGAAGGACATGGACATCCAAAGGTTTTATGGCATAAAGGCTGGACAGCTACAAAAGAAGATTTAAAATCTAGACAGTGAAGTGCAGCAACCAAAAGTAGTAATGTTGCATGTTGGCACTAATAATTTCCAGAACTCCAACAATCCAGATGAGATGATGGGAGAAACATATTGCCACGTGTTATTGGCGAGAGTTTAACATATATTGTTTTGGTAATACTTTATTAATTAGGAATTTCATTCTTACATATTCTTGGAAAAATACAAGCTTTGTTTAGTAATAGGATGGAAATGAATAGCCTCTTCCGATGGCACTCCTAGTAGCCTTTTGGATGACATCAACTTCTGTTGGGCTATATGCACATTCGCACATTGTCATGAGAAACTCTTGCTCTTTGACGTCACACCGGATATTCTACAACATTTAAACATTCGATGTTGATTGGCTAAGACTACCCACTATTACAGTGTTAGTTCTCCATATTAGGAGTATGGTCACCATGTTGGAAAACCCTTCTGGGATGCTGCTAAGCTTATTTAAGCGCGCCTGACCACCAGGTCTTGACCGTCAGGGAACCTCTGCTGGGTTTGTGTATCTTGGGGCGTCACTCCAGGCTCAACCGCTCAACCACTCCATGTCTCACCTCGCCTAGACACAGCATGACATATCTCTTACGGTAAGGTTTTGTGTTAGTGATCCAGAAATCAGAATGATATTGGCTAGGATTAATGGAATATATTGCAATCCCCCACCTTTGTAAACCAAACATTCCCTACCAACAAATTATTTCATCTTTCTCAATATATTAGCTTAATTTAAGTCACATTGTTATCATTGCTCTAACACCTGCCTTCCTTTCATCACCCTCAAATAGCTATTCTCCACACTGCAGAACCTAGTTCGCGACAATATGGTGCCATTAGAGAAGTGAAAAAATGTCCTAAAGCACATGTTATGGTGAGTTCAATGATACAACGTCGGGAAGTTCATGAAAAGTACATAAACAGCATTAACACCAGCTTGCACTGGGCTTGCCAGAGTTTGAACATAATTTACTGCGATGTAAACAGTTTATAGACTATGGATGCCTAGGAAGAGATGGGCTACATTTGAATTTTAAGGGTTCATTTTTGCTTAACCAAATCATAAGTAGACTAGTTGAAATTTGTAGACATCAGCAGGGAAACTTACTGGTAGTTCGGATAGTGATACAGTCATAACATTATGTAATAATTCTGAGGCGATAAGTAACAGACAATTTCCTCACAGTGTATAAAGTAAAAAAGCCAAGCCTAAGGCAGAAGAACATACAATCAGGATTTTCCATGAAAATGTACAGAGCCATAAAAATTAAGAAACTGTTACCTGAAGTCTTGCTTGATTCGGATGAAATTGATCCTGATATAATTTGCCCTACTGAACACTGGTTGGATAGTAATCAAAACCAGTTCCTAAGTCTTGACAATTATAAGGACCCAAAAGAAGTGGCAAGATCATTTAATGATTACTTTGTAAACATAATCGTTGGTCTCTCACATAAACATAAAGCATCTTGAACAAGTGAGCAAGTTCCCAAGAATACACATACAATATACCTTTATCCAGTTACAGCTAGTGAAGTGAGAAAAGTCGCCCTCCGTGGTATAATGGTTACCATGCTAACTTCATATACAAGGTTGCGGGTTCAAACCCGGTGGAGGAGGATGGATTTTTTCAGGTGTAAAAATCCTTAGCATGGCTTCCTTCGGAAGGGAAATAAAGCCGTGGGTCTCGTGTCGTAGATTTACGGCACGTAAAAGAACCTCAAGCCTGATAGAGAGGCCTCTGAGCAAAATTAAGTGGTCTTTCACGCCCATTATAGAATGGGACGCTGAGAACCACAGCAGTTAAAAAGCATCCATAAATAACACGCCATTTTTTAAGTGAGAAAAATTATAAGAGCATGAAAAATAAAACTTCCCATGGACTGTAGATGAAGTTCCTGATTGTATTTTTAAAAACTGTAATCAGCATTTTGTTGCACCCCTTTGCTATTTAATTAATGCTTCCTTTTCAACAAGCATGTTTTCCAAGTGTATGAAAACTGCAAAAATAATATCTGTATTTAAAAAGGTTGACAACAATAAAACTGAAAACTATTGACAATAACAATATTATCTTCCATCTCAAAATTAGTAGAAAAGGCTAGAAGTGAAATAGATATAATAGATGTCAAACATTTATTAAAAAACATAGTAAGTTATCTGCAATGCAAAATGGATTCATAAAAGACAAATCTGCTGAGACAACCAATTCAATTTTTTGAGATGCATTTTACAGTTCATTAGATAAGAAAGAAAATAATGTTGGAATATTTCCAGTTCTTTCCAAAGCTTGATCTAGTCAATCATGAAATTTTGCTGAAAAAATTGGAATTCTTTGGTATAAGAATTTCAGCAAACTACTGGTTTAAATTGTATCTAAATCAACATGAGCAACTAGTTGAAGCAGTACAAACAAATGCTTATAACCGTACATCTAAAGTGTATTGATTCGATAAAAAATAGTAACTTGTGAAGTACCCCAAGGTTCAGTTCTAGGGCCTTTTTTATTGTTATTATACATAAATGACTTAGTAAACTATCTACATCAGAACAATATTGTATTGTTTGCTGATGATACATCAATACACATAATAGATAGTAATAAAGATGTTGAAATAGATATACCAATTTTAGAACAAAATATCTGATACGTTCCACTTACATGACTTTCTCTACATCTACAAACTATTGTTAAAAAGCTTATTCTTATGTGCTTTATGATAATCAAGATAAACATTAGCAGAAATTGTCCTTATTAATTGGTTCCTTGTAAGTAGAAGAGAAAAATTTAATGTGTTCCATTCATATGATATCCTCTAGCTGTTCGGTAAGCAAAAGTTTTATTCAAAACATTAATCTTTTATCTACATCATGCTAATCAAGATAAACAAGCAGAATTAGTCTTATTATTAGCTTCCTTGTAAATAATATAAGGGAAATAAGAAAATGTGGGGCTAAATCGATAGTCTCTTCCTTTAAAAGCTGGTCGCTATGTGAAATAATTGCTTTCCTGGAGTAAACAAACGAGAAATAAGAAGAAAGATGTCTTCCTGTTTGCAAAAAGCTTAAATGGTTTAAAATTGTAATCAATAATCTTGTATATCTCGAAAATAGTTCATTCTACAAAAAAATGTATATGATATACATTGTATGTTTTAATTAGATCTACATTTTTTCTGTTGTAAATTTTGTGTATCTCTTATGGTTTGCTAGTTATATAAAAGTCATGAAGTCTTCTGAGGCTATTCCCAGAAAATTCAAGATATACATTTTGTTTGTTATAAAAATATCTTGTACATAAGGTATTTTAATCAAAATCATTAGACATTTTTGAGAAAATAAAAATGTTCGAAAAATGTTCCATATAAAGGGTAGTTTGGGGTGGGGGGATTTTCTTGAAAATCTTTGTGTCGCACGCTTGGAAGATACTCAACTTAAATACCAAGTTTGGTATTTACCGGACTTTTTGTTTTTAGGCAATGCTGTCCACACACACACACACACACACCCAGGCGCACACACACACAGATGGACCTTTTTTCTAAAAATGCTTTTTGTGGATTCAGGGAGTCCCAAAACCTGTATTTCTGGTGAAATTTGATATATTTTTGGATACATTACAATACCTTCTCTATACACTATGTACATAGTATGTATAGAGAAAGTAAAAACACAGGAATGGTTTGTTTAAAATAAGTTAATAATAAATAAGAATAAATCTGTAGCCATTTATTTCAGGCACATTCAAAATACCAATGTTTATAAGCTACAAATAAAACTAGAAAATTAATTGGTACACTATGAACCCACTACCAAGCTCCTGGGTGTATGGATTGATGAACAATTGAAATGGAGCATGCATGTTGAGAAAATGGCATCTAAGTTAAGTCAGCTTTGTTTTATGTTTAGATCTATAAAAAATATTGCAAATTTGAAAACCTTGAGAAATCTACACTTTGCACATTTCAACAGTTTATTAAAATTTTGTGTGAAATTTTGGTATACCAGTGATAAAGAAAATATAATCTTTAAAATTGAAAAATGAGCAATTGGAACAATAATGGGGAAGAAGCAAAGGGATTCCTGCAACAATTTATTCTGAACACTCCATATATTACCACTTCCTTGCCTATATATATTAGAAGTTGTCACATTTGTTAGGAAACATCTGGTATACTTTTGGGAAAACTGAAAAGCATAGCTATCACACAAGAAATAGGCACAATTCACACAATACATCATTATTTGGCAAAAGCATAAGACATTCTGGAATTATGTTATATAATAAGCTACCTGATAGTATGAAACTTAACACCTCAGAAGCTAAATTTAAACCAAAGTGAAAGAATTGTTATTACAATCTCTTTTTATTCAATTGAAGAATTTGGAAATACTTTTAAATAATTATGATTAGTTGCAGGGTGTGTAACTTAATATGTACTTAATTAAGAGTATACATATATTCTTATTTTGTTCAATATTTACTGTCTTGACAATACCATAAATTCTTGTAATTCCAACGGTTTTGACAATAAATTCAATCTAATCTAATGCATAGGAATGGAAGATGCCTAGGCAATATTAGTATTTATTTGGAAATGTTTAGCAGCAACTATTCAAAGCTTTCCATTTAATTGTATATTTTACAGTTTTTGAAAATATTCTGTTTAGACATACACAATTCTATATTTGTTGAATTTGCTTTGCTTTAAATATCAACATATTTTTTTTTGTTTTTGAGCTATGCTGCTTGCAAACACACACATGCACACACCGACAGACAGACACACAGTCACACACACATGCACACACCGACAGACAGACACACAGTCACACACACATGGACACTTTTCTAAAAATACCTTTTTTTGGATTCAGGGGGTTTCAAAATATATATTTCTGATGAAATCTGGTATCACATTTTTGGGTGCAATAAAATACCTTTTCTATACAGTATGTATATAGTATGTGTACCGAAAGTAAAATGTGTGTTAATGTCATAACAAATCTTATTTGGTGTAAACTGTTAGATCTAATTTTTTATAGTAAGATTTTGTCCATCTCTTACAGTTTACCAATTATACAAAAGTATTTAGAATGAAGAATATTTTACAGGCCATTTCCAGAAATTTTAGAATATTCATTTTATTTTATTCAAATACATAAACTAATGTATTAAAAATTGTTAGAGAAAATGAAAAATTGTTCCACATCAGCGGCGGTTGCTGTATAGGAGCACAAGAGCACGTGAACCTCCATTATTTCTTAGTAAATCTCCTTTTTCTCTTTCAGGAAACATTTAATAAAATGCGCTATCCGGTGCCACTTGTTTAAATATACAGCACTCTGCTCTCTTCAGATTGAATACAGCCGAGAACCTGAGTATGTGGCAACAATGCTTGTAGCATAGGCCTCGTGTGCTAGTGTATAACTAACTTTTAGCAGCTCTGCGCTTGCGCGGGCAACAAAGCAGCCTGAAGTTTTACAGCCAGAAATGAGCACAATGCGACCTTGCACTTTCGTTCTCATTTACGACTCCAGGGTTCTGTTTATCGGCTGAAGGTGCTGCTATATTTGAGATTTAGTTGAAACTATCCGGAAGAGCGGTCGTCTCCTTAGCGCGGTGGTAGCGCAGCTGCCTACCAAGCGGGAGACCTGGGTTCGATCCCCAGTACCGGCGTGGGGATTTTTCCCCCGCTGGGAGACCTGGACCGGGGTGCACTCAGCCTCGTGAGGTCCCTGGGGGGCCAATTGAGGAGCTACTTGATGGAGAAGTAGCGGCTCCAGGTCGTGAGGACCGCATTAACCGGCCGGGAGGGGCTCGAGGCGCTGACCACGTCTCACCCTCCAATACTGCACCCCATCCATGACGTCTGTAGTGGACCGAGATGGGGGACGCAGCGGCCGGGCGGTAGGCCAAGGCTCCCCGTGAGCTGTCGTGCCATGGAGTTATCCGGAAGAGCAACGGCAGTCTTTGTGAGACGCGCTATTTTTCTTAGTAATTTGCATTTTATGTGAGAGTTAAACTAAAGAGAGAGTTAAGCAGTTCATAACAGAAAACAACCTCAACAAAGAAACTTTTCCACAACTAACTGAGCTACCGAAGATTGTTATCATTAGTAATTTGCATTTTATGTGAAAGTTAAACTAAAGAGAGAGTTAAGCAGTTCATAACAGAAAACAACCTCAACAAAGAAACTTTTTCACAACTAACCGAGCTACCGAAGATTATCATTACGACCATGACTAATTTTCAGAACCAGAAAGATGTTTTTCCACATTAAAAAGAATTAAAACCTTTACTAGGAATACGATAGATGAAGACAGACTTTCAGCACTGGCAATGCTTGCTATTGAGAAGAAACTGGTCAACATCTTAAAATACTTTAATCACAGAGTGATGGAAAAGCGTGCACATTTAAAAAACGGGGCGTGGAATTTTGTACAAATAAATTTGGTGTCAATTGCATAATTCAAACAATGTAAATATTATTCATTGCAAATACCATTCCTCACATGAACTGCATCAAGGGACTTCACCCCTTTATCACCTCATATTGCTGTTAACTCTCGGAGACTAAGAAATTCAAAATCTTTACAATACTGGGTGGTGAGGATTTGTGTAACAAATTTATACTTCTTGTTATTAGGCACTATCATTGTTTCTAATATTACTGAATTTGATGTTGCGGCGACGGCAGTAGCAGTAACGGCTGCAGCAGTGGTAAATTGCTGATTTTGTGAACACCTAAACTTATAATCCACGAGCCACCACTGTTCCACATAATAGTTTGGGGTGGGGGAATTTGCTTGGAAGTCTTTGATGCATGCTTGGAAGGAACTTTGGAATGCAATACTTCTACTTTATCTATATGTAGCAGAGAAAGTAAAACTGACTTTATCACTCCACATTTAAATACGGTGCCAGAGAAAATGCACAGAACTTAGATTTACACAAATACGACCTCAAAGAATAAAATGCTATCATAATTTTTCACTCTCCTATGAACTTTAATCTATATTACCTTCGATTTGATATTACTATAACTACTTCTATCATCACTTTATCATACTTTATATTGAAGTGAAGTAAAATGTATCTTGTTTACAATTGAAAAGGTGGATTCCAAAACCAACTAAGTCAAAAAAGTTAATTTTTCAGGAGGGTAGAAAAAGTAGAATTGGTTTGGAGCACATTTTTATGAGTGTTATTTTGTTGTTGTATCTATTATAATAAAGATAAGACATTTACACTTTTCTGAGAAGTTTGCATTTATATCTTAAAGTTTATAGACAATAAATCAAGACTTAGCAAGATTTGGAAACAAATGATGGCAAGCAAAGCAAATGGCATGTTGAAAGAGAAATTGTACAGGTTAATTGTTAAGAGTATTGTATTACATGCTAGTTGGATAAGAAATCTTGCACTTTATATCAAATCATTGATTAATATAATATATTGGATACATACATTAACTGAGAAATGTTATTAAATTTCAATAACCATAGAACTATCAGCTTTTGCATCAACAAAACAGAAACTAGATTTTTAGTCTTTCTTTTAAATGAATACAGTATTAAGTAAAAATGTATATCAATATTTTATTTAAGCTGAATAAAAATGCTTCCTTTCACTATGTAATTTTACATCAAGTAAAAGATTTTTAGACATTCTTGTGAGAAAATACAGTATTAAGTATAAATATATTACAATATTTTATTTAAACTGAATAAAAATTCTTCATTTCTCTTTATTTGACATGAAATATAAATGGTTCAACTATATAAATTGTTGTTCATCATCATACTCACGAATAATGCTATCACTGTCACCTTCATGTTGCTTAAGTGATTGGTGATAAAATTGCTGAGCTTGTTTATTTTCTGCAGGTATGTACTCCATAAGCTTAAGAACATCATTCCTTTTCTCAACACTAATGGTGTTCTTTAATGTCACAACAGAAATATTAGAGAAAGCTACAGAAAATAATGTATTCCTTTTTGTCACATTGTGAGAAGAAAAGTCCCCATAATAAGTATTCTTGGTAAATAAATAGGTGTTATTCTTAAAATAAAAATACTTAAAAACATGTTGTTCCTGTATTCTAAAGGGCAGTGTATTTTTTGCACTTAATTTGTAATATCCTACAAATCAGTCTTTCCCTAATATTCTTACTACTCCATGGTCTTTGTAGATATCATGGTATTCTGATGGCTCTAATATGTCTGCCTTTTTCAGAACGGTCTCTCCACTCTCCCAAACACCCTATCAGGAGGCATGTAACTATGCCCTCTGATTGGAAAAATGTGTTGGATTTTACTGAATACTGCTCTTTTTGATGAAGTTTATAAGTGCAGCACTGTCAGTGAGGTTTGTATTGTGTACACAACATGAGCCGGAAGGCATGCACAGCTGTGGAATAGCTTTAAGTGTTAGTTGGTTGGTATCTAATGTTGAGCAGTTGGCAGTGAAGCCATTTGCTCTCTTGCATTCCAGTATTTTGATGTCATATTATCATGTCGACTCAAGGTTGGTCAGCGCAGTAGATGGTTTCCATATCTTCTTTTAGTGTACAGAAAGGACCCAGAGGAGATTTCACTATACCAATCCTAGATAAATGTTTATTGAGACAGTCATGGCCTGTTAGGATCTAAAAGCTGCTACAGAGGATTTTCTTGGTAATGTAGTGATTCTGGTCATGTTATTACACAAATTTTCCCATGGTTTTCCTTTTGTTTGTAATACGTTATCTTCTTTTGTTATTATATGTTGATATAATAATTCTTTTGATACAGTGATAACTTATTGGATCAGTTGAATTTGATGTAATTTTACTACCTTTCTTGGCTAGAAAGTCAACTGTTTCATTACCCTGTATTCCGCAATGTGCTGGTATCCATTGAAGTATTAATCTTTTATTTAATATAAAAGGGAAAAAAGGCAAAATTAAAACTCCTAAATCTCTATAATTTGTCGTGGAATACAAAAGTACCAGATGAATGGAAGAAATCTATAATAATACCCATTTTGAAATCAAACAAACCAGCAGAAAATTTTTCAAGTTTTCGCCCAATAGCACTTACCAGCGTATTAGCAAAAATCATGGAAAAAATTATTGCCAATCATTATAGCTTAAAGTGTTGGATCAAGGAATGACAACTCTACTCTTCTGAGTAATGTAGATAGGAGTTGCTCAGTGGATAATAGCACATGCCACTCATTTGCCGATTTAAGTAGCTCCTGCCACCTTGTTTCAATTCCAATAACTAATTTTGTGGTGGCATGTGCCCACTTTTTGACAAGGGATAAACAATTTTCCAATTTTTGAATGCTAGAAGCAACTAATGGAAGCAAGGCACATGCCACTCTCATGGAATAAAATTCCAAGATTTGCAGCACCTATTACGGTTAGAAGTCCCTTCCTATAATAATCTAAGAAGTAATGGAACTGAGGAGGGGATTGAAGTTGAAGATATTAATGAAGACATACCATGGAAATACTTCTTCTTGGGTGCTATTTTAATGGGAAATGATGGCCAGAGGGAAGCAGAAAGAGGATGTCTGCCAGAGTTGTGCACCAAAGAAAGTTCCTTTCTTTGAGACTATCAGCGCTTATGTGAATAGATTATCTAACTTACCATGAACTAGCTGAATTATTAAACAAAACACAGCACACACACATATGCATGAACTCTGGGATCTAGAGACAGAATGGAACCTAGCATTTAAGCCATAATGTATCAGGGTTTATAACGTATTTGGTATCTTGATGTTGTTGCTCTGCTTACGAAGTTGTGTGACACCTACTGAATGAAGACTAGGGAGCTGAGCACCCAAGAAAACATGTGCACATAGTATGCCATCAATATAAATAATATAATGTAAGATATTATTCTTGCAATGTTACTCATTTCATTTGCATAAAGTTCCTTTTTCTTGGATTATAAAACACTTAATACTAACAGTATTTCTATGAATATTTTGATAACATCTAATAATGCATCCAATTCATTAATCTGCTTTAGTAAAATAGAGTACAGTGTAAATATTCCACAACAAACTGGCTTTCAGAATTTTGTATTTCATAAAAGAATTATCCTGTGGTATGTGCCTTTATTCCACTGATCAACTCAAATACCATATTTATCTCAATACAAAACGATCTTGAATGCAAGACGAACCCCATTTTTCAGAACTTAATTTTGTAACTAAGCATATCATCTATATAAAGACATGATAATTTAATTTTTAAATGAAATTTAATGGTTTGCCATGTATTTTAAACAAATTAATAGACACTTAAGCTGATTAAGTTCTATTTTTTCTTCTTTTACTTAATTTGAATTTATGCGGAAATTCACGTTTTGAGCGATTGATGGAGAGGTGAGTACGGAAATGTATGGTATGGGTGCGATGGTGCAACGTGATGGCAGTGGTGGCAGCAGCTTAACTATAACAATAATGGCATATATGATTTTTGTATTTAGACAACAGAAGGGAGATTGGAAATGTATGATATAAGTGCGATGATAACACATGATGGTGGTGGTTGTAGCACACCTGTAACGACGATGATGGATGATTTGCTATCAAACATACTAATACATATTGCATTTTTTTTTCACCTCATTTCAATTTGACAGAAATTCACTTTGCGAGTGGGAGAGAGATGGAGAAGGGTGAACAGAAATGTTCTGGTAGGTCTGTATTCGTGGTGATGGTGGTAGCTTAGCTGTAACAATGATTTAGATATGATTTTCAGTTAAGACAACATACTTAATACAATGTATCATAAAACCTTTTACGTAATTTGACTTTGCGGTAAATTCATGTTTTGAGCAGGAGATGGGAGTTTGGAGATGTACAGAATGTGTGTGATAAAATGTGGTGGCGATGGTGGCTGTAACATCGATTATGGATGCTATTTTCTATTAAGACATACTTAGAAGTACTCTAATTTTATTTTAGTCTCGGAGAGTAATCTTTTTTCCAATGAGAATGCTTATAGGCCCGTAACAGCTAATTTTTGGAGTGAAATGAATTGCATAAAATCTGCCGCATACATCACAGCCATGGTGGTAATTTATACCATTTCCCCCAGGCTTCGCTATTACCATATCCGCAAATTTTGACACTTACTTTTTCCCCGCATGATATTTGGAAAACATATATTGTGAATGCAAGACGACCCTCCAGTTCTGAACATTAATATATTGGGAAAGAAACATTGTCTTATATTTGGATAAATACGGTATATATGAGACAGCTAAGAGATATTTTGCTTACTGAAATAATGTGCCCTTGTAGACCATGAGCAGCATCTGCGCATTCCAGTACAGCACTCAACTGTGGAAATCCTACACCGGTCTTAATACGTGTAGTACACACTGAGCCAGGACCAATACCAACTTTCACTATATCTGCTCCAGAAAGTATCAGCTCCTCCACCATCTCCCCTGTAACTACATTGCCAGCCTGAAACATGTCAAAATTCAAGTTGTTAACTTTATACTCTAAAAAATTCTAGTATATAACCTGAATAAAGAAAAATGCAAATTATGCATCTAAACATCTACAGTTTGCAACATGCTATACTTTTCCTTTATCAACTTAACTAAGTACGGAGTTGCCAGTCAGCAGTCACAGAAAGCAGTTAGTTGTACTCGACAGATCAACAAAGGGTATATTGAGAAAGATCACAATGGAGGAAACAGCAGTATGACTGGAGTATTGATGAAAACCAAATGAAGACACTAATTTTAAAAAATCTGATGCGTTGTATTCACACAATTTTCTCTACTCATGTTTCTACCAACTATTCCTACAGGAGCTTGTGAAGGTCAGATTTTTAAAGAGGATGTCATCATGCAATGGTTTTAAATTTCATACTCTTTACATGACCATAATAGAGAGGAAGAGGAAGAACAAATAGTGGCATTGAGAACAGTCGAGAAAAGTATAAATATTTAAAAATTCAAACCAATAATAAAAAATATCTCAGAGATAAATAATTTCACAAAAATAAATTGCCTGTTTTAACAAGATATACAGTTTTATGTGGTAAGACTTTATCTCTTGTGCCAGTTATACAAAAATAATTCAAAACAAGAAGAACTTCAGAGCTGTTACCATAAATTTCAAGATATACATTTCAATTATGATCTGTAATTAGTCTATCAGCTATTTCAATTGTTTTCTGTATCCCTTATGCTTATGCATAATATTATAGCATATCATGATATACAAGTCTATCTGTTTCATTTAGAAATACATGCAATTTCTCCTAGAGCTGGTCACATGGTCACAGTGTAGTGCTGTGTTGCTTCTGTTCATGGTCACATAACAGGGTTATGTGCTCAAGTGATGCCAGAAAACTGCGAAGAGGGAAGACATTTACTAGGTTTGTGGTGGTTGTATGTTTCTGCTTATTGAAAGAAATTGAATGATTCCACCCAAAAGAAATGTTTGTTTAACAAAATGGAAAAATTAAATTACTTAGGTTATCAGTTCCAAAGCGCAGTGTAACATTTCCAAGTTTTTTATGCACATGGCGACAAATTCATTTTGAAACATTTTATAATTGTAGTGCAGTCCTCTTCTAAGCAGAAATTAACCTTCTTTGTGAGGAAAAAAAGTAATGAAAAACAAGTTCAACCAGGAAAATTGCAGATTAAAACACAATCTTAGTTATAATATTTATTATTGTTATTATTATTGTTTCATTTATATAGCTCCTAAGCACATTTATATAGACAGCCATCTAAGGCCATATGGGGAGTTTTTGCACTTGAAACAACTTGTTGTCTGAAGGTTCTTTTACGTTTGGTTAAAATCATTTTATTTTCCTTAAACACACAAACATTCACTCTCACATACATACTTCCAGACTCTGTGGGAGATAGAGAATAATTCTAGCAAAAGAAAACTTCCCCATTCCAACTGGGAATCGAACCTGGGACCTCCAGGTGAGAAGTCAGCTCGCTGATCTCTCGACCACGGAGGTAGTCTATAATAATTTTGTTTGTTGTGTACAACTCATTTGACACATATCTAGTGACAATTCCAGCAGAATAAGTAAACTGTCTGTGATAGAACCAAAATAGAATCATGAACCGAAAAATGCACATAAGCAATTTTCTTTTATGCAGTTTTTTTTAGCTTTAATGATTTTGAATCGACCAAAATTTAACTTGAATCATCTGAAAAGCAAATGCTAACTTTTTCAGTTATCCATTTAATTAGTGTTAATGCTATACGTATTGAATGTTCCTGGCTTAAATGATTATGAAGAGAGAGCATTTTCAATTTATAACAAAAATGGAACATTGAAAGCAGTAAATATTTAAATTCAATTAATCACATGAATTATAGTGCACCTTGTCAACCTTTTTATGACCTTAAGAACATTTTTTTTTATTGTTTTATAGCCAGCCCCTTTTAACATCTAATGTCATATCAGGGGCTTTGCATTAGAAACAACTCGTCTGTAGGTTCTTTACAATGGGTTTAAATTGTTTTATTTTCCTCAAACATACACACATTCACTCTAGAACATACATACTTCCAGACTCTGTGGGGGATAGGGAATAATTCTGGTTAAAGAAAAGTGCCCCATCCCAACTGGGAATCGAACCTGGGACCTCTGGGTGAAAGTCAGCTCACTGACCACTCAAGCACAGAGACAATCTATATCAAGAATTGTTCTGTCTTTTGACCAATGCAAACAAAAGTTGCAACTATGATACTCTATCAGAATATATATGTGACTAATTGTATTTTATAGGTAATCTGTTATCAAACTAAATAAATGCAGTGTATAAATATGGTTTTCAATGTTATATTTCAGCTTATCAGCTTGTGCCTTGAGTTGAGATTTTATTAAAGATTACAAAAAACATTTAATTGATGTAAACAAAGTTTTTTTTTTTTTAATTATTGTCTTAACTTTATAGTATACAGTGCATTACAGTTGTGAGCAATTAGAAACAAACAAATAACATGAAACATGTGTCCAAAGTTCTGCCCAGTGGCAGTCCCGAGTTAAGGTATTTTTGGCAAGTCAAATTTATAATACTGCCAGTGGCCTTCAAATCAATGAGGGGGGGGGGGATGAGTGTCCCTTATTGTCATTCTAAAAATCTGATAAATGTAGTCTTCTTTTCACCAAAGTATGGTTCGCAATGATATTCCATATATTAGGTACCATAACCATAATGCTAAGTGAAAATATAAATTTAATGCATAACTGTATAGGAGAATAAGCAACATATGCTTGGGAAACAAATCAAAAAATGCAAGTGCATTAACTATTATAATCATTTATCTATATTGTGTACTTACAATGATAGTGTGGGATGGGAAAGTAGCACGAACTTTGCGCACATATTCAACAAAATGTTGTGAATATCCATTTGCTACATCAAGGCAGATGTAAGTCACACCAGGAATCTCAATTAAGATTTGGGATAGTCTTTCAAAATCTCCCTGGCCTGTTCCAGAAGATGCTGCCAGATATCGCAGGCATTCTGGGTTGTTTTCTGCAAACTCTTTCCATTCTTCTAGAGAGTAATACTTGTGGATTGTTGTAAACAAGCCATGCTGAAACAAAAATGCATGTTTTAAGATTTCATATGACATTTCTTCTTTTGAAGCTGTCCAAATAAGGCTAATCTGATATGTACTCAAAAATATTTATTTCCTAAACTTCTACATAATTCGGTTACATTTAGTCTTAGAAAGCCTTAGCTCAATTGAGCAAATCACAGCCAAGCAACATTCTAGAATGAAATAATGGGAATAAAACTCATATTCTCCTTCTTTAAGGGTACAGAGTGCACTTTAACAAAGAGTTCCTGCTCAGAATAACAGGCTTACATTGATATTTTTAGGAGCAGTTTAAGAATTTCTTCTTGGTATTAATTCAATGATTTTGAGTTATGTCACACAACAGATCTTTTACTAAATTTACTCCTTTATGGATTCAGGAGGCCCGAAAATATATATTTCCAGTGAAATCTTGGCATAAAATTTTTGGGTGGAATACATTACTTCCTCTACTTAAAGTAAGCAAAGTGCACAATGAGAAAGTAAAAATTGTTTGACTCAGTTTAATGTGAACTTAAGACATTTCATCTTTAAGAGCACAGTGAAGTTTTACTGTGTGGTCGCCAAGCATTGGCAAATGCGTCGACTCTTACTATTTTGAAAAATCCACATTGCTAGTCAGGCAATCAGGCATTTGTTTTATCGCAGGATTTAGTTTTCAAATTATTTCAAGACCTGTAATTTACAAATGTAATAAATGTACATTTATTCTAAGCAAAATGCATTAGCAGTAAAATCAGTTATACTTTATGGCTGCTTGTTAAAAGATCTCCGGCTAATAAATTGTGAAACTTGCCAGTGTTTCTTTGCAGTTTCCTAGAATCTTCCTCCCTAGGCCTTTAAGGAAACTTTTTTTTTTTATGATTCACTCTTGGTTTTTGTATGTTAGTTATTTGCCTATGATAACACAGTACAAAAAATGGATATTTTTATTCTGCCAATACATTTATTAGTAGGCAAGAGTTCAGCATTGCATATAATTCTGCTGCCCTATGTATATATTAAATTATGCAACTTGTATGCCATACTTTATTTTAAAGCATCTTGTTTGTATAAGTTAATTCTGAACAGTGCAACATGTCTGTAAATAATATATATTGCATTTTAGCCATATTAACGGTTTTATCTGTGTGAGTTATATCTATTTAGATGCTAGAATTTTATTTTAATTTTTACAAGATAAACATGAAATATGATCTAGTGAGGTTTCTACCAATTATGATCACCAACTGCTTTTTCTGGAAAAACAGGTAAACTTGTAGCTAATGAATTGACAAGATCTTTAAATTGAGAAGCAGTTTCACACAGCTTAGCTATGGTATAGTGTAAATGAAATGCGAACACATAACACATAAAAACTTTAGAAGCTCATATACAGTGCAATTTTCAAAACACTCATATTTAGAACTGAATAAAACGTACAGTTTTGTATAACATTTTCAGGGAAATGATAATATGGTCTTAATATTTGCATTAATCATTGAGTGATAGGTGCAGTTATTTATAATTTGTAGTATAGAAATTTGTGTTATGAACACATACCCAGGCACAATATGAAAGGAACAGCTTTCTGTTAATTCAGATGTCATTCAACATAGAGCAATTGGTAGTTTCCTCAACTGCATTTTTGACGTCTCCAACACGTAACTCTTGTACCAGTCTGGTAACTGTCACGAGATTACCCCTTCCCTTTCCCTCGCATTAATTTTCTTTGCCATTAGGGGTGAGGTACTAACCTTAGATATCGCTTTTGCCATCTCAAAAGTACCAACTGTATCCATATTAGAGGCTATAACTGGTATACCTTTATAACTCTGTTTAGAATTTCTGAATTTTATTTCCCGAAACAGGTCCACCTGAAAATAGACAAACAGCACTATACATGGATTTAGGGACGCATGTGATCTTAACCAACGCAATGCAGATTGTCTATGTAGGTCAGTTTTAAAGAAAATAACTAAAACCTACATCTGCCCTACTTCGCAGCGTACTTCTCTTTGGTCGCAAAAGTACATCTTTAAAATCCAGTTTTATTTCATTTATTATATTCGGCATTCTGATTAAAGCCCACTTCAGCAAAAAAATTTCGCTCCTCTTACAACACACTACACTCTCTTCTTACACGCACCGGCACCTTTGCGTCGTCTGCTGTCTGGGCACTCATGCGCAATTCACACTGTGCAGCGCGCTCAATTCGATTGGCAAGTGTTGTGTTACCAAGTCTACAAAGACCTTGCAAGGCTTTCTGTTGCCGAAAATCGTTAACTATGACATCACACAATTCGCTATTGTACAATGGCGTTTAAGACACAACTGAAGGCGCGAGAAGGGCTAGGATACGTAAATGTACGTTGAAATAGACGCTCTGAATAAAAATAAATCATTGCTGGAAAAATATCCCGGTGTATGTGTTGTGGATTTAACATAACTAAGAAAACGAAAAACCAACAGACACAAATATCAAACTTCTCACATGATTAACCTAATGTTCTAAACCTACAGTAATAAAAGTTGTTTCACAAGTCTAAGTCCTCAATTTGACTATTGAAGTTAAAGGGACCATGAAAATGAATATATATATATATATATATTGAATTTTCTAGAAATAACCTCTGAAGTCCTCTTCAGTCTAAATTACTTTTATATATCTAATTGTAACCGTAAAGATAAACAAACTCTTATTACACAAAAAATGCAGCGCAATTTATGTTCAACATATTTTTTTGCGGAGCTTATCATTTCCGAGATAGTCCTTATCACTGGTTTAAAACCTATTCCAACATCTACATCGTTTTTCTCAAATAGGAAGCTGTTATTCAGTTTTCTAGTTTGTCTATAGTGTTTTACGCATAGTACTTACATAGGTAGGGGAAGTATTATATACCACCCATAAACTCAATACCGGGATTATTTCAGTGGAAATATACATTTTGAGGTTTCCTGAATAAAATTAATTATAAAAAGGCATATGTACGCGCGGTCGTGGGTATGTGTGTGTGTGTGTGAGAGAGAGAGAGAACGGCACAACTCGAAAGCGGAAAATCGGTTAAATACCACACTCAACGATGTGATAAATGAAATCATACGAGGTACTAAAAAGGCAGATCTCTTTAAAATACAAAACTTATTTTAAACAACTTTTTTCTACGCCCGAGCGTAATTGAGTAGTTTACGAACTCATTTCAGATCGTAAACTTTATTTTTACGGAATCCACGCGCAGAAAAGCGCAAGCATAAAGTAATCTTTTTT
Source organism: Hymenopus coronatus (assembly GCA_030762935.1). NCBI lineage: Eukaryota > Metazoa > Arthropoda > Insecta > Mantodea > Hymenopodidae > Hymenopus > Hymenopus coronatus. The sequence continues at coordinate 99,774,130 of CM060897.1, forward strand.
CCAACGTTACGCTCGCCAAAATAAACACATATGGACCTACCTTTACCATTACTAAGAATTCAAATTATATCAGACCGAGCAAACCAATATTATTGTTCTGTGATGTATTATGAGAAAATGACAGATTTTGAGAATTATGATATCCTTAGAACTGCAGACAGAATTGTGTGTATTAAAGTGCTATACATTTGTTGTGTGGTAAGTTTTTGTCCATCTCTTACAGTTTAGCAGTTATGCAAAATTCCGTAAAATTGACCCAGAATAAAGTAGTCTTCAGAGGCTATTCCCAGAAAATTCAAAATATACATTTTATTTGTCAGGTAAACATCTTTAATATGTGATATTTTAATCAAGATCGTTAGAGCCATTTTTTAGAAAATCAAAATTTTCAAAAAAAGTTCCATGTAAAGGGTAGTTTGGGGTGGGGGGATTTTTCTCAAAATCTTCGTGTCGCATCCCTGGAAGATACATTTTATTTGTCAGGTAAACATCTTTATATGTGATATTTTAATCAAAATTGTTAGAGCCATTTTTTAGAAAATCAAAATTTTCAAAAAAAGTTCCATGTAAAGGGTAGTTTGGGGTGGGGGGATTTTTCTCAAAATCTTCATGTCACATCCCTGGAAGATACTAAACTTAAATACCAAGTTTGGTATTTTACCGACTTTTCGTTTTTGAGTTATCGTGTTCACAGACACACACACACACGGACCTTTTTCTGAAAATAAGTTTTTTGGATACAGGGGACATGTACATAGTACGTATAGAGAAAGTAAAAAACATGTGTGATACGCGAGCGTTAAGTTTCTCTTTGATTCTCGCTCGAATCAAAAACCATAACTTTACGCTCTTACATCATAAATAACTATTTTGTGCCACAAGCCATTTCTGAATTGTTAATGGGACGGATATTTAAATACTTGGTTATTCTTTAAAAGTTTTTTGGGTGTTTAGTTGTTTCTTGCGAGTGAATGGTTAAAGTAAAGCGAGTATTTCAAGGCCGGCAAAAATAGCGTCAGTTGTTAAACTTTTGATTGTCGCTATTCTCTTTGTATCTTATGCTATTCTCTCTTCACTGGATGAATTTGTCCTCCAGTAAAAAAAAGCATAAAATGTGCTCCTCCACTTTGCCTCTGATTGGAGGGGTAACCATGTGGAACCCTGGAATTGTCATCGCTTCCCTTCTACCCGTTCTTCTTCGCGGGATAATTGAGACGTATGCTACTGATTGCGTATAGCACTCCGAACTAAATATATAAACAAGAAATATAAATGTCACTACCGAAAATAAATACGAAAAACATATCTAACCTAAATCAAAGAGGTTGTATTCCATCAAGATTAAAGATCTGCTCCTCCCCTTCATCTACCTCTGCTTGCGGTTTACTCGGGAAGAGGATTTGGAGGGGAGATAAAGAGGAACCTGACAATGAAAATGACAACCACAAACACTTCAAACAGTGCTAGAACCCCTGCAGAAAAGTGGCAGCATAATTCCATGAGGGTTTTATTCAGAGCACTATATCCAGAATTAGTTTAAAGTCATAATGTTTTAATGTACACATTAATTTTTCTTGATGGATTCTACCTTGTTAGTAGAATTTCAAATATTTTCAAATCATGAAGTACACTGTTTAAGTATACTATATTTTACAGTTATTATTGTTATCATTATTATTGCAATATAACCTTGTTAACACAAATCTGAAGGGACCTAAAAATCAAGCATTTGTGTTAAAGGAAACACATGAACTTTTAATAAGTATATGTGTACAATGCATAGCAAAGTAATACATAATACACAATAATGCCAATTATTTTACACTATAAAGTGACTATAAAAGTCAAAGTAATCACAAATTACACTATTTTCTTGGAAAAAATTCAAGAAAGCTTTGCTAATGTTCATGGAACAAAAACATCTTGTAATTTCACAACAAATTGTAAGTATAGCACCTGGAAACCCAGCAATGATGTCGAATGTTGAAGCAAATCATTCTAAACGTCCAAGGCTATATACATCTCCTGATGGTTAGGTGGAATAGTATGTTCTCATCCTTGTCCCTTTCTTCTGATGACCCTTCTTGCATTTCCATCACAGTTTTTGGCACATCAAATTCCACAGAAGCACATACAGCAACTCTTTCGTATGCACTAATGAGTTCCTCAAAATCAATCCCTAGATTTGCAACATCTTTCAGAGCTGCCCATTCATCAGGTGAAATGACATCTTATAACTTGTGGACATCTTCTGTGTTATGTTGAAAATGAGTCGGAATAGTAACACTCACCTCACTTACATGTAATTATGTCCAAAACATATGTTTCAAGGGCAATTGCCCTCTTCTTCAGTTGAAGTCCGACTGATGGCTGGTATTTGTGCTCTGTGGTCTATTACGGTGGAGCCATCTGGTGTTCTCAGTAGAAGTTCAAAATCATGTGGCGGTATTTCAAAATTCATCAGTTGGTCTTTTTGTTGTGTAATGAGAATATTCTCCCAAACTGTAAGTTCTGCCGGGTTGTTTACAGGTTTTAGCAATTTTATGTCATTTTGTATTTCATGATGTGATGTCCAAAAATGGTATGCTACTGCCGATTTATCTGTTTGTTTTTGTTTGATATGTTTGGGATATTCCAAGTTATTGGTTTCAGTTTTAAGCTACTTAAATTTTTCTCAAATGGGAAGTTATCTTTCTTTTTGCCTCTCTTTTGTTTACTCCTAGCAGGTAATGAGAACCAAATTTTAATTGTTTCAGATAGCAACTGGCTTTTAAAATATTTGACTATTGGTTTAGCCTATGCATTCCCTTGTTTCCCTTCTACTTACAAAGAAGCAAATAATAAGACCAATTCTGCTAATGTTTATTTTGATTAGCATGATGTAGATAAACAAATAATCTTTTGTAAGAATAGTTTATGGAGCAGTTAGAGAATGTCATGTGAATGCAACATATCAGGTTTGTTTCTTTTGTATTGATATACATATATAGCAATTGATAGCACATTATTATTTGATGGAATGTCTTAAAACAAGTTTCCCCTATTTTAGTCCCACAACTTGTTACCTTCTCTAGCGCATATGTACAACCTACATAGGTGGAGAAGGTACTGTATTCCACTAATACATTTGATACTGAGAATTCACCAGAATTGTATGTTTTGAGACACCCTGAATCAAAACAATTTAGAAAAAGGTCAAGAGTGTGTTTGTGTGATGTGTGTGTCTCTGTGGTCAGCATAACTCAAAAATGAAAAGTCTGTTAAATACCAAACGTGGTAGCATCTTCCAAGGATGCGACACAAAGATTTTCAAGAAAATCTTCCTACCCCAAAATACATGGAAAAATATTTGAAAATTTTTATTTTCTCAAAACTGGCTCTGACAATTTCGATTAAAATACAGCATATTAAAAATATTTACATGACAAATAAAATATATATCTTAAATTTTCTAGGAATAGCCTCTGAAGACCTCTTCATTCTGAATGGCTTTTGCATAACTGGAAAACTGTAAGAGATAGACAAAAACTAAACAAAAAATGTAAATCTCGTCAAAACTTACAATTTATGTCCTTTACCTTTTTGTTGTTCTGAGTTAGTCCTTGTTATTGGTTTCAATTTTAAAATACTTGTACTCAGTAGCGCCTTGTGAGTAATTATTCTTTGTGTTCACAAAAGTTTGAGATTCGGATAGCCCTAGAAATGTGAATAGTATCTGCCCCATAATAGTTACGATTACGAAAAAGCTGATACAACTGCAGGTGATCCTAACAACAACAACAAACATGATATTTTTGCATAACTTGTCTTACGAATGAAAGGTTAGTTTTGCAGCTGTATGCTGTGTACATCATTAAGCACAGTGTTCTAAGGCAAGAATGAAGTAATGTGGAAATTAAATTGCAGTTGGGAATATGCCTAGTCTAAAATACTGTGGCGTGGTTCTGCACACCTTTACTTTATCCACTTCTGTCAAAATCAAAAGATGGCAGGATTAGCACATTATTACTGCCATTCAAAGAAAAAATATCCAATAAATCCACAGGGTATCAAAAGTTAGGGAGTTCATGTGTTCTTTTGCTCTTATATGACAGCTGCCACTGCTTAAACTTTTCTCAAACAGAAAGTTATGGACTTAACTATGTTCTCTTTACATCTTGCAGGTATATGATTTAACCAAATTTCTATTCATAAAATCCCATCCTTCTCATCCAAGTTTCTTTTGTTTTACTCCTAGTATATTATACACCCCATGTTTGCATTGGACAGAATCTGCTAAAAAGGATGTGCTAATAAAGACAAGACTAAACTCAATTCTTAAATTTTTGGCTTAAAAATTGGAACAAAAAGGTGTAGAATGTTACAAAAAGCACTTTAAAAGTTCATGGTAGAGTGAATATAAATGACTGTGCAGTAGTTTTCTTGTTTTTTACTTGGTGTAAAACCAGACCAGGTGGAACAGAAATGGTTTTTGTCTCTCTCTCTCTCTCTCTCTCTCTCTCTCAGACACAGACACCCCCCCCCCTCACACACACGCACATGTATGCATGCACACACCCACCAACACACACACACACATTGTAATCTGTAGATCCTATTATGAGATTGGACTCAGTGCCCAAGCCCTAGGATGTAGATCATATCAAGAATTACATTTATTCATACTTATTAATACATTTATTTACAAATAATAACTTTGACATAATTTTTAGAGATTTCAGTTTTGCATAATTTTTAATCAATGCCTTTTTCCAAAAATCTACCCATACACATGCTTAGTATATTCATGTTTATTATATTTGCAATGTTACATTATTACCAGTATTTTTTGATTGAATGAAATCCTCTTCTGTGTAGAAGGTGAGAGTAATAAGGTATCTTGAAAATTATTGATAACACATTGTACACTAAGCCAATATTTACATGTATTTTAATTTTTTGAAGAGGCAAATGTGTTGGCTTTAATGGATTAAAAATATCAAACCTATTGTATAGTAAGTTGTTGTGTTTTTCTTATAATTTACCAGTTTAACAAAAGTAAACAAAATTCCTTACAAATTAAGTGCCTCTATAGGGTAGTTTGGGATGGGTATAATTGGGTCTGCCTTTTGTAACTACCAAAGGAAAGTGGCATGCATGAGCAGGCTGACCCTGCTGCCATTGATAGTGCAATCAGATCTAACTGTGTCTGTTGGATTTAATCGTGTCATGTTGGCTGTTCCTGGTCCTTAATATGCTTTCGACTGAACCGAGAAATGGCTGTTAATTCACAACATTTGCTCTCTGAACTTTAAAACAAAGAAAATACAATGGAAATGCCCACCTGTAGTTCTCAAATAGTATATGTAACATTAATATTTTAAATGTGATTTCATGTGTTCAAGAGCATATGTTTTATTCTTATCTACTAATTGTTAATAGCATTTTCTTGAAATACTACAGTTTCATAACATCAATATTTATTTTTCTTACTGCCTACTTTTCCATATGTAGTAGAGGCTAAGCAGTTTCTCTGTAATACTTGATGACAGGACATAAAGGAAATTAAAATTTACAGCTGATATTTTATTGAATACCCAATTGTAGTTAACTTATTTTCTCAATAGGAATTGGTAATTCTATGTAACAATACAAGTGTACTTATGAATAAAATACTTCAAGTTTCATTAAATATTTGAAGCAAAGTCTATTTCAGGATACATTCCCTTGATATAAAAATCTGATGTGTTCCATTCACATGACCAGTGGCGATTCATGGTCAGTAATTTAGGCACACTGCTCCCTTTGTCAGCGTTTTTCTTAGTCTATAAAATTTAGTCATTCCTTGTTATACACAGTCTCTCTTTACACATTTTTGCTTAAAGCAATTTAAAAAAAAATGCTGATTTTAATACTATATAAATGACATAAATAGATGCATCTGTTTAAAACGCATCTTTTTATGTTTACCTTGAAATAGCCCATATCACTATCACATTCACTTTACGCATTTTTTTTGTTATGTAATAATTCATGAGAACCAATTACTTGTGTAATATGAGGAAAACCTGTATACATAAATTATTGTTAATTTTAGTAGTAGTACTAACCAGTTTACCGGAGTGTTAGCTCCAATCGACGAGATTTCTTTGGAAATAACAACTTATGTGAAATTTTCATGAATATCCTCCCGAAGCGTACAAAGTATGGACACTTTTAAAGAAAGGATAATCTTTCTTGGCCCATTGTAGACCAACAGTGAGATTTTACTCGATTTAAAGTGGAAAATGACTGTTCAACAGAAGCTTAGTTGCTGGTACAGTTAGACTTAGACAAGCTAATTTGTAAACTTCAGGCATAGCCCACACCAGATCTTTTTCATTCATAATTTTCACTAATTCACCAACTGACTTTCCTTCAAAACCTATATCTCCAGAAGAGTACACACCACTAAGTTCATTTTTCTGACGTGCCGAATCAAAATTTGAGCTATAGGTGTCAAACAATTTTGAGCAACAGTGATCAGGAAAAGACATTCTGTAATTCTTGAACTTTGAGGAATCAAGGAGAGCAAAGAAATGAAAACGTTCGTAGTTGGAAAACCTATTTGTATTTGATAGAGCACATTATCTAAAATTTCATAGAATATCCTTGTGAACATAACCTCAGTAATTTCACTTGCTTCAATGTTCTTCCTTTTCTTCTGTGCTTGTTCATTTATCATTTCAGTAGAAATGCTTCAGCAAATATTTTGGAACCCTTCTCTTAGCTCTTCTAAAGTATTTTTAGCCCGGATTACCTTTGATGGCAATATGCAAACTATTTTTTTTTGTAGCTTAACGTCCTTTAATCTGGTTGGTGATATCAGACAATGAATGAAATTGGTGAAATTGTGCTCAAATGATCTCGGGGTCCATGGAACTTACAGTTACTCGACATTCGTCTTCTCAGGATAAGGGGAAAAAAACCTTATCTGGGCAACTCACCCTAAGTAGATTCAAATCACGACCTTTTGAATGTGAAGCAGACACGCTAGTACCACACTACCCAGGTGGGATATTTTGTAATATGTTGAAGAGAATGTTTACATGAGCAAATTTGCCGAAAATGTTTTGAGGAGGAAGAGAGTATCTAGCAGTCAAAAAAGTAAAGAAAACTTTATGCTTTAACCAATGTATCAGGTCCCCAATCAACATTGTTTTCTGGTTCTGCCATGAATTCAAGGAATAAAATCAGGTTATCTCATTGCTCTTGTAAACTGTTGACAAGGCGTGAGTTGAAGTTCCAGCGCGTTGGTGCTGCTTTTGATAGATTTTTATTCATAAAAGCACGCAAAGTTTCCGTTCTATTAGTGAAATGAGAAAAGAAATTAGAGAGTCCTGATAGAGTTTGAAAAAACATTCTGCACTTATCAACACACATAGCTGCCTGTTACAGAAACAAATTCAGGATATGACAGTAACAGTAAACAAATAATGCTCCTGTGGAAATTCCGCTTTTACTTTAGTTTGCAGACCACCAAATTGACCAGACATGATGGTCGCACCATCATATGTCTGAGTGACAAGTTTCTTACAGATATTAAATTCTTTAGCTGTTGTAAGTATATGGTTGTAAAGTGCAGATCTGCAGCCCATCGACTTCCCCTGATTTGTCCACATAGTGTAAAATGGTAGAGAGTTGAGGATTTGTTCACTCTGTCTGAGCATACATCTAGAAGAATAGCCAAAATCTAGTGAATGCAAGTTCTTTTGTTATACAGTTAACCAAAACACTCCTAACAGCTTCGATTAAATCATTCTGAATGGATGACAAAGTGCCCCGGAAAACTGTAGCATTTTTTAAATGATCATCTAAAAGTTGGTCATATGTACTGAGTAAATCCAATGTTTGTACGTAATTACCTCTATAAAAGGAACTTTCAAACTCGTCGTGTCCTCTAAAAGCTAATTTCTGCTTCCCTAAGTGACAAACAACATTAATGAGTTTATTCAATATTTCTCTGTTCTTTTCTACCCTTTCATTATACTTTGAAATTTGTAATGATTTCTGAGCATTTAGCTGCAGATCTACTTGCGTATTGCCATCATTACAAAGAGTGAATATACAAAATATGGGGGTTTTTGATTTTTCAATCTTACTTAATGAACCAGTTAGAGAAACTATATTATTGAATCCTTCTTGAGACCATGTAGTACTGTTTTTGTCATTACTAAAAAAAGACATGGCCAACAATAGAGTTTGTTTAATTTGGGGCAACCAGTTAACCATTTGTACCTAGAATAATTGCTAATGCAGAAATGTCTGTTATACTCTCGTTTTCTGTCTTGACATTTTACAATCAGACCTGGTAGTTCAGGAGTGGGCCTGCTGTTGTTTTTTATTTTAAGTTTTTCAGAAATTTAAAAATTCCAAAATTCAGTCTTTAACACATATTTTACTGCAAAATTCACAAGAACTACTAGCTTCAGTGACACTTACCTCGGTCAGTTCCACAAGTATTTATAAGCAAAACAACATTAATACAGACTAAAAACGATTGTCAATCGCAAAATTTAGCGGTGCAGTTTGACAGCTAACAGCTGGCATCTAAGCTTCCTTTCCCCTTGCCTCTCTAATGGAGAAGTTAGAATGCGTGGCTATCACTTCAACTTGCGATTGAGTAGATGCGCGCTCATACCGTTGCTGGCCTTGCCAGCTGGCGGTGAATGTTGGGAGTCTGGAAGTATGGTTTTGTTTTAACTTGCGGTGATGAAGATGTACATGCACACCATTGCAAAAAAAAAAGAGGACAATTCAACCGCACAAACTTGCAATCATTTCTTATTTAGTTGAAGTGACATACAAAACATTCTGATTATTTTGCATGTTTATTATGTGTCGTTTTCAACTCTCTCGAGTTCAGTACACCGGTGGTGTATGCAGTGTATAGGAGAATTTGCCACTGCACATGACTTTCTCTACCTGTTATGCAAACAAACTATTCTTACAAAATATTATTCTTTTATCTACATCATGCTAATTGTGATAAACATTGGCAGAAGCTGTCTTATTATTTGCTTCCTTTTAAGATGAAGGGAAATAGGGGAATACACTACACTAAAGCAATAGTCAAATCTTTTAAAGCTGGTTAATATGTGAACAATTGAAGTTTGGTTTGCTTTGCAATTCCAGTAAAACAAAAGAGCTGAAATGAAAGGTGGCCCCATTTGAGAAAAGATATGTAGTTTAAAACTGAAATCAATATCAAGGAATATCTTAGTCAACTCTACAACAAAAATGCACATGGTGTAAATTATGTGTTTTAATGAGATGTGCATTTTTTGTATAGTAAGTATTTGTCTATTTCTTATGGTTTACCAGCTATGCAAAATTCATCCAGAATTATCAGGTCTTCAGAAGCTGTTTCCAGAAAATTCAAGACCAACATTTGTGATGTAAATATCTTTAATATATGGGTATCTTAATTAAAATTGTTAGAGCCATTTTTGAGAAAAACAACATTTTCAAAATTTTTCCATAAAGTGTAATTTGTTTTTTAAAGTCTTCGTGCTGCATCCTTGGGAGCTGCTAAACTTAAATACCAAGTTTGGTATTTAAGGGTCTTTTAGTTTTTGAGCTACGCTGTCTACAGACACACACACACACACACATACCTTTTTCTAAAAATGCTTTTTTTTGGACTCAAGGGGCCTCAAAACATATATTTCTGGCAAAATCTCGACATCAAATTTTTGGGTGGAATACAATAGGTACTTTCTTTATACATTTTATATATAGAATGTGTAGATAAATTAAAAATGATACTTTATATATTTCACATTCAATACACACATAAAATATTTGGTTTATGTTAGAGAAAGTAAACATCTGTTGTGTTACATTCAAATGAATTTTCCCTGGCTATTTTGTAGCTAATGTAAATTATCCTTATTTTTCTATCTGCTTCATGTTAATGGAGATAAACATTTGCAGAAATGGTTTCATTATATGTTTCATTGTAGGTACAAAGAGAATGCAGGAGACTGAAGATATAGTCAAATGTTTAAAATATGAATATCTATATGCGAGCTTTGTAATTATGAACTATTTTCATGTCATCTATATAAGCAACTGAATGGGACAGAACTTCTAAAAATCTGATGTGTTCCATTCACATAACTTTCTCTATATCTCTGTAAATTATTATTGTTGATAAGCTTATCTTTTATTTATTTCATGCTAATCAAGAAAAATTAGCAGAAATAGTCTTATTTCTTGCTCTATTGTAAGTAGAAGCGAAATAAGGAAGTACCATAGGTTAAAGTGAAAGCCAAAAGCTGGTTACTATGTGACTGATGTTCCTTTGTTTGTATTGACAGGAGTTGACAAATTCCTGTATGAGAAAAGTGTTAAGTTTTTCAAAGCTGAAACCAAGAAAAAGGAATATCTCAAAAACGATCAACTCCACGAAAAAAATGTATATTACATAAATTAGGTGGTTTAACGTGCTCTACATTTTTTGTGGGTTAAGTTTTTGTCCATCTCTTATGGTTTAGTAGTTATGAAAAATTCATCCTGAATATAGTAGTCTTCAGAGGCTATTCCCAGAAAATTCAAAATATACATTTTATTTGTCAGGTAAATAACTTTAATATATGATATTTTAATCAAAATCGTTAAGAGCCATTTTTTAGAAAATCAAAATTTTTGAAAAAAGTTCCATGTAAAGGGTAGTTTGGGGTGGGGGGGATTTTTCTTAAAATCTTCGTGTCTCATCCCTGGAAGATACTAAACTTATATACCAAGTTTAGTATTTTACAGACTTTTCGTTTTTGAGTTATCATGTTCACAGACACACTGACACACGGACACACACACACATGGACCTTTTTCTGAAAATATTTTTTTTGGATACAGGTGACCCTAAAACATATATTTCCGGTGAAATCTCGGTATCAAATTTTTTGGTGGAGTGCAATACATTCTCTGTTCACTATGTACATAGTGAGTATAGAGAAAGTAAAAATTGAATGTGTATAACTCACAATACTTTCTCTACCCACTCTTCTACAAACTAGTCTTAAAAAGTACAAATCTAGTTGTTCTTGTTTGAAATGAACTCTGAGTTACTAAGTTTCCATATTATAACCAAGTCTTTACTGAAATTTTTATATTGCATTATGTGCTTATATGTATATATATATATATATATATATATATATATATATATTTACTTTCTCTAGCACATATATACAATGAATGTAGAAGGTAGAGAAGCTATTGTATTCCACCCAAAAGTTTAATACCAAGATTTCAACAGAAATCCAAAAAAAAGCATAGTTAGAGAAAGGTGTGAGTGGGTGTATGTGTGCATGAGAGAGACACAGCATAACCGAAAAACAAAAACTCATTTAAATACCAAACTTTAGTATCTTCCAAGAATGCAGCATGAAGATTTTCATAAAAAAGAAATTCACACCCAACTACTCTTTACATGAACATTTTTCAAAAATGTTGATTTTCTCAAAAATGCCTCTAACAACTTGATTAAACTACCATATGTTTAAGATGTTTCCATAACAAACAAAAAGTATCTTGAATTTTCTGTAAATAGCTTCTGAAGACCTCTTTGTTCTGAATGACTTTTGCGTAACTGGTAAATGTTAGTGATAGACAAAAACTTACTACATAAAAGATATAGATCTTGTTAAAGCACATAATTTATGTAATATACACTTTTTTTTTTGTAGAACTAACCATTTCCGAGATATTTCCTATTATTGGTTTCAATGTTAAAATACTTTAACTTTTCTCAAGTAGAAATCCTTATATGATTTATCTCTGGCCTTGAAAGGAGAACAAAATTCAATAACAATCTCATAACAACAGCTTTTAAAACATTTGACTATCGCTTTAGACTAGTGTAATCCCTTATTTCCCTTCTACTTACAAACAACTGTTTGTAAGTGTTTAAGTACTAATAAGTAATGTGGTCTCAAGAAATGCATGGCCCAATGAACAGTTTTGGTGGCCCTCCTCAATACCAAAATGTACTAGTTCCAAAAGATAAGCATAATTCAATATTTTATTACCAAAGGATCACAATAGTACAAAAGTTAAGCATAATGCAATATATTGTTACTGAAACATCACACATTATCTGGAATGCAATAGAGTATGAAATAGCAGACAATTTTGGTCTTGGGAACACCTTTTCAAACAAGTAAAAAATCTGACAATCAACTGACAATAACAATAATGGTGCTGAGCAGTTAATTTGGAATGTGGCAACCCCTACACAAGCATAGCAGCAGCACTTTACAAGCGCTATTCTTATTTCTCATGAAGATCATTTTGGAGATCTCAAAGTGTCCTTTTTGGAGGCTGGTGAGCTGAAAATTAATACATCCCAGGCATGCTCTATAGAATTCATATCTGGAAACATCACTGACAAGACCTTGTGCTGGATATCTTCCCTGTCAAGATATTCACATAGTAGACTCTATATGAACGTGCATTATGGCCCATAAAGATGAAGTATGGGCCAACTGCATCTCTGAAAAATCATACATGTGGTTCCAGTGCCTTGTCTCTGTATCTCTGAGGTTTGCAGTACTTGTGTTGAAGATGTGCAGATTTATAGATCCATTGAACATTATGCCGCTCATCACCACCAAAGGGTGTGCTTATATGTGTTTATATGATGTCGTGGGATGAAACTAGGTTCTAAGTTCTCTCTATACTATTGTGTGATGGGAATCATTGTTCAAACTGAATCTGGACTCATATGTAAACAGTATGTTCCTCCATTCATTCAAGGTCTAATGTAGACATTACTGACTCTGATGTAAATGACCATATATGTACTTGAGGGACTGTTTAGTCCACACTGCTGGATGTCTGGCATAGAGACTGATTGTCCTGAGTCTCCAGTATACAATTGTCTCGAAACTCAAATGCCTGAGGTGCTACAAGCTCAGAAGATAGTTTTCTTACAGGTATCCTTCATGTAGCTGTGATGTTATGGTCAAATATTGGTCCTTCTGCAGCGTTGTGACCCTGGGTGACTGTAAGCAGCCATCTGATGATAACCTCCTGTTTCTTGGAACTGTTGCCAAAACCTGGAAATTTCACTTGTGGCACATTCAGGACTCAAGAGACTGTGGTCTTTGTCTGCCCTACCTGTAAATGTTCAAGGATTCCACCCTCCAAAAATGGAACCAGATGACATCTTTGTGGCATGTTGATGCTGTTTTAAATATTTTCTGAAGAAATACACTCTGTTCACAATGAAGGAACAAAAATGAATGTGCCACATAGTGTGTCTGGCAGTCTGGTATTGTTTTACTTCTCTGGCTTGTTGACCTTTGAAAGCCTACCTCCTTATCTACCACAGACCATAACTAAACAGAGGCACACACCATGATAATGTTTAATGTTGCTTGCTCACCATTTTCCCTTTCAATTAACTGTTTTCCGAATTATGCTTAACTTTTGGACTCTAGTGTAACTAACTCAAACACAATTGAAGGCATATGCATAAAAATGATCTAACCCTCAAAAACCAAAACAAACTCTGATTAGTGCTGCCATCTCTTGTTTGGGACAAACTAATACCGTATGGATGGCCTAAAACCAAATACGTATAACAACTTTTACTTCTTGTAATCATATGCTGTTACCACATATTAATAAAAATCTAGGCTCATAGCTTTGCCAAAACTCCTTAGATGTACTTAAACTGCCTAATTATATGTGCCTCCAATTTTTAATTTTTCAACACATACTATGTACATAGTATACAGAGAAGGTAGTGTATTGCACCCGATAATTTGATACTGAAATTTCACCAGTACATGTTTTGAGACCCCCTGAATTAAAAAAAAAACTTTTTTAGAAAAAGGTCAATGTATGTGTGTCTGTGGAGCATAGCTCAAGAACTAAAACAAAAAGTCAGTTAAATACCAAACTTGGTATTTAACATGAAGATTTTTAAGAAAATCCCTCTACCCAAACTACCTTTTACATGGAAAAATTTTCGCAAGTCTTGATTTTCTCAAAAATGGCTCTAATGATTTTGATTAAAATATTGCATATTTAAGATATTTACATGACAAATAAAATGTATTTCTTGAATTTTCTGGGAATAGCCTCTGAAGACATGTTTATTCTGGATGAATTTTGCTGAATATTGCACAAATGGTAAACCATAAGAGATAGACAAAAACTACTACACAAAATATATCGATCTCCCTAAAACACATAATTTATGTCTTATACATTTTCTCCATGGAGTTGACCATTTTTGAGATATTCCTTGTTATTGGTTTCGGTTTTAAAATAATTAAAGCTTTTCTCATACAGAATTTGTAAACTCCTTACAATGAAAAGAATTGAATTTCATAGCAACCAGCTTTTAAAAGATTTGTCTATCACTTTAGTGTATTCGCTTATTTCTCTTGTACTTACAAGGAAGTAAATAATAAGATAATTTCTGCTAATGTTTAACTCAAATAGCATGAAGTATATAGAAGAATATGTTATTTAACAATAATTTGTTACAGAGATGTAGAGAAAGTCATGTAAATGGAATACATCAACATTCTTAGTTTTCTTATTTTATATCTGCTCATTTTGCATGCAGAATTTTTACTGCCTGGAAATTTTAACTAAATATTAAACAACTTTTTATAAGCAAAAACTGGGATAAAGATGTAAATTCCCTGGTGACAATAAGACAGACAAAAAAAAAAAAAAAAAAAAAAAATCTCATGTGTTCCATTCATGTGACTTTCTCTACATCTCTACAACAAATTATTGATAAAAAGCTAATGCTTCTATTTACTTTATGCTAATTGAGAAAACATTAGCAGAAACAGTCTTATTACTTGCTTCCTTGTAAGTAGAAGCGAAATAAGGGAGTACCATAGGTTAAAGAGATAGTCAAAAGCTGGTTGCTATAAGACTGAAGTTCCTTTGTTTGTATGGACATGAGTTGTTAAATTCCTGTATGAGAAAAGTATAAGTTTTTTAAAGCTGAAATCAAAACAAGGTATATCTCAAAAACGATCAACTCCTCAAAAAAAAATTATATAACATAAATTGTGTGTTTTAATGTGCTCTACATTTTTTGTGGGGTAAGTTTTTGGGTATCTTATACAGTTTAGCAGTTATGCAAAATTCCGTAAAATTCATCGAGAATAGAGGCTATTCCCAGAAAATTCAAGATATACATTTTATATATCAGGTAAATATCTTTAATATACAATATTTTAGTTAAAATCATTAGAGCCATTTTAAAGAAAATCAAAGTTTTCAAAAAAAGTTCCCTGTAAAGGGTACTTTGGGGTGGGTGAATTTTTCTCAAAATCTTTGTGTCGCATCTCTGGAAGATACTTAACCTAAATACCAAGTTTGATATTTTACCAACTTTTCGTTTTTGAGTTATCGTGTTCACAGACACAGTGACACACACACGTGGATCTTTGCCATGTTATTCAACATATCAAGCATTTAATTTCTTATGATGCCAATTTGCCAACCTATGATGATATAGTCTGGATGGCTCAGTTAGGCGCTGGCCTTCTTATTCCAAGGACATGGGTTCATATAAGGCCCAGACTGATAGTTTTTAAGTGTGCTTAAAAGCGACAGCCCCATGTCTGTATATTTACTGGCATGTAAAAGAAGCCTCCAGGATGAAATTCTAGCACACCAGTGGCACTGATATTTTGGATCCTGGCAATTGAAATTGTCATTAATAATAAATATGCCCGTAGCGTGGTGGTAGCATGTCTGCCTCACGTTCAAAAGGTCGTGAGTTCGAATCTCGAGTGCAAAACATGCAGAGCTCAGTTTGGGTAAGATAATCAATATGGTTTTTCCAATTCATGTTATGATCAATCATAAGACCTAGAAATTTTGTATTTTTGTATTTGAATTTTGAATTTTTGGTTATTTTTATATTTTATCCTTAGGTCTACCATGTTTTTATGCTTTGTACAAAAATTAATGTAGTTAGTTTTTTCAAAGTTTATGTGGAATTTATTACTTTCAAACCAGTCATACTTTCAAAGTGACATACCTCTAAATGTAAAGAACGTTCAATTTGTTTGTTGATTCAAAATAGTTAGGAAGGTTTACTGTTGTTTAAAACCATAATATTAGCATTCAACATTTCAAAAAATTCTATTTTACTTTCTCTGCTACAGTCTGAATGAACCATTCATACAAAAATTTAATGTCATGATTTTAGCAGATATGCATGTTTTGGGGCTCCTGAGTAAAACAAGCAGTTTTGGAAAAGGTCTATGGTTGTGTGTGTATGTCTAGGTGTGGTTTACAGAATAACTCAAAAACTAAAAGTTGCAGAAATGCCAAATCTCATACTAAGTTATGTGTCTCCTAAGGGTATAAGGCGAATATTTTCAAATAAACCCTCCCGACTAAAACTATCCTTTTCATTGAAAAAATATTTTTCTGAAAATGGCACACATGATTTGTATTAAAATGAGATATGTTAAGAGTGTTAAGACCACATTCAAAATTTATACCATAAGATTTCTGGGAATGTAAACTGTTTTCACTTGCAATAATTCTGTGTAATATAGAAATGCACATTATGGGGAAATCCTACTGAAGGAAAAATGTAGGTTAATGATTTCTTCTCAGGAAGTCAGCCAGGTATGTTGGATTAATTTCTGAGCTTTCAACGATGTACTCTGTTGCAACATCAGGGAATTGATGATGGCAACAGAGCCGGTGAAAGCTTGGAAATTAATCCAACACTTGCTGGCTGACATCCCAAGAAGAAATCATTAATAACTAGTGCCAGGAAAGTTTGAAGTCCTTGAAAAATATAGAGCTTGGTAAAATACACAATTATGTTATGTAGTTTTTTTCGTAGCTTTAA
The DNA here is from genome assembly GCA_030762935.1 of Hymenopus coronatus. Classification (NCBI taxonomy): domain Eukaryota; kingdom Metazoa; phylum Arthropoda; class Insecta; order Mantodea; family Hymenopodidae; genus Hymenopus; species Hymenopus coronatus. The sequence goes on from CM060897.1 coordinate 99,791,003, forward strand.
CTTCACCTTTGTGTTTTAAAGTTTTTATCTCTTTCGAAAATAGTAAACTATAGCAAAAATTGTGTTTAAGAAAATAGCATATTTCTATAAACTTTGTAAAAGCCCATATTTCTGTAAATTTGTAACATTAAATTTTCCAAGATATTCACTTTCATTTGTATAAATGTTACTAATTATTTGGAGAATGGAAGCATCACATTATTTCATAGGCTTCAAGTTTAGATTTACCCCATAACCTTATATCTCCCCTAGATATATTAGAAGCAATAGTAATACAATCCTTGATGTTGAAAACAATGTCTTCCAATTCCACAGTTTAATTTCATAGTTTTGACCTCAGACCCTCAATATTTTGATATTATCTACAGATTTTAAAACAGAATATATACATGGATTTCTTTACAATAGACACAACACTCAGAGCTGGGAAGCTCATGGAAAGTTTATTTATATTTTTCTCTGCTTCTTTTTCTGAATTATATTTCACTGTAGTTGATTTCTAAAAAATCTGCTAATTGGATAGAAAACTGTTAGATTAAATACATGTCCAGAATTTTTAACTGTGATTTAGTTGAAACAAATTAGAAAGGAAGCTGAGACATATAAAAGAAGGTTAACTTTATTTAATATTCTCCTGGCAGGTAACATATCAAGATGAGAATAATGTAATTGGAACATATTGACCTGCCCAAATGCAATGCAATCTGGCTCCACATTAATCTAACTGGATGTCGTCTCAAGCATGACAACACAACTGATTAGTGATTTATTTTATTCAAATGTGCACTTACGAGAATACTGAATTTTCTAGGCAGGATGGTTACCTAGTTCTTGAGGAATCAGTTATTTGCTCAAAATTCTGGCACACCAGCAATGTTGATATAATCCTTACAATCAATGCATTGTTACTGAACATAATTAGTACATGCAACACCCAAGACATGTACTCACTGGCCACCACTGATAATCTAGTCAATGTTTTCTATTAATTACGAAAAATTGATTTTATTGAATTGTATAATTATCTCACTCTCAAAATCAAATGTTATACATATTGAGCCTTCTCTTTTATCCATGTGATAGAAGTTAAAAAATATGTCACATTTGCATAATGGGATAAAAATATTCTCTAATATTCACATTCCAAGAAAAATTTGGAAATTGGATGAGACAAACATAAAAAAATACCTTGAATTCCCCAATTTAGCATTTTTTGGAAATGCCATATATAGCTTTCAATTGGAAAGAATTAATCTTTTCAATGCTGAAAAATTTATCCAGGTTTTCTGTATTACTCTGGACATACGCAATCCAGTGGAATGTCTCTGTGATAATGTGTGAGGCCCGCATTATGGAGGTCTATGTGTTGTCCTCCAAGACAGGATTTTTCCAGTTTTTCCTCAGTTCCCACAATTGGCAAATGCTGGTGATGTACCCTAAAATTAGGCCTGGAATGTTTCTTTCTCAAATATAGTTTCATTTCATACATCATTAGTGATACATATGTAGTAAGAGTTTGTGCTAAACACTACTTCTGACACATATGCATGCACACAGAACCCTCCCCCCCCCCCATACTCTTATATGTACACATGAAAATTATATCTTATAATATTAGAACAGGTTTGAGGCGTTGCATGAGAAATAAACTGTATATCAATTTTGACTTTTTTTTTGTTATAGTCTCAATTGTTTATATAACTTGGAAACCATAGGATATTATACCACTATAGTATAACAAAGCTGCAGAGTTTGTTAAAATGGTCAAGTTGTTTCAAATAATTCTTTTTATATCATTAACCGTTTCTGAACTTGAGCTATTCATATTGCGCAAGATTAAATCATTTCTAAGAATGACGGGATGATGATGATGTAATGGGGTTTAAAGGTGCTCAACTTCTGGATCATAATTGCCCCTATAAAACAAATCATGGCAATAGCCAAGGATAAAAGCAATATAAAAATAATGTAGAAATAAAACTGGAGCTAAAAAGAGATAAAACCAAGGGAAAATAAAACTGTGCATTGTTAAAACAGAATAAATTATTCTATATAACAATGGAGTGAAAAGAGTATAAAAATAGCAAAAGGTAAATACTGGAAAAAAAAAAAAAAGGAAATGGCGTGTAATTTATGGACGCTCTTTAACTGCTGTGGTTCTCAGCGTCCCATTCTATACTGGGCGTGAAAGACCGCTTCATTTTGCTCAGAGGCCTCTTTATCAGGCTTGAGGTTCTTTTATGTGCCATAAATGTACGACAGGGGACCCACAGCTTTACTTCCCTTCCGAAGGAAGCCATGCTAAGGATTTTTATGCCCGAAAAAATCCATTGTGCTCCGCCAGGTTTGAACCCGCGACCTTGGGTATATAAAGTTAGCATGGTAACCATTACACCACAGAGGGCGACAAAATGGTGATAAAATGGTGTCATGCAGTAAGAGTTTAAAAATGTTAAAAACCATAACTAATGTTCCACCAGTAAGAGAAATAAACAATCTAAAAATGCAGTGTAAAAGGCACTTTGATAAAAATGAAAAAAACTTTATCTGTTGATCTGTCATTATTTGCCAGGACTTCCACTAGACAGCCTGAAATGCCCATAAGTGAGCGGATGTGTGCCAGAGCAGCACACTCCAACAATACATGACGAACCAACAATGCTACTCAGAGCAGCAGATGGGAGCTGATTCCTTTTAAAAAAGATAACTATGTGTAAACATACAGTGACCAATCACCTCCTCCCAATGGGATAGACAATATGAAGTCACCCAGTTTGTAGGGAGGTCCTTCATCTCTCTAAGCTTATTTCCACTCTTCATACCAATCTGAAAGCTATTTCTAAGGAAATAGTGTTTTTGTGGTTAATATAAACAGGATAAACAATAAATGGGATACCTATAAAATGTTGGGGAGAGGAAGTAATATAGGTGTTAAAGATTCAAATTCTTTTCTTTCAATAATACAATGAAAATATTTTTCATCACCATGTGGAAAATTGTTAACAGAATATTATCAATGGCTTAAAGTAAATAATAAAAAAAACTAGTAAAAAAATCTCTGATAAAAATAAAAGAACTCCATACCTTGAAAGAAGGTTCCTGGGCAAAATTTTCCGCCATTCTGCATACACAAGTGGTGATTTCGTCCTACAGTGTCATCTGTAAGTACGAGCTGATCCCTTGCCACCATGGCACATAGTGACAAGCTCATGAACTGGGAAATTAAATCTGATCATGGAAACATTTTAACATTTCCTTTGTTTCAGTTAGGAGATATACAAAATACTACTACTGTTAATTTGTTGATAACGCGAAAACGAAGAGTTTTAGCACATATATTTATATGAACCTATTTTCTTGTTTCAATGTAAAGAATTTTCCCCCAAACGTTGTAAAAGTATTTTTGAATTACCCTGTGTATATAATGTGCTGATTATTCAGATACTCAGTTTACCAGAATTTTTACTTTTAATGCAATGGTATCATTTTAGTGTTAATTCTGTTTCAAGTTTTTACAGTAAATGACTAAGAAATAAGAAGTAACCATTAAAAGCAATAAGAAGAGAAAATTGGGAGGTATTTTTTGTCATGCAGATAACATTTTTGCTAGATACTACAGAATGAATCAAAACATTTTGAGCTAATATTATAGTAAATAAATAAATAAATAAAATAAGACTTATTCAAGTAAGAGTTGTGTTTTCATTTATCATGCTGCATATAGAACAATACATAAGCATTATGAGAGATTACATCATCTTCCTTTGCACCTGAAACTTTGACATCATCAAACAAGTACCATCTTTTATCTAACTTGTTTTGGCAAAATGCAGTATAATGTCCACTTCCCATTCTACCATAATGATTACACACTCCTATCAAGTCGTAGCTTACTTTGGGATGGTTTTTGTCAATGATGAACTCTGACATATTAAGGTCTTTCAAAGGAAACTGTACAACAGAGTCTATTTTTTCTCGATGAAATACACTGTAAGAAAATCTTTTTAAATGCATGATTAATATTTTAGGTAGTCTCCATAGGTCAAATTTCTTAGTGGCAAGCTGATGTTTCTTACACTTTGGACAGTACCATGCATCATTTGCACTAAGCATTTCTGATGCTGTATAAAGTTTGAGGCAATCTGTGAGATGCAGAGTTTCACCTTGTTTACATTTTGTCTTGGTCACCACTTCTGTGAAATCTACATCAAAACCAAATTTCTTCACATCATTAGGATACCATTTTGCTGCAATATATGAATTTCCTATCATCTCTGGGAATTGAATAGGCCTATTATCATTGTGAATTTTAACAACATCAGCTTTTATGCCAGTCCTATTTATAAGATATAAAGCAAAAGCATATTCAGATGTACCATTGTCACTTTCACATTCCTCTACTTCATAGATAGATACACCTTCCTTCCTAGTATATCCCTTGGTTATTATGTCTTCTGAGTTATCAGATGTACAATAATACTGGTGAATTTTTTTCCAGATAATATTATAAAGCATGCTATATGTACAGAGATTTTTGTTCACAGAAATGAGAAGCGGATAGCCAAACAAGCGATTTGCATACAAATTCTTTTCATTTGACTCCCACATGTAAATTGGAAGTATTAGATGAGGCTCATAGTTCAATGGGATTTCATATACATATATACTATCCTTATCATGTATGCTTTCAAGAGGCTCATCATTGATAAAAATCTTATGAAAGTGATGATTAATAACTTCTGTGGCAATAAAACATCTTGGATTTGTACCTCTAAGAATAGCTATACGATCTACTAAATCTTGTACTGTACCATTACTTGGCAACTCCAAAGTGTACTTCAATGGATTCAATTCCTCTGTAAGAGGGAACAACAAAATTTGAATGTGCCTATCCTGCAGAGTAGGTAATGGAAGAGAAAGGTAACAAAATGGATCAAAAGTTATAGATATAGTGTTACAATCAGGGCAGATAACTGTTGATTTCAACAGGCCATGAAAGAAATCAACTATTATTGAGTCATTCCTTTTCATATAGTTTCTCCATGCTTCTGCAGCCATTTCCTCATCAGTCCTATCACTTTCATGCCTTGTTTCAATATATGGCTTATCTTTAACCCTATTTAGATCTTCATGCAATCCATCCAGTAGAAATGTCAACAGCTCTTGAGCATCATGTTGCTGATAACCGCAAAATTGAGGAGCAAATCTTCCCACTTGAAGTTTAAATTGATGTGGTATTGTGTAAGCATGTTTACCAGACCAAATAATTTTTATCAAGTTTCCAAATACTTTTGCAATTTCACCCCTCATTCCCAATGGATTTCTTATATTTAGCTCCTTTAAATGTTCGTCTCGTATAAAATAATTTGTAATTGGTGGACAGTTACTCATACATTGAATAACACTGTTCATGAAACAAGTATTACCTAAATTAGAGAGTCCACAAAGGCCAGGCTTTGATACACAATACGTTTTGTTTTCACGCTTTATAAGAGCAGTTCCAGGCCCTGGACGTGAGGTCGAAGTTGGTTTAGGATGCTGTTGTGTATAAAATCCCTCATCTCCTGCATCTCTGCTTTCTGATGACGTACTAGCCGTGCTCAGCACTGAAGAAGATATTATGTTTGCTTGGCGGTGCCAAGTTCCGTCTTCTTTGCGAGTTTCTATCACTATTACCTGGTTTTGGAAAATGCCTTCGTCTTGAATGGAACTATTTGGCTTGGTAAGCAGATCAAATGTATTAGTAGAGAAGCAACTCCACATCCGTGTGTTTACATTATTAGGAATTTGAAATAGCATTCTCATAACATTTTCAATCTTTCTAACTGGATCTGCAATACTAAAATTATAACCGAGTTCGTTATTATAATCGAAATCTTTACAAAGACGCAGATGCACTGGATAAACTTCCACTTTACAATACTTCACAAAAATTCCATACTCTACCACACGTCGTCTAATTGCTGTCTTCTCTGATGCTACACCATACCACTCAACAAGCAGCTTCCATGCTTCTTCTGGCACTAAAATGTAATCAAGCTGATCCAGTAGATGCTCCTTGAGTTCGCCAGATTGGTCTTCCGAAAACAAGGTTGAATTATCAATCGGTCCTGGATGGTCAGCTGTACTACTAACATTGTCTTCTAAACCAACGTAAAGCTTGAAATTCTTATACCAGTTAATATCGATTAGATACCAGTGCTGTCCGATAGCCATCGGTTGCTTTACGTACTTCGTAATAAGCTGTTTTTGAATCACAGGATTCAAAAGAGATTCTTTGCCCTCTACCATTTTAAACAAAACCATTCTATCTAAAATATAATTTATTTAGATATACTAACCACTGCCAACATCAAACGTGCATTCTCATGGCCGCCTGTAGTAACCATGGATGTATGTATATAACAGCCGGATCGCTTACCATGCTGAGGTGCCAACTTTGTCTCCGCGTCCAATCTACTTTACCTATGCATTAAGGAATGCAATAATGAATTGTATCTACACTAAATAAATAGTTACATCTGCTTTAAGCAGTTATCATGCAATGGTTACGCTTTAATACGCCTAATATATGATTACAACAGAGGAGATATTAAATCCAGTCCACCGTTTTTTCTGGCAATCACAACAATAACCTCTCTTTAGTGTTACACATTATAGGCGAATATTTTACAATTTGAAACTACTGCTCGATTTCCGTTCACTAGCAAAAGCTAGAATTACAACAGAACTTAACTATGTGCTCAGCATTTAATGAGCAAAAGGAACTTGACTATCCTCGTAACATTTTACTGGTAAAAATACTAAAGCTGCTTATGCATACTTTACAAACCCCCGAAATAATGCAGGCATTAAAACTGCTTTGCTGGACTTTTCCTCAGATGTGCTTTTAGATCTAAAGATGGTATTGTTTGGTATAGTTTTTACATACTACTGAACTTTTCTTATCAAATCTATATCAGCCCACTTCGGTAATGTGGGGGTAGCGTGTCCCATTTTAGGAGTCGCGAGTTCGAATCTCGGTTAGGGTGAGTTACTCGGATAAGCTCCATGAACCACGAGATCATTAGAGCATAATTTCACTAATTTTATTTATCAACCAACTAACTTAAAAGACGTTAAGCAACAAAAAACAATAAAAATAAAAGTTATATCAGTAGTAAAAGTAATACGCTTTAGTTTTGATTGTGCTTCACTTTTTTTAAAACTAAAAATCGCTTAAAAATCTATATATAGGCGATTTTGTTTAAAAATAAGCACTGTTCATATTTGCTATTCCAGGTTCAGAAAAAGGTCTTGCACTTCATTTTTACTTTCTCCACACTTACTATGTACATGGTGTATATAGATGATATTGTATTGCAACCAAAAATTCAATACCGAGATTTCACCGGAAATAGATGTTTTGAGACCGCTGAATAAAAAAAATCATTTTTAGAAAAAAGTCCGTGTGTGTCTCTGGGCAGCATAGATCCGTGTGTGTGGGTGAGTGTGTGTGTCTGTGGACAGCACAGCTCAAAAACGAAAAGACTGTTAAATACCAAACTTGGTATTTAAGTTCGGCATCTTCCAAGGATGTGACACAATGATTTTCAAGAAAATCTTCCCACCCTCAACTACCCTTTACATGGAAAAAAATTCGAACATTTTGATCTCAAAAATGGCTCTATCGATTTTGATTAAAATCTCTTATATGAAAGATATTTACATGAGAAATAAAACGTATATCTTCAATTTTCTGCAAATAGCCTCTGAAGACATGTTTATTCTGGACGAATTTTACGGGATTTTGCATAAGTGGTAAACTGTAGGAGATGGGCAAAAACTTAGATCTCGTCAAACCACACAATTTATGTTACATGCATTTTTTTTCTTCATAGAGTTGACTTTTTTTTTTTTTTTTTTTTTAAATATTCCTTGTTATTAGTTTCAGTTTTAAAATACTTATACTTTCCTCATACGGGAATTTGTCAACTCCTATCTGTACAAACAAAGGTTCTTCAATCACATAACAATCAGCTTTTAAATGATTTGACTATCGAGTTAGCCTATGGTACTTCCTTATTTCCCTTCTGCTTATAAGGAAGCTGGTAATAAGACCCTTCTAGCTAATTTTTTTCTTGATTAGCATTAAGTAAATAGAAGTGTAAGCTTTATAACAACACTTTATTGTAGAACTGTAGAGAAAGTCTTGTGAATGGAACACATCAGATTTTTGAAAATTTGCTTAACACCGCATAACAGGCATAAACAAACATGTGGTGTTGGGGTAGTATGTCTGCCTTACATTGAAGAGGTCCCGGGTTAGAATTTGGGTCAGGTTGAGTTACTTGGAGAAAGGGTTTTCCGGAGTTTTTCCTTATCCTCAGAGACGAATGCTGTTCAATTATTTCGTTCACTCCCTGTCCGATATGACGGACTACTCGGCTAAATAAAGTTAAAATTCAAGCCTCCCCCCCAGAAAAAAAAAAAAAAAATCTGATGTGTTCCATTCAATGACTTTCTCTAGATGTCTGCAACAAATTATTGTTAAAAAGCTTATGCTTCTATTTACTTCATGTTAATAAAGAAACAATAGCAGGAATAGTCCTATTACTTGCGTCCTTGTAAGTAGAAGCCAAATAAGGGTGAGAGTCAAAAGCTAGTTGCTATGTGATGGAAGTTCCTTTATTTGAATGGACAGTTCACAAATTCCTGTATGAGAAAAATATAAGTTTTTCAAAGCTGAAACCAAAAACATGGAATAATTAAAAAACGATCAACTCCTCAAAAAATTATATATCACATAAATTGTGTGTTTTAATGCGCTCTACATTTTTTGTGTGGTAAGTTTTAATCCATCTTTTATGGTTCAGCAGTTATACAAAATTCATCCAGAATAAGGTAGTCTTCAGAGGCTATTCTCAGAAATTTCAAGATATACATTTTATTTGTCAGGTCTTTAATATACGATATTTTAATCAAACATTTTAGAGCCATTTTTGGGAAAAAACAACATTTTCGAAAACAGTTCCATGTAAAGGGTAGTTGAGGGGGTTTTCTTGAAAATCTTCGTGTTGCATCCTTAGAAGAAGCCAAACTTAAGTACCAAGTTTGTTATTCAAAGGTCTTTTCGTTGTTGAGCAATGCTGTCCACAGACACTCACATGCACACACGGATCTTTTTCTAAAAATCTGATGTGTTCCTTCACATGACTTTCTCTACATCTCTGCAACAAATAATTGTTAAAAAGCTAATGCTTCTATTTACTTCATGTTCATCAGGAAATTGTCTTATTACTTGCTTCCTTGTAAGTAGAAGCGAATAAACGGAGTACCATAGGTTAAAGTGATAGTCAAAACTGGTTGCTATGTGACTGAAGTTCCTTTGTTTGTATGGACAGGAGTTGACAAATTCCTGTATGAGAAAAGTATGTTTTTCAAGGCTGGAGCCAAAAACAAGTAATATCTAAAAAAATGATAAATTCCACGAAAACATGTATGTAACATAAATTGTGTGTTTTAATGTGATCTACAATTTTTGTGTGGTACGTTTTTGTCTATCTTTTACAGTTTACCAGTTATACACAATTCCGTAAAATTCATCCTGAATAAAGTAGTCTTCAGAGGCTATTCCCAGAAAATTCAAGTTATAACTATTATTTGTCAGGTATATATTTTTAATATACGATATTTCAATCAAAATCGTTAGAGCCATTTTTTAGAAAATCAAAATCTTCGAAAATTTTTCCATGTGAAGGGTAGTTTGGGGCGGGGGGATTTTCTTGAAAACCCTCGTGTCGCATCCTTGGAAGATACTGAACTTAAATACCAAGTTTGGTACTTAATGGTCTTTTCATTTTTGAGCTCTGCTGCCCACAAACACACATATACACATAGACACACAGACAGACAGACAGACAGAGTGACAGACAGAAAGACAGACAGACACACGGACATTTTTCTAAAATCGTTTTTTTTTGTATTCAGAGTGTCTCAAAACATGTATTTCCGGTGAAATTTCGGTATCGAATTTTGGGTGCATTATAATACCTTCTCTATACATACTATGTATAGAGAAGGTAAAAATGCTTTTTTTTCTTTTGGGTTCAGGGGGCCCAAAACATGTATTTCCGGTGAAATCTCGGTATCCAATTTTTGGGTGGAATGCAATACTTCCTCTATACACCATTACATAGTACATGTAGAGAAAGTAAAGAGTGAGTAAACACAACACGAGATTAGCTACCGTGCATCTTACTGATGCACATCAGAATTTGGGGTCCTAATCAATATTCTTCGTTCAGCTGTTTAATTTTACTTTCTCTCCTAGGTATAGTAAGCAGATGAAATATTGCATTCCAGCCAAAAATTTCGTTATTGAAGTTTCACAAAAATACACGTTTTCAGATTCCGAAAAAGGCCTCTATGTGTTTATGAACATCATAACTCAAAACGAAAAATTAACTTGAGTATCTTCCAAAGGCATAACGCGAAGATTTTCAGCAAAATCCCCCACCCCAAACTAATCTTTAGATGGAACATTTTTCTAAGTTTACCATGTTCTGAAAAATGGCCTGTAATTGTGATTAAAATACTGTAAATTAAAGATATATAAATGACATATAAAATACATTTCTTGAAATGTTTGGGAATAGCTTGTAAATTCCTCTTTGTTTCAGAAGGACTTTTGTATACTCGTGCTTAACTGCTGAATGTCAAGTGAAAGACGAAAACATACTACACTAAAATAGTAGATCTCTTTAAAACACATAATTTATTTTAAATAACCTTCTTGTGCTGTAAGCCATTTCCGATATATTCATTATGAATGGCCAAGAAGGCCTACTATAGCCCTCTTGGAATGACCATTCTTTCAATATCCCTTAAGATGTTTAGTTGTTTCTCGTGATGGCACAGAAAGAGTATGGAATTTTAAAGCCACCGTGAATAATGTCCAGTTGTTATACATATTTTACTTATATCTATTACTATATGTGTACTGTAACTATTTCTGCAAAGGTTTACTTCGATTAAAGTGAATTAGATAGAAATATAAAGTTTGATAGAACTAGTTATTTTTTTTACTTTCTCTACTTAGTATATAGCGCATAGGTAGAGAAGGTATTGCATTCCACCAAAATTCGATACCAGCCATTGTAAATAACGTTTTAGGGTCCCCTATATTAAAATAATTTTTAGAAAAAGGTCCGCGCGCTTGTGTGTATACATGACTGTGAACACGATAATTCAAAAACAAACAGGGGATAAAATACCAAGCATGGTATTTTAAGTTTAGTAGCTTCCAAGGTTACGACGCGAAGATTTTTAGGAAAATTCCCCTACCCCAACTACCCTTTACATGGAAAAAAATTCGAAAACTTGCATTTTTTATAAAAATGGCTCTAACGATTTTGATTAAAATAGCGTATATTAAAGATATTTACATGTTAAATAAAATGCATATCTTAAACTTTCTGGAAATAGCCTTTGAAGACTTCTTCATTTTAGGAAACTATACATAACTGGTAAAACGTAAGGGATTGACAAAAACTTACTACACAGCAAATTAAAGACACATAATTTATGCCTACACATTTTTACTTTCTCTACATATACTATGTGTATAGTGTATAGAGAAGGTATTATATTGCACGCAAAAGTTCACAGGAAAAATATGTTTTGAGACCTCTGAATCCAAAAACAAAAAGTAATTTTATGGAAATGTCAGTGTGTGTGTATGTGTCTATCTGTCAGTCGGTGTGTGTGTGCGTGAGTGTGCGTCTGTGCGTGTGTGTGTGTGTGTCTGTGGGAGCATAGCCAAAAACGAAAAGTCCGTTAAATACCTTAAAGAAACGTAAAAGAACCTCAAGCCTGATAGAGAGGCCTCTGAGCAAAATTAAGCTGTCTTTCATGCCCAATTTAGAATGGAACGCTGAGAACCACAGCAGTTAAAGAGAGTCCATAAATAACACGCCATTTACATTTTTTTTATTTTAATCCGGTGAAATCTCGGTATCGAATTTTTGGGTGGAATGCAATACCTCCTTTATACACTTTGTACATAGTACGTGTAGAGAAAGTTGACTGTTGATTTAGCCTAGTTGCATTCCCTTATTTCCCTTCAACTTATAAGGAACTAAATAATGAGACTGTTTCTGTTAATGTTTATTTCGATTAACATGAAGTAAATAAAAGAATAAGCTTATTAATAATAATACTTTGTTATAGAGACGTAGAGAAAGTCTTGTGAATTGAACACATCAAATTTTTTTCGTTGATTTAACCATTTCCGAGTTATTCCTTTATATGTTTCCGTTTTAAAATACTGTTCTAATACGTGACAAATTGCTGGCCATGGGTCCCTCCAAAATTCAATCACATAGCATACAGTTTTTAAACGATTTGACTATCGCTTTAGTCTAGGTACTCCTTTATTACTTTCTCTACACGTAACATGTACTTGGTGTATAGAGAAGGTATTGTATTACACCCAAAAATTCGATACTAAGATTTCATCGGAAATATATGTTTTTGGTCCCCTTGAATCCAATAAAAGCATTTTTGGAAAAAGGTACGTGCGCGCGCGCGTGTGTATGTGTGTGTGTACGCGCGCGCGTGTGTCTGTGGACATCATAGCTCAAAAATGAAAATACCGTTAAATAACAAACCTGGTATTTAAGTTTGGTATCTTCCAAAGATGCGAAGATTTTTCAAGCAAGTCCCCCCCCCACACCCTACTACCCTTTAAATAGAAAACATTTCGAAAATTTTAATTTTGTCAAAAATGGCAATAACGATTTTGATTAAAATCTCTTATATTTAAGATATTTACATGACAAATAAAATTTATATCTTGAATTTTCTGAGAATGGCCTCTAAAGACCTCTTTATTCTGGAGAGAGAGAGAGAGAAGAGAGAGAGAAGTGAGAGAGAGAAGAGAGAGAGAGAGAAGTGAGAGAGAGAAGAGAGAGAGAGAGAGAGAGAGAGAGAGAGAGAGAGAGAGAGAGAGAGAGAGAGAGAGAGAGAGAGAGAGAGAGAGAGAGAGAGAGAGAGAGAGAGAGAGAGAGAGAGAGAGAGAGAGAGAGAGAGAGAGAGAGAGAGAGAGAGAAACTTACTACACAAAAAATGTAGATTACGATAAAACACACAATTTATGTCATATACATTTTTTTCGTGCAGTTGGTAGTTTTTGAGATATTACTTGTTATTGGTTTCAGCTTTAAAAAACAATACTTTTCTCATACAGGAATTTGTCAACCCATGTCCATACAAACAAAGGAACTTCAGCCGCATAGCAACCAGCTTTTGACTATCACTTTAACCTATAGTACTTCCTTATTTCTCTTCTACTTACAAGGTAGCAAGCAATAAGACTATTTCTGCAAATTTTTACTTTCTCTACACTACTATGTACATAATGACAGAGGAGATATTGTATTCCACCCAAAAATTCGATACCGAGATTTCACCGGAAATACATTTTTGGGTCTCCCTGAATCCAAAAAATATGTGTTCCATTCACATGACTTTCTCTACATCTCTGCAACAAATTATTGCTAAAAAGCTAATGCTTCTATTTACTTCATGCTCATCGAGAAAAAATTAGCAGAAACGGTCTTATTACTTGCTTCCTTGTAAGTAGAAGCAAAATAAGGCAGTACCATAGATTAAAGTGATACTCAAAAGCTGATCGCTATGTGACTGAAATTCCTTTGTATAGACACGAGTTGACAAATTCCTGTATGAGAAAAGTATATTTTTTTCAAAACTAAAAACAAGGAGTATCTCAAAAACGATCAACTTCATGAAAAAAAATGTATAAAACATAAATTGTATGTTTTAACGTGCTCTACGTTTTTTGTGTTTTAATTTTTACTTTCTCTATAGGCACTATGTACATAGTGTATAGAGAATGTATTGCACTCCACCAAAATATTCGATACCGAGATTTCACCGGAAATATATGTTTTAGGGTCCCCTTTATCTAAAAAAAGCATTTTCAGAAAAAGGTCTGTGTGTGTGTGTCCGTGTGTCTGTGAACACGATAAATCAAAAACGAAATGTAGGTAAAATACCAAACTTGGTATTTAAGTTTAGTATCTTCCAGGGATGCGACACGAAGATTTTGAAAAAAAAATCCCCCCACCCCCAACTACCCTTTACATGGAACTTTTTTCGAAAATTTTTATTTTCTAAAAATGGCTCTAACGATTTTGATTAAAATTTCGTATATTAAAGACAAATAAAATGTATGTCTTGAATTTTCTGGGAATAGCCTCTGAAGAGTAGTTTATTCTGGATGAATTTTACTAAATTTTGAATAACTGCTAAACCGTAAGAGATGGACAAAAACTTACCTCACAAACAATGTAGAGCACGTTAAAACACACAATTTATGTTATATACATTTTTTCGTGGAGTTCGTCGTTTTTGTAACATTCCTTATTTTTGGTTTCTGCTATGAAAAACTTATACATTTCTCATACAGGACTTTGTGAACTTGTGTCCATACAAACAAAGGAACTTCAGTGACATAGCAACCAGCTTTTGATCATCACTTTAACCTATGATACTCCCTTATTTCAGCTCTACTTACAACGAAGCAAGTAATATGGCTATTTCTGCTAATGTTTTACTGATTAGCAAAAAGTAAATAGAAGAATAAGCTTTTTAAGAATAATTTGTTGCAGGGATATAGAGAAAGTCATTTGAATGGTACACATCAGATTTTTTGTCCATCTCTTACAATTTAGCAGTTGTGCAAAATTCCGTAAAATTCATCCAGAATAAAGTAGTCTTCAAAGGCTATTCCCAGAAATTTCAAGATATATATTTTATTTGTCCGGTAATTGTTTTTAATATACGATAGTATAAGTTTTTGTCTATCTCTTACGGTTTATCAGTTATACAAAATTCAATAAAAATCATCCAGAATAAAGGGTTCTTTGGAGGCTATTCCCAGAAAGTTAAAGATATACAGTTTGTTTGGCAAGTAAATATCTTAAATATAAGAGATTTTAGTAAAAATCGTCAGAGCCATTTTTAAGAAAATAAAAAATTTCGAAATTTTACCATGTAAAGGGTAGTTTGTAGTGGAGGGATTTTCTTAAAAATCTTCCGTGTCTCATCCTTGAAAGATACCAAACTTAAATACCAAGGTTGGTATTTAACGGTCTTTTCGTTTTTGAGCTATGCTGCCCACAGACAGACACACACACACACTCACTCACATACACACAGACAGACACACACGGACATCTCAAAATATATATTTCCGGTGAAATCGGTATCGAATTTTTGGGTGCAATACAATACCTTCTCTATACACTATATACATAGCACGTATAGGGAAAGTAAAAATTACTTATGGTGGCGGCTCACCCCTGGGTGAGGCGGGGGCTCAGTGAGTGTACATTAGAATGAGCTTTTATGCTAAGAATGTCAATTCATGCCAAATAAAAATAAAAATGCAATTACGCAATTGCATTTCATTTAAACTGGAACTCGATGCGACGATCCTGTTGCAGAATAATATTAATATTGTAAGCTCTTAGCAGTTGAAAACTGACTAAATTAGATTTATGCTTAGAAGAACCATCATGTTTTTTTTAATTTTTTTCCTGCAAATGTTTGAAGTCACACAAGTTTCCCTCTTTGATCCATGCAGCAACAGCAGCAGCAACACCACCACCGAACAAAACATAGGAAACAGAAAAGCACGTTTTTTCTTCACATTCACACAGCCAAGAAGCTTTTTCCTACAACGAAATATCAAAATTTCGAGTAATAGAAGTTCTACTCTTACATTGGAATTGTGCTTGAATAATCTTAACCTCAGACTTTGGTCGGCCTTGTTTTTCAGTTCTAATTTTTTGGATAAACTTATCCAGCTTAACACAACGGTTTTTAATTCACAAGCTTTCATTGTTTCGGTTGTATCGCATTGTAACTGAGCGCCAAGCCAACTGATTACTGTGACTGCACATCAAAGGCAACAGGTCAAAGAACTGTAAACTCGGAAATAGCTACACAAGGAAAACTCCCAGCCCTTTTCACACTTCATGTAAACGCGTCCTCGGAAGTTGGAATTGGAGTGGTCATTTCCATCTTTCATATCTCCAATTTGAAGCCGACAATTTCAACTGCGGGTACCTTCTATATACTTAAAATTTGGATGTACAAATTTGCTCATATGCTCTAAATATTATGGGAACAATTAATTAAAACCAATCTGGTCAACGCTACAGAAAGAATAACGAGAGTTTCCACTCCGTACATGACACCCATGCTGGCCTTAGGTAAGAGAGTGGGGAAACCTTACAATTATGCCAATGTCTTGGTTACCGACGAAAACAGAACAGAAAGCGCCCGGGTTGTCAGGATCTTAGCCCGGCAGTCGGTCATAATAAAAATTAGCCTTAAAATAGGAGAAAAACTGAGCAGTTTTAAATGCATTTAATGTATAAAACAATATAATGGACATATTAAGACCCAAAATATATCACTTTCAATTTTTAATAGAGGGGCACTGTCCTTGAGTCTCCCTCAACAGCCCCCACTGTACTTACGACAGTTGCGAAAGTCTGTTAAACTCATAGAAACATGAGTGCAATAGGGTAAATAGTCTGATGCAACCTGGAAGGAGAAACATTGCTGGGAGATGAGACGGATTGTCGCCCAGGTGAATAAGTGCATAGCATATATTTTAGTTGATTAAATTGTTTAGGTTAATTAGTAAGTAAGGTATCATGTATTTATTGTATATTGGATGTTCAGAGAGATTGTTCCTGGAAAGCGTTTGTAACTTCAACCCGAGAGTTCTCAAGCGTCGAATTCAGTTGTTTACGCTATTTCTTTGTATATTACAACAGGGGAAAGACGCTATTGTGTGGTCACGTCTCCGCAAGAGAAAGTGAAAATGACATATAAACCGGGGAACCACGAGGAAATTTAGGTCAAGAATTACGTGAAAGACGCATTGACCAATTACAATTAATCACGTCACGGCAGAAGCGCACCCCAAGCCACTTTCGGCGGCAAAAATGGACCAATGAGATTACGAGTTGAGGGTTTTGCGCGTTACGCCCTTGTTCGAGGGAAATTATCGGAACTCAACTCGCCAGGAACATTCTCAGGAACGCTTGCAAAAAGAGAAATAAACCTTGACTGAACGAAAAGTGCCGACATTATTTTAAGTTAATTTCCGTACCACTCCCTGGAGATCACCGTTGCTAAATATTAGAGTTAGATATTAATAGGTCTCAATTGCTCGTCGCTGAGTCCACCAATAGCCGAGGAGAATCGAGAATCGACTTAAGCAGCTGCAACGCCGGAGAGAGGACCAATCGTCGCTGTGCAGCCCAGTCCCACCAGGTACGCTCTTATCAGTTCCCGCCTCAGGGACAACCGCGTTCACATAACCTAACCTCTGGGTTGGTGACTATTTGTTGATGTACCTAACTCTTGTATGCTCCATCTCTTAAGCCAACATTTATAAGAATATTTACAAAATAGAGAACATTTGTAAACACGTGTATTACCGTATTACTCAAAAGTTTAACATGTCGGCTTCAAAGACGCAATAAATCCAAAATATTAACATTTCGGCTTCAAAGGCCGCGATAAGACGTTGCGTTTTATTCCACGTCATTTATGATTTCTATTGCCTGAAGTGACGCGCTCATTGGTGCACTGCAAAACGTCGGCGTCATCACAGAATAATCAGTGCGTTATCTGAGAGGTTTGTTAACAAAGATAAAATCCAATATTGGGTAGCAATACGTGTGTTAATCTTAAAAACCAGTTTGCGGTTTTGACAATTCTTTTCTCATTGAAAGTCGAAGTTGTCGGTAACATGGGCTTATAATTTCATTTCACAAATTACTAAACTACTAATACGGCTTTGTAAAACCTTTTAATAAAACACAAACACATTGAAGACAAACACATACTCGAAGATCTTGGGAGGAGAGGTTAAGAATGTTGGACAGTCCGCTTTCGTGAATATCGAAAATGTTCATCTGTTATTAGAAATAGCCTGCGCTACACGAAAATGCAATTGTGAGAGTTAAAGGCGACAATTAGCCATACCATCCTCTAGAAGCCTTGGTGATCGTACAATAATTTCATAAAAACGGCGAGTGGCATATGACATTAATTAAAACGTCATTCGAGTTAAAAAAGAAACAAAACAAAAACACCCTCAAACCTTGGATATACCAGATAGTCTTTTATGAAAGCAATTTTTACTTTCTCTATACGCACTATGTACATAGTGTATAGAGAATGTATTGTACTCCACCAAAAAATTCGATGCCGAGATTTCACCGGAAATATATGTTTTAAGGTCGTCTGTATCCAAAAAAATCTGATGTGCACCATTCACATGACTTTCTCCTTATCCCTGCAACAAATAATCCTTAAAAAGCTTATAATTCTATTTACTTTATGCTAATCAGATAAAAAAAATAGCAGAAAAAGTCTTATTTCTCGCATCCTTGTAAGTAGAAGCGAAATAAGGGACAACCGTAGGTTAAAGTGATAGTCAAAAGCTGATTGCTATGTCAATGAAGTTCCTTTGTTTATATGGATAGGAGTTGACAAGTTCCAGTATGAGAAAAGTATACGTTTTTCATAGCAGAAACCAAAAATAAGGAATGACACAGAAACGACGAACTCCACGAAAAATATGTATATAACATAAGTTGTGTGTTTTAATGTGCTCTACATTTTTTGTGTAGTAAGTTTTTGTCCATCTCTTACGGTTTAGCAGTTATTCAAAATTTAGTAAAATTCATCCAGAATAAACTACTCTTCAGGGGCCAGAAAATTCAAGATATGCATTTCATTTGTCAGGTAAATAGTTTAATATCCGAAATGTTAATCCAAATCGTTAGAGCCATTTTTGAGAAAATCAAAATTTTCGAAAAAAGTTCCATGTAAAGGGTAGTTGGGGGTGGGGGGATTTTTCTCAAAATCTTCGTGTCGCATCCCTGGAAGATACTAAACTTAAATACCAAGTTTGGTATTTTAGCGACTTTTCGTTTTTGAGTTATCGTGTTCACAGACACACGGACACACACACACACACACACACGCGCGGACCTTTTTGTGAAAATGCTTTTTTTGGATATTGGTGACCCTAAAACATATATTTCCGGTGAAATCTCGGTATCGAATTTTTTGGTGGAGTGCAATACTTTCTCTATACACTATGTACATAGTGCGTATGGAGAAAGTAAAAAGTATTTTCAGAAAAAGGTCCGTGTGTGTGTCCGTGTGTCCATGTGTCTGTGAACACGATAACTCAAAAACGAAAAGTCGGTAAAATACCAAACTTGGTGTTTAAGTTTAGTATCTTCCGGGGATGCGACACGAAGATTTTGAGAAAAATTCCCGCACTCTAAACCACCCTTTACATGGAACTCTTTCGAAAATTTTGATTTTCTAAAAAAATGACTCTAACGATTTTGATTAAAATATCGTATATTAAAGATATTTAGCTGACAAATAAAATGTATATTTTGAATTTTCTGGGAATAGCCTCTGAAGACTATTTTATTCTGAGTGAATTTTACGGAATTTTGCATAAGTGCTAAACCGTAAGAGAGAGAGACAAAAACTTACCACACAAAAATGTAGAGCACATTAAAACACACAATTTATGTTGTATAGACTTTTTCGTGGAGTTGATTGTTTTTGAGATATTCCTTGTTTTTGGTTTAAGCTATAAAAACTTATATTTTTCTCATACAGGACTTTGTGAACTCGTGTCCATACAAACAAAGGAACTTCAGTCACATAGCAACCAGCTTTTAACTATCACTTTAACCTATGGTACTCCCTTATTTCGCTTCTACTTACAAGGAAGCAAGAAATAAGGCTATTTCTGCTAATTTTTTTTCGATTAGCAGGAAGTAAATAGAAGCATAAGCTTTTTAAAAATAATTTATTGCAGAGATATAGAGAAAGTCATGTGAATGGAACACATCAGATTTTTGAAAATAATTTTGTATCTTTTGTGGCGTTGGGTTTTCTCCTGTTATGCGGTAACATTTTTTTTTTTTTGTTTCATTTATATAGCCCCCTTTAACATCTAAGGTCATATCGGAGGTTTTGCAATAGAAACAACTCGTTGACTGAAGATTCTTTACATTGGGTTTTAATCATTTTATTTTCTTCAAACACACACATCCCCTCTCATACACATATTTCCAGACTCTGTGGTGGATAGGGAATAATTTTGATTAGTGAAAATTTTCCGTCACCAACGAGGAATCGAACCCGGGACCTCTGGGTGGTAAGTCAGCTCGCTGATCACTCGAACACGGAGGCAGTCTAGTAACGTTCTTATTCCCACCTTGTCGTCCGATAAATACCATTATACTGTGATCAATAATGCTACTGATAAGAATTGTGTCAGTTGTGAACGCGAAACATGATTTATTGGGTAACTGACATACAGGCGTATCAGATAACAATTGGATACCTCAAGTATATTATCGGCAAAGATAGAAAAAATTAAATTGAGATTTATTGAAGGCTAAGATTTCCAGCGTCGCATTTTGTGCATATTGGGGTGAAAGACCGCTCCCGAGTTAGGGGGAGGTCCCGACATCTTCAGCTGCTCCGGTGCGAGCGCTGCGGACCCTAGCATCCGTGGTACTTCTGATGTTACTAGAAGTAGTCGGGTCGAACATCTGCGTCCCTCCCGTCAGGCAGCTGTTCGGGTTGGGTTGGACTCGACGTGGCAGTGAACCGATACCCGTGGGAGATTGGGTACGTATGGGCGGTAACGCCAGGGCGGGGTTTTGATACGCCTTAGTGTCCTCTGGTACTAACCTGTAACGTTGGTAGACCCAGGTCGCCTCCAGCGAGGTCTTCGCTAATCTTCCCTTCGGTATTGACATGCATAAGTGGCGTATCCTCTTCCGTCCTTGTATGCAACGTACTCTGTTCTTGCACGCAGTTGGGCACGGTATACAGAAAAGGCACCGATATAATGGAAAATCCCACGGACTCGCTCCCTGGGTCGCCGGCATACCTGAGTTGTCCGGTCACTGCTCCCGAGTAATATTATCCAGAGATTGTAGAACGGCAATTGTATAGAAATCCGGTACATAGCTTTATTGACAAGTTATCGGCGTATTAGAATCAGCGTAAATCTTGGAATGCCCTATTCAAGGTATAAATATAGCTACGAATTGTACGATGGAATTTTATCCCTTATATAGACTGCAGTTTTCAAAGAATATTGACATTAATTGGCAACCATGACCTGTATAATTTTCACATTCAGCTGGTCACAAACTATTAGCATTATTTCTTATTTGGACTGTTTACGGCCGTAAAATAATGAGTACTCACAAGCATGTTCGGCTGAAGAATTATGACTTTACACGTCCATTATACAAGCATAAGCACGGATATTCGGACTTCTTGAGTCGGTCTGGGTAGTTCAGTTGATTAAACGATGACCTTCTGAACCTAAGGTCGAGGGTTCATATCTGGCTTAGGTCGGTGGCTTAAAAACGACAGCCCCATGTCCGCAAATTAATAGGCTTGTAAAAGAACTCCTTGGACGAAATTCCTCACACCAGCGGCACTGATATCATCCTGGCAATTGAAAGCGTCGTTAATAAGTAAAATTTTTTTTTTTTTTTTTTTTTTTTTTTTTTTTTTTTTTTTTTTCACTTTTTGCGATAGAGTAAGATATGTGAATGTCTTTTTGTACTAACTTGAGTCTTGTGCTAATATTATACGACTCACAATATATTTTGTCTATGCTTAAACAACATACACTTTACCGGATTTCTACAATTGTATTCCTTAGAAAAATTATTTTTAAATCAATTTGAAAATGACATTTTAACTGTTATTGACGTTACTGTGAAGTTATAGTTGTATCGTTGCACTGGATCAAGTACCTAAACATGTCCGTGTGTGTCTGTCTGTCTTTCTGTGAGTATGTGTGTGTGTCTGTGGGCAGCATAACTAAAAAACGAAAGGACCCTTAAGTTTAGTATCTTCCAAGGATGCGATACGAAGATTTTCAAGAACATCCCCCCACTACCCTTTACATGGAACTTTTTTTCGAAAATATTGATTTTCTAAAAAATGGCTCTAACGATTTTGATTAAATTTCCCGTATATTACTGACAGTTACATACCAAATAACATTTATAGCTTGAATTTTCTGGGAATAGCCTCTGAAGACCTTTTTATTCTGGATGAATTTTGCTTGCAGAATTTTCCATGGCTAAACCATAAAAGATAGACAAAGGCTTAATACCTACACAAAATAAATAGACTTCGTTAACACTCATAATTTATGCCATATATGGTTTTCTTGTAGAGTTGATCGTTTTATTTTTAAACATTCCTTGTTAATGTTTTCAATTTTAAACTACTTAACTTCTCTCAAACGGACCACGTAAAGCGAAGCGAACCTCAATTGTTTCACATAGCGACCAGCTTTCACAGTTGAATTTTGCATTAGGACACATTATGCTAAAAAAATGCAAATGTATATCCTTATTTGCCTTCTACTTACAACGAATCAAGTAATAAGACCAATTCTGCTAATATTTATGCCGATTAACATGAAGTAGTTAAAAGAATAATATTTTGTAAGAATAGTTTTATTGGAGCAACTAGAGAAAGCTGTTTGAATGGAATACATCATAATTACTTTCTCTATACGCACTATGTACATAATGTATAGAGAAGATGTTGCATTGTAACCAAAAATTCGATACCGAGATTTCACCGGAAATATATGTTTTGAGACCCCCTGAATCCAAAAAAAAGTATTTTTAGAAACATGTCCGGGTGTGTGTGTCTGTATGTCTGTCTGTCTTTCTGTTTGTATGTGTGTGTCTGTTGGCAGCATAGCTAAAAACGAAAAGACCGTTAAAAACCAAACTTGGTATTTAAGTTTAGTATCTTCCAAGAATGCGATACGAAGATTTTCAAGAACATTGCCCCACTACCCTTTGCATGGAACCTTTTTCGAAAATTTTGAGTTTCTAAAAATGGCTCTAACGATTTTGATTAAATTTACCGTATATTACTAACATTTACATACCAAATAAAATGTATAACTTGAATTTTCTGGGAATAACCTCTGATGACCTCTTTATTCTTGAGGAATTTTGCATAACTGCTAGACCGTAAGAGATAGACAAAAACTTACCGCACAAAAAATGTAAAGCACATTAAAACACACAGTTTATGTTATGCACATTTTTTTCGTGCAGTTGATCATTTTTGAGATATTCCTTGTTTTTTTTTCAGCCTTGAAAAACTTATACTTTTCTCATACGGGAATTTGTCAACTCCTGTCCATACAAACACAGGAACTTCAGTCACATAGCAACCAGCTTTTGACTGTCACTTTAACTTATGGTACTCCCTTATTTCGCTTCTACTTACAAGGAATCAAGTAATAAGACTATATCTGCTAATTTTTTCTCGATTGTAAATATTAACTTAAGCTTTTTAACAATAATTTGTTGCAGAGATGTAGGGAAAGTCATGTGAATGGAACACATCAGATTTTTTAAAATATGGTTGTTATGGGATTGAAATGCGTTTCATTGGGAGGCCAGGAGTGGCAAGTTCTCTATGGGAAAAGTTAAAAGTATTTTAAAATTGATATCAATACAAGGAATATTTCGAAAACTCCACAAAAACAATGTATATGACATAAATTGTATGTTTTATGTCTATCTACATGTTTTCGTGTAGTAGGATTTTGTCTATCTCTTACGGTTTACCAGTTATACATAATTAATAAAATCATCCAGAATAAAAAAGGTCTTAGGAGGCTATTCACAGGAAATTCAAGATATACATTTTATTTTTCAAGTAAATGTATTTAATATAAGAGATTTTCTTAAAAATCTTCCTGCCGTACCCTATCCTTGGGAGATACGAAACTTAAAATACCAAGTTTGGTATTTAACGGTCTTTTCGTTTTTGAGTTGTGCTGTCCACAGACACACACACACACACACACACACACACACACGGATCTCTTTCTATTTTTTATTCAGGGGGACCCAAAACATATATATATACATAGTACATGAAGAGAAAGTAAAAATAAAGCTTTCGCTTTAATACTTAGAAAATCACATCCAGCACTTCATTGTTTACTTAAGATAGCAAATTAATAAAGGTTTGCAAACCTGTCGCAGTAACATAACATTTAATATTTAATTAAGTATTTAAAATGTATTTAAAGAATAAGCAGCAATCACAAACGAAAACTTAATTTCAAAATATAGTGCGAGAAAACACTGAAAATATACTCTTGAAATTTGCATTCGATATAGAGAAACGTAATAAGTACATATAAGGAGATGTCCTGTTGCTCTGATTTAATAATCTCTTACTTTCACAAACACATCAGCCCAAACTGAAGTGCATAGTTTACAGCTTCACACTTTAGCCACGAAAGTTGGCAGCTTCTGCCATCGATTACATTGTTATCGATAACCAATATACGTATAACATTCCTGTGAAGTTTTTCCTTTTTAGTGACAAATGTTTTTTGTTCTCTTTATGGCTTAACAAAGCTACGCTGTGAATTTACTACAGTGTTTGTACATTCCCCACCAAAATCATACAGATATTTCATATTATTTCTTTCTCCATTTTCCTTCTCACCTCTGTTTGAGGAATTTGGCGTTTCAAGGAACAAGTAACTCTGCTATTCTATTTCGTACAAGTGATAGAGTTTGAAAAGCTATAAAAATATGTGTTCCATTCACATGACTTTCTCTAAATCTCTGCAACAAATTATTGTAAAAAAACTTATGCTTCTATTTACTTCATTCTAATCGACAAAAAATAGAAGAAATAGTCTTATTAACTGCTTCCTTGTAAGTAGTAGAAAAATAAGGAAGTGCACTAAGTTAATGTAATAGTCAAAAGCTGGTTGCTATGTGATAGAAGTTCCTTTGTTTGTATGGACAGAAGTTGACAAATTCCTGTATGAGAAAAGTATAAGTTCTTTTGATGCTGAAACCAAAAACTAGGAATATCTCAAAAACGATCAGCTCCACGAAAAAAATGTATATAACATAAATTGTGTGTTTTAACGTACTCTACATTTTTGTGTGGTAAATGTTTGTCCACTCTTATGGTTTAGCAGTTATGCAAAATTCCGTAAAATTCATCCAGAATAAAGTACTCTTCAGAGGTTATTCCCAGAAAATTCAAGATATACATTTTGTTTGTCAGGTAAATATCTTTAATATACAATATTTTAATAAAAATTATTAGAGCCATTTTGAGAAAAAGAATTTTTTCGAAAAATTTTCTATGTAAAGGGTAGTTGGGAGTGGTGGATTTTCTTAAAAATCTTCGTGTCGTATCCTTGGAAGATACCAAATTTAAATACCAAGTTTGATATTCAACGGTCTCTTCGTTTTTGAGCTAAGCTGTCCACAGGCACACAGACACACACACGCACACGGACATTTTTCTAAAAATACTTTTTTTTAATTCAGGTAGACCCATTTCCGGTGAAATCTCGGTATCGAAGTTTTGGTTGGAATGCAAAACCTTTTCCATACACTATGTACATAGTACGTGGAGAGAAAGTAATTAAAAGGAACAAAATGACTAATAGTTTCTTAGTTTGGACTAATACTTATGCCATATTCACAATGAGGTGTAAGCGTTAGAGTAAGTCTTTGAACCCATGTTATTCAATGTAAATTCGCATAGACAAACGCAACGCGCTACGCAATGTAATAAAGCGCAAGAATTTGCAAATTACAAACTTCATCCAGGAGCGTTTAATATAAAATATTCCATGGCACAGTCCCCGACAAAATTAACTTACAACCGAAATAAGCAAGAGGTGTAATGACCACTTGGCTAACATCCTAAGAGAAAAATGTAATCCATAATCAAGAGAAGGAATGGCGAACTAAGTCCATCTGGATTTACTTCCACTCCCAGAAGGAAATCTCTGAATAGAGGGCACCTCGACTGTCTGAACCTGTGATCTGAACTGACTTGCCAGCGAAGTCCCCATCTCCAAAAAACTTGACTTCCTTACATGACCATTCGATTAGCCTCTATGGGAATTGTGTTCCCAATGAGTTGTACTTGGGTTTCTATTTTCTATTTATGATACGGATTAGTCACGGACGGGGCCTCCAGGACTCTGGGGCAGAGCACCGGATGTAGGCTCTTGTGTCGTTTGTCTTTTACGTGACTCCAGAGAGAGAGAGAGAGAGAGAGAGAGAGAGAGAGAAGGGGTGGGTGGGTAGAGACCCGAAGGTGAGAAGATCCGGACGATGACGGGCACAAGTATGGGTGGAGTCCCTTTATGTTACGGTTGGAACGTTTGCGACGCCGTCCAGGCCCTGCTCACGAGCTCCCGGAAGACAGGTCTCGACCGACTAGTACTTGAAGGAGGCGGAAGAGGTGCCACTTGCTACCACTTGAATAGACTATACCCGACGACGAAGCCAGATGAACACATTTTACGATGCGCCATCCAGCGCAACTCGCTAAATACTATCACTTTTTTTTTTTTTTTTTTATGTTCCGGAGTCTGGTTGGGACTCCGGCGCTGTATTTCCTTTTTCTTATGCCTCTGTTTTTCATTTTTCCTAAATTTTCTTTGGCTACCGTTTTGTTTTATGACAAATACCCATGCAAAATACCTCGGGACTGTTCTTTTTTTGGGTAGTTTAACGCCCGTTTTTACTACTTGCGGCACGCAGGCGATGACACTGTTGATACATGGAATGAAGATGAAGCACCGGTGGTATGCGATGGTGGGTGAGACCGGAGAACACGGAGAAAGCCTGCCCTCCGCCGCTTTGTCCACCACAGTTCTCACATGCGGTCGCTTGGGATCGAACCCGGTCTAACCACTCGGTCACGGCGCGGCCTCACCTGAACCTTCTCCTGAAGGCGATGTCTGGAAAATGATGTACCGGAAAATTTGGGGGATGAAATTAATTTGCCCAGTATTCACCTGGCGACACGGAGAAACCCCGAAAAACCCAATGGGCTAGATATGCCGGCCATGAATACAGACTACAGACAAAAATCCCTGAGTCATCCCGCTCGGTTATTTTCTATTTAGCTCGTGAATGTGTCATTTCTTTTGACATCTATCTATTTTCCTTCCTACCTACAAATCTACCAGAGTAGAAACTTTTACTATTTTTGTTATTCTTTTAGTACATCCCCATGAAAATTAGCATTGCAGTTGCTAAACGATAATTTTATTGGAGCACGCCAATTGCCTTCCAGTTATTGTGAAAATTCAAATTAGAATACATTAACTTTTTGGGCACAATGGCATTTCACACCCTGTTACTCACTATCTGCTCTTTCTCGAGCGACCGCAATGCAAAATGAAATTGTTGAAACCGCCTTTTGTAAATTGGTAATGCTCCGAGACGGGTTGATTCACGTAGACATTTCAAATGTACGACGAACATTGTCTGTCTGTGTGTCTATTTTCCTGTCTGTCTCAATCTCTCTTTCTAACTCTTTCGCTCCCTTTCTGTTTCTTCGTTACATGCACGCTCACATTCGTTCATTAAATGCAACTGTTATAGCAAACCAATTTTCAGATCAAGAATCAAACATGGTTTCCAGTGTTACAGTTTTATGCTGGTCCTAAAATGAAAAATCTGATGTGTTCCATTCACATGACTTTCTCTACATCTCTGCAAGATATTATTGTTAAAAAGCTTATGCTTCTATTAACTTCACGATAGTTGATAAAACATTAGCAGAAATAGTCTTATTACTTGCTTCCTTGAGATTTTTTTTTATTTTCCTCAAACACACACACACACACACACACACACACACAGATTGATTTGCACATGCATACTTCCAGATTCTGCGGGAATAGGGAATAATTCTGTTTAAAGAAAAATTCACCACCCAAGCCGGGAATCGAACTCGGGACCTCCGGGTGAGAAGTTAGAGAAGGTATTGTATTCCACCCAAAGCTTGGAAATTGAGATTTCACTGGAAGTACATGTTTTAAGGCAGCAAAAATGAAAACTCCATTAAATAACAAACTTGGTGTTTAAGTTCAGCATCTTCCAAGGTTGCGACACGAAGATTTTCAAGAAAATTCCCCCACTCCCAACTACACTTTACATGGAAACATTTTTGAACATTTTGATTTTCTCAAAAATTACTCTAAGGATTTTGATTAAAATATCGCATATTAAAGATGTAACTCCAAGTCACGACAGCTCACGGGGAACCTTGGCCTACCGCCCGGCCGCTACCTCCCCCATTTCGGTCCACTACACGTCAGCGCTTCGAGCCCCCCGGCCGGTTAATGCGGTCCTCATGACCTGGAGCCGCTACTTCTCCATCAAGTAGCTCAATTGGCCTCCCAGGGACCTTACGAGGCTAAGTGCACCCCGGGCCAGGTCTCCCAGCAGGGAAAAAAATTCCCACGCCGGTATTGGGGATCGAACCCAGGACTACCACTTGATAAGCAGCTGCGCTACCACCACACTAAGCAGACGACCACGTTAAATATATGTACATGAAAAATAAACTGTATATCTTGATTTTTCTGGGAATATCCTCTGAAGACCTCTTTATTCTGCATACATTTTGCTGAATTTTCTATAACTGGTAAACCGTAAGAGTTAGACCAAAATTTACTACACAAAAGTTGTAGATCTCGATAACACGCATAATTTATTTTATATATATGTAGAGCTAGCTGTTTCTGAGATATTTCTTGTTATTGGTTTCAGCTTTAAAATATTTATACTTTTCGAATACGAGAATTTATCTCAATGGCCATACAAACAAAGTAACCGACTTCTAAAAGATTTGACTATAGCTTTAGCCTAGTGTACTCCCTTAGTTTCCTTCTACTTACAAGGAAGCAAGTAATTAGAATTCTGCTAATGTTTATTTCGATTATCATGAAGTAGATAGAAGAATACGTTTTTAACAATAATTTGTTATAGCGATGTAGACAAAGTCATGTGGATGGGACAGATCAAATTGTTTTAATTGTCATTTATTAAATACTGCACATGTGTATGCAATGAAAGTGTCTAAACCTCTCTTCTAATTCTACAGATTCAGGCTCGCACCAAGTTTATGGATGTCAAAACTTTATAATAACCCGCATGAAAGAAAGTTTTGTTTTATTTTCTTTGTATTTATGTTGCAATCAAGTTCGTCATCAGATGACGCTAAATAACTGTTCATTTATGTCTAATCTCAGTTTTCTCTTTTTACTTTCTTTACACGTACTGTGTACATGGTGTATAGAGAAAGCATTGAATTCCACCCGAAAATTCAATACCGGATTTCACCGAAAATATACGTTTTAGGGTCCCCTGTATCCAGAGAAATGTATTTTCAGAAAAAAGGTCCTGTGCGTGTGTCCGCGTGTCTGTGAATATATAACTCAAAAACGAAGAAAAAAAAAAAAGAATACCAAGCTTGGTATTTAAATTGATTATCTTCCAGAGATGCGACATGAAGATTTTAAACTACTATTTACAAACTACATAGAAAACATTTCCTAAATTTTGTTTTTCTCAAAAATGATTCTAACGATTTTGATTAAATTACCGCATATTAAAGATATTTATATGGCAAATAACGTGTATATCTTAAATTTTCTGGGAATAGCCTCTAATACTGAATGAGTTTTGCTGAATTATGCTGAATTTTGCGTGAGAGATAGACAAAAACACAAAATCACAAATCACAAAAATTTTATATCACATTAAAACACACAATTTATGTCATATACATTTTTTTCGGTGAATTGATAATTTCTGAGATATTCCTTATTATTTGTTTCAGATGTAAAATACTTAAACTTTTCGCACTTTTCATCCACAAGGCAATCGGCGTTTAAAAGGTTTGACTATTGTTTTAGCCTAGTTTATTCCCTAATTTTCTTCGTACTTACAAGGGGGCAAGTAATTAAGATAATTTCTGCTAATGTTTATCTCGATTATCATAAAGTAGATAGAAGAATATGCTTTTTCCCAATAGTTTGTTACAGTGATGTAGAGAAAGTCATGTGAATGGAACACAAAAATTTTTAGTTTTTAATTTTTCTCAACTATCGCAGATTATGTTTCGTGGTCTGGAGGCAAGAAATCTTCGTTGATATGTTACGGGTGTCTGCAATATGTGAACATGGTTATATGCTATTAAAAAATATGGGAAGAGAAAAACGGTATAACGGTTTACAATTTAACCTACTAGGTATAATTATTATCTAAACGATTACTCGACCATTCCGACGACTATGCAGTCATTGCCGTTGGAAGATTCTCGACGGGAGGGGTAGAGGAGACTCCACCGATATTTCACATTATTTTATCGCGGATTTTCATCCGTTATTTTCAATAGAATAGAAATTATAAGAGTAAAGGGGAATATTCACTATAGAAATCTGATGTGTCCCATTCACATCATTTCTCTACATCTCTACAATAAATGATTGTTAAAAAGTTATTGTTCTATTTACTTCATGCTAATCAAGAAAAAATTAGAAGAAAGGGACTTATTACTTGCTTCTTTGTAAATAGAAGGGAAATAAGAGTACCTTAGGCTAAACCGATAGTCAAATCTTTTAAAAGCTCATTGCTATGTGATTGAAGTACTTTTGTTTGTATGGACAAGAGTTGACAAATTTCCATATGAGAAAAGTATAAATATTTTAAAGCTGAAACCAATAACAAAAATATCTAAAAACGGCCAATTCCACGAAAAAATGTATATAAAGTAAATTATGTGTTTTAACAAGATCTACACTTTTTGTTAGGTAAGTTTTTACCTATCTCTTGTGGTTTACCAGTTGTGTAAAATTCCGCAAAATTCATCCAGAATAAACATGTCTTCAGAGGACATTCCCAGAAAATTGAGGATATACATTTTATTTGTTATGTAAATACCTTAAATGTAAGAGAGCTTAGTCAAAATCGTTATAGCCATTTCTGAGAAAATAATTTTTTTCGAAATCTTTTCCATGTAAAAGGTAGTTGAGGAGGGGGTGATTTTCTTGAAAATGTTCGTTTCGTATCCTTGAACGATACGGAACTTAAATACCAGTACAGTCTTTTCGTTTTTGAGCTAGGCTGTCCACAGACACACACACACATAGACACACGGAAACTTTTCAAAAATTATCTTGGTCCAAAGTTTCCGGTGTAGACCGCGTCTTAAGGCTAAAATCTGCCGACGTTTCGCCCATCTTATGATAAGGCTTCCTCAGGGCTAACTGCGTCTGGTCCGGCTGGCGTACCTTCTTTTATACTGTAGTGGGACATGCCAAGTACCGCCCTCCTGTGTTGCCATTGGTTATCGTTTGGCCAATGGCTGGGGTCGCTGCTTTCTGTATTCCTATTGGCTCGCTGGCCGCAAGGTGGGATGCTTTTCTTAGCAGAGGTCTCCAGATGGTGTTCAAACTTTTTCCATTGTCTCTGTTAACTTTATGTTCTTCTTTAATTATTTCTATGCTTTCGCGTATAATGCGATGTTTGTAGTCTTCACATGGTACCAATAATTTCATGTTATCAAAATCAATGTGATGGCCAGTTTCAATAGCATGTTCGGAGAGAGCGGACTTTTCAGGCTGATTAAGTTTGAGGCTTCTGATGTGCTCTTTTCGACGTGTGATTGCCGATCTTCCGGTCTGACCTATATATGCTTTGCCGCAATCGCAGGTTATTTTATAAATTCCTGGCTTAAGTAGTGGGTTGGATTTGTCTTTTACTGGTCTGAGGGTGGATTGTAACTTCCGAACCGTGCTGTACCGAGTATTAATCCCGTGTTTGAGTAAAATTTTGCCAATCCTTTCAGTGGTGCCCTGAACAAAAGGAAGGCGAGCCCATCTTGTCTTTTGTTTTTCTTTTTCTTTTTGTGGTTTTTTGGCATTCTTTCCCCAGTATTTTATGTCGGTTTTTGAGTATCCGTTGGCTTTTAACACTTCCTGTAAGTGGTGTCTCTCTTCAGTTAAAAGATTTGGGTCACAAATACGCGTAGCTCGTTGGAACAGAGTTTTGACCAGACGCAGTTAGCCCTGAGGAAGCCTTATCATAAGATGGGCGAAACGTCGGCAGATTTTAGCCTTAAGACGCGGTCTACACCGGAAACTTTGGACCAAGATAATTTTAATATTGGCCGTGGAAGTTTACGAAAACATATAACACACCTTTTCAAAAATGTTTTTTTTTTTTTTTTGATTCAGGGAGTCTCAAAACATGTATGTATTTATTTCTCTGCAAGTGGGTATCACCCGGTGGCAGAGTTATATATGTATACAAGATATATAAACAATAAATCACAGCTGCCAGTTTATGGCTTTGTAAGCTAGATATAATAGTTATTTACACAAATATGAAAACATGAACTTTTCTCTCAATTCAGACTAATTAATTTCATAATTAGAATCACAAACCAATTTAACATTTGTATTTACAACAATATAAAATCACAAGCATTTCATTTAAGGAAATTTACAAACATTATCCAACATTAATATCAAGATTGTTCCTAAATTTCTTCAGAGACAGGGGACAACCCCGAAAGGCTGCTCGAGGCAATTCATTCCAGTCTTTTATGGTTCTATTTACAAAGGAGAACTTTCCCACGTCAGTTCTGTATCTTCTATCCTTAATTTTGAACGGATGATCGTTTAGTGCATAGTAAGTTGGGTTTTCCAGTTTGTCAGTAACGTCCTCCCATGCGTTTAAGCTAGCGTAAGCTTTAAATAAAGCGCACAACCTCTGTTCCTCACGCCTAACTTTCAACGGCTTCCATTTTATCTCCTCAGCGTTTCTAGGCCCAAAATATTTACCCCTTTTTATGAATTTTATAGCCCTTTTCTGGATCTTTTCTAGCGAATCAATTTGATTTACTCTATACGGGTCCCAACAAGTTACTCCATATTCCATGACCGGCCGCACTAAGGACTTGTACGCGATTTCCCTGGACTTTGCACTCCCCTTTTTTTAAATACTCATTAAGGAATGCAGTGTTTTCCACGCTTTCTTAGATACAGAATTTACCTGCTCGTCCCATCCAGCGTTACTCGCCAAGTAAACTCCCAAGTATTTGCAGCTGTCCACCTGTGGAATTTTGTCCCCACCCATGTGATAGTTTTGCAGAATTTTTTCCCTAGATCTATTAAATGCAATTGACTTACTTTTGTCAGCGTTAATTTTCATTTTATTTGTGTTCCCATGTATCCGGTGTAATCTCGGTATAGAATTTTTGGGTGCAATACACATTCCTTCTCTATACACTATGTACATAGTACGTGTAAAGTAAAAATCTTATAGACCAGTCCTATCAGTAATTCATTATTTTCTTGTGGGGGGTTCTTTTATATCTGGAATACAAACTTTACCCGCCGCACAAGCCCATATGGGTCGCCTTACCATTTTTTGCATGGAGTTGCGGAAGATGTTACTCATAGAACCTATTTATATATTATTTTGACTGAGACAATAAATATTTTTATTTCATTAAAGGTTATCTTGGATGTGTGAAGGGAAGACATATCTGGTTGAGAATAGCTCTGATCTTGTTGGACCAGTAAGGTTAGTGTCGTTGTCCTCCATGTAAATTCACAACACGAGCCGTTGGCAGGCTGAGGGCAGCCCGACGGTGTATTAGACGTGTTCCCTTTCTTGCTAGAACTGGCGGGAATGTGAGTTTGCAGGCTGGGGAGTGACAGGAGGTACCAAGTGTGCTCCTCAGTCATGGTGCAACGGCCCTTGTGCACCGCTGGTGTAATTAGTTTACAACATATTTATTTTGGGGTGAAATTTTGAAATCCAAGCAACTCTTGAAGGATTTTAAGGAGCTTAACCGTAGCAGCTGTTGGGGACCTCCATGTAAACATGATGGGCCAGCCAGGTAAGGTTGATCGGATTCCAAGAGCGACGGACCAGCCACATAGATTCCGAGTTATATTTTGTGGTTTTCGTTTATTTCAGCAGTCTCTTATACTTTGCTGCTTTACTTTCTCTACAAGTACTATGCACAAGGTATTGTACTGCACCCAAAATTTGATACCCAAATTTCACCAGAAATACATGTTTTGAGACCCTCTGAATACAATTTTTTTATAAAAATGTCCCTGTGTCTGTTTGTGTGTATGTGTGTGTTTGTATGTGTGTCTGTGGGCAGCATAGCTCAAAAATGAAAAGATCGTTAATTACCAGACTTGGTATTTAAGATTGGTATCTTCCAAGGATGCGACACGAAGATTTTCAAGAAACCCCCCACCCCAAGCTACCCTTTATATGGAAACAAATTCGAAAATTTTGATTTTCCTAAAAATGACTCTAAGATTTGTTTAAAATCTCTTATATTTAAAACATTACATGCAAAATAAAATGTATATCTTGAATTTTCTGGGAATAGCCTCTAAAGACCTCTTTATTCTGGATGATTTTTATTGAATTTTGCATAACTGGTAAACCGTAAGAGATAGACAAAAACTTACTATAAAAATCTAGATCACGATATAACACACAATTTATATCATATTCATTTTTTTCATGGAGTTAGTCGTTTTTGAGATATTCCTTGTTATTGGTTTCAGCTTTAAATAGTATATTTTTCTCAAACAGGAATTTGTCATATCCTGTGCACACAAACAAAAGAACTTCAGTAACATAGCAATGAGCTTTTGACTATCACTTTAACCTTGGTACTCCCTTATTTCGCTTCTACTTAGAAGGGAGCAAGTAATAAGACTATTTCTGCTAATTTTTCCCCAATTAGTATGAAGTAAATAGAAGAATAAGCTTTTTAACAATAATTTGTTGCAGAAATGTAGAGAAAGTCATGTGAATGGAACGCATCAGATTTTTTATTTTAGGCATCACTTTGTCATTTCCACTTTGTCATTGATTTAGCTTCAAAATATGAGTATAACAAAATTAAAGATTTTAGTAAAATACTTCAGAGTGTTGGTCTAAATGCTGATAAGTAGAGTAAGGTATTTAATGACTTTTAATTTGGTAAAATGCATTTATGATCTAAAAATTACAAAAAAAAATACCAACAAATTTTAAAAAATGATCAATAAAAGGTGAAGAATTACCAATAATACTGCTATTAATTACATTAAGGAATCACTTGGTTACTGTATTACATAAATATAAGATAATATCAAAATATTAAATGGAAAATATAAAATTTACTTAAAAACGTTACAGTACCTTTTTTTGTAGAAAATCTGTTTCAGTACCTTTTTGTAGAAAATCAGTTTCAGTACACTTTTACAACAATTTTGAATTGCAATTAACAATCAAAATTCGGCGGAGATTCTCAAACAAAACGACGCTCTATTGTCGCCAGTGACTTATAAATAGAAACGTTCTTTTCTAGTTCAACGGAAACAATTGAAGCAAACAATTGCCATAGTTTTGTTGTTGTGCGTCACGTTGGTGCACCAATATATTGTGGTTTTATTGTTGTCACATTAGGAATCTAATGTGTCGCAGTTTTATTTCTGGCATCACGTTGTTGCGACAATATGACGCTATCAGGTGACTCTACTTGGAGTTGATCGAGGGTTAATACTCGTGAAATTCTCTACATTAAGAGTGTACATATCTTGCAGATCCCCTTTGTTGCACTGGCTAAGCTCGTTCTTGTAGACCAGGAGTTGTCTCTTGCTCAGGGGGTAAAGAATGACAAAGGTATGCAACACTTGTGGTGGACTCAACTAAAAGAGAAATTTCACTTTCACTGATGATTTCTTTTATTGATGATCTGTGGTTGGATTGAGGCACTAACCCTGCGAGTGACTCCCGACATAACCGATCGCAAACTTGATGAAATAATTTTGTTTAAGTGCTAGTTTCGCTTTTACTGAGTTATTATATTTTTACACTCGTCACCGTAATCTTGAGTTTCACGGTCCGTATAACATTTACGGTAATAATTGCCCGTCAGATTAACTTATAACACATCGATTTCCTACACTGGACACCGCGCGATTTCTTATACTCTGGATTTACATCTGTGTCCGATTTCTTATACGCGGTTTCCTACCTTATGAGCCCGATTTCTTATACGCGGTTTCCTACCTTGTGAGTCTGATTTCCTTTACGCGGTTTCCTACATTGGACATCTGATTTCTTGCACGCACATCATTTATATACTAAAAGGTCGGAGTATTGCCCTCCTTTTTGACTGGCTGGAAAAAGGCGCGTAAAATAGCGTTGGCACGTGACTGTCGGGATTTTTCTTTATTTTCCACCCACGTGACCTTTCTCTACAATGAGAAATTCCCTCTTTCCAAGATATAAGGGGGTGAAACTCTCTTCCTCCCAAGGGTTGTTACTTGTGTTCCTAATTCTCTAAAATTCTTGTTATTTTTAACAAAGCACGTAGCCTTGAAGAATACAATGCGAGCTTCTACACGCTAAGATTCTGTGTTCTACTGAGCAGATATTTCTTATATAAAATATGTACAAACTAATAATTAAACTAGTAATATATGCGTCGTGCTAAAATACTGTCGCACAATATCTCCTGAATTTAAACCACTATCGCCAAAAGAAGTTCACCAAAGATCTGACAATTGAACACAATATTGTGTCCCCTCTATTCTTAGTTATAGACTTCTTCATTTCATTGATACTCCATCACTCTACCACATACACGGCCCAAATTATTTACCACTCTATCCACTATTGGTTGCTGTTCCACTAATGCCACTTGGAATTTTATTATATAAACAATAGTGTTAAAAATTTAAAATTAATAATTTTTATCTAACAAGTTACTTGCTCCACTAAGTATGTTAGTGAGGCACAGAATTCTCTATTTAGCACATCAGCTACAAATCAGAGTATTTTTACATCCTCTACAAGTACATAGTATGTAGAGGAGGAATTGTATTTCACCAACAAATTTGGTGTTGATATTTAACCGTAAATATATGATTTGAGGCACCCTGAGTTAAAAAATAACAGTTTAGGAAAATGTCTGTGTGTGTCATTCTGTTTGTGGTGTGTGAATGTGTGCGTGTGTGTGTGTGTGTGTGTGTGTGGACAGTATAACTAAAAAATGAAGTCCGTTAAACACTAAACTTGGTACATATTTAAGTTTAGTATTTTTCAAGGGTGCGGCACAGGCATTTTCAGGAATATCCCCCCACCCCAAACTACCTTTATATGGAGATTTTTCAAAATGTTGGATTTTCTCAAAAATGGATGTAACAATTTTCATTAAAGTACCGTATATTAATAATATTTACATGGAAAATAAATAAAATGCATGTCTTCAATTTAATGGGGACAGTCTCTGAAGTCTGGATAAGTCTTGCATAACTGATAAACCGCAAGAGATAGACAAAAGCTTCCTACACCGAAAATGTAGATCTCATCAAAACGCACAATTGATGTCCTATACATTTTTGTTGTGGAGATAACTATTTCCAAGATATTCCTTATCATTCGTTTCATGTTTAGAATACACGTATTTTTCAAACAGAAGTAATCTGTGTTTCTTTTGTTTTAAATCTGGCCATCAATAGAAACAAAATTCAATGACAATTGCAAAGCGACGACTTTTAAAACATTTGACTATCTCTTTAGCCTGGTGACTAGTCTCCAAGCTACGTCCCACGGGTCAAATCTGGTCCGCCAGTTTCATCAATCCGGCCCGCGGCCCGCGACTACTGATGGCTTATTGTTGTTATAGTCGCTGAGATAAGTTGGGTAAAAACACAAAATGATAATAATTCGATTTTGTTTACTTGCTAGGTAAAGCTTAATGACAAGTACAATACGCAGAAAATTTAACTTAAGCATAATAACTAACAAATAACTGAAATGAATCCCGCTAACATTATAAATTAGAGAACTTTTCTGAGTGTCACCTTCGAAAGTTATTTTGGGGTAAACAGTATCGTATGTGTATGCATATCGATGCTTCAAATGTATTTATCCTAAATAACATATTATTTGATGTTCAAAATCCCTCCGGAATGAGAATGATACCGCGGGAGGTCCACTTGTAAAAATACTAATGAGATTTATGTAATTACAACTTGCAGTTTTGGACCAATTTTACCTGTACCAATTATTAAAAGAGTTTTAAGATACTCATCGGTTAACGGAGATCTGTAAACATTCTTTGTGTACTCCAATTCTGGAGAATGTTTTCTCATATAATTAGTACCAAAAACAGAAACAGCCCACAAGTAAATGTAGAAGACTCTTATGAAATTCCTCCCTCTTAGTTTTGATATTTGTTTTAATTATATTACTGCAGTGTAATACAATTATATCCATTTGAAGTTCCGGGGCTAGGGTTAAAATATCAGTAACAAAAGGATTTTGAAAAACCTTAATTTCATTTGCAATGACATCAGATTCTGAGAAATGGTATCAAGATTTAACTTCAAAGCACTCAAAGCTTCGAACTCAGTCTCAGCAGTGTTTCTGAAATTTCACGTGTTTTAAAATGTGTGAAACTTTTTTACGTAGTTTGTGATTGAATCAGTATTATTTTCTGCCGGAAATATTTGATATTATGTGTAAATCAGGCAGAAGCTGGTTTTCTCCAAGCAATCTGAAATTCAGTTCCTTCACATACTTTGTCAAATCGACATAGAATGCTAACTTCCACAGTCATTCCTATTTTATAATTTAGTAAGATAAGGATGCTTTTCATTAAAAAAAAAAAAATCGATCTCTGCTCGAAGTTTAAAAAGGCGCTGAAGAACATTTCGGCAACTAAGCAACGCAAGGCTGCATGTGGTCGAGTGGTTAGACCACCATTATCTCCATTACTATTTTACCGTTTCTTAGAATCATTAGGACCAGAACCTCAAAATATGCATTTCACTAATATTATGCTGCCCACTATTTTACACATATAATAAATACGATACAATTTTCAAAAATTATTCTAATATGTACATGTATATAAAACTATGTAAGTAAATGTTAGTCATAGGAGTTTTGGTATTCGGTTGTTGTGACATATCGATTGTAGTCCTTTTGCAACATTACCACTGTACAATTAAGGGAGGAAGCAGCTAGTAGTCGTTGGGAAAGGGTGTGTTTTTTTCTTTCTTTTAGGGAGGATTGCTGTTGCTGATAACCTGTTTCTCGGTTGTCTGTTGTGTCCCGCCGTAATGGTGTTCTTTTTGGTTACAAATTCTCTGCTGCTGTTAACACTGCTCCATGGTTATAGTGTTGTGTACCGATGTAACGATGCCCCTCTGTGTCCCGCTGCTCTCCTTCGATACAAGTCTCATGGGCGCCAATGACGGCTTGCCCCTTTTTTGTTGGTATTCTCCATGTTACCGGTATTACAACGCGCCCCACATTGGGCGCTATTTTTCGGTAGTCCCGCTGTTGGTTTCGAATAGTAGACTATATTTATTAATTAATGATATTTCCACGGCTATGGCCCTCGCGAGCAATGAGCACTCTTCTGATGTTCAGGGAATGGGATATTACAAAAGTACCATGTGGATATATCTTTCTTTATATCTGTTAATTGCTTTTAATGAATTATTGAGAATATAGAGAATATAGAGAAGGTATTGCATTCCACCAAAGCATTCGATATTGAGATTTCACCGAAAATACACGTTTTGAGTCCCCAAAAATTATAAAAAGGTCCGTGGATGTGTGTGTCTGTGGACAGCATAGCTCAAAAACGAAAAGACCGTTGAATACCAAATTTGGTATTTAAGTTTGGTATCTTCCAAGGATATGACATGAAGAATTTCAAGAAAATCCCCCACCCCAACTACCCTTTACATAGAACATTTTCGAAAATATTTATTTTCTCAAAAATGGCTTCAACGATTTTGATTAAAATATCATATATTAAATATATTTATCTGACAAATAAAACTTTTATCTTCAAATTTTTGGGAATAGCCTCTGAAGACTACTTTATTCTGGATGACTTTTACGGAATTTTGCATAACTGCTAAACCGTAAGAGATGGACAAAAACTTACCATATAAAAATGTAGGGCACGTTAAAACACACAATTTATGTTTTATACTTTTTTCGTTGAGTTGTTCGTTTTTTATATATTCCTTGTTACTGGTTTCTGCTTTAAAAACATAATTTTCTCTTACAGGAATTGGTCAACTCCTGTTCATACAAACAAAGGAACTTCAGTCAGATAGCAACCAGCTTTTGACTATCACTTTAACCTATGGTAATCCCTTATTCGCTTCTACTTACAAATAAGCAATTAATAAGACTATTTCTGCTGATTTGTTCTCGATTAGCATGAAGTAAATAGAAGCATAAGCTTTTTAAACATAATTTGTTGCAGAGATGTAGAGAAAGTCATGTGAATGGAACACATCAGGTTTGTTTTTGTTCAATCTGCATGTTCTGAACATGTGTGTGGCCCCCTGTCGCCAAAAGCTCATCTAGGCGACCGGCTTCTAAGTTTCTTTCGTTTTGCGTTATATTCAAGCTTGTACAATTTTACTGTTTGACAATGTGTGGCTTATTGCGAAATAAGCGAAATAAAATAAATTGTACCATCGCGCATTATGATGTGTGCTTTATTATATTATCTGCTCTACACTCTGAAACATTGGATTTTATTTAATTTATTAATTTATTTCTTTGATTCCCATTATTAATTATCGCAGTCAAATAATGGACTGTCTTAATTTAATATACTCTTAGTATTTAAGTTTAGTATCTTCCAAGAATGTGACAGGAAGATTTTTCTAGAAAAGCCCCCCCACTTTCTTTAAATGGAACAATTTTCAAAAATTTAGTTTTTTTCAAAAATGTCTCTAACGATTTTGTTTAAAATACCGTATATTATAGATGTTTACATTATTGACTTTTCTGGGAATAGTTGCCGAAATCCATTCATTCTGGATGAATTTTATATAACTAATGAACCATAAGAAATAAACAAAAACATTTCTTCACAAAACTGTAGATCTCGTTAAAAGACACAATTTATGTTATATGCATTTTTGTTGTAGAGTTGACCGTTTCCAAGATATTGCTTGTTATTGGTTTGAAGTATGTAGCTTTTCTCAAACGGAGTTATCTTTCTTTCCTTTCATCTCGCTTTTGCTTACTGTTGGCCTTGCAAAGCGAATCGAACTTCAATCGGTCACATAGCGACCAGCTTTTGAAAGGTATGTCTATGGCTTTAGTCATATTTCCCTTCTGCTTACAAGGAATCATGTAGTAAGACAATTTCTAGTAATGATTATCTCGACTAGCTTGACGTAGGTAAGCGAATCTCTTTTGTAAGAATAGGTTTCTCCATAACGGGTATAGAAAGTCATATGAAAGGTACATATCAGATTTTTTTTGCTTTAGTCCTGATCGTGCAATGCGAACCGATTCTCAATTATTTCAAATAACGACTTGCGTTTTAAAGATTTGCCTATCGCATTAGCCTAATGTAATACTTTTCTTCCCTTCTATTTAGAATGAATTGGTATACAATTTCTGCTAATATTTATCTCGATTACCTCGAAGTAGATTAAGGAATAATCTTTTGTGGCAATAGTTTGTAGAGAAATTCATGTGAATGGAACACATAAGATTTTTATTATTTTTTAAATTTTGTTGGAGGAAGATTTTGAGGTTATATATACTTTCGCAAAGGGTCTAATAAAGTTGGATTTGTAGTAATTTTACAGCCTTTTATATAATGTTTGATTTATATTGTCTTGGTGATACTAGTTGAAACCATTTTGATTTTTCTGAGGGAGGTGGGTGTCTGAATTTGTTTCGGTTTCAATGCTGAATATAGTAGAGGTGTCACATGGTACTCAATGAATGTAAGGTATATTGTACTGAATTAAACATTTGTTTTATTCTTCGCTGCTTCAGACTACCCTTTTAACTATATGCTTCGCCACCGTCAGGCGTGCAGTGTCAAATTCTGCCGAGAACGAATACCTTCATCACATGGCTTAAGACAGTGCTCACCTTGTTTCACCCACAGAAAGTGTAGAGTCTCACTCTAAATGTGCCGGTCCCCATGGCCGCGCTCGCCAGGGTGTCCCGCTTTGGTGCTTCGTAGCGCTGGGGATCGTGGGTTCGAGTCCCGCCTTGGGCATGGGTGTTATATGTTTGTGTATATGTATGTGTTGTAAAAAGTAAGAAAACAGTAATAATACGGCAAAACAAGGTAAAAAGAAAAAAAAAAAAAAGGTAAATAAAAGAAGGGTATACAGTGCCGTAGTCCTGATCAGACCGCGGTACTGTATTTAATAGAAAAAAAAAATGCAAACACAAGACCACCCACAGTTATGCGGAATTTCCAGACTTTGGGATCTAGCTTGAGTACAGAACATCTGGCACAAAAGGGAACCTATATTCTGGGTAGGTTCATGATTGCTAAAGTCTACCTTCTTAGCGAGTTATCGAGCGCGGTGTCTGGCGGCAACGTCTGTGGCATGCATTCGGGAGGTCCTGGGTTTAAATCCCGTGGGCCGACCAATCTGTCTGTTTTTTTTTCGTGGTTTTCTCAGTCATTAAGGTAAATCCCGGGTTTGGATGTTTAACATATGACCCAAAGTTCCACCACAAATCTAAAACATTAGTAGAAACTAAAAAAATCTGATGTGTTCCATTCACATGACTTTCTCTATATCTCTGCAACAAATTATTGTTAGAAGGCTTATGCTTCTATTTACTTCATGCTAATCAAGAACAAATTAGCAAAACTAGTCTTATTACTTGCTTCCTTGTAAGTAGAAGCGAAATAAGGGAGTACCATAGGTTAATGTGATGGTCAAAAGCTGGTTGCTATGTGACTGAAGTTCCTTTGTTTGTATGGACACGAGTTCACAAAGTCCTGTATGAGAAAAGTATGTTTTTAATAGCTGAAACCAAAAACAAGGAATATCTAAAAAAACGACGAACTCCACGAAAAAAATGTATATAACATAAATTGTGTGCTTTAAAGTGCTCTACATTTTTTGTGTAGTAAGTTTTGTTCATCTCTTACGGTTTAGCAGTCATTCAAAATTTAGTAAAATTAATCCAGAATAAACTACTCTTCAGAGGCTATTCCCAGAAAATTCAAGATATACATTTCATTTGTCAGGTAAATATGTTTCATATCCGAAATTTTAATCAAAATCGTTAGAGCCATTTTTGAGAAAATCAAAATTTTCGAAAAAAGTTCCATGTAAAGGGTAGTTGGGGGTGGGGGGATTTTTCTCAAAATCTTCGTGTCGCATCCCTGGAAGATATTAAACTTAAATACGAAGTTTGGTTTTTTACCAACTTTTCGTTTTTGAGTGTTCGTGTTCACAGACACACGGACACACTGTCACACGGACTAGGATGGTGACTGCCCTATCGCAATCTGCTTGGCTCGAAGTGAAAGTGACAAGAGTACGGAGATGAGTCCGTGAATGAGGTATCTTACCTAACAGATCCATCGATTTATGATCAAGTAGTTAAAGCGACATTAAATACATTAGACTAAAATATATTACTCTTGTTTCTGCCATTGCAGAATAATTAACTTATTATGATATAGTAATCTATACTAGTATTACCTATAAAGCAAAATAAAATTGGGTTTTATTTATGGACGCTCTTTAACACAACAGTGGCCCTCAGGATTCCATTCTAACGTAAAAGACCGCTTAATATTGCTCAGAGACTTCTTTAGCAGGCTTAAGGTACGTTTAATTCAAATAAATATGTAGGCAACTGTAGTTGTACCGTGTATAGCGACAAGCAATAATCCGTCCGTCCGTCCGTCCATCCATCCGTCATCATTTGACTCTTGCTTTAGCGTGATGCATTCTCTTATTTACCTTCCACTTACAGGAAGCAAGTGATAAGAAAATTTCTGCTAATGTTTATCTCA
This sequence comes from Hymenopus coronatus, assembly GCA_030762935.1. Lineage (NCBI taxonomy): Eukaryota > Metazoa > Arthropoda > Insecta > Mantodea > Hymenopodidae > Hymenopus > Hymenopus coronatus. Next base: position 99,834,851 of record CM060897.1, read on the forward strand.
ATTAATATGATATATATAATAGTATATTTTGTAAAACCAGCTTGTTTACAGAACAGATGGGGAAATTTATGTGAATAAAATCCATCATATTTTTATATAGGCACTACAGCGCTTTTCCTCCGCACAGTGGCCACCGCACGGCTGCTAGCGCGTGGGCGTTGTAGCTCAGATTTCCACAGAAACAGTTATAATATTCCCGCAATCGCCTCACAGTTACTATTATAATGATAATAATATATACGTTATCATAATAGATGTTGGAAAATGTTGTCTTCTATCCACACATATTTGGTATATTCCCAGGAAATTTTCAATTCTTAAAATACAATTTGTAAAGTTCACTTTGAACAGAACGATTTCGGAGGTTTTCTTTAAAAAAAGTGCAATTTGCATTGCTTTGTCAAAATACTTATAATTAGTTTTCGGAAACTACATGTTTACCTATTATTCGAACTAGAAACACTCACACACACACACACACACACACACACACTCTAAATATAACCTAAATTCCCCGAAATTTTGAAATCAGAGAACTCTGTCGTTCGCTAAGGGTGATGGCCTCCGCTCTCATATTCGTTTTAAACCAAATACGCTGATATCCGTTATTTCGAAACAGCACATAAAAAACGCACTAAATATAACTTAAACTCACTGAAACCTCGAGACCAGAAAACTCTGTCGTTCACTGTGACTCGCTACGGCCCAATTGCCTCCGCTAGTTTTTCAAAAGCTCTTAGAAAACACAAGGTTCATTCAACTTTGCCTTACGTTCATATTTTGGCGGCGGATACAACGAAGTAGATGCTTTAAAGATGCACAGATTCTTTCCTTTAGTCCATATTTATACTTGAACATATACTCTACTAAGTATATTTATATCCGTGTGTAATAAATAGCTCAACAATTTGCTCTGAGGAAAATTCAGTATATCGAAAATAACACAGTTCACATTCACTTTCAATGCGCACAATATTACGGCGCATTTCGGTTTTCTTTTACAATTCACAGCTGTTAAGTCAGCTTAAATTATCGTATGAGTATAACATGTGATCAAAGCCTTAAATATCATTGGCCCATACCATTGGATGAACAATTAACCAATGAGACGATACCTTCTGCACCATTGGAATACTGGATTTATCTAGTAAAGTCACGAAAATGAGTAAACAGTGTCTAAATTGTGTATTTTAACGAGATTCACATTTTGGTGAAATAAGCTTTTGTCTATTACTTACGCTTTTCTAATTATGCAAAATCTAGCAAACTTCATGCAGAATAAAGAGATCTTCGGAGGCTATTGCCAGAAAATTCAAAATATACATTTTATTTGGCATGTAAATATAAATATACGATATTTTAATCATATTCGTTAGAGCCATTTTTGAGAAAATCAAACTTTTCTAAATTTTTTCTTTTAAAGGTTAGTAAAGGGTGGGAGGGTTTACCTCAAAATCTTCGTGTCGCATCCTTGGAAGATACTTAATTTAAATACAGTTTGATATTTTAGCGACTTTTCGTTTTAGAGTTATCATGTTCACAGATACATGGACACACGGGACACCCGAGACATACACACACGAACCTTTTTCTAAAACAGTTTTTTTGAATACGGAGGAATCTAAATCCTGTATTTCTTGTGAAATCTCGAAATCACATTTTGAGTGGAATGCAATACCTTCTCTATTCGCTATATAGGCGCATAGTACGTGTAGAGAAAGTAAACATTCAAAACAATATGATATTTTTTTTATTTCACTTGTTTAAGTCTCCAATGTTCATGTCGCTTGTTCGTGAATCTTCGTGTTTAGCAGGGTCTTTTTTTTAACTGTATACCCCTTTTTACATGTTCCTAAATTTACTGTGTTTTCTGTTTAATCCAAGGCGAATCCACGATCCCCTATTATTTTTGTACGATTTTTTTTACGATATTTATTTTTTACGATTTTTTTTAGCTTAATGTTTTTTACCGTAGTTGGTCATATCCGACGATAAATGTAATTGGTGAAATTATGCACAAATGATATCGGGATCCATGGAGCTTAAAGCTACTAGACATTCATCTTCTCAGGATAAGGGAAAACCCCGAAAAAACCTTATCCGGGAACTCACGCGTAGCGAGATTCAAACTCACGACCTGTTGAATGTGAGGCAGACAGTCTACCACCACACTACCCAGGCGAGCTTCTTGGCTAGGTGCCGAGCGTTGATTGGCTGTTGGTCTTCCTGCCGGCTAAAATATTTTTCTGATTCCTGGAGTCATCAATTAGAAGGTGTGTGGGTTGAGTTCGGGGGCAGTCGAGACGAGCTGAGAGTACGTGTGCTTGCCCAGGGCAGGGATGATTTTTTTTTTTGATTGCACAAGGTAAGGCACATAATCTTGGAATTTAGGAAATTTAGTAATATGTAGTGTAGGCTTTTTTTTTTCTTGTCTATTTCCTTCTTTCTTATCTGGCTTATAAGTAGAAGGGAATAATTTCGCATGCAATGCAGAAGTTTTGTCCGGTGATCTTTACAGAGCATTGGAGAGTTTTAACTAAATTGTATTGTTCATAGATTTAATCTATTTTCACTGTAGTTGATCCCCTATTCTTGTTGACAGACTTATAACTGAGGGATTTAATGGGGCAGAATTAGAGCCATGAGCTAGATGGCCAAGGGACTTCTTTTAACACTATTTACGAGTGTGGGTTTATATAATTTTAATATTGTATTTGGGATCTTTTTTAGCAATTGCGATTGAGTTGTTCTGTTTTAAGAATTAAAGCAATTTCATGCCTTTTAGGAGTTGTCAATCCTAAGGGATTAATGGGACGGGGTTGTTTTTGTTATATGAAATGGGGTACCTTCTTTGTTTAAAGGCTATTTAATGGGGATAATGAAACTATTATTTATGTTGTCAATCAGTCAGGAATTTATGGGTATTAAATGTGTGTGTATTTTCCAGTTTAAGTGGATATGAAGGTATGAGAATTGTAGCTCAAAGCTACCATAGTAATAAGGAATGCACTTTCGATTAGATTTCCTTTAGCCGTAGTCTTTCCTCTTGTTGCAGTTATTGAACAGGTATTAAAAGGCATTAACCCTGAAGGTGAAATGCCGCATTTCAGGTGAAATTTTCGCTCTAAGGATAGGGATTTTTATGGATTCCTTGTGGCTTAAGTGCTTGTTTTCCTTATGCGCGATTGTGCACTGAGTTTATATCATTCTAGATCTTGAGGGTGCAGATTGTAAGAATTAGGTTAAAAATAAATATATAAGCGGATCTTGTAGAGAAAGTGCTTTCATACTGGTAATCTTTAACATTTTCTTTGTTGAAAGATTTTATAATCTTATATGCTATAGTTTAAATTTCCTAGAGGGAAATGGCTCTTTTGCCGAGTTATAAATGTTTTTAAGGTGATTTAACTGGAGAACTTGTTTTTACTTTCTCCATACGCACTATGTACATAGTGTATAGAGAAAGTATTGCACTCCACCAAAAATTCGATACCGAGATTTCACCGGAAATATGTTTTAGGGTCCCCAATATCCAAAAAAAGCATTTTCACAAAAAGGTCCGTGTGTGTGTGTGTGTGTGTGTGTGTGTGTGTGTGTGTGTGTGTGTGTGTGTCTGAACACGATAACTCAAAAACGAAAAGTCGGTAAAATAACAAACTTGGTATTTAAGTTTAGTATCTTCCAGGGATGCGACACGAAGATTTTGAGAAAAATCCCCCCGCCCCCAACTACCCTTTACATGGAATTTTTTTCGAAAATTTTGATTTTCTCAAAAATGGCTCTAACGATTTTGACTAAAATTTCGGATATGAAACATATTTACCTGACAAATGAAATGTATATCTTGAATTTTCTGGGAATAGCCTCTGAAGAGTAGTTTATTCGGGATGAAGTTTACTAAATTTTGAATAACTGCTAAACCGTAAGAGATGGACAAAAGCTTACTACACAAAAAATGTAGAGCACATTAAAACACACAATTTATGTTATATACATTTTTTTCGTGGAGTTTGTCGTTTTTGTGACATTCCTTATTTTTGGTTTCTGCTATGGAAAAACGTATACTTTTCTCATACTGGAACTTGTCAACTCCTATCCATATAAACAAAGGAACTTCATTGACATAGCAACCAGCTTTTGACTATCACTTTAACCTACGGTTGTCCCTTATTTCGCTTCTACTTACAAGGATGCGAGTAATAAGACTATTTCTATTTTTTTCTGATTAGCATAAGGTAAATAGAAGTATAAGCTTTTTAAGAATTATTTGTTGCAGGGATACGGAGAAAGTCATGTGAATGGCACACATCAGATTTTTTTTTGCTGTTTCTTTATTCCTGGTGATTTAATGTTCTATTATGGGGCTTAACTGTTTTATGTTTGACTTTTTTCTCTCTTGTGGGCATTTATAAGTCTCTTATAATTTTTTTCCCTGTTCCGCTTGCACGATTCTCTCCTTTAATTTAATGGCTTCTATTTTGTTAGTGTCCCGATTTCTTGGTTTTGGTCTTTTCCCCTTATCTTTGAATTTATTATTCTTTTGATAATTCATTGATTGTCACTTTCACAATAATTTAATTATTTTTGAATCTTGGCAAAGGGGCTATTCCTCTATGTATGTATATTTTGTTACAGGCATGCTTGAATACATTTTGCAAATAATACTAAGTAATCCATTTTGAGCAGAAAATAATAGTTAACTACCTACTTATAACATTTGGAGTTGGAAGGGCATTGCATATAGAGGCTGTAACAAATTCTGGACTCAATGATCTGAGCAAATTTGGTATAGATTTTTACTTTTTCTATGTGTACTATGTACATAGTCTATAGAGGAAGTATTGTATTCTACCCTAAAAATCGATACCAAGATTTCACCGGAAATATATGTTTTAGGACACCCTGAATAAAAAAAAAAACTTTTCAGAAAAAGACGTCTGTGTGTGTGTGTGTGTGTGTCTGTCTGTGTGTGTCTGTGGATAGCATAGCTCAGAAATGAAAACACCGTTAAATACTAAACTTGGTATTTAGGTTTGTATCTTCCAAGGATGCGACACGAAGATTTTCAAGAAAATCCCCCCACCCTTAACTACCCTTTGCATGGAAAATTTTTCGAAAATGTTGATTTTCTAAAAAAATGGCTCTTAACAATTTTGATTAAAATCCCGTATATTAAAGATATTTACATACCATATAAAATGCATATCTTGAATTTTCTGGGAATAGCCTCTGAGGAGCTGTTTATTCTGGATGAATTTTGCTTAACTAAATGGTAAGAGATAGACAAAAACTTACTACACAGAAAATGTTGACCTGATCAAAACACACGATTTATATCCTTTACATTTTTGCTGTGGAGGTAACCGTTTCCGAGATATTCCTTGTTTTTCGTTTCAATTGGGTACTTATACTTTTTTCAGGCAGGTAGTGTCCGTTTTTCTTTTGTTCTACTCCTGGCCAAGAAAAGAAGCGATTTGTAATGACAATCGAATAACGAAAGCTTTTAAAACATTTGACTATCTGTTTAGCCTAGTGTATTCCCATATTTTCTTTCTATTTATAAGGAACTAAGTAGTAAGTACATTCTGCTAATGGTTATCTCGATTAGCAAGGTGCAGAAAGAACAATAATCATATATAAGAAGTTTGTAGAAGAGATAGAGGAAGTCATGTGGGTGTAACACATCAGATTTTTACTCTTGTTATGGGGCTGTATTTTCTCTTGTTATTGTTAAACATTTATTGTAATCAAAAGTGAATCAAACACACATACACACACACATACATATATATATATATATATATATATATATATATAATCTCGTATCTAGTTTTAGTATCTGTTGTTGGAATCTGGGGAGTGTCATTGTTAATAATTAGCCCCTTGTAGCCATTTTGGATATTGTTCTCCAGCCAGAGTGAAATTTTTCTCCATATGCAATAACTTTTGTGAAATTCCAGCGATTGGTATTTTTTCTTAAGTACCTTTTCGTCTGGTAGTATTTCCTTTTCCTCAGATAGTTTACGTTTTCATTTTTTTTAACCGGTCTTGTGAAAAAAGCTTGAAGTTTTGTTTTCACGGTGCTGTGCTGCGTGTTCAGTGGTCGTGCGGCAGGAGCGTTACAACAATAATAAATTACTACTTCGGATATGGAAATGTTATTTGAAATACACTGTTTTAAAGAGCTTTACATTTTTATGTAAGCTTTAGTCTACCCTATGGTTAACCCATTATTATATAAATATCTTTTCGAATACGAGAGCTTCACAGACTTTTTCTACAACATTCAAGATGCAACGTCTGTCATTTTAATCAATTTTGTTAAAATCATTTTTGAGAAAAGCAAACACTTCATTACATTTTCTATGTAAACGGTGGTTTGGGGTGCGAGGAATTGCTTTTTAAAATATTGTCATATTTTTGGAAGATATTGAACTTAACACCAAGTTTAGTATATTATCCGGCTTTTCGATTTAGCGCTACGCTCTACACACATACACCCCTACCTTGTTATAAAAATCTGATCCTGTAATTCACAAGGTTTTCTCTACTCACTCCTCTTTGAACTATTATTACAGAAGCATATGATTTTAACTGATTCGTGTTAATCCAGATAAACTTTGTTTATATTTACGCATTCGTTGTGTGTAACGCTTTACGTGGAATGGTTTTCCAAAACTGTTTTATTTTCTCAAAACTGGCTTTAACGATTTTGCTTAATGTACACATATTGAAGTCAACAGATGTGACAAAAAGCATATCTTATATTTACTGTGGATAATTGTGAATAACTATTGATTCGGGAGGAATTTTTTATAATCTTGTATAATTGGTAAATGTCAAGCGATATATAAAACGCACTACTCAAAAAGTAAAACACAATTATTTAAAATAACATTTTTGTGACACCAGCTGTTTCCGAGATATTCCTTATATAAGGTTTCAATTGTTTAATACTTTGTCATTAGTTTAAAGTTCTTTCGATTTTGTTTGTTACATTGCATGGTAAGATTATTGGACTTTGTCGTTAGATGTAGCTCCAGCTTTTAAAATTTGTCTTTGATATTCCCTTTGCATATATAACGAAATGTATAATATACCTATTTTTGCAAAGGTTTATAATGACTAAAATTAAGTAGATCAGAAAATTATCTTTGATAAGTATCACAAGCGATAGACGGTAAGACGCAGTCTAATCAATATAATGCATCATTTTTTTAAAAATGGTAATGCGCAAACTGAATACACTATGAGCTGAGATTGTGGCGATTTGTTATGGCGGAAGTTGGGTTGCCAGCTAGCTTAGGAAATGGTTTTTAGGATCTCAGGGTTAATTTTATGCGGGGTGGAATTTAATGAATCGCTATCACCCGTTTGTATCTGTTCCTGAATGCACTTTACTGTCCCGCACTCGATACTTCACAGTTCCCCCCTGGCCGTCTAAGTTCCAAGAATTTGTTTCAGGGCCTCGCCTCGCCAAAACCGTTCACAAATAAAATGAACTACTTCACCTTTTCCATCACGCTATTCTCCCTATTAATTTACGTCCCATGTGAATCAAATTCTCTTACATCGCGGACTGTCATTATGTTACGGGATATAATGCGACGCGGGTTCACCACACGGTGTCTGTGTTCAAGTGACGATGTGACAGTCTTTTTCGGATCTCTGGCAGCCAGACAAGTCTATTCGCCGACCATTTCCGAGGATGCTCCTAGATTTTTGCTATTTTGGATTTCTTTCACCGATTTTATTGGCTAAGAATATGTTGCATTCTTATATTTTGTCGCGTTTTCATTGGGTTTCACAATTATAGACCGCACGCTATGTTCTTACGGCTATTAACAGCTTAACACGCCTGATTATACATTCTATGTTTGGTGGAGCGCGAATCTCGCCTGGATATTTCCACTTATTGTCTGCAGCTCTGAGCTTCAAGGCTTTGAAATACCAGTCTCCATCGTTTTTAACGACTCGTCTGACCTTCTCGCACTGGACTCATGAGCTTTCATATATTTAAGCGATTTTATTTCAACTGTCCGTTTCTTTTTTAACATAGCTAGTTTTATTTAAGTAGTTTTGATTCTTTTTTATGCGTGATTGCATTTTATTTATTACTTTAGTTATTTCCTTAAATTCCCTCTGTTTATTTATCTGTCGGATTTTATCACTTCAAGATGGATTGCTTTACTTCGATTTAATGACATATTATGTGTTCCATACGCATGACTATCTGTTGTGCAAATAAAAAATTCTTACAAAATATTACTCTTTTATATACTTCATACTAATCAAAATAAACATTACCAGAAATGGTCTTACTATTTAGTTCCTTATAAATAGAGGAGAAATAAGGAAATACACACTGCTAAAGCGATAGTCAGATCTTTTGAAATGCTGTTGCTGTGCAACTGTCATTGAAATTCGGAAATGAAAATGAAAATGAAAATGGAGTGTTATTTATGGGCGCTCTTTAACTGCTGTGGTTCTCAGCGTCCCATTCTATACTGGGCGTGAAAGACGCTTACTTTGCTCAAAGGTCTCCTTATTAGCTTGAGGTTCTTATACGTGCCGTGTACCTATAACACGGGACCAACGGCTTTACTTCCCTTTCAAAGGAAGCTATACTAAGGATTTTTACATCTGAAAAAATCCATTGTGCTCCGCCAGGTTTGAACCCGCGACTTTGGGAGCTAGCGTGGTAACCATTACATCACGAAGAGTGACTATTGCAATTCGGTTCTCTTTCCATGGTCAGGAATAAAATAAGAGATAAGAAACGGATGTGGTTTTTCCATTTGAGAAAAGTTTAAGCATTTTAAAACTGAGACCAATAACAGGGAATGTCTCGGAAATGATTATCTGTACAAAAGGACCGTATGAGATATAAATGTTGTGTTTCAACGATATCTACATTTTTTGTGTAATAAGCTTTTATCGCTCTTATGGTTTACCAGTTATTCAAAAGTCATTCATAATGAAGAGGGCTATTTACAAGAAACTTGGATATAAATTTTACTAACCATATAAATATCATTAATATCCGGAATTTTAATTAAACTCGTTAGAGGCGTTTTTTAGGAAATCGAAAAATTTGAAATATGTTCCAGGTATGGGGTAATTTGGTGCAGGAGGACTTTTGTGAAATTCTTCATGTCCCATCCTTGGAAGATACTGAACTTAAATACCAAGTTTGGTATTTAACGGACTTTTCATTGTCAGTTGTTCTGCGCACATACAGATACACACATTTTCTTTCTATCCCCCTCTGTCTCTCACAGACAGACACATACAACCTATTTCTAAAACTTCTTTTTATGGATTAAGCGATCCTCAGAACACGTATTCCCGGTGAAATCTTGGTATTGAATTTTTGGGTAGAATAGAACACCTTTTGTATCTACTACGTACTTTGTACACACATGCCAGAGAAATAAAAAGCGGTAAAAGAGACTTTATGTTAAAAGCCACTTTATGAGCTCTACTATTACAGAGTTCACATATATTACATTTCTGTGTTTAAACTTTAACATGAAATATACTTATCATTTGAACAATTTCTCTAAAAGAGTCATTGTGTAGTATTATGATTATCTTCAGAGGGATAAGTATTTGTTGAATATAATTATTATTACTATTTTCATTAATATTACTACCCATTATTATATTTATTGCTATTGAATAACTAAACATTATGTATCTATTTTAATGCTGTTACTATTATTACTGCTGTATTTGGTGCTGTTGAATGTTTTATGCTGTGAGAAGAAACACACATTCTGTATATATTTTAATATTTTTACTTTAGAGCTGTTTTGTTAGTGTTATGGATATCTCAATTCACTTTTGTAGATGTTGCTCTGCTGAAGAATATTTATATTTTACCATGTCCAAAGATTATCATGATATTTTAATTTAATATGCTCATTGAAATCGTAAGATGAACGTCTTGTAGTAAAAATACATGGTAGAGAAAGTTAAAATCACTTCATTATATGTTGGCTTCGAAGGATCGTTTATGACTTTGCTAGAAACAAAACGAAAGACGCATTTCTTAAAAACTGATTCTTAAATAGCAGTAAATATCTTCTAAACGGTTAAAGTTACAAATATCTTCTTTTTAACAAATTGTATATTTAGGGAGTTCAATTTTTTCTAGATATATATTTCCTACACCCTTATTTAAAATTATCTAAAATAAAGTGAAAATAACATAATTCAATTTAAATACATGGAATTTATTGAAATATTTCAACGCATATTTTTTGAAATTTTAAAAAACAGTAATGGAATTCTGAAATACGTTAAGTGCCTAAATTTCCAAAATTGAAATATGCCTTTAGAAAGATGATTTAAGCCAAAGCTATTTTTATCAAAAATGCGCTATATTCATCATAAACTGATAGCTGATGGCAACAGATAGTACATCAATGAGGAAATCCAATTGTGAGTTTACCACTTTTCCTAATTTTAGATGTAAATATTAATGTATAAATCTTTTTAGCTCCATGCTATTTACGTATACTTAACATTGTAAATAGTTCGGTAAGAATACTTCAGTTTGACAGTGTTCCTTATATAAGAACCAATGAAAGTTTTACTTTAAACATAACAAATTCATAACTGAAAAGTAATGTTTTTTCACTTAACAACTCTGAAAATTCCAGTCCTTAATTGCTTTTATCAAATCTTTAGAGCTGTGTTTGAGAAATAAACATCCAGAAAAAATGTTTATATAAGCAGTAATTTTTGGATGGGCGAACTTCTGAAAATATTAAAAGTTTCGTTTTTGAAAAAGTCACTTTCAAAAGAAATTTTGAGATTTATTTTACTTTACCCATATGTACACCACACAGAAAGATGCAAGTATATAATAAAAACATACGTTTTCAAAAATGCTTTTAGGTGGGTATAGAGGACTTGGAAAGTTATTTCTGGTGGAATTTAGTAACTTTTGGGTAGAAAATAACACTTCTCCTATATGCTATAGCTAAGCGGTATAGAAAGTAAAAGTCCACAGTAAAAGACAATATTTTTAAATAATAGAACAACAAAAAAGAAAACATCTGGGATGCTGCCAGGTTTAGAAAACGAAATTTTAACTATTAGGCAACCCAGACAATCAGTTCAACCCCATAGAATTTGTAATGTTTCTGTTGGAATTAAAGGATCAAAACATTTAAATACATATTATAATACACAATTTTATTTTTATTCAATTGCAATTAATGGTTTTTATAGTATAGTGGAGCTGTAAATAACCATGTATAATATTATCCTATATAAGTACTACACATTTCCACTAGGGCTAGTCTTAATTACCTGACTTATTACAATAATGACGAAACTTTTATGCTTTATGAGTGAAATGACTGTCTTTCTGTATGCACGCATCGCGGTGTTAATAGAGGGGAGGGGTTCGACTAACAATAGTGAAGTATTATTATCTTTTCATTGTACAATAATGTAATGCCTCACCCTTTTTATTGGAATGAAATTAATGTGGAGAGGGGGTACGTGGTGGGGCGGGTGAGCGTTGTCCCTAGCAACCTCGGGCTGAGCAGACGCGGACCGCGGGTTGGGGTGGGGGGGGGGGCAGCCCTGGGAGAAGCCTTGTGATTCTGCAATCAGGCAGACGTGGTGCGAACGTTACCTCTGTCAACTTGTTACACCTTGCCATCAGGTTCATCATCTCGGCCATCCGCTGCTTCACCGGACTCTGCGACTCTTCCTCTCTATCTCTTCTTCTTCTCCTCCTCTTTCTCTCCTTCCTTATTTTTTTATTAGTCCTGTTTCTCTTCCTATCTCTGCGACTCCGCAATTCATGTTCGCGGAACCATTTTGAGAGGAGCTTCCTGACCTGAAATACCAGTAACAGGCCCCCTTATCAACTCTACGGATACGCTCTCCTCCGTAAGTTAAAGGATCCCCATACCGGATCTTGGACAGCGACTTCTCGGAAAGTACTCAAAGTATATTTCCTTCGAACCGTCTCCCGAAATTCACCAGCCAGGATTACCACCAAAATGAAGACGTCATCCTTTTCGCTTCGGGTTATGCGTCGGGTAAGTATTGATACTATGTCTGCTTGCTTCACTGCTTCTGTCCTCCTGCTCCTGCTGCAGAGATGCTACAATGTTTCATCTCGAATGCTGAAACAGCTGCATTCACTCATCTAATCTCCTTCCCAAAGGGCCATGTGGTTCACAGACTCCTGTTGAATACCCTAATGGCGTCAAGAATGAGACGAAGAGCTATTTATGAGCTTTGGGCGTGGAACCTTCCTATTGGCTACATTACATTTGGCGGGAAAATATATATCGCTGGCTTAATTCTCTTTCTCAATGTTATGTTATACTATTGGAATAATTTGCGTGCCTATTTTTACAGTTTGAGTATTAGTTATAAAGACGATAAGAAAATCATTGATATACATTTTTAAATCAATTTTCTCGAGAAAAACGCTTACTCTAACATAAATGGAACCTGAAAACCTATTTATAGCTTAGATGCTCCTTTTATTTATACGCCGCACTTTCTATGACAACTTTTTGTATCGTGCGCATGCCTCGTCTTATATGAGCAATTTTAAGCAACCTCCTTGTGAAGCCATTATTTCATTTTCGGGATAATACACACAATATATTTGTTTTAAAATAAACCTTAATAATAAAACAAATTTGAAATTGTAGCATAATAGTTTGAGTTACTGAAATTAAAATATACTTAACTACAGCCTTTTCTCCAAATCCCATATGTTAACCGAAAGTGATCTGAACTTGTATGTATTTAAAGCTATTGTGAACATTAATGAATGTGGACAAAAAATTGAAACGTTGTAAGCGACTATTATGTTTTCCAGTCTAATTTGTCACCCTTAAAATGTTTCACGCTATGAACGACATAGCGTTTCCTAAAACTCTAATGAAGAGCTCAAAATAGCTTATCGTAAACTTTTTACTTGAAAGATAAATGATTCGTAAGAAGGAAACTTTCCTTATACATTTTATGTGTTCTTTTATGGCAGAATACATTTTCAAAGTATTAAATTACTACAACGGATTGTTTCAATAGCTCTCATTAAGGTGTGGTAAAAATTTCACGTTATTTGACCAAGAAATTTCTTTTGTATAACACAATACATATATATTTACTGTAAAGGTACCAAAATGTTAAATGCGAGTAAATCCAATTTTTTTTTTTTAACATTTTCCTAAACATGGTTACATATGGCTTACAACGGAGTTTTAATACTAATTGTATTTCAATTAATGCCTAATTGGCATCAACATTTTGGAGAACTTCATAAACGAAACCTTATATTTAAAAATTTTAGCTAGCATTGGAGATGCTTTTCAGCAAGATTGAGCACAGATTAAGAACATTATAAGAAAATCGTTTACTATAGCCACTTGCTTGGGGATGTCTAAGGCAAATAGAACTATGAATTCCAACCAAATCTGATCAGATTTTTCAGACTGAAACATATGTTTGCAACAGTTTATGTATCAATTTTTTAAAACGTTATATTATTTCCTTTTAAACACAGTCCGATATGATTTCCAATTATTGAAAATTTCAGAGTTAAGTTAAAGAATTTTAGGCTTATTTAGTCCAGTGTGTACCTTTTGCAGCAATAAACATGCTCTACAAGTTAATGGTGTTAGTAAGAGGAATATTTACGGATATTTGTGCCAATTTCTCATGAAGCTGCCATTCATAGGACATTTCACATTTTGTATAAAGTTTCTGTTTTATTGAAATATAAATGTCAGCATTCACAGGTATACAGTAAAATTAGATGAATATTATTGGTTTTTAAGTTTTTATAATTTATTAATTGGTGATATAGGAATTAAGACATTTTAGGATAGACATTTAAATTACTTATTCTAAATTAATAGACTTTTGGATTGAATCAGATGTACTTATTTTGATTTTTTGTACATCTCGAAGTTCTGATTCTCCCAGGATTTGAAATAATATCTCGTGTAATTTCACGTGAAACAGGCAAACAGGAATTTGCAACTAGGATTGGCTTTCAAAATTTATAACTTAAAATGTGCATGTTCTTCTAATATGTTTGATGTTAAAAAGAGAGAATTTTTGTGAAAGTGGATAATACCAACACTTTTCCGTTAACTATTTTACTTTAGAAATCCACTACATTCGAGTGTGCAGAGCCTTCTTACTTTTTCTTTAACAGTGCTCCTATGAAACTTGTTGCATGTCTAGCTTGTTGTCGTAATGCAAGGAAAGAATGGTGGCCGTTTATTTAAACTTGGTTTTATGCTACTACGTTTATTCTATTCGAGTAAGTTGTACGCTATTTGATGTATTGAATATTTCGTCTGAAGTGGTTTTAGGGCTACAGTATTCAGCTCTTTTTTTCGGGCACTACATATATCGAGTTCTCAGCAACAGGCTGCCCCGCTCTATATTGGGTCTAGTGGGACACGGTTCAACGAGGCTCTTTTCCGGTTTTTTCTCACCTGAGGTGTTTTGGGCTCCCAACTCCTTTGGATCGATGTCGTCAGTGTTCTTTATGATCGCATGAGGATTTGTAATCAGCTGTTACAAAACTGAATTGAATTTCGTATATTAACTTCTGTGATATATAATTTATACATACGTAAGCAAACTTTTACTTTCTCTACACGTATGTACATACTAGGTAAGGAAGGTATTTTATTCCACCCAAAAAATCGATGTCTAGATTTCACTAGAAATATAGTTTTGAGTTTAACACGAGTAAGCATTCTGGGTGTGGGTCTGTGAACAGGATAACTCCATAAGGTAAAGTTGATTGAGTTTTCAGGAAAACTACCCTCTACATGGAAAACATTGATTTTCTCAAAGTGCTTCTTATTAAAATACCATACGACATTTTTTATGACAAATGAAAGTAGATCTTGAATATTCTGGGGATAGCTCCGAAGACCTTTTCATTCTGGGTGACTTTTTTTTTCATTTATATAGCCCCCCTTTAACATCTAAGGTCATATCGGGGGCTTTCCGCTTGCAACAACTCGTTGTCTGCAGGTTCTTTTACGTTGGTTTAAATCATTTTGTTTTACTCAAACACGCACACATTCACATACAAACTTCCAGACTCTGTGGGGGATAGGGAATAATTCTGGCTAGAGAAAAATTTCCCACCCCAGCCGGGAATCGAACCTGGGACCCCGGGTGGGAAGTCAGCTCGCTGACCAGTCGACCACGGAGGCAGTCAAGGGTGACTTTTGTATAATTGGTAAACCATAAGAAATAGACAGAAACTTACCACAATCAAAAACATAGATATCGTTAAAACAAACAATTTCTCATATATAACTTTTTGTAGAATTAACCATTTTCATGATGGTCCTTGTTTTAGTGTAAATTTCAAACTAATGACATTGTTCTCAAACGAGACGTTATCTTTAGTTTCATAGCTCTTTTGTTTTACTCCTACCTATGCAAAGAGGAATTAATTTCAATTGTTCCACATACCTACGAGCTTTTAAAAGATTTACCTATCTCTTTAGATTAGTGTATTCCTTTTTTCCGCTTCTACTTACGAGGAAACAAGTAGTAAGAATTTCTGCTAATGTTTATCTCCATTAGCATGACGTAGATAAAAGAATAATATTTTGTAAGAATAATTTGTTTGCAGAACACACAGAAAAAGTAATGTGAATATAACACTATTATTACTTAATGGTTATATACAATACGCATACTCTATCTAGTAGTATTACCTAAGCAGATTGTTTGTACTTGAATTGCCTCTGGTACAATTAATATATATCTATCTACACAGCATTCTGGTTGATGATGTTATACCCCAGATTCATTACTTATCGTACCCAATTTATATAACAATACAAATATTAGATAAGTATCGTTTAAGAGTTCATACATTTCTTAATATTTAACCTCTCCATTTTTCGTTTCTTGTACCCAAAGTCATTTATCCTTCAAATCTTCACCTAAATTTTTACTTTCTCTACACGTACTATGTACATAGTATATAGAGAAGGTATTGTACTCCACCCAAAAATTCGATACCGAGATTTCACCGGAAATATATGTTTTAGGGTCCCCTGTATCCAAAAAACTATTTTCAGAAAAAGTTCTGTGTATTCGTGTCTGTGAATAGCATAGCTACAAAACGAAAATACCGTTGAATACCAAACTTGGTATTGAAGTTTGGTATCTTCCTAGGATGCAACAAAGATTTTCAAGAAAATCCCTCCCACACCAAACTACCCTTTACATGGAAAACATTTCGAAAGTATTGATTTTCTCAAAAATGGCTCTTAACGATTTTGATTAAAATTTCTTATATTTAAGAAATATAAGTGTATATTTTCAATTTTATGGAAATAACCTCTAAAGGCCTCTTCATTCTGGATGTTTTTATTGAATTTTGATAACTGGTAAACCGTAAGAGATGGACAAAAAACTTATTACACAAAAAATGTAGATCACAATAAAACACATCATTTATGTCATTCATATTTTCGTGAAGTTGATCAATTTTGAGATATTCCTTGTTATTGGTTTCCGCTTTAAAAAACTTTTCTCATATAGGAATTTGTTAAATCCTGTCCATACAAACAAAGGAACTTCAGTTACATAGAAACCAGCTTTTGACTATCACTTTAACCTATGGTACTCCCTTATTTCGCTTCTACTTACTAGGGAGCAAGCAATAAGGCTATTCCTGCTATTTTTTTCTTTATTGCCATGAAGTAAATGGACAGATAAGCTTTTTAACAATAATTTGTTAAGCCCGCCTGGGTAGTGTGGTGGTAGCGTGTCTGCCTCACGTTCAAAAGGTCGTGAGTGCGAATCTCGCTCATGGTGAGTTACCCGGATAAGTTTTTTTCGGGGTTTCCCTTACCCTGAGAAGACGAATGTCGAGTAACTTTAAGCTCGATGGACCTCGAGATCATTTGGGCATCGTTTCCCAATTTCATTCATCGTCCGATATGTCCAACCAGGTTAAAGGACGTTAAACTAACAAAATAAAAAATAATTTGTTGCAGAGATGTAGAGAAAGTCAGGTGAATGAAGCACATTAGATTTTTATTACCAAACATTGCTTTCATTAAAGACTAGCTGACATACCCAGCGTTTCAGGGTAGTTTTTTTATTATCGAATGACGTTTTAATTAATTTCATATACCACTCGCCGTTTTTATGAAATCATGGTTAACCATCTAGGCTTCTAGAGGATGTTATGATTAATTTCACCTTTAACTCTCATAATTGCAGTTTCGTGTAGCGCAGTTATTTCTAATAGCAGATGAATATTTCCGATATTCACGCAGGTAACATATTCCAACATCCTTAACCTTTAGTAAACCATAAGAGATAGACAAAAACGTACCACAAAATATGTTTGATCTCGTTGAAAGACACAATTTGTCATATAGTACATGGAGTTGACAATTTTTAGATATTCCTTGTTATTGGTCCGTTTTAAATAGTTAAACATTTTCACATACAAGAATTTGTCAACTCCTGGCAATGCCAAAAAAAAAAAAAAAAAAAAAGATGCTTTTAAAAGATATTACTATGGTTTTATCCTAATTTATTCATTATTTCCGTTCTATTTACAAGAAAACAGCATTTCTGCTAATGTTAATCTAGATTAGCCTAAAATAGAAGAATAAGCTTTTAACAATAATTTGTTGTAGAGAAAGTCGTGTAAATGGAACCCATCAGATTTTTACTTTCTCTAGCCCCTTATATACTATGTATAGTGGATGGAAAGGTAAATATTGTATTCGGTGTCTATATTTCTCCGGAAATATATGTTTTGGGGTTCCCTGAGCTGAAAAACCCTTTTTAGAAAAAGGTCCGTGGGTGTGTGTTTCTGTGGTTAGCATAGCTCAAAAACGAAAAAAAAACCGTTAAATACCAAATTTGGTATTTAGATCTAGTATCTTCCAAGCATGCGACACGAAGGTTTTCAACAAAGTCTCTCCCTACAAACTACCCTTTACATGGAAACATTTTCGAAAATTTTGTTTTTCTCAAAATGGCTCTAATGATTTTATTTAAAATACCGTATATTAAATATATTTACATGACAAATATAATGTATATCTAAAATTTTCTGAGAATAGCCTCAAAAGACCTATATATTCTAGATGAATTTTGCTGGATTTTCATAAACAGTAAACCGTAAGAGATACACAAAATCGTCCAACACAAAAAATGTAGATCTCGTTGAAACACAGAATTTGTTGTATACATTTTTTTCTAGAGTTGACCATTTTTGAAATATTCCTTGTTATTGGTTTCAGTTGTAAAGTACTTATACTTTTCTCAGATAGGAAGTGTCCATTTTTCTTTTGTTCTACTCCTAGCCAGGCAAAGAAGCGATTTGCAATGACAATAGCATAACGACAGCTTTTAAAAAAATTGACAATCGCTTTAGCCTAGTGTATTCCCTTAGTTCATTTCTACTTATAAGGAACCAAGTAATAAGCACATTGTGCTAATGTTTATTTCGATTAGCTTGGTGAAGGAAGAAGAATAATATTTTCCAATAAGTTTGTTTGTAGAAAATCTAGAGAAAGCCATATGAGTGTGACATATCAGATTTTTATTCAAGTAACGAGACTGTGGTATACAATATCATGAAAACATATCTTAGTCAACTTTTACATTAGCAAGGGTAATTGACATTTATGCAAGCAATAGGATGTAACTTAGACTGACATTTCTCTTTTGCAGAAATATGTGTTCCATTCACATGACTTTCTCTACCTGTTTCCAAACAAACTGTTCTTATGAAATATTATTCTTTTATCTACAATTATAGGAGGTCATGTTAATCCAGATAACATCAGCAGAAATTGTTTTATTGCTTGCTTCCTTGCAAGTAGAAGGGAAATAAGGGAATAAACTAGGTTAAAGCGAAAAGCAAATGTTTTAAATGCTGTCGCTATGCAATGGCATTGAAATTCGCTACTTTGGAAGTCCAGGAGTAAAGCAAAATTAACACGGACGAGTTCCTGTTTGAGAAAATTATTTATTCTATAATTGAAACCAACAAGGAACATCTTGGAAATTGATAACTCTAACAAAAAGTGTATATAACATAAATTCTGTGTTTTAATAGGATCAAATTTTTTTGTATTTAGATTTTCTTACGTTGTAGTAGTTATACAAAAGTTATCCATAATGAAAAAGTCTTCTGAGGCTTTCTCAGAAAATACAAGATATACCTACACATACTTAAGTTATCACGAACATATCTTAAACGTCGAATATTTTAACCATATCGTTAGAGCCATTTTTGAGAAAATCAAAATATTTAAAAGATTGCGGCGGGGATGATTTTCCTAAAAATCATGTCACACCTTGAAGATGTCTAACTTAAAAAATACAAGTTTGGCACTTTCGTTTTTGATTTATGTTGCCCAAACACACTAACACACACAGATACACTAACACAAGGAATTTTTTCTAATATTTTGGTTTAGGGGGTCCCATTGCATATATTTACAGAGAAATCACATCAAGTGTTTGGGTGGAATACAATACATTATGAAGCTGATATGTACATTGTAAATACGTGCTAGAGAAAGTAAGAATAAAAGAAGAATGGGAGTGTCGCGCAGACTGGAATGTTAATTTTATGCAGGTAATGCAGAGATATACAAGCTGGATTTGATTTTATGCAGATAACGGTAGGGTATACAGACTGGTATTTGATTTTGTGCAAATATCAAGGGTATATACAGGCTGGGATTTGAATTTATGCAGGTATCGAGGAGGTATACAGGCCGACATTTGATTTTACGCAGGTATCGATGAGGTACACAGGCTGGGATTTGAATTTATGCAAATATCGAGGGGGTATTCAGGATGGGATTTGAATTTATTCAGGAAACGAGGAGGTACAGGCTGGTATTTGAATTTATGCAGGTATCGAGGAGGTATACAGGCTGGTATTTGATTTTATGTAGGTAACGAGGAGGTATACAGACTGGTATTTGATTTTATGCAGGTAACGAGGAGGCATACAAGCTGGTATTTGAATTTATGCAGGTAACGAAGAGGTATTGGTATTTGATTTTATGCAGGTAACGAGGAGGTATACAGACTGGTATTTGATTTTATGCAGGTAACGAGGATATATACAGACTGGTATTTGATTTTATGCAGGTAACGAGGAGGTATACAAGCTGGTATTTGAATTTATGCAGGTAACGAAGAGGTATTGGTATTTGATTTTATGCAGGTAACGAGGATATATACAGACTGGTATTTGATTTTATGCAGGTAACGAGGAGGTATACAAGCTGGTATTTGAATTTATGCAGGTAACGAAGAGGTATACAGACTGGTATTTGATTTTATGCAGGTAACGAAGAGGTATACAGACTGGTATTTGATTTTATGCAGGTAACGAGGAGGTATTGGTATTTGAATTTATGCAGGTAACGAGGAGGTATACAGACTGGTATTTGATTTTATTTAGGTAACGAGGAGGTATGCAGACTGGTATTTGAATTTATGCAGGTAATGAGGAGGTATACAGGCTGGTATTTGATTTTACGTAGGTAACGAGGAGGTATGCAGACTGGTATTTGAATTTATGTAGGTAACGAGGAGGTATACAGGCTGGTATTTGATTTTATGGAGGTAATGAGGAGGTATACAGACTGGTATTTGATTTTATGCAGGTAATGAGGAGGTATACAGACTGGGATTTGCTTTTATGGAAATAACCAGTATTTATATAAAATTGAATCTTCGCATTTATGCAAGTGAATTATGGAATTTAATTTTTATGAAGGTAATGAGATTTTATGCTTTAGAACTTCACTTTTACGTATCTAAGTAACAATAGTTGAAGAGATTGGAATTTCACTTCTATTCATATAATGGGGTTAAATTTTCACAGACATGGTTTTACTTTTGCAAATAACGAGGGTTATTCTTGTATTGAATGTTTGCTTTTATATGCATGACGAAATACAAATTATACAAGTAACAGGATTGGATTTTACTGTCAATGCTTTTTTCAATAAAATTTGGCGTACATCAGACTACCTTGATTATCTCACATTCTTTTAATATGGTTATCATTTGTACCTCCTTGCATTAAACCCTCAAGTTACTTCCTGCCAAAAGCAAAATGTTAGTTGAACAGGAAACTTCAGAAACAGCGTAATACAGATAACACGTATTGTTTATATAGGGCTAAGAAAGGAACCAAGTTTAGTAAAAGTTTATTTCTTTTTGAGAACTGCAATCTTGTTCTCATGTTCTTCCTCCTTCAATGCGATTGTGTTGGCTGCAAACATGTCAGCGTTTAATGGACGTGGACGGGGGGAATTTAAAAGCCACGAGATTGGGGTTCATCAGGGTAGCTAATGGATTAACTTTGGCAGAGAAAACCAGAGATTCCTACTTCAGTACCAGTCGCGACTGACTTTTATCTCGCTCTGCAGTCCTAGCGCACAGTGTCAAAAGGAGATTATTTTCTTTGTAGTCCTTTGCTGCGATTATCAGCAGGGAAACGCAATTTTATTATGTATAATGCCTAAGTATAACATTTATATTTAAGTAAATATTTTAGAAATGTTGAAATTAAGTTAAATTAAGTTCAATAGTACTTTATTTTCTTCAAAATTCTCGGTCGTACACGGCTTGTGTGAAAAAGTATTAAATTAACAGTAATTGATCTCATAGTTGACTAAACTATCAAGCCCGAAACTTAAGTTTTAACGACATTGTAAGTCGCCATTGGGATATATCATCTCAAAATAATTTGAGATCACCTTGCAAGCATACCAGTCAGTCGAGGAATTTAATGCCATGTATGTTGTGGTAACTTAGTGTTAAATTCTGGCTATGACATTGAATTTTTCAATCTGACTCTACTTAGCCAACTTAATTGGTAAACTCATATTACCATATTTATAATTGATTGTCAACTGTGCTTTAATGACTGGATTAAACTGAATATTTAAAATGTATTTAAAGGAAAATATTCTGGTTTTCATAGCACAACTATAACGCATATTGTTAATTATTGTGCTCTTCTCAAAGTAATGCTCCAGGACTGATCCTTGTAAGTTTCAGAAAAGTGTGAGCATTACTTTTCCTGCGGAAGGTTCACTCTTGAATTTTTTCTTCGCTGGAGACTTCGGATGTTTCCATTCTATGCTCTGAAGTTTTATTTCCGGATTAAAATGGTGGACCTATGTCTCATCTACAGGACTATTCGTTTAAAAAAGCTCCCATCTTCCTTAACATGACGATGCAGTAGGCGCTGACCACATGATTGCACTCAAGCTCTTCGATGAGCTGCTTTGGAACTCTCCTTGCAGAGCCTGTACGAAAGCCTAGTCTGTTATTAACAATGTCATATGCAGAACCATGACTAATTTGTAAATGGGTTGCCACTTCATCGATATTCGCTCGTCGGTTCATCAGAATCATGGCCTGGCTTCCTCAATGTTGCTGTCAGTAATTGTATGAATGAATAAGTGTATTTATTGACATAGCAATATCATACATAGAATTTCAACAATCGCACGGGTCCACAGACCGTACGTGCTTTTGTAACACACATTACAAGCAATATTAAAACAACAACAAAGAATTAAAAGAGTAAACACGAAAATAAAAAGACAAAGGTAATACAGTCCAAAGCATTATTAAACAACAATAAAGAATTAAGAGTGAACCCGAAAATAAAAATACAAAGATATTCAAATATAGCAATTTAAATTTACAGCAGAGTACACCTACATAAATGCACCCTCTTATAATAGAAAATTACACTTAAAAGACATATATACACATAATATATACAACATATATAAAGCCATAGCACAACAGTGACTTAAGTACGACATAATATATATGTATGTAGAACAATGTAGTCACTTTTGTTTAGTTGATCTTATTCCCCCCCCCTCTCTATTGGCAGCCTCCTCAGATCTCAGCTGTCTTGCCTTAAGTATAGATTTACCTAGCCCGTCCATGTTTTCCGTGCCTGCCAGTAGCGTCCAACATGCTTCTAGCCCTACATTCGCAGTGGTAAAAAATCGCGGCAAATATTTTTCCCGCCATTCCTCCGTACCCCTACAGCTTGCCAAGATGTGAGTCCACGACTCTTCCTCCTCGCAAATGGGACAGATTCTCGTATCATTCTCGTCAGAAATTTTGGTGCTCCTCCATGCTCCTAGTCTAATCCACGCGAGCCCCTCTCTAATGAGTTTGGTACCTGTTTTGATGTATTGCGCCATACCCCACTCCGATTTCAGCCCAGACTGTACTTCTAATGACACCTTCTCTGTGCATTTCGCAATTATTTGCTGTCTGTCAATATCACAGAGGCGGTTTTTAATTTTTCTGCAAATACTTCGCCTGTTTTCCTGCCCCGCCATCCAAATGTCTCCCATCCCAATGGTTTCCAACCCTTTCTTTAATTTTGATGCCCACGTCGAATTACCTATGAATGAGCGGCCTGCTCTTTCCTCGTCTGTTATAATTGTCCTACCAATTTTGAACTTCTCAATGCAGTCGTTGACACTGCACCATATTGTACTAAAAGTCTTCGATGAATTTCGGCTCCTAGTACATCTTTGGGACCAAAAAAAAAAAAAAAAAAAAAAAAAAAAAAACGTATTGCTACACGCTGTTCTTCCTAGCTGTACATGCAAAATGCTGCAGTCATTTTGAGCGTCACAATTAAACTAAACTGAATGATGAGGCTCAATCGTTGAATTGGTGACGATACGCCGAAAGCGCTACGGTGTAGGTAGACAATACTACAAAAAATGCAGATGCTTATTGACTTACCCTTGTAGTTGTAATTTAGCTATTAACATGTTCACAGATTACCTGCAGTTATCCACATTAAATTCAAGAGAAGTAGCTTTATTATATGATAAATACTTCGATACTGATTTTAACTTTTTGAATGCTGTTTACAATGGTGGCTCGCAATGATATTTTAAGATAAGCAAATTACAGATCTAGCAGACACGTTTTGATTATCTTTACTTGTAATTTAGACCAGTATGTTGATCCTTCATGCTGGCATATCGCTTGATGAAATCATCGTACCATGTCTCCTGTTTTTCCAGCGAATGATAGATGCCGTCACTAAAGCTGTAATCCTGTCCTGTCCCACTGTGTTCCTTCTGCTCAACCATGGGAATTGTTGCAGTTAAGGTAAACAATCTGTAAGCTTCCAGCGACACACTTTGAACATAACTTTCTATAAACAGTTTTATAACTTCATTTACACTTCGAGACAAGAACTGATCGTCAGAACAGACAAACTCGAGCTCGTTTCTCAATCTTGAAAATTCAAAATACAGCATCATTTGTAATGAAACTAGCTCTTTGGCGGGAAAACATTTTCTAAAGGCAGTTGGAATATTACTTCTCAATGAAATGCAGTAATTTAGTGCGGCTTAAGATGTGCATTTCCATTTAATAGGAACTTGCAAAGGGAATTTCACTACTAATTCTTTGTTTCTTCAAAACACACGATTGCTAGTACAGCAATATATTTTTCGCACACACTAAATTTCGCGCAAATGTTCTAATTGACTTCGGGAGAGCCCGTCAAATCGGCAGGGCAGGCTAGTTTACTGTCTGCCGGACTTGATGTACAACGCATGCGCCACTACAGTATTTTCCCTAATGCTTACTACCGGGTGCCAAATACTTGGAACCTTGATCGTGATACCAGAAGGTAGGATTTGCCTGCCCTTCGTAGATAAGCAACACTTGCATATTCGTCGTTCCAGTATCTAGCGTATTCTCGTTTAAAAGATGGCTCTTTCCTTCGAGAAGGAAGCGGATCTGTCGAATTTTTAAGAATTCATTTATTTAAATACTTCTAACTACATGGAATGTGATATTACATGTAGATCTTCTTTTATTAAGAGAAAAAAATTCATTTTAGCTTCGATACTCATACCTTTCGTTATGAGTATTATTAAACAGTTTTAAAAGTATTTCTGAAACTATTAGGGTAGGCTTAACTAACCCTATCTACCCTGTGTGCATAACTTCTGTCTATAGTCTAAATTAGTGCTGATAATAGCATATAAAATAAATTTGAAATTAGTTAGCTACTAGTTTGATTATTGCTTATTCTCTATGTGATTACCCTCCTTATATGCAGGACTGTCACCTTCTAGGACAAACAAATTCGGTTGTCTGTTGAGAAACAGAGGACTACGAATCCGATGGAGTATCCACGGATGAAAGATTAGATCAATGCCTGGTATGTAAGCGAGGAAATAAGTGATATAAAATTAATGAAACGAAAAGTGATAATGGAGAATTATTGGAGTGAATGGCGAAAGAAACCGGAGGACCACAGACTCCACATGCTGTCACCTGGGATTGAACCCACGTCGCCTACGTGGGAGGAGAGTGGCCTGACCACTTTGCCACGGTGAAATCTACTGTAATTTCAAGCGAAAATAATTTAAAAGTCTTACTTCCTATTTAAAGCTTCTCCTTTTGCACCTATGTAAGGTTATTGTGAAGATATGGTTAATGATCTTGGTGGAGATGATAAAGATGATGATACTATTTAAATGCAGTGCCAATCACAGCCGTGACATGAAACTTTAAACAGTACTATTTCATTATATCACAGGGCCTTCTCTACCTATTCTGCAAACAAACTATTATTACAGAAGATTATTCTTTTATCTACATCGTGCTAATCAAGTTAAACTTATTAGTGTTATTACTTGCTTCCTTGTAAGTAGAAGGGAAGTAATGACATACTCTAGGGTAAAGTGATAGTCAAGCATTTTAAAAGCTTGCCGCTATGTGAATAATCGAAGTTCGGTTCGCTTTGCATTGCTAGGAGTAAAACAAAAGAGAGATGGAACGAAAGAGTACTTTCCGTTTGAGAACAATTTATGTAGTTTAAATTGAAACCAATATTAAGGAATATCTCGGAAACGGTTAGTTAAAACATGAATATGCCATAAATTGTGTTTTAATGCGATCTACATTTTTTTTGTGTAGTTAAGTTTTAGTCTGTCTCCTACGGTTTACCAGTTATGCAAAATTCATACAGATAGAAGAAGCGTTCAGAGGCATATCTTTAATGTACAATATTTTAATCAAAATCGTTAGAGCCATTTTTGAGAAAATCAATTTTTAATTTTTTTGCATTTAAAGGGTAGTTTGAGGTAAGGGGACTTTTTTCTGTTGAAAATTTTCGTGTTGCATATTTGGAAGATACTAAATTTATATACTAAGTTTGGTATTTTACGGTCTTTTCGTTTTTGAGCTATGCAATCCACACACACACACACACACACACACACACACACACACACACACACACACACACACACACGCGGACATATTTCTAAATTCTTTTTTATTCAGGATATCTCTAAACATATATTTCGAGTGACATCTCGACATACAATTTTTGGGTATTACACATTATCTTCTCGATCTACCATGTGCTTAGTACGTATGGAGAAAGTAAAAATTAATAGTTTTAAATAAGTCGATGGAGGTTATTGCTAAAATAGTTTGGGGTGGTCAGAATTTTTGAAAAGACTTTTCCTTGTGAAATGCTGAGCTTAAATATCAAGTTGGTATTTAACAGAGTTTTCGTTTTTGTGCCATGCTGCTCACAGATACATACACATATACACACGCTCCTTTTCTAAAAATAATGTTTTTCATCTTTTTATGTAAAGGTCCTCAATAAAAGAATTTCTGTAAAATCTCTATCATACTTTATGGTGGAATGCAATACCTTTTCTACCTACTGAGCATATGTTACGTGATAGATGAAATAATATGCTTGCGTAAGAATGGTCTAATAAATACTATATAAATGTAAAGGTAGTGGTTAGAGGAAATCATAGGAATGTGAAACACAAGAATTTGTTTTTCGTATTGCAATAACTAAACTTCAATACTTCCGGCATTTCTGAGAAAAGAGTAATAGTGGTTTATCCCCAAGTGAGTTTGGCAACTTCACGTTGAGAAATCTGAAGGAGAAATTGTCTCCTCAGAACTTTAGATCTGTTTGTAAGCAGAGATGATTCTACCTCCATACCTCCGTCTTTGAGGACTTTGCCAGTGCACTCCAGGCATGGACCTTGTATTTAATTTCCCAGAGGAAGGGTGTCGCAGAAAGAGGGAGAACTAAACGAATTCTGAAGACAGAACAGGAATAAATGCCTAATCCGTGAAATGAAGAGCTAAACTTCATAGCAAAACTTGCTACAGTTACTCTGCAGGATAACCCTTGGTTGCTGATACTAAATAACGACACGTTACATGTGGCATTCACGTTACTTGCTCTATCGTTTATTATGTTCTCTAGTACGGATTTGCAACGCATATAGTAGGTGGTGAAGATATTGTATTCCACCCAAATTGAAATACATGTTTTGAGGACCATGAAAAGAAACATTTTCAGAGAAAGGTCATGCGTGTGGACTCATAACTCAAAATAAAGGACCGTTAAAAACAAAACTTGGTATTTAAGTTTAGTATCTTCAGGGGTGCGATACAAGATTTTCAAGAAAATCCCCCTCTCTAAACTATCCCTTAAAGGAAAATGTTGATTTTCTGAAAAATGCTCTAACGATTTTGATTAAAATACCGCATATTTAAGATATTTACATGACAAAAAGCAGTATATTATCTTGGATATCTATTCTTATCTCACGCAGGAGGTCATCGTGCTTCTTTTGTTTTTCTCCCGGCTATGCAAGCCAAGTAATTTACATGCATTGAATTTCAGTCGCATAACGAAAGCTTTTAAAACATTTGTCCTTCGCTTTATCCTAGTCTATTGTTCCCTTCTACTTATAAGGAACCAAATAATAAGACCATTTCTGGTAATGTCTTCTTGATTAGCATGGAGTAGATAAAAGAATATCAATAGTGATTAGTCTGCAGAACAGATAAAAAAAAGCCATGTGAATGACACACATAAATGTTTAATTTCTCTACATGCACTATCTCCATTGTGTTTAGAGAATGTATTGTATTGCACCAAAAATTGTATACCGAGGTTTCACCGAAAATATATGTTTAGAACCCCCTGAACAAAAAAAAAGTGTGTGTCTGTGGGCAGCATATCTCAAAAACGAAAAATCCATTAAACACCTTTTATATTTAAGTTCAGATCTGCCAATGATGCGACAGGAAGGTTTTAAATAAAATCACCCCCACTCGAACTACCCTTTACATGGAAAAATTTGGAAAAATGTTAGTTTTTTCAAAAATGGGTCTAACGATTTTGATTAAAATCTCTTATGTGTAAGATATTTACATGACAAAATTTACACCTTGAGTAGCCTCTGATGATCTCCTTATTCTGGATGAATTTCACTGAATTTTGCATCATTGATAAGCCGTAAGAGATAAACAAATAACTTGTCACTAAAAATGTAGATATCTTTAAAACACAATTTATGCCATATACATTTTTTTGTGGAGTTGACCGTTTACGAGATATTCTTTGTTATTTGTTTCAATTTTAAAATACTTAAACGTTTCTCATATGGAAACTTTTCAACACCTGGTCACGCAAAGTAACTTGTTTCAATCCCATAGCAACCACATTGTAAAACGTTTGACTGTCGGTTTAACCTAGTGTATTCTCTTATTTCTGTTTTCTATTTATAAGGAACTAAATTAATAAGACAGTTTCTGCTTATCTTCATCTCGATTAGCATGAAGTAGATAGAATAAACTTATTAACAATAATTTGTTACAGAGATGTAGAGAAAGTCATGTGAGCATATCAGGTGTTTTATATATAACGTCTATGCATTATTATTACGAACGTTTACACACGTACGGTTTTTTTTATATAACTACTACGCATTATTATGAAAACTTATTTTTCATCAAACCAGATAAGATTTGCGGAAATACATGCATGCAAACATACATATAAACATCATACATACGTACATTGAATCTAAGAGATGTTAATATGTTTTTATAAAGCTATTTGCCAGATAAATGTCTTGTTACTTCATATTCTTTACACCATATCGCGAGAAGTAGCTGAATAAATATGTATGGTGATTTAAACCAACAATAAACATAACTGATGTCATATAAAGTTATTTGAAATAAATTGTTTAAAGAGTTTTAGAATGTATTTATGTAGTACGTTTTAACTTTTTAAATAAGGTTTACCAGTTAAAAATATACAAAATCTAATGTGTTACATTCACATGACTTTCTCTACTTGTTTTGCAAACAAACTATTCTTACAGAACATTAATCTTCTATCTATATCGTGCTAAACGAGATAAACATATAAGAATTGATTTTACAACTTAGTTCCTTATAAGCAGAAAGGAAACAAAGAGAACACACTAGTCTAAAGGGATAGTCAACTCTTTTAAAAACCGGTCGATGGAAAACAATTGAATGTGGTTCGCTTTGCATTTCCAGAAACACCAAAAGGAAATAAAACGAAAGGTGATGCCTTTTGAGAAGATGCATAGTTTAATATTGAAACAAATATCAAGGAACATCTCGTAAACGGTCAGCTCTGCAACAAAAATGTGTATGGCATAAATTGTGTGTATTAAAGGAATCTACATTTTTTGTGTAGTAACTTTTTGTCTACTTCTTACGGTTTACCAGCTATGCAAAATTAAGAGAAATTCATCCAGAATAAACAGGTCTTCAGAAAACATTCCCAGAATATTTCAAGATATACTTTTTATTTGCAATGTAAATAACTTCATTATACAGCATTTTAATGAAAATCGTTAGTTATTTTTGAGAAAAACATTTTCAAATATTTTTCTATGTAAAGGATAGTTTGGGGGGGAAGGGATTTTCTTGAAAAACTTTGTGGTGCATTCTTGAAAGATACCAAGCTTATATATATTTGTTTTTGAGCTATGCTGTCCAGACTTACACACACACATACACGTGACGTTTTTATAATAAGATTTGATGTTTTCCATTCACATGACTTTCCCTACCTGTTTCTGCAAACAAACTGTTCTTATAAAAGGTTATTCTTCTACCTTCAACTTACTAAATGCGATAAACATTAACATAAATGGTCATACTACTTAGTTCCTTTTAAGCAGAATGGAAATAAAGTAATATACCAGGCTAAAGCCATAGTTGAATCTTTAAAAGCCGATCGATATGTGGACAATTGAAGTTTGGTTCGCTTGGATTTCCAGACAAAACAGAAGAAATGTAACGAAAGGTAATCACGTTTGAGAAGAAGCTCAATTTAAAATTGAAACTAATAACAAGGAATATCTCGGAAATGGCCAATTCTGCAACAAAAATGTGCGTGACATGAATTGTGTGCTCTAACGTGGTCTACATGTTTTGTGTAGTAAGTTCTTGTGTATCTGTTACGGTTTAGCAATTATGCAACATGCATCCACAATAAATACATTGAGAGGCCTCTTCCAGAAAATTCAAGATATACACTTTATTTCGGATGTTAATAGCTTTAATATACGGCAATGTAATCAAAATCATTAGAGGCATTTTTAAGAAAAACAAAATTTTCAAATATTTTTCCATGTAAAGGGTAGTTTGGAATGGGAGTAGTTTGGTGCGCATCCGTGAAAGGTACCAAATTTAATTACTAAGTTTGGTATTTAACGATCTTTCAGTTTTTGAGCTATGCTGTACGCACACACATGGATATTTTTCTAAAAATGTTTTTTGTACTCAGTGTACCTCAAAACATATATTTCCATTGAAATCTTGATATGGAAATTTTGGGTGGAATACAATACTTCCTCTATACACTATGTACATAGTACGTGTAGAGAAAGTAAAAATCTCTCTAGCCCACATGAACAATCTAGATAGTGGATAGAGAAAGTATTGTAATTGTACTTAGGGGGCCTCAAAACATATGTTTCTGGTAAAATCTCTATATAGAATATTTGAGTGGGAATAACTTCTCTATACACTATGTACATTCACGTGTAGAGAAAGTAAAAATTGCTTCCTAATGGAGAGAATTTACGGGCTACCTCCAGAAAATTCAAGGTTTGCATGTTTTCTTAATACTTCATTAGTCTTCTAGCTACAAGGTAGTTCAGTGACCTCTAAATCATATTAATTCAGATAGAAATAAATGAGAAGTATAACAGTACAACTATTTAATAAATACCGAGCGGGGTGGCTAACGCGGTAGCGTCTGTGGCCCGAATTTGGGGGCATAATTCGATCCCCGGAGAACATCAGCTTTGATTGGACTTTTTCGTAGTTTTTCTCTTGCCGCCAAAGCTAATGAAAATACGTAATAAAATTTTAAATAGATTAAATCATTTCATACATTCGGGGCGTCATAAGGTTTTTGCGTTTTGAGGTGGCAGAACTCCTCAAAGGTACTGTTTTTGATTGGTGATAGAAGACATTTAAATCACAACACTAGCGGAATTCATTAAGTCCATTGCCAATGTCATGCCTCTAATTTTTAATGAAATTACGCTAATCTCCTCATGAGACTGACATAGGCTAGTGGTAAAAACATATTTTTCCTTTGTAATTATGTGTGTGGAAGTCATTTGTTTTTTACTGGCCAGAACTTATTACTCCTGGAGTAGTGAATAGTATTGGATTTACTATTGTAATATTAGTGAGCAAAAGTTACTTTATATATCTAATTTTGGATAACTAAATAGCTGGTTTGCAACTTCTGGTTTCTTACAGGATGTCGGAAAACAGAACGAAGACTAACCACTTATTCTATCTCTCTCTCTCTCTCTCTCTCTCTCTCTATCTATCGGAAATGAATATCTAACGGTTTGCTGTAATCAAACCACTTAGCTGGAATTTTGGAATTTTTATGTCTTCCATAGCAGTTAGTTGGGGAAGTTTTGCATTTCTATGTTTGTCTTTTACTGATTATTTCTAACTGAATGTTTCAAGTAAATAAAACTTCTGTTAAGCATGAAATTGAAATTCCATGCTCATTTATGTACAATAATATAAATAAATCAGCGATACTTCTTTCAGTTGCAAAATATACTCGTATTGCATGGAGGTTTGCGTTTATGAATTAGGATTTCAAGATTAGGTTATTAGCTCTGTTTGGAAAATTTTTACAATAAAATAAGTAATGTATTTCTAATACTGTTCAAATTTCCAAGTAATTGAGTATAATTTCTATGTAATTTTGTATATTATTCTGTGTAATATTAGAAATTTAACAATACTTAATCTAAACAACACTACAGTATTAGAGGACTCGTGTTTATCTTGAATGACGATCTCTTTTCGATATTTAGAAAATTTCCGTTATATCTAAGTGAATTTTAAATTACGTTTTGCGTAAAATCATTTATTGTTACTTTTATTATCTGTCTTTATTGAATTATATTTTCTATTTTGGCAAGAGCTTACGAGAAACAGAAAAAAACTCGAGTTAATATTTGAAACAATTGGTATTTTAATAAAAATTGTTAGAGCACTTTTTGAGAAAAAAAAACACATTCTTTATTCATACGGTATGAGTTTTTTTGAAATGTGCCTTGAAAAATTGTAAATGTAAATACGAATTTGGTATTTACTCGACTTTTCGTATTTGAGTTATGCGTACACATATCGGACATTTTCTAAATACGTTTTTTGATCAGGGGCCTCAAAATATGTATTTTTGGTGCTAATTATTTCTTTCTCTATACGTACTATGTACATAGTGTATAGAGAAGATATTGTATTGAACCAAAAATTCGAAACCGAGATTTCACCGGAAATACACGTTTTGAGACACCCTGAATCCAGATAAAGCATTTTTAGAAACATTTCCGTGTGTGTATGTGTGTGTGCGTGTGTCAGTATAGCTCAAAAACCTAAAAATAGTTTAAAACCAAACTTGGTATTTGTTATCTTCCAATTTTTTTGAAAATTTTGATTTTCTCAAAAATCCTCTTGCGATTTTGATTAAAATGTCAAATATTAAAGAAATTTACAAGACAAATAAAATGTATGTCTTGACATTTCTGGAATAGCCTCTGAAGACTACTTTATTCTGGACGCATTTTACGGAATTTTGCATAACTGCTAAACCGTAAGAGATGGACAAAAAGTTACCACACAGAAACCGTAGAGCACATTGAAACACAATTGATGCTATATACCTTTTTTCCTGGAGTTGATCTTTTTTAAGATAGTCCTTGTTTTTAGTTTCAGCTTTGAAAGTATCTCATACAGGAATTTGTGAACTCCTGTCCATACAAAGGAACTTCAGTCACAAAGCAACCAGCTTTGACTGTCATTTTAACCTATGGCACTCCCTTATTTCGCTTCTACTTACAAGGAAGCAAGTAATACGACTATTTCTGCTATTTTATTCTCAATTAGAAGTAAATAGAAGCATAAGCTTTTTAACAATAGTTTGTTGCAGAGATGTAGAGAAAGTCAGGTGAATGGGACACATAAGATTCTTTTTGGGTGGAATTCAATGCTTCTCTCACCTATTATAGAGGTATACAGTAGCAAAGAAAGCAGAAGGACATCTTTGCCAATTAGCAAACTTAATGACGTCAACCCTATGACATAAAGATAAGACAGAAAAAAGAAACAACCAAAAAAGTAGTAACATGCTAAATGAATGATAGTTATATGATCGTTATCTTTTAGAAATAGTCCCAACATTTAAGATGCAGTTTTTGCCCTTAAAGAATACTTTAAGTGCAATCACGCGTCACGTTTCGGCCGAGAACGCGGGCTGGATGATACGAGGCAAACAACGGCATTATAAAAGCTTAATTTCCCTAGTATTTTACTCGTAAACTTTCATTAGTGTATAGCGTACACACAATTATCGCTTTATTTCACTAAACGTTATAGTAGTTACTCAAAGTAGTGTCCTTTAGCTTTCTGTCAGGGAATCTTCTATATATTTGCTATAGTAAAACTGTCGGCTTGAACCTATTTTCATGTAGGTAAGTATTGTATGTAAGTATTCGTTGTCGAAGAGTAAATTTTTCAACCGGAATTTCAGTTATCTAAATAACTTGCCTCACATGCAGCACATGTGCTTTAAAAGTAATTTGAAAGTAAGAGAGTACGTTTTCTAACACTTCGAATTGTTCAAAGCAACGACCAGTAACGCACAGCCCATGTGTTTTATGTTTAATTTGTACTGGAACCCGCGTAGCATTGGAAGAACATTTTGTCTACTAGAGCACCTCGTGCTGCATCTGCTTTCTCCCAATCGCCTTCTCGGTTCAGCCGTGACTCGGACACTTCGTATTATCATGGTATTTCATTATAAACAAGAAGCATCCTTTATGTGATGCACTAGAAATAATGAAAAGTGCTTTTCTTAAAACCCGTTTATAAGGAAGGAGAAAAGCAAAATATAGAACAGCGTGAATGAATGAGTAAAAGAATAATAGTATGGCGTGTTGTAGCGCAAAGAAAATAATGATAATATTTCTGGTGATGTGCATTTGAAAGCTTTTAACCAGATTGAAATTTTGAATTTTGTGAGTGGATCTAAATTATTTTACTGCAAAAAGGATTTTGAAAAAGTCAAGAAGAGGAAGAAAATAATGAAGTCCATTTCTGAAAAACTTTAACAAATAACATCTGAAGATTAGAGAGCGTCCAGCAACATACATGTACTTCCAGAACCACCATTTTAATTTTCCGAATGGGTAACCCAAAACTACATACAGTGTATGGGTAGATAACGTTGTTCGCAAAATAAATTTCAAATCTAAATAATTGAATACATAATGCAGTAACTCCTATATCCAAAAGACACGCAAGCTCTGCACTACAATGAAGGTATAATTTGAAGCAATGGACGGCACTTGTGGATTATTGTGTGTTAGTATTGATTAAAAATGTTTTTGATCAGAGAATCCCGTGTGCACGCGATTTATGATATTCTTAGCTCTTATTGGTGGAATACAACTTCAATTTACCGGATCAATGGGAGACGCTTCTAATCAAAGATATCAAAAGTGTTAAATTCAAACTTTAACCGTTCAACTAATTGTCCTTTAAAACGCTTATTCTTCTATCTGCTTCCGTTAAGGGTGATAACATTTTTCAAAAATAATTTTGTACATATCCTCGTGTAGATAAAAGGAACAGTGGAATACGCCAGGATTAAGGATTGTCAAATCTTTTAAGAGCTGGTCACTACGTGATGGCAATGAATTTACGTTCTCCTTGCTTGACTAGGAGAAGTAAAACGAATACTGACTTCCAATTTGAGAAAAATAAGTATTTTAATCATAACAAATAACAAGGAAAGTATCAGCAATTGTTAACTCCGCAAAAAATATATTTAATAGAAATTGTGTTTTGACGAGATTTATATTTTAGAGTAAGATTTTTCTCTCTCTCTCTCTCCCTCTCTCTCTCTCCCTCTCTTACACGGTTTACCAGTTGTGAAAATGCCATTCAGACTTCAGGGACTGTCCTTGAAAATCGTGGTGCAATTTTTGTGAAAATCAAACTGTACGAAAAATGTTCCTTGTAAAATATAGTTTGGGGCGAGATGCTTTTGTGTCGCATGCTTGGAAAATGCCGAAATTAAATTTCAAGTATGGAAACGCACGCACGCACACGCGCGCGCGCTTACCATTTTCTAAATCATATTTTTTATTCAGGGGTTTCTTAACGCGTATTTCCGGTGAAATCTCAATATTAATATTTTTGGAAATCAATACTTCCTATACTTACTATATGTAAAAGAGAAAGTAAAAAGAAAAATTATAATCTGGTGTGTTACATTCATGTGACTGTCTTCACTTTTTATCGTTTATTATTGGTTATGTACCTATTTTTATGTGCTAGCTGTTCTTCGTGTACTTCATTTTAATCAAGATAAATCCCCTACATTATATATTTCGGTATAGACACAAAGGGAAAAGCAATGGTAAAATATTTAAGATCATGGATGCTATATTTTGCCTTAAAATTTCATATCAATCGCAAAAAACAAACGACAACCGACAGTACCTTTTACAAGAACTAAGTGTTGATACATTTGAACCAATAATAATTACGTATATCTCCGAAATGGAGATACATTTTATATAAAATATATTTGAAATAAATGGATTTCAAAGCGATATTTTTGTCTGTCACTAGGCATATACCAATTACCATTTGCAAGATTATACAAAAGTGCATTCCGAATAAAGAGAACTTGACACACGTTTACATTTTATGCGGTAGAATACAAACTTTGTTCCTCAGAAGTAACTTATTAGTAGCTTGTTTGCAGTGAAAGATTGATAAATAAAACGTGCCATGCTATTCTGCGAACCATGCATTTTAAATTGTATTCTTTTCTTAATTTCATCCATGAGAGCTTGCAACGAATTTATTACGAAGATTCATTTATTTTCATTAATTTACGCACACCTGAAAAACTTAGGTCAATGAAAACTCCTTTTTAAATTATTATATTTCTAGTTATTTTGTTTGCTGAATATAAATTTTAGATCACATTACTCCGTAATAAGCCCTTTTTGGTTAAGGTAAGCAGTAATCATTCTGTAGGAGAATTTATGTTTACTAATTTTAATGGAGTAAGGCGATGAAACAAAACGTATTTGATTCTGACGCTATGCATATTTTATAGGAAGTAGTCGCAGTAGATAAAGATGTCATTATTCTTTTCTTGCCAGATTTTCTGAAACGTCTCAAAGTAACGTCAGACAGTTTTCTAATAATGTATCAATCCTCCATATATGCCACTACGCTATCTTGTAGTCACGACTCTCGATATCTTAATATGTTTGTGCTCCCCAAATTTAACCAAGGTGATAGGATTAACGAAAATATCCTGAAATGCTTCGAAAATTTAGTATATACTCCATAACTTTGACTTATCCATATAGTGACGTGTTAAAACTCATTATTTCCGAAAGACGTAATAACCATATTTCTATCGCAGATAATGATATCAGGCAAGCTGTACGGCACCCTAATGCTATTTGCAAGCAGAGTTTGTCTCACATTTTATATCTGTGGACACGTATGAAGCTCCTATCAGTCCGTTACATATAGAAGCAGAGGTGCAACTGCCTAGCACTAAGGCCTTGTGGACACTTGATGAAGCATGGTGGTATGCTACAGGGATGAAAATTAGAAATCTGACAAATCCTAACACAGGTATCGCCTAAGATATGCTCTTCCAGCTTGTGTGTAGCTTAAGAGCAGTGAATTATCGATACATAGGGGACTTACTGCAGTATGAAATACAGCTCAGTATTAAGAGTAACCTGTCTTCTAGGCTGAATGAAGTGGCAGCAAGTCAAACATTTGAGGTATAACCTTCGCCCAGCGATGGTCTCTCTCCATCCATACTACCAGGTTTATTTTTGGGTCTAAACGAGTACTCTGACTTAGTCGAGTAGTGCTGAAACAGCCGACTTAACATATTTGACGTGACTGGACACGTATTTATAGCGAGCGACGTAAAATAAATAAAGGGGAAGAATAGGCACGTTTCTTAAGATGGAATCAATGGAGTTTATCTTTTATGTCAATTCAATAGGTCGTTCATAAGTCATCGACTTCATGATTACACTTTCACTGTTCCAGGTTGGGAACACTCGCGACTTACAGGATCTGCTTACAATATGCAATACGGCGCGGCATTGAGGGAAGCTTACAACACGGCTGAATCAAGTCCTGGAAAGGAAGCGGCAGGACACAAGTAATGCCTTTTCCCATTTTTGATAGTGTTTAACGCCCATTTTTACTACATATGACACCGCAGGCGATACCTTTGTCCAGTGATGTATTCGTTTCCCCTCAGCTGCGAGTTATGTGCTTGAGTACGCGTGATTC
The DNA here is from genome assembly GCA_030762935.1 of Hymenopus coronatus. Classification (NCBI taxonomy): domain Eukaryota; kingdom Metazoa; phylum Arthropoda; class Insecta; order Mantodea; family Hymenopodidae; genus Hymenopus; species Hymenopus coronatus. Next base: position 99,872,663 of record CM060897.1, read on the forward strand.
AGAGGAGTTGGAGTTGGAACAGTCAAGACAAGAAATTGTTGTTGATTGATACATATCAGCATTTATCTGAAACTTCAATTTAAATAATTTGTCTTCTGCTGCTGTTGAGGAACGTAAGTAGGGAAGGATAAGGCACTTAGTTTGTGATCGGAGGAGTAGGGTACCACGAAATCTAGTGCCGTTTCCGGATAATATGTGTTATCTCTGTCTATGTAAGGCATGGCAATGTGTCTATTAAACTGTAAAACAGAAGGGAACACAAAGGAATACTGTGCTATGTCTGTAATAACATAACAATTCGGTTTTATGTATTGACGATTTTATTATGAGACGCTACAGATTATTTTGGATTTGAAAGCATTTAATAAAATGTTTATAAAGGTTAATTGTTTACATGAACGGGGTTTTAAAAGTCCGATATGCTCCATTTACATGACTTTCTCTTGCTTTTCTGTGAACAAAATATTCTTACATTTTTATTCTTCTTATTATTATTTGCTTCTTTGTAAGTAAAAAGGAAACAAGGGAACACACTAGTCTAACGCGGTAGTCAAATCTTTTGATAGCTGATCGCTATGTGATGCTTGGTCAAGAGTAAAACAAAATAAATATGAAAAGAATGACGATTTCTCTTTGGTAAAAGTTTAAATATTTTAATTTTTAAATCAATAACATGGCAAATCTCTGAAATGGTTAAATCTACAAAATACACACAAATTGTGAGTTTTAACGAGATTTATGTTTCTTGTGTAGTAAATTTGTGTCTCTTATCTTGCATAAGAGTTGTCCAGAATAAAGAGGTTTTCATAGGCTATTTACAGAAAATTTAAGAAATACATTTAATTTTCCATAATGATACCTTAAGCATATGATATTTTAAACCAAATTTTTGGAACAATTTTTGAGGTAACAAAAATCTTCGAAAAATGTTCCATGTAAAGGGAAATTTGGAATAGGGGTATTTTCTTGAAAATCTTCGTGTCGTATCCTTGGAAAATGTTTAATTTAATCGTATAGTTTAGTATCTAACAGACTTTTCGTTTTTAACTATGCTGTTCTCACTCGCATATACGCACACAGACTTTTTTCTAAAAAGTATTTTTGGATTCAGGGGCTCTCAAAACGTATATTTTTGGTGAAGTCTCGGTAGTGAATTTTTAGGTAGGAATACAACACGTACCTTCTCTATTATATTCGTTGTTCATTCGTGTACATTTACTATTTGCTTAAGACAATTACCTCACAAAAGATGCACAGGAGACAAATTGTAATGCAATGTTCCTTTTTCGCAAAATAGAAAAATTCTGGATGACTTCTCAATTTTCACCTTCAGCAGTAAATATGTGCAATAAACCATCTTAGAATGGGATTCACCCAGAAGCATTTCTCTTAGTGCTCATACCTCTCTTACCATGGGCTACATCTTCCTCACCGACTATTTCTGGCATTATGCGACTGTTTTACGGATGTATCTTCCTGTATGTGGCTCTCACTATTGCTTATTTTCCTTGGGCCTCACAAGTTTTAAACTCGAGATTTAGTTTTGGAAAAGTACTCAACATATTTACCATTTCCTCGCCATGATAACGCAATTTAACAATGATTAGTAAAAGTTAAAGGTACCACCACAGATGAGCTCCAAAACCGGGGCAGAGTTGCAGAGTCAATGTGGCTCTTTGTGCTTCCTATGTTACCTTGGGAGGGAGGGGTGAGGTAGACACCAGATCCGGGAGGTGACGTGCGTGAGCATGGACGGGGTCCACAACAATTTCAGATTGAATGCATATGGCCCGTTCAAGTCTAGCCGCAAGCCCAAACCTTTGGAGTTCCTTAAGGAAAGACGCTTACAGTTGGCAGGTTCTTCGTTGGTTTTGAAATAATTATGGTGAATGTGAGGAAGGAAATTATGGGTACAGGAAATGCACAGAAAAGTCCTGGAAGAAGAGGAAACACCCCAGAATTTTCCACGAATCCAAAAAAGCCACGGATGGTTTAATGGATGGCATGGTCAGATTGGGCAGTCGTCGGGAATCGAATCCGGTACTCCCGAATGTGAGCCTTACGTGTTATCACGGAGGCATTTCGCTTGGTCACTGAAAATGTGAAGCATTAATTTTGTAAATATGTTGTAATTCAAAAACATGTTAAGGATACCTTGTATTTCTCAGACACAACACATTGAAAATCGAAACTCTACTTAACGATCACAATAATGACGAGGGCTAGGCAAACCAACACTGTTCAGACTAGATCATGACCCTAGTTAGAGATATCAGTCTGCTCCTGCTACGCCTTTGCTTCGTCCTGGCTTGAGGTGTGCAATATTTTACCTTCTCTAACCCTCCCCTCCACATTGCCTAGTGCGGTAGGGACCTACCAGTTGCTATGGTATCCTAAGGCTCTTGAAAGCTTAACGAACATAAAATAACTTAGTTTACCGTCAATACTTACACCAGTGTCGATGGCATGTTGAAGAAAACAATGCCGAGTGTTAAGATATAAGGATTTGCGATAACAGCTGTACCCACGGTCATGGCTCCACTTGGCTCTAAGGAGAAAATTAGTTTGTTTTTTCGTGAGGACGGATGTGCACATGAGACCAGGGTGCAAGAGAGCTTTAAATTCGTACTGAAAAGATACACAATTTTGTTTTATTGTTTGTTCTTTCGTAAGTTGTAAAGTAGAATCAGAATAAAAAAAACATGTAAATCGACAATGGTGTGTACTATTTCAAAAGAAGTTGAGAACGCCGTGCGCTTTATTGGTAAACTTCTAGTCAATTCATCATTTCCTGATCTACATCACTATTTTGTAGCTCAGATGAAAGAGCAGCAGTCTAGGAAACCGAATATTGTTGACTCGGATCCTGTCTATGATAGTGATCTTTTAATCCCTATTCAACCTTTCCAAAATTACTTTGACATTTTAATAACATTTATTATAGGAATTTCTCAAGAAAATGGGCATACAGAAAGTTGTCAGCCTTTTCAAGTAATGCAAAATTGAGATCTTTTTAAAAATACAAGTCTATTATACCAAGAATTTGGTTAGAATAGACAAATAGTAAAGACTCATTCACTCCCCCGAGTGGTGAAGGATAAGGTTACTGTTTGATTTGAATGATGAATCAGTATTTCTGCAATATACAATTATCAGCATTTTTGCAGTTTAATATCAATGTCCCAATTGTGATACCGAACATTAATGAACATTTTAACAGATAATAAACGATAAAACAGGTTTGTTTTATAATTCATTTATGTTTCCGAAATTCTATTACAATAAAAACAACTGATTTTCTAAAGTGACAAAAGTAAATGAATTTCAGCACATAGATAGTGTATCTTCAATTACATTCTTGCCAAACATCTTTATACTCTTTATATGCTGTTTGACATTGCAGTGATTGTGGACGAAAATCCTTCTCTGGCTTTAATTGTATGGGAGTTTCGTTGCAAAATATTTTGCTTCCTCTCACAGTGAAATACCCACGCCCAAATTCTTCCACATATTCAAGCAACTTTTGTGTGTGTTTATTTCTGTCTCTCTTTTACAACTATGTACTATCTTAAAAGCGAACGACAGATTTCTGTACATGTTGATAAAGAGTGTATGTCGCACTGCCATGTAGGACTGAAGGTATAGACGAGACATGTACCGGGGTGTTGTCCATACACAAGGGTCTCGAGGCAATGAAAATGCCAAGGTCTAGACATATAAAATAAAGAGCACAATGTTTAAAAAGCAATTTCGCTCCACACAATGTTTGACTTGGGCAACTCTTTCCTTCGCTCCTGACCTGAGAGCCGACCTGGTTATGTTTCTGACACACAACCATCATACGCTTAAGAATACACATCATGCAAGTGCCTTCCAGCCACTGAGGTAAAATACTCTCGTTTCCCACACCTATTGCGCTCCTTTGTTTAATCGAATAGGAGGCCCGGTAAGAGCGGAATACAACTGATAAGAGGATTATGCCAACATTAAATAAATAACTATATAAATAAAATGTTATATGGAGCAAAGTGCATTCACATTTTTTGCTCTGAACTCTGGATAACGGGAATCCAGGGAACTTTTAAGCTTTAGTCAAAACTTTTTGCAAGTGAATTTCTCTATAGTGGCACTGAAATTCCGTTCTCTTTGCGTGTGATGACGCAGGTATTTGTAACAGAACTGAAGAACTAGAAAACGAAAAAGTAATCAAACGAGGCGTCTAGATGCGGGAATGCCACCTGATTCATCCCTCGTTTGGGTACAATGAGGGTTTTATCGGTATGCCGTATAGAGGTGCGAGAACCGGTTTACTCATTGGTTTTACTCAAACCGTCCCCACCCCACTGTCAAAAACATTTTTTTCGTAGCAATATATAGATTTGTTTAGAAGTCCATTATTCTATCTTGAAGTCACCTTGTTACACCATTAATTTATATAATAAATTAAGTTGTAACCCCGCACTACGTCCATAGTCGCTGAACATGGGTGCACGGCTTGCTTCGTAATTCATTGCTGTTTATTGGCATGTGTTGTTACACTACGTTAGTGGACTTTGTGTCAACGGTAGGATCTTTTACCATCGCAGCTGTGATTGCTTCACCAGTACGAGTGAACATGTGTTCTGTTGGAAGGTTCTTTGACCTCGAAGCCCGCACTGTTACACTGCAATGTTCTGCACGTGCGACGAATTTCAGTCACGCGATCAACAGGTTTAATAAGGGCAACAAAGCCTGTCCAGAAATAAGATTTTACTGGGAATGCATCACATGCAACAGCTGAGTCAGCTTAAATGGGAGTTTTGTAGTGAGCTGCAATCGTCACTGTAGCAAACGTCTAAAAGAAACTATATGACAGAACTGTTTAAAAAGCATTGGGGAAAGTTGTTTGTGAGTAGAATCTGTTTGTAATGCATTTGTGGAAGAAATAGAGAGTTGTTTGTTGGAAGAAAAAGAGTTATATTATTAAAGTTAATGTTGCTGCCTTATAGGTTCCTACATCCTTGCAGCGATTTCGACCAAATTTGGCACACATGCTCTAGGTCAATAAGTGGGGCTTACATCACAAAAAGCAAATTCCAACGGAAGAGTGGGAGGACAAAAGGCAATCTGGGATGCTCAGGATGAAGGCAACACTATTTTAAGACTTATGATAAATCAAAGAATGCTTTCTTCATTACTTTGAACATGGTAATGCAAAATGTACCTCTAATAGGAAATGACACCTTTTTCTAGTAGGATGGGAGACAGTTTGGAGGTTTTCAGTATGAATGGGACAAGGCTAAAAATACTGGGGATGGTATCACAAATACCACCAACAGAAGAGAGGATGGAACATGAGTGGGGGGCAATTGTGACGATTCTCAGCGCGAATGAGCTCAATAGTTTAAAGTATAAATAAAATTTGGTGTTGCACTCACGTGCCTTTATCTATTCACTCTTATACAATCTTACACATGCTTATTCTTCTATATACTTCAATTCACTGAGAAAAACATTTGCAATAATTGGTTTGTCACAAATTTCCTTGAGGTACTAGCGGATCCGAGTAATACAGTAGGTTTAAGTGGGAGTTAAATCTTTTAAGAGCTGGTCGCTGTAAATTTGATTTAGAATTAGTTTCTCTTGCAATGCCAGAAAAAAATAGAGTACTTTTTTACATTTGAAAAAAATATAAGTATTTAGAAATTCAAATCAATGAGCATAAATATCTTGGAAATGGTTAACTGTACGGAATATATATAAATTGTGCGCTTTAACAAGACTTGTGTTTAAATGTAGTAAGAGTTTCTCTTACGGTTGTACAAAAATCGCTTAGAATGAAGAGGGATTCAGCGGATTTTCCTAGGAAATTCAAGATCCACATTTAATTTTTTATGGACATATCTTGAACATATGGATTTTAATCGAAACCTTACATACATTTTTAAGAAAGTTAATGTTGTCGAACAATGATCCATGTAAAGGTTAGTTTATGATAGGACGCAATTCTTATAACATCTTGCTGAAATACCAGGTTGGGTATATAACTGACTTTTCGTTTTTGAGTAATGCCATTCAAAGACACAGAAAACCGCGTGTACGCATACACGCACCCATGCATGCAGATACACTGGACATTTTTATAAAAATGATTTGTTTTTGTGGATCAGGGGTTTTGGAGTATCTCAACATCAAATTTTTGCGTGGATTACAAAATTCTCTTACATGTGATGGAGAAAATAATAAATGTTACTCCCTGGCCGTAATGGGTGATGGTGTTAAAATTGTTCACTTGGAGATAGTTTGTGGGATTTTCAATACGAAGAGAAATTTGATATATGAAGGTTAGTTGATAAAACTAAATGAATACATTGCTATTGGTGTTGTAGTTTCTTTAATGCAAGTATAAATAAAGCTATTTTTGATGTTTTGCCAAACCCCTGAAAGCCCGGGCAACGCTGAATACTTCTGTTTGTGTAGTATATTTCAAAATGATGTATTCTTTCACATTGAGTTAATGGCCAACAAAGCTGATTATAAATGGTTTATCTGTATACATTTAAACATTATTACCACATTTGAAAAAAAATAGGAAGATGCCGAATCATGATGCTCTTAGGTGGCTGTGAATTGGTAATGAATAAGAAAGTGTTGAGATGTATACATGACGTTTTTAGTGTAAAACTCGACTGAATTGGGAACTGCTGTATCTTTAATAATGCACAGAGACATAATAGTGCACCCTCATTGACCTTAACCAGGTGTTCTTGAAATATGTGAGCATTGCAGAGGAATTATTATTAACGCTGAAGTGGGAAGGCCGCACAAAACAGGCTAGAGAAGCTTCACTGAGAAATGAACCCGGTGCCGCATGTTTAATTCAAGCAAGCAGCACTATTAGTGTCCGGCCAAGTGCCAAACGCAATATGAGGATTCCCTTGCTCCATCGATATTTCATGGAGAGCCAACATGGCACAGAACCTCTGGCCCAGTTTCCTGTAATACCAACCTCACAACACACGGTTTCTGAAACATTAAGAATGGCTAATTTAATTTTCTGTAGAAACCAGTGGTAATCAATTTCAGTAATACATATATCTACATTATTAATCTTCAAAATTAATTATTTAAAACGATTAGGGAATATGAGGTTTGTAGTTGTCATTTTGAAAATGAAAGATTTGGAGTCCAAAAAAACGGAAAAATCCACAGCATGAGGCTATGAGTGATTTCTATGTGGTTTTCTATATTCTGTTAGTAAATAGTTTCAACCATATAAGACTTGGAGGTTGAAACTAATGATAGCTTCACGGTAAAGCAGCCTTATGAATGGGATGACGAAGTTTCGATCATCTTAAGATGTTTCATTTTCCTCAATAACTCCTTCCAAAGAAATGCCAAGTATTTTAAAATAGATGAAAGCTTAAGTTATAGCAGTTTTATTATGTTGTAACAGAACGATAAGGATCTATATCAATAAGGTGCGTTCAAAAAGAAACGAGCCGGAGGTATCAGTACCGAAACCAGCACCTGTATGTTAGAAGTATTGGCCCTGGCTGTTGAGACACTAGTCCCACTGTGACACAAGGCGGTGAATGGCTGTCTCATAAAATTCCCGGGGCTGCGATGTGAACCAGTTCCACTAATACAGCTGGACGTCGTCTTCCGAGGTGAATCGTTTGCCACTCGGAGCCTTTTTCAAGGGGAAAAAAATTTAGCGTAATCACAGGGAGAAATGTATGGGTTGTATGGAGGTGACTGAGAACCTCCCATTTGAATTTCTACAAGAGTGCCGCGATTGTGTTGGCCGTATGAGGCTTTGTACTTTTGTGAGATTGCCTGGTCGTTTTGATTTGATCGCTTGGCGAAGGTTGGTCAAGGTTTGTGAGTAACGCTGGGCATTCACTGTTGTCCCGTGCTGCAGAAAGTGTATCAGAAGGGGGCCATCTTGGTTAAAGAAAAACGTCTGCATAACCTTTCCTGCATTCGTATGGATGGCCTTGGTTGTTTTTTTTTTTTTGTGGTGGTGACCCTGGATGCTTCCATTGGAGACTTTGTCATTTTGATTCTCGTTCGAAGTGATGACACTATGACTCATTCCAGCCATCACTCGGGCCAGGAACTCATTCCCCTCCCTAGCCTAGCGCTGCAGATGACCCAGGAAGTGTGAGCACTTCCGACGCTCAATTCGACCTCGGCGGCTTTGACTTTCTCTGTCACTCGGTGGTTCTGGGTAATGAGTGCATCAACCTGCTGGAAGATGTCATCGGTACTACAGTGTGGTGCTCCAGACCGTGCATCATTGGCTAACGACCCGTCCTTCACTGAAGCCTTTACCCTTGCAAGGGACATGCAGTGTTCGCCGTAAACTTGTGACATTCGTCGACGAATGTCCGTCCCCACTACTCCTTCCGCTGTCAGAACGAACACCTCTTTGCTCTTCTTTTGACGAGGCGTTGCAATGCGACTGGCATCGTTGGACGATTGATGCATGCTGCTCCTAGCTGTGTATGGCCAGGTGATGTGCACGCATGCCCTCTAGAGGCGGGCTGTGAACTACCACGCTCTGATCGGAACCACACCTCGTTTCACACGCGACGATATTACCATACTGTCACCGGTTTGTACATTCCAGACTCCGGCTCGTTTCTTTTTGAACGCTCCTCGTTTCTTTTTGAACGCTCCTTATATATACCTTGGGAAGCGCTATATGTAAAGGTAGTATCACAGAGATAAATAAAGGAAATTGGAGGTATAGGATCATTGAAAAATCTGTTCAAACATTAAACAACTATACATATAATATTAAAGACAGGAAAAAAAAAACAAAAAAAAAAAAACCAAGAACAATCACAATCTGGGAAAACAATGGGTTTACAAAACATGGGAGGATAAAAAATTAATTCAGAATTGGGAACACGATTACGAAAGATTCCGTTCTCTTGTTCAATGGATAGCATTCTGTATGCGACCCATGCACAACATTTTTAGATAGTGTTTGGATTATTGGCAATTTCATGTGAGTGGCATTTTCAGTTATAATGGGGTTGTTGGGTGTACCAGGAAAACTTGGACTTTACGGTGACGCTACAACCAAACGTCGGCCAGGATAAAACTGCGCGGCCAACACTTTCTGCAGATCTCGATCCGACCGAACTTTGGTTTGGGTTATTTTTAAAGAATAAATTTTGCTGACATATCCAACAACTTCACTGTAGCTGAAAGATTATATCTTACAAGAAAGTACCAATATTCCAAGAATTTATTTGCAAAATGCTGTGTCGGAGATAGAATCCCGTACATTGAAAGACAGAGCGGCCGAGAACATTTGTAAACTTCATTGATTGCCCAAAACTATGCTTTTTGGAAAAGTTGCCAGTGCTTTATTAACAACATTGTTTGTCAAACACTGTGATATTTTTTCCTATATTAAATATTATAACACTTTTAGTGATTTAAATTTTGAACTTCTAAAGTTCCATACATATGAGAAGATGTTTGGGCTCTTAAGAATGGAATGCGAAATATCATAAGAATTTGAAAAGAAGAAAGGAGAATAGCAGGATGAAAGTTTAAACCCTCTTCTATTTGTAAGTAGCAGTCCGAGTGTGAAAGAGGACGGTCGTGTTTTGTGTCTTGCTCGTAGCTACCTGGAAGAAGTTCGACAGTGGAAAGCGTACGAGATCTCATTGAACAGTTGAGGCAAGAAATGCGTGTAGGATTTGAAAAGTGCAGCCTAAAATCGCTGGAAAGTGCCGTGGAGAATGTGACAGTTCGTGCTCTGGAAGAGAAAATGGATTATTTAGAGAACCAATCTCGTAGAAATAATATTGTGCTATATGGTGTGACGGAAGAAGCGGGAGAGAGTTGGGAGATGACGGAGGAAATAGTGAAAAGGGTCATCTCACAAATAGGAATCGAACTCCGCGAGTTTGATGTGGAGAGAGCCCATCGAGTAGGTCGACGTGGCAATGTAAGGCGACCTATTGTGTGTAAACTGGCTCATTATAAACTCAAGGTGGCCATCCTTCGAGATGCTCATTATTTACGGGGAACGGGAATAAGCATTAGCGAGGACTTTAGCCAGCGTGTAAGAGAAGAGAGAGAGAGAATTCTTAAAGGGACACATGTTCGAGGCCAGGAGGCAGGGCTGTCATGCCGTATTGCGCTATGACAAGCTCTTCATTAACGGACGAGTCTGGAACCGACAGGAGCTGGAGCGCATGGAACAGCCTAGAAGTAGTGCGGAAACCGAACCCAGGACAGGGCAGCTTGAGCAGGTAGCCAGTGCTTCAGCCCAGCAGGCAGCAGGTCCCTCAGCAGAACATCAGGTGCCTCAAGTTATGTCGACAGGGAGGGGCAAAGAGGAGAGGAGGGTGAGACAGTAATCGCCGGAAAAGCCAACAACAACTCCCCTCCGTGCCCTTAGGCTGACAACAGCTCGACAAAGGGTCAGCCAAGTTGTAGGAAGACCATCAGCAAGGAAACAATAGGACCCAACCCCTTCTCTGAGGGTTGTCACATGGAACATCGAAGGCTTCAAAAAAAGGTTGGGTAGCGAGAATTTCTTGTTTCCTTAGTGATTTTGACGTTGTATGTTTAACAGAAACTTGGTTGAAAAACGGAGAAAATGTAACACTTGCTAATTTCCGTAGTTTTAGTAGGGGAAGGGAGACACGGGGAAGGAGGGGAAGGTGGCCAGGAGGGGTATCAGTTTCATTCAGGTCTGAGCTGGAGGCTGAGATAACTAAATTAGAAATCAGTTTGGAAGGGGTGATTGCTGTATCTTTGGCACAGGGGGGAGTACAAATAATAGTTATAGGATTATACAACCAGCCAGCAACGTCCAAGTATGCAAACAGGAATTTCTTCAGTGACTTAACCGAAACGTTAGTGCAGTTACAGGAAAAGTTTCCAGGAACTGAATTAATTCTCTTAGGAGATTTTAATGCGAGGTTAGGAGCGGAGAATATTTCTCTAACGGGGGGTCATCAATGGGGGGGGGGGGAGGAATTCCGCGAAGGTCAACGAAAGAGCAAGGATAGTTTTATTAATGGGGAGGGCAGACAATTACTTGCTTTCTGCGATGCCTTCTCTTTAGAAATAATGAATGGCAAGTACGGTGAGGATCGAGAGGGAGAACTCACTTTCATAAATGAAAATGGGGGTAGTGTAATAGATTTTATTTTAATAAGTCAGGGTTTAATTGGCAGAATTAGAAATTTTTGGGTGGGGGATCGTATAGAGTCGCATCACTGTCCGGTTGCCCTGGAACTTAATATAGAGACGGCCATGGCGGCGCTAGCACCTGAAGAGGGGCAGGGGGACGAAGGGAGGTTCATTAGTAAATTTATATGGAAACCGATAGAAAAAGAAGTATTTATTGATAAATTAGAAAGAAGATTAGGGGAAAGGAACGCAGGCAAAGCGGAGGAACTAACGCATATAATAGCAACGGCTGCGGGGACAATGAAAGTCCAAATGCATGGTAAGGTAAAACGATTCAATGGTTGGTATGACCAGCAATGCAAAGCTGTAAAGAAACAAGCAGAGGAGGCTCTGTCAAAATTCAGAAGCGAGGGGGGAGATGATATTAGGAAACTGTTTACAAAAAAGTGAAGGGAGTATAAACAGCTCTTACGGGAAAAGAGAACTATGTGGCAAGACAAAATTACTCAGAAAATTAGTAATATGTTAACACGGGGTGATAACTCTGAGATGTGGCAAGTAGTAAAACATTTAAGAGACAACCGTCAGGCGCCCAACGAAATTTCTCCCAGAAAATGGGCAATGCATTTTATGGGAATATTCGGGAAAGGTGAAAGGGAAGGAATTATTATAAAGGAAGTGCAAAATTTGGAAAATCTTGAGATCCCAATACTGGACGAAGAAATATCAGCACGAGAAGTAGCACAGGCGCTGAGGAGTCTGAAGGAAGGCAAAGCTCCAGGGTTGGATTGCCCCCGGAAGTTTTTAAAGCCGCAGCCAATGTTAATGAGTTTGGTAGGAGTATGCTCCAGATATGTAACAGATTGTTTATTGAGGGGAATTACCCTACCTGTTGGGGAAAGGGCATTATTCATCCCATTTATAAAGGGAAGGGAACTATTGGAAATCCGGATAACTATAGGGGGGGGGTTACTCTTTTGTCAATTATGGAGAAACTTTAATGTAGAGTGTTATATAACCGAATAAAGGACTGGGAATCTAAATTTGGCAAACTTTCAAAATTTCAAATGGGTTTCAGAGAAGGACACAGTGCCATAGATGCCGCTTTTATATTAGACACTTTAAGGACGAAGCAACTGTTAGTTAAGCGGGGAAAGCTTCATTGTGCTTTTGTGGACTTTAAGAAGGCATTTGACTCTATCAATTGAAATGCATTATGGTACAAACTAGGCAGAAAGGGGTTATCAAGTAAAATGGTTAGAGCATTGCAGGCAATGTATCTGTGAAGTACGACAGAAACAGTGTGTCCGAGAGCTGCCGAAGCTATAGGGGAGTGAGGCAGGGTTGTATTTTATCTCCCTTGCTATTTAATCTCTTTGTGGATGATATTACTGATACAATGATAGCAGAGAATATTCAAGCGCCAGTAGTAGCGGATTTGCAGATCCCAACACTTTTATACGCAGACGATTTAGTATTGTGCTCTACGACAGTAAACGGATTGCAACGAGGACTGGACAAACTTAAGAACTATTGCGATGAATGGCTACTTACAGTTAATGTGAATAAGACTAAGGCAATGACTTTCAAAAAGGGTTGTGTTTATAGCAGGGAGGAGACTTGGACATATGCAGGACAGATACTGGACAATGTTAAATCTTTTGTGTACTTAGGACTCACATTTACAATGAACGGAAAATGGACAAAACACATTGACATTGCGAAACACAAGGCCAGGGTGAAAGCGGCGGAAGCTCTCCGGATACGCTGCAGAATTCCGAATATCTCCATAACCTTCATGGAAACTGTATACGGAGCGACAGTTAGATCCACGATGACATACGGAGGAGAAATATGGGGGTGGGAACAAACAGGAAATCTGGATCAAGTGAGGACCCAATTTTTGAAAGGAATTCTGGGTGTAGGGAGGGGTACGGCAAACTGCGGAATAATGAGGGAATTCGGGGCACATAGTGAAACGATAGAGTGCAAAATCAGAGCAGTTAAATATTGGATGAGAATCGTTCACGGAAACCAATCTCTAATTAGGGCAGTCTGCTACCGTGAACAGTTGCGAATGGAAGGTAATTTGACGTGGGCATCAAAATTAAAGAAAGGGTTGGAAACCATTGGGATGGGAGACATTTGGATGGCGGGGCAGGAAAACGCGAAGTATTTGGAGAAAAATTAAGAAACGTCTCTGTGATATTGACAGACAGCAAATGATTGCGCAATGCACAGAGAAGGTGTCATTAGAAGTACAGTCTGGGCTGAAATCGGAGTGGGGTATGGAGCAATACATCAAAACAGGTACCAAACTCATTAGAGAGGGGCTCGCGTGGATTAAACTAGGAGCATGGAGGAGCACGAAAATTTCTGACGAGAATGGTACGAGAATCTGTCCCATTTGCGAGGAGGAAGAGTCGTCGACTCACATCTTGGCAAGATGTAGGGGTACGGAGGAATGGTGGGAAAAATATTTGCCGCGATTTTTTACCACTGCGAATGTAGGGCTAGAAGCATGTTGGACGCTACTGGCAGGCACGGAAAACATGGACGGGCTAGGTAAATGTATACTTAAGGCAAGACAGCTGAGATCAACTAAACAAGTGACTACAATGTTCTACATACATATATATTACTTAGGTCACTTGTGCTAGGGTTGTATATATTATGTGTATATATGTCTTTTAAGTGTAATTATCTATTATAAGAGGGTGCATTTATGAAGGTGTACTTTGTGCTGTAAATTTAAATTGCTATATTTTAATATCTTTGTATCTTTATTTTCGGATTCACTCTTAATTTTATTGTTGTTTAATATTGCTTTTGACTGTGTATTTCCTTTGTCTTTTTATTTTCGTGTTTACTCTTCTAATTCTTTGTTGTGGTTGTTGTTTTAATATTGCTTGTAATGTGTATTACAAAAGCACGTACGGTCTGTGGACCCGTGCGACTGTTGAAATTCTATGTATGATATTGCTATGTTAATAAATACTTATTCATTCATTCATTCATTCATTCATTCAAGTATTTGGATGAAATATTAACGCTATGCAAAATCTGAACCTGAAAAATTAAAGTTGGAAACTGGAAATTTCCATCACTCTATTTATAAGCACTCGTGCATTGGGATGATATACCGTGTGATCAAATTTATTCTGTTTTTACCGTTACAAAATTTAAATTGATTATATCACTGTTATGGAGGGAATCTCTCTAGGTCGAATAGCTCTGAGGACCTGCTGAAGAGTGTACAAAGTCATGATAGAGAGCAGGAGAGAACGGAATGGATATATAAACGCTTTTGGTACTCTAAACATTAGTCACTTCTAGCGTTGTCATGGATATATCAACAGCTTTTGAGCTTTGAACATGAGTTACTTCTATGAGCTATCATGATCTTAACAATGCCTCTCACGGGCTGAACGTGAGTTATTCTGCAAATGGATGTATCTGTGGATGACACCAGCTCTCTGTTTGCTATTTGTTTCGTACGGCTGTTTAGTTTCTTTGATCTGTCTTTTTTATATTTATGCACGAGAACAGATGCAAGTAACAGCAAAAAACATAATTGATTCTATATAAGGAAGAAGGTTAAGATGGTTAAGTAATTTAGAAGAAAGACATTGGAAGATGGACATTAAAACGATTGGCAGGCATTAGAAGAGATGTGGATGGATGCTGAGACAATCTATGGAAGATAGCCAAATAATAAATAATGATCGAAATAACAGGAAAGGACAGGGATGTGGGTGCTAGACACTGCATGATGCAAACACACTCGCTTAAATATAAATATGCTTGTGTACTACCTGTCTGAAGAAAGAGTGCAATTTGGTTAAACTTTTTCCAGGTAAATAGCACCTTATGGTATTCGAACCTGGGTGTTTACCAACGTAAATAAGAACGAATGCTTAATAATCGCAAATAATAAATATAAACAAACAGAATACCACTTCTCTTTAGTAGGTAACAAGAAAACATTACTAAGGCATAAATGCACCAACCTAAGGCGTTGCTATCATTCACCTTTTTATAAGACGATGTCACGAAAACTGGCGAAGTTCAGTGAAAGCGCGAAGAAATTCCTAACTTTCAATCATGGAAAATAGATGCTCGGTTGTGCACTTCGCTCCATTGCAATGCAATTTATAGTTTCCATGCACTGGTTCCGTCATGGCTTTCTTTAAAGTTTGCTAGGAATGGTGTGATAAGCAAGGCAATATTGTCTTGGCCGCTAGATCGGGTCGTGGAAGGTCCCGCTGATTAACGTTTAAGTGGCATTTTGGTTCGTTAACGTCCATCAGGTAATGGATGTGGAAGACATTAATTTTGTCTTGGCCGCCATATTGGAGCCCAGCTCAAATTCTGTCGCGGTAAAAGCCGAACACATTTGATCACTTCGTAGTTATAATAGCAGACTCACCTGCAAGATTATAGATGACCTATCAGTGACATGAAAAGCTATTACAAAAACGGATCATAATTTGTATTAATAAAGGTAAAATAAGTGGGTGTCCAAATTGGTCATACAGAAGAAAGATCTATATACTTCGTTTCGTAGTTGGCTTACCTTCCCCGTATTTGTAAGACTGACACCCCCTAGGCCAATGCCTAGTGGTCAGAAGCAGTGATGGCAGGGAGTACAGGATATATTAAAATTATCAGTACATCAAATAGCATCAAAAAAGTCCGGTAAAATATTAGTATAACGGTAAAAATCTAATGTGTTCCATTTACATGACTTTCTCTAGCTGTTTCACAAACAAGCTATTCTTACAAAATATCATTCTTTTATCTATATCATGCTAATCGAGATAAACATTTCTTATTACTTGCTTCTTTGTAAATAGAAGGAAAACTAGGGACTGTACTAGGCTAAAGCGATAGTCAAATCCTATACAAGCCGGTCGCTATGTGAAATAATTGAAATTCCGTTCTCTTTGCTCGGCAAAAGTACCTACATAAAAATAGCTGAAAATAAACGACTTCCTGTTTTGAGAGAAGTTTTAAGTGGTTTAAAATTGAAACCAACATCACGCAGTATCTTGGAAAGGGTTAATTCTACAACAAGTGCATATGATATAAATTGTGATCTATATTTTTTTGTGTAGTAGGTTTTTGTCTCTCTTGCGGTTTACCAGGTATATAAAAGCCATTTAGAATGAAGAGGTCTTCAGTGCAAAGTAATAGCAGGAGAGATGTTATGCTTAAGATTTGTAGAAAAGACGAGAAGGAAATGATTAGAAATGAAAGAGTAAGAAACTTAAAATTAAAGCAATCTATAACCGAGTTTGTTGAAGAAAAGAAATTGAAGAGATTTAGCAAGATTGTAGAAAATGAATGAAAGGGAAGTTAAAACAGCAAAAGAGATGATAAATGAATGAAAATAGGAATTTAAGAAAAAATAAGAATTTAATGGGCAATTCAGTTGAAAGAATTGATTAAAAAGAGAAAAAATAATGGTTGAAATGAAAAGGAATGTTTAGGGATAGAAATACACTAAAATATATCTAACCTAGTCACTTACGGATTCAATAAAAACTGGCCAACAAAACGTGGTGTATAACAAAGAAGGAAAGAAACGAGGTAGGCTACATAATTCCAAGCAACTGTTTGTGACAATGGCAATAATTTTTTTTTTTTTTTTCAATGATTAAGTCCAACTGCTCTTATTGATGCAGTGTACAAACTGAGCAACACGACTTTTGAACTAAACACTGAAGTTCACACTGTAGCCCTACTGTTTATATTGCAATAATGAAAATAGCAATACAGATAGTTATGTAAATACAGTAGAAATACGATTACAAATGCAAGGAAGAGCCCTTCTCATTATATTATGTTAATGCGTACAAGGGCACCGTAACTGTCAATATGTACCTCAAATTTAGCTACAATACAGGTACAAAGGACAAAATGAGTAATTCCAGGAACGTAGAAAGAAGTCGACAGTTGTAAACAAAAACACTTCATTAAACTGAGCAAAATATCCTTGTAAAGCACAAATGTGGATTACTGTACGGTTCCAAGGAAACATGTCCGACGTAATGAGGTGACTGACATAAGAGCAGTCAAAATATTGTTTACTGTAGTAATAATAATAATTAATAATAATAAAAATAATTAATAATAATAAAAATAATTAATAATAATAAAATAATTAATAATAATAAAATAATTAATAATAATAAATAATTAATAATAATAATAAATAATTAATAATAATAATAAATAATTAATAATAATAATAAATAATTAATAATAATAATAAATAATTAATAATAATAATAAATAATTAATAATAATAATAAATAATTAATAATAATAATAAATAATTAATAATAATAATAAATAATTAATAATAATAATAAATAATTAATAATATTAATTAAACTCCATGGCACGACAGCTCACAAGGAACTTTGGCCTACCGCCCGGCCGCTGCGTCTCCCATCTCGGTTCATGACTTAACGTCATAAATGGGGTGCAGTATTGGAGGGTGAGATATGGTCAGTGCCTCGAACCCCCCCCCCCCCCCCCCCGGTCGATTAATGCAGTCCTCATGACCTGGAACGCTACTTCTCCATCAAGTAGCTCCTCATTTGGCTTCCCGGGGATCACATGAGGCTAAGTGCATCCCGGGCCGGGTCTCCCAACGGGGGAAAAATCCGCACGCCGGTACTGGGAATCGAACGCAGGTCTCCCTCTTGGTAAGCAGCCGCGCTAAGGAGACGACCTATAGTTTATTGTACAATAGACGCCCGAGAGCAAATTGATTTGAAGAATAACAAGAAGAAAAGGAAAATACGGATAAAAAGAAACTGCTAATCCCATGAAGCTACCATTATATGAATCAGACCCACAAGACATATATTTGGCCGGTTTTTACACATACCAGAACAATTGAATTAGTGGCCTAGGTGTATGCTCTGCAGGAACTTAGAGTTACGATATACGGGTAACTCAAACAAAATTTTCAAAATAATTGTTTAATTTAAAATTATACCAGATTAAAACATTTTCGTTACTTAAATATTTCTACCTGACATTTTGTCCGTGTGTGAGGGTTATCTTCAGAAGTTTTGTGTTCACGTCGCTTTTCTCAGAACTGTAAACATTAATACATTTTAAATTATAAAAATGCATACACTTGTTTCTTTTCACCTCATCACTCAAACATTGCAGTAAGCTTGCACAGTAGTCACCAGTTATACTTTTACCCTTTTCAAGTAATCAATAAAAATAATTCCCTGGGCATCCCAGAAAACACTTGCCATAACTTGTTAGCTGACAAAATTGACTTTGCCTTTTTTGGAGTTGATTCACCCGGCGCAATCCACTGTTTTGACTGTGATTTACATTCTGGAGTGTAGTGATGTATGAAGTTTTATCCATGGTAATAAGTCGTCTTAAAAGTTCACTGGAATTTTTACGGTAGAGCTCCATATTCTTAAGAGAAACAGTTTTTCTTTGCAACTTTTGATCAGCTGTCAACAAACACGGCACCCATCTTGCACAGACCTTGTGAAAGTCGAAAAAACATTACTTAAAATATTACCTGCACGTTCTTTTGATATGTTTACAGCCTCTGCTATCTCAAACACCTTTAATTACTAAGTACTAAACGATGAATTTGTTCAATGATCTCTGGAGTTGTCATTTCTACAGGGCGTCCAGAGCGAGGCTCATCACTAGTGCTCGTACATCCCATTTTATACTCTGCAACCCACCTTTTAATCATTGAATATGAAGGGGCAGAGTCTTTCAATGTACTATCCATTTCCTTCTTGATTTCTTTAGGCGTTAAGCATTTCAAATGGAAGTATTTAATCATTGCTCGTTTTTCCAAATCCTCCATTTTCGTGAAAACTAAAGTTTTATTGTTTAAAATGCTGTCATTCGGAAACTAAGCAAGCTGTAATTATGGATACAAGCTAGTATAGAGTTAAATTGTACGATGCTACCGTCTAACTGGCTTGGTGTATGAGGCTCAAGACTTATCAGCGGATTCTAGTATATTATATATTACATACATTACATAACATACATTGCACACATTATATACATAACATGCATATATTATACATTGAGTTTAATTGTCACTTCACTGAGCGTACTTTCCATATGTGTCAATACAATCTATGGCAGATCATAACGGTTACATTATCTTCGGCACATGTTTGCGGAATAACGAAAAAGAATGACTGCACATACCAACCGCATAAAAGTAAGCGTCTGTGTGCGTTTCAAAGACTGTTAAATAATCTCTGGAAAGGACAGTATCATAGAGGCATAAAAATTGCGTAGTGAATGTTAGTTCTTGGAGACTAATCCTTTTCTTTTTCTCCATTTATGAAAACTTCTGCCCCTCATCTCTTTAATACTTCCATTGGCATTTGGGGTTTGCCATTTATTCTTACCAGTCGGGACCTATTAATCTTCTTTATCCTTTTGGTATTTCTAAAAGATTGTAATTACTTACCTTCTTAAATCTGTAACACGGAATTCTTATTGCTGACATTTAATTTAAATCCGAATTTAAACTTTTGTTAATTTGGAAAGTAAAAATTACATTATCTTGATAATCATTTCGTGTTTATTTTCTATACCTTGAGTTTAGCTTTTATCTGCTTATTCGCACTCGGTTGTGAAGATATAAGCCGAATTTGTCTGAAACTATGTTCATCCAGAAAAAAAAATCTGACATTGAAGAGGCCCTGTTTACTGTATTATTTATAATAGGTTTTGGAAGTACTGATTTAAATAAACAGTCGATATTTCACGGAAATATTTGTGGTTTCCAAAACACGAAAGTGTATTTATAGATATACGCCGACTGTGTGTGTGTCTTTGTGTGGCTGGGAACAGCATGAAATTGCCTTTTAAACATTTTTCTCTTTATTATATATGAAAGCACCAAAGGAAATGCACAACAGGAAATAATTTTCTCTTTTGAGCAAGATTGTAGAGCTGCAGAGCTGTGGAATATCTTCAGGAACATCAAACTGGTGGAAGAAATACCACAGACGGGATTACAAAACAATTTAGTAATACAAACAAAACCAAAAATTCATTGTAATGAACTAAGTTATACACAAATAAATCACGTAAAATGAAAAAGCATTACAAAAAATTCCCGATTTTGCATTGCATGAAAAGGGTTACATACCTTGTTTATACTCATAATAACTCCAAAAATAAAGATTTTATTTAAGCTACGCTTAATTCTGAAGTAATTTTGGAAAGTTTGAAATTTAATAAATATTTCAATGTTATTGTAGCCATCTGAAACACAAGTATTCGGTTTCCCTTGCCACCGCTCTTTCATCTGAGTTATGCACTCTTACGGAAAATCTTTAAATTTACCATGTATCACGAATTTTCTCGGTAAAAACAAAGCTTGAGATAATGTACTATTGTTAACTTTCAAAATTTCCATTTGATTCTAACTTTACAGCTTACGGAAGAACAAATAATGAAACTGAATTATGTTTTATCAACAAATCTTAATTTTTTTTTCTTGATTCTACTCTACTATTCACTCTGATACATATCCGTCGTCACGGATAGCCGATATACTAATCAACTTTCTAGAACCAAGTGTGAGGAGCTGCTGTAGTAATCCCTTACCAATTTAACACACTGCTCATTATACGGCACGTGTTTTGCTCTCAACTGTATTTCGCAGCTTTGTATTAAAAATGAAACTTGTGGAATTGTCAAATAGTAAAGATTTAATGTATTATGTCCCAACAGAGGGTCAATGTCGTTTGCTAAATTCATTCAACATTTGGAATTATTCTTTAAGATGGACCTATTTATTTTGTTAACTTTTTGTAACCGTGTGTAAGAAGGCTTTTAAAATGTACTCATTTTTGTAAGTATACGTTAGGACATTTTTCCGCTTTGTAACCGTCAACCCAGTCCAGTCAGTTCACCTCTTGCAGTAGTAGCATTGTTGCGGTAGTACTGTCTTGGAGTAATTAAAAAAATACTAGAAATATAGAAACATATTTAAGTTTCTTAAAGAAACCATTTTTAAAATTATACCTTTAGAAAACAAAAGTATACCCTATAAAGCAAAATTTGCAACTATGCTTCACCAGAAGTTAAAAGCATAAACATTTGATAAATTATCTAATAAAATGAATATCCTGAACACAAGCTATGAGAGCTGGTAGAACGAGATAGATATATAAAGCGAGGGTGGGGATTTTCGTGCGTGACCTTGGTTGGACTGGCTAGAATGAAATATTATAGTGGCATTTAGTTGCATTTTGTTGCTCTTAATTGCCAGCCTGACTTCCAGATTATATTAGCGGCTTTGCCACAACTAAGCGGTAATAATTGGACAATTCAAATAGTAAGCTTTAAGCAGAATTTGAAACATTATAACTACATTTTCTTTAGCATTTGTTTCCTTGGTATGCTTTTTTATTTATCCCTTTAGTAATATCGAAACTCGCGTACCATATTATATGAAGTATTATAAAAGGAGATTTTTCAGTGTTATTTTATTTAGTATTTTTATTTTCTCTACCATGTAAATCGTGGACAAACTAATTTCCTTTGTCGATCGAAGGGCTATATGTTCTTTCATTACAACTGTGTTCACATCGGACTTGCAGGAACTGTTGGATGACCTGTGCCTGGGAGCGCAATGGCTAGCTTATAAGCTACTGAAATAAAATTTGGAACTAGCTTATGGTGGCCGAGAAGCTAAAAAGCAGTGCTTCCACTCATAAGCTCTTAGGTTCAAATCTTGCATACTTGTTTCTTTTTATGTTGTTAATTTTATGACTGGCAATGTGGCACATAATATTGCATTAATATAACTTTAATGTTTGAGGTTTTGGACATATATATGCATACAAAAACATAATTATATTAAACCACTCTTCTTAAATAATCAAAGAAATAAATGCAAATAAACGATCTTCTGAAACTAAAGCACATAAAGTAAACATAATGAATATCTAATCTGTGGACCCTCAGCACTATAGGTTCCCTCAATCTTGGGGCATAGATTAAATAAAATCCCTGCAGTAACGTGGACGAGAAATGACAACATCCCAGACTTTCTGAGTGGCCCAGAAATCATTTGTCCTTCGTGCTTCTGCAGGGAAATTCGAATGCAGATTCCTTTACACCTCAGCCCCCAGTAAGGTTTAAATCTGGTGAGCAGGGAGGCCAGTATACCACACCGATATCTTATCTCTCTGAGAATCAACTGGAAACCTTTCGACATTGTGGACAGGATGATCATTCTGCAAGAATTGAATAGTTCATCAGGATAGCTCATCCTTACAAGGACATCGAAATATTATCGAGTATTATCGTAATTTACGCCCTGTCCAGTGTATTGTCAAGCTGCCGCAAACTCATCTAGACTGTCCCTTGATATCTAGCACCAGTCAGATACAGATATGCGACCATGATGAAATAGTGAAACCACGTATTTTTCATCGTATTGCAACCCTTTAATCTTTCCCTTACGTGTGGAAGAAAATGTAACTTTGTTTGGAAATATCAATTATTACGGTTGCGGTTGACACTTTCCTCTGCAAACGCGAGGCGAAACAATCTGTGGTTGTCTGTCAGCTGTTGCTTTTTAGGTTCGTTTACGCATGAAGTCCTGTGTAGTTTCACGTCGCAGTGCTGTACAAGTTGATCCAGGGAATTGTGAACGTGACTTCATTTCGGAAGCAGTTCCTCTCTGCCACTACAGTTAAAGATGCACCCATTTCGGGAGTGGACACACGGCTTCTTGCTAAACCAGGATGACTGCGTTCAATTCCTTCCTTGGATTGTACCACCTACCTCTGCAGGGACTCCAATGCGAGTAGCAGCTTCACAAGCAGAATGACCTGCCACATTGGCCTGTGTGTTTTTTTGGTTTCTATTTCAAACTGCATAACTTTTCTCAAATGGGAATTCATCTTTCGTTTCACATCTCTTTTGTTTTACCACTGGCCATTCAAAGCGCTTTAGTTTAATATATTCCCTTATTTTCCTCCTACTATTAGGAAGTAAGCAATAAGATCATTTGGTAATGTTTATCTTGATTAGCATTATGTAGATGAAAGAATAACGGAAGACAAATTTATGAATTTAGAACATATACTTTTTTTCTCCATCGTTGCATATAGATATTTGATACCGATATTTTACGGGAAATGCACGTGATAGGGCACTCTGTATAAGAACGTTTTAGAAAAGTCCATTGTCAGTGCGTGCGTGTGTGAATTTGAAAAGCATAACTCAAAAAGTCAGTCGGTTAAGAGTAAAATTTAATATTTCATCTTCCAAGGATGAACATGTTCCTTTAACATGGAGCATTCGTTGTACAATTTTATTTTCCCCAAAATGTCTAATGATTTTGATTAAAATGCCATATATATTATGTTTAAGAGATATTTAAGACATTTTTAACAAATAAAACATATACGTCCTGAAGTCCTTTTCCTTCTGGATGACTTTTGTATGTTGTAAACTGTAGAAGATACATAACATCTTACAACATAAAACATGTAGATCTTGTTAGAGCACACCATTTGCCAGATGTATTACATATTATATTTACACTTTTCTCAAATGGGAAGTCGTAGTTCATTTTTCTTTTACATCCTAGTCGTGCAAATACAACGGAATTTCAAGAATATCGCATAGCGACCAGCTACTAAAAGATCTGAGTATCTGTTTAGCCTAGTTTCTTCCCTTATGGAACATTATTTCTATAAACGCTTATCTCGATTAGCATGAAGCAAGTAGAATAAGCTTTTCCAAGAATAATTATTTTCAGAATAAATAGAGAAGGTCACGTGAATGGAGCACTTCAGATCTTTTTACTTCCTCTATATGTATGTACTATGTTCATATTATATAGAGAAGGCATTGTAATGGACCCAAAAATTCCATTTCGAGATTTCGCCGGAAATACATGTTTTGGGTCCCCCTGAATCGAAATATTTTTTTTGAAAAAGGTCCGTGCGTGTGTGTGTGTGTATGAACAGCTTGGGTCTAACTTGGTATTTAAGCTTGGTATCTTCTAAGGATTCAACACGAAGATTTTCAAGAAAATCCCCCATCCTGAACTACCCTTTACATGGAACTTTTACGAAAATTTTGACTTTCTCAAAAATTGCTCTAACGTTTTTGATTAAAATATCGTATATTAAAGATATTTACTGACACATAAAATGGATATCTTGAATTTTCTGGGAATAGACTCTGAAGACTACTTTAATCTGAATCAATTTTACGGAATTTTGCATAACTGCTAAACCGTAAGAGATGGACAAAAACTTAGCGCACAAAAATGTAGAGCATGTTAAAACACACAATCTATGTAATATACGTACCTTTTTTCGTGGAGTTGATTGTTTTTGAGATATTCCTTGCTTTTAGGTTTAGCTTTAAAAAACACACCTTTCTCGTACACGAATTTGTCAACTGTCCATACAAACAAAGGAATATGTCGCATAGCAATCAGCTTTTGATTTCGCCTTAATCTATGGCAGTTCCTTATTTCGCTTCTACTTACAAGGAAAAAAGTAATAGGACTATTTCTAGTATTTTTTTCTCTCTATTAGCATGAAGTAAATAAAAGCACAGGCTTTTTAACAATATTTGTTTCAGAGCTGTAGAGAAAATTATGTGAATAGAACACATCAGAATTTTTTATTTGTATTCCTCCCTCTGACTATGGTTTAGCATTTCGTTTCAATACTGTTCCTTTTTAAGATGTACCATTTCATTTTCTGTTATAATAGGAAGAGTATTCCAAGCACAAATCAAAATTTTACACCTACTAAGAAAAACTTGATTATGAGTGACTTTGTTCATGCGTCACGTCACATCTAGAAGAACTGATGGTTAAGATTCTAATTAACACCTCGGTTTTAATGAACTAGTTCTTCTATGAGGGAATTCTTCTGGGCGCATCTCATTATTTTCAAAGTATTTACAGCCAAAAGACTTCCCTTATGCTTTTATTACTATTTGCTTTTTTTTTGAACTACTTGTACACCAATTAATGGAACTAAAAAATCGGCAATTTCCATCAAAACATTATGGCAACTTAATTTTCTTTTTCTACTTCTTAGTACCCAAGATAGAAGAAATTGCATCGAGTGCCACATGAAAATTTGATGACAAAATTTAAGCTAAAATACACATTTGGAAGCCTTATAAATAAAAGAGCATTTCTTGAAATAAATTTGGCTGAAGATTTGTCTGTCTGCCAATAGAATTAATAAATAACTAAATGTCAGATATATACCAAACTCAATTAAACGAAACTTTTCAGATTTGAAAACAAACATTTACATGCATTTCCATAAGCAGAACGTTACATGGAATAAAGTTACTTACTTTTTATTTTCTCAGAATTAATTGCCCAATTTCGATTTAATTCTGTAAGTGTTCTGTTATGCACAATAAGTTTTACTTTCTCTAGGACGTATGTACATAAAGTTTACATAGCAGCTAAAGAAGGTACTGTATTCCATCCAATTATTCAATGTCGAAATTTCACCGGAAATATATATGTTGGGATCCCCTGAGTCCAAAAACATTTTTAGAAAAAGATCAGTGTGTGCGTTTGTGTCTATGAAGATAAAACCAAAAATACAGTTTAATTCCAAACTTGGTATTTATGTTTAGTATCTTTCAAGAATACGACTCTTTGATGTATTTTGGTGCATTTTTAAGAAAATCTCTCCGCCCCAAATAATCCTTTACATGGAAAGATTTTTGAGTATTTCGTTTTTCTCAAAAATGGTTGTAACGATTTTGATGAAAATATACTTACATCACAGATAAAATAATATTTTAACCTTCTGGAAATTCTCTCTGAAGACCTCCTTATTCTGGATTAATTCTGTTGATTTTTGATAATTGGCAAACCGTAATAGACAAATCTTGCTAAACAGAACATGTAGATATGCGTTTTTATATAGATATGCTGAGATATTCCTTGCTATTGGTTTCAGTTTTAAACCACATATTTTTTTTTAAACGGAAATCACATTTCGTTTTCTCTCTCTTCTGCTGGCCATCAAAACTAACCGAACTTCAATTGTTTCACATAGCGATGCGCTTTTAAAAATTTCAATGTTTTTTTAGCTTAGTGTATCTATTTCCTTATTTACCTTATACTTACAAGGAATTAAATAATAAGACCAATTCTGATAATGTTATCTCGATTAGCATGTTGTATATACGAGAATGTTTTGTAAGAAAAGTTTGTTTGCGGAACAACTAGAGAAAATCATGTGAAAGGAACACAACAGATTTTTGTCTTTTTCTTAAATTCGCCTTTGAGTTCTTTTTATTTTATTTAATTGAAAACATATGGAACCTGTGGCTGATATCTATGGATCCGATTGCGTAGACCCAGAATAAAATAGTAACAATAACAAAACGGCAAAAATAAGAAATAAGTATCAGAATATATTAATGAAATTACTAATTTAAGTGCTACTAAAAAGGAAACTGGGAAACAATGGAGATCCAAAATAACAAGAAACTCTGTTGCATGTTTGAATGCTTCCAAAGTTGGTTTTTAAAATCTCGGTTGGTTGTTTATTCAGGAGAAATAGAAACATAGATATATGAATAAGTTTTATAAAATGAACAAGGATAAATGCTGGAAGAATTTATCAAATTGAGTAATTGTTAGGTTTGGTAGGATTTTGCTTCATATCTTCCTTCCTGATGACAACTTAGCAAATGCACCAGAATACATCAAAGAGAAATTCGTTAAAGTGTTTAGAAATGAGAAACAAGCAATCTGTTTTCCTTTACACCTTCTTTTTCATTTTCAAATGAAAGGCTCCTGCCTTCTTTAGAAGTTTCTGGGTAGGAGTAGGTTTCTTCGGCATACGACTCAAGTGTATCGTTGCTATGTAATATTTTTCCACCCATACATGCTGTCTCGAAACCACATCAGACGAATGTAATAGTCTTATTGCTTATACTTGAACTAGTCCGAAGGTTGATGTCGAGCCTCGAAACTCTTAAGTATGCTGTTAGATAACATTGAAAATTGCATTATTTTAAGATTAGGAAGCCAACAAAGCATTAGCATATAACGTCTTGAAAAGTTTTTTTTGGAATGTGTCATAGAGTTTCTCCTTGTTCGCTATCAGTAGAGCTCAGTTTTGAGTTTTGAAGCGCACATAGCTACGAACACACTGAGCAGTCAGCGGTATAAAGAGCGGGTAGTGGGGAGGGGTTTGTGGCGTATACATGCACACGTTGAGGTATAAATTGTTTAAAAATTAGCTCATATGTATTCACGTTATATGCCTCGTTCTAATTCATAAATTAACACATTAAACGATTATTTCGTAATATGATTAGTAAATAAAAACGCTTTGTACTTTTACAAATAAAAGTATAAAACTCGAATAAAAAAATTCAGGATAATAATGCGCAAAACTTAGAAAAGACAACGCTCAAAAATCAAATAAATTCACTCATAATTCATCTCAGTGAATTACAAGATATATTGTTATTGAATCGAAAGAAAGGGCTCTCCTTTTCTGACTCGGAATATGTTTGAATCATCCAAGTTTGATCAGAATCGAACGCTTACATTTCGCATTTTTGCCATTTTTCAATCTGCGCTCTCTTTCAATGTTCACTGAGTTATCTATTAGCAGGAACTGAACGAGATCAGGAAGTGAGCAATGCTAGATAGTGCAACAAGTTTCGAAACGGGCTGTAGAGACAACACCTACTCCATCACGTCAAGTTATATTCTGTGTGTACCGTACTTCAATCCGCAATTTCGTCACCCAATACCGAGCTCTAGTTGTCGGCATCAAAATACTGGAGAAGTTTGGAAGTTGTTCTTGAATGCGAAGATACGCATTTTCCCCAAACCACGAGTATCTTGTATTTATTATAATACTTTTGTAATTATCCTATTATATACTCTCAATAGCTTACTGTAAATGCCAACACTAATTTGCTGTTAAATGTACAAATATTTCATCCAGTGTTGCGAATTAAAGGAAGAAAAATAAACTTTTTGTCTGGCTAAAAAAGGAATTTATCTTTACTTAACTTTGTCTACAATCACTTGATATTAATTCTTGCCTCTTTTAACTTTTTATATCTTTGCTTTCTTCATCTTCAAGATTATTAACTTAAATTATCTCTAAAACATTGTATCAATGGCATATATCTCTCTGCTTATTTTCTCAGGAATTTTATTTTATTCATTCACTATGAAGAAATGTGTAAGAAGAATAAAAACTAATTGAAGGTAGGAAGTGGTTCAACTGTGGAAGCCTGCGGGTAAAGCGAAAGCGAAGATTACATATTTGGTAGGTGCCCCAGATTAGCGAAAATCACTAAAACTAATAATCTTTGTATGTGTGTGTGTGTGTGTGTGTGTGTGTGTGTGTATGTGTGCGTGTGTGTAACGTTACGGAGGGATATTCCACACTGCAACCGTTTGCTTATTGTAGTTAGATCCCTAGAGGAGAGAATGAGATGATTGTAATTGCAGAGGGCGTACGACGTCCGGAAAGGGAGAGAGCCGCCATGGAGGGCTGCTAACAGTTCTTAAGCAGTTCATCTAGATGCGGAGAGCGTCAGGAGCCTGTCATCCTTCCAGTGGATTCAGTTTTTTTACTTACTGCGAGTTTTGATTATTTTCTAAAGAAGGCAAAACCAATCAAGGAGTCCCCGATATTCTTAATGAATAGGCTACTCGGTCAAGTACGGCGAGGATGAACAAGTAACGCATAGTAATAGTTTACTTTTTCGACAACTATATAGCGTGTGATTCTCTCGCCAGAGGCCCCGGACTCCCGCCCACATTCCACCATTCACCTTTGTGTTGAAAATCCGTGTGGACAAGCCTTGAACAGTGTAATGTAGTGCCCCACCCCTCCCAATAGGCTTGGACTATTCCACTGACCTTGGCGTGTGCAGTTCTGTCTATGTTTCAAACTTTTATCAATCAGAATCCTGGGATTTTGAACTGTACTTGATTCACGGATGAAGCCTGAGTGGCTACATAAACTCTCAGAAAACGTGTATATGGACACAAACAAACCTTAATGCCCTAAATGGAGAACCTCTACATGCACAGAAAATTGGAGTATGGTGCGCAGTGTCTCCTAGCCGTATTACAGGCCCTATTTTTTTTTATGAGAATACGGTAAACACTGAAGAATGCATTAGAATATTCACTGACTGTCAAACAGTTAACAGATGATAAATTAACTGACTGATATCTCCAACAAGATGGTGCAACAAGTCATACGTCATATGTAAACATGAGGGAAATCGAAAGCTTTTTTGAAGATCGAATCGTCTCAAAAATCTTTGGCCACCAATATCTCCTGACCTAACACCACGCGACTTCTTCCTGTGGAGATGTCTGAAGGGAAAAGTGTACAGAAATAGACCACGTACAATATCAGAGTTGAAAGAAGCTATACTTCAAGAGATTGAAGCCATTACCGAGGAGACCTTAATAACAGATTCCAGAGTTTGGAGAGACTGTACAAACATGCTTGGATGTGAGAGGGGGAGCATTTTTAGCATCGGATGTGACATGCATAGTTCAAGATATGTGTACACAAATTTTCATCACAAAACTCGCTAAATGGCCAAAATATAGGCAAAGGTTTATAGCCTCTAGCAAGAGAATCACACTCTACAAAGTGCAGAGTAGCAGAGAGAGTATTGTATTCCACCCAAATATTCGATACCGAGATTTCAACCGAAATATATGTTTTGAGACCCCCTGAATAAAATTAGGAATTTTAAAAACAGATCCGTGTGTGTGTGTATGTGTGTGTGTGTGTGTGTGTGTGTGTGAACAGCATAGCTCAAAATTATGTACATTATTATATAATGCCTATATTATTATATACCAAGCTTGACATTTAAGTTCAGTGTTTTCTGAAGATGCTACCAGAAAATTATTTTAAAGAAAATCCCCCAACCGCAAACTACCTTTTTCACGAGTTATTTTCTGAACATTTTTATATTCTCAAAAATGTTTCTAACGATACTGATTAAATAACAAGTTTGAGATATTTGCATCATGGCATTTGATTTTTCTGGGAATACTTTCTGAAAACCTCTTCATTCTGTATGACTTTACTATAACCGGTAAACCATAAGAGATAGACAAAAACGTACTACACAAAAATGCAGATCTCGTTAAAACACACACTTTATGATGTATATATTTTTAACAATTCCCGAGAAATTCCTTGTTACAGATTATATTTGAAAATGCTGAAACTTTCTCAAGCTGAATTTGTCAATTCTATTTCTTTTGTTTTATGGTGGTCATGCAAAGAGAACTGCATTGGAATCATGTAGCAATAAACTTTTAAACAATTTGATTTTCGTTTTCACCTAGTGTATTCCATTATTTATCTTTTCTTATAAATAACTAGGTAATAAGCTTATTTCTGTTAATGTATATCTTGATTACCATGAAGAAAATAGAGAAACAAGCTTTTGCAAGAATAGTTTGTTATAGAATAGGTGGGTAAGTACATGTGAATGAAACACACCAGAGTTTTTCTGAGTTTTATTGTGGGTAGGAGTATAAGTTGCACGAGTTATTTAAAATTTTGCGTTAGAAGCTAACATTTTTTAATTAGGTGTAGCTCTTGAAAAGACATGGTATCCGTAGTAAAAACTGCAGTGCGCTTGTTATTGTCAACTGTGAAGGACAACGGCATGTAGTGCATTTTTTGTGGGCATTAACGCTGAAAGTGTCAAACTGCTCCATGACAATGCTCGCCCACATGTTGCAGGCTTCTGTTCGTAAGAAAATCACAAAGTTGGTTGGTAGGTGCAGTTTCATCAATTAGTCGTAGTTTCATCTGTTTGATCCGATGAAAAAATTCCTGTGATGTGGTGTTAGCGCGTCTTCCTCAGATTCAACAGATCGAGAGTATCAATCTCTTAGGGTGAGTTACTCGGATAAGGCTTTTTTTGGGGTTATCCCTTATCCTGAGATGACAAATGTCGATAAATTTTGAGCTCCATGAACCTCGGGATCATTTGAACATCATTTCACCAATTTCATAAAGGATCTTAAGCTACCAAATAAAAACAAACAATTCCTGGACCACTGTCGCTTTGATTCAGATCAACTGAAGCTGGCTGTGTGAAGATGGTTATACTGCAGAGCAGAGAATAATGAAACTGGGGCCACGATGGCAGAAATATGTTGAGAAACTGGGTGCCTATGTAGAAACGTAGTTTTATGATGTAGGAATTGTGATGTGATTTATTGGATTTTACTTTTGAGAAAAAATCTGATGTTTTCATTTCACATGACCTTTGTAACAACATATTGTTGAAAAGCATCTACTTCATCTAAACGAGATAAACATTAGCAGCATACTAAGTACTTGCTTCCTGGCAAGCAGAAAGGAGACGAGGAAGAACACTAGGCTAAAGCAACAGTCACATTTTTTTTTAAAAATGGTTGCTAAGTGATTGAAATCCGTGTCTTTGCGTGACCAGGAGTTGACAAATTTCCGTATGAGGAAAGTTTTAAAACAAACCAATAACAAGGAATATATCTCGGAAATGGTGCATTCCATGATAAAATGCACATATATGACAAATTGTGTGTTTTAATGAACGCTACATTTTTTTTATTGTAAGTTTCATTTATCCTGTCGGTTTACCAGTTATGCAAAATTCAGAGAACTCAAAATGTACATATTAATTATCATTAAATATATTAAAAATACAGTATTTTATTAAAATCTCTAGAGCCATTTTTGAGAAAATCAACATTTTCGAAAATTTCTCCATGTAAAGGATAGTTTGGGGCGGTAGATTTTCCTCAAAATCTTCGTGCCGCAACCTTGGAAGATGGTAAACTCAAATAAATTGAGGTATTTTACCGACTTTTTGTTTTTGGGTTGTCGCGTTCACAGACATACAGAAACACACACACACACATATACACGCACGGACCGTTTGCTAAAAGGACTGTTTTATACAGGGACCTTAATACGCGTATTTCCATTTAAATCTTGAAAACGAATTTTGGGTGGAGAGTAATACCTTCCCCACCTAAGCTCTACGATAAACTAAAAATGGACAAAAGTAATTGACATCACGAAACAAAAGGCAAGGGTGAACAGAGCGGATTCTCTCCGGATATGTAGTAGAATTCCAGATATATCCGTAACCTTACTGGAAACTGTATATGGAGCGACAGTTAGATCCACTATGACACACGGAGCACTATGGGGGGGGGAGTGAGATCAAAAAGAGAATTTGGACCAAGTGAGGGCCCAATTTTTTAATAGAATTCTACGAGTAGGGAAGGGTATGGACAATGGGGTATTCGGAGCGAATAGTGAAACGATAGAATGCAAAATCAGGGCAGATAAATATTGGATGAGAATCATTCACATAGACCAATTTTTATTTAGGGCAGTCCGCTACCTTGAACAGCTGAGAATGGAAGATACTTTGACGTGGGAATCAAAATTAAAGAAAGTGTTGGAAAACATTGGGATGGGATACATTTGGATGGCGGGGCAGGAAACAGACGGAGTGTTTGGCCAAAGATTTAAGAACCGCATCTTTGATATTGATAGACAGCAAATAATTGCGCAATGCACGGAGAAGGTTTCGTTGAAAGTACAGTCTGAGCTAAAATAGGAATGGGTATGGAGCAACACTCATAAGAAATACCAAACTCATTAGACAGGGACTCGCGTGGATTAGACTAGAAGAATGGCGGACGATGAAATTACTTACAAGAATAGTATAGAATCTGCCCCATTTACGAAGACGACGAGTCGTAGGCGCATATGTTGGCAAGATGTAGGGGGAAGGGAGGAATGGAGGGAAAATATTTATCACGATCCTTTACCACCTCGAATGGAGAGTTAGGAGCATATGGATGCTACTGGCAGGCATGGAAGGCGCGGAGAGGATAGGTAAATTTCTGCTTAAGGCAAGACAGCTGAGATCTGAGAAGACTTAAAACGTTGTAAGTGGCCATAGGGGTTGTCATCTCAAAATAATTTGAGAGCAACTTGTGGTTTACCGGGAAACATGCGAGTCAGTTGAGAAATTCAATGCTATGCCGGCATGTTGCCATGGTGGCTCAGTGGTAGAACGACCGGTTAGAGACCGGGAAATCCGTGGTTTAAATCCCGGCTATGACATTGAATTTTTTAGTCTGACTCTATCTAACCAATTCCTGTCCTACACACGGCTTGTGTGAAAAAACAATTAGTTTTATTCATTTTTTGTTCACGAGTCGCAAAACATATATTTCGTGAATAAGATAGAAATGAAAATGAATGTGGATCCTTCATTAAGTTTTTTCCAATTAAAAGTTTAAATTCTTCATGGAGTTTATTAATACTTAAGTTTCATAATACTGTTCTTCGTGAAGGGATGTCATACTGAGGTTGGAATTAGTATGAGTCCAATAAAAGTTCTTAAATATTTAATTAATAAATTTATCGATATAGATATTTTGGATGGAAAGCAAAATAGGGAAAGTAAAAAATAGTTACTGAAGGAAAAAAACGTTTACTCTGTGTTAGTATCAGAATGAAATATCAGATATAGGTTAAGGGGAATTAAGACCTTACGCTTTATTGCACAGAGTTTCAGTTTTAAAGGTGCCATACCAAACAAAATGAAAACCTCTGAAGCGTTGCGCAGTGCTCTAAGGTGTGACGTGAAGAACAAGATCTCGTAAAAAGAAACGGAGCGTAATAAAAGTCTATTTCTAGCATTAAACTAGACGAAGGGGGTGCAGGGAGAAGTGCGGCTTCTAGGGTGTGAAAGTTTGCTGACCTCCTTAGAGAGCGGGTGCATGCACATCCACACACACACACACACACACACACACACACACACACAAAGCATGTTCCAATTAATGGAGGACCACGAACCAAATCCCTTACACGTGGGAGGAGCGAACCAGTAAAGACCCTGGTTACGTGAGCATCATAAGTTGCGTCGGTTCTGGGGCTCTTCTTAGCTAATAAAGATTTATTTCCTTAGAGGGATGTGAGTCACGTCTGTTGCCGGGATACGAGTCAGGATGTCACTTTAGCTTGCCGGCAACCACTCTTTATTATTAAGGATGGAGCATTCAGGAATGTCACGTCACTGCATCTCACTTTTCCCAGAGTGATAACTGCATTCTTTTAATGTGTTTCGCAAAATGATCTGTAGTTCAGAAAAATCTGATGTGTTCCATTCACATGGCTTTCTCTGCATTTCTGCAACAAATTATTGTTAAAAAACTTATTATTCTGTTTATTTCATGCTAATTAAGAAAAGTAAACAGAAATAGTCTTGGTACTTGCTTCCTTGTAAGTACAAGCGAAATAAGGGAGTACTTAGTATAGGTTAAATTGATAGTCAAAAGTTGGTTAAAATTCCTTTGTTTGTATGGACATTTAAAGCTGAAACCAATAACAAGGAATATCTAAAAACCGATCTACTACATGAAAAAGATGCATATGACATAAATTGTGTGTTTTATCTTGATCTTCATTTTTTTGTGTGGTAAGATTTTGCCTATCTCTTACGGTTTACCAGGTACGCAAAATTCAATAAAACGTATCCAGAATAAAGAGGTCTTTAGAGGCTATTTCCAGAAAATTCAAGATAAACGTTTTATTGGGGATGTAAATATTTTTAATATACGGGATTTTAATCAAAATCGTTAGAGCGATTTTTAAGAAAATCAACATTTTCGAAAAATTTTCATGTAAAGGATAGTTGGGGGTGGGGGGATTTTCTTGAAAATCTTCGTGTCGCAGCTTTCGAAGATACCAAACCTAAATACCAAGTTTGGTATTTAACGGTCTTTTCACTTTTGAGCTATGCTGTCCACAGATACACAAACACGGACGTTTTTCCAAAAATGTTTTTTTGAATTCAGGGGGACCCAAAACATGCATTTCCGGTGAAATCTCGGAATCGAATATTTGGGTGGAATACAATACGTTCTCTTTGCTCTATGTATATAGTACGTCAAATCTCTTAAAAGCTGGATGCTGTGTGGTTGAAATCCGTTTCTATGCAGAGCCAGGAGTTTACAACTTTCCTGTGAGAAAAGTTTAAATATTTTAAATCTGAAACAAATAACAAGGAATATCTCAGAAATGGTTAATTCCACGAAAAAACGTATATGACAGAAATTGTGTGTTTTATCATGATTTACATTTTCTGTCTAGTTAGTTTTTGTCTATCTCTTGCAGTTTATCAGTTGCGCAAAATTCAGCACAATTCATTCAGAATAAAGGGGTCTTTAGAGATTATTCCCGGAAAATTCTAGACATATATTTTATTTGCCATGTAAATATCTTTAACATAGAGTATTTTAATCAATCATTAGAGCTATTTTTGGGAAAAACAAAATTTTTGAATCTTTTTCTATGTAAAGGGTAGTTTGGGGTGAGGGAATTTTTCTCAATCGAGATTTTTTGATTGTTTTAAAAATGGCTTACGATTTTGAGTAAATTCCCTTAAATTAAAGCTATTTACATCCGAAATAAAATGTATATCTTGAATTTTCTGGGAATAGCCTCTGATGACTTCTTTATTCTGGATGTATTTAGTCGAATTTGCTTAACTCTAAACCGTTAGAGAAAGACAAAACTTACTACACAAAAGTGAAGACCTCGTCAAAACATACAATTTATTTCCTTTACGTTTTTGTTGTAGAGCTAACTGTTTCCGAGGTATTCCTTGTTATTGGTTTCAATTATGAAGTACTTATACTTTTCTTAGACAGGAAGTATGCGTTTTTATTTTCTTCTACTCCTGACCAAGCAAACAAGCGATCTACAATGATAATCGCATAACGATAGCTTTTAAAGCATTTGAGTATGACTTTAGCCTAGTGCATTCCATTA
Organism: Hymenopus coronatus; assembly: GCA_030762935.1. Lineage (NCBI taxonomy): Eukaryota > Metazoa > Arthropoda > Insecta > Mantodea > Hymenopodidae > Hymenopus > Hymenopus coronatus. The sequence continues at coordinate 99,908,722 of CM060897.1, forward strand.
ATTCCCTTCTACTTATAAGAAACTAAGTAATAGGGACATTCTGCTATTGTTTATCTCGATTAGCATGGTGTAGAAAGAATAATAATCTTTTGTAGGAAGTTTGTAGAGCAGCTAGAGAAAGTCATGTGAGAGTAACAGATTCTTTCCCTTCATGTGTGTGTTGCAAACATCCATGCTTTTTTATGCATGAATTTCTCTTCGCAGGAAGGATAGCTGTAAGAGTAATGGTATTAGTGCTTGTTGTATGAACGTTACCCATTCCTGTGTATAATTATGCGAGTTATAAAAACATAGTGAGTTCTTGAAAAGAACAGTGTGTTGTCATTTACATTGAAGGGTTATTTAGCCCCGCGTTTGGGAGCCAAGTATGTGTGGTTAGAGGTGCTGGCCGTAGTATGCACCACGTTCGGGACACCAAGTATGTGGCGTTATTAATGTGCACCACGTTACAGAGCCAAGTATGCAGCTGTATATTATTGGCCCCGTACTCAGGTGTGCGATGACGTTTGGCGGTTCTTAAAGATTCACTCCACTACCAGATGAGTAGATCTACGTACCTTATGTTGTGCATATCTACTACCGTTGAGGTACCTCAGCTAGACTCAGCCTGCATGCTGGTTTGACTCACTCGGGGTGGAAGCAATGATGGTAGTTTGGGGAATGATCTTATGAAGTTGCTTAGACACACGTTTCTTTTCCTTCAATTTATTGTCACTAGAAGACCCAAGACAAGCACTTTGCTTTACAACCTGCTAAATCAATTATTTACTAGGAGCTTTCTTTATCGACAATTCACACGTATTTTACTTATAACCCTTTTCTCTTTAAATTAGCTTTATATAATTAAGTCTAGATGCGCGTCACTGACTTTATCTATCCACTATCTATGAGAGTTGCGTTGTTTAACTTGAAAGCCGATGTAACTAAGCGACAGCCCTGACGTAACTTCAATGCAACTAACAGACATCCCCGATGTGTGGCAATCTTCTCCTTATATAGCAAAATTGCTATCATGGCGGCTTCTTTCTGATTGGTCTGAAAGGCCACGAATCTGGAGTTATTACCCAAAATACATCATTTTCTTCTCAGGATGCAACATAACACCCACGTGACAAGTGTTACACAATGGAAAAATACTCTTCTTCAAACTAAAAGGGACTTTACCGTCACACGCAGCTCGCACGTGCCCGGACAAAAGAGCATCTGCTAACAATGAAAGCCTCTCACTCCACTTTCCAAGTTTGGCGTAAACAACTCTCAACTGCTCTTACTAAAAGCTGATTTTTACACTCTTAATACATGAAATAATCGAATATTGGCACTCTTTAAATATAAACTGATAAACAATTAATAAAAATGACAATGGTTATTATAGAGAAGCCAACTAACGGTCTCAACGTAAGACGACAATTCCTTATCCTCTCAGAGACTAATTGCTCGGATTAAAGATGATCTTGTCTTCTACAATGTTTCTACGACTAACTAACCAAGGCAAAGCATTTTTAGTAACATTTCAATAATAAAAATAAACAGTTTATACTATTTCAGAATTATAAGCGAGATAAAAGTTTCAAAGGTGCCATTTAATTTATAGGTATCCACCAAACTGAAAGTAATACGTTACAACCAAATTGTACTCATTTTATAGCATTGTTTTTAAGGATGAATGCTATTATTAGTAAAATATTTTACAAATGCTATCTAGTCTATTAACATTTAAAGGATTTATTTCGTTTACCCTGCTTTATTCGGGTTTAAATAATGCTATCCATACATGCTGGATAACACATCTGGTCATGCAGAAAGAGTATTCACTCCGAACGTGAACTAAAATACCTTGGTAAACGCACCTGCAGGAAATTCAGAAATAAGATATTTGTAAAAGTAAATAAAAAAAAAAAAAAGAGAAAAAACTTGGATTGTATATATGCTAATAGAGGAAGGGAAATACCTATCTCGTCCCCTGCAATACCCTGATGCTCACGGAAACTTTCTTCCAACACGAACTTCAGAGCGATGTTTACTGCCGTCTTCGAACGATAATGAGATTTGTTTAGATCCTTCTCTTGTTTGCACTAGTTATATATTCAGTACCTCGCCTTAAAAGTCATGCTCGATGCTCGTCTCCAAGTTCTAGTCGGAAATCCGTACAACGAATCACTACAGAGTGACATACAGCAATGAAAAAATCAAAATAACTGAGCGTTCTGAATCTCCAAACGTCTTAACATCTAAATCATTAGGACAAAAGAACAATGAATTTCTTAGTCAACACTGCTAAATCACAATAGATAAAGAACGCTGTATAAGATTTTCGTACATAATAAATTACCGGGAGATTTAAACATTTTTACTTCGTTAGCTTTCTGCAGTCATCTAAGCACCAGCCGAGTAAATAGATGTTATTAGAACTCTCAGTGCCGCAGTCATGTGTAAAACTATCAATTGGCTGGCGCCAATTGGTTGATTGATAAACGATAAACAGCGCTCTGGCTCATCGTAAACGCCGGAAAAAAAGATATCACACAAAATCTTATGACAATTTTCCTTCTCTCCACTTCTAGAACTTTCTATAATATTCTGTGGAAATTTCCAGCGGTTTGTCGGTGAGCTAGTCAATAACTAGTCAGTGCGTTTATTTCTGGTGTGATAAAAGGTCCTGTTTTACGAGCGAATTTGTGTCGACTGCTGAGTCGTTCAGTTTGTTTTTCTACTGTAAGACATTAAAAAAGTCTTGTGTTCGACTCCCCAGAGAGTAAAGAAGCCGGAAAAAGATGTTACGTCGTGAAGAAAGTGAAGTGTACACATTAGTAAAGTGACTGAAAGCTGGACTAAGTCACAGTATTGTTTCTGAAAGTAATTGCTGGATAAGACCTTGCTTCTAAGAAAGATACCTTCCGATCAATGTTCTAAATAGGTCTTTTTACTGAAAGTAGTTACACATCCATGAATGGGTAAATTAATATTATATTATTTCACATATTACATTACATTTAATAATATACATATTCAACTATACTTGACCCTGCTTGACATTAGATAATTACTTCTCTACACTTACTATGTACATAGTGTATAAAATGTTATACACTAAAATGTTATACCGAGTTTTCACCCGAAATACATATTTTGGTTCCCCCTGAATAAAAAAAATAGAAAAAAGGTCAGTGTGTGCGTGAGTGTGTCTGTGTGTCTCTGTGACTGTGGACAGCATAACTCAAAAACGAAAAGAACGTTGAATACGAAACTTAGTATTTAAGTTTGGCATCTTCCAAGGATGCGACACAAATATTTTCAAGAAAATCCCCCCAACCTCAACTACCCTTTACATGGAACTTTTTTTCGAAAATTTTGATTTTCTCAAAAATGACTAATGATTTTGATTAAAATATCGTGTATCAAAACTATTCACCTCACAAATAACATTTATATCTTGAATTTTCTAGGAATATCCTCTGAAGACTACTTTATTCTTGATAAATTTTACGAAATTTTGCATAACTGCTAAACCGTAAGAGATGGAGAAAAACTTACCGAACAAAAACTGTAGAGCACGTCAAAACACACAAATCATGTTAAATGCATTTTTTTTCCTAGAGTCATTCTTTTTGAGATATTCCTTGTTTTTGGTTTGTTTTGAAAAACATACTTTTCTCATATAGGAATTTGTCAACTCCTGTCCATACAAACCAAGGAATTTCAATCACTATCACCTTAACTTATGGTACTCCATTATTTCGCTAATACTTACAAGTAATAAGACTATTTCTGCTAGGTATTCTCGATTAGCATTAAGTAAATATATAACAATTTGTTGCAGAGATGTAGAGAGTCATGTGAATGGAACACAGCAAATTTTTTTTACATGTAGAACTCCGGTTGTTTATATATAACTGGTCTACCCATTTCAGTGCCCATTGCCTGAGCTCCAATTATAAAATATTGGTAGATACCACTGAGCCAAGAATCAGCGATGTCAAAGTAAATAAACGATTTTTTATTTAATTTTTTTTCTAAAGTACAGTAGTTAACTTCAGCCCAAAGGCTTCTTATTCCTCCACAGATTTCTGTCTTCTGTATCTTCTGTTAGTTCTCTGCTGTTTATATTGCTTCCCACTGTATCCATTGATTATCCCCTAGGCTTTCTTCTCTTGACCGTCCACTCCAAGTATGTATTTTAAATTTTGTTACTTTCAATCCTCTTTATGTTTCAAATCATAAACATCTTCTTTCTTCTATTGTTTCAAAATCATATTTGATATTTCATTAATTCATTATTTATCTAACTTTATGGTTTCTAATTTTTTTCGTTCTTGATTTCTTTTCTACCCTTCACCAAAAACTGCCAAAGCCTGTCCCAAGCCAGATTGAAAAAGGGTGAGGAGGAGCACAGGCTCGTTAAAAAAAAAAAAAAAAAAAAAAAAAAAAAAAAAAAAAAAAAAAAAAAAAAAAAAAAAGGCCAGTTCAGTTGTTTCGGTTGATAGTACCCAGTAAAGTTTGTCTTGTAGACAGAGGCTTGCTCGTTAAAGGCTGAAGGAAGAAAACTTCCATAACAAATAACCTGGTCCTCCTCAAGGTGATGGGTTGTGGCGATGAGTTAACTCTCCGTCCTGCATAAAATTCATAACATACTGTAAGGCGCAAATAAATAAATAAATAAACAAACAAATAAATAAAACCCATTAAAGAGACGACGATATATTTGACCCCCAGCGAGGCTGAAACTGACTACTACATTAGAAAGCTTGGAAAGATAACGGTAATTATTATTATAAGTTTTGTAAGAATATTCCACCTCTGCAGTTGCTCCTTGAAGGGTAAAAGATCATGGATTTCAGAAGAAATCTTTACATCCATTTCATTAAAGAAATGTCACCTCCCGTGGATTGAAAACCACAATGAAAAATAAATAGGATATTTGGTAAGAATACGTTCTTAAAACAAACTATTTATGTAGAACTATTAGACGATTTAGAAACTGTTTTGAAACCAAACGAAATTGTACAGACTATGCGCGATTTTGTAGAAAGTTCGCTTCGCAATCATAAAAATCTGTATGTGCACTACTTTTTGATTTTGAATTATGTTTTTCTAGTTCAATAGCAAGGATTTTTATATAAATTTATATTTTTAGGTTGCTTTCTGGAATACACAAAACATATTTTTTTTTGTAAAATCTCGAAACTAAATTTTTGGTTAGAATATAAATCTGAATGAATTTGAGAAATAAAATAAAACCTTGTACAAACAAGCGGAATTAAGTTTTAAAAATACAATTTACTCAAGTTATTTTGAAAGAATTTCGAAGTATAGATGTCAATGCTAATTAAAAGTATAGGGCATACTTTGAAAATATATTTGAATGGCTTATAACGAACTTACTTGAGAAAATTTGCTGTTCACGTTTTTAGCATAGTAACAGTTTCCACATTTGGTGCGCTTAGGTATTATTTCATCTTTGGTAATACTGAAACTATTAATGAGAATTTGATATTTGAATGTATTTATACAAATTAATTTTTTATTTTTACTAAAATCCGTAATAACCATAATTACTTAACTAAACCTTTAAAACACAAATTTTAATACATTTTAATCAAAAATGAAATTGCTGATCTTATTGAAGAAACATTTCAATAACAAATTCTATATTCATAAAATGTTATAATTTAAATCATAATATATTTATTTTTAGTGGTATCTTTTAAATTCAAGAAAAACAAATAACTGAAAATTTAATGGTTTATTTAAAGTATATAAATTAAATTTAAGATGTAAATAGACATTTTTGTGTAATGTTCGTCTATAAAATAACTCCGTACTTCGAAACATAAAGTTCCTGAGAAAAATGCTATTTTTACGTCCCAAAGTTGTGATTTAATCCTAAAGTACCATCTAAGAGTGACGATTGTTACAATTGTGCATAATGGTGTATTCGCGAACTAGAAATTCTAATTTATCAAGAAAACACTGTAGATATCCTTATACACTGAAGGGATGAAAGGAACACTGACTATAGAGGCGGAGAGTTTTTTTAATTTTTTTATATTGGTTGCATATTTCACTTAAATTTGCGTGACCTGTTGTATAAGGCTGCGTAAAGAGTTCACTTGAGTGGTCATGGTTGCCTAAAATTGACATAAAGTTACACTATTAATTATTTTCAGGTACCAATTTTAAGCGAATTGTAATAGTATGGGCTTTGAACTTTTACATCATATACATAATATGTTCATTATTGTCATAAAATTCAGTGGTATCAGTAAAATACATGGACAATATGATTTTTAAGCATATTTTAAAAAATCAAGGAAGATGGTTTAATACCATTCGTATAGAATATTTATAATAGCACTGCAAATCTTGTTTTGTAAACTTCCTATATATTATGTTTTCAAGGTATTAGAGTTTTAGCTTCCTATCTCATACCTATATTTATCAAGACCTAAGACTAAAAACGTAGTTTTGAGCTAGAGAAGGCATTTTAGAAACAGCGGCTTAGCAGTTATAAATTGGCTCACGCTACTATAATCGTCGCAAAACTTAAAGGCATATGAATGCTGTCAATGCTCGCGCGGAGCAGTTAGCAAACTATTGAGCGAGTAACGGTGGTAACTGTAAGTGAGAACACGTTTTACGCCGTGGTTTTTCTAGTTAAACATCCTTCACACTTTAAAATTATCTAGATGGAGTTAACCCCATAATAGATGTTGCACCAATGGAATAGCAAGCAGTTCAGGGGATCTTCGTCTCCTTTGAAAGCACTTAATTCGGAGTCACTGCTTTCATCCCTTAAGTTAATGATAATCGACTCCGCAGTGCCCTCCCTGGAAATTCCTTTGTTGGAATCTTCCTCCTGGAGCCGTTTTACATGCCTGACTTTTGAAACCCACTATTTGAGTTAAACTGCTCATTGCCTCAAGCATACGTTTTCTAATTCAGCTAATTTGAACGTAGCATTTCAATCGGCGACTAAGGATGAATCACTTCACGTTTGTTAAACGAAAAACCAATTGCCACAGTTTCGATGAACATGTCCACACGCTCATATCGAAAGAGAGATGAATATTAACAAGGTTTCAGCTCGAGTTTGAAACAGGACTTAAAATGCCCGTTCACTTTAATAATAAAATAACACACTACTACTGTGAAAGCCAACTGAACTTTTAACTCATTCTCTTCAATCTGCATGGTTTGTGTATCATGCTGCACTATATATTTATATTTTAGATAAGAGTTGATAGGAAGAATTTGAAGCTATTCTTCAGCCTATCTATGTTATAATGCTTGTTAATGGCAATAACCACGTGAAGTTAAAAGGTGCATAGCTCGCGTTCTAAATATTGTACAGACAGGAGTTTTGTGTGACAATGATTAGAAAATATGTTTAATTATAGCATTATTTATTAATATTTATCCGAGCATAATTAATGAAGATAATGAATTCAGTACAGACCCGTAAAATGTGTACCAGAAGCGGCACCGCTGGTAGGAGGGGCAGGAATATAGTTTACTGATTATATCAGTACGGCCCGCCTCCACATGCCTTTAACCTTTTCGAACACTGTAATGGTGATTATCTTGAAATACTACTTAATTACGGCAAAGCATATGTAATGCGATGACTGAGAGAAGAATTTGTCGAGAAAGACTTCAAAATAGACGACCACCACATCATAGAACATTTGTTTTCCTCAATCAAACAATTATAGATACAGGCGGCATATCTCCTCATGTTGAAGGAGTTGGCCAAAGAAATCTTCCAGAAGAAGAATTCTTCATTTGGTGGAAGAGCATCCTAAATCAGCAACTAAATCAGTTGTCACATTGAACTGTTTTGGGAACATTAAAAGAAATAATTGATTTTCTGTTCTTATCTTATCAGGCATTCATAGAGTTTTATAATTTACACACAAAAGAAAAGGGAAACATAATATTGTAACTGAATTTCTCAAGCTTTTATTTACTTTTGCAAATAGTTTTCATAATATTGTAAATACTTAATCAGTTCCACATTCCATATGCTATTTAGTTTACATTAAAATCATATGTGGTTTTCTGTTTACTTGCTTACTGAAAGTGTATATTTTTTCGTTTACACAGCAGAAGAAGCTGAAGAATTAAACGTTAACATGTTGAATGTAAAGTAAACTCGTTAGATTTGCTGTGTTGCAATATTGTACAAAATAAAATACATAGTAATTATGCCATAAATGGAAAGCTTTATGGGAAGCATTAAGAAAAACGCTTACATAAACGTTATATTTCATAGTTTAACACGATAACCATAGATTACCTTTACCCTATTTTTACCCAACCGTTGGGACATTTTGAAAAATATATTACGAAGAATGTCCCATGTAAAGACTAGTTTACAATGAGAGATTTGCTTGAAAATCTTCGTGGAAGATGCCGAATTTAAATATCAAGTTTGGTTTAAAATTTGAAGCTTTCTTGGTGTTGGTTATTAATGTTATCCATTAAAGTTGGTTATTAACGCTCTTTGACGAAGAATACAGAGCTAAGATGATCGAAAGCTTGGATTTTATACTCCAATTTAACTCGATTGTTATCCCGTGAAGTTATCATTAATCAAGTTTGATATTTAACGGTATTTTTGTTTTTAATTATACTGTTCGTAGAAACACACCATACACATACACATACACACACGCACCTGCAGATGAACGCATTATATACCATTATATTATTTTTTTTATTATTCAGCGAACCTCATGTATGTAATATGCAAGAGTATATATGTATGAAATCTCGACATTGAATTTTTGAATGGAATTCAATATTTTTCCTGTTTACTCTATTTAAGAATATAAAAATTTAATCATTTTATTTTTATGAAACAAATACCGTATTCAAGAAATTTTTTTGAGATTTATCCGCAACTTTACCCCTAACAACCTGCGGACAGTAGTTTTGCTGCGCACTTAAAGTAGACAAGTTGCCGTCATGCCAGGGGTTTGCATTACAAACGTGGTTCTTCAAAGCCACTTTACCTGGAAATCAACTGAGCCGTATATATGTGTTTTGAAGGTACACTGTCCATATTTTGCGACAATCAGAATATGCAGCTCAAAGCACTTTTAAGTCTTCCACTTCCGATTTTGACATGTATTTCTGACAAAGGGATGCTAGGGAGAGAATTAATTTTGAAAGCAAATATTTTCTTTTTGGGCCTTACTATTATAATACATCAAAGAAATTTTTTACGAATTAAAATAAGCATTTCTATGTGCAATTCAATAATTAAAAACAATATTATTGTCAAAGATCATAAATTGAATAGTATTGAAGTATAAACTAATACGAATTTTTAGAGAACACAAACTGAAGTGGGGTTTGTAGTATTGTGATAGAAATAGACTCAAATTAAAATGAAATTCTACACATCTTGAGCATAACAGGAATCAATTTTGTCCTCCAGTAGTCAGTCGCTTTAGCGTTTCAGTAATCACATGGTGTGTATATTAATCAAACTAAATTTTAGGGTATAATTTTACAGCACAATTTTTCCAGGACACTAAGTTTATGTACTAATGCTAAATTCACATAGTGTAGTTGAGCATCATAGATGCAAAATCAGCCGTAAATGGTAGCAGCTGAAATCTTGACTGAAAAATATTTCCATCAGCAGTTTTTCTGCATATAACAATTTATATTATAGTACCAAAAGTATTTAAGATGGGTATAGTCATAACAAATGATATAGATGCTATCTCTGCCAAGTTAAATGTATGCCATTCGTGATTTTGATATTCTAAATCTATACTTACCGACATTTCCTAAAAGGAAAATTACTTTTCCCCTTACCTTTACCCATTCAATTCATCTGACATAGAATGTATATCAGAAGTTCCATTACCTCATGAACTTCACAGTACGAACATTTTATTATTGCATATCTAATTATTTATAACAAAGAGAAATTTGGGAACACGGAATCGTTATAAATATAAGGGCTCATAAGTAATCCAGCACTGATAAGATTTCTACGTAAAAGGAAAGGAAATGGAGTTTTATTTATGGACGTTCTTAACTGATATGATTATAAGCCTCCCATTTATACTGGGTGTGAAAGACCGCTTTATTTTGCTCAGAGGTCTCTTTATTAGGGTTGAGATTCTTTTTCATGCCGTAAATCTACGAACCGGGACCAACGGCTTTATTTCCCTTCCGAAGGAAGCCATGCTCTGGATTTTTACGTCCGAAAAAAAATCCTCCTCCAGTTTCTACGTCAAAACTATTCCAGTACTAAGGAATACCAGCATATTTCATCACTCAATCCATCAATAAATTAAACAATTAATTTATACGTAAACAGAAATGGAACTATTTACAACTCGGATATTTACTGAGTAAGCTGGCCTCGTGCTAACCAATTAAGACGTTTTATATTCAAATTACTCACTTTTATTGGGCTTTATCCGCGGTTAAACCATATTTATAAAAATATATATCCTTGACACTGTAATTGGGAATATGTTGCTTATATATTTTATGCAGAATGCTCAATAAAATACTTGCAACTCAAGTCATTGCATCTTATACTTCTATTTTTAATCTTTCTAAAATAAACTCTGAAATATTTTATTTTACGACAGTAAAAGGTTGAAATCTAATTATAGCCCCTCTTTTAATAAAAATTAATTTGTACCTTTTTACTTTCTCTACCACATACATTGAAAGTACCGAGTAGCTAGAAAAGGTTTGCCTTACACCCAAATATTCGACCGAGTTTTCACACCGGAAATAGACGTTTTAGAAACCATCCGTTTGTGTGTGTGTGTGTATGTGTATGAACAACATACTCAAAAACGAAAAGTTAATTAAACATAATATCTTCCAAACGTGGAAGGCGAAGATTTTCAGGAAAATTTCCCCACACCTAATTGTCCTCTACATAAAAGGTTCTTTGGAATTTTCAATTTTCTGAAAAATGGCTCTAAAACTTTTATTAGAATACTATATATTAAGCAATATATTAATTTAACAAATGTACATAAATATAATATATGTATATGTTGGTTTTTCTGGGAAAACTGTAAAGCCCTCTTCATACTGGATCGTTTTAGCTTAACTGGAAAACCGTAAGAGAGAGGCATAATGTTATTGCACAAAAGGTGCAGCAACTTGTTAAAATACGCGATTTATGTCCAATACATTTTTGTATAGTTATCTATTTCCGAGTTATTCCTTGTTATTGGCTTAAATTTTCCAATCAATTATGTATCCTTTGCTCAACTCGGAAGTCGTCATTCCTATTTTTGCTCCTGACTATGCAAAGAGAACGAGTTTCTATATCATTATTTAGCGACTAGCTTTTAACTGACTTCAGTATCTATTTAGCGAGTATACTCCCTTATTTCTTTTGTAGCTACAAGAAATAAATAAGACTAACTGCATGTATGGTTATTTTGATTGACATTCAATCGATCGAAGAATATTCTTTTCTAAGAATAATTTGTTCCAAAATCCGTAAGAAAGTCATGTGAAAGGAACACATCCTATTTGTTTTTACTCGCATCATTGATACCGAGATTTCTTTCGGAAATACATGTTTTGATAACCCCTAAATAAAACACAATTTTTAGAAAAAGAGTCCGTATTCGCGTGTGTGTGTCAGTGGAGAGCATACTTCAAAAATGAAAACTTTTTAAACAGAAAACTTACTTTTGTTTTATTGTATCATTCGTATAACCCCCTTTACCATCTAAGGTCATATTAGGGGCCTTGTATTAGAAACAACTCGTTGTCTGTAGTTCTTTATTTGTGTTTTTATTGCTTATTATTTTCCTCACATACACACACACTAACATGCATATTTCCGACTCTGTGAGATATAGGGAATCATTCTGGTTAAAGAAAAATTCCCCGTCCCTGCCGGAAATCGAACCCGTGACCTCTAGGAGAGAATTCAACTCGCTGACCACTCGACTACGGAGGCAGTCTTAAACTTAACATTTAAGTTCAGCATCTTCCAAGTTTCACAGAAAATACGAAGGGTTTCAAGAAAAGCTCTTCACCTCAAACTATGTTTATATGGAACATTTTTCGAACATTTTATTTTAGAAAAAATGGATCTAATGATTTTAATTAAAATATGATTTGTTTAAGATGTTTTCATGGCAAATGAAAAGCATATCTTGAATTATCTGGAAATAGTTTCTGAAGCCTCTTAAATATAAATTACTTTTGAATTATTAATAAATCGTAAGACAAAAGTCCAAAATTTATTACACAAAAATATAGTTCTTATTAAAACACATATGCCAAATAAGTATTTTTGTGTCGTTAACCATTTCCGACATATTTCTTGTTATTGTTTTCAGTTTTTCAATCCTTGTACTTTTCTTAAACAGGAAGTTGTTATTCTTCCTTGTCCTGGTCGAGCAAAGTAAACAGATTTTTGAAGTCATCATATAGTGACCATCTTTTTAAAGATTTGACTATCGTTTTTGGTTAGTGTATTCCCATGTGCTGCTATATTAACAAAAATGTAGTAAACACTTCTACGATTGTTTATCTAGATTAACGTTAAGTATATTAAATCAATCATTTTTAAGAAAGTTTATTGAAGAGTGGGTAGAGAAAGGCATGCAAAAGTAACTTCGCAACTATCATAACTTTTATTCTCTGAAGTTGTATTTCTATATACACATGGATAAATTTAAAAATGAAATGTTAATGAATTAAATTTAGGATGGACTATTAATTGCAAAAATAGAGGTTTGCAATTTAATTGTTATATTAGTTTAGCAAAATATATTTAGAAAGAACACATTTTGGTAATATTAAAATTAGCATAATATGAACCTCACAACTCATTAACGCTGTTCTTATTCTTAAAAGGATAGCCATGATATAAAAGTTATCATAAAAATTCTCTTATAAGTATTAGCTTTCACAAAACAGAGAAACTGTATTGTACTTTATTATGATTCACTAATGTATTCCAAAGCATTCTCAAGAAAAAAATTTATCAATATCTGTGAAATTGCCGAGAAAAGGTACCTATTAGGATGCTTTATTATAGTGGACATCTTGGTGATCCTAAAGCACAGAACATAGAGTAACAGTTGCAATCCTTTTAGGGTTGTAAATGTGTTACTATAAGCATTCTGATTTATTTTTCAGGCCAATTTATTAACTAGTACTGCTTGAAAAGTAATAATATTCAGTCAGAATAATAAGAGGACTAATGAGATTTCTGATTCGCTTGTTATTGACTTCACAAATTTTACTGCGCTGTAATCATATAAAGAATGAAATGAAATAAAACGTATCTTAGCTGAAATTATGTGTCATGCAAAATGGAAAATCTAATGTTTCATTCTTCAGTGCCAGAGCATTTTGCTTCTGCTTTGAATCCAAATTTCTAAAATTAACCCAGTTTAATGAATTACCCACTAATTAAATATTGTTTCGGTGTTTGATTACCAGAGTCAGAAAAATTATTGAAAATCTCTGTGCCTCTCTCAGGTTTTGACAGAATTTAGTTCCGCTACACTCACCTTCCTCAAGCTAGTTCCTGTTTGTGAAATATTGTTTGCCATTGTTGTTTGAAGACATCTTCGCTTTTTCTTGAACTTTGGTCCACCTCGGGCTGTTGATTCTTGGGCCACAACGTCTTCTCGACCGCTCTCAGTAACCATAGTTTTTTTCCTTGAGTTATTAAACACAGCATCACAACAAACTGCTCTTGTTTTTAAAACAGTGAAGCTCAAACTTGCTGCTAGACACAGATTTATGAACAGAAGAGTGTGCTGCATGCGATAGAATTTCTGAATATATTAGCTATAGCTATCTATGTTTAAATAGGTGTAATGATAATAACTCCATAATACAACCCACAAGGAACCTTGGCCTGCCGCCCGGGCCCTACGTCCCCCATCTCGGCCCGTGACAGACGTCATGGATGGAGTGCAGTATCAGTAATGCGGTCCTCGTGACCTGGAGCCACTACGTCTCCATCAAGTAGCTCCTCAATTGGACCCCAGGGACCTACGAGGCTGAGTGCACCCCGGTCCAGGTCTCCTAACGGGGGAGAGATCCCCAGCCGGTACTGGGAATCAAACCCAGGTCTCGCGCTAATAGGTGTAAGTCATGTAAAAGGCAGATGTCCCCAAAATTACAGAAAGTAGAGAAAGTATTGTATTCCACCCTAAAGGTTTATACGTATATTTCCAGGAAGTACACATCTAGGTCTGCGAATAGAAGTTTAAAAAAGGCGGATGAGTACTGGCTGTGTCCGGTTCTTTCAGATGGCCAAACTGCTCCCTTCACATGCGCCGAAATCCCTTCGTGCGTTAAAATATTTGCAGAACTCAACGGGGCAATTGTGAGGAACCGGCGTCACTGACCCACGGTTTATCCCTCTCAATGAGCGCGACCCGCTCACTATCTGCGCAAGTATCAACAGTATAACTTAAAAAAAAAAGGAAAAAAACAACAACGAAATGTTAAATATCAAGCCTGATACATACGTTGACTATCTTCCAAGGATGCAGAAAAGATTTTCAAGAAGCTATCTTTTACATGGAATATATTTGGAATATATATTTATTTATTATTATGTTTAGACATTGTTATGACAAATAAGCGGCATATCTCGAATTTTCTGGGAATAGTCTCCGTAGGTTTAATTATGAATGATTTTTGTATAACCAATAAACCTAAGAGAGTCTAAAATTTACTACACAAAAAAGTAGATTCGTTAAAGCAAACAGTAATACCAAATTGTTTTTGAGGATTATCTATTTCCTAGATATTACTTGTTAATTGTTTAAATTTTAAAATGTTTCTACTATTTTCTAATAGAAAACCTTTATACGAGTAAGTATTTCTCTCCTGAGCCAATAAAATAAAAAGGAATTTCAAACAAAGACCAACATTCAAAAGACATGACTATCGTTTAATCGATTGTAATCTTCTGTTCTCATTGTACCTACAAGGAAATGTGCAACAAAACAACTTCTAAATATGGTTATTTTACTGAAATGAAGTGCATGAAAAAGGCTATTTTAGGACTATTTGAAGATCAGTAGAAAAAGTTATGTAAATGTGACACAAACTTTTCGTATGATACCAGGTAGTTCCATGTGCGTCTGCTGATATAATGAAGCATGTTTCAGGGATACACTCTTATGGACCTAAACGGTGAAAATGTTGGATGGGTTGGACCTCATTTAGGCCAACAATATTCCCAAATCGCACATAAGAAATTTATTTTTTAGAAGACAATCGAAACGCTTTTCTCCAAGACATCGGTGAAAGCAATTCTCATAGCGAACATCATTTCTGGAGAGGATGTTGAATCAGATATGCCACTGTGGTTTACTCAAGCCATGTTGATCCCAATGGAGCTACCAAACTAAATCAGTAGGAGGTATTTCAAGCAATTCCTGTAAAACACGACACACTAGAACAGATAGTATTTAAATTTTAAAGTAGCACTGAATTAGTTAAACAGATAAACGAAATCTCAAAGGTGAAAAAGTCACTAGCTTCACTTATCACACATTTTGTAATTCTGTTTCTTGTAATATTCTCTATATAAGAAGCTCTCGATATTTTCAGTGACATACCATTACTTTGCAGCATAAGATATGAGATGTAACAGTAAGCAAATTTACGACGAAATGCATGATTCTGTGGTACAAAAATAAAAATAAGTATTTCTCTAATTTAGTTATTTAGCTATTTAGTATGGGATTTACTTAGAATTTGCTATTTGTAGGAGAATAAGCTGTAGTTTTATTTATTCCTAATCAATGGAGTATTCTCTAAAATATCAGAAATGTCATTTTATCTGAATCTTATTTTTAAAGATAATTTAAAGTTATTAGGATTGAATTATTATAAACTTATTATTGCAGATTTATATTATAAATTATTATTAAATTCTGATTTAAAATTATTATAAATCTTAAGATAATTTAAAATTAAGGCTATTTAAATCTTATTTTTAAAGATTAAATACAATGAATGAATACATAACCTTCCCGATACAGGTACTCCAGGATTCATACCTACACTTATATTCTATAAATGAGGTGATTTAGTTTTTCCTTGATGATAAAACTGGTGTTGTTTTGTCAGTAAACTTTTCCAGATTGGAAAAATATCTTAATTAGGGAGACATTTATTGATGAAGTCACAAAAATTATTTATTTATTAATTGCATTTGAAGTCGTGAAATTTTCTAAACATAATCTCATTAATTGGTTTATTTAAATACTGTGCTTAAAATGAGCGTAAGTATGTTTTATGTTGCTTTTATGAGCTATTACTTCATTATCATTGTTTCAGTGCATTCTAATATTATATAAGTTGAGTCTAAAAACTGAAACAGCATGGTATAGTCACAACACTCGATAAATCAACGTCATAGCATATTGTAAACTACAACACAACAGCTGAAAATTCAATGAATGGTGAACTAGACAATTGTTTAATATGTTTAACATGTAAAGTTAAACAAGTAAGGTAGAATGTTGCATTGTTTACTCAACTTCATCCTAGGCGACCAAATAGAGAGCCAACGAGGCATTATTAAGTTTACAACTAGGGAAGCATTGCATTCAGCAAAGACAGAAAACAAACTAGACGCCATACAATTTGTTTTGCATCATTTATATACCCCCTTTTTACTTTCTCCACATACTATGCACATAGTGTATAGAGAAGGTATTGCATTCCAACAAAAAATTCGATACCGAGATTTCACCGGAAATACATGTTTTAGGGCTACTATATAAAATTAGAAAAAGGTCCGTGTGTGCCTATGTTCGTGTGTCTTTGAACACGATACTCAAAAACGAAAAGTCGGTAAAATGCAAAACTTGTTATTGAGTTTAATATCTTCCAGGGATGCGACCTTTCCTTTACATGGAAATAATTTCGAAAATTTTGATTTTCTCAAAAATGGCTCTTACGATTTTGTTTAAAATGGAATATAAAAGATATTTACATGGCAAACAAAATGTTTATCTTGAATTTTCTGGTAATAGTCTCTAAAGAGCTCTTTATTCTGGATGAATTTTGCTTAATTTTGCATCACTAATAAACCATAAGAGATAGAAAAAAACTTACTACACAAAAATGTAGATCTCGCTAAGACACACAACTTATGCCATATACAATTTATCGTGGAATTGAAGCATTTCTGGTTTATTTCAAGTTATTTGTTTCAGATTTAAAATACTTTTCTCAAAGAAAGCAATAAACTTCTGGCCATGCATAGAAACAGACTTCAATCACATAGCAACCAAATTTTAAAAGATTTGACTATCGTTTTAGCCTAGTGTATTCCCTTATTTTCCTCCAACTTACAAGGAAGCAAGTAATTAAGACAAGCTCAATCATTATATACTATATAGAAGAATATTCTTTTAGCAATAATATGTTAGTGATGTAGAGAAAGTCATGTGAATGGAACACATCAGATTTTTACTTTTCTGGTCATATCGGGCCTATGACTTGAGAAAAAACTGTAGGCCTTATTTAACGTTGACTTCTCAGTATTAAACACATATATTCACTTGCAAATTCATATTTCCACACACCGTGAGGGATAGAAAATCATTCTGGTTAAAGAAAAATTCTCCGAAAAAACCGGAATGAACTCGGGAGCTGTGGTTTGGGAAGCTAGAACTGACCACTGGACTAATGATCTCTGTAATGTTTGTTCTGTGCGAGGATTAAAAAATATCACGGAAAACATTTCAAAATAATTAGATCCCTACAAACCGCAATAAGAGTCATACAAAATGGATTCAAAGCTACGCAACGGAAATTTAAGCCAAAAAGTAATTAAAGATTCGCCGAGAAATATATTTTAAAGAAATGAAAGACTTGGTGTCGTAGAAAGAAGTTATAATTCTACGTAGTTGAGAGAAGATAAATGAGGAAAAAAGTGATATTACACCGCGGGTACGGTAGATATAATTCTCAAAGTGAGTATAAAGAGTTGGTAAAATAATAATAATAATAATAATAATAATAATAATAATAATAGTGGAATGCCTCCGGCAGTAACGACTATGGCCCCCATTCGTGAGGACTCGCGTTCACAAACAGTGGGTCGACCGATCTGGTGTTTTTTTTTTTTTGTGGTTTCTCTGTCACCCAGGTAAACATCAGATTGGATATCAAATACTACACCCTAAAGTTCCACTCTCAGTCTAAAAAGAAAAATAAACAAACAAAAAAAAAAAAAAAAAAAAAAGATAATGCCACTTACGCTGCCATCTATCCACCTACAGTTAAAGCAGCTAGAATAAAGTGGCAGCCTAATGCCATTTGGCTGTCTCGAAAATGACGAACACATTGAAGCACTTCTTTAGTTTAAGAGCCAAGAATTTCTACAACTATTTTGAATTATTATTTACAGTACATCATTGAAATTTGCTAAAATGCCTTGGTACAATCTAAAAGTGTGGTTTTCAAGGTTTTCTCAACAAATAAGAAAATTGTATAACTTCTGTGTCAATATTTTATTTTAAATTTACAAGTATCAAGTAAGAGTTTGAAAAAAAAAATTGCGTAAAGCAGCTTACACTCCGTTTATTGAAAGCTCGAAAAGTATCTCCCTCGGAATTGGAATTTCCCAGAACTTCATTTATTGCATCCTGAATTTCAGCTTCACTTTAGTTCACGTAAATCGAGGAAAACATTACATTTTAACATTTAAGAACACCAAAAGTAAGAAACAAATTACTACCTTCAAGGGAAATTGCGTGACTGACTCGAGAGCAGCCTATATTACTAATCTGCTAAATTTCCTAATATTTGACTAAATTGGGTACAGGTGGCAGTACAAATCAGACAACTAAACAATAACTTAGGTTAGGTGTATGTAAATGAACTGGATCGAAAAAATATCGTATATTAAAGATATGTACCTGACAAATAGAATGTATATCTTGAATTTTCTGTGAATAGCCCCCGAAGACTACTTTATTCTGAATGAATTTTACTTAATTTTGCATAACTGCTAAACCGCAAGAGATTGATAAAATCTTGCCATCTTACATTTTTTTTTCGTGGAGTTAATCGTTTTTGAGATATTCCTTGTTTTTGATTTCAGCTTTAAAAAACGTATATTTTTCTCATACAGGAATTTGTCAACCCCTGTCCATAGAAACAAACGAACTTCAGTCACGTAGCAACCAGCTTTTGTCTATCACTTTAACTTATGGTACTCCCTTATTTCACTCCTACTCACAATGAAGCAAGTAATAAGACTATTTCTGGTAATTTTTTCTCTATTAGCATGAAGTAAATAGA
Source organism: Hymenopus coronatus (assembly GCA_030762935.1). Lineage (NCBI taxonomy): Eukaryota > Metazoa > Arthropoda > Insecta > Mantodea > Hymenopodidae > Hymenopus > Hymenopus coronatus. Next base: position 99,928,027 of record CM060897.1, read on the forward strand.
AGCATAAGCTTTCTAACAATAATTTGTTGCAGAGATGTAGAGGAGGTCATGTGAATGGAACACATAAGATTTTTTTTAACAATATTTACATTTTTTTTGTTCTTTGCTGCACAGTTTAGGGAGTAGCTTGTTGCGTATTCACAGCATGTGCCTCTTATCTTTTCTTGGATCCTCCTACCTCTCGTTGTCTTGGTGGTTTACACTTATATGACAATTTAACAAGCCGCAATGGATCCATTCGTTGCAGTTGTTTCAGTTGTATCTGTATTGTTGAATGTTTCATTTATAGGATATGGCGTATGAAGTTCTTTTATGATGTCCTTATTTCTAATTTAGGCTAGTCCTGTGAAGATTGACTTTCTTAAGAAGAACTAAAATCTTCACTTTGAATTGTGTTGCATTTTGTTGTTTATTTATCCTTCATTCACTCCCATACATATTATTCTTATTTCATTCATTTTTTTCGCTTTATTTGTATAGCAAGATTTTATCTATACGGTTTACCAACTATGCAAGAACCGTCCAAAACGAAGAGGTTATTACAAAAAAAAAAAAAAAAAAAAAAAAAAAAAAAAAGAAATCAATACATACGTTGCATTTGTGATGGGAACATTTTAAAAATATGCTATTTTAATCGAAACCTCTAGAGATATTTTTGATAATATCTAAATTTTTAAAACTTTCCTGCGTGATGGGTAATTTGATGGAGGAATTTCTTAAACTTTTTAGGGATCCCTCGCAAATTTTGAACCTAAATAGCAAGATTAATTACCAGACTTTCGTTTTTGAGTTAACTATTCACAAACACACACATGTATGTAAACACACGGATATTTTTCCATTCTTAGTACAGGTATCCTCAAAACAAATATTGGATTATTGAGCGGAATGAAATACTTCTCCTGCTTATTATTGAGACTATTAGAGGCATTGTGCACTGTGTATCGGTTCAATTCGGCTCGGCTCGGCTCGGCTCCGGATTCGCAGAGGGGAAGCAGCAGCAATAGGCGAGGAAAGGGAAGGCAGGCGTAGCGACCGAGGTAAACGTAAAGAAAGACATAGTGGCGGTTTTCACTGTTGTCAACGCAGCGAAGTCATCTTTTGCTCCTTGCGCCTTGCAATGCAGCGGTGCATGCGCCCTAGGAGGCTGTGGTCTAAGTCATTGGCCATGTAAATTGTAACGAAAAAGCTCTTTCTTGATTCTCACATACTGGATGAACTGCTTTATTAATAGCAAATGAAGGAATATTTAGTTTTTGTAAATGAAATTATATTCCTTGTTAAGGAAACCTCTTGAAGATCGAATTAGAAAATAAGTTCTCCCTGTAACTAACGATACAGAAATTAATTAGTCCTGTTTATCGTCACGATTCTACTCGAGCTGGATCAATCCTAACTACACGTGTATAATCTAAAAGTACATTTCGTTTTCAAGGATTTAAGCTCTTAGTGAGAGTAATTTTAATTTTATTAAAAGCAGTCTTTTTATCCTTTAGGAAACGCCAATCTGATTTTTATGTAGTAGGTACCTAATATTTGCAAGTTATCAGCTTAGCAGAGTTTCTATAAAAGATTACCTGATTGAGATCCTTATTCCTCTTACCACCTATAGCCTATGACGTCCTCTCTATTCTGAATATTTGGTAAACGTTAAAAATAGACAAATGCTTACCGCAAAAATAGGATCATGTAAAATCACACAGTTTATGTCAAATAATATTTTTATGCCAATAACCAATTCCTAGATATTCTTTATTATTGGTTTGAATTTTTAAACACTTCGTACTTTCTTCAAACAAAAACCGTAGTTTGTTTCTTCCTTCTTTCTTTTGTAAAGAGAACAAAACTTCGGACCCATCGGAGTCCGACTTGGAAAACATTTGACTATCGCTTCAATTTGATGTCTTCCTTTAATGCTTACAACGAAATGTGCAAATAAGAATACCGGTCTATTTATATTAAGAAGTAAATAGGAAAATTAGCTTTTGTAATAATAATATGTAGAAGAGTGAGTGGAGAAATTCGTATGGTTGTAGCACATCCAATTTTTAAAACTTTTATTGGGCACTCTAGTCTAGGGACCGTGAAAACGGGTTTTGCAAGGGTTTTGGATCTTGGTGCTTTTGTGTCTCCGGTTAGCAACATTGCAAATGTCTAGTTCAGTTTTAGATTTGACCCTGCCATTGGTCGATTGACCAACATGGTTGCCCATACACAAACATACAGAACGAAAGAAAGACTGCATTTCTCATTGCAAAGCAGAACCGATTTTCAGACATTCAATTTTTATCTCTTTTTTCGATCCAGTTCATTTAAATGCACCTAACCTAACGTAGCCTAATCTAAACGAAATCTCGAAACCTATCGTTCGCCTGTCACGTAGCCATATTGTCTCCATAACCAATAGGAAAGGCTCAGGAAGGAGCCTTAGTCTAAAACTGAACTAGAATTTGCAATCTCTCCTTCGGATGGTTGTGCACTTGTTTCCTGTGTATTGCCGAGTGTTATGAACGTTGCAAAATTGGTATTTCGCCGAGCGGGTGGTTTTGTAGAACGAGGCTATCTTAAAATCCAAACGCAATACAATATGCGCCTACAAAGAAAACTCATGCTCGTTGGCGATGCTTGAGGAAACCTTTTTGCTTCACGAACATGGTTTTGCAATGCGTCATGTGTTCCAAGACATTATTGTCTGGTTGAGTGAGTGCATCTGTAGCAACACACCGTACATCACAGTTAGATCTGATTGTTGATGGGCGCTAGCATATTAACTTACTAAGAAACAACTGTGTACATTAGCATTGCTAACAATCTATGAAAGGTAGAAGGTACTTAATGCAAATTACGTTAAGAGAATATTATACATGGTAATTTTAACCAACAAATTTATTGCAATGTTACTAACACATGGTTTACGACAAAACATGTCTACTTCAGATTTAGAACGATCTAACGTGTCAATAGTTTAGAATGAAGAACTGATTGTTTCAGAACACATTTTACCTAATACAGGTACAGGAGTTTAACCAGAAATTCAGATTTCAACAAAACCGTTAGGGCAATTTTTGAGAAACTTAAAAGTTTTTTCTAAGTAAAGGATAATTGAAGGCGAGGGATTTTCATGAAATTCTTCGTGTCGCATCCTTGGAAGATACTGAACTAAAATATCAAGTTTGGACTTATTGTTTTAATGCTATGCTACACACACACACACGGAAATTTTTCCAAAAATGCTTTTTTAGATTAAGGGGTCCCAAAATATGTATTTACGATGAAATCTCGGTATCGAATTTTTGGGTGCAAATAACCTCTATACGCTAAGTACGTGTAGAAAGTGAAAATCTGATGTGTTCCATTCACTTAAATTTCTCTAGTTGTTCCAAAATAAAACTATTCTTTATCTAAACCACGCTAATCGAGATAAACTTTAGCAGAATCGGTCTTATTATTTGCTTTATTCTAAGTAGAATGGAGCAAGTAAAAGTAACTGAATACATTACGCTTAAGCGATAATCAAATCTTTTAAAATGTTGAAAGCTGGTCTCTATGTGAAACACTTGAGGTTCGATTCCCTTTGAATGGTACCGCTTCAGAAAAGTTGGTTAGTTTAAAATTGAAACCAATAACCTGGAACATGTCAAAAACGGTCAAATCTACAAGAAAAACATATATGATATAAGTAATGTGTTTTAACGAGATCTACATTTTTTTGCGTAATATGTTTTGATCTGTATCTTACGCTTTAATCGTCATGCAAAATTCTACAAAACTCATCCAGAATAAAGAGGTCTCAGGTCTGGGTAAGTTTTCTTCATCTTCCGAGTTTCCTGTCCCTCATGTCATTTCCAATGTCATTTCATTCATTCTTCATCTCCCAGCTTTCTTTTAGGGTCGGAGGTGTTTTCGACGCTGCTCGGTGCGACGTGGCAGGAAAAAGAATGCTCAAAGTGACTATTTCGGTCCCCCGATTTCGCTGGTTGCCGTGATGAGGACCGCTCCTGGAGGGGGTGTTGCACCCTAATTGGGGTGGGCGCTCCGGTGTGCCTGTCCGACTGTTGGGGTGCTTCAATCTGGTATGTCACTCCTGGTTCCGGCAGTCCCTTGTGTCCTCGCCCCTCATCCCTCACTTCGGGGGGCGCTCCCTTATTTATTTTTTCTAAAATACAGTTCCGGATCCCGGCGCTGTATTCTTTTTCCGTTTTCCTAACATTTTACTATATTTTCTGTTTTGAATACTGTTTTGTTGTTCCAATACACACACATAAACACCCATGCCCAAGCGATCCCCTACGCCGCGAAGCACCATCTCATGGGACGTAGGTACAATAACCTCAGGTTCGGTGCTGAGTCCTCTCCGGCCGTATCCTAACCTATAATCAGAATAAAAATAAACACCAGTTATTCCTGGAGTAGCCAATGCGTACAAACCATTTTCATTATCTCCATCATATTCACTGAATGGGATGGAATTTAAGCTATTTTCATTTGCCGAACTACACTTAAAGAGCCATTGCTACTAAATAGGAATTGTATTGTCCAATAAACCTTTAGAACGCATCAGCGTCAATGACTGCCGTGAACAAGGTAGAAGTGGAGGGCGAATTAGGGCCGTATATGTACGAGTATTTCGAGAGTTATAACTAGAAAGAGGCAATATATGGAATTTCATGTTCTAATCATGCTTGCTTTTATTATGGGAACAAGTAATTTTGCTTTTTACAGAATGTAGAAGTCGATGTGCGTAATACCAATTTCATATTCAACAGTTTTGTAAGGCACTTCATATCGGATGAAATGTTGTTTTGTAAGATTGAGAACATTTTATGTTCTATTTGGGTGGTTTTCTGTGAAACAAATTTAGAAACCGGATAAGTAGAGTCAGACTGAAGAATTCAATGCTGGGATTTGAACCACAGCATGCTATGTAATGCCAGCATAGCATTGAATTTCACAACCCTCGCATATTCCCGGTAAACCGCGAGGAGATCCCAACTTATTTTGAGATGGCAAACTGAGAAAATCAAGACTGTCAGAATGTTGCCACAGTAGCTCAGTGGCAGAGCAACCGGCTAAAGAACGGACGATTCGTGGTTCAAATCCCGGCTATGGTATTCAGTTTTTCATTCTGACTGTATCTATCCAACTCCTGTACTACACACGGTACTGTAAGAAAACAATTAACATTTAGAAACCTTAGGCACTCTTTCAAGGGAATACACCTGGAAAACATACCTATTCAACAAGTCCGTCTTATGTTGCCATTTGCGAATTGAATTATTCTTTTCTTTTTAAGATATTTTATATTCGCCAATTAATGCTTTCAGCGACATATTGTAACAGTATTAAGCAAAGACAAGCGACCAGTAACTTATTTAACTTTTCTTTTTCTTAAGTTTAGGTGTTTCAAATAATTACGCTCAATAAAATGCATACCATTATAATACTATTGATCCCAGGGCGTTACAGCCTATGTGGGGCCGGGGCCAGCCAACCCGATTGCCGATCTCACATTCAGGGATGGACGGCAGAAGTGGGGATCATCCATCCAATATGAGGAGGTTAGCTTTCTTGGGCCGAACCGCCACCTATCCTGCTCCTCGCTTTCCACATTATGCTGAATGGACACCGGTATCATGCACAGGACTTAAAATCCGCTCATCCTAGGGTCGCATCGAACCGAGGTGCAATATTTACTTTCTCTACACGTACTATGTACATAGTGTATAGAGAGGATATTAATTCCACCCAAAACATTCGAAACAGAAATTTCACCGGTATAGATGTTTTAGGGTCCCCTGTATCCAAAAAAGTATTTTCAGGAAAAGGTCTACCTGTGAGTGCGTGTCCGTGTGTCTGTGAAAACGATAACTCGAAAACGAAAAGTCGGTAAAATACCAAATTTTGTATTTAAGTTTAGCATCTTCCAGGGATGCGACACGAAGATTTAGAGAAAAATTCCCCCACCTCAAGCTACCCTTTACATGGAAAAAATTCCCAAAATTTTGTTTTCCTCAAAAAAGGCTCTAACAATTTTCATTAAAATACCGTATATTAAAGATATTTATATGGCAAATAAAATGTATATTTTTAATTTTCTAGGAATAGCCCCTAAAGACCTCTTTATTCTGAATGAATTTTGCTGAATGTTACATACCTAGTAAACCTTAAGAGTTAGACAAAAACTTACTACCAAAAAAAAAAAAAAAAAAAATGTAGATCACGTTAAAACACACAATTTATATAATTGCTCTAGTTATATCAATTGCAATCTTATTTTTTATACCTTTAACTATTACAAATTCCCGAGGGTCACGCTATTATCAAATTAACCAATTTTAATCTGAATTACAGTTATAACTACTTTTTTCGTTAAATTGACCATTTCTGAGCTATTTCTTGTTATTTGTTTCAGATTTAAAATACTTAAACTTTTTCAACGGAAAGTTGTAAACTCCTGTCCCTGCATAGAAACGGATTTTCTACACATGGCAACTGGCTTTTGAGAGATTTGACATTCGTTTTAGCCTACTCTATTCCCTTATTTTCCTTATACTTACAGGAAAGCAAGTAATTAAGACAATTTCTGCTAATATTTATCCCGATAAACATTATATTAGATAGAATATGCTTTTTAACAATAATCTGTTACAGCAATGTAGAGAAAGTCGTATAAATGGAGCACATCAGATTTTTATTTTTAAGCAATACTTGATCTATAGGATTCATCCGCTCTCTTCAAAGAATTTATATATGTTTAATTAGAGGTTATGTGTGTTTAAGATTTTGATTCTCTTCTGTTCTACTCGGACCGGGAAGTAGAACACCATTTCCATGTTATATTTGCTATTAATTATGGACATAAATCGTATATTCTTTTAAACTAATGAACTAACCTGTTCTAAACCCATAAAGTAGGAAATGTTTGGTTTTAAAATTAACAAATGTTTTCATATTTTAATTTTTTTGGTAAAACATTTTCACATTTTTCTTCATATTTGTGTATTTTAGTTATAACAAACGGTTCTCTTCTCAACACGAAGCATAGACGTGGATGTGAATTTCATGTAGTTACATTCTATCTCAGCCTTTTGCGATGTAGGAAAGGTTTCTTGTGAGCTGTTCTAAGAAAGTTGCAAGCATCGCACGGCAGTGTTACCTCCCTCTACCCCTGAAATCTGATACAGAAATTTGACAGCACTTGCTAGGCTGCTTACCAGAGCATAAATAACTACTTCGCAAGCTGTTTTACTTTGATTCCACTCGAGTATCTAAGCTCAGTGAGTAAACTTGCAATTAGCGCCTGAAGCCCTACAGCAAATTTCCGACGACACTCTTGCTGCTCTCTTTCCACGTCATTTTCAAAATTTGTGTAAATGAGTGCTTAGCTACTAGTTTAACTTTAAGCTCAATTAACATTTCAATATCGATGAGGTGTAAACCAAGGTTGAAACACTTTTAACTAGATTCGAACATTTCAGTACTGCAGGTGGGAATCGAATAACGTTCTTCGACTTTTCCGGAACACTACCATTACGTGTTTAGACTAATAACTCAAGATGAACTTTTCTCATCTGATTCATCCCCGATTCTGTATAGAGTAGAAAAAATCTGATGTGTTCCATTCACATGACTTTCTCTACATCTCTGTAAATATTGTTAGAAGTTTATTGTTCTATATATTTCATATTAATCAAGACAAACATTAGCAGAAATGGCCTTATTTCTTGCTTCCTAGTAAGTTGAAGGAAAATAAGAGAATACACTAGAATAAAGCGATAGTCAAGTCTTTTAAAAGCTGGTTGCTATGTGTTTGAAATTTGTTTCTTTGCATGGCCAACAGAAATGTTGAAAAATTCCCATGTGAGAAAAGCTTTCGTTTTTAAAACTAATAATGAATAATATTCAAACGGTCAAACCACGAAAAGAATATATGTAGGACATAAATTGTGTGCTTTAACGAGATCTACATTTTTATGCAGTAAGTTTTTATCTATCTTTTATGGTTTACCAGTTATGCAAAAGTCGTCCAGAATGAAGTTGTCTTCAGAGGATATTCCCAGAAAATCTAAGATATACATTTTAGTTGCTGTATAAATACCGTTAGCATACGTTGTTTTAGTCAAAATCGTTAGTCATTTTTGAGGAAATCAAAATTTTCGAAATGTTTCCATTTATAGGGTAGTTTGGAGGAATTTTACTTGAATCTCCGCGCCGCATCCTTGGAAGATACCAAACAAAAACGAAAAGTTGATAAAATACCAAAATTGGATTTTTAGAATTATCATATTTACAGACACTCGATCCACATACATGGACCTTTTTCGAAAAATCCTTTTCTTGGATACAGGGGACCATGAAAGTGCGTTTTCGGTGAAATCTCTGAATCAAATTTTTTGGTGGCGTGCAATACCTTCCTCTACCTATGTACTATGTAAAGAAAGTAAAATGCGGCAGTGCCTTATTTGTTTCTTTAATTGTCATTTATAAATTACTGCAGATGTGGTTTTCATGGTTAATAGAATAGCGCCCAAACCCCTGAGTAATTTTTATTCTAGTGCTATGTATTTGTGCACTGTAGTTTCTAGATACCAAAACTTTCTAATATCGCTCATTTACTTTTTTATTTCATTTGCATTTATGTTGTGATCACGTTCGTTAGCAAGTCGTGCTAAATAAGTGTATAAAGAGAGAAAACTGCCAACATTGATGATCATGAATCAATATTTCAATTGATATCCTGGAAGTGCGGACTTTTTTTTTTTTTCGTTGTACACCTTAAAAGTTTCTATTTTAAGTTAAAATTGTGTAGCTTTTATGGTTTTGAATAACTATGAGGCACAAAAGAAGGTACAACGTTTTATGATTATATAAAAATTAATCGACCATTCCGACTAAGGATTTTTCCTCCGTCAAAGATGGAAGTTACAAGTGTATGCTATGCAATGTTGTAAAGTTTTCTGGGGAGATTAAGAGGTACAACATTCTAGCGATATTTCACGTGGTTTTTGTTGTGGGGAATATTCGGGACTGTACGAAATTGCAATTGTATGTTATAAGAGGAGGATTAATTATAGATGCCTTCTAGAGCATTTTACAATAATTTCTTAAAGAACGCGATAGGTAAATTATATTAACTTATTGCAGTTTAAAAAGCTATCCCAGGAAGCTAATTGCCGTCACATGGTATAACATAAAATGGGTATACTTCATTTGGTATACGGTGGAAGGGAAGCGTCAGTCAGTTAAATATCACATTATTTGGAACATATTTAGCATCTTTCATTTTTAAATGACAATTTTCTAATGAGATAGGTTTATCGAGAAGATAAAATGCATACCTGACAATGTTAAGCGTTGCAGTTACCGTTTTGATAGTCGGGCAAGGGCGAGACACTCCCTTTCTAGACCGAAAGTAAGTCAGCGCTTAAATAGGTGTCGCCTTCACTGAGGACACGGTAACCTTCTAATAATTCCATCCGCATCTTCCTGTGACTCAGAATCTACGGATAATTTTAAACTACTGATATAAGGAACCAAACTATACTTCAGATATGCAAGCAAAAAAAAAAAAAAAAAAACCAAACAAAAGTAGACAGAAGGCTCTTACAAAGTCTGATACAGTAATTTCGACTTGAACAGCAAAAGAATAGGCAATAAAGGAAATCATTTATACTTTTCACAGCTGATATTATCATAGTAGGCTTTCCAGTCAGCGACCGTGAAATGCTTAATGGATAGTGCAGACATTTTGTTCATGCTATTAGTGTAGGTCAATAGCCACCAAATTTTAGTTGCCATTTAGCCATAAAATTATGCCACCCTTTTGTCGTGTTTGGATTAAGGGTCGTGTGAAAAACAACATCGCTAGTCCCCCACCTACCATTTCAGGTACGCTGTTTTGTGTCTGTCTGGGAGCCGGTTCTCTCATTGACATACCTTAACTTAGCAAATCATTTGTCTCCAACGGTGCCATTCATCTATAAAAACAGGGTGTATCATATTTCAAAATGCTGTTTAATGTCACATACGTACTATCAAAACTAGGTCAGAATTAGTATACCCTACCCATCTTACAAATAACAAAATGTTATCCTCATACATTCTCGTGTAATAAATCATCTAATTTGGAAAAACAATTATTTGGTTTTAGAAATCGACTTATAGAACAAAAGAACAAAATTGCTATTATATATGAAGTATATATTACACGAAATATAAAAAAGTTCCCTTAAACCTTCTTAAATGCTAATTGATTTAAAATTAATTCGATCGATTTCGAATTTTGTCTCCTACATTTTAAGTATGTAATGTAAGCTAGGAGAAGAAGGCATAAAATTAGCTATCGCTGGTTCTCGTAAGCCCACGATGAGATGAAATGTCACATAACTACAACATTTCTATGCAAGAGAAGGATTTAGTTGCTCGTACGGAGAGATTGAGCTTGCCTCACATTAGTATAGTGAGGATTCTTCCACATCTAATGCTCTTATAAGAATTTCTGGAGAACATTTCCACAGAAAATACAGGTTCTCAGATGTAGAGAGCAGGAACTAGGTTCGTGACGAGTCGGGAAGACATATAGTGTATTTCCATATAAATGCAACCTTTGTGTACCACCAGCATGAAGTATGCCACGGTTCGTGTTCTCTTGACCTTTGCTTGTTGCTATCGCGTGTTTCCGCCGATACTCAACAAGAGAGTTACGGCAGAGGCGATTTTGATAGCGTATTATCTTGTAGTTCTCTTATGGAATATAAGAATAGGAATATCAGTCTAGTTTGGTAAGTAATTTCCTACTTTATAACAGAACGAAATGGCTGCGGGAATGTGCGATACTCGCGTTTATTAGATGCCGGGTGCGATTCCCGTCCGAGGCAACTGAACTCCCATGGGTTTTTAGTGGTTTCGCTAGGTTGGTAGGTAATTGAGTGATTTCATTGTTAAGTTAGAATTTCCTGACCTTATCTCCTTTCATCTGCTTCAGGGTTGTAAGACCAAATAACGGCGGTTGGTGTGTTGCGGCAGGAGAGTGGAATTTGCCCTCTGTAAATATTTTCTTTGAAAATCATCTCTCTCGGCTGCCACGGAACCCCTGGTTCCGAGTGGCTTAGGCAGAGCTAGCCATGTCAAGATTAATGCTTTGTCGGTATCGTTAGGGACTACGTTCTGTCAGCGCAAAACGTCGTCCGAATTTAGCCGCTCTTCGGATCTCCCCTCCATCCTTTCCTCACAGTGCTCACATTTGGAAGAAATAGGACTGATTATGGCCTAGTTGAGGTGTTGAGTTACAATTAAAGTTTGGTCCCCAACTGTTTACTCCTAACTCTTTGCTTCATACATTTTCACAGGCATTATTGTAAAAGACTGGGAAAAATAAATGGATGTGTAAAGCACCAAAAGTGCTATTACGAGTGTCAGGAAAAAAAAACTGATATATGAAATTCACGTGGTTTTCTCACCTTAATTAACTTTATGTAGTTATTTAAAATACGGTTACGAAATCTTAATTTTGTAATTTAATCGAGTTAAACCTTTGGAGGAATGCTTTCATTATGCAAGAGAGGTAACGAATTGATAGATATTTAAAAGCGAGTGTATATATGCTGGTCTTAAGATTCTATATTTTTTCTATTATATGAGAAAAACTGAATAGCGACAAATTTTTAAAGATGATAAAATACTGAAAAAGGCAAACCAGTAATGAGGAATCGCGAAACTGACTGACGTCACAAAATAGCTATTTGAGTTAATTTTGTTACGTTTTTATCTTTCTCTTAACGTTTAGCAGACATACAAATTCTTTCTGAATAAAGATGATTTCAGGGACTAGTTCTGAAAATCCAAGATACTTTCTTTTTTCATGTAAAATTCTTAAACATGTTCTGGTATTTTAAACAAATCTTAGAAACTAAAGTATTGAAGCTTTGAGTGTTGATTAATGCAGATGACTTCACGGAATATCAATCGAATTAGATTGGAATCAAAGAAATCCAAGCATTCCACCATCTTGACTTTATGGTCTTCGTCAGGGAACTCTTTCCGGGTAAGAAATCTGCTCGCTGACCACTCGACCACGGAGGCAGTCTGTTCAACATTGTGATTCTTTTAAAGTCCTGTCAATATCCATTTGCATCTCATGATTACTATTTCTATTTCATTTGTATCTGTAATGAAATTTATAGCCTAGGATTTTTTGAAATTGTTTCATTTATATAGCTCACTTTAACATCTAAAGAAGTCATATCGGGGGCTTTGCACTTGAAACATGTTATCTGTAGGTATTTTTTTCGTTTGGTTTAAATCATTTTAGTTTCCTCAAACATACACACATTCACTCTCACATACATACTTCCAAACTCGTGGGGGATAGGGAATAATTCTTGCTAAAGAAAAATTCCCCTTCCTAGCCGGGAATCGAACTCGGATCACCGGGTGAGAAGTCAGCTCGCTGACCACTCGACCTCGGAGGTAGTCGCCTAGGATTTTTTGTAAGTGTTTGTATAGTTTAAAACGAATCTACTAAAATGGTTATTATTCTTATGAAGCTAGGCTTTCATAAGATTATTTTATTTAGCTACTAATAAACAAGAGGGCATGGAAAGACATAAGTATAACACTGATGTAGTTTTGTTTATTAACAATGAGCATTTGAATGCTTTTGTAATGTGATAGCAGACCATATTGAAATACTAACGCGAATGTTTAGTCACTGATATTGGCAAAAGTGGTTTAAAGAAGGAAACTTCCTCGACGGAAGAGGAAGGAAGACCACAACTGACAACCAGTGCATAGAACATAAACAAATGACAGATGATGATTGGAAGGACAATGGAAGGGATGTCAGAGGCGACCTATGGTGTAAATTTTAACAAACTCTCGCTACAATCATTAAAAAAAAAAGGAAGAAAAATCTGCCACAGAGTCGCTTACGTTACTTATCAACCACTTGAATCCATTATATCAGAATGTAATGCAACCTCAGAAACTCGGCTGAACGATCGAAAAACCGCATTAAATGTTTGTGCATCACGCAAGAACAAATATTAGCTCTAACCTTCGACTAACATAAATGAAATGCTCACCGCGGTTGGTCAGATGCATCTATTAAACAAGAGAGGCGAATATTTTATTCACAACGAGTCATGTTCAATATCTACACTGAGCATGCCGTATTGTCGGAATTGCAATAGGATTTTTGTGTACTAAAGATCTGAATGCCATAAAACCTCTGCCCACCAAAGCTTAAATAGTGAAACCATTAATCTCTTTCTTGGAATATCGACATGAAGCAATCTCGGGTAACGCTTTGAAAATTTGATAATGTTTTGAAAAATGTACAACACTTAATAAAGTTGTGAACTGGAAACTATTCTGCGCCAACCCTTCACTAAAACAAAACATCCTTATAACTATAGTTATAGTGTATACAGATAGTAGAAAGTTCACGTACTAAGGCCTGCGGGATATCTAGTGACTACCACCTCCAGGAGGAGTGGATGGACCGCAGGAGACTACAGGCCGCAGATAGGCGTGGAAGTCCATAACAGTTCCTGACCCAAAGACTACCCACTACTGGAGCTGTTCACAAAGGACAAAGGACGATCCATCAACTAAGCTTTTGGGAATAGACTCTTTTCTTTGAACAAACATGTCCGGCATTGCCATACCCCCCTAAACCTAAAAGCATACATGAAACACGAGGAGACAGAATGTAAGAAATGTTAGAAAGGAAATCATGGTAGAGGGATATCACCCCAGCATTGCCTACTGACTATGCAGATGTTCTTAGCTTATAGATATTATGGCGAAGTAAACAAAGCAACACGAATGAACTACTTCGCCCAGTAAAAACCACGTGTCAAAAAATGCACGTTTACTACAGTAAGAACAATAACAGTTGGCTCAATTGAGGCGTAGTTGTCTTTTAGTACATTCAGAGAGTTGCATAGCTCAACTGGGCTATTTCAAATGGAGTACTGACTAGAGTGACCTCTTAATACTTCTCGCTATCAACGGAGACTGAGAACAGGTCGCGGTCGTTGCGAGGGATAAAACGAAGGTTCCTCACGCCCAGTTCTCCACTGGCAAATAGTTGAAATAGGCTTGTTGAATTCTGCAACTCTTTTAATGCACCGAGGGATATCTACACACGCCTAATACTGGAGGTTGGGCCAATTGGTATTGTCTTGACATTTATCGGAGCGTTTTTACAGTTAAATTTAAAGTGTTACATTTGTGTAATGCTACTAATTGATATGCTGATTAATATTTTATTCCTTTTTATACTGCTTATTGCTTACTGAAAGTTATTTGAGGCACGCTGTATAAAAACGCTATTTTACTATTTCTGCTCACAAACTCAAAACGTATGTCATGGAAAAAAAAAATAAAAATAACGTGACGACTCTTACTATAAATTTTGGCAAATATTTTGTTTATTCTGTAAGATTTTCCATGTTGAGAGACTTTCTGTTTTCACTGTATTTGACGGTTTGAAGGAAAGCTTGGCTGAACTCTGCTGAATATTGACTACGTCCTCAACGGTTAGGATAATTTCTGCACAACTTCTGCAGAACATTCAATATAATCTGTTTTTCGTCTCTTTTTAACGGTCAGCGCCATCTTGGATGTTTCACATAAGGCACAGGAGCGGCCGCGTTTTGCTAAACTAAATGTCGCACTTTCTTATATTCTTAAACGCGCAAGCGCAACATGCACATACAATAATACTTGGATTACTTTTACGTTTATGAAATAGAATGTAATTCGAGACCATTTGACTGTTGCATTTCTAATACAAATAAGATTGAGAAACATATGTTCCTCCGCAAGGGTTTCAAGTCTGAACAACCAATATCGTCGCACTCATGCATATGCTTTTGTTTAGATGAACATGTTCTTAGAGCGGTGCCGGTATAGGGAAAATAAAAAAAAACAAACAAAAAACCCAAGGGCAAAGTATGCGGTCGGCGGGAATCAAACCCAGAACCTTCCAAATGCGAGTCTCGCACGTTACTGCGGAGTCTTCTCGTTTGTTTTCTTTATAATTATACTTCGGAGAATCCCTCAAAGTTGCAACATTTTCTGCCCTCAAGATTCAGAGGACATGAATAAGGATGGGAAAAAAACAGAGTTTCACTATAAGAATAAGCATACTCCATTTTAAGATTATCTCCACATATACCAGGTAGTCCAACAGCCCCATATTTAGCATTAAAGGGGCGCGTTCAAAGAGTTGCAGAGTTCAACGAGGCTATTTCAAGTTAAAACCCATCATTGGAGTACTGGAGAGAGTGACTCGCTTTATCCGTTTTGCTTATCAGTGGAGACGGTGAGCGGGTTGCGGCCATTTCTAGGAATAAAAAGGTCGCCCACGCCATACCTCCACTGGCGGATTTTAACTTAAATAGCTCCATTGAGTTCTGCAACTCCTAATACACAAAAGGATTGGTTTCTGCACACGTCAAATACAGCGCAGTTGGACCATCTGGTACTTTAAGGCGGTCATCAAGAAAGAAATTGAAAATCTTCGTTTTTGATGAATTAGAGAAGTTATATAATATTTTTCTTATCAAAGATCATGGTAATTATGACATTCTGTGACTAGCATGCTGAAGATTAAATAACATTTACACACCAGCATCCGTTTTATAGACACACTGTCTGATCTCATCATTTATTTCCTTTAACTTGGTAAACTCCAGATCAAGCAATTAGTGCTGATTCTCCAGCGATTCGATGGAAATGAAAAATATTATTTTTGACGGCATGGGAATGTAGCATCAGAAGGCTTCATCGTTTACAACTTATTGAAAGAGAGGTAAGAAATTGATCCAGGAGAAAATTAATTCATTTTTGATTTTGGATGACGGGGAAAGTCTACATTCCCTGTATGCAGGAAAGCTGCCTGATAGTTTGCAAATTACTAATTAAGATTATTCTTAATTATTTTATATCGTATGCAGCTAAAAGAACTAGTGATGAAAATTTTACAATATACAGGATGTTTCAAAAATACGGGGCATAATTTCAGGTATGTATTTCCCACATAAAGACAATCAAAATAGTTCATTATAACATGTGTCCGGAAATGCTTCATTTCCGAGTTATGGCCTTCACAACATTGGAATTCTCTGGAACGTTTTTCTTTCCGCAGGTCTTTGCCGTCAAAGGAGACATTGGGAGGGCGCTCTGATAGTTCATTCTGAGGAAGGTTACATTCAGTGTTCTTTAGGCGTTAAGACTGTGCGACATGTATTCAAATCAAGAGCTGGCAGAGATACACTTCATGTACGGTAAGGCGGACGGCAATGCTGTGCTGGCTCGTCGTTTGTACCAGGAGAGTTACCCAATGTCCAGATCGGAAGACATTTTTACGTCTCCATTCCTGGTTTGGGAAGGAGACGACCAAAGATCTACAACTCCAGAAGTGCAGGAGCAGACTCTGGAGGCTGTGGACAGGACTCCTTCTATCAGCACACGACGGTTAGCGTTGCAAGTCAATGTTCCTCATACGACTGTCTGGAGACTGTTGAACGAGTATCAATTGTATCCTTATCATTTGCAACGTGTACAGGCCCTGTCACCAGCAGATTACCCTGCACGAGTTAGGTTCTGTCAGTGGTTCTTGCAGCAGTGTGGTGTAAATCCAACTTTTCTGCCGTCGTATTATTTACAGATGAAGCACAATTCACAAGAGATGGCATAACAAATTTCCACAATCAGCATGTATGGTCGCATGAAAACTCATGTGCAACTGTTGTATCTCATCACCAGGTGCGGTTCTCCCTCAACATTTGGGCCGGTATCATTGGTGATCGATTGGTTGGAACCCATGTGCTTGTAAACAGACTTACGGGGCAGGCGTACACAAACTTCCTGGAAAACACCATACCTGACGTTTTCGAAGACGCTCCACTGATCAATCATCAACACATTCACTTCTTGCATGATGGCGCTCCTGCACACTTCAGTCTTACGGCTCGCCGGTACTTGGATCGAAGGTTTCCTGATCGATGGATAGGTAGAGGTGGCCCAATTGCTTAGCCTCCACGCTCACCTGATCTGAACCCTCTCGCTTTCTACTTGTGGGGCCATTTAAAATCGTTGGTTTATTCGTCTCCGGTGCCGAATTTAGAATCCCTTCGGAATCGAATTGTGGCAAGTTGTGAGGACATACGCAATACTCCTGGAGTTTGGGATGTGTTCGCAGGTCAATGAGACATCGATGTGAGGTCTGTATTCAAGCAGGAGGTGGACATTTTGAACATCTTATGTAATGACAACAACCTGCGGAAAGAAAAACGTTCCAGGGAATTTCAATGTTGTGAAGGCCATAACTCGCAAATGAAGCATTTCCGGACACATGCTATGAGCTAATTTGATTGTCTACATGTGGGAAACACATACCTGAAATTATGCCCCGTATTTTTGAAACACCTGTATATTAGTTCCTGTATCTTTAAGTGCAGCAAGGTTTGAATTTCTAGTTCGTGAGTTCGCCATTTTGCGCAATGGTGGCGAGGGATCAGTAGATAGATCACTGTAGGGAAAAATCACGAATTTGCGGACGTGAATTGGTGGAAATTTTGCCCAGGAAGCTTATTCTTTCAAAGTATGGGGTTCTATTACCCGAAAATAAACATTACACGGGACCACTTTACTTCCATTCCGAAGGAAGCTATCCTAAGGATTTTTGCGTCCGAAACATCACCCTCCGCTAGATTTGAAACTGCAATCTTGTTTTAGATACTAGCATGGTAACCACTACACCACGGAGGGCGACATACATGTACACAGATCTAACACCAACCGATTTTTTTTAAATAGCTTGATGTAGTGAGAAAGGGAAATTAACAATAATCACAATAGAATATGATTTCTTTGCATCCATTGTGTTTCGTACAGGAAAAAATTTTAAACATATCAAAAACCTAAATTGCAACAACTTCTTAGATAAGATTTTTTCATCATCTTGCGCCCACTCTTGCGAAGTTAATAATTCCATGGTGCCACAGCTCATAAGGAAACTTGGCCTACCAGCCGCTGCGTTCCCCTGTCTCTGTCCATTACATTCGTCAAGGACCGGGGGCAGAATTGGCGAGTGAGATGTGGTCAGCGCCTCGAACCCCCAGGGCCGGTTAATGCGGTCCTCATGACCTGGAGCCGCTACTTTTCGGTCAATTAGCTCCTCAATTGCCCCCCCCCCCGAGGGACCTCGCGAGGCTGAGTGCACCCGGTCTAGGTCTCCCAGCCGGTACCGGGAATCAAGCCCAGACCTACTGCTTGGTAAGAAGCCGCGCTACCACCGCGCTAACTCTTAGCTTCAGAGTAGCAAAATGAATTTATGTAAATTTTTACGATAAAAGAAAGACTAAGCAACGAGTAGGTTTACCAGAGATGGGTATATTTGCTCTAAAAGCGTGAAAAGAGCAAACTTTCCGCTCACTTCACCAATCTGCCTGAAAAATGAAATTTATTTATGGACGCTGTTTAGCATACGTATGTGGTTCTCAGCGTTCCATTCTATGTTGGGCGTGAAAGACCGGACAGTATGCTTATGTATCTCTATCAAACTTGAGATACTTTTGTATCATTAATCTAGATACAGTACAGTCGATATTGATGCCAGTTTAAGGGTTTTCAAAATTCATCGCTCTCTCCCAGGTTTGAACCTGCAACCTCGGGAACCAGAGGAGAGCATGTTATCCTTCAACAACGGAGGATTGCACCACCAATCTGCTCGTGTTTGGGTGTATGTGCTCTGGTATATACAGAGCTATTCGCTCACCTCACCAATCTGCCTGCTTAATGACCATTCACAATGAAGATATAACGCTAAGATAACGTAGCGTTAGCACAAGCGGAGGGAAACCCATTCACAGTGCAGCCGTAGACGTAACACAGGAAATTGACATGAGTTTCTAGATCCGTAAATTAAATGCTGAAATCTAACGAGCACATCGCAAGTTTCAAATTGAATAACATAACTAATAATGCCCAAAATGTAAATACATCTATTCTTTATAATGAAAAAGGGAATAAAATATTTGTATCGAGCAAACATCAGATCAGCATCTAGAGTCAACGTTCAAAATGGCAAAGCAAATGGAACTGCACCTTCGTTGTACAATAGACGGCGTAAAATCTCGAATATCAATCGTCAGAAGCTAACAACGTGTAGAGAAAGAAATATACTATTATTTCTCTATGCATGAAACGCAAGCATAAAGCAAGTTTGCAAACTCTTGCATTACGCAGCGCGTTGCGCGACTCTATGTGAATGCCTTCATTGAATAACACGGGTGCAAAGTCTCGTGCTTATGCTGCGTTTGCGCTTACTTTTCACTGTCATTGAGGCTTTAACTGATTGCACGAATAACCCGACATGTAAACGCTATCTTGACAATTATTTATCAACCACTTCAACAGTTATGTGAAAGTGGTACTGCTGCAACACCTAGAAAACACAATAAAAACTAATAAATGACCGGAGAAGAGGAAGAAATGAATGTTTAGGCCGCTGTTGCAGTAATGTGCAAAATAGTTACCGCGCAATTGTCATGGTAATCACGTGGAAGTGGTATGAATCAGGCAAGTGTACTTAACACTCTACATCTTATAGGTTCCATCCCTATCACATCTCCCTCCATCAAGAGCAGATTTTGAGAATCATGTTAACTTTTGTACATGAGCATTAATACACGAACCACCAGATTTATTATCTATCTAGTTTAGTGATGAAACAAAATTTACTAATCATGGCCAGGTAGAGCGCAGAAACATTCACTAATGGGTTGTTGGCAATTCCCTTTGGCTTCATCAGCTGGAAAGGAGCGTCCATAGAGTTTAAACATGTGGTGTGGGATAGTAAACCATCAACTCATTGTCCTTTTTTCATAGAAGGAACGCTCAACTCGTATAAAGATCGCAGCCTCCTAACAGACCATCTTTCACAGATACTAGAAGGCGTTCCTCTGCAGACTATGAGGAACCTGTGGTACTGTGCTGCACTGCCCGAATTACTACAGATTGTATTCACGTATCGTTTCCAAATCATTGGATTGGACGAAGAGGAACTCTACCTTAGGCCCGTTCATCGGTTTTGACTACTTTAGACCTTTTTCAATGAGGAAATTTGAAATACACGTCTAGAAGGACATCTTAACTACACCAGATAGTATGAAACGATGTATTACTGCTGCCTACTTTGAAATGTTGCTAACATTATAGTAGGTGTGAAGCAGTTTTTCCACAACGGACTGAAAGCGTGTATTGAAGTGGCCTGGTTATTTTGAACACAACTTTTGAAGGTCAATTTTCTCTTTACTGATCAGAATCCACAGAAATAGTGCATTCATTTTTTTTTTTTTTACTTTCTCTATTCACACTATGTACATAGTGTATAGAGAATGTATTGCAATCCACCAGAAAATTCGATACCGAGATTTCACCGGAAAAATATGTTTTAGGGTCCCCTGTATCCAAAAAAAGTTATTTTCAGAAAAACGTCCGTGTGTCAGTGTGTCTGTGAATACGATAACTCAAAAACGAAAAGTCGGTAAAATACCAAACTTGATATTTAAGTTTAGTATCTTCGGGGGATGCGACACGAAGATTTTGAAAAAAAAAAATCTCCCGCTCCAAACTACCCTTCACATGGAACTTTTTTTCGAAAATTTTGATTTTGTAAAAAATTACTATCAATTTTGATTAAAATATCGTATATTAAAGATATTTACCTGACAAATAAAATGTATAATTTAAATTTTCTGGGAATAGCCGCAGAAGACTGATTTATTCTGAGTGAATTTTACGGAATTTTGCATAAGTGCTAAACCGTAAGATAGACAAAAACCCACCACACAAAAATGTAGAGCACATTAAAACACACAATTTATGTTTTATACATTTTTTTCCTGGAGTTGATTGTTTTTGAGATATTCTTTGTTTTTGGTTTAAGCTATAAAAACTTATATTTTTCTCATACAGGACTTTGTGAAATCGTGTCCATACAAACAAAGGAACTTGTCACATAGCAACCAGCTTTTGACTATCACTTTAACCTATGGTACTCCCTTATTTCGCTTCTACTTACAAAGAAGCAAGAAATAAGACTATTTCTGCTAATTTGTTCTCGATTAGTAGGAAGTAAATAAAAGCATAAGCTTTTTAAAAATAATTTATTGCAGAGATATAGAGAAAGTCGTGTGAATGGAACACATCCGATTTTTTTTATTAGTTTAGGGCGTACAAGTGTTGGTGTGTAAACTTTTCAAAATAAGATTTATAGTAAGTTACTTGCACTAGAATCCTGCGACAAACACCATTGATATTCTAATTGGCTCTACGTTTATTTTGTTGCTGTAAATAGAAATTATTCTATTAACAAATCGTATTATTAACATCTGTTTATAGACTAAAAGTTCAAGCTGCGAGATTACTAATCAATGTGTGAAAACCGCACACCAATTGCACTTTTCATTTCCGAAATATTTGCGGTGCAAATTTTAGGTGATTCATACTATACGTAGAAGAGAAACTAATGATAGGCGTTGTGATTTAAAATAAAAGTGCAAACATTGAATTCTTCGGAATTGAGTTCCAGGAAGGGTCTGCACTCTTTGATTTCCGATCGTTAAAGTTAATATGGCTCAAAATATCTACACTCCAGCGCTTTTTACTTTCTCTACACTTACTATGTACATATTGTATAGAGAATTTGATACCGAGATTTCACAGGAAATATATGTTTTAGGGTCCCCTGTATCCAAAAAAAGCATTTTCAGAAAAAGATCCGTGTGTCTGCGTGTATGTGAACACGATAACTCAAAAACGAAAAGTTGGTAAAATACTATACCTGGCGTTTAAGTTCAGCATCTTCCAGGGATGAGGCACGAAGATTTTGATTTACGGGAAACATTTTTCGAAATTTTTGGTTTTCTCAAAAATGGCTCTAACAATTTTTATTAAAATATCGTATATTAAAGATCTTTACCTGACAAATAAAAAGTATATCTTCAATTTTCTGGGAATAGCCTCTGAAGACTACTTTTTATTCTGGATGTACATTACGGAATTTTGCATAACTGCTAAACCGTAAGAGAAGGAGATAAACTTACCACACAAAAATCTAGAGCACGTTAAAACACACAATTTATGTTATATACATTTTTTCGTGGAGTTGATCGTTTTTTAGATATTCCTTGGTTTTTGTTTCAGCTTTGAAAAATTTACTTTTTTCATATAGGAATTTGTCAAATCCTGTCCATACAAACAAGGAACTTCAGTTACATAGCAACCAGCTTTTCACTATCACTTTAACCTATGGTACTCCCTTATTTCGTTTCTACTTACAAGGAAGCAAGTAATAAGTCATGTGAATGGAACATATCAGATTTGTTGTGTACGATATCATGCAAAATATAACAATACACGTATGTCCGAGACTGTACTCGAGCTCGTAACTCTCAAGCACCATGGCCAGTTAGGCAGGTACCTTGCATAACTAAACATTATTTATAACATGCTGACCAGAAGAGGAAGAACCGGGAGGCAACCGACAAATATGCAAATGCTGGCAACGGGGAGAAAGAGGGAGAAGAACAGAGAATTAAGTGACCATAACCACAAAGTTTGTATTTAGTTAACCTCAATTTTCCGTCTCCCAATGAAGGCATTATTACGGTATTTGCAAAAGTCACTTTTGTTAGTTGAGAGAATTAACTGAACTATTAACATCCATATTGAATATATGAATAGTGTACAGTATTAAATATTTATTTCAATATTGGTATCAGATCGATACCGCTCTTCACGAGGACATTACATAATAGAATGTTTTAGAAAGTTTATCTGAAGTCCGTGACGATCTTAATGTACCTATCTGCTGCAGTGTTATCTCTGTGAAATTTAACAAACCACTTGTTCATTAACTAGTAATTCAATCCTACAAATCAAAGCGAGACTTGTGTATAAACCAATTTTTAATTTTATCTACTTAGTGCATAGTACATAGGTAGAGCAGGTATTGTATTCCATCCATATTTGATGCCCAGATTTCACTGGAAGTACACTTTTTAGGGTTCCATGTATCAAATAGAGATTCAGAAAAATCTCTGTGTCTGTGTGTGATAATCATGTATGTGTCTGTGAGGTGAGACAGTACATGTCGTGTCACATGGTTAAAAGTTATCTAAAAGGGAGATATAAATTTGTCCCATCTTAGTATAAATTATACTAAGAGGGGACAAATTTACACTGAAAATGTCTAGGGAAAGAATATTTTAAAACACATCTAAGAAACCCAGGACAAACAGTTGTCACGAGCTGACAAGTGACCCAGATAGGATAGCACCGTTAAGGGTGACATTGAACTGAAGGGGTGAGGTTACGCTGCCCGAGGCTGGACATAACAAGGAAAAGAGAAACAATTCTCTTGCTGGTCGAGGGACACTTTTAGCAATTGATATGGCACATCCGCAGAGCTAAGATGTGATATTTGGGTACGAGGTGGAGCCGCTCAGGCTACCTTTGTTTGTGACGGAAATAGTGTTGATTTAATACGGATCGGAATATGGACGAATCACTGTGCCAAAATACTGTCAAAAGTAATAAGTAATAATAGGCGCCGTCGAGTAAAGCGTAACTTAAGAGTAGAAAATTTAGGAGTGTGTTTTCGACGGCAGAAAAGGCCGATCCAAATGTATAAATGAGTTTGATAATAACCTTGAACTCGAAGAAAATCACTTGTCTTACCACACCTGAAAACAAATTCCATGCTAACAAAATCTTGAGCTATCTCCACACTATCCCTTAATATCCTAAACCAGCATGCGGGTTGCGATCCCGGAATACCATAGGTAACCGCCACAGAACACGATAATTACGGAAGACGGTTAAATACCAAACTTGGTATATAAGTTCAGTATCTTCCAAGGATGTTACCCGAAGATTTAAAAAAATATATCCTCCACCTCAAACTGCTCTTAACATAGAAAACATTTTGGAACATTTTAATTTTTGAATATTTTGACTTGGTTATAACGATTTTGATTAAAATATTGTATATAAACGTACATATGACAAATAAAATGTATATATTGAATTTATGTGTATACTCTCTGAAGTCCTCTTATTTCTGAACGACTTCTGCGTAAATGGTAAATCGTAAGAGATAAACAAAAAGTTACTACACAAAAAAATCTGATGTGTTCCATTCACATGACTTTCTCTACATCTCTGCAACAAATTAGTTTTAAAAAGCTCATGCTTCTATTCACTTCATGCTAATCGAGAAAAAATTAGCAGAAGTAGTCTTATCACTTGCTTCCTTTTAAGTAGAAGGGAAATAAGGGAGTAGTATAGGTTAAAGCGATAGTCAAAAGCTGGTTGCTTTGTGATGAAGTTCCTTTGTTTGTATGGACAGGAGTTGACAAATTCCTGTATGAGAAAAGCTAAGTTTTTCGAACCTGAAAACAAAAACAAGGCATATCTTAAAAACGATGAACTCCACGAAAAAAAAAATTATACAACATAAATTGTGTTTTTTAACGTGCTCTACATTTTTTATGTGGTAAGTTTTTGTCTATCTCTTACGGTTTAGCAGTTATGCAAAATTCCGTAAAATTTACTCGTAAAGTAGTTTTCAGAGGCTATTCCCAGAAAATTCAAAATATTCATATTGGTTGTCAGGTAAATATCTTTAATAAACGATATTTAATCAAAATCGTTAGAGCCATTTTTTAGAAAATCAAAATTTTCGAAAAAAGTTCCATGTAAAGGATAGTTTGGGGTGGGGGGATTTTGCTCAAAATCTTCGTGTCGCATCCCTGGAAAATACTAAACTTAAATACTAAGTTTGGTATTTTACTAACTTTTCGTTTTAGAGTTATCGTGTTCACACACACACACACACACACACACACACACACACACACACACACACACACACACACGGATCTTTTTCTGAAAATACTCTTTTGGATACAGGGGAGCCTAAAACTTATTTCCGGGAAAATCTCGGTATCGAATTTTTTCTTGGAGTGCAATACTTTCTCTATACACTATGCACATTGTGCGTATAGAGAAGGTAATAAAGAACGTGCTAAAACATACAATAATATACATTTTTGGTGGTGTTAACAATTTTCGATATATTCCATTTTATTGGTTTCAATTTTAAAATACTTAAAACTTATCACATGCGCGAATTTGTCAACTCCTGGCGATGCAAAGTGAGGGAATTTCAATCTCTTAGCAACCAATTTTTTATAGATGTTTTAGCCTAATGTAATTAGTGTATTTCCTTATTTCTCTTTTACTTAACTAAGTAATATCATAATTTCTGCTGATGTTTATCTTGATTAACATGTAGTGAAAAAGAAAGTTTTTAAAGAATAATTTGTTACACAGATATAGAGAAAGTCATGTGAATGGAACACATCAGATTTTTAAATGCTGATTTTATATTTTTTTCTTTCTCTAGCACGTATGTACATACAAGTTAATAGTAGCTATAGAAGTTATTGTATTACACCCAAAAGTTAATGTCAAGATTCCACCAGAAATATATATTTTGAGGTCCCCTGATTCTGAAAAAACATTTTTAGGAAAACGTTCGTGTGTGTCTTTGGACATCATAGTTATAAAGCGAAAATACCGTTAAATAGCAAACTTTGTATTTAAGTTCAGTATCTTCCAAGGATACACACGAAGACTTTCAAGAAACTACCCCCCCCCACCACAAACTACCCTTTAAATGGAAAAGTATTTGAGAATTATGTTTTACTCAAAAATGACTAATATTTAATATATTTACATAAAAATGAAATGTATATTTTGAATTTTCTGGGAATAACCTCTGAATTCTGGATGAGTATTGAAGAAAGAGAAAGAGATAGACAAAACTTGCTACAAAATATGTAGATCTCGTTAAAACACATAATTTATACTATATAGTTTTTCTTGGAGAGTTGACCGCTTTTCAGTTAATCCTTGTTATTTATTTCAATTTTAAACAACCTAACTTTTCTCAAACGGGACCAATAAAGCGAACCGAACTTAATCATTTCACATAGCGATCTGCTTTTAAAAGATTGGACTATCGCTTTAGCCTAATGCATTCCCTTATTTCTTTCTACTTACAAGAATGCAAGTAATAAGACAATTTCTGCTAATGTTTACCTCGATTAGCATGATGTATAATATATAAAAATATTATTTTGTAAGAATAGTTTGTATGCAGAACGGGTAGAGAAAGTGATGTGAACTGAACACATCGTTATTTTAAGGTTTGACGTTAAGCAAAAGTAACATTATCAGGTTAAAAGAAGTCTCGATTACCGATATTGCCAAAGAAAACTATTAAGGAAACCATCGCCCTTTGAGGACGAATGAGAAGTTACTACTTAGTCTTTTTGCGCATTAAACTAGACATTTATTAATAACATTTATCACCTGCATTCTCCTCGTAATGAGGGTATATTAATAATAAGCCTTCGTTTCTATTCTCTTTGCATGCAATTTAAGGCTTAATTGTAAAAGTAATTTCACAACTACGTTTTATATTTACTAGATGCTACCTCTTTAAACATTTGTATCGTCGTGTTGATACTTGCCGATAGATAAATGTGAGCAAATTAATTATTTGCCTCTCTCTCTGTCCCTCTGCATCGAAAGTACATATATGATATTCTGTAATTGCAAATACGACACGGTATAACAAAAAAGTAATGGGAAATGTGTTAATTTTGCGAAGTTTATAAATCCAGGTATCAAATTATTTTGTTATGACAAAAATCTCTTTATGGACTCAAATATGGTTACAAATAATTGTCTTTATTTCGGATTTCTTTTCTTTCATTCCATATTTCATTTTTTCTGCCATCTTCTCCATGTCGTATTCTATTTTTGTGTCTAACTTGTCTAACTTTTTTATTTCGACCAGTAGAGGCTTTATTAGCTCCTTTATCTTAGCGTTAAATTCCTACTACTGACACCAGTGCAACGAAAATGTGTATATTTACTTTATTCCGTTGCTATCACAACAATTCTGCAATGGAATAAGAGAAGGCCTTGATCAGAAGTAATTTATTCTGTGAAATCGTTCAAGTAATAAATGAAATAAAACAATATTAAGCCTGTATTTGAAGATCTCTTCTACTGATGAAGGAAGAAGACTTAGTGAGGTAAGCTCAATATATACGCTCTGCGAGTAGCTTAAGCGTAATAAAACTAATATATTCTTAGTAACCTAAATTGAAATTAACTGCAGCAGTTACTGAAACAAAATGAAGACTGCTAAATACAGGAACCATCATAACAGGAACCTCCCAAAGAAATAACAAAAATGAGACCAAAACACAGCTGAGTTATGCTTCAGTAACACAAACTACACATAATAAGGACCAAGTAGTCGTAATGTATGCATAAGAAGGAATCATTTTAAAGGAAAACATACTAGCAGAAGGAAACCTCACAGACCCTGCCAATATACGCTATATTTCACGAATATCGAATTCACGAGTATGCATATTCTTATCAGCCAAAAGTATAGAGCAAGAGCTCTGTCTGAAACATTCTACAGTCAAGACCTCCTGACATGGCAACATGCCAGCATAGCATTGAATTTCTCTTCAGTCTGACTCTACCTATCCGACTCCTGTCCTACACATGGATTGTATGAAAAAAAAAACAATTAAAAAAATACCCATAATTTGAGATCACCTTGTGGTTTACCGGAAAACATGCGAGTCAGTTGATGAATTCAATACTATGTTGACGTGGTAGCTCAGTGGAAGAGCAACCGGCTAGAGACCGGGAGCTCCGTGGTTCAAATCCCGGCTATGGCATTGAATTTTTCAGTCTGACTCTACCTATCCATAATTAGATAGGTTCCTTTATAGACCACATATTATTACACGAGTATACGTAATAAACTGTAGCTGTAAAGTTCTGTAAATTCCTCTATTTAATTTAAACTCTGTAAGTTGGTACATAAAGATGATAATGTATGCAATCCTGGTCTTTGAGGCAACAAGATGTACTTCAAAGGCTCTTCTTTAAGCGAGGAGATAATAACATGCAGAGAGGAGCAGAACTGGTTTAACCCGCACACTGAGGTATAAACCTAACCTCAGTGTAGGGAAGGGAAATGAATTTTCTAAAGTTTCAGCAATTTGATCAGTATAGTAAACAACACACTGTTGTTCTTATAGAGGTGAAAATTGCATCACAGCTTAAAGCTGAACTGTTTGAGCACGAATAGTGGTAGATTCAGTTGTCCTAAAACAACATAGGCTCGGAGAATAACAACATTGACGCAGCATAATAAGAGGATTTACAGCGCAGTGGCGAATACTTTCAATTAAAACATAACATGTACAAAGCTTATCCGTCCCTGCCGCTTCGCTACTCACTTTACCTCATTGCCTGCAAATTGCTCAACTTCGTTATTTCATGAAAATATCGGCGTTTTGTTTATCTTCTCATTATGGTCTATTACAGTAATACGTGTAAAACACATTTTAACTTACAGCTCATTGCATTAACAAAATTATATCAATCAATCAGATATGTTATTGTCCAATCCTACTCTAGTCCCCTCTCTTTTCCGTTCATCCTTCCTCACCGCCTATGAGCAGTTCATTTGTTTTTATGATACTATTTTATATATTTCCCTCTCATGTTATGTGGGGGAAACTGAAATTCCTGCACTCGCTACATTTTTATCGCCGATGTTAGTAACATTTACTTAATTCTTAAACTAATGATAGGTATATTTACTGTTGCAGACTAGAAATATTATAATTACATTGTTTAATTTTACCATTTCAATAAAATAGTCACTACTGCCCTTTATTTGGTAATATTTATTTAGGTTGTAATACATGCAGCACTTTAATATAACTTTTCGGCGCAAGCAGCCATTTCACTTTTATTTGTTGGCTGGTTTGATCAGTATTACACGAATAATCCATTACTAATTTGCAGAGGTAGTCGATCTTGATACTGACTTTGAACAGTTTTATTTTTGTGTAAATATTATTATTCATTTCGTCAAATATTTCACTGCGTCAAGTTTATTGTTGAAATTCGGAAATGAAAATACTGGACACAGTTTAGTGTCTTCAAACTTCCTCCTGCTTCTGAAAATATACACGCACTATACTTTTTCAGCAATATATTATTAACGTTTTCACCTCTAACGCCTTCCCATGCACGCAGCATCCTTCTCTATTTACAGATCTCAGTTTTTGCTTTACCTCATCGTTTACTTTGTAATACTTTCAACAACGCACTTCACTAACCCTGTCCCTTCAGGACTATATTTATATTTCTTTAAAGACTTCCTTATCCTTGCTATCAACTGTTTGATACTACAATATCCAGTGTAGATGCCCACAGTTTTCCTGATTGAGCTAAAGGTTCAAATGTTGTTTTTGAACCTGTTAAAATTTAGTAAAACTGTGTTTTACATTTATTCAAACCTATTCAAAATTTGTAGAGCTCTTATTTTATGTATTGTCAGTCATTTCTTTATTTCTTTTTTTACCATTATTTCTTGTGAATTTAACATAATTTAACTGGCTAAGACACATTGGGTGACGAATGAATAATCAGAGGAGTCTGGAAAACTTTGAACCTAAATATCTAGAATTTGCCTTTTGAGGATGAGGAAAAAAGCTACAGTAACTTACCCACACGAGATTCTAACTCGAGACCTTTTAAATGTAAGGCATATATCCTCGAAAGTAGACATCACTCGCACTCTTGCGTTAAATGTGGAGACTATTCTCTTCTTGTCAGTTTCTTCTATCTCTACCTCTCACCCTACTTTCCTTTCATTTCAGTCCTTTCATTTCAGTCTCTATCTTCCTCTTTCCACTCTTACTTCCTCTTCCTTTCATCCTCTCTATATTACGCACTCTCCCATTTAGTTTAACTCTCTCTCTCTCCTCCATCATTCTTAACTTGCATTTTCACCTCTCTATACAACTAGTAATATGTCAGTAATATAACTTCTTCTGGGGTATTAGCAACCATTAAAACAAACATAAAAGGACAAAGTAATGTTACACAAAGACGGGCTCTTTCTTATAGATCTGTTTCTTGTGGTAATCCGTTTACTTAATTTAACAATAAACGGTGGTATAGATTCTGAAATTCTTTTCCATATGTTGTATATAATACATTTTTCAGACATATTATAAGCTTTTTTATATTTTTATATTGCAAGAATAAGCAAGTTAGATATTTTGCTCATTTGAGGTTAAGTGTTCAGAAGTTTAAGCAGCATTAAAGGTATGCTATAGACAAAACAAACACACAGACAAATGGAACTTTTGTCTTCAAGCATGCTAGTGAATATCGCATCATGCATTTTAATTATGACTTTTTCATCCAAAAACTCCGTTAGAGTTTTATTATATCTACATATTATAATTATTGTATCTACAGTACGTAGAATATAACAAGAAAAAATAGGCGTTTTTGAGATGTCTTATTTCGTAGTAGCCAACCTCTAAATATTTAAAGCTATAAATATTAATATGTCTACATGCTCAACATAAGTTGCTGGATCCAATCTAAACAATGAAAGCATATTACTCACAATGTTACTAGTATTAAAAGTAATTATCATAGAGTTCAAAACGTATAGTGATCTACAGTTATAGCTTGACTTTCCATAGAACTCCCGACTTTGGGTTGCATAGGCCAGTATCTAATGTACTGAGCCACACAGACCAATAGAAGTAGAGAAATTGGTGTAGATTTAAAAATAAGAATTTAATTATTAAGATTAATATAATAGTATATAATATCAAAGGGAAATTAGGTTAAATTCAGTGAATGTTAAGAGGTTTGGTAAACTGTTGAACGTCCGAACATGTCGCTCTTCGTGGTGTAATGGTTGCCATGCTAACTTCATATACCCAACGTCGCGGGTTCAAACAAAAGAGGCCTCAGAACAAAATTAAGCGGCCTTTCACGCCCAGTATGGAATGGGATTCTGAGAACCACAGCAGTTAAAGAACGTCCATAAATAAAACTCCATTCCATTTAATTTTTCCGAACATGTTGGATTCAGTGGGCTTGAATCTTGTGTTGCCGGAGAAATAGTGATATCAAACGTTGAGCCCAATAAACCTCCTCTTCTACCTAAGTTACCCAAGCAGTGGAGACAGTAAAAATGTATAAAGTTATGCTATTAATAACAATAAAACTCAAATATTTTGAATTTACAAGCTATCAAAGGAACATAGGAATGGAGCCTGTCTTGTTGAGGACCCTTATATCTTAACAGGACAGATTTATGATATTTTCTATTTGCTTATGGTATCTTACGTTCTATTCCTAATACATTAGGAGGTGTAAGGGAAATTTTTTGAATTGATAAAATAATAAAACAATTTATTCATGAAAGTCCTTCAACCATAATTTGAAATTAGCAAATTTGTCATCTTAAGTGTATGATCGTTGAATTCGAAGGGGTGAAATGAGTAAAGCTAAGAGCCCACTTAGCACCTGCGACACGTAAGCTTGGAAGGAAACAAGGTTGGTAACCAATGGTGTGATACTTTCAAGTGGAAGGTAATTTTGCGGTCCGGATTCTATTCATTCCCGTCCTCATTCATCATGCATGAAACTCTTCTCTCTCCAGGCCTACCAACTTCTTGGCAAATAAAGAGGAGGTATCCATGTTGAAGCGGAAAAGAAATCGAAAGTAAGCACTCGGTGAAAATGCTGTCTTGGGTATGAGGAACAGCACATAAATGGTTTATGAGCGAGAAGCACATTGAGGAGTTTCTTGATGTGTGATTTGACTTTTCACTTTGGGGGAGTTGTCCATTCTCGCGATTGTTTCATAAAGTCTACTAATATATCAGCTTTATAACATGAAAGTTATAATGCGTTTTATGTAGTCTTACCATTATAAACATCTTGTTAGTATGGTCAATATCCTGCATAAATGTCCTATTATAGCACGTGTGCCAATAAAGCAAATACATGCTTCTTTACAACAATTGATTTATTTCCTACCAAATGACATAACACAGGTATTTCAAGCTGACCTGTTTTAAATAAGATGGCTCAACTGCCTGAAGCATGTTGGACGCTACTGGCAGGCACGAAAGACGCGAACGGGCTAGGTAAATTTATACTCGCGGCAAGACAATTGAGAACTTAGAAGGCTGACAATTGACAGGAGGGAAGAGGGGCAATAAGAATAGCTAAACAAAAGTGATTATAATGTTTTACATAATATATTTTAAGTCATACTTACGTCATTCTTATGTCATTGTTGTGTTGGGTGTTATACATTGTGTATATATTAGTGTATATATTTCGCTTAAGTATATTTGTCTATTATAATAGGGTACATTAATGCATCTGAATATATGTGCTCTGTGTTGTAAATTTGAATATGTTTGTCTATTTATTTTCGTGTTTACTCTTTTAATTCTTTGTTGTTTTTAATATTGCTTACTATTTAGTATATTGCAAAAGCACATATATGTTTACCCGTGTGATTGACGAAGCTCAATGTATGATACTGTTACGTCAATAAATAAACTTATTCATTCATATTTGATGCGACTATTTCTATTTTATACCTTCATGTATTAAGAGTTGCAAAACTCAACGGGGCTATTTCAAATTAAAACAGGTAAGTGAGCGACTTTCGTTTAACCCTTCTTAATGAGTGCGATCCGCTCACCGTCTCCGAAGTGAAGACGGGGAAATGAAGGCCGCTAATGTCTCTGAATGGTTTTAAGCTATAATAGTAAAGCAGCTAACATCCCAGTTAAGTAGGATTCGACATTTTGATAACAAATAACTTAACAATAAGACACAAGCCCTAATCCTTCTCAACCTAATACAATTATTATTAAATTAGGACTAAAATATTTTTTAGGGCTAAT
This sequence comes from Hymenopus coronatus, assembly GCA_030762935.1. NCBI lineage: Eukaryota > Metazoa > Arthropoda > Insecta > Mantodea > Hymenopodidae > Hymenopus > Hymenopus coronatus. The sequence goes on from CM060897.1 coordinate 99,960,954, forward strand.
GCATTAATTTATATTCTATTTGAGATTTATTTTTATTATCTTTTTATACTTGAGTTATGTAACTATTTTAAGTTAACTATTTACCAAGGGATATTTTTACACCTATTACAGAAAAGTTGACACCATTTTATATTTTCTCTGAGTAACAAAAATGCAAATACGTCATTAAATATAGAATAATTAGGATCTGACTTTATAATAACATTACGTATTATGTGCTGATGATAGGCTACACCATAATCTTTAAAACGGCTCATTCTTACCTTCTCTACTGCGTACAGTAAGTAGGGGAAACTTTATATTAAAAAAAATTGCTATGTGTGTATTCCACTATAAATACATTTATAATTAAAAAAAAATATATTTTTTAAGTTATAAACGTGTATATATACCTACTTATTAGTGAGTCGAAGAGCAGCATAATTAAAAAAATTAAGTGGTGATTATTTATCAAACAATCGATATTTACAAATATACTCCCCGAAGATTTTCAAGAAAATGTGTCTTCCCCTCAAACTATGGGCTCGCGGGCTCATTGTAAATACATTTTGGATAGTTGGAAAACCATAAGAGATAGACAAAAAGTGTATATCTCGTTAAAGCATACAGTTATCTCGAATCAATACTTCATTGGTTGAAATGCTCAAATACTTACCTACACCTTTCTTAAATATAACGTTATTATTATTTTTTTTCTCCTGGCCATGTAAAGAGAATGGAATTTCAAAGCCATCGTATTGTTGCCTTGAACTGCCAGGTTTCCCCTTTCTGAAACCCCCTTCCTCAAATACGGCAGTACAGGACACTGCTAATAAAACATACCAAACATCTGAAATAAGACAGGCCAGGATCGAACTGAGAAAGGTTCAATATTTCTACTAGACTGAGAAGTCTATAATTGGATTTGATTAGAAATGCTTTATAACAATAAGTAGATACAGATGGGCAATATTAATCTGTGAACAATATTAAGTGCAATAATATTCAGTAAGTGAACAATTAATATTGTACTATTCAATTTATTATGGTTTGGTATAAATAAGAACTATAATCATGCACAACATATCAATATATGAATAATAAATTAATATTGAATTTTGATTCAACTGTTTCACAATTACAAGCCATTAAAAAGTTAAACTCTGGTTCATTATTCAACAATATTTCCCAAAAATGTACACAATTCGTTTAAAAATATGTATATGAATTGAGCTTGAAATTAAACACACAACTTTTAATTGCTGCTTCTCACAGTCACACCATTGACAACTTTAAATAATAACTTTAAAACCCCTTGAATAATGATGAAAAATATAAAGAGAAGATGCCAATTGCTTTTGTTCTGGGACCACGCCCAAACACATTACACTCAAGAAAACCCCTGGTCTATTAAGCAAACCGTCTGTCGAAAGACAAAACTTGAAATGCAACGGTTCTAGAGAAATAACTTCACAAATAATTTCTATTTGTGTGGGCTATGGCACCTCCACTTACATATGTCTATAAACCATGCACACCTTCATACAATGTTTAGACCCATGCAAACATATTAAAGCTGTACCGTAGGAACGATCTCACCTCCAAGATTTATTCAGAAGTCATTTGTATGCAGAACATGGCGGAACTCGTGCCAATTTACTTCAAGATGGCCACGGAGGGGGAGATGAAGCATATGCTCACATATCATATGCTCACAATGTATATAAAAGTGGAAATTGTACATATTAAAATTGTATAGAAAGCAATGTAAAATAGTTGTAAAATATTAGTAAAACATTAGTGGTAGAAACATGTATAAAACAGAGTTTAACTTCGGTAATTAAGGCAGAGTCAAGCTAGCTTAACTCCAGGTAATAGTCCATCAACCACCACTTGCTAATGAGCACAGGTTTAGGCTAAATAATTAAAATAAAAAAGGACAGAGAGAGAAATGAGTGAAACAGGCGTAGTGGTTTGTCCTCCAAGAAGCAGGACGTTAAAGTGAGAGGGAAGCATTGGTTTTTTCCAAACGCGAAATGTGGACGCGATGCCAGCAAAACTGGACACAATTTATTTTCATAGTATGTGAAGTGAGGCTACCAAGAGACCAATCAAAGATACTGTTTCATGTTATGACTCGAAGGTTGGTGTCACCCAGTGACCGTACTTAACTCTTACTTTCTCTTACATACGTAGTTACTCTTACACTGTGTTGTGTGCACGTCCACGTACCTAAGTGGTGGGGGAATGATGTGCAGATAATTAGATTAGGCTCCTGATAAATTGATTTAAGTGGTGGGAAGGTATTAATGGAAACGTGTATTTTGTAAGAAAACAAGCTAGCCGCCCCTGAAACCTTAGAAATAATAAATTCAGGGAAAATTCAGTGCTATTTAATATTTGCCTCATCTATAAAGACCTGAGATAGAATTGGTTAGGAGATATTAGGACTGGAATCTTCATCAACTGCTGAGCAGAGGACGCCGGAGGAGATGAAAGCAGAGTTCCCGCTACAGGCTGGATAAAAAGTAATGAGAACTATTATTTATTTTTTCTGAAATGCCTTTATTGACAGAGACATAAATGCACACCTTCAATATAATCGTCCACATTACTTATGGCCTTTTGTCAAATGTTTAGGAAGGCATGTATACAATCTACGCATCTATTTTGCTGATGTTCCGTATTGACCACCCCATAAAATGAATGTCATCTCTGATGTACTGGATCCCTCAAAGTGGTTCTTTCACTTTGGCAAAGAGATTGTAATCACAGGCACTGTCGTCAGTCTTGGTAGTACAGAGTGATGCAATTTCATATGCTACAATGAACATCACTTTCAAAGCTCTTTGTATGGTGCGCGTTTTCTTTGAACAAAGAGAACCGGGAAGCTGAGACGCTGCCTAATATTGCACATTCCTGTAACACCACCTTCGTCCAGTTCTCAGGCGAAACTGACATTTCATGGAACAGCACCCTGTCATTCTGCTTGACAATGTAAGATGTTACATCGCTGCTGCTGTCCTGGAGCTCTTCTGCCGCTGACAATGGGAGATTCTGGAACATCCACGTTCTCGCCCAACATGAGTCCCTGTGATTACGATCTCTTTGCCAAAGTGAAAGAACCACTACGACGGATCCGACACTACACCAGAGATAACATTATCCATATTATAGGGCGGACAATACGGTACATTAACAGAAATAGACTTACGGATGCTATACACTACCTTCCGAACATTTGGCAAGATCATAAATAACGGGGACGATTATATTGAATGTGTGTAACTATAAGAACATCTGTAAATAAAGTAACTTCAAAGAAAATAAATAGTTCTCGTTACTTTTTATCCAGCCCTTGTTGCTGCGCACGCACGTTCCAACTGTACAGGTGCGAAAGACAGAGACGAGAGGCCAAAGGTGGTAGACAACTTCGATGGATCGAACAGGCACACGGATGCAAGCCAGGTGGCAACAAAATCCCCACAACATGCAGACCCGCTCTTGAAAGATTCGAATAATCGCTTAAAGTCTACTGTATTCGCCTAATCATTTTATACCTGCAAGGAAATACACAATTAAGACAATTTCAGCAAATGCTCATCCCGATTAATAAGAAACAGAAGAAGAATAAGCTAAAATAATAGTTTGTTGGAGGATCGATAAAGTAATGTGAATGCAACATAGAGTTTGTCTTATTAAGGGAAAGAATTTAAATGGTTGTCTTCTTTATCGCTTCAGCACGCTAGGTCACGACAAATGAAGTATTAAGAGAGAAGCTTACAAGTACACGAAGATGCTATGTTATGTCAGCCTTGCATACTGATGCAATTCATAATTGATTTCCTACACTTTATAATGCTGAAATTGCATACAATTTGTATCCAACTCGTGGATAACAGGACTAGTGAAAATTCTCACAGGAAAGATGATCATTTAATTACCCATTTGTTGTATACATTACTACAAATATTTAACTTACATGTGCTACAGTTTTGTTCATTAAAGCTATTGCGGAAGTAAGCAACGTCATCCATTTCTGGCTACTTTATCGGTGATTTCTGTAATCAGATGATAATACCTAATTCTGTCACTAGGAGCACTTGATAGAAGGTAATTAATTACCTCACCGTCTGTCAACAGCGTCACGGGTGTGATGCAGGACACTGAGGGCGTGAACTGACCAACATTTTTGCTGAAGGACTTTCCCTTTTAAGCCAAGAGGTTCTTTTAAGTGCAACAAGGGCTTTGCTTTCCTCGTTAAGCTTCCTTCCTAAGCCATGTTAAGAATTTTTTCGCCCCCTCCCCCAAAGTCCTCTCACAGCCGGTTTGGAGCCACAATCTCGGAAATTAGCGGTTTGCATGGTAACCACAGACCACGGAGGACGAGGATCTGTTTAAAATATAATGGTTTACTTCATAAAATCTTTGAACTGCTTTAAAGTACATTTTAATACAGAATTTTAGAAACTCAACAATATTAATTATAACATAAAAAGAAATCACCCAAAACCTTTAAATATAATTAATTATATAGGTAGAGTCAGACTGAAAAATTCAAGCCATAGCCCGAATTTGAATCGCGGATCTCCCGGTCCCTAGCCGGTTGCTCTACCACTGAGCTAACATGATAATATACCGGCATAGCATTGAATTTCTCAACTGACTCGCATGATATCCGGTAAACCACAAGGTGATCTCAAATTATTTTGAGATGACAACCCCAATAGCGACTTACAATGTTGTAAGTACTTTAAGCCCTGGGATTCATAGTATAGCTATGATATATTGTTATTGATTTAATTGTTTTTTTTTTTTTTCACACAAGGAAGATCATCTTGTGGTTTACCGGGAAACATGCGAGTCAGTTGAGAAATTCAATACTAAAACGGCATTTACCATGGTAGCTCAGTGGTAGAGCAGTGGTGAATTCCTCAGTCTGACTCTATCCAACTCCTGTGCTACACGGCTTGTATGAAAAAACAATTACATTATTAATTATAATTTTTCACAAAATAAAAAAAAAAGTAGTATGAGCAGTTCCCAGTAGAAGAATAATGAAATCGATGTAACTATTTGGGATTTAGGGACACTTGAATAAGTCCAATTGTGCGTGGAGGAAATACCATGCCTTACTAAACAATTCTGATCCGAAAGTTCACTAAAACGTACATTTTTAGATACTCCCAACGCAACTCAACACGTTTTAGAAAAAGTGTTCATACAAATAGCATGAATAAAAAAATAAATCTGTGTGTTTCATTCACATAGCTTTCTCTAGCTATATACAAACTATTCTGACAAAAGATAATTATTTTATCTTCATCATGCTAACCAAGATAAAAATTAAAGAATTGATCTTATTACTTGCTTCATAGCAGGTAGAAAGGGAATTAGCTAAAGCAATAGTTCAAATCTTTTAACAGCTGGTCGCTATGTGAAACAATTGAGGTGCGGCTCGCTTTGCATAACCACGTTTGAGATGAGTTAGGTATTTTAGAATTGAAACAAGGAATATCTCGAAAACGGCATCTCTATAAGGAAAGTGTATCTTTTATAAATGATGTGATTTAATGAGATCTACATTTTTTGAGTAGTAGTTTATCTATCTCTTACGATATAACCATTATATAAAATTCTGAAAACTCATCTAGCATAAAGATGTCATCAGAAAATTCGCTATTCAGTATTCACTGACAATTCAAAATCCATATTCTATTTATGAGTAAATATCTTTAATATGCAGTATTTTAATCAAAATCGTTAGAGCCATTTTTGAGAAAAATAAAGTGTTCACACATTTTTCCTTGTAAAGAGTAGGTTGTGGTCGTTCACATTCTAAAAGGTACTAAACATAAACACCAAGTTTGGTATTTAACGGTCTTTTCGTTTATGAGCTCTCTTCGTTTTCCCTTTCTATGAAGAAAACACTTATTATTTTACTTTTAAAAAATTGACCGTTTAAAATTTCTATATGTAAGTATCTCCTGAATTTTGTATTACTAAGTTGTATAGTCGTCTTTGTTCTCGCAGAGTTTTATATACATTTACAAACTATAAGAAATTTACCATTTTATTTCAGAAAAATATTGAGGTTTATTGCAATATACACATCCTTTCAAATGAGCCATTTCTGAAACATTCATATTATAAATTTTAATTTTATTCAGGTTGATATTTGATGAGGCGTGTGTGAAGAGGTTTAATAATAATGTAATTCTCTTTTTAATTGGAAGGGCTTAATTTTAAAAATGGTAGTGTAATTGGAATAAATGTGTGCTTCAAAGCTATGAAAATGTTTACTTTCTCCATATGTAATATGCATATAGTAGATGAAGGTACAGTATTACAGTAAAAACTCCAATGTTGAGGTTTCACCGAAAATATATTTTGAGATTTCCCTGAACCAAAAAAGAAGCATTTTTAGAAAACGATCTATGTGTTTTGTGTGCGTATATGATGACATAACTCAAAAAAGAAAATATGTTAAATAACAAATTACATCCTCCCACATCCTCCCGCCGCAAACTAAACCTTTTTTTTAAATTTAGTTTTTCTTAAAAATGGCTCTATGGATTTTGATTAAAATACCCGTATAATAAAGATATTTGCGTGACAAATAAATAAATATCGTGAATTTTCTCAGAATGGCCTCTGAAGACACCTTCATTCTGGATGAGTTTTGCATAAGTGTTAAACCGTATGAGATAGACAGAAGCTTACTACATGAAAAATGTAGATCAGTTAAAACACACAATGTCATATACATTAGGGTTAGCGGTTTCTGAGATATCCCTTGTTATATGTTTCAATTTTAAGCTACTTAAACTTACACTTCATCTATCTTTTATTTACTCCTGGCTGTATAAAGTAAACCAAACTTCAATTGTTACACATAGCGACTGATCTTTTCTTTTTAAAAAAAAATCTGACCTTCACTTTAGCCTAGTATATTCCCGTTTCTCTTCTACTTAGAATGAACTAATGTAACAATTTCTGCCAATGTTTATCTTGATTACTACCATGTAGATAAAGAAATAATCTCTTGTTTGAAGAGAAAGTCATGTGAACGGAACACATCAGCTTTTTCTGTATACACCACTTTTCATGAGCTGTACGGGACATACACATAAGCGTGCTCGTAATAGTACGTATCAATGAATATTAAACGGAACTTATATTCGGTTTCACTCGATTATTACCTCGCTTCTAAATGCGTTAACACGTGGTGGTTTGAGTGCTGTGTTTTCAGAGAGTGTGGAGGTAAAACTGCTGATCCTTTTGCTGCGAGGATTACCCTTATGGAAATTACTGCAGTTCATAAAGAGAATTTAAAGTTAGACTAGAAATGTTGGACCAAGGGTGCGCAAATACAAGCAAAGAGGGCAGAATGTATTCACCACTTTCACTCGTTGCAGAGTACGATGCTCGTTCACGGGCCCTTCAAGCTAACAAACATCATTATGTCTGTTGAGGTCCAGTGGCGGCTTGTGATGTAATCTTCATTTAGTGGGATCAGAACATGTTTGCCGTGCCTCTATGCTGCTTCTATCAGTTATTCTTTTAATCAACTCAGCTTTATTTACTGCTAGCTGTAACAATAGGAATAATTTTGCTAGATTAAGTGACATTTTCATGAACTTCTTATTGTATTCTTTTAAGAGCGCTTAGGAATAAATTCGTGGAATATAAAAGTCACTACACGTCTGGTACTCCTAAAACCAGTAGGGCACGGCAAAACAGCCCGGAAACATTTCTTAGTTACACTGACTCCGGCCGTGAAAGCCTATGTTCTCTCATGACTCGCCTCTACGGGGAGGAGATATATCGTCTGATTCGTCGACTAGAAGCGCTACGCAAACAGAAATCTTCTCTTCGGTGCTCTCTTACATTTCTTCTACGCTGCCGGGACTCGGGAATTATTCCTAAATCCCTCAGACAGAAACGCCAGGTTCAAACAGCTGCCGCCTACCGTATCTACAACCGCTCTGAGCATGCCATGCTCCGAGAACGCATCCACCAGACCAGAAGGGGCCTGGGTTCAAACTACCACCAGCTACTCGCTCTGCATCTCCGAGTGAGTAACTCACTTCATAGATACGATTGGGATAACACAGACAGGATCACGTACCATACCATGTCTCACAACCAGGACTACATTACTACCCGACATAAGAACAAGTTTACACGCCTTTCGGCGGGAAACAAGCCAACTACTACTTCCGATACCAGCCGTCTAGTGGTGAACTTATCTGATCACCAACTTTCGCGGTAGTCACACCGTCTCTACCAGTTGAGGACACCATTTCTAACATTGAATCGGGAATACGGAGCTTACCGGGAGTAGCTGCCGACGAGATACGCCGGGAATCCGCTAGGATTCTCCAGTATGCCAAGACCCCGCGCAGTAATCTAACTTTCAAAGAGAGAACTGCCTTGAAGAACCTGAACACCAACAAAGACATCATTGTGTGCTCAGCAGACAAGGGAAACGCCACCGTCATTCTCAAGCAACAGGACTACGAACAGAAAATTCTGGATCTTTTAAAGCCAGACACATACAGAAAAATACAACGCGATCCCACAGCTCGGATTTTAAAACAGTCAAATCAGCTGATCAAAAATTCTTCCCTGCCAACAGAGGAAAAACGCAGAATCATAAAATCAGAAGCTCATCCTCCTAGACTTTACGGCCTTCCTAAAATCCACAAACCGGAAGTTCCTTTAAGACCTATTGTTAGTGCCACTGGTTCTCCAACTTACACCATAGCTAAATATTTGGCGGAACTATTACAACCCCACGTCGGCTCAACGGACTCTTACATCAAAGACTCTACTCATTTCATCCAAAAACTACAAAGTATCACTTTACAGCCCCAAGACCATATCAGCTTCGACGTCGTCTCACTGTTCACTATGGTACCGGTACAAGAAGCCCTCACACATCTGAAACAATTTTTCACGGACGATATAGTAGCACTCTTTCACCACGTTCTCACCACTACTTATTTTCAGTGGAATAACTCATGCTACGAACAAATAGACGGTGTTGCCATGGGGAGCCCTCTGAGCCCGGTGGTGGCAAACTTCTTCATGGAATCGTTTGAGTCTACAGCCTTGAACGCAGCTGCACATAAACCCACGGTCTGGTTCCGCTATGTAGATGACACATTCGTGACATAGCCCCATGGACTAGAAGCCCTTCAAGATTTCTACCTACACCTCAACAGTATTAATCACCGCATCCAGTTCACCATGGAAAAAGAAAAAGACGAACAGTTAGCTTTCCTGGACGTCTTGGTCAAGAGAAATACCGACGGGTCTCTTGGGCATACGGTATACCGAAAGCCCACCCACACTGACCGTTACCTAAACAAGGACTCGAACCATCATCCCAGACAAAAACGAGCAATGATCCAGACACTTAAACATCGGGCTACCCGCATCTGTGAACTGGAACAGCTACAAGATGAACTCAAGCACCTAAGACAGGCATTACATTCAAATGGTTATTCCGTCCGAGAAATCAATAGAGCTTTCCGTCCTGCCAAGTTTCAGTCCACATCTCAAAAGCCAGACCAACCAAAAAGTAAGGGCACGGTGTTTCTGCCATACTTCAATAATATCACCGACCGGATCGAGCACATATTGCGACGTCACAATGTCAAAACTGTTTTCAAGCCCACGAGGCAATTAAATAATTTATTACGCTCATCCAAAGATCCCCGGGAGCCGCTGTCATCAGCCGGTGTGTACCGCATTCCCTGTTCCTGCGGCTCGGTATACATCGGAACCACACAACGCAGTGTTACTACTAGAATCAAGGAACACAAAGCAAACTGTCGACTAGGCCACCCAGAAAAGTCCGCAGTCGCCCTGCACGCTATTGAGGCAGAGGGCGAGCATATTATAAATTTCCAAGACACCTCTATCCTCTCATCTGCAACACACTACCATGCACGACTACAGCGAGAGGCTATAGAGATTTATAAGCATCCGAATAATTTTAATAAAAAAGAACAGGCACTAAAACTCAATAGGAATTGGCATCCCATCATTGAAAGCAGGAAACGTCATCAAACGAGAAGCAACGAAGCGGTCCAATCAGATGCCACGTACGCCGGAGAGCCCAAGCCCCGCCCCCCACTTGCCAGTATAAAAGTAGCGATCCCGACACCCACTGCTCATTTCGCAGGTAAAGCCGCGACGCGGCTAGGAACTGCGGTACCGACACACGACCGGGGCATGCCCCGATCGACCAGTTTTGCGTCTGGCGTCTGGCGTCAACGCTTCAGACGCAGCGAAACCTTCTCCAAGAAAACTTCGACCGCGCCACTGAAGATGTCCACCGTAGTTGTGGACGAAACGTCTGGTACTCGCAAAACAGCCGGAAACATTTCTTAGTTACACTGACTCCGGCCGTGAAAGCCTACGTTCTCTCATATCTTAAATGTTCAGGCAATAGCCTCTGAAGTCCTCTTCAATCTGGGTTACGTTTTCATAACCGGTAAACCGTAAGAGATAGACAAAATATTACTAATAAGATATAGATCTCCTAAAGCACAGGATGTTCTGAGATATTTCTTGTTTTTGGTCTACATTTCCCAACATTTATGCTTTTTTTCTAATGAAAAGTCTTCAATTATTCTATCCTGATCAAGCAAAGAGAGTGAGAAATTTTAACCCTATAACATGGGTTCAGCTCTTAAAAGATTTCCGCCTTGGTAATGGGTGTTTGTGTTTTGTAATTGTGTGTGTGTGTGTGTGTGTGTGTGTGTGTGTATGTGTGTGTTAGAAGCAAAACGCTAGTCAAATAAAAAAAACAAAGGAAACGCTGGGAATATGGAAAAAAGGGGGGAAAAGAGGAGAAAAAAAAAAAGAAGATAAAACTATGGCTAAGGCCTACTATATTTTCTTGTTTAATTTTCATTCCATTATTTTCCTTGCACTTACAAGAAAATATCTTCTAAAAACCAATTTTGTTAATATATATCTTGATTATGCTGAAGTACTTAAAATAATTTTTTACAAAATTAGTTTGATAGAAAATAGGCAGAGAAAATTACATGAATGTAACATCTCAAAGCTTTCCGCTCTTAAAATATTTGACTATCGCTTAAACCCTACTGTATACCAAATCCCCTTGTACTAGAAGAAAAAAATGCAACTAGACAATTGCTGCACATGTTTAATTAAATAGAAGTGAAGTAGATAGAAGAATAAACACTTGTAAGACTAGTTTGTATAACAACGAGTAGCGGAAGTCATGTGAGGGCACACATTAGATTTTTACTTCCTCTAGCCCATATGTACGATGTAAGTTGTGGGTAGAGAAGATATTGTATTCCACTCAAAAACTCGATATTGAGATTTCACTGGAAATACATGTTTGAGAGCCCTTTAAACCAAAAAATAATTTTAGAAATATGTCCGTGTGTGTCTGTGTCAGTCCATGTGTATGTCTGTTGGCAGCGCAGCTCAAAAACGAAAAGTCGGTTAAATACCAAACTTGTTATTTTAGTTCAGTATCTTCCAAGAATGTGACACAGACTTTAGAAACTCTCCCACCCCCAACTATCATTTACTTGAAATATCTTTCGAAAATTTTGATTTTCTCAAAATAGCTACAAAGATTTTTATTAAAATGGCACATGCTTAAGATATTTTTATGACAAGCAAAATGTATATCTTGAATTGTCTGGGAATAGCCTCTGAAGACTTCTTCATTCGTAAACCGTAAGAGGTAGACAAATACTTACTACACAAAAAGGTAGATTTCATTAAGAATACATTTTATATCGCATACCTTTTGGTAAAGTTAATCGTTTTCGAGATACGAGGGCAAATCAAAAAGTCTTTGCCCCAATTTTTTCGGCCAAATGGCGAATGTAAAACAAAAGCCAACATATATATGTTTAAAGTAGTGGACTTTTCATGGGCCGGTTCTCATAGAGTTTCCAGCCGCTGCCGGCGGCAGTGCTGCTATCAGTGCATTCAAAATTGCAGGTGTGCTTCACACGTACACGGCTTATGCGCAACGAAGAGTGATCTGTTTTCTATGGAGTAATGGATGAATACCCATCGAAATCCACAGAGAAATGCAATCCGGATGTTGCCCCTAGAGATTCCCATCTTTTCAGTCCGCTGAAGAAGTTCCTGGCAGGGCAACGATTCACTTGCGACAATGAAGGCAAGACAACGGCGCGACAGTGGTTCCATAGTCAGACGGCCGAATGCTACCTCAGCGGCGTGTGGAAAAATAGTGAAAGGTACAAGAAGTAATATCTACATGTTTAGTTGACTGCATGTATCTTATTTTACCAGGAAAAAAATAGGGGCAAAGACTTTGATTTGCCCTCGTATTCCAAGTTATTGTTTTCAGTTTTAAGATTCTTAAACTTTTCTCAAATAGGAGACATCTTTCTTTTCGCCTTTCTTTTATTTATTCCTAGGAAGCAATTCTATTGCTTTACTTAGCAACTGACTGTTAACAGATCTAATTATCACTTTATCCTGTGCATTCCCTTATTTCCCTTCGGCTACAAAGCAGCACGTATAAGACCAGTTCGGCAATGTGTATTTTGATTAGCATGACATGCAACAAAGGTTGTTTGTGGGACAGCTATAGAAGTTATGTGAATGGAACACATTAGTAACAAATGTTCTGTTGTTTATTTCGAAGTGAGTTTTGGCTGACTCGATGTATCTTTGATCTGCTCTTTCCCATGTCCATTTGGCGCTTAACTTAACTGAAGTGTTCTTTTTGGCTTGGTATGTCTTCCTTATATTGTCAGAAAACTTTTTCGTACAAAGCTATTTTCTGGGCCGTTGATACCTATCTTGCTTCAACACCTATCTGCACAATACTATTACACTTCAACGAAACCGAAAGTTTTGCTGCGTGCTCTACCAAAGTGTTTATTGACTCGCTTCTTGCTTCTCCAGGCTATCTTTTGTAAGTAGCTTTTCTCAATACTTATTAAGAGCTTTAGGCGTGGTCCGCTACAACATACTTTCTCTTTATTGCAAAGCCTCTCCAGAAATATTCATCACATTTCTTGGCAGTTTTGTGTTTCTGGACGTATAGTATAAAGTAAATATAATTAATCATGTAAATACAGAGTACTTTATTAATCCAGCTCCCAGTACTCCATTTATAATACTTGTTTCGAATATTTTCAAGAGAATCGATCGTACACTCTAACAATATTGCTTCTAGTTAGCGACTTTCAAGAAAATGCTGATTTTTTTATTTTAACCGAGATTTTCTCACCTTCTGTAATACATTTTTTGACTATCGAGGTCTAAATAAAACAGTTAGTGCCTAAAATTCTGACATTATTACTTATTTTCCACTCTTGTCTATTTTAAGCGTCTATTTTTTAGCTTACCTTATATTACTTTCTCTATACCTGCTATGTACATAGTGTATAGAGAAGGTATTGCACTCCACCCAAAAATTCGATACCGAGATTTCACCGGAAATATGTTTTAGGGTCCCCTATAACCGAAGAAAGCATTTCCAGAAAAAGGTCATCGTGTGTGTGTGTGTGTGTGTGTGTGTTTGTATCTGTGAACACGATAACTCAAAAATGAAAAGTCGGTAAAATACCAAACTTGGTATTTAAGTTTAATATCATACATTTTTTTTTCGTGGAGTTGATCGTTTTTTAGATATTCGTTGTTTTTGATTTCAGCTTTGAAAAACTTGTATTTGTCAATTCCAAGGAAGCAAGTAATAAAGATTATTTATGCTATTCATTTCTCGATTAGCATGCAGTAAATAGAAGCATAAGCTTTTTAACAATAATTTGTTACAGAGATATAGAGAAAGTCATGTGAATGGAACACTACAGATTTTTTTATTTAAAATTATTATCGTTTTGGTGTCGCAGGTCCAAATCTCGCCAACATCTGATTTGTAAAACTTTCACATGTTTCTTAATCATTCATTTCACAATCCATATTTGTTACAATTTTCTACTTTATTAGCCATCCTTTGTTTTTAACACCGTGTTTTAATTACCATTATCTAAGTGGCATATGTTATAGTGCCATTGCGCTTTAACATGTACGAGAAACGTACGATTTAGAATTACATAAAATGTTACATATCCTGCTGGTGATGACGTCACACATTTCTTGCTAACATATTACGTTTGTACAAAAATTAACACAACATAGTGTTATAATGAGATTTACAATTTGTTTCCAGTTTTTGTCTGTCTTCTTGGATTACCAGTTATACAAAGGTCATTCAGAATGAAGAGATCTTCAGAGGTTAATACCACAAAATTCAAGATATATATTTAATTTGTCATAAAATATTTAATCAAAATTTTTGAGAACATCAAATATTTAAAATAATCTTCCATGTAAAGATTAGTTTAGAGTAGTGAAATTTTCATGAAAAACTTCGTGATGCATCCTTTGAAGATACTAAACTTAAATACCAAGTTTGGTTTTTAACCGAATTTCAGTTTTTGAGTTATGCTGCCGACAGACACGCACGGACCTTTTTATAAAACTACCTTTTTTAATTTCTGGTGAAATCTCAATCTGGAATTTTTTGGTGGAATAGAATACTTCACCTACTTAGAGAAGTAAAAATACCATACGTATTTTTAGGCCTGTCGATCTGTTCCATCTTCAAAACTTCCAGGTTAGTATATTTCATCATGTTCTTTGTCATTCTGCTAGACGGTATCCTCTAGGTATATACATGTGTATATGCAACGATCCAAAGCTTTTTGTCGTCCTCAGTGGTGCAAAGCATATAACCAAGATGGAGGGTTCAAACCCGGCGGAGGATGATGGAGTTTTTCAGGCGTAAAAATCCTTAGCATGGCTTCCTTCGAAAGGGAAGTAAAGCTGTTAGCCCCGTGCCGTAGATTTATGACACGTAAAAAACCTCAAGCCTGATAGAGGGGCCTCTGAGCAAAATTAATCGGTATTTCACGCGCAATATAGAATGGGACGCAGAGAACCACAGCAGTTAAATAGCGTTCCATAAGCAAAAATCCATGTCATTTCATGCAATGTTTGCTTGCTCCTTGGATAGGCTTCTTAACCAAGGCATTGTTCTGAAATGGAAATGCCGTTTTATTTATGGACGCTCTTTAACGGCTGAGATTCTCAGCGTCCCATTCTATACTGGGCGTGAAATACCTCTAAATTTTGCTCAGAGGCCTCTTCTGTATGGCCTGGGGTTCTTTTACGTGATGTAAAGGCATTGATCTGAATAGCCATCCTGGATTCAGAGTTTTCTTGCCTCTCGTTGGCCCTACAAAAAATGGGTAATATGTTGAAGAAACAGAAGAAGAGGAATGTATCTGACTCAAATGTTAACAAAAATGTATTTTAAGAACAGGGCTTCAAGGATCCATATTTTTAACGCAACATCCCAAAGGGAGACAAGACTGTAATCAGCGCAGCAATTTCCGTCATGTGCTAGGGTGCGGCTTCCGTGATTCAAGAGCGCTGTTTCAATTTTCCTCAAGAGCGTGAATGGGGCGTTTAATAGATAATCGCTACCGCTGAAAGGGTAAAGACAGCAGGTGTCAAAGCTAGAGGCTTAGGATCCGCAGTTAACCTGACCGCGTGATCAAAGTCAGCTTAGAGAGGTATAATTTAACCTTTCTCTCATATGAACTGGTTTACTTTCTCTAGTACGTGTGTACCATGTGCATAGTGGACAGGGAAGGTATTGTATTGTACCAAAAAATTCGGTGTCGAGATTTAACCGAAAATGTGTTTTGAGGTCCCCTGTGTCCGAAAAAAGTATTTCTAGAAAAAAAATCTTGTCTGTCTGTTTGTATGTGTCTGTGGACAGCATAGGCTACATATGAAAATACCAACTTGGTATTTATCTTTAGCATCTTCCAAGGATGCAACACGAAGATTTTGAAGAAAATCCTTCACCCCCAAATACCATTTACAATAAAAAAAAATGGATAAACGATTTTGATTAAAATATCGTATATTAAATCTATTTACATCACAAATAAAATTTATATCTAGAATTTTCTAGGAATAGCCTCTGAAGACCTCTTTATTCTGGATACGTTTTGCAGAATTTTGCCTAACGGTTAAATCGTAAGAGATAGACAAAACTTACTGCACAAACATCGTTAATACACCAATTTATGTCATATATTTTTATTTTGAGTAGACAGTTTTTAAGATATTCCTTGTTATTGGTTTCAATTTTAAACTACTTAAACTCTTATCAAATGGGAAGTGACGTGTTTCATCCCTCTTGTTTTACTGCAGACCATGCAAAGCAAACCGAACTTAAATTGTTGCGCATAGGACCAGCTTTTGAAAGATTTGCCCATTTATTTAGCTTAGTTAGCTTAGCACGTCGTAGATAAAAGAATAATCTTTTGTAAGGAAATTTGTGAATAAAATACACACTTTTTTCAATTTTTGTTGTCTCTTATTTGTTTACTCCTAGCAAGCTAACAGAGTGAACTTAAGTTGTTTCACATAGCCACATGCTTTTAAAAGATGTAACTATCGCTTTGGCCTAAGCATTTACTTATTTCTCTTCTGCTTACAAAACAGCACGCAATATATATATATATATATATATATATATTAATCTTATTAAATTTGCAGAAATATATTTGTACCATACATATTTGATTATTGCCATGACATTAAGATTTGGCACATGTTCAAAGGCTATTGTCCAACGACAATATTGATACGTTATTGATGGGTGAATTGTTTATTAAATATCAGATAATGCACACATAAGCCTACTCAAATTCATGTTCCGTGTTTTAGACATGTCAAAAAACCTTTTTGTTTAAAGACAAATCTAATGTGTTCCATTCACATGACTTTCTTTAGCTGTTCAACAAACAAACTTTCCTTGCAAAATGTTATTCTTTTATTCACATCATGCTAATAGAGATAAAATTTAGCAGAAATGGTCTAATTACTTCGTTCTAAGCAGAAGGGAAATAAGGGCATACATTTTTTCCCCCTTTTTGTCCCCTTTTTTTCTTTCTTCCATTTTCCAAAATGTCCATTGTGTTTCTGTTTGATTACCGTTTTGCTTTTTGCTTCTCGTATACACTCACATATACACATTTACAAACACACAAACAACTATGCCCAAGGTGGGGCTCAAATCCACGACCCCCTGCGCCAAGAAGCACCAAAGGGAGGGCAGCCAAGGGGACCGGCTACATTAAGCTAAAGCATACATCGTCAGCGATGTTAAAACCTCATCGCTATGTGAAACAACTGAAATTTGATTCTCTTTTACATTCCCTGGAGTAAAACAAAAGAGCTATGAAACGAAAGTTGACTTTCGTCTTAAGAAAAGTTTAAGTAGTTTAAAATTGACACCAATATCAGGGATAATCTCGGAAATGGTTAATTCTATAAAACAAATATATGTATATGACAAAAGTGTTGTTTTAATGAGATCTTCATTTATGTGCAGATGGTTTTCTCTATCTAACACGGTTTACGAATTATTAAACGTTATTCAGAATGAAAAGGTTTTCAGAAGCTATTCCTAGGAAATGCAAGATAGGTATACATATCGTTTGTCGGGAAAATATATTAAACATTTGACATTTTAATCAAAGTCGTTAGAGCCATTTTTGAAAAGATCAAAATGTTCCATGTAAAGGGCAGTTGTAGGTGAGCGGACTCTTTCTGAATATCTCGTGAGCTGTGCTGCCCCACCCACACTCGCATACACATACGGGCCTATTGCTAGAATGCTTTTTTGGATTCAAGGACACTCAAAACTTGTATTTTAAGTGAAATCTTGATATCAAATTTTTGGGTGGAATACAATACCTTCTCTATTTACTATGCACATTGTACATACGTGCTAGAGAATGTAAAATAATAGTAATACATTACTTTGTCATTAAACATTAAAGTGATACAGTTATGTAGGCAGGTATAAGCTATACATCGGAGGTGGACACCTCGCACTCTGCGACCCACATAAACATATTGTGGTCCCTAATAGTTCTAGGCTGGCACACCCCGCGCGTGGCCAAGTAGTTAGACCACTTGCCTCACAACTAGACGGCCCGGGGCATGTGACCGATCCCAAGTGACCCCAAGCGACAAAACTGCGCAGGAGCATGTTTTCTCCGGGTTCTCAGGTTTTCCCCACCATTCTATTCCACCGGTGCTCCATCTTCACTCCATGTATTATCACTGTCATTGCCTGCGGTGCCACTATACAAAAAAAAAAAAAAACTTGCTGGAGCTGCTTAGAGAGTGCGGTGTACGTCCGTGGTACCAACCGTCCTCTAGTGCCCTTGGCTCCCATTCGGTAGGTTCCGCTCAATTTCGGAAGCAGAACGAAGTGACAACATTGAGACATAAAATATGCTATACACCTTTATATCTAGTAGCATTAATGTTAACGTTTTATTCTATCTGTAGATCCTAGAATTAACGCACATGCACGTGCTCTGTTTCGTTTAATAATTCAGCTAATTCGGGGAAATTAGATAGCCTTTTCACAATGGCTCAGAGCTTCAAAAAGAAAAAAAAAAACCTTTCTTTGATAGACAAAGGTAAAGCAAAAGCTAAAGTTAATACTATATGGTTAATTTTTTATATAAAATAATTAAGAAAGTAGAAATAAAAATAAATGTAGATCCTTTATCAATGCTTTTCTTTCAACGCTTTGAAAAGACAGGATGTGAGCTGTTTCTTATTCCCCTTAGTCCTCGCTACCCATAAAACTAGCACCCAAGAAGAGGTGTACGCATAGTACTCTTTTCTTTCAGCAACCATCCATGCTATTTGTACGGTACCGCCAAACGCCACGAACCTAGAGGCACACCTGAAAGATGTGCTTTAAGGGTAACATGCTAGCCACTGGATTCCGAGCTCTCGGGTAGATAACCCGGCGGAAGGTGATCGGCTTTTTCTGTCGTAGAATTACTTTGCATGGCTTCCTTCGGAATGAAAGTTAAGCCAGTGTTCCCGTGTCGTAGATTTACGGCACTTAAAAGAACGTCAAGCTTGATAGAGGCTTTTGAACAAAATTTTCTGTCTTCATGACAAATGTAGAATGGGGTGCTAAATACCATAATAGTTAAAGAGTATCCTTAAAAAGAAATTCCTGAAAGATGAGAACAGAGTGAAAGGAAAATAATGGAAAGATAGAGAAGAAACCAATGAAGTATTCTTGAAGGAGGAGGCTAAAGCGATGGTGGAAGTGTAAAAAGTCGATCTCTATATCGTGGCTTCGATACTCTGTCTATGACGCACCCTTACCATGACATCATGAGAAGCCCAAGCGACCGCATGTGAGATTTGTGGTGGACAAAGCGGCGCAGGAGCGGGTTTTCTCCGGGTTCTCCGATTTCTCCCGCCATCACATTCCACCGGTGCTCCATCTTCATTCCATGTATCATCAGTGTCATATCCTGCAGTGCCACAAGTAGTGAAAGCGGGAGTTAACAGCTTCCCAAAAAGATAAAAG
Source organism: Hymenopus coronatus (assembly GCA_030762935.1). Lineage (NCBI taxonomy): Eukaryota > Metazoa > Arthropoda > Insecta > Mantodea > Hymenopodidae > Hymenopus > Hymenopus coronatus. The sequence goes on from CM060897.1 coordinate 99,980,410, forward strand.
AAGCAATAGTGCTGAGAGCATTTCATGACAAAGTACTGAAACATTTCAACCAATGACAAATATTTTCTAAATTGGTTGAGACTGCAAACATTATTGGAAATGCATTCTCTAATTTAAGGAAGTCTACAGTTTTAGCCCAATAGGTTTTGTCTCTTCATTACGTTTTACGTAATAATAATAATAATAATAATAATAATAATAATAATAATAATAATAATAATAATAATAATAATAATAATAATAATGATAATTTATTCTGTTTCAGTTATATTTTCAATTATTTAAAAATCATGTCCTGTTACTTAAGCTACATTATCCTAAAGTAAGATTTGACTACATCCGATTAGCTGTCTGGCTATTAGCGTGTGTAGCTCCGATCCATTGGTTTGTGCTACCGTTTCCATCCCATTCTCTTTGTTTTCTCTCCTGTTCTCGCTCTCATTCTTTTTTCTTATCCACTTTTCTTCTACCTTTTGCAAATAATGCCCCTATCTTTCTTTGTTTTCTTTCCCTTTACATTCAATATTTTCATTGCTACCATGATATACTATACCATTTGCGTTTCCCAAATTTTTAACTCAAATTTCTTACCCCTTTACATTCAGTAAAACTTTGAACAATGCTGGCTGCGCCATGACCAAGTGGATAGAACAATCGTCTTTCACCAATCGTCGGTCCCAAGCGACCGCGTTGTGGTGAACAAAGCTTTTCCGCTTTCCCCCACCATTGCATTCTACTTGCCCTCCATCTAAATTCCATATCAGTGTCATCACCTGCGGCGATATGCAGTAAAAGCGGGCGCTAAACACTATAAACAAAATCTGATGTGTAGCATTCACATGACTTTCTCTATATCCCTGCAACAAATTATTATTAAAAAGCTTATACCTCTATTTACTTTATGCTAATCAGAAAAATTTAGCAGAAATAGTCTTATTACTTGCTTCCTTGTAAGTAGGAGCGAAATAAGGAAGGGACTACCATAGGTTAAAGTGACAGTCAAAAGCTGGTTGCTATGTTAATGAAGTTCCTTTGTGTATATGGATAGGAGTTGACAAGTTCCTGTGTGAGAAAAGTATACGTTTTACATAGCAAAAACCAAAAATAAGGAATGTATAAAAAACGACGAACTCCACGAAAAAAATATATATAACATAAATTGTGTGTTTTAATGTGCTCTTCATTTTTTGTTAAGTAAGTTTTTGTCTATCTCTTACGGTTTAGCAGTTATTCAAAATTCAGTAAAATTCATCTAGAATAAACTACTCTTCAGAGGCTATTAGAAAATTCAAGATATGCATTTTATTTGTCAGGTAAATATCTTTAATATACGAAATTTTAATGAAAATCGTTAGAGCTACTTTTGAGAAAATCAAAATTTTCGAAAAAAGTTCCATGTAAAAGGTAGGGGGATTTTTCTCAAAATCTTCTTGTCGCATCCCTGGAAGATACTAAACTTAAATACCAAATTTGGTATTTTACCGACTTTCGTTTTTGAGTTATCGTGTTCACAGATACACTGACACACTGACATATTGACACACACACACACACACACGTACGCGGACCTTTTTGTGAAAATGCTTTTTCTGGATATTGGGGACCCTAAAACGCATATTTCCGGTGAAATCAAGGTATCGAATTTTTTGGTGGAGTGCAATACCTTCTCTATACACTATGTAGATGGTGCGTATAGAGAAAGTAAAAATTGAACCTGCTGTCTTTTTCCCCGCATAAAATTCAACATTCTAATTCATTGCCTCTCATCACTTTCTGAAGTAATGTTTCTATCCTCATCCGCGCTAATCCTATTCTTTCTTGTTTATTAAATAGGTACACCTACATACTTATAGACATTTTCTTTATCTTGCCGTATAAACAGAGCGACTTTTTACTTTCTCTATACGCACAATGTACATTGTGTATAGAGAATGTATTGCACTCCACCAAAAAATTCGGTACCGAGATTTCACCGGAAATATATGTTTTAGGGTCAGCTGTGTCCAAAAAAAGTATTTTCAGAAAAAGGTCCGTGTCTGTGTGCGTGTGTCCGTGTGTCTGTGAACACGATAACTCAAAAACGAAAAGTCGGTAAAATACCAAACTTGGTATTTAAGTTTAGTATCTTCCAGGGATGGGACACGAAGATTTTGAGAAAAATTCCCCCTCCCGAAACTACCCTTTATATGGAACTTTTTCGAATTTTTTTATTTTCTAAAAAATGGCTCTAACGATTTTGATTAAAATATCATATATTAAAGATATTTACATGACAAATAAAATTTATAATTTGAATTTTCTGGTAATAGCCCCTAAAGACTACCTTATTCTGGATGAATTTTGCATAACTACTAAACCGTAAGAGATGGACAGAAACTTAACAAACAAAAAATGTAGATCACGTTAAAACACACCATCTATGATATATACATTTTTTGTGGTGTTGATCGTTTTTGAGATATTTCTTTTTCTTGATTTCAGCTTTGAAAAACATACTTTTATCATACAGGAATTTGTCAACTCCGATCCATACAAACAAAGACTATTAATAAGACTATTTCTGCTAATTTTTCTCAATTAGCATGAAATAAATAAAAGAATAAGCATATTAACAATAATTTGTTGCAGAGGTATAGAGAAAGTCATGTGAATGGAACACATCAAATTTTTATTTTTATATTTCAGCCTATATTTCATGTTTATCTTTGTCTTCTAACCTATTTTTCTCTGCTTCAGAATCACGTTTTACTACTTACACAAAATTACTTCAGAATGAGGATGACTTCACTACGGTGTTCCCTGTTAGATACGACAAAAGTAGGCATATTTTCTAAAAATATACTGGATTTCATTTATCTGGGGATCGAGGTTCTGTTTTTAAGGTTCATAATAAAATCTTCTTTCCCCAAAATAATCAAACATAGCCCAATTTGGATTTCGAGCATCTTTTAAAACATTGGCTTACTTAAAGTGTATTTAATACACTAATTTAATAATTTTATATTTTTTATTTTAATTATATTTAATATTTATTGAAACACAGGCTGTTAGGAGTATAAATGCAAATATTTGTAATGGTAGGCAATTAGGGGACAAGTAATGAACGTTATATTTGCTTCATTTGCAGACTAATAATTTTATTTATTAAGAATAGTATTTTACAGGCCAGTTGTAACCTTTAGGTAGACTTGACATACACAACCCATTCGTGTTTATTTTTCCCGAGAGAGTGACACGAAAGGTGTAACGCAGAGTGGTCAGGGCTCGCGTTAACAAAAGTTGCGATGGAACTGAGCTCAAATCTTTCTTCAAGGCCAATGACTCATCACAACCTAGGTCAGCCTAGACCATTCGTAAGTATTGAGGTGTGAACATAGAGAAACAAAACAGATAGTCTGTACTAGCAGGCGTCTCACCCGCGGCGCAGTTACGAACATGCAAAGCCACCAGACAGTAAGCTGTATGATTGGCTTATGGGAAAACTGTTAGATGAAAGGAAAATATCATTCCGAACTGGATACATATAAAGGTAAGTACAACAGCCTATGTTTTACAACTCAGAAATGCGCGAAGTCCCAGACGAGTAACTATAAGTATGAAGTAGAAGGCTCCGTACCTTGTAACTTTCCAGTTGCGTGAAATCTCCTTTTTGGAGCTAGTAGAGGAAAACAGAAGAGGGAAGGGTTATAGTAATTTAACATTTTCTCTTGATTAAAATGGAGTGAAGAGAATTTGGAGGAAAATTCTTACCTAGTCAAGCTTTAAACATATATGTACATCTCTGCTGTACCTGCTAGCGCAATTATTAACTACACCTAGTTACACGAATACCATATTTCCTACATTATTTCTCGTATTATGAGCCAAATAATCCTATATAATAGCTTACAATCTTAAGTACGAGTTTTGTGGCAACCGAACCCACTACAGGCAGGCGCAAAAGCTAAGATCAAAGCTGACAAAGAAAGTTCTGATAAGACATGCCTCTCCTTATACGCCCCCGAAGGTGAGACGTTTATATATTTTCACCTCTTATTATAGACATAGAAACTTTGCAAAGATGATAAGCATTATTGCCAGAATCCTCTTCATTAAAGTAGATAAGGAACCCAAACACTGTGGATATTAAACGCATTCACAGACTTTACGCTACCTTCAATATCTAGAAAGTAGAACTCTTGTTTTAAGTGGTTTTCTGCGCTTCTCATCTATCATAAAGTTTTATACTGCTTTCAAACGTACGGATGATGTGTTGGACCCAAAAACTTGATGTGGAAATTTCATGGAAAATGAGATTTCCTAAAAATAAACATTTTAGATAAGTTGGCTTTAAACAGCATAATTCAGCCAGAGGCCATGTTTATGTAAAGTTTATTTAATTTTGGTACCAGTTTAGAATGAAAGCTGAGGTTTTAACTCCCCAAATACCTTTAATTAAAACTAATTTTGGTTATGCCTTAAGGGGCACTGGGAGTGAAGTTTTGACTACAAACGGTCATGAAAGTTGATTTTTTGTAACAAATAGCTCTTGGAACCTTGATCATATATATATCATTTAGCTGCCTTCACCTTGCTTTGGGCTCTACAGTAGTTTAAAGATCGTGCAATACATCTGTTTCCTAGCATACCTACTATTTCAGAAAACAACGTTTTTCTCAAAACTACGTTTTCGCACATTTGAATGTTCCACGCATCTCTGTTTATGTTTAAACACAACTAAAATTTCCAAGAATGTGCGGAAGTATCTATTTTAATATTATTACAAAATACAAAATTATCCTAACACCAAAATTAAGTTTAATTAAACTTCTTACTTATTAAAACTATACAATAATTTAGGAATCAACGTTATTGAAATATACCTTAAAGTTTTTGTGTGTGGTTCAAAGTTTTAATTCAGAAAATGACAACTAAATTTTCTCAAACATGTTTTCATAATAAAATGTATGAAATCATTTATATCTTGCATGTATTTATTCAATTTGAATGAGATTTTCTCTTAACATTAATAGCATTTCATATTCACATAACAATGTACTCAGAGTAAAATTTTCAGAAAAATCTAAACAGAAATGCAAAAATTTGAATTTCACTTCCGGCAGGCTTTAATTTCAGAAAACTATGCCTAATAGTTTTGATTAAAATAGATTCTTGGAAAAGCATAAATAATATAGATAGTTGGGTAGGTAGAGTCAGTCTGAAAAATGCAATGCCCTAGCCGGGATTTGAATCACAGATCTCCTGGTCTCTAGCCGGTTGCTCTGATCTACCATAGCAACATGCCGGCATAGTCTTGAATTTCTCAACTGACTCGCATGTTTCCCGGTAAACCATAAGGTGATCTCAAATTATTTTGAAACCCCAATGGTGACTTACAATATTGGAAGTACTTTTAAGTCCCAGGATTCATAGGATGGTCAACTATTATGATAAATTGTGATAATTTCAATTGTTTTCTCACAGACACTGTATGTAGGACAGGGGTTGGATAGGTAGAGTCACACTGAAACATGTAATGCCATAGCAGGGATTTGAACCACGGATCTCCCGAGTTGAGAAATCCATTGCTATGCCGGCACGTTGCCATGGTAGCTCAGTGGCAGAGCAATTGGCTAGAGATAGGGAGATCCGTGGTTCAAATCGCGGCTAAAGCATTGAATTTTTCAGTCTGACTCTACTATCCAACTCCTGTCCTACACACGGCTTGTGTGAAAAAACAATTAAACCAATACCCAATGACCATAATAGTTGGCTATACCATAAATCCTTGGATTTATAGTATTTACAACACTGTAAGTTGCAATTGGGGTTGTCATCTCAAAATAATTTGAGATCACCTTGTGGTTTACCGGGAAACATGTTAGTCAGTTGCAAAATTCAATGCTATTCCGCCATGTTGCCATGGTAGCTCAGTGGCAGAGCAACCGGCTAGAGATCGGGAAATCCGTGGTTCAAATCTCGGCTATGGCATTGAATTTTTCAGTCTGACTCTACCTATCGAACTACTGTCCTACACAAGGCTTGTGTGAAAAAACAATTGAACCAATATAGATATACTTGTGTTTTCCGTAAATAGGCGATGATTTTCCTAATTGGAAATATTTTGAAAACTTTCTGCTGGAAACGTACAGCATGTAAAACTCATTGCAGGATTTCTAAATATTCACTAACCTTTACCTATATTTTCTAAATTTTGATTTCTACTCTTTAAGTTTGTGGCGATTGTAATTGGTTTAGGAGCATGTAACCAGCACACCATCACAGATTTCGGTTTTAAAATGACGGATTTTACATTCCGGAATTAAATTATATAATACCATAGTACAATGTAATATTAATTGTAAATATTAACCTATTTAACAGGAAACCAAAGGAAAAATAAATAAATCGAATAGATTGAAATGACAATTTATGGGAAAAATCGCAACTTTGTTATGCATATTTTTTTTTTCTCCAGCGAGAAATATTTTTTTTTCTGAATGCACTGGTTTCTGAGTTATTTAATTTGTTATGTTTTCTTTTGTGCAATATGAAGCTAAATTGAAGGTACTTAATATACTTTAAGGAGATCTTCATTTGGAATTAATTTGCAATGCTTGTATACACAGAGGGCGTCACAGTAGTTTCTGATAATTTTAAGTTTATAATTATTGTGATCAGTTTAGAGGGGATAGCTCACCTCGATCTCGTGGATCTTTTGTGCATAGATCCCCAGGAAGAAAGGGTAAAATGAAGGAACCTGAAGAGACTATGGACCTCAGAAAGATCGATGCTTCGATGGAGACGCGCCGAGCTCCTTGACACTTCAACACTTCTCCGGTCACAGGAAGTTCGGTCAGAATCGTCTATCCAAACCATTGGAGGACTGCTAAGAAGGTTCCCTCTAGCGATACTGGGGCAACCGACTCAGCATGGGAGGCTCCAACCTGGAAAAGACATTCCAATGCTTAAGGCTCTACTGCGATCTACTGATATCGGTTGCGGCCTCCATTCTCCAGGAGGAAGGGATGAAGTGAAGGACCCATAAGAGACTACAGGCCACACAGGTGCGCGGAAGTTCTTAACACTTCCTGGTTCGAAGACCTCATTACTGGAGCTGCCCGAAGAGGACCGTGCCATCTGTCCAGCATGACTACACACCATGGAAATTAGAAGCACACCTGAAACATGAGAAAGAAACGGATTGAAAGGGAAACGGGGAAAAGAAACGGTGGCAGATTATAAACCATCCCTCTTCTTCATAGAGGACGTCAGATTGCAGATACTCCTGCCAAACACCAAAGCCTACGAGAGTACAAGACAAACACTCATAAGAAAAAACAACGCCATCTGGAATGATTTCTACTCTACATATGCCATGATGACGAAAGAATGGAAGCACGTAGTTACACGATACGCAGTCCATGTATTCCATCATAAGCTCTGCCACAACAAGAAATTCCTCCAGACAAACGAAGACTGCGTGTGCGAACTGTGCAACAAACCGTGTGAAATATACCACACATAAACCTGCAAGAAAATACAAATGACAATAACAAGCTAGCCCTAGAATAATACTAATCAATTTCATTCTTTGCACACTGTGCTCACTCCCACTAATAATTATAAACCATCCCAGGGTTCCCCAACCGATCACGGAAAACCATGGAAGATCTTATATCACATCGGTCAAACCCGGGACCTTCCGAATGCGAGCGTCTGCGTTACGGTGGAGCAATCTCGGTTGGTAAGTGGTAGAAAAATAAAAAAGAAAGAAGTATTACGAGAATAAACGCTGCTTGCTTCTTTGGCGTGTTCTGATTGGTGCAATGAAGTCATTGTTTTAAGCTTGCTAGTACACATTTGTTTACAAAAATCAGTGCACGTGATTTCATCCTCTTTCAAGAATCAGCACAGAGAAATAGGTTTTGAAAAACCTAGTATTGAGATTTCCATTAAAATGGGACCTCAGATATTCCACAGATCAATGGGACAGAGCGACAAGTGCAGGGAAAATCTGAAGACAGCAAGAAAATGGAACACATATATCAACTTCAAGGTATCCCAAAAGGCCCAGCATGTGATCGGAATGCACTGAGCCATGATGTGAACTCACAAAAGCATGGACTCTGGATCAATATTCCCAAAACTGCAAATCCTTTAATAATGCATGACCCATTATTTCACTTTCTATGTAAAGGACTTTACTATGACTAAGACTTTAGCATATACTTTAATATACGTCATTGTTAAATGTTTTTTTTTATTGTTGTTGCTGGTGTTGTTTTCGTCATTGTTTTATCTTAGTTTCTACCTAGTGAAACGTTACCATTTTACTTCAGTATGACAGTTTTGTAAGTCACTCAGAAAGCTGTCTTATATAACATAATATGCTTCTTACTTCAAAATAGCAGGTTTGTAGGGCATCAAACATCTTTTATGTATATTACTTAAACGTTTTAGATCTGAATATGACAATTTTATAGAGCTCTCAAAAATTTTTGTGTACAGTCGAGAGCAAAAAACAGTGCCGATGCTTTTAGTTCCCTTTTTTAAATATGTCAGAATCCCCTAATCAGTTTAGCTCCACACCTCAGTCCTCTTATTCCATTACAAAGTGGGCGATGGAAGAGTGGTTTGAAGACACTCGCTTGATGCATCCATATTCTAATGGTTGTATGTCAAAAGTCTGGAATTCAACACTTAACCAAAGAATAAAGGTAGTTCCTTGGGTCTGGAGTGAAGGAAAGAGAGGCGCAAAACAAACATATTGCGAAGCGGTTGCATTAAATTCCCCAAAAATCATTGCTGTCTTTATTAAATTTGTCATGAAAAACATACCGAATATTATTGCTCTGATTGAGCAAGAGTATAAGATTAAGGAGCTACATGGAATATTTCAGAAAACTGGTGGAGAAATTTTGTATTACAAATAAAATAAAACGTCATGACAAGGAGCTAAGCTATGTATACTCAAATGAAAAAAAAATACCAAAGGTTAAAATTTTGCATTGCTTAAAAAGGGTTGGTAACCTTATTATAATCATTTGCTTGCCGAGCTCCGGTAGTAAAATATATCAAACTTCCGAGGTAGTTTTGCAAAAGTAAATTCGGAATAAGAATATTGTCATAGCCAGTGTCTTTACCACCGATTTTCAGTTTCTTTTGCCATTACTCTTCCATCAGATACGAAATCGATGCTAAATGGACATGAAGTTTTCCATGCGACTTGAATTTTTCCGTAAAATGCAAGGCGTTTTCAGCTTCTCTAGAGGTAAGATACATCGATATCGAATTATTTAGCTTTTAATGTTTTATTCTACGTTTCCAGCTTATGTAAGATAAATGATTAAAACTGAAATGATTGTTTTCTCAACAAATCTAAACATTTCCAAGACCCTAACCTCTGATATACATCCGCTATGCCGAAAAGAGGATATGTTAATTCTTGACCCAGGTGGAGCCGTGAATGTGGGAGGAGTACGTAGTCTGCATATCCTCCCCATATACATAGGACAGACACCCCCCCTAGAACTTACAAGCGGTGTCTAGGTAGCCAGAAGCCTGTCGCGGAGACAACAGCACGTGAGCACAGAATGAACAACCTGGAACGAGTGGTTGGCCCATTGCCAGACAGGAGCGTAAGGAAGTGAAGGATATGAAATGAAAGCAAAATGGATGATAGAAAAGGTGATGATGGAGCAATTGGTGGAATAAGTGGCGGGAGTAACCCGGAGAACATCCGGCCAGACGCCGTTTCGTACACCATAAATCACACAAGCGGAAGCTTAAGATCGAACCCGGGCCGCCTAGGTGGGAGGCTAAAAGTCCAACCACTCTGCCAAGTCGCCGCCCACTGCACTATATCCTTATAAAACCTGTTTTTTTTAGCTGTTTTTGTTTTGGACTGTGTTTTATACAGCCCTTTATTTCAACATTGAGAGTTCTTTAGAGTGCAGGAAATATTTTATGTAAGTATGCTATAACATGTTAATTTAGTAGCTTTCTCTCTCTGCCTCCCTCCCTCCCTCCCTCTCCCTCTCTTCACAAACTGTCTGTGGAACAAGATTTGGTTACGTAGACGAGATTGAAAAATTCGATGCTATAGTGTGATTTGAGCTACGGATCTTCTGGTCTGTTGATCTTGCTGAGTTGCCATGGAAACATGCTGACATTATTTTACATTGTAAAATATTTTTTACTTTAAATTGACGACTTTACAGAGTACTCTAAAAGCTTTCATGTATATTGTAAAATGTTTTTACTTCAACAAGACTCTTTATAAAGCACTCAAATACTTTCATATATTATACAAAATTACTTTTTTGCTTCAACATTACACCTTTAAAGCATATATAAAGCTAAAATGTGGGTGTATCATATACACTTTTACTTCAACATAACTTCTAAGGCTTTAATGACATTATAAAATTATTTTTACTTCAATACGACAGCTTTATATAGCACTAAAAACTTTCAGGACATATATATGGTTTTACTTCAATATGATAGCCTTATAGATCACTCAACAAGTTCCATGACGTATAAAATGGTTTTACTTCAATACAACAGTTTTATAGAGCACTAAACAGTTTCATGACATAAAAGTATTTTGCTTCAATGCCACAGCTTTATAGAGAATTTAAAAAGTTTCATGACATATAAAATAGTTTTACTTCAATACAACAGCTTTATAGAACAATCAAAAAGTTTCATGACACATAAAATAGCTTTACTTCAATATGACAGCTTTATAGAGCACTCAAAATGTTTCATGACAAATAAAATGGTTTTATTTCAATACGACAGCTTTAGAGAACTCTCAAAAAGTTTCGACAGCTTTATTAACTCTCAAAAAACTTTAATGTTTGTTGCAAATGTTATGTCATTGAATAGCCAGAAGGAATGTGTCGTCACCAAGCTTTAACATCGTACTTGCAAAAGAATTAATGATAACGTTTTATTCTCATAAGTGTATGATTTATAGTTTTTTTACTTTATTACGTATGTACAATGTACATAGAAGCTAGAGAAGGTATTTTATTCTACCCAAAAGTTCTGTTTTCACCGGAAATATGATTTGAGGTCCATTAGGTAAAAAAAAAAAAACATTGGTAAAGGATGCGTGTGTGCGTCTGTGGACAGCAAACTTAAAAAAAAAAAAAAAAAAAAAAACTTCGTCCAAGAAAGCAACACAAAAGATTTTCAAGAAAACTTTCCCACATCCAATTATCTTTTACATGCAAAATGTATCTAAAATTTTAGTTTTTTAAAAAATGGCTATCAATTTTGATTGAAGCACCGTATACTCAATACACTCACATTATAGATAAAAAAATATTTTGAATTTTCAGGGAAGAGCCTATGATAAGCTCTTCATTCTGGTTGACTTTTGCAGAATTTAGCATAATTAAACCGTAAGTGATAGACAAAATCTTACTCCACAAAAATGTAGATTCATTAAAACACATAATTTATGTCATACACCTTTTTCTTGTAGAGTTAACCATTTTCAAAATAATCATTGTTACTGATTTCAATTTTAAACTAATTTTTCTTAAACGGGACCATGCAAAGCGAACCGGTATTACCTTAGTTTCCTTCTACTTACAAGGAAGCAAGTAATAAGACATATTCTGCTAATTTTTATCTAGATTAGCATGGCGTAGGTCAAAGTATAATCTTTTGTAAGAAAATTTGTTTGTGGAAGAGCTAGAGAAAGTTATGCGAAATGAACACATACCATTTTTTTACTTTCCCTAACACATATCTACAATGTACATAGTGGATAGACAAGATATTGTATTCCACCCAAAAATTAATACGAGATTTCACCGGAATTAATTGTTTTTTACTTTCTCTATACGTACTAAGTACATAGTGTATAGAGAAGGTAACTTGGAAACAAAAAGTAGGTAAAATACCAAACTTGGTATTTAGGTTTAGTATCTCCCAGGGATGCCACACGAAGATTTTCGTATATTAAGATATTTATCTGACAAATAAAATGTATGTCTTAAATTTTCTGGGAATAGCCTCTGAAGACTACTTTATTCTGGATGAATTTTATTTTATATAACTGCTAAACCGTAAGAGATGGACAAAAAGTTGCAACACAAAACATGTAGAGCACTTTGATGCACTCAATTTATTTATCTCGTGGAGTTGATCTTTTTGAGTTATTCCTGGTTTTAGATTTCGCCTTTAAGAAGCTTATAATTTTCTGATACTTTTCTCATACAGGAATTTGTCAGCTCCTGTCCATACAAACAAAGGAACTTCAGTCACATAGCAACCAGCTTTTGACTTATCACTTTAACTATGGTATTCCCTTATTCCCCTTCTACTTACAAGGAAGCATGCAATAAGACTATTTCTGCTATTTTTTTCTCGATTGGCATGAAGTAAAAGGAAGCAAAAGCTTTTTAACAATAATTTGTTGGTGAAACGTAGAGAAAGTCATGTGAATGGAACACCTCAGAGTTTTTATAAGTGGGCACAGCCCAACCAGGTTTTGTAATTACAAACAGCTCGCGTACTTTCAATCTGGGATCATTTTAATATCGTCAATCTAGTTGAGTTTGGTCCTTTACGGACTTTTTTTATAGTGTTTAACGCCGGCTTTAACTATTAGTGGCATCGCAGGCGGTGACACTGATGATGCATGAATGAAAATGGAACACCGGTGGACTGCGATGGCGGGGGAAACCGGAGAACCCGCCCCTGCGCCGCTTTGTCCACCACAAATCTCGCATACGGTCGCGTAGGATCGAACCCGAGCGAGTGAGGCGAGTGATCTAACCACTCGGTCATGGCGTGGCCTATTTTTAGACCCCCTGAATAAAAAAACAGTTTTTAGAAACATGACTGTGGGTCTGTCAGTGTGTGCTCAAAATTGAAAATTCGATTAAATATCGAACTTGGTATTTAAGTTCAGTATCCACCAAGGATGTTGCACGAAGGTTTTAAAGAAAATTCCCCGTCCATAATTACCCTTTACATGGATAATTTATCGATTTTTTTTTATTTTCTCAAAAATGGCTCCAACAATTGTTGTTAAAATCGTCATGTGATTAATATACAACGAAATGTACGTCTTGGCCTCTGAAGACTTCTTCATTTTGGATTACTTTTTTATAAGCTATGTATAACTGTTAAAGCGTAAGGGTTAGACCAGCTTACTACACAAAAATGTAGCTCTCATTATAAAACACAATTTATGCCATATAGGTACACTTTCTTGTAGAGTTAAGTTTTCGAGATATTCCGAGTTATTGGTTGCTGTTTTAAAGTACTTAAACTTTTCTCAAACGGGAGACATCTTTCTTTTCGCCTCTCGTCAGTTTATACCTAGCAAATTTCAATTGTTTCACTCAGTGACCGGCTTTTGAATAAAATCTGGCTTTAACCTAGCGTATTTCCCTTATTTCCCTTCTACTTACAAAGAAGCAAGTAATAAGACCAATTCTGGCAATGTTTATTTTTATCAGCAGGACGTATACAAAAATAATATTTTATTAGGAAAGTTTTTTTTGGAACAGCTGAAGAAGAACAACTCGTGTGCGTAGTACACATAAGATTTTTAGAAAAAGGTCCGTGTGTGTGTGTCAGTGTGTGTGTCTTTCTGTGGACAGCATAGCTCCAAAGCGAAAAGACGTTAAAAACTAAACTTGATATTTACGTTTACTATCTTTTAAGGATACGACATGAAGGTTGTCAAAAATATCATCACTCCGTAAACTACCAGAACCAGAAACATGGAAGATTTTTACTTTCTCTATACGTACTATGTACATAGTGTATAGAGAAGGCATTGTATTGCACCCAAAAATTCGATAGCGGGATTTCACCGAAAATATGTTTTGAGAACCCCCTGAACCCAAAAAAGCATTTTTAGAAAAATGTCCGTGTGTGTGTGTGTGTGTGTGTGTGTGTGTGTGTGTGTCTGTCTCTGTGGGCAGCGAAGCTCAAAAATGAAAAGACCGTTAAAAATCAAACTTGGTATTTAGGTTTGGTATCTTACAAGGATGCAACACGAAGATTTTCAGGAAAATCCCCCCACCCCAAACTACCCTTAACATGGAACATTTTTCGAAAATTTTGATTTTCTCAGAACTGGCGCTAACGATTTTAATAAAAATCTCGTAAATTTAAGGTATTTACTTGGCAAATAAAATGTATATCTTTGAATTTCTGGGAATAGCCTTTGAAGACTACTTTTTTCTGGATGAATTTTACGGAAGTTTACACAAATGCTTAACCGTGAGAGATGGAGAAAAACTTACAGCTCAAAAAAGTAGAGCATTTTAGAATCCACAATTTATGTTATATACATTTTTTTCGTGAAGTTGATCGTTTTTTAGATATTCCTTGTTTTTGGTTTCAGCTTTGAAAAACATACTTTTCTCATACAGGAATTTGTCAACTCCTGTCCATACAAACAAAGAAACTTCAGTCACATAGCAACCAACTTTTGACTATAACTTTAACCTATGGTACTCCCTTATTTCGCTTCTACTTACAAGGAAGCAAGTATTAAAACTATTTCTGTTAATTTTTTCTCGATTAGAATGAAGTAAATAGAAGTGGGAGCTTTTTAACAATTTGTTGCAGATATGTAGAGAAAGTCATATGAATGGAAAACATAAGATTTTTTTGAATATTCTGTTTTTCTTAAAAATGGCTCCATCCATTTTGTTTAAAATACCATATATTAAAGAGATTTAAATGGGAAATAAAATGTACATTTTAAGCTTTATGGCAATAGCTTCTGAAAACCTCCTTAATTTGAATTTGTTTTTCTTTTTTTCAGAATTTTCCATAACAGTTAAACCATACGAGATAGACAAAAGCTTAAAGCACAAAAATGTAGTAGACCTCGTTAAAATACAGGAAATATCATAATAAATATTTTACCGCTTTCAAAATTACTTCTAATTCAGAAGACATAGGTTGATATAGATTCCCTAGCTGTAGGTAAAGGAATAATCTTTTGTAAGAATAGTTCATATTTGGAACAGCAAGAGAAAATTGTGTGAATGGAACACACAAGGTTTTTTTAATTAAGTTGTCCACTGAGCCATTTATATTTACCACCAATTTTGCATTTCCAGACTCTACGTAGGATGGAGGATTATTGTAGGTAAATGGGTATCGAATCAGAGCTCACTGGTTGGGAATCCAGAATTCTAAGCACTTGACCGCAGAGCCCATACAGTATTATTACGATCATTATGACCATTTTTACTTTCTCCATACGCACTATGTACATAGTGTATAGAGAAAGTATTGCACTCCACCAAAAATTCGATACCGAGAGTTCACCGGAAATATATGGTTTAGGGTCCCCAATATCCAAAAAAAGCATTTTCACAAAATGGTCCGTGTGTGCGTGTGTCCGTGTGTCTGTGAACACGATAACTCAAAAACGAAAAGTCGGTAAAATACCAAACGTGGTATTTAAGTTTAGTATCTTCCAGGGATTCGACACGAAGATTTTGAGAAAAATCCTCTCAACCCCAACTACCCTTTACATGGAACTTTTTTCGAAAATTTTGATTTTCTCAAAAATGGCTAACGATTTTGATTAAGATTTCGGATATTAAACATATTTACCTGACAAATGAAATGTATGTCTTGAATTTTCTGGGAATAGCCTCTGAAGAGTAGTTTATTCTGGATGAATTTTACTAAATTTTGAATGACTGCTAAACCGTAAGAGATGGACAAAAACTTACTACACAAAAAATGTAGAGCACTTTAAAACACACAATTTATGTTATATAGATTTTTTTCGTGGAGTTCGTCGTTTTAGTGACATTCCTTATTTTTGGTTTCTGCTATGAAAAACGTATACTTTTCTCATACAGGAACTTGTCAACTCCTATCCATATAAACAAAGGAACTTCATTGACATAGCAACCAGCTTCTGACTATCACTTTAACCAACGGTTGTCCCTTATTTCGCTTCTACTTACAAGGAAGCGAGTAATAAGATATTTCTGCTAATTTTTTCTGATTAGCATAAAGTAAATATAAGTATAAGCTTTTTAAGAATTATTTGTTGCAGGGATATGGAGCAAGTCATGTGAATGGTACACATCAGATTTTTACTTTCTCTATACTCCCTATGTACATGGTGAATAGAGAATATATTGCACTCCACCAAAAAATTCGATACCGAGATTTCACCAGAAATATATGTTTTAGGGTCCCCTGTATCCAAAAAAAGTATTTTCAGAAGAAGGTCCGTGTGTGTGTGTGTGTGTGTGTGTGTCCGTCCGTGTGTCCGTATGTCTGTGAACACGATAACTCAAAAACGAAAAGTCGGTAAAATACCAAACTTGGTATTTAAGTTTAGTATCTTCCAGAGATGCGACACGAAGATTTTGAGAAAAATCCCCCCTACCGAAACTACCCTTTATATGGAACTTTTTTCGAAATTTTTTTTCTAAAAAATGGCCCTAACGATTTTGATTAAAATATCATATATTAAATATATTTACATGACAAATAAAATTTATATTTTGAATTTTCTGGGAATAGCCTCTGAAGACTACTTTATTCTGGATGAATTTTTCATAACTACTAAACCGTAAGATATGGACAAAACTTTAACCCACAAAAAATGTAGAGCACGTTAAAACACACAATTTATGTCATATACATTTTTTTACGTGGAGTTGATCGTTTTTGAGATATTCCTTTTTCTTGGTTTCAGCTATGAAAAACATACTTTTCTCATACAGGATTTTGTCAACTCCTGTCCATACATACAAACAAAGGAACATCAGTCACATAGTAACCAGCTTTTGGCTTTCACTTTAACCTATGGTACTCCCTTATTTCGCTTCTACTTACAATAAACCAAGAAAAAAGACTATTTCATCTAATTTTCCTCGATTAGCATGAAATAAATAAAGGAAAACCTTATGTGTACCATTCACATGACTTTCTTCATGTCCCTGCAACAAATAATTCTTAAAAAGCTTATACTTCTATTTACTTTATGCTAATCAGGAAAAATAATAGAAATAGTCTAATTACTCGCTTCCTTGTAAGTAGAAGCGAAATAAGGGACAACCGTAGGTTAAAGTGATAGTCAAAAGCTGGTTGCTATGTCAATGAAGTTCCTTTGTCTATATGGATAGGAGTTGTCAAGTTCCTGTATGAGAAAAGTACACGTTTTTCATAGCAGAAACAAAAAATAAGGAATGTCACAAAAACGACGAACTCCACGAAAAAACTGTATATAACATAAATTGTGTGTTTTAATGTGCTCTACATTTTTTGTGGAATAAGTTTTTGTCCATCTCTTACGGTTTAATAGTTATTCAAAATTTAGTAAAATTCATCCTGAATAAACTACTCTTCAGAGGCTGTTCTCAGAAAATTCAAGATATCCATTTTATTTGTCGGGTAAATATCTTTAACATACGAAATTTTAATCAAAATCGTTAGCCATTTTTGAGAAAATCAAAATTTTTGAAAAAAGTTCCATGTAAAGGGTAGTTGGTGGTGGGGGGATTTTTCTCAAAATCTTCGTGTTGCATCCCTGGAAGATACTAAACTTAAATACCAAGATTGGTATTTTACCTACTTTTCGTTTTTGAGTTATCGTGTTCACGGACACACACACGGACCTTTTTGTGAAAATGCTTTTTTTGGATATTGGGGACCCTAAAACATATATTTCCGGTGAAATCTCGGTATCGAATTTTTGGTGGAGTGCAATACTTTCTTTATACACTATGTACATAGTGCGTATGGAGAAAGTAATAAGCTTATTAACAATAATAATTTACAGAGATGTGAAACACACCAGATTCTTATTTTTACGATTATAAGATCTGAAGGTTAACGTAAGCCTGAAGCTTTGATCACAATAATTTACCGGGTAATTCAGAATTATGTTTCGTCTGTTCATATGAGAACTGATAGAAAACTTGGAAATAATTGTGGACACACTTAAATGATTGCAACATCTCTATGTGGTCGTTTCCTTAGCGCAGTGGTAGCGTTGCTGCTTGCCAAGCGAAAGACCTGAGTTGGATTTCCAGTACAGGCGTGGGGATTCCCCCCCCCCCCATGGGAGACCTGGACCTTGAGATCCCTGGGGGGTCAATTGAGGAGCTACTTGATGGAGAAGGAGCGGCTCCAGGTCATGAGGGCCGCATTAACCGGCCGGGGGATCTAGGCGCTGACCACGTCTCACCCTCCAATATTGCACCCCATGCATGACGTCTGAAATGGACCGAGATGGAGGACGTAGCGGCCGGGCGGGAGGCTAAGGCTCCTTTTGAGATGTCGTGCTATGGAGTGGATACTCTTTATGTGGAGACTCTCGTGTCTCTTTCTGCGTGTCGTTGATTAAAGCTTTCGAATAAATGATGTATCTGTCGTTCAGCTAAATGATGCACTCAAATAATTCTTCACCCCTTCCTCTAGAAGGCCAAATTGTGTTGTGTAGGTATAGCACTTCATTTTATATCAAGGGTAGCAAAATTGTTTCAAAGAGGCGAAATCCGCACCTTCCCTTCATTTCACTTCAATTATAACATCCATCGCAGTTTATTCTTTGAGTAAAGAACGCAGAGCGACGTTGCTTATTTCTCGCGCTGAATCACCTTCAAGTGCACTGAACTTCGTTCAGTACACAACGGTATACATTATTTTCCGTTTAAAATTTATAATCCATCGTTCGTAGGTTAATATAGATATTGTAGGTTAATGATAAGAGTAACTACAGTGTTATACTATCGCTAATATTATTATTTGAATTTCTGTTTTTAAAATATAGTGGTAATATTCAATTTTCTAAAAATCTGACTATTTTAATAGAATTAACATAGTAAAACTAAATAGTTAATTGGTCAATACCACAATCGCATTGTAACACTACCAATATGAGAATTAATTTGTATCGCAAATCTTTCAAATTTATAGCAGTGAATTCGAACGGGTATATGCAGTTGATTGGTATCTAACAAATTCGAGACAGGTCACATTTATACAAGTGAATATGAACGACTTCTTGGTATTTAATTTATATCTAACAAAATTCACTAATACATGGGTGCGAGGGCTGATCAACAAAGACTGAGACTAATTTTTTTTTCACAGATGTTTTTTACTCCAATTCAATGTTAACATTATCTTTTTCAAAGTAGTCTCCTCCTACTTCAATGCACTTTTTATAGCGGCTCTGCCAGTCCTTGAACACGTGCTGTAGACTATTCTTTGTTAGGTCCTTGAGAATCGCCTCATTTTTCTTGAGCACTGCTTCGGAGTTCTCAAATCGAATACCCCTAAGCTTTGCCTTTAGTGATGGGAATAAAAAAAAGGTCACAGGGTGCAAGATGTGGGCTATAAGGTGGATGTGGTACACAGGTAATGTTGACTCAAGCCAGAAACTGCATGACTTGATTTGCGACGTGAGGCCGTGCATGGTCATGATGAAGTCGCCACCCAGTCCGAGTCTGGTCGTTTCTTTGCAATGTGCTTCCTCAGTGTAGCCAATACTGACGTGTAGTATGCTGCTGTAACAGTAGTGTGAGGGGCAACTGTATGCTGGTAAATCATTTCATTACAGTCACAAAATGTGATCACCATCACTTTCCCTGCAGATGGAGCAACTTTTTCCTTTTGTGGTGTTGGAGAACCTGGCGATTTCCACAGTTTTCAGCTTTTCATAAGTTTCGGTGGCTGTATGGTTTAAACGAAAACAGAATTTGATTGCACTGTACTGCTCCTCTCGCGTCACCTCCATTGTCTGGTATGCGAAATGCACTACTACCAACCTACCGATACGAGAGTGCTGCTGCCTACCGATATTATACATAAAAACCCGCTCTTTTCAAATATTTGTTACAGATACGAAACTATCACGGAAGTTACAGGAAAATATCAATCTAGTCTTTGTTGATCAGCCCTCGTAGTTTTAACCGTAATTGAATTATTAAATAATACCTGAACCACAATGAATGTACGCCATTTTCTATAAATAAGAAAGCTTCCTCCCAGACAGCCGAAACGTATGAGTCGATAGCCTGCGTGTTGGATTTCTTTGTTCCCGAAACACTATAAACTAAACACACAAGGAACGAGAGACCCACCGCTTCTGTATAACTGATATGCATTTACTCACTACATTGCAGGTAAAAATCCAACGATTTGGTGAGGCCTGAATTATAACATCATTTATTAGCTTGTGTATATGCCCTAATTGATTTTTTGGCCATAAGAATGTAAGGGATAATAAATCTAGAACAATAGCGTATCATACACACAAGAGAAATATTTGATCGATGGAAGCCATTTGCTGCTGTCAGTGACCCCTTTACAGTGAACACAGTATTATTTAGGAGCGAAAGCTAAGTTACAATCAAGTGTTCGTGATGGAAATGAGTCTGAGAAGGTTTAGAATCGATTTTGATTGCTTCAGAATACGAGATAGCTTTATATGCAAAATATGTACTTCTCGGTTATATGTTATTCTTGTCAATTCAGACTTTTGCGGGTATAGAAAGACTGTACTATTTTCCATATGTTTCCAGAATTCTATTTCTTGAGTAACGTCCAAGAGAAATTATAATTTCCAATAATTTTCTCCGTTAGAGTAAGTGGTGGAGATATTTAAGTGCGGACTTCTTGTTGCGTGTTCGTTGTCTACCAGCACGATATAGTTTTAATGTGTTTAAAGCTTGCATAGTACTCCGCTGAAGTTAATTGAAGATGGCTGAAGAGATGCCACAAGAACATGTTTTGTTTCGAGTGTGTGTGTGTGTATATATTTATTATGCCTAGTCGATGGAAGATAGCATTTCTCCCGTCGACTAGACATAATATGCTAGCCTCTGATTCCTAGGTCGCGGCTTCAAACCCGGTGGAGGGCGATATACTTTGTTGGGCGTAACAATTCTTAGCATGGTTTCATTCGGAAGGGAAGTAAAGCTCATATCGAAGACTTATGGTACATAAAAGAACCTCAAGCCTAATAAAGGACCTTCTGAGCAAAGTTAAACTGTCTTTCACGCCAAAATAGAATGGGACGCTGAGTTAAAGTGTGTCCAGAAATAACACTCAATTTAATCCATATGATTTTTGGATGTTTCTGACAAAATAACCAGTAACGTACAAATCACATCCAGAGTGGGCCTTCCAGCAGAACAAGATCCACATTCTATAGTTAAGATGGGGTGGGGATTCCCCTATTGCTGGTTAAAGAAATATTTGTGGTCCTTAGAGCTAGTATGGGCAACTTTCATGAAATTTGTCCTTCAGTCATTGCTTGCGTTAAAATATAATAGAAGTTATAATATTTGAAAATGTAAATGCTTTCGTAAACGCAACTAATTAATTTACAGAAATTACACTGGGTAGCTCAGTACCAACTTTTTTTATGCATATTGCTGTGCAAGAGGTTGTGTGCATATAATGTGGCTCATAATTGAATGGAACTGTTCATGTTGGTACTGAATCTAGCCCCACCCTCTACAAACTTGACCACCTGTTTTTTTCGAGCATAATTCTTGCCACTGGAGTGCAGAGTACTTTACTTGCTCTAAAATTGATCTAACTGTTAAATGGTTTCTATTTACACAAAACGTTTTTATAAAAATGCAAGCTTGCCCACGTCTCTAGGGGACAAGTGGATAGTTTGAAATTAATTTTTTCTTGTTGCTGAAGATGGGGACATTTTTGGCTAATGCTATTGTGAACGCCGTGCCTTTGTGAGTGCAAGACTCTATTTTACCTAGCCACCTGGGTTTTTAGCTGTGTACCACGTGCGCGATTTGACGGCGGTTCGTACCTTTGGGAACTCATTATCTACCCGCCTGGATTGTTAGGACATTCGACCGGCTCTTTAGAACAAATAATCCGTGCAATAATGAGCTAAGCAATAAATGCTTTGTGCGTCTCTTCGTGGTCTGGAAATTTCTTTTTCGGCAAACTTCGAGTGGCTTCTCCCTTCGAAAGCATTCCACCTGAGTTGCGGGACCTATATAAGCGGCTGATAGCGCCAAAACGGTGTTAGTTGATACAGAGTGTTAAGAGAGTTCAGTTCAGTTCGAGAGACAGCCGAGTGCAGTAACCAGTTGAGTGCAGGGGAATATTGGAGAACACTGATTATCCAAGCGACGAATAAAGTGTTGACGTAGCTAACTTAAGGCATCATTTGTTACAATATTTCAAAATCGCCATTACACGCTAGCAGTAACTGGAATTCTACATAAAGTCTTCGTTTCTTAGATCAAAACATTACAAAGTTTAATACTTTTACGATTTTATACAGTTTATTTTGATTGCACTAATTCCGCGTTATTTACTTGTATTTTACTGCAATACGATGCTTATTTTTAAGCATAAAAGTTCCATTTGCAATAAATATCATTCATATTAAACACGTCAAGCAAAAATATGTTACTTTAAGTTTAATTTTTTGTAAGTTATTGCTTTAATATTGGTAAATAAAACACGCGGTGGTATAGAAAATTCCAGGGTGTGAAAACCTTCCAGTTACAAGTCTGCCGGAAATTGTATTGTAACATTTCGCTACGCAGCTGTTTACGGAGCTTTTGATGACAATGCTCTCTCCTCGACAGAGTGGAGGGGAAGTTGCTGTAACTCATTCAAATTGCTGTTATAGCATACGGAGTTGGTCTATTGTTTATTACGAAATGCTGCATAACAAACACTATTGACCATTGAGACTCATTGTTGTGGTTTAGCGGTCTGGAAGGTCTTGTTACAGACCCAAGGCTTAATCCATTGTTTATGCTTCCGGTTACTTGCTCAAATATTTAGCACAATCTTGGCCAACTGCGTCGCCTTTATAGCCCGTTAGATGGGAATATAACGATGTTTATCTGATATTAAGACAATCATGTACTCAGTTAATGAAATATGGGCACTTTCAAGTTAAAGAAGCAATTACTAATAGAATGTGCCTTAATAAATTATTTTTAAAGTAAGCTTTCATTCTCCTAATAATCATAGTAAACCTAAATTAAGGAAAGGAACATTTATCATGATATGGAGCTATAGTAAAATTAGAAAGCAATCTTCTATTATTTTACCTTCTCTTTAGAAAAAAGCATATTCTTTTAACTTCCGCTACCACCTACGTAGTAAGAAGAGAAAATTTTGGATTCTACCAAAAATTCGATATCGTAATATCACCGGAAATGTATACTTTTAGTATTCCTTAGTCCCCCAAAATTAATTTTTCTACTCTTACTTACAGAAGAAATAGGCAGATTCTGAAGGGGATGCTTTGCACATGCCACCTACATAGATGGCTAACATGAGGGAACCACAGGATTCTACAAACCTCAGGCAGACAGATGGCGCAAGTCCCTATTATTTCCAGGTTCGAAGACTCTTCCTACTGCTGGATCATCTCACAGAGGGCGATAAACGACTCGTCGACCAGGCAGCCCTCTAGATTCATGGGATATACTATTTCCTTTGAGCATATATCCGTGACATCTGTCCAGCACCACCATACGCCATGGACCTACAACCACTGAGGGATGAAAGGGGAACGTAATGAGAGGGACATGATGAAAAGGAAACCTTGATAATTGAGAAACCATCCCAGCACGGACAGTTGCCGGAATTGAGCTCGAGACACCCCGAATATGAGTTTAACAAGTTACAGCAGTGCCACCTCCCTCGGTTTACCTACAGTGCATAAAGGAAACATTACAGTCCATCCAAAAATGATGAGATTTCACCGGTGAGTTCTCTTTCCTTTGAGGAAGTATCAACCATCTGACCGGCACTGCCATACGCCACGAAAACTAAAACCACACCTATGGGATGAAATGAAAGGAAAATGTCCCAAGGGAAATCGTGATAATTTTGATAAACTAGTAAACTACCCCAAAATTCTCCTACCAAATAGCGAAATCCCAGGGTAAAGTTGGCGTTCGAGGGAAATTTAACCGGGACATTCGGAATAAGAGCTTTATACGTTACCAAAGAGTCATCTCGATACCTGTAGCCGATTCACAAAGGTTCAGGAAACAATAACAAAATCGTTTATATGTTAAGATCGATCGTCGTTCTTGCATGATAGTAAATAGGATGCTCCTTTCTTAAGCATCCCAGCTGCGCGACGCGAATAAATAGGGAGCTTCCAATTTGCATTTAAAATGAGCCAAAACAAGATGTAGATTACGATAATCCACAGCAAAGTACCGTATATAGTTCCTAACATTTTGCGGGATAAAAGCAGTTTAGATATGTAATAAATTTGTTGCTTCTGGTCATTATTCGTTAAAGTCCTTAGAACTATAAGTCAGTTGATAGGATCCAATAGGATTTGCTGATTTAGCTTTTTCTCTTTTAACTCGTGCTTTATTTACGTTAAAACAGGTCAGTAAGGAACAGCGTGAGCGATTTTCATTTTACTCCTCTCAATGAGAACGACCCACCCACCATCTGTACTAATATGCAAGAGGGGCTAAATCGAAGGTCGCTCCGGTCATGTTTTCACTGATTGGTTTTAATTTGAAATAGCCCCGTTGAGTTTTACAACTTTTTAACGTACAAAGAGATATCTGCACACGTCACTTACAGGACAGTTTGGCCACTTGGTATAACACTCGTATGACATTTTCTACCGTCTATCGTTTTTAGTGAGTAGACTTATTTTTCCATTTACTGAATTTTAGTCGAGATAAACCCTTGTAGACATAGTTGCATTACACATTTGTTATGTATACTTAAGGTACTTTCCATTGGCAACTGTTTGAAACATTTGTCTGTAACATGTTCCCTATACTTCTCTTTAACTTGTGTACATAATCTGGAACTGTATGGATGGAACTTGTTCTTTATACATATATAGAAGCTCTATGATGCACAGGTCTGGAACTGTTTGCTATTCGGAACTGAGATTTGAGGTTATGTACTTTCTTCTACTTCCCTCTTATCAGCCCCTGAAACTGCTAAAATAGCACTGAAACATGTGATTCTTTTTTTTACAGTCCCTTTAGTCCACTCTACTGATATCCAACAAGCACGGTTTTGCTGCAACTCTATTAAAATTCTCGTGAAGGATGCAGACCAGTCAATTTTAAAAACAGCAATAAGCAGTGTACGGCAAGTTTGAAATGCGCAAGCACTAGTTCCGGGATTCGTAGTTATAGTTTGTCTAACGGAAACAAGCAACATGTTCAGAACACGTATGGTTGTGCACCAGAAACATGGAGCAAGCCTAGAACAGTACAGAACATAAAATTGTAGTTCGAATTGTCTCGAGTTAATCAGAACATGTACAGAACACAAGTTCCGTACAAAAAACTGCCAGTGGAAATGGGCAACAATTAATATATAAATTTTTTTTCGAACTATCACTAGTGTCGTTGAGAAAGACAGCTTTGGTAGGCATACCATGAATTTAAGCAATTAATCTGTGAAATGGGACGGAATTTCGAATTTTAAGTGGGACAATGATTTTCACCTTGTGCCAAAAAAGTATCTGTGGCAAGTTTGGTCGAAATCAGTATCACCGCGTGGAAACGTATAGCAAAAATGCATACATGCATATACACATAACATTCATGCTTAACATACATTATATACATGCATAAAATATTCATAAATGCACATACCCTGACTTTTATATATGTATTAAGATTTTGAAATTCTTTTATTCATCGCTCCCTTTAACTTCTATGGTCATATCGGGGGTTTTAATTTGTGGAATAACTCAAATATTTTCGTCATTATATTAATAATTTTGTATCATTAAACTTGTGCAAATTCTCTCTCGTGCATCCTTCGCTGAGGTCAGTTACTCCCGGATAATGCGGGCACCGAAAAGTTTGCCTAAGCATGTCAGTAAAGGGGACGCGATACCAACAGAGAGGAAACCTTTCTGAACGTAAGACCAGAGCTTGAAAACCATCACTGGGCTACTATAACTGGTCCCATAACTAGTCTGGGGGTGCCGGGTTCGATTCTTGGGCTCGAGAAAGCTTCCTATGTAAAAGAATGATTGTACCTGCTGAAACCGATAAGCACATGTGCCAAAGTATGTTAATATCTGTTTCAAGGCATATTGATGTGTGACTGCTAATTTATCAACATAATTCAACAATTTGTGCTTCATAAATAGCAATATTAAATGCTATTTTATCGTTAATTGCAGTAAATAATTATAAATATAATGAATCTAATTAATATCTGATTCTTCAAACCTATATTATAAACTAACATATATTTATTATTGCATTATTCAAATACAAATGTTCAAATGCATGTCTACCTTGTTTTATACATTTATGTAAGCGCCTCTCAGAATTAACATGGATAGCTCTTTCTGAAGGCATTGAAGCGCAAGCATGACGCATTCTTTCTTTTAACAAATCTAGATTCTCCGGTTATGTTTTTTTTTTCTGATAGTGTTTAACGTTTACTACTTGTGGCATCGCAGGCGATCTGGTTCCGCATCGTAAAGCATAGCTTTGATATATTCCCCATTAGAGAAAGATCCCAGGGAGTTAAATCAAGCGATCTCACTGGCCATCGTATGCAACCACGACGATCTGTCCGCCTTTCGGGATGAATTCTCTAACCCCTCTACAACATTGGGGTGGTGCACCATCGTGCTGAAAACAGTACATCAAAGACTTAGTGAAGTGGGACGTTCTCTATAAGATGCTCCAGATTCAGCACATTCTGTAGGAATTGAAAATACAGCTGACCAGTTAGTCTGGGAGTCAAATAATGATGTGGTCTGAAGTGCCGCACCATACGTTAGTGCGCTTGTATGCGATGTGGTCGTAACCAGTGAGGATTTTTAGGAACCCAGTTATTTAGATTGTCTATTTACAGTGGAGTCATTGGCGAAATAGCACTCATTTCTCTATAAAATTTGCCCAACGAAATCCGTATTTACGTCTACTTTATTTAAAAGACTTCTGCAGAACGATACCCGATTTTGTAATTCGTTTCCATATAGCTGTTGGGTGTTGGTGCAGATTAAAAGGATCGTTCCTTCAGAATCCTTTGTCGAAGGTCTGCTGCAGCTCTTCTTTGCCCTAATTACGATGAGAGATAGATATTATTGAGTTTAACTAAAGGCATTCGTAATATAATACAAAATATTAATAATATAATTATTCTTATTATCATTACCTTTATTATTATGATAGTACAAATAATAATGCAAACTAAAATGAAATAACAAGATAACATTGTTATTTATACTCATTGAACGTACGCATTATTTTAATTTGAGTTATGCTTAACATACGTGGGATTTGCTCCAAAATACCCCATAATGTTCCAAACACTTTGTACCTGGAAAGGTCCCTCCGTTCTTAAGTGCATCTCTGTACATGCGCAGAAAGTAGACATCTCGTTGGTAAACGTTGAAAATACAGCCTTTGGGCCTCAGATGCATTGCGGTGCGTCTCCTCATAGATCATTATCATATCGGTGTAGTCTTCGCTGGAGTACATTGCAGTTGTTTCCTGAAAGAGCTGACTTGAACTACAAATAGTTGACCACGCGACCGTATCAGAACCAGATAACAGCACTGCTCAATGAAGGTTCGCTGGTATGTGCACTTCTCCTTTGAAGAGCAGTGACAAGGCAACCCTTCTTGCACTAACGTTTTCGGGAAGCATAAAACTACAGATAACGGCTTCCATGAGTCATTTATACCGTACCTATACACTATTTTAATCAAAACCGTTGGTTATTTTTGTGAAAAACAAGCGAACTTTTTTTCATTTACAGATTAGTTTAGGGAAGTTCTTAAAAGATTAAAAACATTCGTTGCATCTTTGTGTATACAAAGTTTGGTATATTCCGAATTTAGCTTTTGAACTAAGTGATTTTCTCTCTCTCTCTCTCTCACACACACACACACACACACACACACACACACACACACACACTCGCACACAAATTATTTTTGTGAACTCAGGAAGTCTTAAAACGTGCAATTTCTATTGAAATCGTTTTTCTTGGTAGTGTTTAACGCCCGCTTTTACTACTTAATGGCACCGCAGGCGGAATTGACATTGTGATAACTTGGTTGGTATGCAATATCTTCTTGTACGTCGTTGAGCAGTAAAGATACTGATCATGCGTTTTAAAATATTTGTTTATGAAACAAGTTATTGTATAAGCCTTGGAAACATTTAATGAGAGTGCTCTCTGTATTCGTGTACAAATTGGATAACAGCCCAACTTGTTTAATTATTCGAAACCGGCGAGGGGATAATATAAGCTCGCTACTGAGGCAATGAAACTTTAAACACACTATTAACTGTCGTCCTCCGTGGTGTAATGGTTACCATGCTGACTTCATATACCCAAGGTCGCGGGTTCAAACCCGGCGGAGGACGATGAATTTTTTCGGGTGTAAAAATCTTTAGCATGGCTTCCTTCGGAAGGGAAGTAAAGCCGTGGGTCCCGTGTCGTAGATTTACGGCACGTAAAAGAACCTCAAGCCTGATAGAGAGGCCTCTGAGCAAAATTAAGCGGTCTTTCACGCCCAATTTAGAATGGGACGCTGAGAACCAAAGCAGTTAAAGAGCGTCCATAAATAACACGCCACTTCCACTTCACTATTAACTGCTGTAATGTGTCTGTAAAACTGGTGTGAACAGAAAATGCTGTGCTTACAAGGGAATTACTGCGAGAATTAGACCAATTTTCCTGTGAATAAGTTTATCTTTGTCTAAATATGGCGACTAAACTTTCTTTTTTTTTTACCGTCACTACAAGTACTTAGTAGGTAGAGGAAGCAAGTGTTACATTCCAACAAACATTCTTCCTATAATTGGATAGGTTGAGTCAGACTGAAAAAATTCAATGCCATAGCTGGGATTTGATCACGGATCTGCCGGTCTCTAGCCGGTTGCTCTATCGCTGAGCTACCGTGGTACCATTCCGGCATAGCATTGAATTTCTCAACTGACTCGCATGTTTTCCGAAAATCACAAGGTGATCTCAAATTATTTTGAGGTAACAACCCCAATGGCGACTTACAATATTGTAAATACTCTAAGTACTTAAGTAAGTACTTTAAGTCGACAATTATGGGCAAATTCTGTGATTTCTCTGAGAAAACAATTAAAATTATCACAATTCTCAATAATAGTTGGCGATACTTGAATCCGGGGACTTAAAGTACTTGTATTATTGTAAGTTGCCATTGAGGCTGTCATCTCAAAATAGTTTGAGATCACCTTGTGATTTACTGGGAGACATGCGAGTCAGTTGAGGAATTCAATGCTATGCCGGAATGTTGCCATAGTAGCTCAGTGGTAGAGTAACCAGCTAGAGACCGGGTGATCCGTGGTTCAAATCCCGACTATGGCATTGGGTTTTTCAGTCTGACTATCTATCCAACTTCTGTCATACACACGGTTTCTGTGAGAAAACAATTAAAATTATCACATCACAGTAATATGCGTACAAGTATTTAGATTCCCTGAATCCAAAAGAAGCATTTTTAGAACCAGTCCGTGTGTGAACAGCAAAACTCAACCTGTTGTGTATATATACATATACAATGATTTGGGTTGTTATTGTTAATTATACCCCCACTAAGCCCACTGGAGTAGTTATGCAGACTCTTTGTTGGGTTTATATGCTTTTAAAGTAATTATTTTAGAGAAAGTCAGCATTTTTGAAAAACGTTTTATGTAATTAGTTCGGAGAGGGAGAATTTTCTTAAAATATTCGTGTCGCAAGATGCTGAACTTTAATGCTAAGTATAGTGCTGATTCAATTTCTTTTTTCAGTTTTTCTGTACACACATACAGAGAGAAAGAGGGGGGAGAGAGAAAGGGGAGGGACTCGAAGACTCAAACGAATAGCTTTTATAAAAGTGGTTTTCTGGATTCAGCGGGTTCAAAACATACATTTCCGTTGAAATTTTGCTATCAAATTTTTTGGTGGAATGCAATACTTCTCTACCTACTAGGTATGTGTCAGAGATAGTCTTTCTTTAAGGCGGTATTTACTTTCTCAGCATTCTGAATAAATGGATGTATCAAAACACAATTTCATTTATCATCACCTTCTCCTCTTTAAAATGAGGAAAAGAATAGTTGCTTTGGTTCCCATTAAATTGTTGAATCTGTTTACTTGGGTCATTTCTTTCTCCTCTGTGTTTACTTTTCTTCCAAAATAGCTTCGTTTCTCTTCTTGTTTGATGTGTTTACACAGCTGCCGTCTTTGTAGACTTCATTTCACTGGCTCTTATTCTCTCCCAATTATATCTAAAAATAGACGAACTTCAACAATTTCCTGTTGTTATGAGTTGGATCTGATCGCAGACAATAGCATTATCCCTGTTTTACAACAGAGTTTATCTTAGTTTTAAGGGCCTTCCATAGCCTCTTCTTATTATTTGTAGGTGTTTTTTATGTCAGTGGTTAAAATAACTTAGAAACTGAAGAATATAAGAAATCAAATTTATTAACTGTTTTTCCAACACAGAATAAGTTTTACTTAAATCTACTTGATTAAATAATTAATAGATAAACCCTCTTAATTCATTCCAATGAATAAAACATTTCCTAACAGTTTGATTTTGCTACCAGCTGAGGAACCTCTGTTATGCTCTTTGTTATGATGTTTGTTCTGCATGCATGTGTATGCTTCTAATGCCATCAATTTTAAATAAAATCTGTTTTAAAAATAATACTAACGTATAATAAATAAACCATTGTAATAAAACACCCTTTAAATCGAATTATGGGCAAATTTGATTATTTAGCCTTTGTTATTCTTTATTCAATACATCCCTCGCAAGTCGCCCTCTTGGGTTTACGGGTAACAAGCTAATCTCTAGTCCCGTGTCGTGTATTTATGGCATGTAAAAGAGCCTTGAACCAGATAAAGAGGCCTATGAGCAAACTTGAGCGGTATTTTACGCCCAATATAGAGTGGAACGCCCAGAACTACAGCAGATAAAGAGCCCCCTTAAATAAAACCTAATTTATCCCTCACAAACCGATCCTGGTCTGTATAGCACTATATGCGCTAATTAATCAATAAAATTAATTAAAACAATCTGATAAGTTCCATTCACATTACTTTCTCTACATTGTTAAACATCTCAGTCTTATATTTTCTTCATATTAATCCAGATAAACATTAGAAAAATTGTCTTAATACTTGCTTTCTTGCAAGGAGAAAGGAAACAACGGAATACACTAGACTGAAGCAATATTCAAATCATTTCTTTGAAAAGCTGGTTGCTATGTAATTGTACTTTTGTCTCTTTGTAGGGCCAGGAGTTAATAAATTGCAATCTACATTTTGGTGCTGTAAGGCTTTACTATCTCTTAGGGTTTACCATTTATGCAATTCAGCAAAGTTCCTCCAGAATAAAAATATCTTCAATGGTTATTCAAAGAAAATTAAATATATACATCTTATTTATCATGCAAATGTCTATAATATAAATGTCTTTTTCATCAAAATCGTTAGGGCCATTTTTGAGAAAATCAAAATTTTCGAAAAATTTTCATGTAAAGGGTAGTTTGAGCTAGGGGATTATTATGAAACGTTTTCGTATCCTATCTTAAATACCAAGCTTTGTATTTAACGAACATTGCGTTTTTGAGCTATGCTGTCCAAGGACACGCACGCACTCGCTGACCTTTTTCTAAAAATACAATACCTTTGTTTAATTGGAGCATAGAGTGTGATTTGTTTTAGAATAATACTAAATTTTTCTCAGAACACAAGACCCAGAATAGATATTTTAACCATGTTTATTACTTGCAGATCTATATGAAAGTATTTATGTATGGTGGTAATAAATAAGCATTTTGATAACCTTTCATAATTTATTAACAAGTGATTTGTAATACCTTGTACAAATGTGACATTTTAATTTTTCCTATTTATGATTTAATTCATTAGGTCTCTCGATAAACTATTAGACAGTGTGAATGAATAGACTTGAAAGTAAAGCTCATCCATTTGTTTACTTATAATTATGTGAGTTAAATTTCTTGAGTATTAATGCGCGATGTATTAATGTAATTCCCCAATGGTTATTGGTTAAATACAAAGAATTTTGACTTACCGAAAGATGTTTACCAATTTAACTCGGCTAAAAGCATACAGGGAATTGCCTTCCCGACTAATGTTTAACCTGATTAGCCTTATGAAGACATAAAAATAAGCATAATTTTGTTGTAGATAGGCAGAAAATGTAACACATTAGATTTTTATTCAGGGGTTTAAAAACGAGTATTTCTGGTAACATCTCGATATCGCCTTTTTGGCTAGAATGAACTTCCTCTAATTATTATAGGTAAATAGTAGAGAAAGAAAAAAATCTGATGTGCTCTATTCACATGACTTTCTCTACATCTCTGTAGCAAATTATTGTTAGTAAGCTTATTCTTCTATCTACTTCATGCTAACCGAGATAAACGTTAGCAGAAATGGTTTTATTACTTGGTTCCTTATAGGTAGAAGGAGAATAAAGGGGATACACTAGGCTAAACCGACAGTCAAATGCTTTAAAACGTGGTTAGTGTGGTATAGAAATGCGATGCTTTGCGTGATCAGGGGTTGACAAGTTCCCATATGAGAAAAGTATAGGTATTTTAAAACTGAAATCAATAATAAGGAATATCTTAAAAACGTTCAACTCCAGGGGAAAAAAGTGCGTATAACATAAATTGTGTGTTTTAATGAACTCTACACTTTTGTTAAGTAAGTTTTTCTTTATCTTTTAAGTTTTACGCATAATTCCGAAAACTCACTCAGAACAAAGATGTCTTCAGGGGCTATTCCCAGAAAATTCAAGATATACATTCTAATTTCAATGTAAATATCTTTAGTAAATGAGGTTTTAATCAAAATCGTCATAACCATTTTTTAGGAAATTAAAATGTTCGAAAATTGTTCTATGTAAAGGGTAGTTGGGGTTCGGGGATTTTATTTAAAATTTTCTGTCGTATTCTTGGAAGATACTGAACTTAAACTCTAAGTTTGGTATTTAACGGGCTTTTCGTTTTTGAGCTATGCTGTCCACAGGCGCACGCACTCACACATACCTTTTTCTAGAAATGTTCTTTTTGGATTCAGGGGGCCTCAAAACATGTATTTCTGGGGAAATCTGGATATTAAATTTGTGTGTGCAATATAGTACATTCTCTATTCTCTATGTGCATAGTATGCGTAGAAAAAGTAATGCATTTCGGTATGAATAATTTGTAGAAGTTAAAAGAAAACGATAGTAACTAGAAAAAGTCGTTTACATGTAATATCTAGGAACTTTTTAAACATCGGAACAGTCGCGTACTAGCAGAACAAGTGTGTGAACATACATTTAATTATTACATTCCAAACATGGTGACCTAAAATCTTTGCTGGGTTCGCAACCAAAGCACTCGCCGAATGCTGGCATATTACACTTCTTTTAACGTAATTGGTATTTGTTGCCTTCTGAGTTGATGAAGCAAGTCATCAAAGCTTTGAGTCCGTCATTTTGTACACAAGGACTGCCACTCTGGGAACTGAAACACAATATGTGGTGTTTTTCCTTTCTGGTATAAAGAAAATAATAATACACATGCTTGAGCAGTAGAAGAGAAGCGATGTATTTGAACTCAACAGATGTAGTCATATGTCAGGTGATGCTTTAGTGCCTTATAAAATGTTACAATAATTATAATTAGTTCCCACCTAGGATTAACGAAGGTACTTGAATGGGCCTCTGAAATTAATTATTAACATCTAAGCGAGATAAACATTAACAGAAATCGTCTTATTCATCTTTCCTTAACAAGGAGAATAAAGGAATGCATAGGTTAAACCGGCAGGAAAATCTTTTGAGAGCTGGTCACTATGCAATGAGAAGAAATTCCATTCTAGTTGCATGACTAGTAGAAATAAAATTGAATGACTTCTCAATTAAAAATATAAAATATGGAGAATTGAAATCAATAAGGAATTTAGTCCAAACATGTATCTGATAAATTACGTGTTTTGACAAAATTTACATGTGTTTTACGGTTTTATCGTATCTGTTACAGCTTAGCAGTTACGCAGAAGTCAATAAGAATGAAGAGGAATTAAGAAGCTGTTTCCAAAGAATACATATTATTTGTGATGAACATAAACATATTGCATTTTAATCAACATAGAGCTGTTTTTGAGAAAATCAGAATTTTTGAAAAAGTTTGCATGTGAAGGATAGTTGACATACGGGATTTTCTTGAAAACCTCTGTGTCGCTTACTTGAAAGATGCGGAACTTAAACATCAAGTTTAATACTTGACGAACTTTTCGTTTTTGAGTTATGCTGTTCATAGTGCAAGTTCACACACCCACGGACATGGGCCTTTTTCTAATGTTTTGGAATCAGGAGATTTCAAAACATATATTTTCGGTGAAATATCACATTGAATTTCTGGGCAGAACACAATGTCTTCTCTAGTTACCGTGTAAGGGGTAGAGAACGTGAAAAGTAAAAGTCGGCCATGTGCATACATACAAACTACCTTGTTTAAATGTACAGGGTTACTACAAAAGAAATAGACAACTTCAACTGCTTGTAAAACAAAAACTATTAGAGATAGCAACCTAATTATTTTGGAGATATGTTGAGAAACTCTCAAAGTTTTGTTTGTTACTATTGGTAACGCTGTAGTGTTTTGTTTGTTGTTGCAGAAGCTGAAATGGCGGAAAATCCTGTGGAAAAGGCATACTGCGTGTTGGAATTTGCTAGAACGCAATCGGCAACTGTTGTCCAACGACATTTTAGAACACGTTACCACAAAAATGAAA
The DNA here is from genome assembly GCA_030762935.1 of Hymenopus coronatus. NCBI lineage: Eukaryota > Metazoa > Arthropoda > Insecta > Mantodea > Hymenopodidae > Hymenopus > Hymenopus coronatus. Next base: position 100,015,180 of record CM060897.1, read on the forward strand.
TGATGCGCTCACAAAAACCAGCATCGTCTTCATCATGTCGCTACATGTCGATGCAAAAGTCACGCCGTATGACCTTATCTTCTTCACTCAGAAACTGCAACATCTGTAATCTGTAAGGCATCATGTGCAGTCGCTTCCGCAAGATTTTCCATACAGTTTGCTGTGGAATTTGTAATTGCATGCTTGCCCTAGATGTCGATTTCTGTGGGCTTCTTATGTAGGCAGAACGAACACGTTCAACGTTTTCTTCCGAAACTCATGGTCTTCCCGAGCTCTTCCCTTTGCACAAACATCCCGTTGTCTCGAATTTCTAAATGTCGTTGGACAACAGTTGTTGATTGCGTTCTAGCAAATTCCAACACGTAATATACCTTTTCCACAGGATTTTCCGCCATTTCAGCTTCTGCAACAACAAACAAAACACTACAGCGTTACCGATAGTAACAAACGAAACTTTGAGAGTTTCTCAACATACCTCCAAAATAATTAGGTTGCTATCTCTAATAGTTTTTGTTTTACAGGCAGTTGAAGTTCTCTATTTCTTTTGTAGTAACTCTGTATATAGCCTTTATTAAAACTCACGACCGTGTAAAGATACGGCACGAAGATTTTGAAGGAAGTCCCTCCCCCTCCCGGTAACTACCCTTTATACGGAGTAAGTTTGGAACTTTCCTGTTTTATTAAAAAGGCTTATATTTATGCTGTTTTCAAACAAATAAAATACAATTCTTGAATTTTCTAGGAATAGCTCCTGAAGCCTCCTTACTTTTCACAAATTATACAAAAGGCATTCAAAATCAAGTTACGGCAAAACCTTAGTACATCAAAACTGTAAATCACGTTAACACAAATAGTTTAGGTCTAGTTAAATTATTTGAAGGGTTAACCACTTCCTAGATATTCTTTGTTATGGTTTTCATTTTCAAATAGTTGATAGTTCTCACAACAGCAATTTTGTTACGCAACATTGAGGTTCTCAAAAATACCTAAATATTAATGGATTTTTGTAAACTTATTTTCTTTAGTTTCAGATAATCTTGAATGTGTGTAAAATAATTTGAACCTCAGAACAGCAGAAAGTCATGCAGTGTACATTTTGAGGTTTAAAAAAATCTTTCAGCGAGGGGTATTTGGTTTGAACATTCTTCTGTATATTGTACAATTTTTTTTTCTTCTGAACACAAGAGCATTTAATGTACTTTTATTAGATACAATATATAACCATTTAAGATGCTATGTGATGTGTCAATTAGTTTTTGAAACTAAATAATCTGATGTGTTCCATTCACATGACTTTCTCTACATCTCTGCAACAATTTGTTTGAAAGTTGACGCCTTTATTTCATGCTAATCAAGAAAAAAGTAATAAAACTTGCTTCCTTGTAAGTAGAAAGGAAACAAGGGAGTACCATAGGTTAAAGTGATAGTCAAAAGCTGGTTGCTATGTGTATGAAGTTCCTTTGTTTGAATGGTCAGGAGTTGACAAATTCCCGGATGAGAAAAGTATAAGATTTTTAAGCTGAAACCAGTAACAAGTAATAACTAAAAAACGATCAACTTCGCGAATAAAAAATTGACATAAATTGTATTTTATCGTGGTCTGCATGTTGGTGTAGTAAGTTTCTGTCCATCTCTTACGGTTTGGCGGTTATGCAAAATTCCGTAAAATTCATCCAGAATAAAGTAGTCTTCAGAGGCTATTCCCAGAAAATGAAAGATATACATTTTATTTGTAATGTAAATATCTTTAATATATGACATTTTAATCAAACTCGTTAGAGGCATTTTTGAGAAAATCAAGATTTTCAAAAATTTTTCCATGTAAGGGGTAGTTGAGGGTGGGGGATTTTCTTGAAAATGTTCGTGTCGTATCTTTGAAAGACAGCAAACTTAAAAACCAAGTTTAGTACTTAACGGTCTTTTCGTTTTTGATCTATGCTGTACATACACACATCGACCTTTTTCGGAAAATGCTTTTTTTGAATTCAGGGGGTCCTAAAACTCTATTTCCGGTGAAATCTCGTATCGAATTTTGGGTGGAATACAATACTTTCTCTATACACTACTCGTACATGGTACCTATAGAGAAAATAAAAAATGCATAGCAATCAATTTGTGAGAAAAGGAGGGACAAACTTTTGGATTCTAGCTGAAGTTTTAACTTCTTTCGGTTAGAAAATTGCAAATAATGGCCAATTAAAACAAGATCTTTTATACAACTATATATTTTTTAGTTATCGTGTTCAAAGACATACGGACACACATGTACTTAAAAGCTACCAAATGCGACCGGTTTTAAAAAGTTTTGACCATCATTTGTGGTATTCTCCTTACATCTAAAACAAAATGTTTATTGACGGTTTATCTAGATTAACAAGAAGTATTTAAAAGAATAAGCTATTCTAAAATAAGCTTGTAGAAGAGTGAATAGAAACAGTAAGGTAGCATCCAAGTTCTTTAGCTTTGTCTTTTACTGCATACGGCATCATGTACGGTAACCACTGATGATTCATAAAAAGAAATGATAGGTAGTGAGGAAGAGAAATTCGGGAAGGTAACGTTCCTGGTCTAAGGCTCGAGTACCTTCCTGCAATGTTTTTATGAAGACCGAAGAAACCCTTCAATCAGAGTCCTATTATGGCGGGATTTGAACCGCTGACCCTACGTTCACGAATCCTAGCAATCTCGCAGATGTTAATTCAGCTGAAATTATTCAACTACCCAATTCTCTCAAACAGCAATAAGACCAAACACGTCTATGCAGGCTCTAGTTTTTTCTAGTTCTTCTGTATTCTTTTTAAACAAAACGTTTGAACACATGAAGCATAACAGGCGTAAACTCTAGCATTAATTTATTAATTTATTTACTTCACCTTCAATTTGTACATGTGTGCATGTACATAAAAGACATAAAAAGTATTGTATTCCACCCAACAATTCCACCCGAGATTTCACCGCAAGTTCATGTGCTAAGGATCCCTGAATCGGAAACAATTTCAGAAAAAGATCCAAGTGATTGTGTATGCGTGCGCGGCTGAGGACAGCACAACTCAGAAACGAAAATTCTATCAAATACCAAACTTAGTATTCAATTTAGCACATTCCGAGGATGCTACACAAAACTTTTCAGAAAAATTACCCCATCTAAATAACATGCAGATTTTTGAAAATGTTCGATTTTATAAAAAATGGCTCTAACGATTTTGATTAAAATACCGCATATTAAAGACGTTTACAAAAGGCTTACTACATAAATATGTAGATCTCGTTAAAACACACAGTTTATTATTTTTTTTTTTTTTTACAGTTTTTTGTTGTTGAGCTAACCATTTCAGATATATTCCTTGTTATTTGTTTCAATTTTAAAACTTTTAAAAACATTTTCTCAAACGGGAAGTCCTCGTCGATTTCTTCTCTCTTTTGTTTTATTTTTGGGCATGGAAAGAGAACTCAATATTAATGACAATCGCATAGCAACGTCTTTTAAAGGATTTACCAGTCGCTTGAGCCTAGTGTACTCCTTTAGCTCCCTTCTACTTACAAGGAGCTAAGTAATAACACCATTTTCGTAATGTTTATCTTGATTAGCATGACGTAAATAAAAGAATAATCTTTTGTATGAATAGTTTATTACCCAACAGATAGCGAAAATCATTTCAAGTAGAATAAATCAGATTTTTGCAATCGAAATGTATGGATATTCATTAGTTACCTTAAAAATCTGATGTGTTCCATTCACATAGCTTTCTCTACATCTCTGCAACAAATTATTATTAAAAAGCTTATTCTTCTATTTACCTCATGCTAATCGAGAAGAAATTAGTAGAAAGTCTTATTATTTGCTTCCTTGTAAGTAGAAGCGAAATAAGGGAGTACCATAGATTAAACTGATAGTCAAAAGCTGGCTGCTATGTGACTGAAGTTGCTTTGTATGGATCGGAGTTGACTAATTTCTGTATAAGGAAAGAATAAGTCTTTAAAGCTGAAACCAATAATATCTAAAAAGCGATCAACTCTACAAAAAATGTATATGACTTAAATTGTGTGTTTTATCGTGTTCTACAGTTGTTGTGTTGTAAGTTTTTGTCTATCTTTTATGGTTTACCAGTTATGCAAAATTCAGTAAAAATTATCTAGTATAAAGAGGTCTTTAGATGCTATTCCCAGAAAATTCAAGATATACATTTTATTTGGCACGTAAATATCTTAAATGTAAATGATTTTAATCAAAATTGTTAGAACCATTTTTGAGAAAATAACATTTTTCTAAATTGTTTCCTTGTAAAGGGTAGTTTGGGGTGGGGGCATTTTTGAAAATCTTTGTGTCGCATCCTTGGAATATTCCAAGCTTAAATACCAAGTTTGGTATTTAACGGTCTTTTCGTTTGTTCTTTTGCAATCAGGGGGACCCAAAACATGCATTTCCGGTGAAATCTCGGTATCGAATTTTTGTACTTAGTACGTGTAGAGAAAGTAAACATGTGTATTTTGTGACCATTATAGGCACCTAAAATGCTACAAGCTGACTTTGCCCGAAGAGCCCATTTGCCAACTGCTTTAGCACACCAGAACGCGTAACTTCAAAACATTTAATTCTATTAAATTTATTATATGTTCTCCTTTTGTTTTTACGGGAAACAAAAGCTTTTCATCGGCAGACACGCCCCCTAAGAGCCCAGAGTCATTTTAATTATATGCAGCTCAAATAAGGTGAAATAAAGTATAAAGCAGATATAACCTGGAGCGTTGCCCAAAGAGAATGCGGAGTTTTGGAGTTGCCAAAATTTGTAGTTTTATTCCAGAAATTTGATTCCATTCCAAACCATACTAGTGTGGTGGTTGGCTACCAGCCGGCTTCGGGTGTTATAAGCTAGTACCAGAACTAAACGATTTTGTAAATATAATAGTTAAGAGCCGAATATTTTTACTTTCTCTATATAGTACACATTACATATTGCACTCCACCCAAAAATTTTATATCGAAATATCACTGGAAATACACGCTTTAAGGTCCTCTGTGCCCAAATAAATCGTTTTTAGAATAATAAACCGTGTGTGTGTCCGCGTGTCCGTATGCCTGTGAACACGATAACTGAAAAACGAAAAGTTGGTAAAATACTAAACTTGGTATTTAGGTTTAGTATTTTTATAGGATGGTCGTCTCCTTAGCGCAGCTGCTTACCAAGCGGGAGACCTGGATTCGATTCCCGATACCGGCGTGGGGACTTTCCCCCCTCTGGGAGACCTGGTCCGGGGTGCACTCAGCCTCGTGAGGTCCCTGGGGGGGCCAATTGAGGAGTTACTTGATGGAGAAGTAGCGGCTCCAGGTCATGAGGACCGCATTAACCGTCCGGTGGGGTTCGAGGCCTTGTGAGCTGTCGTACCATAAAGTTATTTATCTTTATAGGATGCGACACGGCTATATTATCCCTACCTCATTCTACCCTTTCCATGGAGAAAAGTTTCGCAAACTTTGATTTTTTAACATTTTGATTAAAATACTATATGTTGAAGATATTTACAGGACAAATAAAATGTATATCCGGATATACCACCTGAAGTTCTCTTCATTGAGGACGATGTTTACATAACCGGTAAACCGTAAGAAATAGAGAAAAACTTGCTACACTAAAAATATAGATCTCATTAAAACATACAGTTTGTCATAACTTTTTTCGTGGAGTTAACCATTTCTGAGATATTCTTTGTTATTCGTTTTAGTTTTAAAATGCTTAAAATCTTTCTCACACCGGAATTTTTCAACACCTGACCTTGCTGACAAACGGATTTCAATTACATGGCAAACATCTTATAAAAGATTCCACAATCTCTTTAGCGAAGTGTATCCGCTTAATTCCCTTCTACTTACAAGGAAGCAAGTAAAAACATTATTTCTGCTAATATTTATCTCGTTTAGTATAAAGTAAAGGAATAATCTTTTTAACAATTTGTTACCGAGATGTATAGAAAGTCATGTGAATGTCATTAAAATTCAGCTTCAATTAATATTTATGCACTAATGGCATAGACATATTTTTAAATATTGTGTGGGATGTCTTGTACTTCAGTGGCTCGAAATAAGGCACTCATAAATGGAAAATAGTTTCCCCAGGTGCGGAGGTTACAAATAAATTATGGTATACCCCTGATTTGGAAGCACAGACATATGGAAATACATTTCAGAATCGCATTGATCTTAGCTTTTTATAACTACTGAAACTTCAGGAAAAAAATTAAGATAAGAATTTAATGTGTTAAATTCACGCGACTTTCCCTATCTAACCAATATTCTTACAAAAGCCTATTTTTCTATTTTCTGCTAATCGATATTAACAGAAATTGTTCTGTTACATCTTTCCTAGCAACTATAAGGCGAATAAAGGAATACACTGACTTAAGACTATAGGCAAATCTTCTACGAGTTGGACTTGGAATTCTATTCTCTTTGCACGATCAGGATGAAAAAAGGGAATAACAATTTCTCATTTGAGAAATACGTATTTATTGAAATATTGTAACTAAGAGTAAGAAATATCCGCAATTCATTATCTCCACATAAATTATGTGCTTTAATGAATTCAAAATATTTGTATAGTAAAATGTGCATTGTGTTTGTCATTTAAATATCTTTAATGTACGACATATTAATCAAAATCTTTAGAGCCAGTTTTGAAAAAGTCATAATTTTCGATTAAATGTAAAGATTGGTTTAAGGTGGGGGATTTCCCTAGAAATTGTGATGCATCCTCGGAAGATCTAAACTTAACTATCAATTTTGGTATTTTACCGACTTTTCGTTTTTGAGTTATGTTCAAAGGCACACGGATCCACACGTACCTTTTTCTAATTTTTTTTTGATAAAGGTGAAATCTCTGTATCAAATTTTTGGTGGAGTGCAATACTTATTCTGTGTACTAAGTAGAGAAAGTAAAAATAATAAGCTGAAATTCTATTCTATTTGAATGGTCAGAATTAAAGGAAAACGAATGATGACTTACCATTTGAGAAAATTATAGGTATTGGAAAATGTAAATTAATAAATAGATAATATCTTGGAAATGGTTAACTCTGTAAAAACCCTATTGAACTTCGTCTATTTTAACGAGATATTCAATTTTTGTGCAGTAACTTTATCTCTTATGGTTTACCAGTTTTGAAAAAGTCATACTGAATGGCTGTGATCATTCGGAGGCTATTACGAGATACTTCAATATAGATTTAATTTTTGAAGTAAATATCTTTAGTGTATTACATTTTAATCAAAATCGTAGGAGCCATTTTAGAGAAAAAAATAAATTCCGATAGCAATCCATACAAAGGGTAATCTGGGGTAGGGGGATTATTTGAAAATCTTCGTGTTGCATCCTTGGAAGTTACCGAACTTGAACACTAAGTTTGATATTTAAGTGACTTTTCATTTTAGAGTATGCTGTTCATAGACACGCGAACACAAATAACCACAGATGCTCGGGGACTTTTTTCTAAAACATATGTAATTCTGGTGAAATCTTACTGTCGAAAGTTTGGGTGGAACGAACTACCTTCTCTACCTGATAGAAAAAGTAAAAAGATAACGTTCAACTTGTTTTGTATATAATAGTTTTGGATGCTACCCATGCATCCGAGTTAAAGCAATTCTGCTAGAAACCAGCTTTGTGAAATGGTAATTGATCTGAATGACCAATGATAAGAGCTCATGGGTCCCGGTTTTGATTTTCGGCTGGGGGTAGGGATTTTTCTTCAGCCCAGATTATTCCGTAACCTCCGAGATTATGGAAGTGTAAATGTGTGTGTGCGTATCAATTATGTTGTTAAGTAGTTAAACAATTTTGGCCATATTCCATTATATTATACTGTTTCTAATTCTTACTTTTTTCTCAGATGGGAAGTCATATTTTTTTATTATGAAGTTTACACCTCTTACCTCATGAGAAGTGGAACGCAAGTTCTCCGCTTTCAAGCTCATTTTAACGAAACATTCTCTGGTGTAAACTCTTTTTAATGTACCTACGCCATTGATCAGTGTCGTAATAGTAGTGCAAATGAATGCTGAAAACTTTTGCGCACATAGTGTTTAAAATTAATTAGTGTTTTTGGTTGGCATATTAAAACAAAACGACATACTAAAACCTTTATGTATGCAGTGTCCAAAATGAAATTACGCAGAAAATAAGTATATCTGTGACAGTGCTATCTGTGTGTAGCCACTCTCAGGTACGCGTTGATATGTGAGCAGGTGTAGTTGGAAACCTTGAAAGGCATAACATAGGAAATGCATAGCGCCGTTAACCGGATGTTTTGGAACGCGATACGTCTGGATTCTTCCAGAAGACTCGGCTTCCACATGTTGCCAAAAAGCTCTGTGACGTCCTTCTCTAGATATAAAAGGAAGAAGAATTGCAATCCAAGTCGTCGTCGTATAGTGTAATGAGTTGAGTCACTCGTTACTGGTGTGTTAGTTCGCAGGGTGTGCAAGCAGTGACGTGAGGAGAAAACTATCAACTGTCTACGGGTCGAAGCGTCTAGTGAATTGTTTGCAGCAGTGAATTAAAAACACTATTTGTAAACAATTTTTTAGCCGATAAAGACTTTCGTTACAATACTGAGAAGTTTTGTAGTATTGTTTAAATTTAATTGGTTTTTCAGTGTCATATAATTGCGGATATATCGAAGTTGGTACCTACATTCAAATACATACTTAAGTTACAGTTAATTTTAAGTTTTAAAGTGAGGTGATATTACACTTCTCGGTGGCGACTTAAAATACGAGCACCAAATAAAATGATAAGCCTCACAAATATGTAGGGAAGGAAGAAAAATCATAAGAATTAAACAAATGAGAGAAGGGGTAAATAAATAAGATAAACGTAAAGGCATCAAGTAAATCAATAAGAACGAAAGGAATAATACCAACATTATTTTATCTAATATGTGATATACTTGTAACATATATACCTGCAAGAATATTGCCTGAAAAGTCGCTTTTAAGAATCTCAGAATCTGTAATTCGTAGGCAAAACAGGAAAAACGGTTGATATAAAGCCATTCAGAACAAAGATGAGCAATGCCTTTTGAGCAGTTAAGGTAAAAAAAAATTGAACAACACCGGGAAAGGCCTAATTCGACTATCTGCAGTCATGTGCACAGAATACATATGGAGGCGAAATAATGAAAATGACCATGCTTCTCCAAAAACAAGGTAGAAAAATATGATGTGTTTCATTCACATGACTTTCTCTACATCTCTGTAACAAATTATTGTTTAAAGGCTTATGCTTCTATTTACTTCATGCTAATCGAGAAAAAATTAGCAGAAATAGTCTTATTACTTGCTTCCTTGTAAGTAGAAGCGAAATAAGGGAGTACCATAGCTTAAAGTGATAGTCAAAAGTTGGTTGCTATGTGACTGAAGTTCCTTTGTTTGGATGAACAGGAGTTGACAAATTCCTGTATGAGAAAAGTGTGTTTTTCAAAGCTGAAACCAAAAACAAGGAATATCTAAAAACGACCAACTCCACGAACAAAATGCATATAACATAAATTGTGGGTTCTAAAATGCTCTACTTTTTTGTGTGGTAAGTTTTTCTCCATCTCTCACGGTTAAGCAGTTATGTAAAATTCCGTAAATTAATCCAGAGTAAAGTAGTCTTCAAAGGCTATTCCCAGAAATTTCGAGATATACATTTTGTCAGGTAAATATCTTTAATATGTGATATTTTAATCAAAATCTTTAGCCATTTTTGAGAAAATCAAAATTTTCGAAAAAAAGTTCCATGTAAAGGGTAGTTTAGGGTGGGGAGATTTTTATCAAAATCTTCCTGTCACATCCCTGGAAGATACTAAACTTAAATACCAAGCTTGGTATTTTACCCACTTTTCGTTTTTTAGTTATCGTGTTCCCGCGTGCGCGCGCGCACACACACACACACACACACACACACACACGCACACAGCGGACCTTTTTCTGCGAATGCTTTTTTTTTGAATACAGGGTACCCTAAAACATATTTCCGGTGAAATCTCGGTGTCGAATTTTTGGATGGAGTGCAATACCTTCTCTATACACTATGTACATAATGCGTGTAGAGAAAGTAAAAATGTATAGCAAAATATAAAAAATTACGACCAACCAAACCAGTGAAATTACTCGGCCTAGATTAAATCTAGCTGAAAACTAGAAAAGAAATGTCTTATAGAGAACTAGTCTAGCCTCGGAGTTAAACTTGCACCACGAGTGACTACTGACACTGCAAAACGGGGTTCTACCTTGTGAACACGTTCTTCCTCTTTGGTCGCAGCCGGTAGCATTGCGTGCGAGATGTAATATTTAATTATTTTTGTTGTAGTGGTATAAGGGAATAAGGAGTCAAAGGGAACAGTTTTGTCAAGACTACTCAATGAGAAAAAGATTAGATAGATGCCAGGATAATTTTAATTTGATAGCAGGGATTAGATAAGAAACGCTACAATTATATGCATATCTAGAAATCTTAAGGGGAAGTTTTTCAGTGTGATTTGTACACAAAGGGGAATGCCGGGAGAAGGTAAAATATCTCCTAGCTTTCTCCACGAATTATTTTTCCTGTAAGGGTGACCAGGCTACACTCCCTCATCCCCTGATCTAAATACCGACCTCAAAACAAAAATCGTGCATCAAAGTGCAATGGCAAACCCAGTGATTTATGCAAATATATTCCAAAAAACCTATAAATTCCAAAAATGAACATAAAGGATTCTATAAAATCCTAAGAACCTAAGTTTAATTTTTTAGAAGCTAAAAATCCGGAGCTTGGTTATAAGTCATGTCTTAAACTAGCTGAGGGACAGGTGACATCTACATTTATTGTCAAATCTATTTTAATTGTATTTTAACTTTGTCACTTATTACATAGCTAGAAAAGGTATTAATCTATCCAAAAATTCTAAACCGAGATTTCACCGGAAATACACGTTTTAGATCCCCTGTATGAACAATTAGAAAAAGGCCCGTGTGTATGTGTTTGTCTGTGAACAAAAAGCGAAAAGTCGGTAAAATATCAAACTAGGTATTTCAAGGATGCGACACGAAGATCCCCCCTCAAACTACCCTTTACATGAGAAAACTTCAAAATTTTTCTCACAAATGGCTGTAATGATTTTGATTAAAGTATTATTTATTAAATATATTTAAATGACAAATAAATGTATATGTTGAATTTTCTGGGAATAGCCTCTGGGCATAATTGGTAAACCGTAAGAGAGAAAAGCCTGTTACTAAAAATATAGATTTCATTAAAACACATAATTTGTCATGTAAACTTTTTCACGGAGTTGACCATTTCTGCTATATTCCTGTTATTGGTTTTAAAATACTTATACTTTTCTCATATGGGAATTCATTAACTCCTGGCCATAAAAAGACGAATTTCAATAATTTAGCCTAGCATACTATCTTATTTCCCTTCTACTTATGAGAGACTTTTTGTTTGGAAAACAAGTATACTTATTATACTAAATAAATGTTTTATCTTATCTTCCTCATTCTGCACCTTTATTTATAGCAGAAGTTTATTTATTAATTCGGTTTAGTAAGGCTTTTCCTGAGGAAGGACAGTATAGGACCATTTCTGCTAACGTTTACCTCGATTAGTATGAAACAGAAGAACAATCTTTTAAAAATACTTTGTTACAGAGATGTATGAAAGTCATGTGAATGGAACACATCACATCTTTTATATATGCTGTTTGCATATGCACTCTTTCAAAAATCTGTACAGTTGGGTTGAGGATAACTGAAAATGTAAATTTCAGTGAAATATCCGTAAAAGAATTTTTTGGTTAAGGAACAGTATTTTTCCCTACGTACAATTGGATTCATTAAAGTATCTCTAAATCCCAAATAACATCAATATTATTATCCTTCTATGAAGACTAAGGAAAAAACAATAGATAATAAAGTTTGGATCCGAACTTAGTAAGCAAAAAATTAGATCTCGTTAAAACACACAATTTCTGTCATGTACATCTTTTTTCTTGGAGTTTACCATTTGAGAAATGCCCATTATTTTTAGTTTCAGCTTTAAAATACCTGAACACGTATGGAAATTTGTCACTTCTGGACATGTTAAGAAACACATTTCAATTGCTATGTTTCATCTTTTAAAAAATGTGACTCGCTTTAGCCTAGTGCATTCCCTTATTTCCCTTCTACTTTCAAGGAAGCAAGTAATAAAGACCATTTCTGCTAATGCTTAACTCAATTTGCATGAAGTAAATGGAAGAATAAGCGTTAGGAGTAATTTATTACAAAGATGTAGAGACATTCATACGAATAGAACACATCAGTTTTACTGACAGCAACTAATTTCTCTTTTCACGTAAATAAGTTTGCTGTTGTGTTTTTCTGCGGCGTGTTATAAACTGTGAAGTTCTGTTCATTAACAAAGCTTTTTATGTATTATGAGAAGTCGAAATACTTAATGCTACAATTTTATTACACCTTCTTAGGGGATTTTGAAAGTGAAATTTTGACTGTAGTTGGTCAAAGAATCGAAAGTAGCAAATAGTTCTACAACCCCAGATAATATTTAGCTGTCCTCCCTTTGTTTTGGACTCTACCTCCATTTAAAGATCGTACAATACACCTGTTCCGGCTCAATATTTCTTTAAACAGCGTTTTTATCAAAACTACATTTTCACATTTTTAAAATGTTCAACGCTTCTCGGTTTTTGATTAAATACATCTATAATTTTCCCAAAACATACAGCATCTATTGTAATATTAAAAAACACAACATTTTTCTAACGGCAATAGTAATATTCTATAAGGTATATTTTTATGAAAAATAATTAATTTTAGAGGTTAACATTTCAACTTTTAAAAATTATAATAGATAGGTGATCAAAATTTTTGAAATGTCCTCATTTAAAGTTTTTATAAGTGCTAAAAAGCTCCAATTTCATAATGCCAACCAATTCTTTTAAGTTTTCTGACGCGAAGGTCACTTTGAGTATGTAATATATTTACACAATAAAGGTTATAAATTAATTTATATTTTTTGAAAATTTCTTGTCCTATTTGAAAGAAAGTTGGTAGTTATATTAGTATAACATCTATGCAATTACAGTAAAACATTCAGAAACATTTATAACACATACAGAAATTTAACATTTCCCTCCTAAAACCGTTAAAACAATTTTCTTTTCAGACTATTCAAACAAGAACATGGAAAAAATTATATACATATTTATTTTACCAATGCTGTATTATCTCGTGATAATTTTCTTACGGAGTTTTTTGTTTATGTTTTCTACACTGTGATGGGTTTATTTAGACCAAGGATTGTTTGCACCTATCTGACATCATGCCTTAGGAGTGAGAGACCCACGTTTGGTGCATGTCGGAACTGAAGAGTTTAGAATACGCCACGATATCTCTGGAGATCAATTGAGGAGCCACTCGGCGGAGAAGTAGCAGCTCCCAGAAAGCCGCACAACTGCGGTCAGAGAATTCGGAATGCACATACTATGCCGTCTCCCAACATTACCCTCTAGGCATGATTTCCGGAGAAACTGCGGCCCACCAGCTCTGTAACTCAATAATTACCTACCAAGACCCAATATATCGATCGAAGGGAACGATCTGGGACATCAGTAGCTACAGTTTAGATGATGCAGTTCCAAAACTAAACAGATACAGACGCAGTATCTGTACTTCAAGCTCAGACCTCCCATTAATCGTTTGGTTACTCAAATTATGTGCAACTTTGCATTTGACGACTGAGTAGTACTGGCTATTCGAAATAAGTAGATGTATAGAGTCTTTTAGAAGTCACGAAAATATTTAAATCGCTATAAATATTATAATATTTGAGGTTGGGTAAAACAAAATAAGTTACACAGTCTTCAAACAATGTTTTTTCAGTTCATCGTTACCAAGGACACATAGCTCTATCACTAAATGATGGAATACCACCGATTCAATGCAGTATTGAAAGCAAGAGAAGTTTTTCTCAAGGTTTGAGAAAATTTCAGATTTTTTTAATAATTTAGGATCCAGCCCATGTTCCTTTCGCAATTATGGACATTTAATCAGGAAGTTTGAGGATACTGGATCTGATAAGAAGATATAGGGAAGGCTAATGATGTCTCTGTTGCTGAGTGCTTCATGTCTACTCCCCTGCAAAACAATTAATTATTCTTATCTTTGGGATCGTTATCATCAGTCATTTTCCAACGAAGTGGCCACCGCGATTTCCAGATATTAATCCGACTTTTGGTAGTGGAGTTGCCTTAATGAACGAGTTTTCCTGATATATCCAACAGCCCGACAGCAACTGAAATACAAGAAATTGGTGATATTATAAGTCTCCATTTGTAAAATGTTGTGCATGAAGAAAGAATGGTGTACGTTGAACAAAATAACGAAGGTCGTTATCCCAATGTTTTATAAAGCCCCGTTGTTTTTCCATTATGTGAATTATTTTTGGATTTTTCCTCTCGCAAATATATTTATAAATGTTTTGAAGGGTCTTTTGAAATACCTATATTTCTTATGCATCCCAGTGAACTCCAAGAATACATATTTTTACTTTCTCTGCAGTTTATAGATATATTTGGTAGAGAAAAAAAAACAATGTTGAGAGCTCCTTAGAAACACGTTTTGAGGTGCCCAAATTCAAAAAAGCATTTGTAGAAAAGGGTCCGTGTGTGTCTAAGAGCATGACTAAAATAACAGTCGGTTAAATACCAAACTTGTATTTAAGTACAGCATCATTCAAAGATGTACAAAGATTTTCCCCTCTATTCCAAACTACCCTTTACATGGAACATTTTTCGAAATGTTGGATTTTCTCAAATGTTTCTAGCGATTTTTATCAAAGTACTATATATTTAAAATATTTTATCATAAATATGTACTTCTTGAATTTTATGCGAATAGCCGGTGAAGTCCTCTTCATTCTGAATGATTTTTGCATAAATGGAAAACTGTAAGTGTTAGACAAAAGCTTACAATACAAACCTGTGAATCTCGTTAAAACACACTATTTATGTCAAATGAAACTATTTGTGGAGTTAACCATTTATGATACATTTCGCGTTCTTTGTTTAAATTTTACAATATTATACTTTTCTCTAATAGGAAGTAGTTATTCGCTTTTCTTTCTCCAGTTCAAGCAAAGATGACCATATCACATAGCCACCATCTCACTAAAGATTTGACTATTGCTTAAGTTAATATATGTCCTAATAACATTCTATCTGCAAGGAATATAAAATAAAATCATATATGAAATGCTTATCTCGAATATCATGAAATACACAGAAAATAATTTATTGAATAATGGGTATTTTTCTTTTTCCATTGTTTTTAAATTAATTTCTATTAGTGCACGTAGCGATTAAAAAGAAATACCACTGGAAAAGACTGCAAATAAACACCAGGAGTATAAAATATGAGATGTCTGAATAATGGGTATTTTTCTTTTTCCATTGTTTTTAAATTAATTTCTATTAGTGCACGTAGCGATTAAAAAGAAATACCACTGGAAAAGACTGCAAATAAACACCAGGAGTATAAAATATGAGATGTCTGCCAATTGATTAAAAAAAATCATAATTTATGTTCAATATCAATATCAAACGGTGAATAGTTCAGAAGCTTACATCAGTGAGAGACAAGTATTGTAAATAAAATCCCCTAACTATCCATACGTTAGATGGAATGTTTTTCGACAACTCTTATGTTACCTATTGTGATTAGAGTACAACTTGTTTTAAGTTATTTTCTTGAAAACTGAAATTAGGTATATATTGGGAATATCTAGCCTCTGAAGCCATCTTATTCTGAATGAATGATAATATTATTTTTAATAATATTTTCATTTTTAGAGTTGCTTATACATTATATTTATATTCTTATATACAACATGGAACTTATTATTCTGGAATTCATACTCGTAGAAGAGTAGGAGGTTATTGTCGAGAATATATTTTATTACTTATATTACATTGATAAACTGTAAGAGATGGTCGAATATTGCTATATAAAATGTGACAAAATGCCACAATTTTGTGTCAAACTTATTTTTGGTGGAGTTATCCATTTTCTAGATATACCTTGCTACTGGTTTGCGTTTTAAATTATAACTTTTCTAAAATGGGAAGTTGATTCTTGATTATAATTGAAAGTGGTTGCAGTTCGAGAACTTAAGTTCTATACAGTTCTTTTAGCTTAAGGTAGCTGCTGGTAACAAAGCGTGAAGAAAGAGAGGCATTCGTCACAGCTAGTAAAAAATTGCATATTTTAATAAGAGAACCTAAGCTTCAAAGTTTTAATTAGCTGTCTTTTATTATTATTATTTTTGTACTATCATTAAATCCCGGGATTCTAGCATTGAGTTTCAGTCCCTCACCGAGAGATTCTGCTTGCAATAAGATAGCGAAAGCTGGCTCGTTTCTACTGTTTTTTTTTTTCAGAACTTTTAAACCTCTTATGAAAATTACTTTCTTTCTCTCTTTTTTGAAACTTATTTTCAGAGCAGTGTGCTCCTTCTGGAAATTTTCCGATAACAGAGCCATGTCTTGTTATTTCCTTGAGCCCATTCTCCTCTGCCTGACAGTGACGGAGTGGAATGACAAGATGGTCTACTCCAACTCGAATCTCAGCCAAATGGAAAAGATTTGCCAATACAACGAAACGAACCTTTTTAATAGTGAAAATCGAAACAATAATATACGTTACATAAAGTTTCTTGCACTAGTTGGCGTACTTTCTCTATATGTACATGCAATGTGCAATCGAGAGCACAAAACATTTGCCGATGCTTTTGGTTCCTTATAGAGTTTTTCTATATTTAGTATTGGCAGAATCTCATTATCAGTTGTATTACACATTTTTTTTTTTTGGTAGAGTTTAACGCCCACTTTAACTACTAATGGCACCGCAGGTGGTGACACTGATGATACATGATGATGGAGCACCGGTGGAATGCGATGGCGGGGGAAACCGGAGTACCCGGAGAAAGCCCGCTCCAGCGCCGCTTTGTCCACCACAAATCTCACATGTGATCGCTTGGGAGGTTACACACCTATCGGACCTCTTATTACATTGAACAATATGAGGGTAATGGGTTAGTAAATGGAATCATTTTAAGGGTACAAGGTAGTGTGGTTGGCTATAACAATTTGTCAAAATTAACCCCTATCAGGAAATACTTAATGAATTTTCATGAACATTTTGTAGCATGTACAATAACAGTCTGTTTTTCTCCTGGTGAAAAGTTTATTCTTTTATTTGCCAAACTTTATTTTTAAAAAAATATAATGTTTGGGGTAAGAAAAAAAGTACGTGAAAAAACATGGGTGACTTCCTGTACCTCTTATTCAGAAACCTTTCAAAACAGATTATTCAAATTTTTACACATAATCTGATTATACTTATTTTCTCTAACTGCCAGAATCAGAAGTATATGGCTCAAGATAACTATTTTAAAAATACCACATTTGTGGGAAAAAAATAGGATTAAAATATCTCAATTTTCACAGGTATAAAAGTTACAAATTTCCATAATTTGTAAGCTATGCTTATGAATCATGCAGTCAGAAGTCATTAATGTGTTAGATAAGTGCAGAAAATTTCAGTATTTTAGCTCCAAGGGTTCTGAGAAAAGGGTACATCTGTATCAGAAAATGATATCCAGAAAATTGAACTTAACATTTTGGAATGTTAATCTGATTTACTTCAATACATTTCAGGATTATAATCATATGAATATGGACTGTGTCGCTTCCCAGAATTTCTCCTATTGGTCCTGGCTTCCTTTGTGGTTACTGTTGGGCAGCTCGTTCACCAAAAAAAAAGTCCCTCAAGTTTCCTTCATCTTAGATAGCAGAAATATTAAAGGTGCAGAAAATGAGGTGTGGCACCGTCCGGGAGCATTTAAAAGATTGCGCGCCATGTTTAAAAAGAAATTTAAATGCTAAAAATTGGCTCATCATATTAAAAGCATGTACTTTTGGAATCGGAAACCTTCAGAGAATTTAACTATGCCAAAAATGAAAATTGTCATTTTTGACCCCTTCATAGTACCTTGTACCCTTATCAGTTGTGTTATACATCTACCGGGCCTCTTATTGCATTGCACAATATGAGGGTGAGGGATTGGGAGATGGAAGCATTTCACCTTAGTGGCTCTGAGACTAGTGGCTAGATGTTTCCGTCTTCCATTGGTTGTATGTAAACATCCTATCACTGAAATCTTGACCAGTGAACACAGGTCATTTCTGACTTAAGAGCGAAGGAAAGGGCGGGAATGTAAGAGTACCATTAGGTGCACAGGTTGGATGAAACTGCCTTGTCCTCCTTATTGCACATATCATTTGAAAGAGTCAAAGGACATAGATAATAAACTAAAAATCTGATCTGTTCCATTCACATGACTTTCTCTATATCTCTGCAACAAATTATTCTATTTACTTCATCTAATCGAGAAAAAATTAGCAAAAATCGTCTTATTACTTCCTTGTTAGTAGAAGCAAAATAAGGGGGTACCATAGGTTAAAGTGATAGTCAAAAGCTGATTGCCATGTAACTGAAGTTCCTTTGTTTGTATGGATACGAGTTCACAAAGTCCTGAATGAGAAAAGTATGCTTTTATAGCTGAAACCAAAAAGAAGGAATACCTTAAAAAAAATCAATCAACTCTACGAAAAAAATGTGTATAGCATATATTGTGTGTTTTAAGGTGCTCTACATTTGTTGTATGGTAAGTTTTTGTCCATCTCTTACGGTTTAGCAGTTATGCAAAATTTGGCAAAATTCATCCAGAATAAAGGAGTCTTCAAAGGCTATTCCCAGAAAATTCAAAATATGCATTTTATTTGTCGGGTAAATATCTTTAATATACGCTATTTAAATCAAAATCGTTAGAGCCATT
This sequence comes from Hymenopus coronatus, assembly GCA_030762935.1. NCBI lineage: Eukaryota > Metazoa > Arthropoda > Insecta > Mantodea > Hymenopodidae > Hymenopus > Hymenopus coronatus. The sequence goes on from CM060897.1 coordinate 100,034,097, forward strand.
TTTTAGAAAATCAAAATTTTCGAAAAAAGTTCCATGTAAAGGGTAGTTTGGGGTGGGGGGAATTTTCTCAAAATCTTCGTATCGCATCTCTGGAAGATACTAAACTTAAATCCAGCTTTGGTATTTAACCGACTTTTCGTTTTTGAGTTATCGTGTTCAGACACACGGACACACACACACACACACACACACGCACACGTACCTTTTTGTGTAAATACTTTTTTTTTTTTGGATACAGGGAATCACAGTATGGAATTTTTGGGTGGAGTGCAATACCTTCTCTATACACTATGTACATGGTACGTATAGAGAAAGTAAAAATTAATTGGAGAAAGAAATTCCAGACCAAATTTTGTATTAAAAAAGTAAAAATTCACTTGTAATGAACTTAGATGTACAGAAATGAGCCACATAAAACGAAAAGCACTAAAATAAGCCGCAATTTCGTATTACTGAATTAATAATATTGTTTTAATTCATTATTTTATAGATATAAATTAAGTACATTTAATTTACTATGCACAATTTTTTTATATTTTAGGATTACAGATTTTGTTAAGTGTAGTTATGAAAAACTCAAGTAATGAATAACTTCCAATCAAAAAACTAAAGTAGTAGGGTAGTGGTAGTTGTTGTTTGCAATAAAACAGTGGCATAGGTCGGGTGACCGTACATGCTGTCTAAAAATACTGGAATTTAAAATATTACCTACAAATCTATTTTATATATCTTAACAGCATTGGAAATACATACGCAGACACGTACACATGCTCGCGCGCTACGACAACAGAACCACAGAACAATAAAAGATAGAAAACTCTGATATCACACTCTCACGTATTCACACGTGTAGGTTACTCAAACAGATAAGTCTATTCAATATTTACACAACTATTTTATCTGTTATGCCAATAAAGGAGTTGGGAACCTTCTTTCCTTATAAAACACTGATAATGAAATGTATTTAAGATAGTCTAAATTCCGAAGTCATTATGGAAAGGTAGAAGAAGAATAACATTTTTGGGACGCGAACTGCCCAGCTCTATCTTCTCATGCCACTGCTCTTCTATCTGAGCTGCGAGTTCCGTGTTAGCATTACAAATTGTTCGCGTTGCACTCGTTCCTATTGGTAAATTTGTTCCGAGAACGGCCCAGATCCAGGTAGAATCATCAGTTATATAGGGCTTAGAAGTGAACATATGTTACATGTAAATTACTATAACAGGAACCGTGACGCATAATATCGTATAAACCTAGGACTTAAATTAAATAACTGCCTGGAACAAGATGAGTGAGGTTAGGGACGCTCAACAGCTAGATCGTTGACGGGCAGCCACGTGCCGGGAAGAAGTTCCCGCCACAATATAATAACTTTAACTCCATGGCAACCTGCTGTTAATATATTTTAACTTAATATACTTAAACCAGGTTGGTCATCTCGTACGACGAATAAAATCGGTGAAATGATAATAAAATGATCTCGGCGTTCATGAAGCTTAAAGTTATTTGATATTCGTATTCCCAGGATAAGTGGAAAACCAGGAAGGAAATCCTTTTCCGAGTACCTCACCCTAAGTGAGATTTCGAACTGGCGAGCTCTGGAATGTGAGGCTATCCCCACACTACCGAGGCGGACTGTTAAACTTTGACTTAGCTTTAGCCTAGTATTGTTCCCTTTTTACCTACTCAGACATAAGTGTTAAACTATTTCTGCTGTTAGTCTGAATAGATTGAAGAATGAGTGTTTTAGTTTGTTTCAGAGTAGGAGAGAAAGTCATATGAATATAAAACCAAGTTTTTACCCAAAGATGTTGTTTGAGAGTTTAAAAAATATTAATAAATGCCATATTTAAACTCTGCTTGAGTAACTAAGCAGATCTCAATAATTAAGCGTCATGAAACTTTTCTCGTGATGCGTGCAACATATCAGACTACTTTCTTGAGTTAAAAAGAAGAGAAAACAATTAAATCACTGAAATGGGATGCATATGCCTCCCCCGTTTATTTGTCTTCTTGATTTTCTTGTTGGGTCGTTCACCAAACGGGAGACCTGGGTTCGATTCCCAGTACCAGCATTGGGATTTTTACCCCGCTGGGAGATCTGGTCCGGGCTGCACTTAGCCTCGTGAGGTCCCTGGGGGGGGGCAATTGAGGAGCTACTTGATGGAGAAGTAGCGGCTCCAGATCATGAGGACCGCATTAACCGGCCGGGGGTGGGGTTCGAGGCGCTGACCACATCTCACCCTCCAATACTGCAGCCCATACATGACGTCTGCAGCGACCGGGCGGTAGGCCAAGGTTCCTTTTGAGCTGTCGTGCTATGTTATGATTTTCTTATTGATATCCTCAGCTGTTACTGCCATGTTGTATTCGCGTAGGTCTTTGCAGATCTCTCTTTTCGTTTTTCGATCGTCGTTTATTGTTGCATTTTGGTTTCACTTCATCCTTTGCGAGTTTTAAGTTCTTTTCTCTATTCCATTAGTGCTATTGTATTTTGTATTAGTTTAGAATTTGCTTTTTCTCCGGTATTATGGTTTCCTCTAATGAACTGTTGGAATTTTAGAGCTATGGTATATTTTGTTCCATCGATTTTGTTAATTTTGTGTATTGAATTTCCTTTAAAATATCTTCTTAACCACTTGAAGTCCACGGTGGCATTTACCAGTCCGTTATGTGTTGCGAACTTAGACTTTGCAATACTGGTATGTGTGTGTGCGTGCGTGCGTGCGTGCGTTTTTCTGCTAGACTGTTGGTTAATATGTAGTCTATTTAGCTTTTGTTCTACCGCTGGAGTGGCGCCAGGTGCTGATGCTTTTTGAAGGTATATTGCCTTCACTAAAATCTAAAACAAGCTCAAGTCTTCTATTTAATAATAAGAAGAAGCATTTTAAAATATACAACCTACTCTACCATGTACAAAATATTGAAAGTAAAAGTGATTAGAATACCTAATTTAGGTAAATTCAAGAGAACCAAAGCTAGAATCCTGGTTAGGATGTGTTACCCGAATAAGGGGGTTTCGCTTAGGCTGAGAAAGCGAGTATCGAGTAACTTTAACTTTCAGGATCCCGAGCATCATTTCACAGATTTCCTTCATCGTCCAATATGACCTATAAGGTTGAAGGGTATTAAATTATTAAAAAAAACTGATTTCCTAGGTTGATAAGTTCCGTTTCTTGAATCAAATAATTAGAGAAGTATAACTCATTACTTAATAACAACATAAACGCATTAATTAGTGGAGATATAAAGCGTTTCGTGTATATAATGTTAAAATATGTTGCACTTCTGATATGAATATTTATATATAAAAACAACTGGACTAATGCAGGAAGGCATCTGACCAAATTTCTTAATTTAGTGTTATAAACAAAAAAAACTGAATTAAGCATCCTCTTATCTGCAATAAACAGAAAACTGAAGCCGTTGCCAGGCCCATGTTATCATGTGAACAGCTTCCTTTCCTTGTTAAATGATCTGTTGATCCATTTAATAACGTAATCGTCGATAAAGAAAATCTGTAATTTTTGGACCAGTATTTACACTATAAGCAATTTCTGTATTTTAAGTTTTTGTTTTGTCCTTGGATTTGCATCTAAACACGAGACACAATTGTTATTATGGAACATGTGGACACAACCATCATGCACGAGACAAAGAACTTGCCCAATGAACAAAAAAAAAAAATCGTAGGGAAACTTTCATATGACGGTATATGGATTACCCCTTCTTTTCACAAGGATTACAACCTCGTTTACTGGTTACTTCTCAGTCTCTGTTTGTTTTTCAGCCCAGTCACAAACCTGGGAAGCGTAAAAGTTTGATTACATGAAGGGATAAACCTTACGGGGAGAAAAACCCTTACAATCTAGAGGAATATACTATTTTTATGCACAAAGTGTACCTACCTGAGTTAGAAAAGTCACTGTATTACGCCCAAAATTTTTGTTCTCAGTTTTCACCGAAAATACATGTTTTGGGAACCTCTGACATAAGATATTCCCTTATAGGACCTTGGGACTTTAAATCCTCCGGAGGGCAGGGGACGCCAACGGCATAAAACTAGAGAATGGAAAATTTGGAACGATTATTCGACCCGTTGCCAGGCGTGAGCCTGAGGAAGTGAATGATATGAAATGTACCTAAGCGAAATAAATGATAGGAAAGGTGATGATGGATCAATTGGTGAAATGAGTGGCGGGGAAAACCGGAGCACCCGGAGAAAACCCGCCCAGACGCCGTTTTGTCCACCACAAATCCCAGATGCGCGTACTTGGGATCGAAGGCGAGCGGTCTAACCACTCAGCCACGGCGCCGCCATATCTTTAATATATGGTGTTTTAATAAAAAAAAAACACTTTTGAGAAATTAAAAAAAATAAAAAAAAAATGTTTCGATGTAAAGGGTAGTTTGGGGTGGGAGATTTTCATGAAAATCTTCGTGTCGCAATCTTGGGAAATATAAACTTAAACACAAGTTTGGAAATTAACGGACTTTACGTTCTTGGAGTTATACTGTCCACACATACACACACACACTCATACACATACGCACACACACGCACACACATACACACACATACGCACACATACACACACATACGCACACATGCACACACATACGCACACACATACACACTCACATTACGCACACACACATTACGCACACATACACACACATACGCACACACATACACACGCACTGACAAATTTCTAATTTTGGGGGGGGGGGATTCACGGTGTCTCAAAACATATATTTCCAGTGAAATCTCAGTATCGAGATTTTGGTTGGACTACAATACCTTCTCTATCTACTATGCAGGTTGTACATATGTGCTAGAGAAAGTAAAATCCTATTGCATTAAGCGTCTTCTTTAGTCAGTTCGGCTTCAGCATATAAAAGTACACAAGGGAAAAGGTTTTCAAAGCCACCGTTTCATCGCAGACCTGTGCTATTCCCGAAAGCAAAGTTAATGGTATTCTTAGCCATTAGCGTTAATTAGTGCACTCAGTTAGTTGCGATTAGAGGGGCCGAAACTTCAACATAGACACCGTCATTCGTTAGCCAGTTTTTAGACGTAATAAAGGCCCGATTTTAAACCACATGCAATTAACGAAGGGAAATGCGGATGAAAGGAAATTTACGGGCCTACCGCCCTCTCCGCAAGAGAGCGCTGCACACTCTGCCTTTATTTTTCCGTATGTACTTGAAGAAGGAACAGCAACAGGTGGCAGCACCCACCAGGTGCACAGGCAATGTGACATTAATTACATAGAGCGAGTTACCATCAAAGCTTCTCTCGCTTCGCCTTCTTTTTGTATCGGTTTCCTGCTCAATTAAGCCCGAGTTTGTATCAAAAATATACAGTGGCGGTTGCTGCATAAGAATACAATAACACGTGAATAACGTAACTTTTGACACCTTGATAATTTAATTGTTTTTTCACGGAAACCCTGTGTAGGACAGGAGCTGGATAGGTAGTGTCAGACTGAAAAGAAATCTGATATGTTCCATTCACATGAGTTTCTCTACATCGCTGTTAAAAATTATTGTTAAAAGCATATTCTTCTATCTACTTTATGATAATCGAGATAAACATTAGCAGAAATTGTCTTAATTACTTGCTTCCTTGTAAGTAGAAAGAAAATAAGGGAATATCTACACTAAGCTAAAACGATAGTCAAATATTTTAAAAGCCGATTGCAATGTGCAGGGCCAGGAGTTCACAACTTTCCGTGTGGAAAAAGTTTAAGTATTTTACATCTGAAACAAATAACAAGGAATATCTCAGAAATTGTCAATTCAACGAAATAAGTGTATGTTAAATTGTGTGTTTTAATGTGATCTACAGTTTTTGTGTAGTAAGTTTTGGTCTCTCTCTTACGAATTACCAGTTACGCAAAATTCAGCAAAATTCATTCAGAATAAAGAGATTTGTCAAGGCTATTCCCAGAGAATTTTTTATACCTTTTAGTTGCAATATAAATATCTTGAATATACGGCATTTTAATCAAAATCACTAGAGCCATTTTTTAGAAAATAAAAATGTTCCAAATTTTTTCCATGTAATGGTAGTTTGAGGTGGGGGGATTTCTCTGAAGGTCTTCCTGTCACATCCTTGGAAGATACGTAACTCAAATAGTTTGGTGTTTTACCGACTTATTTGTTTTTGAGTTATCGTGTTCAAAGACGCACGGACACACATACACACACAAACAAGGACCTTTTTGTGAAAATAAGTTTTTTGGACACAGGGGACCCTAAAACATGTATTTTCGGTGAAATCTCTATATCGAACTTTTGGGTGGAATAAAATATCCTCTCATTACACTATGTACATAGTACGTGTAGAGAAAGTAAAATGCTTTTTCAGACTCTGGGGACCTCAAAATATATATTACCGGTAAAATCTCGGCATCGAATTTTTGGGTGGAAGTAAAAATAAATGACCTAGCCGGGCTTTGAACCATGGTTCTCCCGATCTCTAGCCGGTTGCTCTACCAACTGAACTACCATGGCAACATGCCGGCTTAGCATTGAATTTCTCAACTGACTCGCATGTTTCCCGTTAAAGTATTTTGAGATAACAAACTCCAATGGCGACTTACAATGTCGTAAGCACTTCAAGTAAGTACCGGGAAACATGCGAGTCCGTTGAGAAATTCAATACTATGCTGGCATGTGTACCCTCAAAGATATTGGGTCAGATGAATAAAAATCAGTAAACTCTTATTAGTAATTACTTGATAAGGAAAGTTAAGACTGATCAGAAAAGTAATTATTGATTTTAATTGAATGACAGTCTACCTTTACTGGTAAGTATGGGAAGGGGCGCAGGATCGGGTATCTAACAATAAATTATAATTGATCATAACATATAATGTTTCAAGAAATGCACTTTATTGTAAATTATTGTATTATGAATTGTGAAAATTTTATAGCATATGCTTTGTTCCTACCTTTTATCACATATGCAATATAAATTAAAAGTTTTTTTGCAAAATACAGGTTTGCCCCTAGGGTAGGGGCAGAGCCGTTAAAACGGTGGGGCACAACCGGGTACTACAATATTCTGTGGTTAAGTCATTACATTAAAAATATTTCAATACCTTTTGGGGCCAACCTGTGCAAAGTTCATGGGCCCATCTGTTGCACTTCACACACTGAATCCAGTCGTCATTTCGTTTTGTCTCACTATTTCTCCTTGCAAAAAGATCATTGGTTATCGCTAGAATTTTCTTCGCTATATTTGGCTTTCTTTGCTCTTGTTGTTTCAGCAAACTTAGACTGAAGCGACTTTCTGCAAATTTGCTGGTGACTTAGGTTGAGTATTTGCCTTTTTTTGAAGCTCAATCTTATATGGTGACTCTGTAAGGTCAGATGTTTTCCCGCGGCGTCTTCCTGACGATGACGTAAGTCGTTTTGCAGAAGGAACTGCTAACACATCTTTTGGTGAAATGTTAGTGGTTCATCCGATATTACTATTTTGTGCAAGTCACTGGTGTATGTGTGGGTGGAAGGTGATGCGACATCCATTTGTTCTGAAGAACATTCCAGTTCTTTTAGAGGATTCTGATCTCCAATTTGGAGGGAAGAAGAGAGACTGACTCATAAGGATGGGTATGTAGTGTACAATCTATTGACCCCACAGATGTTGATGCTGATGGCTGAAGAGTGTGTTCTGTGGTTTCAGCTGGCATGAAGTCAACGTCACTAAACTTGATAGGATTTGTTTGGATTATTCCAGTCTTGGCAAATGCTGAGGTTGCCGTTTTCACAGTTGCAGCTTCTGCATATGCACTACCCAATGTCCTGGTTATTTGCAGCTGTGTCACAACTTGTCCTGGGTGATTTGTTAACCAAGTCTTCACTTCTCGGCTGTAGTATTTACTTAATGGTCCCATACATCCGACATCTAATGGCTGCAACTTGTGAGTTCAGTGAGGAGGAAGACAAAGCATAACAATTCCTTTCTCACGGGCAAGGTCAATTGTTTCAATGTTTTTTATGGGCGAAGTGTGGCCATCGAGGATCAACAGAACAGGGTCATATTTGGATGGTTTCAGAGAATGTATGAAATGCCTCAACCAGTCAACGAATATTTCTGTTTGCATCCAACCTGAGGGATGAAAAGGGACAGAACCGGATGATGCAACACCGGATTGGTAGGAGCCGGTTATGTCCCCCCCTTCTGCCCCCACTCGCCATTTTGTTCTTCTTAAGGCACACCACAATAACGACTTGCTTCCCGAATTGTAACGACATTGAAGACAATACTTAAATCATTGCAATTTAATGTAGTAAAAGTAAAATTGTTGCTGTAGATACTTGTCTCTTAAACTCCGACTTCAAATTTCATTAAATTACTTAAAAACCCGGAAATTTCTGATCTTAAAGATTACAGACACGACAACGCGACTATATTCTTCGAACTCCTGCTTCTGACTGTTGCCGATATGAGAATGCAGTTCAGTCAAGAAGTGGTGGATGGTAGCACTTTCCAGTTTAAAAACACATTTACCCGGTTGTGCCTCACTACCCGGTCCTGCCCCCTCCCCTTTCCCTAATACTTTGGAACATTTTCAGTATAAATTGAGTAAGCTAATGAATAGTTGGATAGGTGGCCTTGCCATGGAGGAGCATATAGCAGTACGTTGTAACAATCTGTTCGCATGTACAGTCAAGTTATCAATAATTGAAAGAAATCTAAAGCGAGAAAACCATTTTTCTTTCGTGCCTTGAATTTAAAATTTGAGGTTGGAAATTTTATCCAGTCACCTGCCTTTGCTTTAATTCTGTTTGCCACGAAGTCTTATGTTCTTGCACACCGTGGAATGCTGAATACCAAAATCTCCTGCAACTAGGCCAACTAAATACGTAAAAAAGGCTCATTTTCCGATTTGAAGTCAATGCTCCACCCCTTGTTTCATCCATACCATCTAGATAACAGTTTGTTAAAAAGTCTACACTTTCAGTTTTAAACCTCAGACGCTTCTTTGAATCAGTGGGCTAATATTCCTTCTCTTATTGTGGCTCTTTACCTGGTGTATGGGTACAAATGCTGCCATAGTTATTTGCAGCTACTTTTGCAAGTCCACTCTACAGAAAACTTAAAAATATTTCAGCAAATACTTAACTCAATAATAATCACTTAATGTTATTCATACAAATTTTAAGTATTTTCTGGAAAAACTAGAAATTACTGAACAAGTAAAAGTAATAACTTATCAGTAATCGGTAAAGCCTGAACTCTGAGTAATTACCTATGGTTTATTCAATTTTTTATCGGTGTTGACTTAAAATAATGTAAGTAAAAGAGTTTACTGACCTTTATTCAACTTATCCATTAAATATACGTCTGGAAATACTTAACGTAAGACGGGGTCTGTTCACTGACCCCACCATGCCTCTCGCCTGTTTGCTCTTAAACGATATTGGACAGATCACGTTACTGAAGGGAAGGGGTTGGACATGCGGTAAGTGAAGTTCTGAGTTGCAAACTGGTGAGTCCTAAACTTTCTGGTTGGACAATAATCCACCTCTTACCGGGTGATACAAAATCAGGTTAATCTTTACTCTACCGATTCTAATGCCAAGGTAATTCGCGCTCGTGATGGACAATTTAACACTCTGTTTAACTGTTCTGACGGCGACATTGCAGATTCTAGTTCAGTTTTAGATTTGACTCTGCCATTGGTCGATTGACCAGCATGGCTGCTCATGCGCAAGCAGACAAAACGACTATGCATTTCGTGTTGGAAAACACAACCGACTTTCAAAGTCCATTTTTACCCCTTATTCCTATCCAGTTCATTTACCTCGACGAAATCTCGAAACCTGTCGTTCACCTGTCACGTAGCCATATTGTCTCCATACCAATAGGAAAGGCTCAGGAAAGAGCCTTACTCTAAAACTGAACTAGAATCTGCAATCTAGCGTTCTGACGAAATGTCGAGCGACATGAGGGATGAAGATGTGGATTGCCCAATCTGTTTTACCTTTTTCCTGTTCATGCGTTATGTAGAACCAGAATGGCACCAATGAAACATTTCTTGAGACTCCAGTCTCCGTCAAACGTTCACATTTTCTGCAAAATCACAGCCCCAGGCTATTTTTATTGTCTTTGAGTGTACACTGATATCCTCTAGTTTCATCAATATTTGAATGGATAGAGAGTAAGTGTAGTTTGAGATACATGAAAAACTACAAGTATGTATGAAATTTTGAGATTTGAACTTCATGTGGGGATAAGTGATGTCAGGAAGAGGCGAGGATTACACAGCGATTTTCATACTCAAAAATTGTTGGAAAATTATTTTTACTATTTTTATAATTAAGAGAACAAATAAACATTTGTAATTTGTAATAAAACACTGAAAACACACGAATTATACTGAAAAAGTACTTTGTCATCAACCACAGTTTGGTAAAGTTTCAAAAGTTACTCACTACTGGTGTTTTTTCGACCTTGATGGACATATTCCGTAGAAGTTGACAGGCCCATCGGAGGTCGGGTATCAAAATCATAGCAGAAACACCGCAAATAATTTAACACTACATGTTTTATTCTGCCTTGATTAAAACCGAACTTCGGTTAGTTTCCGAAATTTCATAACCACGAATGCCGATAAATCATACCAACTGCTGATTCGCATGGTATTAATCAGTTTTGCTATGTGCAACATCATTATTATGTTATTTTGTATAAAAAGAATGTGATGTGTTCCACACATATAACTTTCTCTGAATTTTCTGCAAACAAACTTTTCTTACAAAATATTACTCTTTTATCTACATCATGTTTATTGAGATAAACATAAGCAGATTTGGTTTTATTGCTTGCTTCTTTGTAAGCAGAAAGGAAATAACGGAACACACTAGGTTAAAGAGATAATCAAATCCTTTAAAAGCCGGTCTTTATTTGAAACAATTGGAATTACGTTTATATGACATAAATTGACTGTTATAACAAGATCTATATTTTTGTGTAGTAAATTATTGTCTATCTATAACGGTTTACCAGTTATACAATAGTTATAGAAAAGTAATCCAGAATAAAGAGGTGCTATTCCTAGAAAACTCGGAATCATTTCGTTTGTCATAAAACTGTCTTAAACATTTGGTATTTAAATAAAAATCGTTGCTGCAGTATTTAAATCAAAATCGTTGCAGCAGTTTTTTAGAAAATCAAACTTTTCGAACAATGTTCCATATAAAGGTCTAGTTGTGGGTTAGGAATGTTTCTGAAAATCTTCGTGTTACATCCCTGGAAGAGACTGAAATTAAATACCAAGTTTGGAATTTATGATTTTTAGTTTTTGAGTTATGCTGTCCACAGACACACACATACAAATATAGACACTCCGATTTTTTTCTAAAAATCTGATGTGTTCAATTCACATGACTTTCCCTAGATATTCTGCAACAGATTATCCTTATAGAACCTGGTTCTTCTCTCAACTTCGTGCTAATTAAGATAGATGGAAGATAGCAGAAATTGTCGTATTATTTCTTCATTATAAGAGAAGGGAAATAAGGGAAAACACTAGGCTAAAGATGAACACACTAGGCTACATCTGTTACAACCTCCTTTAGCAAGACATTTACCATATTTGTTTTGCCTTTTGTTTGTAATGTAATGCTTGCTGTATAAGCCGTCCTTATTTCATTTTCCACACTCGATTTATTGTAACCTTTCATTTACTATGAACTACTCTGGATCTCTGTGTTAGCATGTTTTATTGTCTAAGAAGCCATTTTGTGAACTTGACATTTGGTGGAGATATAATTCAATTTTCCAGAAGTATATATAATCTTAAATCATTTTCCTACTAATTTAGAGGTTACTAAAACTACACTGATAATAACATTCAATATTCAATATCCAATGACAGATAGAGGATGCTAGAGGGTAAGAAATCAAAGCAGTGCTACACTGATAATAGCCTTTGAGACCGTTCGTTGGCTTCTGTATAGTAACCATTGTAATTGCATGAATTGTTTATCAGTTTACATTTATCGAGTGCCAATACTCGATTATTCCATGTATCAAGAGTGTAAAAATCAGTTTTTAGTAAGAGTAGTTGAGAGTTGTTTACGCCAAACTTGGAAAGTGGGGTGAGAGGTTTTCATTGCTAGCAAATGTTCTTTTGTCCAGGCACTTACGAGCTACACGTGACAGTAAAGTCCCTTTTAGTTTGGAAAAGAATATTTTTCCAAACTAAAAGGAACGTGGGTGTTATATTGCATTCTGGGAAGAAAATGATGTATTTTGGGTAATATCGACTCCAGTTTCGCAGCCTTTCTGCCCAATCAGGAAGAAGCTGCCATGACAGCAATTTTGCTATATTAGGAGAAGATTGCCGCAAATCGGGGCTGACTCATAGTTACGTCGGGGCTACCTGTTAGTTGCATCGAAGCATTGAAGTTACGTCAGGGCTGTCACATAGTTACATCGGCTTTAGAGTTAAACAAGCAACTCTCATAGATAGTTGTATGCGCACTCAGTAGTGAATAGTTAGTCAGTGACACGTATCTAGACTTAATTATGTAAAACTAACGCAAAGAGGAAAGCGTTATGACTAAAACACGTGTGAATTGTCGATAAAGAAAGCTCCTAGTAAATAATTGACTTAGCAGGTTGTAAAGCAAGGTGCTTATTTCGTCTTCTAGTGACAATAAATTGAAGAAAGGTAACGTGTGTCCAAGCAATTTCATAAGCTACCCTCATTGTTTCCACCCCGAGTGAGTCAAACCAGCATGCTCACTGAGTTTAGCTGAAGGCACCCCATCGGTAGCAGGTCTGCACAACAAAGGTACGTAGATCTACTCATCTGGTAGTGGAGAGAATCTTTAAGCACCGGCAACGTCATCACACATCTGAGTACAGGGCTACAAACGCTTCATACTTGGTTCTGTAACTGGTGCCCATTACTACTCTTCACCTTAAAGTACTACACTGATAGGATTTCATCGTAGTGTAGTTGTTTTTAATTCACCTGTAGATAAGTTAACCCCTGAAAATACAAAAGAAAAAGGTTATGATTTGGAAATAATTTTTGGGAGTTTTGTACCGAGAGAAAAACATAAAAATAACTTTCTGTACGTCTCTGCAATCAATTATTGTTAAAAAGCTTATGCTTCGTTTTAATTTATGCTAATCGAGAAAAAATAGCAGAAATAGTCCTATTATTTTCTTCCATGCAAGTATAAGGGAAATAAGGGAATAGCATAGGCTAAAATATTAACCAAAACCTGGTTGCTGTGTACTGAGGTTCCTTTGTTTCTATGGGCAGGAGTTGACAAATGCCCGTATGAGAAAAGTAGTTCTTTAAAGCTGAAACCAATAACAAGGAATATCTCAAAAACGACCTACTTTACAGAAAAATGTATTTAACATAAACTGTGTGTTTTAACGGGCTCTACATTTACTGTTACGTAAGTTTTTGTCTATTACTTACGGTTTACCAGTTATGCAAAATTCCACAAAATTCATTCAGAATAAACAAGTCTTCAGAGGCTATTCCCAGAAAATTCAAGACATACATTTTATTTGTGATGTAAATACCTTTAATATACGATATTGTAATTAAAATCGTTAGTCATTTTTAAGAAAAACAAAATGTTGGAACATTTTTCTATGTAAAGGGTAGTTTGGGTGGGGGGCTTTTTTGATTCTTCATGTCGCATTCTTTAAATATACTAAAGATAACAAGTTTGGAATTTAACGCTCTTTTCGTTTTTGAGCTATACTGTGCACGGACACACACATGGATCTTTTTCTGAAAATGCTTTTCTTTATTTCCGGTGAAATCTCGGTATCGAATCTCGGTATCTCTATACATTGTGTGCATACTACGTGTAGAGAAAGTAACGTGTAAAATCTATCAAATATGGGTAAATTCCAATAAAAAAAATTCACAAAGATATTTAAGGAATTTGGTTTAAAGAATTGAAACTCTGTCAGAGAAAATAGATTTGACTTTATCTATTAAAATTGATATGAATGAATTAATAGATCCAAAATGAAGTTACATATTGTACTGACATTTGGTATAGATACTTGTTTGATGCTAATAATGCCCATGCAAAACAATGCAAGCTCTACTTTATAAGTTATACTTTAGAAAATGACTTCTAGCACTTCATTGTCCCCCTCAATTAAACTAAATTGAATTTAGTTTATGGAGCTCTTAAACTGCTGCGGCTCTCAGCGTCTCTTTCTATATTGGACATGAAAGATCGCTTAATTTTGCTCAGAGTCCTCTTTGTCAGGTTTCAGGTTCTTTAATGTGGCGTAAATCTACGACACGGGACCAACGGCTTTACTTCCTTTCCGAACAAAGCTATGCTAGGGATATTTATTCCCGCAAAAATTCACCGCCTTCCGCCTGGCTTAAACCCACGACCTTTCTATTTTAAAAACGTTTTACTCTGTGGAAAATAAAAATGCTTGTGCGGTCTTATGTTGTACTCGCTTTCAAAATCAGTTCTCAAATTCTACTTTCGACGGAAGAATTTTTATTTAATGTAGCATTATTCGTTATTTTCCTTACGATGCAGAAGTGAAAAGTCTGATGTATTCCATTCACATGACTTTCTCTATATCCCTGCAACAAATTATTCTTAAAAAGCTTATACTTCTATTTACTTCATGCTAAGTAAACATTAGCAGAAATAGCCATATTACTTGCTTCCCTGTAAGTAGAGGTGAAATAAGGGAGTACTATAGGTTAAGTGATAATCAAAAGCTGGTTGCTATGTCACTGAAGTTCTTTTGTTTGTATGGACAGCAGTTGACAAATTCCTGTATGAAAAATGTAGAAGTTTTTCAAAGCAGAAACCAAAAATAAGGAATGTCATAAAAACGACGAACTCCACGTAAATAATGTATATAACATAAATTGTGTGTTTTAACGTGTTCTACATTTTTTTACTCTTTAGAGGCTATTCCCAGAAAATTCAAGATATGCATTTTATTTTTCAGGTAAATATCTTTAATATACGAAATGTTAATCAAAATCGTTAGAGCCATTTTTTAGAAAATCAAAATTTTCGAAAAAAGTTCCATGTAAAGGGTAGTTGGGGGTGGGGAGATTTTTCTCAAAATCTTCGTGTCGCATCCCTGGAAGATACCAAACTTAAATACCAAGTTTGGTATTTTACCTACTTTTCGTTTTTGAGTTATCGTGTTCACACACACACACACACACACACACACACACACACACACACACACACACACGGACATTTTTCCGAAAATGCTTTTTTTTAGATAAAGGGGACCCTAAAACATATATTTCCGGTGAAATCTCTGTATCGAATTTTTTGGTGGAGTGCAATACCTTCTCTATACACTATGTACATAGTGTGTATAAAGAAAGTAAAAATAAAGGTTTCAAAGGAAGAGCTATAAAATCAGATGCTAAAAATTACATCGGTAAAAAATAACATCAATAACCTAACCCAAAGCCGCCGAAATGCTTTTATGCAGAATTTGAATGGGAAAATAGCCAATCCCCTGGCTTTACAAAAGTAATTGAGTCATCTATAGATCGGTACAGTAACGGGTGTTGGTAGGCCCGTAGAACAAAAGAAATATCGATCTTCAAAAGTCGATTCCACCGGGAAAATGTCAAAACACAGTTCAATTACGCTCTTGAATGCTTATGCAAACTCAATATCCGCATGACTATCAGGCATGGAATAGATGACGGATTATTTACGAACTCTAATCACTGATCCAGAATGTAAACTAGGAATTCGATTATTATAAAAATACAATTGACAGTGTTGTCCATTTCTGAGACTTGCTTCAGCTGCAGTATCTCTTTTAGCATCATAATTAGGAGTTCAAGAAATTTCAAGAGACACCTAGGTGACGCAGGGGGTAGATTTCCGGAAAAAAAAAAAAAAAAAAAAACTTTACAAATCTTTTAACAACACTTTTAGTATTTTTCATACTACATATAATCTATTTTTCTGCATTTTTAATGAAACTAATCAATTTAAGCAAAACATTAAAAATTATTCCAATGAATAAAATAATCCGTTAGTGTCGTCTAAAATGTAGTTCAAGTTTGTCGAGTAAGGTAATGCAGAAGTTTGCTTCTTAAAGGAGAGGAAAGCTTCACTTATTTGACCATACCCTGTTTTACTCAATGAATTCTTACCTGTTTTACACGATAACTCGATCACAAGTAGAAGTTCCGTATGGCTTTCGGAGAAATGGGTGTATGAAATTCACGCGCTGCCAGGCAAATTTTGATATCTAATGTACTTTATTGTTCCTATGAACGGAATACAAATTGTTACTTTGTCCTCATATCTAGCAGTAAAATAACTGCTAGATATAAGCTCTGAAGTAATGGAGGTTAAAATTATTAAGTCGTTATAATACATGAACATAAACGTCTCAAAATTAACAATAGAAAAGTTGTCCTTGCTCAGTATTATATCCGAAAGAAAATAACTAGAATAGAGAACGTTACCTCCTAATAGAAATGAATTACAGGTTAATTACTGATTGTCATAATATTACAAGTTAATAAATAACTCGTTGAGTTGGTCTGAGTTAAACCAATTCATTGTTCTTATATCGTATACCAACAAATTCCCGAATTTTGCTATATTTTGTAAACAAGAGTTTACTCAGCTTTGAACTATATCGCTAGGAGCAAGGCTATCCATCTCAATCAGCAAACATCACCTCAAGCATGCTCCTTTTCGGCATTATAGTTATAAGTACTATAGAATAGGGATACATAATTATTGTCATAGGCTTTGCTGTATCCTAACAAATTGGTTTCTAATACCTATTTTTTATTTTTTCTTCAAATTTGCATTGAGGGATGGAATGCAAAAATAGCAAAATTTTAGTAGCTTATCATTCCGTTTCTCGAGCTATAATAGACAACACTTTTTCGCACCGAAAACCTTACCTACTGATCTTGCTAGTTACTCTTTATTAGTATAAAGCCGTTTATACCATCAATATCATTTATCGAATATTGCAGCGCCGATTGACATCGTAGATGCATTTATGCAACCAATGGCTTTAGCGGACCAGTAAATACAGTGCTTAGGACCAATGGCTTTAATGATCAATAATAGCTATATTTCAAGCAATTACTACTTACGTTTAGGGGGAAACAATTCTTATCAACCCCTTGCTAATAGGTAAGGGCCGAGCGACCTTCTACCCTACCCTTTAACGTCTATCATTTGCAACATATAAGCAATACATACACAATTACGAAGCATTGGTCGGACGTTCAGGGAAGAATGGGCTCTTTCATATTTTGTAGCTTACAAAGATGCTGCAATGTACTGTGTACACACACAAATATTTACACACATACACACACAGAATAATCATTACCAAATTCAGCTTCTCCGATTAAAAATAAAAGGTTATAAATAAATGAAGTTGTAAATAATACTAATAACTATTAATTCAGTTAAAACCAGTTGCAAAAATACTTGAAAATATGAATATAATTTATCTAAATTACACAAGTTTTAATGAATAATAAAAATTCAGGTACCTCGCGGGGGCACAGGAGAAGTTTATCAAATCGAGTTGGGTATTTCTTTATTAATAAGTATTGCGCAAATATAAAATATTTGGAGATGAAATTATATTATTTGCATTGTGTAATAAATATAAATTGTTTAATTTAATTTTTGTTGTTTTAGCAGGAGTAACAAATAGTGCTCCAATTACTTTTTCAGCATGATTAGATCGTTTATGAGGGGAGTATTTGATCAGTTCGTGAAAGGAGTATTGGTTTAAAAGAAACAAAGGCCTAACCTTCCCAAAAAATTAAGCTACTCTAACCAGTCAATTGCAATATTCAAAATACAAAAGAAAATCTTAAAAATAATGAAGCGGGTATCGCCTCATAATCCAAGTAAACCTATTCTTGATGAGTTTAATATACTCCCACTACTATATATATTTTAAAAACAGTCTCCTTTATTCATAGCAATATGCCATATTTTAAAAGAAATAAGGATTATCGTGCCTATAATACCCGAACTGAGGCAATACATTTAGTGTCACCGACTTAATAAAACTCTCAATAGTGTATCCCATAAAGAAATAATTGTATAATAAGATACCCAGACCGTTAAAAGCTGTGCCAGTAAACATTTTTAAATCTAAACTGCATAAATTATTATTAAAACACAAATTTTATAACATCAATGATTTCTTTAAATTTTTTATTTAACACCTATTGTATTTGGATAACTGCATTATATTACACCTGTATATTTCTTGTACTATTTAGTTTTTAAGTGATGAAGAAGCCATATGTATAGATTATATACCTGCGGTGAATAAAATCTTCATCTGTTTGCAGCAGTATTTGCTAAACCAAATAAAAACAGAACTGGAATCAATGTTCTCTAACTGATGCTAATGTGTTTATCGTCTTGCGAGCATATTAAATGCATGTGCCTGTATAAGCTGCGGCGATTACGGGAGTAATTGCTTGGTTTATACCTGGACACACAGATTGACCTCAGAGAGAGTGGTGTATTAGTTGTGCTGTAATATTAAAGGCTTACCTCAGGGTGCTGAGGTGATGATAGAGCTAGTTTACTTCGCCTGCTAATCGTTTCGCATGGCAGCAATGTTAAACAGATATGTGGCAAGGGGTCAGTTGAATAACGCTTTTACTTACATTATTTTAAGTCAATACTGATAAAAAATTTGATAAACCATCAGTTATTACTTACAGTTCAGGTTTTACTTATTACTGATAAGTTATTACTTTTATTTGTTCAGTAATTACTAGTTTTTCAAGCAAATACTTAAAATTTGTTTGAATAACGTTGAGTAATTACTTGTTGAGTTAAGCATTTGCTGAAATAGTTTTAAGTCTTTTGTGGAGTTGACTTGCAAAAGTAGCTGCAAATAACTATGACAGCATTTCTACCCATAAGATAGGTACAGCTACAATAAGAGAAGGGATATTAGTCCCAGTGATTCAAAGAAGCTTCTGAGGTTTGAAAGTGAAAGTGTAAACTGTTTAACAAAATATTTTCTTGGCACTATGGATGAAACAAGGGGTGGAACATTAAGTTCACATCATAAAATTGGCCTTTTTTACTGTATTTAGTTGACCAAGTTGCAGGAGATTGATATTCACCATTCTATGGTGTGCAAGACCATAGACTTCGTAGCAAATAGAATTGAGGCAAAGGATAAGTTCCTAACCTCAAATTTGAAGTTCATGAAGCAAAACAAAAATAGTTTTCTTGCTTTAGATTTAGCTTAACGCCCTTTAATCTCGTTGGTCATATCGGACGATGAATGAAATTGATGAAATGATGCCCAAATGATCTTGGGGTCCATGGAACTTAAAGTTACTCGACATAAGTCTTCTCAGGATAAGGGAAAACCCCTAAAAAACCTTATCGGAATAACTCACCCTAAACGAGATTTGAACTCGCGCTCTTTTGAATGCGAGGCAGACACGCTACCACCACACTACCCAGGTGGGCTTCCTTCAGTTATTGGTGCACTTGACTGTACACATAGACAGATTGTTACAACATGCTGCTATATGCTCCTCCATGGCAAGGCCTCCTATCCAGCTAGTCATTTGTTTACTCAGTTTATACTGAAAATTTGCCAGAGTAAAAGTGAATGTTATTCGATTAAAAACCAGTAATTACTTTTACTGATCTGTCTTTACTTTCCTTGTCAAGTAATTACTTATAAGAGTTTACTGATTTTTATTCAGCTATCCCAAAGACTGTACCCGTGACCTCGGAGCAAGGGTGAGTATACAAATGGGACCCGTCACGTTTCATGAAGCAATGCAACCCATTTGTGTGTAATTCGGGAGGACTAAGCAGCTGCTTGATTAATTTATGTCGTCATTGGTCAATGAAGGGGGTGCATTAGTGAAATGTCAGCAACTCGAGAGCGTTTATACAAGGCCATCAAATCTGTTCGGCACCTCCAATGAATCGATGAGTAGAATTGCGAGTTGGCACAACAAGATTTCATGGGGAGAAATAACAAATCTACAATGATCATACAACCTAGCAGTTGATTTAAGGCAAGTTACCTTGATACAGTTTGTACCAGGAAGAACAACATCAGTAACGTTTTAACTTCCATAATATTTAGTATGTTATTTTGCCCAAATTCATTGCTTCAATCAAAAGGAGTCTTTCTTCTAAATATCATAAACATTCGAGGTTTAGGTTAATAAGTTTACAATCAAAATATCTATCATACTGAAGTTATTGTATTATGCCAAATAAGCGTGTAAAATGTTTATCTTTTACACTTTCAAACATACCTGTGTATTCAATTTTCAATATTTTTTTATCTTGAATTGGAGCGTTATTTAAGGAAAATATTTATAGTCATTTACATAAATTCAGTTTTGAGCTATATTTCACATTTTTACTTTCTCTACGCGTACTATGTATGTAAGGTATTGCACTTGACCCAAAAATTCGATACCGAGATTTCACCGGAAATATATATTTTAAGAGTCCCCTGCATCCAAAAAAAAAAAAAAAAAAAAAAAAAAAAAAAAAAAGCATTTTCAGAAAAGGTCCATGTGTGTGTGTGTGTATGTGTGTGTGTGTGTCCGTGTGTCCGTTTGTCAGTGTGTCTGTGAACACGATAACTCAAAAACGAAAAGTACGGTGAAGTACCAAACTTGGTATTAGGTTTAGTATCTTCCAGGGATGCGACACGAAGATTTTGAGATAAATCCCCACACTCCAAACTACCCTTTTACATGGCCATTTTTTCGAAAATTTTGATTTTCTTAAAAATGGCTCTAACGATTTTGATTAAAGTATCGTATATCAAAGATATTAACCTGAGAAATAAAATGTACATCTTGAATTTTCTGGGAATAGCCTCTGAAGACTACTTTATTCTGGTTGAATTTTACGGAAACTGCTAAACCGTAAGAGATGGACAAAATCTTACCACACAAAAATTGTAGAGCGCATTAAAACACACAATTTAACTTATATGCATTTTTTCGTGGAGTTGATCGTTTTTGAGACATTCCTTGCTTTTTGGTGTCAGCTTTGAAAAACAAATTTGTCAACTCCTGTCCATACAAACAAAGGAACTTCAGTCACATAGTAATCAGCTTTTGACTATGAATTTAACCTATGGTACTCCCTTATTTCGCTTCAACTAACAAGGAAGCAAGTAATAAGATTATTTCTGCTAATTTTTTCTCAATTAAATGCAGTAAATAGAATAACTTGTGGCGGAAACGAAGAGAAAGTATGTGAATGGAACACATCATATTTTTTTGAATCAAACAGCGAAAATGTCGAGCAAAACTTTCAGCGAAAATTGACTTCAGTAACTTTAATTCTCTAATGCAGAAACGTTATCTTAAAGCTTAGCATTAATATTATGTTACTAAGAAAATATTTAATTTCTGAAGTTTTCACAGCAATTTTTGTCGCATTTCACAGATAGGTAAATCAGAATTAATAGCTTGCACTAATAACTTTCGCCTTTGATCGTAAATGTAAGCATTCCCTTGGTAGGTGTCATGCGCTTCTCATGGCTTGGTATCCGATTCTTCTATTTTAGCTAGCTGGTGTTAACTGCAATATGCGGATACTCGACTGGTTCAATTTTTTCAATGCCGAGTATAGACCTTAGATTTTTTATATGTGTACTACACCATCACGATATAAATACACTTGGAGGAGGGCGCCT
This sequence comes from Hymenopus coronatus, assembly GCA_030762935.1. Lineage (NCBI taxonomy): Eukaryota > Metazoa > Arthropoda > Insecta > Mantodea > Hymenopodidae > Hymenopus > Hymenopus coronatus. The sequence goes on from CM060897.1 coordinate 100,055,821, forward strand.
CGGGGTTGTTGACATCCTCAAGACTAGTGATCCTCGAGGGGGGGGGGGAGACAGTGTAATCTCCAATTGCACAAAGAAAAACCTGAGTTCACTTCCGATGCTCCACTCATTTGTTCCGTACCTTATTAGTTTCCCTTCACACTGTTCGCACTAATATTGTAGTCAATAGTACAGGCCCCGTCAGTGGCTTAATGTAAACAAACGCTGCTACCATTACTGTCAACTTTATGACCAACCTAACAAAATAGTGAAATAAAGTCGTCATTGAACCATGTCATTTGAAATGTCATGGTATTGCGTACATATGTTGCGGCCTAACTAAAACATGTATTTGACTCAGCATATAGTGCTCCGATTGGTTATTCTGTCGCCCTCCGTGTAATGGTTACCATGCTGACTTCATATACCCAAGGTCGCGGGTTCAAACCCGGGGAGGATGATGGATTTTTCCAGGTGTAAAAATCATTAGCATGGCTTCCTTCAGAAGGGAAGTAAAGCTGTTGGTCCCGTGTCGTAGATTTACGGCACGTAAAAGAACCTCAAGCCTGATTGAGAGGCCTCTGAGCAAAATTAAGCGATCTTTCACGCCCAATATAGAAAGGGACGCTGGAAACCACAGCAGTTAAAGAGCGTCCATAAATAACACGCCATTTACATTTTTTCCGATTGGTTTCAAAACCGTCAAGTGTTTACACCGCACCTGGTATTATGCTGCGGTCAGCTTTAGTAGCCCGTCTCTAAGTTTAAAAGCCTATATTAAAAGTTGAAAAACTGTTATTTGCCACCATATTCTTCTCTATTGTCTGATTTTCAAATATATATTTATATTTACAAGGCTACCTTTTCTTGCTTTTTTATTTTTTAAATTCTTTAATTTCGATCAGCCTTAATTGTCTATGCATCTTTCATAGGATCCTTTAATTCAGTATTTGAGAACTAAAATAAGTTGTGCAAGAAAAAGTGTGCTAGTTGAAGAGAAAGTGCAGCTTTGTGAGATGGACCAGACCCAGTCGGTTTATTCGTTGATTTTTCGAAGGTCCTTAGGCAATACTCTAGTTATGCATACTTTTTATGCATTCGGTTGTATTCATGTTTGAAAGAAACTGTACAGGCATATTCAAAAATACTTTTACAACGTTTGTGGATGGATTCATGGTATCAAAATAAGAAAATGGGTTCGTGTAAACATATGCTCTAAAACGGTTCGTTTTCGCGTTATCAATTTTTTAATGAAAGGCACCTTCCAGCGGCAACCTAATAGCTTCATTTATTTATACACTCATTCATAGAAGAATTTGACCCATTTTATCTTGCAGAATTGGCCTTGTGTCGCCATGGCTACTTGACAACATTCGTCATTTATCAGATGTGTAATACATTCCCCCAGCACGTCCTTTAAGTGCTGTCTATAGGAACTTCATTCAGCACGCTGTGCCAGATTTTTTAGAAAATGTGCCTCGGCAAATAAGAAACATGTGATTATGCATGATGCTATAGCTCATTTTAGTCTCATTATCTGAGATGCACTGGCTGGAATCTAGCATCACAAATGGATAGGTAGAGGCGGACCAATTCCATGGCCTGCATGATCCCCTGACCTCGATTCTTTGGATTTTTATCTTTTGAGAGCACCTTAAACCATTAGTTTTTGAAGCAGACATCCCTGATGAAGAAGCTATTAATCTGTTAGTCATGGAAACTTGCGAAATCATACGACACCGACTGGGAGTGTTTGACATTCCATGCTTCGACGAGTACATGCGTGTCTAGACGTAAGAGGAGAAAATTTGAATCATTGCTATATGTGGTCTTTGTGTGGAACACCTCCAAACAAGCTGAAAACGTCGAAAATAGAATAATGCGTCACTTTAAAATATTTTAATTAATAGCATTTTGAGCCTCAATAAATCGAGAACGAAGGTTTTTGGAACATGTGTTTTTATGAACATTTTTTTTTATATAAAAACTGTCCCCAAACTTTGTAAAAACATTTTTGAATCGCCCTTTATTTGACTAACAAACACCTTACAAATTATAATATGCACGGTTTTCTTTCTTCCTTCTTTTGAATGTATAGTACTACTATGGACATTTGTTTAACAGTCCTCTCACCTAAATTTGTATGAATGTCGCTCTTGACTAAAATAGATACTTTTCAACAAATACAAGTTTATCAATACAGTAATATTGGAGCTCTATTATGCGCGTGCTTGCAAAAAGATAAAGCGAACAGATAGAGCTGAAGTAGCCGCTGCGAAATAATTTGTTTGTGTGCGTACGCACGCCTTTGTGTGTGTGTGTGTGTGTGTGTGTGTGTGTGTGTGTGTGTGTGTGTGTGTGAATGTGAGAGAGAATTTTACTAACAATTCTCGTCTATTACTCCATCTAAAGCCTACACTAAGAATATTAGGGGAAGTTGCTTCGGAAATGAGGGGTAGGAAAACGTTTATTAGGGAAAACTTACTATGAAGTTGTTTAATAAAATGAATTGGAATAAATAGTGAAATCAACTTTACGTTTTAAAATTTGTTACTTCTATTTATTCTCGTCTAACTTTTAATTGGCATAACTGCAGGATTGGTGAGTTTAAAATGTAGCCACTTTTCGTTGACAAAACATTTATTGTTGATACTTCTCTTAACGAGTTCCTCAGTTGTAAACACACAATGACAACGAATTTCCCAAAATGCGTAATTTTTCGTCGACAAAATGTCTATTAATGAATTTTTGATAATGTTGTGTAAATATTTCTTCCCGTGTCTACATATTCCTAAATCATTGTGAGAATATTATGGGTAGATTGCGTTGCTTTTCAAATATTTCTGAAATACTTTATTAAAAATGCATTTTGTATAGAACGAGAGTAATGTTGAAGAAAGTCCAACAATGCCTTTAAATGGAGGTTTGCAAAGTCAGAGATCTATAAGCACAGCCCAGAGCGAGGATTGCTTCAGGATGACAAATGAATCCTTACAAACTTTGTGCAGATGGTAAGAAGGTATGATCAGATTTAGTTTGCCAACTTAGTTTCCTTTCACTACCGGTATTTTTGTCTTTGTCGTTCTAAGTGCAGCTTAGAACTCTTTCTCTGAAGCGATTATTTGTTTTCGAACAAACACAGCTGCGCCACATTTATAAGCTATTTATTTTCCTTCTCACTCGCGATGACATTGGAATTTTGTTTTGTTCTTGAAGGTGTCTAAAAGGTGATAGTATACAACTTGTCGGAGTTATATCTCTTCAAGAGACATCTTTAGCGAGAAGCATATGATAAAGCATTGACGCTGAAGACATTCTTTTACACCTAAATCAGCTTGAGATAGAATTCAACAACCGAATATATGTAGTTCCTGGATGCAGGGGTAGGTCTCTCGTTCAACGCTGTGTTTCAGAGCATGAGTTTTCCGAGTATAACAAATTGTTTTGCCTCTGTAGTCGAGCCATTTCATGTATTGCATCTAAAAATTCAAAATGAAGATTGAAGATTTCATCACATATAAAGTTTAGAGAGGTATATGTGTTTTGCACATCTGCAAAACTTCTCGTCTATATCACAATTAGCATTTGAACGTTCATCTACCGCCTGTTGCCTGCACTCTCCACACATTGCTCGCTTTTAGATTAACTCAAGCGGTCTCTCAGGTTTTAGGTATAGGTTATACAACGGAGGGGATATCTCGCGCCCCATGATCATACATATCAATGTCGATATCATCACCAAGAGTTGAAGTGAAGGAAACACAGGAGGCTACAGCTTCCAGACGGGCACAGAGGCGCGCAGAAATCTCCAACAGTTCCTAGCTCGCAGATAACCCTTACTACTGGAATAGTCCAGAAAGGTCGCTGAGCAATACTTACAAAGAGGCAGCCAACTAGGAGTATCATTTCCTTGAGCAAGCACCCTTGTCATCTATCCAACAGCACCTGACGCCACGAAGCACACCGAGAAAAGTGAAAAGGAAATCGTGATAGAAGAGATATACTCCAGCATAAGTCTGCAACATTACATTTTGACTTCTTGTTTCCTGTATCAGAGCGTATATTCCAAATTTATTCTTTTATTGCAATTCAAAATACATCATTTTGCTACAATTAATCTAGTCAGAATTGGCAAGTAGATGGGAATTGAACCTGGCGGCGCCCTTTTACTCTTGCCAGATGGACACTGTCATGAAATGTTCAAATGTGAGACAGAAATTCTGAGTAGAAAGAACTATGTACGGCTTCGTTAGAGCCATTAACGGCGCTGAATGTTGTGCATAAAACCAAATGCCCTGTACCTGACTGACATTAGTATAAAAATACATTTCAAAGTGAAGATTCTCTGAATTAAACTATCATACCTCTAGTTGTATTACGCTGAATATCTCTACTTTTTTGCGCACTATGTTGGCAATTCATTTACAACATTGAATGCAGCAAATGGTTCCTTAACATTCCATTCAATTAAAACTAAGCTGAGAAAAAGTTAAAAGTTGAGGCATTCAGAAGAAATATTCACAAAGATGACAAATATTCAGGACCCAAAGCGTTCTATTCCTCAAGATAATCAATATTGTTAATCAAACGATTAGATATTAGGTAAAACTACAACATTTTTCTACGACATAAGTTAATTTTTGAAACAAGGGGCATTAAACCCTGAGCACATTATAAAACTAACACCAAATCTTTTAAAAAATCCAACTATGTAGGGTATATTATTATTCATCGCTTCCACGTATTATCTGTTTACTATGCTAGTCTCTAGTACCTATGGTTGCGGATTTAATCCCGACGTAAGAATTTTTGGTACGACTTCCTTCGGAAGAGAAGTAAAACCGTCGGTTTTATGTCATGTTTATTTGTACCTAACAGAAACCCATACGTCGAAAGAAAAGTTTCGGGGTAAAATTCCAGCGTTTTCACGTCCGATAGTCGTGATTTAATTTCATGGTGCCATCTATGGACGAAAAACTGATACTTCGTCACCATGCGCACATAGTATAAGCTCGTGAGACGAAATAAGAGCAAAATCTTAAGTTGCGCAGTGGCAATTCTTTACGTGAAGGGCTAATGGTGCGAGAAGTTGCGCCAACATGTATGCGCAGAAGTGGTAACATTTTTGTCCACGAAGGAGTGAAGTACACGCTAGCGTTTATTTTTTAGTGCGACATTCTTTAGCAAATAAATTCTAGCAGATTATTGTTAACTTGGAAGAAGTCAGCAATGCTGAGGTTATCAGTAGTCATGAATGCTGGTTATGCAATTAGGGGATTGAGGAGCTGTGGAAACATGTGGTGAGACAATAATATTGCTTATTGTTTGGTTATGTTTGTGGTTGCCAAATCATTGTGTGATAAGCTGGATCGCAACCAAAACTAAACATATCGACATTCCTTCAAGCAAAATACTCCGTCTCACGCTCCATATATTGCTGATAACATATTATGTATAATTAAAAATCTCATGTGTTCCATTCACATGACTTTCTCAACACCGCTGCAACAAATTGTTAAAAAGCTTATATTTCTATTTACTTCATGCTAATCAGTAAACAATTAGCAGAAATATGCATATTACTTGCTTTCTTGTAAGTAGAAGCGAAATAAGGGACAACCGTAGGTTAAAGTGATAATCAAAAGCTGGTTGCTATGTCACTGAAGTTCCTTTGTTTGTATGGACAGGACTTGACAAATTCCTGTATGAGAAAAGTATAAGTTTTTCATAGCAGAAACCAAAAATAAGGAATGTTTAAAAAAAATGTATATAACATAAATTGTGTGTTTAACGTGCTTTACATTTCATGTGCAGTAAGTTTTTGTCCATCTCTTACGGTTTTGCACTTATGCGAAATTGAGTAAAATTCATCCAGAATAAACTACTACTCAGAGGCTATTCCCAGAAAATTCAAAATATACATTTTATTTGTCAGGTAAATATCTTTAATATACAAAATTTTAATCAAAATCGTTAGAGCCATTTTTGAGAATCAAAATTTTCGAAAAAAAGTTCCAATTAAAGGGTAGTTGGGGGTGGGGGGATTTTTCTCAAAATCTTCGTGTCGCATCCCTGGAATATACTAAACTTAAATACCAAGTTTGGTATCTTTTTTGAGTTACCGTGTTCACGGACACACGGACACACACACACGCGGACCTTTTTCCGAAAATACTTTATTTGGATACAGGGGACCCTAAAACATATATTTCCGGTGAAATCTCGGTCTCAATTTTTTTGGTGGAGTGCAATACCTTCTCTATATACTATGTACACAGTAGTATAGAGAAAGTAAAAATTGGTTTTATAGCAAAGAGATTTCGCTATAGCTATGGATATGTGCCAACCATTACTTTCATGAGAACTGCAATTGTTTAACGCTGCGTCTGTTGTAGCTGTATTTAGTCATTCGCGCCAAGTTGACATCTGTATTCCCACTCCCAATCGTTGCAGATAGGGAGAGAAGTAAAACAACTTCCGCTATGCGCAAGATTTGTTCACGTCTCACCTCGGTATCTTTAGCGAAATCGTGAATTAGAAATTTCACCTAGCCTATGAAAACACCGTTAGGAGTTCCAAATATGCCTTAATGGCTTAATGAAACATTGTATCACAAATTATAATGTTCTTTCCACTAATTTGACTGCAAGAATTCTAAAGTGGCTGCCAAAATATTCTGAAGTCACTATTGAAGAACTTGCAGAAATGCTAAGCAAACCGAAGAAATGACGAAGCAGAAGAACATTAATATGATAGGTGTGTCATAATGACTGGCATTTTATAAATAGTGTAGAAGGTTCAAAGAACTTAGAACCAGTATTATTTTATAATTAATAGTTTAGGAGACTACTTACTTTGACATTGTAGACTATGTACTAAACTCAAAATGTTTCTCGCTGGCTTGATAAGAGTAGTATGAAATCTTATATGCCAATTTCATCCCTATTAATTTGAATAATAATAATAATAATAATAATAATAATAATAATAATAATAATAATAATAATAATAATAATAATGGGAGAAACGTGTGTGCCTCACATTCATGAGGTCCCAGTTTAAATCTCGGTTATGTTGAATACACAGGGATAAGGTTATTCTGGGGATTTCCGTTAACCTGAGAAGACTAATTTCATGTAAATTAAGCTCCATGGATCCTGGGTCCATTTGGTCATCATTTCGCCGATTTTATCCATCTTCCTACCAGCTTTAAGTACGTTAAAATGACAAAAAGTATATAAATAAAATAAAAAACCGTAATATTTTACAATTACATGACTCTATTTACCTATTCCGCAATAAATAATTCTTACGAAAGATTCTTTCAACCTCATGCATTAGCAGAAAATGTTTTTACTTCATATTTTTGTAGCTACAAAGTAAGTATATGAATGTACTAATAGCCTAAAGTGGTGGCCAAGTCTTTTAAGAGCTCATCGCTATTTGTATGAATAGGATAGGGGGAAAAGATAATGACAACCTTTCAATTTGAGAAAAGTATAAGTATTGCGAGATTTAAACCAAAACAAGGAATATCTCGGAAATGGTTAACCACACAAAATACATATTGAACATAAAATGTGTGTTTTAACAATGTCTAAATTTTTTGAAGTAACAGTTTACCTACTCTTGCTGTATACCATTTATGCTAAAATCGTTCAGAATAAGGAAAAATATTCTCTAAAAATTAATGATATTCTTACCATTTGTGGTTTTAATATATGATATTTTAATCAAAATCGTTAGCCATTTTTGAAAAAATCGACAATTCCGTAAAGGGTAACTTGGGGTGGGTAGATTTTCCTGAAAATCTTCGTGATGCATCCTTAGAAGATAGTGAACTTAAATACAAAGTTTATTTAACCAACTTTACTTTTTGAATAATACTGTCACAGGCTGGCACATAATTCACTCCAATAGTGCCTCTTTTGGATTTAGAGATCCTCAAATGATGTATTTCGGATGAAATCAGGAAATAAAATTTTAGTGTGCAATGCAATGTCTTCTCTGCAATTGGACGTGGTAGAGAAAGTAAAGAAATGGTATCAGGAAATTTTTTTCCTTAAACTAAACATTGCAGAATCTGTAGGTAAGTGGAATGTGAAATATCTGTTGTTTTCAAATAAGATTAAAATAAAATTACAAAATCTCTTTATAAAACCAATATATTTAATTTGATTATTTTGATAGGATACGCTTTATTACTTTTTCAATAAGTACTATGTACATATTTGTAGTTAAATTTGTAACGAAAACCTTTCACATATATATTTTCATACAGCATGAAATACAGTGTTATTACAATATTAACCAAGTTAAGGAGCCTATTGTTTATTTTATTAATGGTAATTATTTTGTTCAATGATGAACCTTGATGCTTTTATTGTGGGAACAGTAAGAATACAGGGCAGTGTAATCGTAAAGTAAACCCCCCCAAAAAAAGGCCCTTATTTTGTGATATGTGATGAAACAGGGCACTACACATGCCAAGTGAAATGTCCAAACTCTTGGAATCCACCAACCCAAACCAGAGAAATAACCACAACCATAATCCAACCACATGATACAGCACAAAATAATCCAGAATATCTCAAATGAATGGCACATGAAGAAGCCTCAAATTGAAGAAAGTATGAAACCCCCTCTCTCCTGAAGAAACAACTGAATAACTAAAGGACATGACCAAAATCACTGAGGAAAACATGAACATCATACAAGCACAGGTTAAGAAAGTACAGTGATTGAAAGACTAATTGATAGCTTAGTGGAACAAATGATGAAAACAATAATCACCACAGCCTATGACATTGCCGCACCAGACTGTAGGCAACAAATGCTGAGAAACTTCCCAGAAACTACAAAAAGAACATTAAGGAGAACTGTGTACAACTACAAAGATGGTGGACAACTCAGTGGCACAAAGCAAGCACAAATGAACAAAATAATTGAAAGATCAAGGTCAATGAATAATAGTAGATGGCAACCGTCAAACAGACTTCATAGCGATATAAAAATATTGCATATCAACATAAATGGAATAAACAAGAAACATACAAAACTCCAACAAATGATAACAAGCCAAGAACCGGACATAATCACTGTTAACGAAACTAAACTCAAACCGTATAGGAAAATATTTATAACACAATATACATGCTATTGAAAAGACCGCACACTAGCAATAGGTAGTGGAGTAATGATACTTGCTCGGAAAGAAATAAATCTGAAAGAAATTCAGCTACCCATAGAATTTAGCGAAGATGAAACAATTGTCATCCAAATAGAAACAACAACACACTATACATTGCAACTGTGTACGTCCCAGGAAATATATCCATCAATTTAATCACACTCGTGCAATATCAGTACAAAAACCTAATTATCCTCGGCGACTTGAGCAATTGGTGAACGAGTATACCAACCAAAACGGGGAGAGTCTTAAAAGACTGTTAAAGAATTCACCACTTAGCATCGCATATATCCTAGGACCCACCAGAATAGATTCAGGAAAAACGATGGACATCGTCCCGGACAAAATTCTAGCAATACCATCAATCCAGAACAAAATTACGAACAATACCATAGAAGCCCCAATAAATATGGATCACCTACCCATCATCGTAGCAATCTCCAAAGCAACATGTAACCAAAAAACCCTTTCAATGAAAATATTTGACTATACAAACGCAATTTGGAATAAATACACCAAACATATAAGAAACCACATGTAACCAATACAGGATCCAGAAATAACTGACCAAATTGATTCCACAGCAGAAGAAATAACATATGAAACTAAAAACGCCAGAAACAACAATATCCTACAGAAAACAAACACCAGTCGATTCAGCAGACCACTACCAAAAGAAATCCTAATGAAGGATTCTGACAAAACATAAAATCACATGACCCAACTATCAAGACTATACTAAACCATCTAACACATGAAGTAAAAAACGAAATAAATCAACACAAATCGGATAAACGGGGACAAGCATTAAAAGAAATTATAAACGCCAAGTCAAGAGAACCAAGGCAATTCTAGAAATTCATCAAAAGCATTAAGAACAAAAAGCAATTCATTTACCTGATAAAAGTAAATAATAACATCCACACAACAGAAGAAAAACTAGACGCTTTCGGAACACGCTACGAAACAATATTCCAAACACCTGACGAACCTACATTTTATAAAATGCATTCTGCAGAAATCATGAGCTACCTCATTGAGAACAAAGAAATCTTCATACCACACCTTCAGGTACCGGCACTTAACTCACAAGAGGAAACAGACAAACCAACTGAAACTAAAAACTATATTAGGATCGTCAAAACCTTGGCAAATCCGCACCTGGACCCGGCTCAATAACCTACAAAATGCTGAAAAACATAGAACAAATGATGAAGAAAATAATAATCACAAGGACTACAATATTATCCTATTAACCAATTTATATTTTGAGGCATAGTTATAATTGTAAAATTTTAAACAATATAATACTGAACTAGTTACCCTCTCTAGAAAGGAGAAATCTGGGAAACCAAACATAAACCATTAAAACTACAGACTGATATCACTCACCAATACATTATCAAATAATTAGAGAATGTCATTACAAAACGCCTAAGCTTATTATACTAACGAGGATAATAAGCTATTACCAGAAACAGAAGCCGGCTTCCGAACAATAATAAGAATACAAAACCAATTACTAAGGGTTATCTCCGAAATAAAAGATAAAACCAATAGAGGACTACAGTCCTTGACACCCAGAACGCCTTTCATCGCTTCTGGATAGAAGGTCTATTATATAAAATGAAAAGAATGACAATATCTGAAACAATAGTGCGATGGACGGCTAGCTTCCTATCCAATAGAACAACACAAATCAAAATCAACAGCAAACTCTCTACACCTTTAAAACTTCAAACAGGAACACCTCAAGGCACTGCCATGTCAGGATTACTATATATCTATTATACACCTCAACCAATACACACTAATATCCAACTAGCACAATATACCGACGATACTGTTTACTGGAGCTCTGCTGGAAAATACAAAGATGACAAAAATAAATTATAAAACAACTCCAAATATACCAAAATTGGGAAAACAAATGGAAAATTAAAATAAATCCAACAAAATCGCAAGCTATAATATTTAGGACACAACATAAAGAAAAACATAAAAAAACAAAAAAAAAAAAAACAACAGAAATCAAATACAGAAATCAATCTATACCACTGAAACCGAAAATAAAATATCTTGGAGTCACCTTAAGTGACAAAATGTCAACAACACACTACCACCAAAAATTAAAGAAGCCAAAACTGCTACATCATACCTCAAATTCCTATCCAAAATTGATACAGGAGGACTTCAACCTAAAATATTAATACACATATATAAAACAATAAAACCCATCCTTACATACACAGCAATAGCACTATTCCCGATAACATCAACATCCGTAATAGCAAGAATAATACAATACGAAAGAAAATGCCTATGTATAGCAATAAAACGACCTCCTTAGTCTTCACACAAAGAAATCTACGGAACAGCAAAATCTTTAACTATAGAGAAAACCGTAAAAAATGACAACCAAATATCTTGATACTGCAAACAACCACTCTTACAGAAAACAAATCATCCAGAAAGCAAACGAATATAAAGAACAACCACAAAAAAAAAAACAAAAAAAAAAACAAAAAAAACTCGTGATCCCTCAATCAAGACCATACTCAAATCATACAACAGAGAAAAAAAAATAAAGACAAACAAGAAATACAAGATCACATCCAACAACTCCTAATATAACCATGATTACTTAAAGATAACTAACTCTAAGCCATGCTTATGTCATTATTACCCAAATTATTATGTGATGCCAAAATCCTTGTCCATAATAAAAATAAATATAAATAAAAAAGTCTACTTTCCTTGCCATATAGATTAAACATAAATAAATGAAAAGGCACGATGCATAAACACTGCCATTAATAATAAACCAAATAATAAAATTGGCTGAAGAGGGCAAAATAAGCACTAAGGCAGCCATGGGAGTGAAATAAACTCCCAAAAACCTCTTGTTGCTTGCGGTAACTTTGTTCTCAGCCTTCACAGCGACAGCATGGGAGTAAAACGCCGCAAGCCCACCGCAGTCGCCCAAGAGCAGATGGAGGAGCCGCTGGAGACCGACACCGCCATCGCCGACCCAGTTCCCAAGGTCACGGCCACCGCCAAGTCCCAGACATCCATCCCGGGCAGTCACGCTGCTTAATTCGCTGCAGAAACAGTACAAGCCTCGCAGCCGCACCACACCTCCTCGGCCGTCACATCGCCTAGATCACCCACAGCTAGACCTCTTTTCGCTGCCGCACTTCTGCGCAGTAGTGCGCGGAGTTCACCGGCAATCACCGGATGGATTACTCTTCAACGCCAGCTGTCTTCGTTGGCCTTCACCGATGAAGGCTACACAAATCCACTCAGCGAGAGGACCATCGCCGCTGGTACGGCTGGAGTTGTGGGACAAGACGGACTACCTTGGCCAATGGACTGCTTGTCCTCGGGCAGGTACTCACGGTTGAGCACGGCCGAAGCGTCCACATATTCTCGTATCGCCGGTGCTTCAGTAAGGCCACTCCTCTGACAGCTGCACAGAATCCACCGATGCCACCTCTGTGGTGCCGGTTGCCTCATAGCCACCTGCACCTACCACAAATTGACTCGCCGCCCCCTGTACTGTGCTACTTGCTGCAGTGAAGGTCACTACAAGGACCAAGCGGTGTGCCCGCTACATCCTCGTAGACAGATGCCAGCCATTCACCTGCCACACGACGTGTCAGTACAACCAGCTGCACAGCCACCTTCGCCACTTCCTCGCCGACACAAGACACACCGCAGACTTCCACACTGGCAACCCTTCAAGCCAACATGACAGCCTAAACAGTTGAACTCCAGCAACTATGACAAACGTTGAAGACCATCGCCGTTCGCATTACCACATGGCAGGAAGCCCTGACCCGTGCTCTGGAGGAACTTCAGGAAACTTCTCGCAGTCTCCAAGTATCACTACCAGCAGAATTACATCGGGAGAACGCCGCCTTATGAGACCAATTCAACAAGAGACTCGAGAAGGTGGTGGACTACATAAATATTTTTTTTTGGTAGTGTTTAACACCCATAAATAATTCACGGATCTACAAGGTCCACAAGCTATTCAATGCTATGCTACAACAGCAGACACGTGGCTTAACCATGTGCCTTCAAGACATGACACAACTACTGACAGAATCTATACATCACCGTCCTAACATGCTACGGTTTGGAGCTTCACCGGCAACGCCGCCCAGAACCTACTTGGGACAGGCTCCACGCCCGCATAATATTCCATTATGGAAAAGTAAACAAATCACCTCATTTTTATAGGTCTCTGTCAGGGCATTGCGCCATGGCGTCTACCTGCTCCCCACGAACGTTTTTGTTTTAATCATCACCCATAAATACTAGGTTTGCTACGGCGGTATGTGGTTTACTACCTAAAAATTCCCCAACAAAAAGTGATCACCACAGTATTAAATCCTTTCTCACCTCATTCTTCAGCCTTTTCCACACACTCAAACACCTGTTATCCTTTATACCTTTATTCCTGCCCCCTCCCCCCAAATAACAAATTGCGTTGCCAGTGGCCCATGAAAGAAGCTCAACATAAGCTGCTGCAAAAGTCAGCAGAAAGCAGTATAAGAATGTCGCCTTCTACACCGGAAACCATAACTTCAATGTATTTGAATAGGTTTGTAGTTTTATTTTGTGTTCACACTCTTGAGTTTTGTTTTAATATTACTTATTTTGTGTCTTACAAAATTTAGTACGGTCTGTGGAACCGTGTGATTTATGAAGATCAGTGTATGTGTGCTGGTACTCAAATAAATACACATTCGAAGTAAGAGACATAATTATAGCAATTATTCTACCAATCATGAATCTATAATAGCTATGAAAGGGGGAATGCATATTTGAAACGCAAAATGTTGTATTCTGCCACAGTACTAGATACTTCTCCCAGAAAATTCAAAATATACATTTGATTAATGCTGAGTGAAGATGCTGTGGTATTCTAGTTGTAGCTCTCGAATTACAGCGACCGAGGTCTTGAGGGACCCCGGCCGGGAAAGGCGTTCGGTGCTATCCATATAGGTCAGCGGATCTGCGAAGCGATTCTTAATATGTGCCAGTGTGCGCTGGACGGACGCAAGAATCTCGCCGTCGTGTCTGCCGCTGTTGTGTCCTGTAGCTTGGCCTCCACTTCCGCGAGGCACCCATTGGTCTCTCTCCGAAGCTTCTCGAGACGAAGGCCAAGATCCTGTGATGCCGTCTTGATGGCGGTGTGAATGCTGGTGTCCTGCAGGAAGATGTTTTCTGTATCCAACGGTGTGAGTAATAGGATCTGATGATGAGTGTCAGCGTTGGTTGTGGCTTTTCCTTTGTTGCCTACTCCGAGGATACAGGGGCCATTAATCTTACCCTTTAAAGAGTATGTTCCCGGAACAAGTGACGTAGAAGCGGCATTGACGGCGTAGGTCTTGATGGAGGCAAGCTACTGTGAGCGAGCAGTAGTGACATTTGGGTGTGGAGGTGCAGGCCTTCGCTGTATGCCCATAGGTACAGCAACGGCAGCAGGGAGCCGTTCATTTGCCTCTGCTGGCCTCAATGCGCAACTTCTGTCCTAACATGAGCAGGTGCGACGCTAAGGACGCTTCAGCATCTGATGCAAATACCAGGTGGAGGTGGATAAGCGGAGAAGGGCCCCAGAAAGACGAGATATGGATGACTCTCAATGTTGAGAGACAGATACGGCTTGTGGCATCCGCACGAATCGTGCCGGAAGGTCCCTGGGAACCCCGTATATGACCATTGTAATAACCGCTGAGACTATTAAGTGAGCTAGAATATTTTGTAGTGTACTGTGTCCTGCGGCCATATAAGAAAAGTATCTCTATATCTGAAGAGACGTTTAGTTCTTTGAAACGTCGGAATCTATAACCTTCGCCACCTGGCTGGAAGCCCGAGAACATTTCAGGTAAAATAAGCATGCAGGCTAGAATTTGAAAATGGCAACAGTGTTATTGCTATTTTCTCTAACTGGTACACTTTTCAGCCAGCTATTTTGTATAATGTGAATTTTTCAAATTTTATAGATGCGGTATCTATAGTTATGTTCTGCTTTCTTTGCACATAGGTAGATATTGCATAATATTTTCTACTTCATAGCAAAAGTCAACTTCCAGTAATAGAACCAATTATTAAACATTGCGTAAACTCCCTTTATTAATCACAACACTCATTGCTACCTGAGTAGAAAATAAATGCATTGGGAATTGTAGCTTCCCCAATAGGTTTTCGTCAAACTTTCAAAAGTTCTTACATAATTTATTCTTATCGTAGTCAAGACAGTCACAAACACCCCAGAAATAAAACCTTTGTCTTAAACGTTTTCAGAAAAAAGACAACGGAAAACAAACCCTTTCCTTAGACAAAAACTGCATCCTATCTATGGTAGGAAAAGATAAAAGAAGACAAATGCTGTTTGAATCTTTCCAGCGGTTATTGGAAATCTGCTTCTGAATGGGTTGGTTTCTTCAACATTAGATTTGATTATTTCTCTTCCATTTCCAGAAAATGTTCAATGCTAAAGGAAAAATAAAAAAGTGACCCATTAGATATTATCAGAACCGAGGAGAAAAATATACGGCATGATATCGTTCTTGATAAATAGAAATTTCGCCCAGAGAATATAAACGAATATTGTTAATGTATGTCATTTAAACATTATTATTATTTTGTAGACGAATTGAATAATTAAATAAAATAGGGAAAGCGGCGTACTACAGGAGTCTCATAAACATGAAGTTTCCTTTTTCCTCCGAAAGAAGGGCCAAAGGGGGGAGAGTATAAAAACAATATCTTTTAAAAGAGCTTCTGTTTCATTTGCAACGCTGTAATTTGTACTTTCTCTATTATGTATAATATGTAAGGGAATATTGTATTCCACCCGAAAACTCGAAATCGATATTTCATAGGAAATGTATTTTGAGTATCCTAAATACAAATAATCATTCTTAGAACAAATGAAAGACACTCCGTGCGTGTCCGTGTATCTGTGAGCAGCATAGCTCAAAACGTTTCAACACTTTCTTACAGAAAGAGATTTTCAAGTACATAATGACATGATTAGCGTTTGCTCTACTGGGAGACATGCTATCTAGATAGTGTGCTTAAAGCTGATAGTTGTATTAACTTTCATTTTTCTTTCTTACCTTCTTCTGTGGATGGTGTGGATGACCTTAAAGCTTACTACAGTTTTATTTATTGAAATTTTCCTTGAAAGTAAACTTTAAATTCTTAGAAAATTTACACAAGTTCGGCATTCATTTCGCAGCTAGAGGAAACAACGACAAACCCTTTTATGGTTGGAAAGAGTAAGAATTTTATCTTTAATAACTTCCGAATGATAGCTTTAGCTGTACAACTTTTGCTCGGCTTTTAAATATTTACTTTTCATTATTAAGAATGTTAGATCTTACATAGGAATTCTGTAAAATGTTATAGAGTTTGAAAAACATTGCGTTATGGGAGTGAAATTTATATGTATTTATATACAACGTTTAATATTTTGTTGAAATTAATTTGTAACGGATCAAGGGCAGACAACGGAAAGGCATATCTCGTGCACTATGACCTAAGCAGAAGCAGGATGGTTGGAACCGCAGGCAGACAGGCACAGAGATGCATGGAAGTCTATTATTTTAAAGTCCGATGACCCGTACCACTACTGCAGCCTCCAGAACCATGCGATCGGTAGCCCTCAACTGTTCACGAGGAACATTCTTTGCATTGAGCATGCAACCGTGTAACTTCCAGCACCGACATTCACTAAGAACCTAAAAGCACGAATGAAAGATGAAAAGGAAGCGAAACAAAGAGGAATCACAGAAAGTAAACCATCGTAGGTCAGAAACCACTCCAGCATTAACCTGCGAGCCCCGGGGAAGCTATGAGAAAACTATTAGTCAGAATGGGCAGCCACCGAGGATCGATCCCGAGACCTCCCGAATATGATTCGCATGGGTTACCGCGTCATTACTACCTCGCTGTAGATACTAAACATCATACCAAGTAATATTTATACATAACATAAGATATTACTTTATGCTATCGCATACGCACTATTCCTGTGTAACGTGAATTCCCATTTTGAGGACGTCGGGACAAGTTTACTTGTATACAAGCAAATTTCAAGGAACTTGCCACTCTCTCCGTGCCTCAATCTTATTAATTTCCGGGGTCACCGCAAGTTGGTGCTCTGCGAAAGCTGTTAATTGCTCGAATGGTTGCACCTGTGATGCTATTTGAAATACCGCAAGATGTCATACTTAAATGGAAATTGTTGTTAGATGATATCAAGTTTTTTGCGAAAAGTCGACGTTCCTATTTTCGATCCTTCACCTTTAAAGCAGTTCCTTATTTGGCTCGTGAATTCTACTGCATTAAGGATTTTATTTTTCGTAAGAAAGCGTAATTAAATGCATTAACATGTTCAGAATCGATTCTACAGGAGGTTAGGGATATAACAGCACACGTTTCTATTAGTGATTTTGGACGGCGTGATGAATAACGCTACGTACATATTTGCTTCATTTGCGGACGAATAATTTGCTATTAGTATTATTTTTGATAGTGCTTAGCGCCCGGTTTTACTACGTGTGGCACCGCAGGCGATGCCACCGATGATACATGGAGTAAAGACGGAGCACCGGTGGAATGCGATGGCGGGAGAAACGGAGAACCCGGAGAAAACCCGCCCCTGAGCTGTTCACCAGAGATCCCACATGAGATCGCCTGGAAGCGAAGTTGAGTGTCAAGTGGTCTAACCACTCGGCCTTTTCTTGAAAACGCGGGATGACGATGTTGGGAGGCCTTACGCAGAGTGGGCAGGCCTCGTGAAAATGAATGTTGAGGTCATTACAAAAACGGTTCTTACTTGCCCAAGTATGCATTATTTGTATTATCTAAAACGTCCACTTTTATAGGGAAAGAAATGAGAATGGCAGTTTAAATACTTTTATTGGGGATTTAACACTTAAACTTGCATTTCTAATGCATTCATTGTTTATTTTGTGTGTAAATGAATTCTAATGCTTTCTGGAAAGCTAAAGACCCCTTCATGACCCAGCATTAGATATTGAAATCTGAACACGTCATAGCAAAACCAATGGTGTACATTAACAGGCATGGTTCATTTCACGGCTAGCTATGACCGTGTAGAAAACATCAGGTAGTAAATTACGTGATTTGTTTATTGCAAAACTGTTAACACAGTGAAACGGATAAATATTAAGGTACCAGTTATCAAAATATTCATACCTATACCTTTTAACAACCTGACCGTCTATTACATTTCGATCTATTAATTTATTTATTATTTATGATAAAATTATATAACCTACTGAATACCTTTTATAGTATGCATTGAAACAATTAGTAATATTATACGACCTGATAAATTGAAACATTGACTCAAGGGGACAAGGTAGTCTGAACAACGGAAATTATACCTTAAATGAGTTGAATTACCACTGCTTTTAAAATATTCAATTGTTTTTCAGGACATTTGTATGAATTATTCTCTAAGTTTTGACAATTATTTCAAATGATTGCATTAATAGCTTATTTTGATACCTGGATTTCACCAGAAATACACGTTTTAGGGTCTCATGTATAAAACTCGTTTTAGAAAAGGGTGCGCGGGTTTCCATGTGTCATGTGTCCGAGAGTCTGTGTACCGCTTTGACAGTATGTCCGTGTATCTATGAACACGGTAACTCAAAAACGAAAAGTTGGTAAAATACCAAACCTGGTATCTAAGTTTAGTATATTCTAAGGATGCAACACAAATTTTTTGAGAACATTTCCACCACCACAAACTACAATTTACATGGAAATATTTTCGAATATTTTGATCTTCTCAAAAATGGTTCACAATCTTGATTAAAATGCTGTAGCATATTAAAGACTTTACATGAAAAACAAAATATATGTCTTGAATTTTCTGGGAATAGCCTCGGAAGTCGTTTTGTTCTAGATGAATTTCGCCGAACTTTGCAAAACTGGTGAACCGCAAGAGATAGTAAGGAAATGTGGATCTTTTTAAAATGTACAATTTAAGTTATATACTTTGGTTTCGTAGACTTTATACTTTCTGAGATATTCTTTGCTTTTCGTTTCAGTTTTAAATGACTTAAAACTTTTCTCATACGGGAATTTGTCAATATCTGCCCAGGAAATAAAAAAGAACAAAAAACAAACAAGCAAACAAAAAACTAAAAACGTGAATTTCAATCACATAGAAATCAGCTTTTAAACGATTTAACTCGCTTCAGCCTAGTGTACTAGCTTGTTGTTTTTCTTATTCTAAGGAAATAAGTAATAAGACTATTTCTACTTATGCTTATATCGATTAGCATTAACTAGTTAGAAGAACAAGCTTTTTAACATTAATTTGTTACAGAGAGGTAGAGAAAGCATTGTGAATATAGCATGTCAGATTTTTTAAATTGTTTTATTCTACCTCGCTTTAACAACTTGATCATATCGCGATGGGGCTATCCAATAAGATAATTCGTTGGTGGTATGTGGTGCACAGTAGTGTTTTAAGGTTCATAGGTATAGCTGTTTTCCATCCATAGTCAGATGGCTAAATGCAGCTAGACTTTTACGCTCTCAACGTTTCACACCATATTGCTCCTTAGCTCCATGACAAGCAATTGGGGTTGATGAGATTGCATTTTCTAGTTCAGTTTTAGACTAAAACTCTTTTCTGAACCTTTTCTATTGGTTACGGAGACAATATGGCTAAGTGACAGGTGAACGTCAGGTTTCGAGATTTCGTTGAGGTTAGATTACGTTAAGTTAGGTGTATGTAAATGAACTGCATGGAAATAGGGGTAAAAATGGACTTTCTGAAAATCGGTTCTGCTTTCCAAAGCGAAATGCACAGTGTTCGTTCTGTATGCTTGTGCATGGGCAGCCATGTTGGTCAATCGACATATGGTAGAGTCAAATCTAAAACTGAACTATAATCTGCAATGCTGATTGGGTTGTGTGCCTATTTGTGGATAGATGGCAACGCAAGTGCAGTTACCTATATTTTCAGTTGTTGCTATTGTTTTAAACTGAAGGTATTGGTCGTCATATTTAAAACTCCAATCCGTTGTTTACCTTGGCACCACCAGAGGGGACCACTCGCCTTTCACCCAGGCGGCCCAGGTTCAATCCAGGCGACGGGGATTTGTGGTGGATAAAGCAGTGCAGGGGCGGGTTTTCTCCGGGTTCTCCGGTTTATCCCGCCATCCTATTCCCCCTGGTGCTCCATCTTCATTCCATGTGCCAAAAGTGTCGTCGCTATGGTACCAAAGTATTAAAAGCGGGCGTTAAACACGATAAAGAATAACCAAGAAGTGCTTTATAGTAGCTCTTCGAGCAATGTTTAAAGAAGATCGACGGACAACTTAAGAAACTATTTGGCATCGATAGAGTCCACTCTTTAACATATTAAATGAAGAGTTAAACATTAGAGAATTGTTTTCGATGGACTCCACAAAACTATCAAAAACAAAGAATTGAATGGTGCAAGAAAACTCTGGAAAAATTCCAAGACGCCGCTTGAAAGTTGTTTGTAATGTCGTTACTGGTGATGAATCTTAGAATTATTGTCAGATCCTGAAAAGAAAATTCACTCTGCTCTATGAATTTTTCAAACAGAGCCTAAGCTTACAAAAGTCCCAATTCGTAATGCTGCTAAGAAAATGGTTACTAAAACGGTTCTGTTGTTTGGAAGATAGACATACCCTACTGCCAAGCCATACACAAATTGCTGTTTACAGAACATTTTGCTAAGAACGGGAAAAAATGCTATATCATGATTGCGCATCATTGCACACAGCGAAACCAACAACCACTTTTGACTTTCCACCATACAGCTCTGACCTAGTACCTTGTAATTTCTTTTTATTTCAAAAAATTAAAAATAAAATGCTTGGGATCACTTTATCACCATTAGATGAAGCGATGGAACATTATAAAAATCTGGTTTCTCAAGTGCCTCAGGAAGAGTCTCGTCATTCCATCGACTAAAAATGTATTGATGATAAAATGGAATATATTGAGAAACAATAAAGTAATCTAAATTTTTTAAAAGCGGTAATTTTTTTATTTTATTAAAATCTTCAGCGACGCCCTCGAGGTGGTTCTCTGAAATTACTTCTTAGTTCGTTAACGTCCTCTGTAAACCTAGCTCGGTTCTTTTGTTTGTCCGTTAGCCGTGTGGTTGATTATAAAGGGAGGGAAATGCTCTCAGTTTATCCAACTACCCATAACTTTTGTTTGAACTTGCCCAGATATCTCTAATTTTTTTCCCCTTTTGAGATTATAATTTCTAGAAGGAGAAGATGGCATATAAAAGGTAAGCTAATCTCTCATTAATCAGCGTTCGATTCATTGTGTTTTGCTCTTTCACCGTTGGACACTTGATCGAGCGACCGGAAAAGAGAAAAGGTTAAGTTGAACGCTACGAATTGGGGTACTACACGCAAAAATACCAAATGTGTCTGAGAAAGGAGACAAAATCACCCTGTTGTTACGAGCGAAATTTGAACCCCACAACTGGAGGAATACTTTTAACATATTAGACGATAGAAGACTGTAAAATTCCGAATGGAAAATATGTAAACGCAATCCGGAGCAAAGGACGGAAATGAAATCCGAAAAATGGAGATGGAAACTGAAATGAAGACAGTAAAATCCGGGATGGAAGAGATGGAAACGGAAATAAAAAGTGTAAAAACAGAAATGAAGAACGAAGTGAACAGAATTAAATGTGAACTTTGCAATTGACTTGGTTAAATCTGAAATAAATACTGCTGTCAAAGGCTTGAAAGACGAAATTGTTAAGGATTTAGAAGAAGTCTTGGTGGCGGCAAATCTACGAGAATGAAGAACTGAAGACACTTCTGGTCCTGCTGGTAGAAAAGTTGGGCTAAACAAAAAACTGTCAAAGCGAATGAAAGCTGCATTTAACGGATATAATGTTAGCAAGAAACAGGCTCAAAAGAACGTTTAGCGCAGAGACTGCTATTGGTAGATACAAAATTAAACAAAAATCATATGTTTGAATAGTCATAGTCTTACTTAAAATACCACGAATTTACATAGCAAATCAAGGAGTATAATGTTCAGAAAACGGGAAAGCAAGAGTAACGGAATCATTTTATAAAGATTTACAAAAAAAATATCTAATTCTGCAAATAAAAACTGCTCCATATTCAAGTGTGGAGATTTGAAATTCTAGGAAATAGACTCATTAAAATATAATGGAAAAAAGTAATAAGTAGGATTTTATCAGAATTCTCTATTAAACAATATAGAATAATGAATTCACAGTTAAAGAAAAAGGAAGAATAAATATATATGCATAGATTTGCATGGATTAATACCGGATTATGACTAATAATAGTCGTTTTATGACATACTTAATGGGAAAAGTTCAATTAGTTAATCATGTAGGGGCTAAAACAAATGTATCGTTTAATACTTTATTTGCGACAATCTTGTGTATGCCGCTATCATATTATGCAAGCTATAAAGTGATAAAAGAGAGCATCTGCCGAGTGTTGTCATTGAATTTGAAGATAGTCATCTTATTTATTTTTATATTTGTAGTAAATACAATTTGTATTGGTTAAATTGTTTTTTCACACAAGCCATGTGTAGGACAGGAGTTGGATAGGTAGAGTCAGACTGAAAAATTCAATGTCATAGTCGGGATTTGAGCCACGGATCTCCCGGTCTCTAACCGGTTGCTCTACCACTGAGCTACCATGGCAACATACCGGCATAGCATTGACTTCTCATTTGACTTGCATGTGTCTCGGTAAACCACAAGGTGATGTCAAATTATTTTGAGATGATAACCCCAATGTTGTAAGTCCTTTAAGTTCCAGGATGCATAGTAAGGCCAACTATTATGTTAAAATTCGAAGGCTTTCACGGCCGGTGTTAGAATCACTTAAAGAAAACAAAACTGGGCTTGTAGGCCGTGGTCCACTGGGCTTCTCCCCTCGTTCCCCAGTCGTTTCGCCTGCGTTTGCGGCAGGCATCATCAGTGGCGTGGACATCTCCGTGGTCTCTCAGTAGCGATTGATTCTCTCAGAGTCGCTACTGAGAGACCACGGAGATGTACACGCCACTGATGATGCCTGCCGCTGACGCAGGCGAAACGTCTGGAGAACGAGGGGAGAAGCCCAGTGGACCACGGTCTACAAGCCCGGTTTTGTTATCTATAAGTGATTCCAACTATTATGGTCAGTTTGTATTGGTTTAGTTGCTTTTTACACAAGCCGTGTGTAGGACAGGAGTTGGATAGGTAGAGTCAGACTGCCATGGTAGCTTTTCAAATCCCTGCTAAGGCATTGAATTTTTCGGTCTGACTCTACCTACCTAAATATAATTTGTCGGCTGTTATCTGTGGCGCTCTAAAATGTTTAGCATATAGGAATAAAAAGAAGCTTCATTAAAATTCAGATTGCAAGAGGCAACAATACAAGCGTCCCTAGCCACGGTATGGTACCTACTGTAAAGTCTCTCTACCACAAGATTCCATGCTGTCAGGCATTGCTGTTGAACAATCAACGAAAAATTAGCGAAAACGGTAACATATGAACCCTTAAACGGTGTTGTGGAGTCTTTTAATATACCAGTAGAATTTTATAGAAATGGCACTTTGTCTATATGCTATTCTGACCTTCAACATTCCATGTACCTTCTCGGCAATGCAAAGTTAATTTGCAGCCAGAGTGGATGTATAGTGGTGCGATATGCTTTACCAGTGCATAAGCTGAAATATCAAGTGGTGCCTCAACAGTGTTTCATAAAAATGTCTACACCCGTGAAAGTTTGTGTAGTTTTGATAACTATTTAGCATTATTCTCCTCTTTTCAGTGGTATTATAACTTCTACCTCTCGTGGAAGTACTAATTTTCCTTACTTCGCAAAGAGTGTGTTAAGACTCACTAAAACAGGATGAGCGAAGTATTGGAAGTGATAGCGAAAATGAAACCAATTATAACCCAGTAAACGATCCCAATTGTAATTCTTGTACATGATACCGATTCAGAAAAAGAATATGATTTTGACAGTAATCATAATATTACAGCCAAAAATTACTTTGTGTGTATGAAAGTGGTTACAGAGTTGATGAATTGCAACCTGACATACGTAGGAGCATTGAGGAAGAATAATAAAGATTCATCGTCCGAATTCTAGCCACAAAGGAAACGAATTGTATGGATTTACAAATGATCGTACACTAATTTCTTATTCCCAAAAAAGGATAAAGCTGTAATTTTAGTTTATAGCATACATTACTCAAAAAGTATTGACTCTGAAAGCCGGAAATCATTTCCTTTTATAAAAATACTAAAAGGGGAGTAGATTCTCAGAAGTGTGTTACCTACAGCACAAGACGAACATGTAGATGGTCACTTACTATTTCCTGTGCTATACTGAACATAATTGGAGTAAATTCATACATAATACACACATCTTCAAGAAATACACCTGTATTTCTATTCGACTTCATAAAAACTTAGACAGCTTTCTGAAAAGTATCTCAGTAAAAGACTCCATCAATGACCAGCTTCCGAAAGAACTCCATTTAGTAATCTCCAGCATCTTCAAAAACACCTTGTCCTAAAGGGCAAATACTTGCTCAAGATTTAAAGAGGAGACGATGTGCATTGTGCCACTGAGAGGAAGAACAACCAGTATTGTGTCAATTGTGACTTCCCAGTCTGCCAAAAGTATCGCTCTGTAGTGTGTAGAGTGTGGAGAAGATGATAATGTCATGAATATTAGACACTTTTGAAACCAAACTAAAATATATTTAAATTGAAATGTTATTATATATAACGCAATTGCAACTATTTAATATAACAATTAATGTAATACTTTAAACTTTGGTTATAATTATCAGATTCATCTAAAACATTTAAAATGTTCATGTGCCATCGATTAATTTTCATTAGTAGGCGAGTTGAAGTAATATAGGAATGATTTATGTTTAGCATTCTCGTGAAAGGTATACATAGTTCCCAATAACATTATTTTTGCGCGTAAACTTGCCGATGTGAGTCGTATTCTTTTGTCATTCCATGTAACTTCCAAATATTTGAAAAGTTTAATTTTAATTATCATTCCTAGTTTACCGCATAATTATACAATTTTATTGCAGTGTTTGTGAAATGCTCCATTAATTCCTCTTACATTAGTGCAATTCACGTAAGAAAGCAGGTAGAAGTGGGTTAAACAATGTTTTAATTGATTGGCTTCTAAATATCGATGTTAGACTTATAAACGTCGCAATTTACAACGAAGGACTCATTCTATACGTTAAAAAAAAGTTTCATTTCTGTACTCTACTTGGTGCAGAAAACAAACTATTGTGTTTTTCTCAGCACTTGCGGCACACGAGGAAAGAATCCACAACTTTAGTGAGATGGTTGGATGTTTTCTTTTGACTTTTCCTCGCTGCAATACCTTAGGAAAGCGTCACTGCGAAAGAACTAATTAAGAACTAATTACAATGCACTCGGTCTTAACATTTGGAATTACTTGGTTTGTTTTCATATTCACTATCTTTTTAGAAAGGAAATAAGCATTTCCAAATATAATTTTTTTTTTATGATTATTGATTTATAACTTCGCAGTTGCACTGATAGGGAGAATGACGAGGAGTTTACAGAAAGTATTCAACAAACTCATAGTAAAATTGCATCTTAAATACATCGTTCTATTAAACAAAGTATGAGAAAAGATTTCAGAAATTCCAGTGTAAAATGTCCAGGTAAAGGCAATTAGTTAATTTATAAACCAATAATCATTTTCATAATCAATTCCGTTCGTGCAACATCCTTTTTATTGGCTTCTTCATTTTCATTTATTTGACCTCATCTCCATGTGCTTATCATTAAACTTTTAATACACTTGTATAAAACAACGATGCTTTTTGTTACCTATCATTTGTTTTCATTGATTCAATCAGATTTTTATATGTTTATTATTATCTAATAAATCGTGTATTGCGATACAAGTGTGAGAAGCTTTACTATTGTGGAATTGAGGAAAAGTTTGAAAAGACGAAATTAAGTTGAAATGAAATCGTATTAATATTAATTGAAATATAGTAATTAATGAATTAAATATTATTTGGATGCATTTTACTTCTGTGATAAAGAAACAGTTGTGTAGCTTTTCATTATTTATAAAAACAAGGTTTGTCGGCTTTGGAGGCATTTTTTAATACCCTAATTAGAATCTATTTTGCAATTTTATTATGGAGAAAGTTATAGTAGAGGTCAGGAAAATAGATGGAGCCCGGAGAGATGGATGTTATTAATTCCGGAGAAGTCTAAAGAAAGGTGCCAGTTGGTAGACAATACATTGGAAAATTTAAGGAACTGCTTTATTTACCGCACGTGTGCTTTTGTATTCATATCTTTTGTTTCTATAGCAACCGGGTTAGATGTGGGAAATTTAACTTGCGCCCAGTAACAACAATAGCGGTAAGTAGTAGAAAGTTATCACACCTTCCATAAATATTGTTTACTCTATATTTGATAAATATGTCGCTTTAAAACATTAACTCTCAACTTTCATTTTATTTTTGAGATTTTTATTGGTATTAACTTACATTTGTTAACTTCCTTTTCGAAGCAATCAATCCTGCATCAATTACAAGACATATTTTCAACATTTCGCTATACCATCCTTTGAATTTATTTTTTTTGAATAATTTCTTCTTCTTTATAATATTTTCCATTTATGGACTTTTTAGTCATAGACACACGAATTAACTGCATTTATTTCTTTCATATTGGTACTAACTTCTTTTCGCTATTTTAAACCGGAAATGCGCTTTAAACGAAGCCGGAATTAGACATGAAATATTTTTGCTTGTCTGATTTTTCGTTTCTGGATGGGCTATTCATAAACCAATAAATGAATACACACACCATATGAAATTAATACATCCTCTACTATACGTATGCGATAGACAAATATAATAGGCCCACTCTTTCGGCAGCATATTTCTCTCATTCTTAAACAGTAATGGCTGTTTGTATTTCTAATATTTTTGGGTAGAGTTTTAAAATAAAGCTCCAAAGGCTATGCGATTTTCAAAAATACACAACTCTCTGAAGAGGCTCTAAAGCATAACACTTGTTGCAAATTTTTCTAATGGCTCTGCACGCACAGCTACAAAACTTAACGGAGCGGTTTTGGCAAATAAAATCGTGGCTCATTTCTTTGCTTAGTTAACTCGGGAAAGGGATCTCTCCCGCATTATCACCTTCATTCCTTCCTTCCTCCGTTCTTTGTTATCAACTTCGAGCTGCACGTTGGAGATATGGCAGAGGGACGATTTGTTTCTCGACTCTACCGCAATTTGTTCCACTAATGATAAATCGTTTATTTTGACTGACCTACACCATTTTCGTAGAACCTTGTGGGATGTTTTATTCTTAGGGAAGTGTGGTGCTTGGTCATGTGCGATAGAAATGTTACATAGGTGTAATCATTATACATAGATTTTTAATCTATCGACCGTTTATAGATAAGAAAAACTATGTGCTTTATTGTACCCAAAAATTTGATATTAATATTTCACTCGATATAGACATTTAAGGACATATGAATCCAAAAATAGCTGTTTTAAAAAAGTTCCATGTGTATTTTGGCATGTGTGTGTTTCTTGAGCAGTAAAACAGAAATTCCGGATAAAAACAAAGTTGGTATTTAAAACCAGTGTTTTCTAAAAGTGCTATATGTATAAAAAGTTCTTAATCGAGAACTACCTTTTTAAAATTACATTTTTTTTGAAGGTGTTGTTTTTTAATAATTAAGATATTTTACGACAAAATATTTTGTCTAGTATTTTTTGCCATTAAATCCTATTTATTTAGAAGTAATTTTTATAACTTTCTATAGCGAGTAAATCATAAGATATGGATAAAACCTTTAAGATAAAAAATGCAAAGTACAGAATTATTTCAAGTAACCTTAATTCTAGAATCCCAATATCTATTTTATACGTTTGAGTTTTTATACCTGCCATTCTTAATAATGAACCATTCTTAATAATGAAGCAATGTCGCTAGTCAGTTGTTTTTGCGATGAAATGAGAATGGAATTTCAAATCTGGCATCTAGTGACATCTATGAATTCCTCTTTCAATACCCACCATGTACTTACAACGGAGTGTATAATGAAGTTATTTGTCCAAAGATTTTAATGGATGCAAAAGTAAGCTATCGTATGTATATTTTGTAATATTGTATAAAAAAAATCTGATGTGTTCCATTCACCTGACTTTCTCTACATC
The DNA here is from genome assembly GCA_030762935.1 of Hymenopus coronatus. Classification (NCBI taxonomy): domain Eukaryota; kingdom Metazoa; phylum Arthropoda; class Insecta; order Mantodea; family Hymenopodidae; genus Hymenopus; species Hymenopus coronatus. The sequence goes on from CM060897.1 coordinate 100,084,302, forward strand.
TCTGCAACAAAGTATTGTTAAAAAGCTAATGCTTCTATTTACTTCATGCTAATCGAGAACAAAGTTAGCAGAAATAGTATTATTACTGGATTCCTTGTAAGTAGAAGCGAAATAAGGGATTACCATAGGTTAAAGTGATACTCAAAAGCTGGTTGCTATGTGACTGAAATTCCTTTGTTTGTATGCATAGGGGTTGACAAATTCCTGTATGAGAAAAGTATGTTTTTCAGAGCTGAAACCAAAAACAAGGAATATCTCAAAAACGACTAATTTCTCGAAAAAAAGTAATTAACATAAATTGTGTATTTTAATGTGCTCTACAATTTTTGTGTGGGAAGTTTTTGTCTATCTCTTAGGGTTTAACAGTTATACAAAATTGGGTAAAATTCATCTAGAATGAAGTAATTTTCAGAGGCTATTCCCAGAAAATTCAAGATATGCATATTATTTGTGAGGTAGATATCTTTAATATAGGATATTTTAATCAAAATCGTTGGAGCCATTTTTGAGAAAGTCAAACTTTTCGAAAAAGCTCCATGTAAAGGTTAGCTGGGTGTGGGGGGAATTTTCTTGAAAATCTTCGTTTCGCATCCTTGGAAGATACCAATCTTAAATATCAATTTAGGTATATAACGGTATTTTCGTTTTTGAGCTATGCTGTCCACAGGCGCGCGCGCGCGCACACACACACACACTCGCGCGCGCGTACACACACGGACTTTTTTCCAGAAGTGATTTTTGGATTCAGGGGGAACCAAAACATGCATTTCTGGTGAAATCTAGTATCGAATTTTTGGGTGCATTACAATATCTTTTCTATACACTATGTACGTAGTATGTGTAGAGAAAGTAATAAATGGTTGGTTGGTACATTCCAGAAGTTCCACACTGCAGCACTTTTGTGCGTCAGATCCCAGGTATCGATGAGCGGTCGGTCCGCGGGAAAAGAGCCACCGTGGTGGATCCGTAACATAGTCCAAGCAGTTCATCAGTGCTAGGAGCCCACACCCTAGGTTTAACCGAACATACTTGGTCCTACAGACGGCTCCAACGCTATCCCTCCGCCTTGAGCTGTATTTCTAAATTTTTATTTATTTATTTTTTTTAAACTTATATTTTTATTTTTAAAATTTATATTTATAATTACATTAGCTTTAAGTTATCTGTAAATGATAATGAATATATAAATGTGAAGTTTAACAACTACTAAAATCTGGTATATTAGGTACCAGAGTTGTTATACAGATTTTTATATTATATTATTACTTTTTCTAAACCTATGTACATAGTGTATAGAGAAGGAATTGTAATGCACACAAAATTCGATATCGATATTTACCGTAAATACACGTTTTGGGTCACCCTGAATCCTTAAACAGCATTTTTGGAAAAAAAGGTTCGTGTATATCTGCCTGGGGACAGCATAGCTAAAAATATAAAAAGTCCGTTAAATACCAAAATTTGTTTATAAGTACAGTATCGTCCAAGGATGCGACACGAATATTTTCAATAAAATCTCCCCACCACAAACTACCCTTTACATGGGAAAAGTTTCGAAAATTTTGATTTTCTCAAAATTGGCTGAAACGATTTTGGTTAAAATATCGTATATTAAGGATATTTACCTGACAAATAAAATGTACACCTTGAGTTGTCTGGGAATAGCCTCTGAATATTACTTTCTTCTGGATGAATTTTACGGAATTTTGTAATACTGGCAAACGTAAGAGGTAGAGAATGACTTGCATAACAGAAAATGTAGATCTCTTTAAAACAAACAATTTATGTTATATAAATTTTTTTTCGTGGAGTGGGTCGTTTTTGAGACATTGCTTGTTATAGGTTTCCGCTTTATAAAACTTATACTTTTCTCATACAGGAATTTGTCAACTCCTGTCCATACAAGCAAAGGAACTTCAGTCACATAGCAACCAGCTTTTGGCTACTCCCTTATTTCACTTCTACTTGCTTGAAAGAAAGTAATGAGACTATTTCTGCTATTTTTTTCTCGATTAGTATAAAATAAAGAGAAACATAAGCCTTTTAACAATCATTTGTTGCAGAGACGTAGAGAAAGTCATACGAATGGAACACATCAGAGTTTATTTTTGTATATTTTCATTAACAAAGCGTATTCACAGCTACGGTAGTGCTCCACCGCCATAGTTTTCGCGGACAATTGCAACCCTGAAAGAGACCGGTTGGAACGGGATGGAGATGAAATGAAGGGACAGGAGGTTCTGGGAATGAAACCTCCCCAGAAATTGCTTAGTGATCCGGAAAAATACCTGAAAACTCCATGGGTCAGAGAGTTTGGCCGCGGCAATCGAACCCAGGACCTTATGAATACCTTTCCCAGACGAAACGCCTGAGCCGCCTGTCACCGTAAAAATAAACGGTAGTAAGTAGAGAAAATCCTGTGAATACAACTTATATCCATTAAGACATGCTACAAACGAAATGCATGCAACCCAACTACGCTATATCATTTTAAAAGTTATGGCAGCACTTTCTTTTAACACAGTTTCACTTCCTTGAAATGCTTACGTTTATGTAGCATCTTGTGACCAATGAAGTGTGTAAATGTGATGTCGGTCTTCCATAACCTTAAAAACGATATTAGCTTCGCTTTTAGTATTACTTGTTGTTATTGTTAAATCTACATAATATTTGGCTTTCTTTAATAATTTCATATTTACATTTGTCTGCGTTTTCACCTCCACCGTAGAAAATGGATTCTAGTATATCCAAATACTTCCACTCTTAACATAACCACAGACATTTTGTAAAAACCTGAAATGTTATACTCTTTAATACTCATATAAATCCACTATAAATAGTAGTGTTTATGTACAAAGTGAATTAAATTTAAATATACAATATGTCATTACACGTAAGCTGGGATAACAGCACTCATCTATTTGGCTTCGGTTGTTATAAGCTCACGCACGCGCGTCTGTGTGTGTGTGTGTGTGTGAGAGAGAGAGAGAGAGAGAGAGAGAGAGAGAGAGAGAGAGAGAAACATAGAATGCTTCGGAAATTGCTATTGTATGAAAAAGAAATATTTTACATAAATTGTATACTTTAGATGGATTATCTATTTTTCAAGTCGTAAGTTGTGAACATTTTATGCATATGAAGAATGGAGGTAAACAGTTTCTGTATTACGGGTTACTAAAAGAATTCAAGGTAAATATTTCGCCGTAACAATCTTTTAATCGTATTATACTATTTTAATCAACATCATTAGTTCTTTTTGTAAAACTAGAAAAAAGAAATAAACATATAATCTGCATAGTTAGTTGTCCCATAGTATTTGCTTCAACTATGCGTTTATCTTTATACCCATTGAGAGAGAGATACATAAACAACAGATATCTTTTACTTTCTCTTGCAGTTTGTGCATAGTACATATAGCTAGAGAAAGTATTGTATTCCATCAAAAAATTAATGTCGAAATTCCACCGAAAATATATATTTTGTGATTCCCGAGTTAAAAGAAAAACATTTTAGTAAAAGGTCCGTGTGTGTCCCTGTGGACAGAAGAAAATCCCTACAGCACAAATTTTGTTTTTCTCAAATATGGCTATAAAGGTTTTGATTAAAATACTATATATTAAAGATGTATACATCCTAAAAATATACATTTTGAATTTTCTGGGGGAATAGCTTCTAAGACCTATTTACTCTGAATTTTGTACACCGGTTAAAACGTAAGAAATAGACAAATGCTTACTACACAAAAAAATCTAGATCTCGTTAAAATACATAACTTATGCTTGTGCATTTTTCTTGTGGGGTCGACGTTTTCGAGATATTCCTTGTTATTGGTTTCAGTTTTAAACTACCTAAATTTTCTCAAACTAGACCGTGCAAAACGAACCGAACCGCAATTGTTTCACATAGCGACCAATTTTTAAAGTGTTTAACTATCGCTTTAGCCTAATGTTTTCCCTTATTTCCCTTCTAATTATAAGAAAAAAAAAGTAATAACACCAATTCTGCTAATTTTATCTGGATTAGTGCGTTGTAGATAAAATAATAATCTTTTATAATAATAGTTTGCAAATGAATCAGGTAGAGAAAGTTTTATAAATGGGACATTTCAGGAATTTTTCTAAAACGCTTTCTGGAAATTCCAATATAAGACTTTTTATGGGTACGTGTGATAAAGGAAAGAAAGTTAAAGGAGGACAAATATGTGATTCAAAACTGACAATTCCCTTCTTATTCCAATATTTTGACACAGAGTCCTATCGAACACGATGCTTGTACGAGAGTATGCGCTCTTCATCTGAATTCAGTACATTTCTAACCGAGCTGTAAATCCTCCCGTATTTTCTAAAGTGGTTCAGAAACAGTATATTTAAGCTTCAGTTCAATATCTAAGAGAGAAGCTTATAATGACTTATGTCATGGTTACCCACCTCCACCACTCCTTATGTATATTTTTACTTTCTCTAGCACATATGTACATAATAGCTAGAAAAGGTATTTATTCATTCCACCAAAAAAATTCGATTTCGAGATTTCACCGGAAACATGTTTTGAGGTATCCTGAGTCCTAAAAAAAGTATTTTGTCTGTGGACAGCAAAGCCTTAGAAACTAAAATACCGTTACGTACCAAAACTGGTATTTATGTTTAGTGTTTTCCAAGGATGCGAAATGAAAATTTCCAAGAACATCCTCACGCCACAAACTATCCTTTAAATGGAACTGTTTTTGAAAAATGTTTTCCTCAAAAGGCTGACGATTTTGATTAAAAAATCGTATGTTAAAGATATTTATATCACAAACAAAATGTATATTATGATTTTTTTGGTATTATCCTTGAAGATCTCTTTATTTTGGATGAGTTTTGCAGAATTTTGCATAATGGTTAAGATATTTAATAGACAAATACTTATTACACAAAGGTTGTAGATCTTGTTAAAAGACGAAATTTATGCCAACTGCATTTTCTTGTAGATTTGACTACTTAAGAGATATCCCTTGTTATTGATTTCAATTGCAAATTGACTTAAGTTTCTCAAACGAGACCATGCAAAGGGAACCGGACCTCAATTGTTTCACACGGCGACTAAAAGATTTGACTATCGCTTTAGCCTAATGTATTTCCTTATTTCCCTTCTACTTACAAGGAAGCAAGTAATAAGAGAATTTCTGCTAATATTTGTCATTTAGCATGATGCAGCTAAAAGAATGTTTTGTAAGAATACTTTTTATTTGGAGCAGGTAGAGAAAGTTTTGTGAATGGAATGTATCAGATTTTCACAATTTGTTTCTCTTTTGCTCCTACTACGTACCACGAACATAGTAGGTAGAGAAGGTATTGTATTCAAAACAAGACTAGATTCACATATTTAATACTTTTGAGGTTCCCTGATTCCAAGACAAAAGAATTTTTGGAAACGAGCGAGCGTGCGTGTGCGTGTGCGTGTGCGTGCGTGTGCGTGTGTGTGTGTGAACTCAGTGCCTGGTTCTTCTGATGATGATACGGGTACAGAATACTCTACATCAAGGGGACAAGGTACTCTGAAATGGTAAAAAAAAAATTGTTTTGTTTTAGGCACTAATAAAACCTCTATTATGTATAGTTTCAGAAAATGTATACTTTAGGGGAGTTAAGTGGATTTTAATTAATTTAAATATAATTTAAATGCTAGTCTACATTTTCATTGCTGTTATACAATGCCCCTTTTTAGAACATTTGTATCTTTAAATTCAGTTTTCTCAGAACAGCATTTTTGGATACTCGTGTACCTTTTTCTCAAACTATGAGAGTTGGAAAACTAAAAACTTCAGCACGTATATACAACACACAGTTGAACTTTCTGAATCATAATCCTCATGTTATAGTATATATTGATCATATTAAGAAAGCAACAACATTGCAAATTTTCCTCATTTTTACCTTTTGAGTTTGCAAATATATTTATTTTTTAATTTCTGATAAAATTGTATCATAGCTGAATAATTGAGGTTCAGAGGATAGCTGATTATTCTAAGAACAAGCATGCAAAAGTGATTATGTATTGTAAGCAGTATCAGAGAAAAAGTTACTTGAATTCACATGTTTTAAGACTTAAGTTTTATTACTTTTCTGTTAAATGAAACACTTTTAATAGACTCAACCACATAGGTTGTTAATGTAAACATCCACTTGACATAATTGTCATGATTTATAGAATGAATCATACAAATTTCTGGAAAAACAATTGAATATTTTAAGAGCAGTGGTAATTCAACTCACTTGAGGTGTAATTTCCGTATGCTCAGACTACCTTGTCCCCTTAAAGATTGTGAAGAACTACAATGTTAGCAGTCGTTTAGGTATTTAAATGCCACGTAAGGGATATATAAGCTAAGCTATAAAGCTTTAAAATTTTTCTTTCATTACCGTCTGCTTTTTCATAAATGAAAAGGGTATCACAATGTTCTCTTAGGTGAACATCAACAATGTTAACATACCAACATGTAAACATCACTACTATAACATATTTGTCTTCTTTAAAGAACACACTGCGATTTACTAGCCCCCTAATCAGTTTAGAATGCAAAACATTACTCTACCAATCTATTACAGACAAAATTCTGACAACGCATACTAAGGCTTGTATCTATAAAATTTTTTCACACTTCCAGACATGGGTTCTAATAGGAACGTTGGACACAATTGTTTTCTCTATCATCCCTAAAAGTTTGCGCACTTGTACGTTAATTTCAGTAACAGCCCAGCTGATTTTGATAATACTTGCAGCATTGAAAACCACTGTAATTCCGGAAGGACATTGCCCATAAGCTAATTATAACATTTTTAAAACTGCGGGAGGGGGGTAGAGTAGAAGCGCTTTGAATCCACAGTAGCCAATTTCAATCGTGTTTCGTTGAGTATCAATATTCGAGGATAATTTTTGCACACATCGCACTATTAATTACTTCCAGTTCAAATGAGTAAATTGGAAGGCATATATAGCTTAAAATTGGATTATTGAGGCAGAGGTTCATTTACATCAATAAATTTCCATCTCATTTCGGTATATTTTATATTTAAGGTATATTTTTATTGGTTTTTCATAAAGCTTCCGTTTTACCTGACAAACATGACAAGATAGAAAACAAATTTTAAAATACACTACTCTTATTTTAAATTTGTATTTCATCCCTATCATACAAATCAATATTATTAGGCTTATGCAGACAAAACTATGCTTAGCTATACTATAAGGCGCAAGAATATATATGGTTACGTCATAACTTTCAAAACTACCCCCACTGTGTTTTGTATTGGTCAAAATATTTCATAATCATACTATAGGATCTGTCAAAATCACGGGTTCCAATAGCCACGCAAACCTCAGTTTCTATCATATAATGTTTAAATATTTTTAAAAATTGTCCTTGCTTCAGATTGTTTAAATTCAGCCAGGACCTTCCTCCCTGACTAATTTTGTTTCTCAGTTCTCATAATTAACAAATCTCTGGGAGGTACCTTAAAATTAGGCTCGGATCGTATTAAAGTTTTATTTCTCAATACTTATTTCATATCATATACCATCAGTATGCACCGCCTGTAAGAATGGGTGTTAAATACAGCAAAGAAGAAGCGAGGATGGTCGAATATTTAAAGAGTTTGCCAAAAATTATCAAAATGTAATAGGTCATTAATTAATCTTTATACGAAGGGAATGACTTCTAAGCACGATAACATTAAAGAAAGCAAATTACAAACAGAAAAATCTGATGTTTTGTATTCATGTAAACATAAATCTCTCTAACCTCTATCCAGTTTATTAGTGGGTGCACAAAACTTTATACTTCTGTCAACTTTAATTCAGAAATATTTTCAGAAATAGCTAAGCACACATTTCGATATAGATATGTACAAAAAGAACAGCGATAGTCAAATGTTTGTAAGCTGGGTGTCATAAGTTGACTTCTTCTTCAATGCTACCTGTACTGTTTAAGACTAGTCCACTGCACCTACATCCCTTAAAAAGAAATACAGTCCTCTAGTGGGTGTGGATGCTACTAGTTCTATAAATATGTTTCCAAGACTTCACACGAGCATAGGGTATGTTGGGCTGTTTCAGCATTCTCCTGCACAATCTGTAGACTATGTTACCCTGATACACCCATATTGTAAGATGCTTTTTCAGTAATTGTTCTCAGCTAAATTCTAGTACATTTTAAATTGCTTTCAGCTCTTTTTTTACTGGTTCCTTCATAAATAGTTTACCATGTCTGTTTCCAGGGTTTTAAGCTAGGATTTGTAATGTTCTCTTTCGGATATATAGTTTCTCTAATTGAACTTCTAGAGATTCCTAGAAGCTCTTCTGATCCAATAAACTGTAAAGCTGATCCGTGTATAGCAAGTTCATCAGCATTTTCATTGCCCTCCATTCCCCTATGACCCGGCGCACAGATGAGTTGAACTTCATTATGTTCTGCCAAGTCACTGAGAATATGTAGGCAGTTTAGTATCAGTCCTGACGTAATCTTATGATACTTAGAGCCATAAGTGCAGCCTGGCTATCTGAAAATATAAGGATCTGTTTATCAATGTATCTTCTCGTTATATATTCACGAATGCACTGACTAATAGCTTACATTTCTGTTTCAAACCCATCAGTACATTTAGCATGGGAAAGAATCTTTTACATCTTGGTCTTATATCACATACTCCAGAACCGGTTCCTGATCCATCCATTGCTCAGTCTATGGACCCCATCAAAGTCTTCTTAGAGTTTCCAGAGATTTTCCTCCCATCGCTGCGGATCATTAATGATCTGGAGTTTTTGTTAAAATGTTAATTGTAATTAGATAGTCCAAATGTGCTTCCAATAAACCATTCCCTGTATGTTTCCTAATATATGTTGACCTTAAAATACCACACTGTTCCGTACAGTAGCGAGAAACAACTGACCATGAAATCACTTCAAAAGAATTATCAAGTATAGGTATATGTTTTCATATATCGCTTTTACATTTTCCGGATATAAATATTTCACAAAGCTCCTCCTGACTGAACAGGACTTCACAGGATATTCCAGAAAATTCAACATCTATATTTTACTTGCATTGTAAATATATTTCAGATATGATATTTCGATAAATAAATTGTTTTTGAAGAAATCGAAAATTGCGAAAAATGTTTCATATAAAGGATAGTTTGTGTTATAGCATTATTTTACATTTTTTTATTCAAATTAATATCTAGTCATATCTGGGCTTTGCTTTAGAACCAATTCAATGACTTAGGTTCTTGAACACCGGGTTTTTAATCAGTTCTTTTCTTTAAACACATACATTTACTCTCTCATTCATATATATTTTTTTAGTGTTTAACGCTCGCTTTAACTACTTATGGCACCGCAGGCGGTGACACTGATGATGCATGACTGAAGATGGTGGATGCGATGGCGGGGGAAACCGGAGAGCCCGGAGAAAATCCGCCCAGCGCCACTATGTCCACCACAAATCTCACATGCTGTCGCTTGGGTTCGAACCCGGGACATCTAGGTGAGGGGCGAGTGGTCTAACCACTCGGCCATGGCGCGGCCTCTCATTCATGCCTCTAGACTCTGAGGGAATAGGGATCGATTCTAATTAAAGATACTTTTTTCTCACCCCAGCCGGGAATCGAACATGGGACCTTCGGGTGAGAATTTGTTGATCATTCGACCACGCAGGCAGTCACAGGAATTTTGTTACCATCTTTGTGACGCATTTTTGGAAGATACTGAAATTGATACCAAGTTTGGTGTTTAACCGACTTTCCGTTTGAGGGTTATTCTGTTCACAGGCACCGACAGACAGACTCAGGCGCACATGGTCACACTGTCACACGGAGGCTCACACACACACATACACAGGAACACACAATTACTTTTTTCTAAGAATGTTTTTTAGCTACAGAGGACCCTAAAACTTGTATTTCCAGTGAAATCTCAGGATTGATTTTTTAGTGAAATGCAATATCTTCTTTACCTGGATACTGTGTACTAAATAGGGAAAGTAAAACTGTTTTTTTTACTTTCTCTACACGTACTATGTAATAGCGTAAAGAGGAAATATTGTATTCTACCCAAACATTCGATACCGAGATTTCACCGAAAATACATGTTTTAGGACTTCCTGAAAAAAAAAAAAAGCATAGCTAAAAACGATTAAAGTCTCTTATACTTAAGATATTTATATGCCAAATGAAATGTATATCTTGAATTTTCTGGGAATAGCCTCTGAAGACCTCTTTATTCTGGGTGATTTTTATTGGATTTTGCATAACTGGTAAACCATAAGAGATAGAAAAAAACTCGCAGCATAAAAATGTAGATTTTAATAAAACCCAAATTTATGTCGCATGCATTTTTTTTTCGTGAAGATTACCGTTTTCGAGATATTTATTGTTATTGATTTCACTTTTAAAGTAGTTACACTTTTCTCATACTGGAACTTGTCAGCGCTTGGCCACGCAAAGAAACGATTTCAATCCCATAGCAACCACAGTTTAAAACATTTGGCTGTCGGTTTATCCTTGTGTATTCCCTTATTTCTCTTCTACTTACGGGGAACAAGTAATAAAACCGTTTCTGCTAATGTTTTAGCATGAAATAGAAGAATAAGCTTATTAACAGTAATTTGTTACAGAGATGTAGAAAGTCATATGAATGGAGCACATCAGATTTTTTATTCAAGGGATCTGAAAACGTGTGTTTTCGGTGAAGTCTTGCTGTCGAATTTTTGTGTAGAATGCAACATTTTTCTTATTTACTATATCCACGAACTAGAAAAAATTAAAAATAAAACATAAGATTGACGGCGAAATGACTGAGGTATAAAACTAGTTTGTTTTATTAATACATTTGGTTACCTCTCAAAGGAGCCATAAAGTCCGAGACTGGAATTAAATGAAGGCTATAAAAGCTTCCTGACCTGTTTCTACACGGAAAGCATAACTTAAGTATAGAGTCAATGGCTTTTAAATTAATGTTTCATTTCTACGAATAAGACTACACTGGTATTAAGGTTGGCATTTTGGGTCCCGTCAGCAAAGCAATATAAATCTAGTTGGAGAAGAAAAGAAAACAAAAGAAAGGTAGAGAGCGCTGGAAGACACGCCGGCGTCACCCAACACCCACAAGGCGACTCTTACCGCAACCCACTCGCAGAATTGTAATGCACTCTATAAAGTTGGTTCTCTTCTACAAGAACACAGGGATAAGACGGTCAGAGGTGTTCAAAGGAACGCTGTGCTCCCTTTGATTATTTCTGGCTTTGTGTGCTCGGCAGAATAGGACAGGTGTTCACTCTTGTTTCGTAGCTCTTTGTGATACGGAGACGAGCAACATCTTTTAAGAGTTCTAACCTAAATTATTCCCATCTTTATTAACATTTAATTTCTGTTTTAAAGTGACGTTCACATTGTGCAGTAAATATTATATTTGTCTTTATAAAATTGTGCTTTCTCTACTACCTATAGTAACTAGGATAAGATTTGTATCGCATTAAAAAATTGGTACAGACGTTTAATCGAAAATACACGTTCTGGGGCTTAGAAAAAGGCCCATGCGTGTGCCTGCGCGCGCCAGCAAACAGCATAGCCCAAACTCAAAAAGTCGGTTAAATATTTAATTTCAGTATCCTCTAAAGCTGTCATAAAGATTTTGAAGAAAATCCCCCACCCCAAAACTACCCTTAACATGGAATATTTTTCGAAAGCTTGCTCAAAAATAGTTCTAACGATTTTTATTAAACAGTTTACAAGACAAATCATTAAATGTTATGGAAGTAGACGGTAAAGTCGTCTTCATTAGGAAGGAATTTTGTAAAATCTTGTAAACTGAAAAATGTTAAGTGATAGACGAAAGCGCAACTACATTAGAAATGTAGTGCCTGTTAAAAAATTCAATTTATTTAATGCTATGAGCCATTTCCAAAATATCCGTTATTGATGGTTCAAAATTTTCTAATTCTCTTAAAGTTCTTGCGACATTTCTTTCTTTCTTGGCCAAAATATAACATCCAGCACAAAAAAAAAAAAATTGATGCGTTCCATGCACATTACTTTCTCTATATCTCGATAAAAAATTATTGTTATAAAGCTTATTCTTCTATCTACTTCATGATAATCTAGACAAATATTAGCAGAAATGGTCTTATTACTTGCATTCCTGCAAGTACAAGGGAAATAAGAAAATACTTTAGGCTAAAGCGATAGTCAAATATTTTAAAATCGGGTTACTATGTGGATAAAATCCGTTTCTTTACATTGTTAGGAATATCTCAAAATTGGTCAACTCCACGAAAAAAAATGTATTTGACATACATTGTGTGTTTTAACATGATTTACAATTTTTTTATAATTCGTTTTTGGTCTATCTCTTAGGATTTAGCAGTTATGCAAATTTGAGCAATTCTCATCCAGAATAAAGTGGTCTTACGGTAGTTTAATCAAAATCGTTATAGACATTTTTGAGAAAATCAAAATGTTCGACATTTTTTCCATGTAAATGGTAGCTTGGGGTGGGGGATTTTCTTCAAGTTCTTCGTGCCGCATCCTTGGTAGATTCTTATCTTAAATTCCAGGTTTGATATTTTCCCAACTTTTAGTTTTTGAGGTGTGCTCATAGACACATGGGAACATAAATACAAGCGGAAATTCTTCTGAAAATGCTTTTTTTAATACAGGAGACCCTCAGTCGTGTATTTCCGTGAAATCTTGGTATCGAACTTTTTAATGGAGTGCCATACCTGTCCTATAGATGTACCATGTACTATGCAGAGAAAATAAAAATTAACCATCCATGTTGCATTTGTGTCTTTAATGAAATGTGTAATATAGCTATTTCTGCAAAGTTATGTTTTAATTAATTTCAATTCAATAAACAGAAAAAGAAACTTTTTAAGAGTATTTTCCACACGCTCTAATAAACGATAAGAGCCTTGAAAATTTAGACAATCCGTTTTTAAAAATAAATACTGTGTGTTAACAGGTTTGATGCCATAACCGTTAAATCAATTGTGCTTTTGAATGTGTTAAAGGCATACGAAATTTTTACAAGACTATTCGGAACGATATAAAATTACAGTTTTAAAAAATAATTTCATATATTCACACGATTTCCTCTATTATTCTACAAACTATTTTTACTGGAGCTCATTTTTCTATCTATTTATTGCTGATAGACATAAACATTCAATACTCTCTTGTACGCTTTGTTTCACATATAATATGAGCAATCCTCTAAACTTTGAGTTGGTCTCTGGTCTCCTTTGCATGAGCAGGAGAGAAAAAAAGAAATGGTTTTCCATTCGTTATCAGTGTAAGTATTTAAAATTAAAATCAGTGACAATCATTTCAAAAACAATATATACATATTTTGACATAAACTGTATGCCTTAACGATATCTGTATTTTTATGGAATATGATTTTGCGTATTTCTGTAATACCAATTATGCAAAGGTCATTTAGAATGAAGCGGACTTATGCGATTATTTCCAGCGGAAAATTCTACATATGCACTTCATTTTTCATCTAATTTCCTAAGTAAAAATTGATATTATTTTTGAGAAATTCGTAATGGTGGAAACATTTTCTATATAAAGTAAAGTGGGGTTGGAATTTTCTTGAAAATCTGCGTGTCATATTCTTGGAAGGTGTATATTCTTGTTCTTAAGATATGTCGTTCATGGACACACGGAAACACAGACACACATGTATACATAAACATACAAATCTGGACCTTTTTTGCTTTCTCTATACGTTCTATATACATAGTGTATAGAGAAGGTATTGTATTGCACCCAAAAATTCGATACCGAGATTTCACCGGTAATATATGTTTTGAGACTACCTGAATCCAAAAAAAAAGCGTTTTTAAAAAATGTCTGTGTGTGTCTGTATGTGTATGTGTGTTGTTGTGGGCAGCATAGCTCAAAAACGAACAGTTCATTAAAATCCAAACTTGGTATTTAAGTTTGGTATCTTCCGTGAATGCGACATGAAGATTTTCAAGAAAATCCTCCCAACCCTAACTCCCCTTTACATTGAACTTTTTTTAAAAAAAAATTACTTTCTTAAAAATGGCTCTTAACGATTTTGATTAAAATATCGTATGTTAAAGATATTTACCTAACAAATAAAATGTATATCCTGAATTTTCTGGATACTTATTTATTCTCGATGCATTTTTACGGAATTTTGCATAACAGCTAAACTGTAAGAGATGGACAAAAACTTACCACAAAAACACACAACTTATGTTATATACATTTTTTTCGTGGAGTTGATCGTTTTTGAGATATTCCTTGTTTTTCGTTTCAGCTTTGAAAGACAAACTTTTCTCATACAGGAATTTGTCAACTCCTGACCATACAAAGGAATTTTAGTTGCATAGCAACCAGCTTTTGACTATCACTTTAACCTATGGTACTCCCTTATTTCGCTTCTACTAACAAGGAAGCAAGTAATAAGACTATTTCTGCTAATTTTTCTCGATTAGATGAAGTAAATAGAATAATTCGTTGCAGAGACGTAAAGAAAGTCATTAGAATGGAACACCTCAGATTTGTACAAAACAGTTTTTTGGGTTTAGAGGGCCTCAAACGTATATTTCCGGTGAAATCTCGACATCGTACATTTGTATAGAATACAATACTTACCCTGCTTACTGCATGTAGTACAGAAAGCTAGTGTGTCACATTTATACGAGTTTTCCTCTCGTCTATCACTTATTAATGTGTGCACCAATTGTTTACGAAACGCTTATTTTTCCATACATTAATTTAATCGAAACGAATCTATGCGGAATTAGCTGCAGTGCACATTTTATTATATATGTAAAGCGAATAGTGATACTTGTTTAAGAACTGGACACTATGTACTGGTCTTAAAATTCTATACTCTTTCGGTGCAATCGGGTGAAACAATTGAAAATAGACAGGATTTGAAAAAAATGGCGTTGTTGAATTCCAAACATAGATAACGGTTATCTTGGTGCACAAAATATTTGAAATATTTTTTTTTAAAGAGAAGTACAATTGAAGGGCTGAGAACCATAGTGGGCATCTCCATGTAAGGTCTAAATTGAGCTGTTGCCATCTGTTGGTATAGTTTATGGTTCTACATCTTACATTGCAGTTATATCTTATAACTGGGCCATGTCCAACATTTCCCGTTTTCAAACAGTAGAGCATCAAAATATTGGTCTAAATGAAACTACAAATTCTGTTAGTCAGAGTGGTCCAAATCTATGCAGCAAATCACGCTACCGCATATGATGATCTTATTTCTATGCTATCATTTATTCCTCCAGTGAATCATGATTTTACAAGACATTGCGTGTTCAAGTCAATAAAGATGATCATTGATTATATGTATGGAAATGGAAATGACCCAGTTACATTTCTTTAGGCTGAGCCAAATCCTAGAAAAGGAAAATAGCTCCCAATAAATAACTGTAAAACCTAATTTTGCATGAAGCCACATTAATGTTGTACTAATATAAGATATAAAATATATTCTAGATTGCTGTGGCATTTAGTTATTATGTGTAACTTGGCTCAATAAATTGTGATATTGAAAAAACTTTGACCTTCTATTTCTCCATTTTTAAAAAATGGTGCTTGGCCCACTATGGTTCTCAACCCTTCAATTTTTCTTTAGTGTGTTTTCTTCTATCGCTTGACATTTGCCAGTAATTGAAGACACATAAACTTATTTTCGAACAAAGAGGACCTCAAGGACATTCAAAATTTAAGATAATATCCTCAATACACTTTATTTGTTGTGTAATTATGTTGAATATATTTTAATACAACTCTAGATGCATATTTAAGAAAATAACAGATTTCGAAGCGATTTCTATTTAAATGGTAGTGGAGGTGGGTGATTTTCTTAAAAATCTTGATGTCCCTTTTTGAAAGATACTTATCTTATACTCAAGTTTGGACTTTAACTGTTTTTCGTTTTCAAATTATGATGTTCCAGATACGCATGCGCACAGACGCAGAGATAGCATTGTGCCGATTTATTCCAGCAACGTCGTCAATGGCCACTTTTTGCTCCCTCATGTTCTGCTAAATACCTCGCCGTTTCTAAGGACCACTTTGTGGCTTCATGCTCCTTTGAATAGGTGAGAGTGTAAGGTGTTGCATCCTTTGTTTAGTTTCAGTAAATCCTCTTTAACTTGCTGTCGGATGCTCTGGCTAGTTATATGCAATAACAATTGATTCGCAAAGTCATTTGATACGGAAATTATCACAAACGTTATTTTGGATAAGTATTTATTTATTTCATATAGTTTGTTGAAAACCGTTTTATTTTCTCTAGGCCGTGTGTATAATGAACATACTGGATAGCGAATGCATTGGATATCGAGATTTCACCGGGATTACATCATTGAGACCCCTGAATAAAAATAAAAGAAAGCATTTTTAGCAACATGTCTGTATGTGTGTGTGTGTGTGTGGGAGGGGGGTGAGTATAGCTCAAAAACAAAAACTCAGTATTTTAGTTAAGTATCTTCATAGGATGCGATATGAAGATTTTCAAGAAAATACCCCCACCCCAACTATCCTTTATATGGAACATTTTTCGAAAAGTTTGATTTTCTCAAAAATGGCTTTAACGTTCTTTATTAACATGTCATATGTTTAAGATTATTTCATGTCAAACGAAATCTAGATGTTACATTTTCTGGGAAAACCCTCTTGATGACTTTTGTATAACTTCGACGTAAGCCGTAAGAGATAGACAAAAACTTACCTCATTGAAACACAACTTATTAGAGTTAACCGTTTTCGAGGTATTCGGAGTTATTGATTTCAGTTTAAAGGTACTTCAACTTTTCTCAAACGGAAGACATCTTTATTTTCGTCTCTATTGTTTACTCCTAACATGCAAAGAGAACCGAATTTTAATTGTTTCATTTAGCGACCATAGTTTAAAAGAGATGGCTATGGCTTTAGCCTATTGCAGTGTTACCCAATCTTTTGAAGTTCCTAGAACCCTTGGGAATAGCTTTAAATATTAGGGACACCCTTCCTTGAATTAAAAAAATTAAGTTTAGTATGTTATTTATTGAGATATTGTATAATAGACAAGTAACGTACACCATTACATAATACAGTAAACTTTACTACAGTCACTGAGTAAAATACAGCAATAGTGTTGTTTGATTAATTATTAATATGAAACTTGTGATTGATGTGTGATGTCGGGCCTTACAATTGACAATGAAACACGCAAATCATCCTCAAGGGTATTCAGTCTATTTCTTGATCTGGATTTTGCCATCATAGTCTTGCTCGCATACATAGGATGTTGAAAAGGGCAAAAGTGCGTTAGTTGCTTTCTTCTATAGTTTAGGACACTTCCTCTCTCTGTGGAAGCCAAAAAGTAGCCACCGACACCTCACTTTTGGTGAACTTGCCTTTGAATGTGGAATCAACGCAAATATCAACAAATTCATCTCGTCCACAAGCAGTGAGACTTAATTTCCTCCGAACTATCTACGAAATCAAATGGTAAGACAGTCCAGTCGAGATTCATAGTGGAAATAGTTGGAGCTTGCAATCTTGATCAGTGATTACAAATGCGGTCTTTCAGCTTACCCAGATCTTTATCTCCTGCCAGAATAAGAAGAGATGGAAAGTTCGACGCATCTCCTTTCTGAACTGTGAACCACCAAGAACTAAGTTTTCTTTTAAAACCTTTCATTTTATTGGCTGAGGAAATTATTGCTTCCTGTTGACCCTGCATTGAAATTCAGTTCATTCAGCTTATGAAAAATGTCTGCCAGATATGACAATTCCAAACACCAAGCATCATTAATAACAGCTAATGAAATGTGTCTCAATTTTCCTCCTTAAAACAGTTCATCTGTTCTTTAAATTTGAGAGCCCGGTTCAATACACAGCCCCGCGACAACCACCTTACTTTTGTGTAAAGTAACAAAAAAGAATTAGCTGCATCCGTTGCGGGGCATAATAGTTAAACAAACCTGCACTTTAAAGGTCGAGACTTCATATAGTTCACCATTTTCACAACTTAGTTAAACATTGAAGCAGATTCTTCAAATACAGTTTTTGGGACTAATGACTCTTTATGCATAAAGCAGTAAGCTATAATAATGGATGGATTTTCATTGAGAGTTCTGGCAGTAAAACTTTTAAATCACCCATACATAAATGGTTCTTATCTGTACATATACCACAACATTCCTTTCATGAAAGATCAGGTCATTGATAAAGGAATTAATAGAAACGAAAATATCATGGTCTGTGGTTGCAGTCTCCAGCGGTCTACAGAACAGAAACTCCTTACTAACATCTTTAGTATCAATATATTTGATAACACCAAGGAATTGTGGTTTGTCACCATCATCAATACTCTCATCTACGATTAGTACTTACAAAAATTATATTCTATCATTTTTATTTTCTCCACAACTTGTTCGTTAATATTGCATGACATTGCAGATATACTGCGCCAAATTGTGTTGTTGGAGAGAGGAACTTTCGAAATTTGATTAGTGCTTCTTCACCAATATTGTTGAATAACGATGTATAACTTCTTTAAATGCAGGGCCTATGATTTCCTTTCCAAAAGTATGAGGGTTTTCTTTTTTTTAACTATTAGTTCTGCTATTTTAAGTGAGGCTTCAAGAGCAGTATGACCCATGGTCATTCTCTTTATCATTGTTTTCCTCCCTTTTAGTGTATGTGAAAAATACATGATACTTTTCTGTGACTTACTAATTCACTGTAAGATGGCGCTCCAGTTTGCTAATTACCATAGCTTCGTTGCTAAGTGTTTTGCCACATACTAAACACACAGGGATAGGATTTTCCTCATTTTTATTCCACGTAAAACCAAACGCTAAGTAACTGTCCCGATATGTTATTTTCTTTCGTTTGTCTTCTTTATGTGTTGAATTTGACGGTCCGGAAGAAACTGTAAAAGTTGGCTTCTTAAAGCAAGCAGTAGGAGCAGACTGTTCACTGTCATTATCCTTTAGTTTAAATTTATCAATGAACTTATCCATAGCTAAACACTGTGAATCAACGCGAAGAAAACAACTGAAACAGATCGCGTACTCTTTTATATATTGGTCAAAGTCTCGCGAATGCTCATGAGGAAGCGAGTAGTGTCGGCAGGGTTAGGCTGTAATGCTATCTGTCGGATACTAGCATAACTAAATCATCGAAATGAATCTACTGTTACCATCTGCCGTGCATGAGAGTAATTAATTTGACTTAGTTTTACATCTTAAAATACTTTAAGCTTAAGTAGACGTAATTTTTGTTTGTTTATGTCAAATATCTCGCGGCACCCCTTACCCAATCACAGTGGGAACCATTGGCCTAGTGTATTCCCTTATTTTCCTCCTACTTACAATAAAACAGGTAATAAGACAATTTATGTCAATGTTTATCTTGATTAGCATTATAAAAGAACAATCTTTTGCAAGGAATTCTTCTTTATGGAATAGGTAGATAAAGTCATGTGAATGAAACGCATCATATATATTTATTTTTCATGCAGGCAGATTTTCCGTCTTTCGTCTAAAAAGCTTGTTTTGTTTCCGGGCCGGAGGTTCTCAATTGGATGTTAATACATAGGGCGAGTTTAGAAATACCCTTAAGATTTATATGTAGATAAAGTAAAAGAGAGAGAGAGAGAGGGAGGTGATAGAAGAGAGAGTAGTTTTGCTTATGCAAAGTAACATTAGATTGCACGTTCTGCATGTGGTTGAGTGGTTGAATAAAGAAATCACGTATAAGGTAAAGGTACTGTCTTGCTCTTTTGAGAGTGTATGGTTAATGTTCTGTTTTTGAAGCTGTTTTTATGAAAACATTATTACATTTTAAAAATTCTGATTTAAAAGAATTATACCACCCTCTGGAATGTGGCTATTAATCACTACTATTTGATACATTTTTTGATAACCGCTTAATAAACATAAATGTTAGTTGTGATATACTGAAAGTAAATAATTCATACCAAAGGCATATTGTTATAGCCTAAACCTATGGTTCTCTATTCAATTCTCCTGAATTTGGATATCTTAGGCCAACTAACACCAAGTAAATTCTCGATTTATTGATAATTTTTACAAACAATCTGTTCATTGTGAGTAGGTTTAGGGACATTTGTGTTGATACCTGTCTCAAGTTTCATCAAGACACTATCGGGAAACTTTTCTTGGGCGCTCGTCTCCCTAGTCTACATTTTGTAAGTTTCGTATAATTTTGGAAGCAGAGCAAAGCGACAGTATTGAGACATGAAGTACGCTATCACGCTGCAATCTAGTGGCTTCAATGCTAAGGTTTCATTCTGTCTGAAATTCCAGATTAAGAGGCATGCATTTGTGCTGTTTCGTTTTATATCTAAGCTAGTTCGGATGACATATTCACCATAATGGCTGACGGCTTCAAAGACAGAAACTTTCTGTGGTTACCAACACTGCGAAAATCGAACGGGAGAGCAACATTGCAGATTCTAGTTCAGTTTAAGTTTGAACTCTGCCATTGGTCGATTGACCAACTGACTGCGCATGCGCAAGAAGACAGAATGAATGGAAGATTGTGCACTTTGCATTTGAAAGAACAACCAATTTTCAGAAATTTCATTTTAATCCAGTTCATTTACACACACCTAACCTAACTTCGAAGAACTCTCGAAACCTGGCGTTTACCTGTCCCGTAGCCATATTGTCTCCGTAACCAATAGGAAAGGCTCAGTATAAAGCTGAACTAGAATCTGAAATCTCGCGGCGGGTGTGCTCTATATTACTCCCCCCCCCCTCCCGACCCTCGTTTGTACATAAAACAAGCATAGCAAATAAGAGCAGGCATAAACGTTTCCAAATATTGAAGCCAGAGCGAAAGGAAATTAAATTTCATCATTATTGGAAACAATGATGTGGGGATCTTTACTGGCGAGAAACATGCAGAAAATGCGACATATCAACACCATCTATACTTGGAACATGTTCAGACTTAATTGATGTGTAGATCATGGTTTGCCACTCATACAAAATTCGCTGAGTGGGGAGAAATTCAGAAGCTTTTCCCCAAAAATTAAGCATATATATAATTTTCATTTGTCACAAATATATCTTAAACATACTGTACTTGAATAAAAATCTGAAGTGTTCCATTCATATGACAAGTTATTGTTAAAAACATATTCATTTATCTACTTCATAGACAATCGAGATAAATATTACAGAAATTGTCTTAATAACTTGCTTCCTTGTAAGTAAGAGGAAAATAAGGGACTACACTAGGCTATAACGATAGTAAAATCCTTTAAAAGCTCGTTGCCACGTGGTTGAAATACGTTTCTGTGCTGGGCCAGAAAATTACAATTTTTTTGAGAGAAAAGCTTAAGTATTTTAAATCTGAAAACAATATATGGATCCAAGTTTATTTTTAGTCCTGCATCAATATGAGCTCTAGGTTTTATTTTCCTATTTACAGTAGGAGGTTTAACAGGAGTAATTCAAAAGAGAAATTTAATTCTTATTTTATTTTAATTTTTATTTAATTTTTTATTAAAACAATCAACAAGGAATATCCCAGAAATGGTGAATTCCACTTAATAAACGTGTATGAAATAAACTGTGTTTTAGCGTGATCTACTTTTTTGTGTGGTAAGTTTTTGTCTATCTCTTACGGTTTAGCAGTTACGCAGAATTTATTCAAATTCATTCAGAATAAAGAGGTCTATAGAGAATATTCCCAGAAAATTCAAGGTATACATTTTATTTGCCATTTAAATATCTTTAAGATACGGTATTTAAATCAAAAACGTTAGTCATTTTTGAGAAAATCAAAATAGTCGAAATTTTTTCCATGTAAAGGGTAGTTTATGGTGGGAGGATTTTTCTCAAAATCTTTGTGTGGTATTTTATCGACTTTTCGTTCTTGAGTTATTGTGTTCACAGACACATGGACCTTTTTCTGAAAATACTTTTTTGGGGGGAACCCTAAAACATGTATTTCCAGTGAAATCTCGGAATCGGAAATTTTGGGTGGAGTACAATACCTTCTCTGTACACTATGTACATAGTACGTGTAGAGAAAGTATACATCGTTACAGCCGTTTTTGAGAAAATCACGATCTTCGAAACATTTCCCAATTAAGAGTAGTTTGGGATGCGGGATTTCCTTGAAAATTTCGTGTCGCATACTGAACTCAAATATACAGTTTGGTATTTGGTGGTTTTGTATTTTTTGAGTTGTGCTGTTTACAGACACACGCAGATATAGTAGACGTGCAAACACACACATGGACCTTTTTACTTTTTCTACATGGTACAATGGTACACATGGTATATTTTACGTGTTGCACTCCACCCAAAATTCTATACCGAGATTGCACCGAAAATAGACGTTTTAGGATATCCTGTATACAAAAAAATAGAAAAAGGTTCGTGGGTGTCCTTGTATCTACAAACAGTTTAATTAAAAAACGAAAAGTTGGTAAAATATCAATTTTTGGTATTTAAATTAAGTATTTTCCAAAGATGCAACACGAAAATTTTGAGCTATGCCCCTTCAACAAACTATATTTTACATGGAAAAAAATTCGAAATATTTTGCTTTCTGAAAAATGCCTCTAACGATTTTGATTAAAATACTAGGTATATTTACATGGCAAATGAGATGTGTATCTTGAATTTCCTGGAAATGGCCTTTGAAGATCTTTATTCTGGATGAGTTTTGCTGAATTTTGTATAACTGGTAAACCGTAATAGATAGACAAAAACTTACTACAGAAAAAATGTAGAACACCTTAAAACATACAATTTGTCATATTCATTTTTTTCGTGGAGTTGATCATTTGAGAGATATTCGTTATTATTAGTTTGTTTTAAAATACTGAAAATTTTCTTGCTCGGGAGTTCCTGGCCATGCAAATAAACAAATTTCAATCATACAGGAACCAGCTTTTAAAATATTAGCCTAGTGCATTCCCTTATTTCCCTTCATCTTATAAGTAAATGAGTAAGAAGGCCATTTATTCTAATGTTTATCTCGATTAGCATGAAGTAGAAAGAGGAATAAGCTTTTTAACAACAGATATGTAGAGAAAGTAATGTGAATGGAACGCATTAGAGCGGAAGTGTTTTTACTGTGTTATGGGGCCTTTAAACCTTTATAGCCCGTGTGAAATCTCCACATTGAATTTTTAGATAGAATACAATACTTCTCCTAATTACTGAGCATAGTTGAGAAAGTAAGAACTGCAGTTCTGTGGACAACACGAGACAAATGAAGAGCGAGTACTTTGACCCAGTTGCCAAGTCCACTTAATGCCTATGACGGACACACTAGGAGACACATTTCTCTGCGCAGTGAATTCACCGCAGAAGTAATTCATTTCTCAGGTTTTCTATAGTCTAATGAAACTGATCATGATCAATTCTCATTGTATTGCCTTATGATTATATTGATTCCTTTACCATCATCTGCAGGTTGTCTACTTCATGTTCGTGTCTAGTTCTCGGGGTTCAAATTAGCATCATAAAGACATTCCCTGACGAATGAAAAGAAGCTATGCATTATTCATAGGAAAAGGAACAAGCCTGTCTTTAATTTAATTTCATTTGGGTTTTGGAGTGCATTCTCTGGCTTAAATTATGTCAACATTCTTATCGGAAACTACTTTTCAGATTTCAAAGAGCTTTTCAGTGTCCTCATTGGTGCTTTTAATTAGGACTTTGAACAGTTTGTAATTATAAAAATTAAGTTTAAATAAGTAACAGCTTGTTATAAAGTTAAATTACATAATTGCGCGGTCTACTTTAAATACAAAGTGGAATACAGCAAGCTTATTATAATGGTAATACTCCCCTCTTTTGTATATATTGAAAGGTACAAAGGGATAACAGTATTATTACAACCAGTTGGAAAATTCAGTATCACAGCCGGCATTTGAACACGGTTCTCCTGCTCTCCGTGCGATTGCTCTAACCATTGAGCTACTGTGACAACTTGCCGGTATGCAATTCAATCTTCCAACTGATTATGTGTGTTTTACCCGGTTCAACCAATCTCACTTCTGAGAACCACCAGAATGGTGACTAAGTATTTAGTATCCTGGTAATATTAACTATGTTATCGCCAACATAAGGCTATTTTTACTTTCTCTACACGTACTATGTACATAGTGTATAGAGAAGGTATTGTAATGCACCAAAAATTCGATACCGAGATTTCACCGGAAATACATGTTTTGGGTCCCCCTGAATCCAAAAAAAGCATTTTTACAAAAAGGTCCGAGTGCGCGTGTGTGTCTGTGTCTGTCTGTGAACAGCATACCACAAAAACGAAAAGACCGTTAAATACCAAACTTGTTATTTAAGTTTGGTATCTTCCAAGGATGCGACACGAAGATTTTCAAGAAAATCCCCCCACCCTCAGCTACCCTTTATATGGAACATTTTCCGAAAATTTTAATTTTCTTAAAAATAGCTCTAACGATTTTGATTGAAATGTCAAATAATAAAGATAATTACCTGACAAATTAAATGTATATCTTGAATTTTAAGGAATTTTGCATAACTGCTAAACCGTAAGAGATGAACAAAACTTAAAACCCAAAAAATGTAGAGCACATTAAAACACAAAATTTATGTCATGTATATTCTTTTCTTGGAGCTGATGGTTTTTGGTTTCATCTTTGAAAAAGTGATATTTTCTCATACAAATTCCTGTCCGTACAAACAAAGGAACTTCAGTCACATAGTAACCAGCTTATGGCTATTTCCTTTCTACTTACAAGGAAGCAAGTAATAAGACTATTTCTGCTATTTTTTTCTCGATTAAAATGAAGTAAATAGAAGCATAAGCTTTTTAACAATAACTTGTTGCAGAGATGTAGAGACAGTCATGTGAATGGAACACATCAGATTTTTACTATAGTGGTAATGCTCCTCTTTTTTGTATATTTTTAAGGTACACAGGGTAACAGTTATTGTTATTATTGTTATTATTAGCTTGTTTGGATTGAACTAATATACACAGGAAACTATAGTATTGTGAGATGAAATGATATGGCTGAGAAGAGGTTCCAGCTTAATGGTGACAAAATATTGGGGTAGATGAATTTCAGTATTTGAGAAGCATCATTTCAAAGTGGAGGCTCAGATGGGGTTGTAATGTTTTATTTTTTTTTTAAACTGGTATGAGCATTTGCTTAAACTAAATTAAAATGAGATTATTTACAGTAATGTTAAAATATACTCTTCATGAATGTAGAATATACTGAAATGTATAATAAATTTCAGTTCATATAAATAGACGCTTGTGGTTTATTCTTGTAATCTAGGGCCAGTAACAAGATAAAATGAGTTACGGAGAAAGCATCTCAACATGAAAGTTGACAGGTAAAATACGAAAATGGGAATTGATAGGACATAAATCCAGAAGAGAGAACCTACATATTAAGAAAAGAGTTCTGCAGTGGAATCCTTGAAATTAAGAGAAGACCTAATATTACATGACGAAATACAGTGAGGAAAGAAACTGAAAAGCAAGGATGAGTTGGAACGACATAAAATACTTGGCAAAAAATCTGATGTTACACTCACATGACTTTCTCTAGCCGTTCTACAAACTTCTTACATAAGATTATTCTTCTTTCTGCACCTTGTTAATCGAGGTATTCAGCACAATGTTCTTATTACTTAGTTCCTTATAAGTAGGAAGAAAATAAGGGAATACGCTAGGCTAAATCGATAGTCAAATGTTTTAAAATCTGTCGTTATGCGATTGTCATTGTAAATCGCTTCTTTTCTTGGCCAGGAGTAGAACAAAAGAAAAACGGACTCTCCCATCTGAGAGAAGTATAACTACCTCACAACTGAAACTAATAACAATGAATACCTCGAAAACGGTAAGCTCCACCAAAAAAAAATGTATATGACGTAAGTTGTGTATTTTAACAAGGCCTACATTTTTTGTACAGTAAGTTTTTGTCTATCTCTTACGGTTTATTAGTTATGCCAAATTAAGCAAAATTCATCCAGAATGAACAGGTCTTTAGAAGCTATTCCCAGAAAATTCAAGATATACATTTTATTTGTCAGATAAGTGTCTTTAATATACGATATTTTAATTAAAATCGTTAGAGCCATTTTTAAGAAAATCAAAACTTTCGATAAAAGTTCCATGTAAAGGGTAGTCTGGGGTGGGGGGATTTTTCTCAAAATCTTCGTGTCGCATCCCTAGAAGATACTGAACTTAAATACCAAGTTTGGTATTTTACCTATTTTCGTTTTTGAGTTATCGTGTACACGGTCACACGGACACACACACGGACCTTTTTCTGGAAATGCCTTTTTTGGTTTCAGGGGGTCATAAAACATGTATTTCCGGTGAAATCTCGGTATCGAATTTTTGGGTGGAATGCAATACTTCTCTATTTCTATGTACATTGTACATACGGTGTAAGAGAAAGTAAAAATAGTTGGATGGCGTGGCTTCATAGAGGCCCTATACTTCCAAGTGGAGTGACTGCTGTTGCTTCCATCATATACAGCTCTGCAACGTAAAATTGGCTTCTATGTTTACTTGTGTTTTCATTAATGGAGGAGTTAATCTCAATGAAAGTCGCTCAAGTGAAAAGACACGAGGCAGTTTATGTTCAGCATTTTTTTTTAAATTTGAAAGTTGTTTTTCATTCCAGACGGCAGGCTTCACTCGCTTCAGAGCCCTATACTTGAGCAAGAAAATTCCTCAACGAGCTAAAACACCAATGGATAGACAATAGGTCCATATTGCTCTATTGTTGACCACACGTTTACCACGCTACCATAGATTTAGGTGCTAAAGCAGGTAAATGGGAGGAACATCAATCAATACTTTTCTTGCATTTTCTCTTTGTTTTAAGAAGGAAATATTTTTTGATTGAGTCTGTAATTATTTGCACGCACGCGCTCTTAGTCACTAGTATTTCCATAAACCTCACATACTTAAAACCGTGCTTTTAATGGCTAAAGCACCCGAAGCTGTCGTTAGTGGCTCCACAATGAGAGCTATGCTGTTTTTACGAGTTATTGTGTGTTCAGATTACATTAGATAACGGAGTTTATTGATGTTTAATGACTTCCCACATATCAGACTAAAAGGCTATTATACTACCCCCATTGGAAAGGGTGCTTTCATTGTTTTAATAATACTGAAACTTTTATAGTATTTTGGTTTTTATGTTAGCTTTCTTTCCAGGTTTTCTCTGGCTATAGAAAGCGGGTCTTTCTTACCAGGAATGAACAATTACTATGAGGCAGTTTTCTCCTTCTCTTTGCACACTCTACAAAGGGGCGCATCCTTGTAGAGTCTAACTTTAGATAGATTATTCCTAAAGTGACCATGTTCAAAGTTTATAAAACTATTTTCCATATTGCCGATCTATCCAAGCCCAGGAGAGATGAGCAAATAATGTTGACAGACCTATCATCAATTTGTTGGCATGTCGTTCAGTATAGGTTTGCCACCTGCATTAGTATCTTCTCCTAATCCATACTTTTACCGAGATTCTTTGGAGATGACGAGCCTCATATGGACAAGAAAACCGCTTACAGATGTTCTTCTCTGGTGTACCTTCGGCAAAACCAGTCATAAAGTAATAACTCCTTCATTAGCTTTGCCAATATATTAAGTTTTATACTTTTTGGATGACTTAATAACACTAAACACTAGGAGGTTCAATACCCTTCATAGCAGTATTCAAACAATTATATACGTGACCTGGTATTCGGAACACTTAAAGCGGAATACAGGAAGTGACAGCATCACATTGGATGACGTAATATTTTGTACCCAGAAATCACTATGCCACCAGTTTCTCATCTACCACTTAACCATCTCCACCGGCATTCCGCAAACTACTGGCGTTTGGGCTCTTGCAGCGTTGATTCTAACCAAGGGTGCAGGGCCAATATAGGTCATCTTAGTGCCCCTTTTAGCCAGCTGATGAGCTTTACCATTTCCATAAATGCCCTGATGCCTCGGCACTCGCCTCAATTTAAGCCTGCTGTGACATAACAGGACAGACAAGGCATTCCAAAACCAGTATCGATTTCACTTGGTCTGAGGAAAGTGCTTTTAACCCTGAATGGACCAAGGGAGGGTCAATTTATATACACACTTTTAGATCTATTGTGTGACAGTATAGAACTTGTTCTGACCATGGCGTTTTCAAATTCATTTAAGGGTAATATATCCTAATGGGACTCACAATTGCGCAAAAACTTTTCGCGCTTTATAGTTAACCGCTCTTAGGTCAGTGTTAATTGTCCTTCCAAACCATGTATGGACATAGTTGTAAGGTGGAGTAAAAATTCAGTGGTATGGCCAGATTAGAGCCCTTTATGTCTAAAATTCACTTCAACCCGTGAAATTTCTCTTTTCTGGAACTCTGTGATTATGCCCGTGATATGTGCCGGATTGGCAACGTGGGATTTTTATGGATGGGCTCTGGGTCGTGACTAGCTCGGTAGCATGGACTCAGGGTTGGAATTCAATCAACTGGTTGATTTCATTTTCAGTGTTTTACCCTTTATTTTCCCGTCACCCTTTTCTGTTAACCACGCCTCATGACACTTGCACGCTGGTATTACACACCGTAATTTGTTGCGTTATTTAGCAACCATAGTTCACTATGTCATTTTACTGACTCGATTTAATATTTCACTCTCCAACGAGGAGCACAATGGTGAATCTCCCTACTGAATTGAACTGACTGACCTGTCTGGTGTATGTGATTTCCAAAATGTCAACGTCTACTGGCCTCAAGCACCTGACGTTCATGAATTACCCCGTGATCGTTACATAGTTACCCATCGGTCGTTTTGTATATATTTACTTTCTCTATACGCACTATGTACATAGTGTATAGAGAAGATATTGCACTCCACTAAAAAAATCGATACTAGGATTTCACCGGAAATGTATGTTTTAGGGTCCCCAAGATCCAAAAAAAAAGAAGCATTTTCACAAAAAGGTCCGTGTGTGTGTGTGTGTGTGTGTGTGTGTGTGTGTCCGTGTGTCTGTGAACACGATAACTCAAAAACGAAAGGTTGGTAAAATACCAAACTTGGTATTTAAGTTTAGTATCTTCCAGGGATGCGACACGAAGATTTTGAGAAAAATACTTCCACCCCCAACTACCCTTCACATGGAAATGTTTTCGAAAATTTTGATTTTCTCAAAAATGGCTCTAACGATTTTGATTAAAATTTCGTATATTAAAGATATTTATTTACCTGACAAATAAAATGTATATCTTGAATTGTCTGGGAATAGCCTCTGAAGAGTATTTTATTCTGGATGAATTTTACTGAATTTTGAAAAAATTCTAAACCGCAACAGATGGACAAAACTTACTACACAAAAAATGTATAGCACGTTAAAACACACAATTTATGTTATATACATTTTTTTCGTAAGTTCGTCGTTTTTGAGACATTTCTTATTTTTGGTTTCTGCTATGAAAAACTTGTCAACTCCTATCCATATAAACAAAGGAACTTCATTGACATAGTAACCAGCTTTTGACTATCATTTTAACCTATGGTAGTCAGTCTCTTATTTCTCTTCTACTTACAAGGAAGCAAGTAATAAGACTATTTCTGCTCATTTTTTCTGATTAGCATATTAGAATGTTATATACATTTTTTTCGTGGAGTTCGTCGTTTTTGAGACATTCCTTATTTTTGGTTTCTGCTATGAAAAACGTATACTTTTCTCACACAGGAACTTGTCAACTTCTATCCATATAAACAAAGGAACTTCATTGACATAGCAACCAGCTTTTGACTATTATTTTAACTTATGGTAGTCCCTTTTTTCGCTTCTACTTACAAGGAAGCAAGTAATAAGACTATTTCTACTAATTTTTTATGATTAGCATAAAGTAAATAGAAGTATAAGCCTGTTGAGAATAATTTGTTTCAGGGTTATAGAGAAAGTCATGTGAATGGTACACATCAGATTTTTCGTTAATAAAATCAATGGGTCACGTGCATAGGGGCATTGAACATCTGTCCCCTTCAATAATCGGCAGTAAATAACTTGTCTTCCTCAAGGGTAGCTGACCATTGAACTCTCTTTTTAGTTCGGTTCATGGGCCGAATGTGATGGGAAAACCCTTAACGGTACACCTTCTCTTCACTTCTAAACTTGTCTTTTGGAGCAATTTCATCAAACATTACTTTTATTATTGCACTCATTACGAAATCAATTTTTATGTGAAACGTGTTGTCCCAGAACACAACCCATGTATATCGTTCTGTTATTCCCAAGTGTAAATTAAGATTTATATTACCAGGTTGTCGATGTAGTGCCAGGTTGTCTAAAATCAATGTATGACTACTATTCTACTCGCCACGCGGTTGTATTATAATAAAATAATAATAACAATAATGCTAATAATATTAATGATGCTAATAATATGCTAATGATGATAATAATATTGTGGTGGTGGTGGTGGTAGTAGGAGTAGTAGAAGAAATGTTAATTCTCTTGATATTTCGACTTATTACATATTTATACATCTTGAGTGTTGCTTTGCGATGTCCAGAAAAGTCAATGGAATTTTAATTTAAGATGGGAGAGTAAAGGAATTCTTGAGGGTTGTAGTTATATTTGAAAATTTAGTTGTTTATTTATTGACTTTAAAATACTCTAGCCTGAAGACATACTAACGAAATTAATGACTATCATAATGTTTTCACTGAGGTTTTGGAATTAATTGCAGAGTGTTCAGAATTGTTAGAATTCACAAGTTCAAGGATCACCACTTTTATATGTAGTGCAGAAGTAATATTAAAAAAAGAGGTAATGCGTCGCAGAGTAAGAGCAGAAGAAAGAAGTAACTAACAATGGAAGAAATTATAAACAGTGGAAGAAATACCTTGACCAGAATCACGTGCCGAGGGCTGATGGTGATTTTCCAGAACTGGATTTTTCTGTCAAAATTTCTACAATAATACTCACCAAAGTAGTAAGAAGGAAAAATATTAATATGAAACATATTGAATAAATTTCACGGTCATGCGCTGGTGTGTTTAAAAAAATCGGGTGTGTTCTATCCACATGACTTTCTCGATCTGTTCTGCAAACAATGTATTCTTGCAAAATATTCTTTTTTCTACATCATGCTAAGGAGATACATTAGCAGAAATTGTTCTACTACTTTCTTCCTACTAAGCAGAAGGGAAATAAAGGGATGCACTAGACTAAAGCGATAGTCAAATATTTTAAAAATCTGACCGCTAAGTGAGCAATTGACGTCCGGTTCTCTTTGCGTGGCTAGGAGCAAAACAATTGAGAGATGAAACGAGAGATGCCTTCCCGTTTGAGAAAGGTTAAGATTGTTTAAATTTGAAACCAACAACAAGAAATATCTTGGAAACGATTAACTCTACAAAAAATGTATATAACATAAATTGTATTAACGAGCTCTACATTTTTTGCCCTTCTACATGCATATTTGTTTTATCAATCTTTTAGGGTTTACCAGGTATGCAAAATTCATCCGGAATGAAGAGGTCTTCAAAGGCTATTTCCGGAAAATTGAAGATATAAATTTTATTTGTTATGCAAATATCTTTAATACAGGTAATTTAATCGGGATTGGTACAGCCGTTTTTGAGTAAAAATTCCATTTTTTTTCCATATGAAGGGCAATTTGGGATGGGAGATTTTTTTGTAAATATTCATATCGCATCCTTAGAAGATACTAAACTTAAATACCAATTTTGCTATTTAATAATTTTTTCGTTTCTGAGCTATGCTGTCCACGCACACGCACACTCACACACCTACACAGAGATATTTCTCTAAAAATGCTCTTTTTTGATTCAGGAGTCTCAAACGATATGATTCCTGCGAAATATCGAAATTAATTTTTTAGGTGGAATACAATACCTTCTGTATCTCGTGTACTTATTATATGTAATAGGGAAAGTAAAATTGCATAACATGACCAAAAGGGATCTAATAAACAAATCATTTTCATAATAAGAATTTATACACCTTGTCAATGCCTGAGATGCAACAATTAAAGCTTGCTATGTGGGCTGGATGCGGATTTGGTTACTATCAGAGCTAGAAGTTCGTACCGTTCTCTTCTTTATATAGGTTTCGACCGACCATCTCGCCGCATCAGAACAACTCATAGATAAGAACCCCCAGGGGAGAGGTAAATAAACCTGATGTCAAGTAAGCAGTACTTTTTTAGAGAACAAAACTGAAAAAGCACATCTATTTAGATCGTTAATTATGTACAACATACAAATCGTTACATATATATACAAGCAGACTCTGACTGATTTCCCTCTTTACATATGCACATCATGAAAATACTCAAGCGATTATAACACGGATTGTAATATTTACTGATCGAATGTAAAATAATATCCAAATAATAAAATTAATTTCTTAATTATCTTAAGACTCTTACTAGATAAAAAAAAAAAAAAAAACAAAGCAGGAATTAAACTAAACCTTTACTCATCTGCAGCCATGTTACTGAAAACTATATGTACTTCTGAAGCCTTTCAAATGAAAAACCTTTTCTATGTTTCGACAATAAGATCTGCAATGCGAAAAAAATCTGTCCTCTCCGCATGATATATAAGCATCACCAAGTATATAGCATTTGTTGGGATCTAAAGGTGCAGCTGAACCCTGCATTCTTTTCAATTAGACTTCTCATTTTCATCTTTGTTTCAGGTAAGATGGTCGTGGATTAGTAGATCCGTCTTGACAGTTCTTCTACATGCCGTACAGATTCAGTTCAGCTCCACACTATAACAGTGTGATAGTTGTGGGTAACTTTCTGAACCAATTTGCAATCAATATGTTTCTGTGAAGCTGTTCTGTTAACTACACGTTTGACAGTTTGTTTACTAGAACTGCCATTGGTTTCTCAATAAGTACATGCAATTGTATGCTGCTAGAAAACTTCTATGCTTGTGTAGCAAATTAATTTTTCTCACATTTGAGCTGAACAAAGACGTGATTCGAACGCCTTCCTTCCTACCCTCGTGTTTCTGTGTTATGCAGTGATAACTGTTTTGCAGTAATGGGCTGCACTCTACGTTGACCTTTGCTCGTGCAAGAAGTACCGCATGGTATTGTCAACCCTGGCCGCTCTTACTCTTCATGAGGAAATTGGTACGAACTTCTTAGCTCTGGTTATTATATTATAAAATTTCCGTTTTGAGTATAAACTTACTTGTTAAAATGATTAAGGTAACATTTGAGTTTGTAGCTTAGTGTGGACTGAGAGTAAACTGACCTAAGACGTTGTCTTTGCTACACCGACTTTGAGTTCCTCTTGTGTGAGACCAGAAGAGTTGTAAGCCTTGGGGAAGAAATTCGCCGTCTTGTTGAGTGATCGATACGACGTGGCAGAGCACCGGAGATGCGTGCGACCTTTCGCTCTGCCTAGGTCCACATGTGCGGAACCTGTCAAGGGAACAGACAGCTGATTTGACAGCCAGAACACGGATGAGGACGCATTGGGAAATTTGCAAATGTGAATCGCAGCGCACAGATTCTTTTCTAAATGATTGATCGAGGCAACATGTCAATACAAATTTAGTGGAGCTTCTTGCAACATGGGGTGGCAAAGAAGAGTATATACGACTTATCGCTGTAGACTGGAGTGCTATAAGGAAATTGTTGGCTAGTAAACCATCCTTCACTTACAGAGCTTTGACAGAGGGATTAATTATGGATAAAATATACATATAAAAATCTGATGTTTCATTCACATAACTTTCTCTACATCTCTGCAACACATTATTGTTAAAAAGCTTATGCTTCTATTTACTTCATGCTAAAAAAAAATAGCAGAAATAATCTTGTTACTTGCTTCCTTGTAAGCAGAAGCGAAATAAGGAAGTGCCTTAGGTTAAAGATATAGTAAAAAGCTGGTTGCTATGAGACTAAGTTCTTTTGTTTGTAAGGACAGCAGTTGACGAATTCCTGTATGAGAAAAGTACAACTTTTTCAAAGCTGAAGCTAAAAAAAAAAAAAAAAAAAAAAAAAAAAAAAAAAAAAAAAAAAAATGGAATATATCAAAAACGATCAACTCCACGAAAAAATGCATACATATAACATAAATTGTGTGTTTTAATGTGCTCTACATTTTCTGTGTGGTGAGTTTTTGTCCATCTCTTATGGTTTAGCAGTTATGCAAAATACCGTAAAATTCATCCAGAATAAAGTAGTATTTAGAGACTATTCCCATAAAACTTAGGATATACATTTTATTTGTCAGGTAAGTATCTTTAATATACGATATTTTAATCGAAATCGTTTGAGACATTTTTGAGAAAATCAAAATTTTCGACAAAGGTTCCATGTAAAGGGTAGTTGGAGTGGGGGATTTTTTTGAACATCTTCGTATCGCATCCTTGGGAGACACCAAACTTAAATGCCAAGTTTGATATTCAACGGTATTTTCGTTTTTGACGATTCAGGGGTACCCAAAACATATATTTTCGGTGGAATACAATACCTTCTCTATACACTATGTACATAGTACGTATAGAGAAAGTAATAATGGAAAGCCATTAAATAATTTTTACTTTCTCTAGCCCCATACCTAAAATGTACTTAGGGACAGAGAAGGTACTGTAATGCACCCAAAAATTCGTTGTGGAGATTTCACCAGAAAAGCATTTTTTAAAAGAAGGTTCGTGTCTGTGTGTGTGTGTGTGTGTGTGTGTGTGTGTGTGTGTCTATGTGTGTGCATGTTCGTGTGTGTCTGTGGAAGGCATAGCCTCAAAACGAAAAGACCGTTAAATACCAGAATTGGTATTTAGGTTTAGTATCTTCCAAGGATACGACACGAAGATTTTCAAAAAAATCCCTCCACTACAAATTACCCTTTACATAGACATTTTTAAGAAAATCAAAATGCTCGAAATTTTTTCCAACAATTTAGATTAAAATCCCGTATATGAAAGGTATTTATATCCGAAATAAAATGTATATCTCAATTTTTCTAAGAATAGCCTCTGAAGACCACCTTATTCTGGATGAATTTTGCCGAATTTTGCTTACCTGATAAATCGTAAGAGATAGACAAAAACTCACTACACAAAAAATATACATCACGTCAAAACACACAAATTATGTCCTTTACGTTTTTGTCGTGGAGATAACCGTTTCCGAGGCATTCATTGTTATTAGTTTCAATTGTGAAGTACTTACTAAACTTTGCTCAGACAGGAAATGTCCGTTTTTCTTTTGTTCTACTCCTGGCCAAGCAAAGAAGCGATTTGCAAAGGCAATCGCATAATGATAGCCTTTTAAATATTTGACTATCACTTTAGCCTAGTGCATTACCTTAGTTCCCTTTTACTTATAAGAATTAAGTAATAGTATTCTGCTAGTGTTTATTTCGATTGGGATTGTATAGAAAGAAGAATAATCTTTTGTAGGAAGTTTGTAGAGCAGCTAGAGAAAGTCATGCGAGTGTAACACATAAGATTTTTGTATGCAAATGTGGACTTTTCTTATGAGTGAGATAGAGACGACTCCAGAACCGGGAATTCAACCACGTACCATTATCACCATAGCCATAAACGAGCTCACTGAGCTAACCCGGCACCAGTTCTAAAGTAAGGGTAAATAAACAAATTTGTGTTTAAGTTGGCCAGGTAGCGCGACTTTATATAGGCAATGGGTTGAAAATAACGGTAAGAATAAAATTTAACAGTTGAAGGTATTATATGTTTGAAAATGATAGTTGACGTAACTGTAACCAACGATTTTGAATAGTGCACTATAATATTTTGACAAAATAGACTAAACGGTACAAACACTTACATATGTGTTCAATTAAGGAGAAGGGATTAAATTACTTAAGAATTAATAGGCAGATTATTTCGGTTTGTATAATTTTGCAACGGTACAAATTTTTCTCTAGATCAGGCTTCACCAATTTAATTTTGTGCTAGATCAAGCAGGCTTGCTCCTTGCACTTCAGTGGTTCAGTTACACACAGGCTTCTGGCAGTAACGGTGGGTTTCTCTTTACTTGCACAGTCTCTCTTGTCGCGTTTATATCGGGAACCAGCGTTGCCAACCAGATTCTATTCAATTTCTTTAAAAAAATTCTACAGACATCAATTTCTATAAATATCTTTGTTACATAAAAGTGTAGTTTTTAAGCCTTATCTGTCTCTAAGATCAGCAATTCTGCGACTTCTGGTGGGCCTATTATATAGAACTTCTACAGTATGCTGTAAATTAAAAACAGTCTTGAGTTGTTATGCCTATATTACATTACGATTGTACGGTTACTATAATTGTATTAAATAACACTCCCTATCACAACTCATCATAATATATGATGATTATTATTAGTAGTAGTATTGTTGTTTTTATTGTTATTAATAATAGGTCGTCTTCTGAGTGGTGGTAGCACAGCTGCTTACCAAGCAGGAGACCTGGGTTCGATTCCCGGTACCGGTGTGGGGATTTTCGCCCCGCTGGGAGAACTGGTCCGGGGTGGGGGACTAAGCCTCGTGAGGTCCCTAGGGGGTTAAGTGAGGAAAGACTTGATCGAGAAGTAGCGGCTCTAGATCATGAGGACCGCATTAACCTGCGGAGGGGGAGGGTTTGAGGCGCTGACTCCCCTCCAGTACTGCACCCCATCCATGAGCTGCCGTGCCATGGAGTTATTATTATTATTGTTATTATTATTGTTATTATTATTTATTTTTATAATTTTACATTACTTTAAGTTTCTCACTGTCACTGTTGAAATCGTCTCTCTTCCTCTTAAAATTGTACATGACCGAATTCATTTTCGAGATGAATCCTTTTGTGACTGACATGTTATAGCAAAATGTATCCATGACAGCTCTTCTGCTGCACATAAGTTTAGGAAACAAATAACCTCACAAAACGAGATACTATAAGGTATAGTGGTGCCTCCACCATTTGATCTAAGAGGACAATTTCTTTTAAGCTATAATAATTTTGTATACCGAGTGAAAACACACATTCTGAGCACATGAAAAATATCTAAAGTTTTGCAAATATTTCTTTAATTCTTTAACTTTTAAGATATTTGTGTACATATGCAGAAATTACATTGAAGTTTGCAATCTGTTGGGAGCAGAAAGTAATCCGACACGCTGGCCATCGATTCCTACGTTTATGCCTGACTGGGAGGAATCTTTCTTATTTATAGAAAGTGGTGTACATTAATTGTGTTTCAGCTTTATCTTAATGTTTGAACAATAAGTTACACTGCAGTTTCTTGAATTTTGTTAGATGGTATTTACCTACCAAGATGCCCACTATAAATTGAACATTTTAGAGAATTGTGTTAGACGCAGACTAATGATCAACAGGTCTGTTTACATTCACTGCTACAAATGTATTTTAAATTGTTATATGGAGTTTATCAGGAGACCTGTTCAAATTCCTTTGTTTCAATGTGAAAATATTTTTTCGAATTGTTTTACATAACAATTATTCGGATGCCTGTTCTTATTCGCTCCTATAAATATGCATCGTTTTCGTTACAAATTCATTCTCATACTATTAGCGTTCTAACGTGTTTACAACGGTATTAGCAAATGTTGGAGCTCGTTGTTCTACTATGTTAATATCTGTGAATAACTAAAGGTGACCAAACAACTCTTAAGAGCAATATGTTATCGGCATCAGATGAATAACATAGAACACTCAAAATGGTGGGCGGCGGGGCTGTAACGGGAACTATGAAAATTGGCAAAGAGGTGACGAAGATAGATATAACGTCGTGAAAAAAGTACAAAGACGACTATTGCATATAAACAGGGCAGGAAATAAAATCTCAATATAGAACAAAATCGTCATTGGAGCTATAAAATGTGCGGTGGCACCACATTTGGGACGCCTTATGCGGTGAGCTCAGACGTTGGGTGCCCAGTGCGGTGGCCTTATCCCCACACTCAAAACACCAGATGCTGAGTTCTGTGCTTCGAGCCCAGATTGAAGACGTTGGCAAGACTCACTCCACTACCTATTACTAGAACCACGTACCTGGTGTGGTGAATCTACTACCGTTGAATTTTGCCTCGGCATTACTCAGCCTGCACGATGGTTGACTCTCTCGGGGTGGTGCAGCTAATAGGGATACTTCAGGGAGTGATCTCATAATAATTAAAACGTGTGTAACTTTCCTGGAGTTTGTTTCTTACCAGGAGAAGCGAGATAAGCACTTTTACTTTATAATTATGCTAACTTGTACACTTGTTATGAACTTTAACACTTGGCTGATCACACGTAATTATGGTTCCTTCTTCTTCCTTAATTCTGCGTTAGACAATATACTTTAACACACGTCACTAACTTTAAAGATACTTAGAGCACTGAAGACTACTAAACATTCGTTACACGTTACAATGTTTAACTTTGTGTGCAGAAGTTACGTTCAGCCCGACAACAAATAACAGCGACAGACAGTAGCAGAGAGCAAAAAGGAAAGCCCCGATGTGCCTTCTCGGTCTCTTTATATACTAAAATACCGTCATGGCGGCCTCTTTCTGATTGGACAGAAAGGCCGCGTGATTGACGTAACTATTACCCAAAAGTCAATTTGCTCTTCCCAGGGTGTACCGCAACCCTCACGTGACATGTTTTTTTACAATGAAGAATTACTGTCTTCCGAATTTTAAAGTTTACCCCCGTCGTAACTTGATTGTACGTGACTGGACAAAAGAAACCTTTCTAACAAAAGCACTTCTCACTACCTTCTACTCTCTTGGCGTCAGCTTTCTATTTCTGCTCCAAGCTGAATTTACTGTGTTAAATACATACATTTGTACTCTTTTAGCTTTACATTGATAAATAATTAATAACTAATAATAGTTTTGATAGGGAAGATAATTAACGGTCTCAAATGAAATAAAAATTGGGTGGGGTAAAGAAAAATATATTTTAGAATTGGGAATGAAACATGGACGGGAATAGCATAGCTCAGGTTGGGAGAGTGGAAAACTCCTATGGTAGTTGATGAGGCTGGTAGGAGGATGTGCCCATCAAGCGGGGATCAGCAAGGCTGGTCATTGCGAGCTTCGCGAGCACCGAACACGCTTACTCTCTCTGCTTTACTCGAAGAGTCATCAGTTAGTGACGCCTGGTCAACATGGATAAAACATTTGTACTACCTAGGAGGTTGAAAATGAGGGCAGCGAA
The DNA here is from genome assembly GCA_030762935.1 of Hymenopus coronatus. NCBI lineage: Eukaryota > Metazoa > Arthropoda > Insecta > Mantodea > Hymenopodidae > Hymenopus > Hymenopus coronatus. The sequence goes on from CM060897.1 coordinate 100,123,534, forward strand.
TATTTTTTTTTAACTTGTAGAGTATTATTTACCCGATTCTAAAACAGTCTACAGACTTTGTTGAAATTGTACAAGAATATCTACCTGATAACAAAGTTTAAACGGTGAAAATGAGGGCAAACTGACCTTCAACATTAACATTTTAAAGGTTTAAGCCGCACTATTTTTTTTTCATTTAGGTTGAAAGTCATTAAATAACCACCGCATTTGCAAAAAAAGAGCAAAGGAAGTTTCTCTAACCCAGCGAGATTGCTCCATGGTAACGTTCAAAGGTTTCATTAAGGAGGTCCTGGGATCGATTCCTGTGTCGGTCACTCTGAACATGTGTTTTTCGTGGGTTTTCTTGTTAATAAAATGAATTCTGAAGTTGTTGTTTTTCGTGTTTTTCCTGGTTAGTAAGACGAAGCCTGAAGTTGTTTGTGTTTTCATGGTTTTCTGGTTTATAATATTAGAAGCATTATTAAACAAACTGAAGGGTTAAAAGTTTTTAAAATCAAAGTTTTGGAAAATCTTAATTATTTCGGCATCTAAATTCTATGTCTTTGTCGTTTTTACTCAATATATCACTAACAAATTGATTCAATATAATACATCTTGAAGTTGTCTGTGTTGTGAGGTGTGTGTTAAGTAAAAGGATATTGAAGAAGCAATCAAATTTTCCCAAAATTCGATTTACAAAATATTACAAAATATTATTTTAACAACTCTTATAGTATTATTTTATAACTACACATATTCCAATTTTACTGGTATTCCTGGTTGCTAGGATGAATCCTGAAGTCTTTTTTAGTTTCTCGTGGTTTTTCTGATTGGTAAGATGAATTCTGAAGTTGTTTCTTCCTTTTTCCCATTTCCTATCTTCTTATGTTCCAGGTAGGTCTGGGGGAAGGGGGGTCAGGAGTATTGGTCGGTGTCGAAGAGTATTCACTTGCTCATTGAAACGTTAACTTTTCGATCCTGCTGGATGACAAACCTTCTCTGAGCCGCTTCAGTTGGGTTGAATTCTCCCCGGTTACACCAGAGGGAAACCTTCTCTGAGTAACTCGCCAGTGTGACCGGTTCTGAGGATCTGGGTTTCTTTAATTCATCCGTTCCTTCTGAGGGTGGTAAGCATAAAAGATCCGCGTTGAGTGAGCTATGTAGAATCATTGTAAACTCTCTGATGTTCATAATCCAAGAAATGAATTGAAATTGGAAGGCATAATGTCAAAACGGGTTTTGATTACGAATAGAAGATAAAGCAAAATAATGTTCCTCTCACACCAGTGATTGCAGAACTTGTCCAGTAAATAAGCTCAGGCTTTTATTCTGTAAGATCCTCATTGCTTAAACGTTACCGTATGGGTACTTTCACTTTACAATTCATTATCTTCATAGAAGACAATAATGGAATAAGAGAGACCATTACAGTAAGCGGAGAAAGCTACAAGAACATATTGTAAAACTTCGTCATCCCTAGACCGAGGAATGACAATATGAAGAACAAAAACTTCAAGTAAGATGGCGCTCCACTACATTACCACACCCCTACAAAACAATTAATTAATGTTTGGCTACCATGTCGTCAGTAGGCACTTCCCAACAATAATGTCTCCAGATCTCATTCCGGCCGACTTTTGATTGTGGATTAGCTTAAAGAACGAGTTTTCCTGATAATCTCACTGCATTCCAAGATATTATCCACAAAATGCTATGAATAGTGACGCAAAGTACCATATACTCTAACGTAGAAGTACTATTTCCCGTACCGTTGCTGAGATGAAAATCATCATAGTATATCAACATACTGTGAAAAAAAATAGTGGTGGTGACATTTTAACTGCTTCAAGAAAGCATCCCTGCCAATTTAGAATACAAAAAAGAAAAAAAATCTGGGTGTTCCATTCACATGACTTTCTCTACATCTCTGTAACAAATTATTGCTTAAAAGGTTATTCTATCTATTTCATGCTAAAATCCAGATAAATTAGCAAAAATGGTTTTATCACTTGCCTCCTTGTATGTAGTAGGGAAATAAGGAAATGCAGCTGGATACAGCGATAGTCAAATCTTTTAAAGCTGGTTGCTGCCAGGAGTTGACAAATTCCCGTATCAGAAAAGTATAAGTAATTTAAGCTGAAACCAATAAAAAGGAACAATCTCAGAAAATGTTAGCGCTATAAAAAATACTTACATGAGATAAATTGTGTGTTTCAAGAGATTTACATTTTTTGTGTAGTAAATTGTTGTCTATCTCTTACGAATTACCAATTATGCAAACTTTAGCGAAATTCGTCCAGAATAAAGAGGCATTCGGAGGCTACTCCTAAAAAATTCAAGATGCACATATTGTTTGTCATGTGAATATCTTTAATAGGCATACGATATTTTTATCAAAATCATTAGAGTAATTTTTGAGAAAATCAAAATGTTCGAAATATTTTCCGTATAGCGTAATTTGGGATGGGATATTTTCAAGAAAATCTTCGTGTTGCATCCTTGGAAGATAGTAAACTTAAATGTAAAGTTTTGTATTTAACGAACTTTTCATTATAGTACTAGCTATCCAGACACACACACATACATATGCATTAACTTTTTTTTCTAAAAACTGCTTATTTTAGGATTTGGGGGTCTGGAAGCATGTATTTCCGGTGAAATCTCGGTATTCAACTTTTGGGTAGAACGCAATACCTTCTCTGTGAACTATATGCATTGTATGTGTAGAGAAACTATAAAAAGTAAATGAAGAGACATTTAAATCACGTTGTTCGATATTTTCACGTCCAAATAAAATAGTTAATGCGCTGAGGCTAATGACGCTCTCGCATCCATTACATTTTTTATGAACGGAATGTGGACATTTCTATTATAGCTCTGAATTATTCTACCCTAATTTAATCCTTCCCATCTACGCTTACAGCGCTTCAGAAGCTAATAAAAATTATTATAAAATGTGAAAACTGTGACATTTCAAAACCAAGGTGAACAAATGCGTTGCTGTAATAGATTGGTTGAAAACATTGTAAATATCATGCTAATGTACAGTAGAAGAGTGTGGTATTTAACGGGAAGAACGATTTGAAAAACTGACATTTAGGATGTATCATGAAAATATTTAGAAAATGGCCCACCAAGTGAATATTTAGTTTGTTATTAATGTCTTATTAGTCTTAATTTATCTATATTGTAAAGCATGCAATCACTTAATTATATGAAAGTAGTCTGAATAAGGCACTTTCTTGCTCTAACTTGCCAATTAAATGCCTCTTTTGTGTGTAATATTTACTTTCTCTACACGTACTATGCACATATCGTATAGAGAATGTATTGTATTGCACCCGAAAATTCCATAACGAGATTTCACCGGAAATACATGTTTTGGGTCCCACTGAATCCAAAAACAATTATTTTTGGAAAAAGGTCCATATGTAATGTGTGTGTGTGCGTGTGCGTGTGGACAGCATAGCTCATAAACGAAAAGTATGTTATATAACAAACTTGGTATTTAAGTTTGAAGAAAATCCCCTATCCCAAACTACCCTTTACATGGAAAAATTTTCAAAAATTTTGATTTTCTCAAATATGCCCGACAAATATCGTATTAAAGTTATTTACCTGACAAATGCAATGCATATCTTGAATTTTTTGGGAATAACCTCTGAAGACTACTTTATTCTGGATGAATTTTACGTAATTTTGCATAACTGGCAAACCGTAAGAGATAGACAAAAACTTAAATTTAGAAAATTTAGAATTCGATAAAACACAAAATTAATGTTATATACTTTTTTTCGTGTGTGAATCGTTTTTTGAGGTATTCTTTGTTATTGGTTTCAGCTTTAAAAAACACACTTTTCTCATACAGGAATTTGTCAACTCCTGTCCATACATACAGACAAAAGAACTTCAGTCACATAGCAACCAGCTTTTGGCTAATACTTTAGCCTTTGTTAATCCCTTATTTCCCTTCTATTTGCATGACAGCATGTAATAAGACTATTTCTGCTATTTTTTTCTTGATTAGCATGAAGTAAAGAGAAGCATAAAGCTTTTAACAATAATTTGTTGCAGAGATGTAGAGGAAGTAATGTGAATAAAATACACAAAAGGTTTCAAATATATAATGAAAATAGTATAAAAATAATGACAGCATCTGAGATATATTTTAAGTTGAAGAAAACTGCTGAGTTTAATAACCGCATCATGTTAAATTAAACCATTGGGATGTAAGGACTCGTAAACAGCAACTCGTTATTCTGGAGAGTTAGTAATCTCATATTAATAAGACTTTACAAAAGATAACAGAATGCGAAAGACTTTCTTGTGTACTCAAAATACTGTTGTAAACGGCACTCATAATTGTAAATACGACCAAGCAGTAGAAATAAAATTAATCCGAAACATTGATAGACATGTGTTGTAAGCAGATAGAAACATAAGCTTTCTAACAATAAATTCTTGTAGAGAGATAGAGAAAGTCATGTGAATGGAACACAACAGATTTTTTTACCTCTCGTAGTCTGCATCTTCTATATATGACTTGTTCTGGTAAAAATATGTGAAAATAAGCCTATAAAATTATCTTATGAAATTATTGAAAAAAGGGAAATGAAAATAAAAGTAGATCATTTATTAATATTTTGCTTACAAATAAATAGGTTCAATTATTAATGAATGTTGATACTTAAATCTCATAAAATTATTCTTCCGGATGGAATTAGCCATACAGTTGTTTGCATTAATAGAAGTCTAATAATAGTTCTTAAACTGCAAGTTAGTGCCCAAAAATATTAAAATATTTTACTTCTTTATATATTTTAAAACCTCGTCTATATTACTAGGTATCCTATGGGTTAAGAGCCCATTTATCGCCTTTCATTTGTTTCATAACTCAAATGCTTTTGAAATTCAGCTGTTTAAATGGGCAATTGAAGTTTCAATTGAAATTAAGTTGTCAATATCGCAATCATCCACTGCTTAAGGTGTAATTTCATGATCTGAAGAATTGTAGTTAAATTGAGTACCGAGTGAAGTTGTAGTGTCTATGCAATGAGAACTGGTTCTAAACACACATTTTTATATCATTTTAAGAACATAATCTGTAAACAAGTATCCAGTCCAGTTTATTTCTTACAATGCATACTTTTTATTAAAAATAGCAAATCTTGTGTGGAAGTGGGGGAATGCATTATTATTCATTCCTCCGCAGAGACACTTCAATATAATTAGGTTTTTGTAAAATATAACAACGATATACAAGTAATGTAAACTCCAAGACGTACGTAATTTAAAAATGTATAACTCAGCACAACGCGGGTTTCTTCCACAAGTTATAAGTTGAATTCCTGTCCAAGTTCGAAAAGAAGACGCTTATCTTGTCACGAAGCTTAATAAACTTTGACAAAACTCTTTTTGTATATTAATACAAATAAATTGATTTACTTTAATACATCTTATCCGCGATGAATAAGAAACATTTCTCTGTAAGTTTGTCTTTTCAGATAGCTGCACCGTGTTGATTACAACATTCTATTCAGATTTTCTTAAAATGATCTGTTTTGGTCAATAGCGGTATCTTTATTTATACCCACTATGATCTGAAACGTCTGAAGATAGATTTATATGGTTAGTTAAATTCCACCAAAATGGATTTGTCCCATTTGGTTGAATCCTTCAGCCATCAGTGGACTTCTTCAAATGCTAATTGCAGCATGATAATACTCTCTTAAAACCTTCATGATTTAAACTGGTTGCAAAAGCGCCTTTAACGTAGCCTGGCATCGTCCACAGCAGGTAATTAGGTCTATTGATGGGGCATTCCACCCGCATTCATTGATCGTGGTCATATAAACGTTCACTCCTGGGGTTGTTCAACTGCGGATCTCACACTGAAGGAAACGGCACTCTATCTTGTCGGAATGTGACATGTGGGTATCCCTGAACAAGTGGCATCAACCAATGTCAATACGTTCAGATGAAATTCCAGTTGGAGCTTCGAACAGAAAGCTACTAGCGTGGAATGTCACGAAATGCGTTTCAGCTCGTGGCACACGCTGGATGTAGACATAGTGATATACTCTTTGTGGATGGTATACGAAGCAGAGATTAAGGCTTACATACATGAAATTCCAGCACACGAGGTGCATCATCCAGTCTTCGTTCCCAAACCATCTTCGCTTGAAATGAGCTAGGGGTGAAAGCAGGATTGAAATATACGTCTTGTGTTGCTATAAGTCATTAACTTTTGCTGCATTTAAAAAAGAAATGTTAGTGAGATTTTAGTATTTTAAAACAAATGGAGGCAATTCAACAGTCATACATCTTGACTTTCTTTATCGTTTCCTAATTCACATATTTTATAGTCATTAACACCAGGACTTACCACAGGCAGTGGACACGGATGACATATGAAATAAAACCATAATTGGGAAGAGATATTTGTGAAGCAAGCATTCTAGGTTGAAATTTAAGGCACCTCCCTGGCATTTATCAGTTATGAGGACTTGGAAAATCTCAATCAGGATGGACGATTCTGACCTTCCAGCCATGCGTCCGCGCTTTAACGAGCTCGACTGCTGTTTGGGTATTCCTGTTGATTAATGCACATTATATCTTAATATTAAGAATCGATTCTTCAAAAAAGTTATATAAATTACGATAAATGTTTAATAGTTTCATTTTAGGAAATAATTTTTTGATTATATGAAAAATGACGATACCATGCTCTATCATAAGTTAAGTTTTATCTTAATACGAAGAGGATATCCTTTTTTATGCATATTAAGAGTTAGCTCAAAGTAAATTGGTAAAAGTTCCGAATAAGGTTTTTCTTCGTGGTTTTCGTCGTCCTCCGTGGTGTAATGGTTACCATTATTATATTTACATGGTCGCGCTTTTAAACCAGGCGGAAGATGCTGGAATTTTTTCGGCGATAAAAGCAAAATAAATTGATCTTTCATGCCCAATATAGAATGGAACGTTGAGAACCACAGTACCTAGATAAAGGGCATCCGTGTATAAAACTCCATTTCGTTTCTTCGGGGATTTCCCTTGTCCTGGGGAACACGAATGCGGAGTAACTTTAAGCTGTATCAGTAAAAACTATGAAGGCTTGAGAGGCTACGGTTTTGAGAAATTAAAACATATTTCCCGGGAATGCGTGGTATTTCTTAAAATGTTGGCGCAAAGCCATTATGAGACAATTTAGTTCAATAGTAAGCTTCACATTCTTCTGATATTTCATTTGTGTAATACTTGACAGAGGCACGTTTGAATACATTTACGGACTCTTCAGATGATTATCTCTTAGACACATGATAATAAGCATTTAAATATTATCATACCCTAAAAGATAAAATATTATAGAGCAACGGATTAATTATCCATTTAAACTGCTAACAAATTTATGGTTTCTCTGTACTGTATTTCTATAAGCTTCCAAGATCATTATTTGTGAAGATTTATAATGATTTATATCAAAAGAAATTCTGTAAATTATAAGGAAATGAAATATAAACAATGATTAGTTCTATAAAATTACCACAGTGCCTGAGTAGAAAAAGGCACAGGTGGAACTACAAAATATTGCAAAATGTAACTGGGTAAAAGAAGACAACAGAAATGCAGAATGTGCAGGAGAGAGAAGAAATACTTGGAACACTTACAGACGAGTGCGACAAGACTGGCAAATGGATCACCCCAAGAACATGTTGCATAAGCGGAAGGTAAAGAAATACTGATGTGAGAAATAATAAAGAAAAGAATATGTAATTTCTAGGATTGTGTAAGAACTGTGTAAATATAAGTACTTATAATGTGAGATTTATAGATTTCAATGCAGAGGGGCAAGTAGTAGTGGTGGTAGTAGTACTACTGCTGCTGCCGCCGTCGCCCTCCGTGGAGTAATGGTTACCATGCTAATTCCATATACGCAAGGTCGCGGGTTCAAACCCGGCGGAGGACAGGCGTAAAAATCCTTAGTATGGCTTCCTTCGGAAGAGAAGTAAAGCCGTTGTTACCGTGTCGTAGATTTATGGCACGTGAAAGAACCTCAAGCTTGATAGAGTGGCCTTTGAGCAAAATTAAGCGCTATTTTACGCCCAGTATAGAATGAGACGCTGAAAACCACAGTAGTTAAACATAAATAAAACGCTATTTCCATTTAGTACTAAGACAACGGTTACGATTACCGCCACTAGTCAGTCATTACTACTGAATTAAGGGTATTAAAGCGTATAATTCAGTATAATGAAGAAACTAATATCCAGTGGTACCATTTTCATTTATGGGACTTAAATTATATGTCATTATATGTAAAATATATTATCACAACCAATAAAAAGTAAAACTTGAATTATCCATGTATAATCTGTGAAGGAAGACCTCTTAAAATTTAATAAATGCTGTATAGCTTTTTCTGCCGATATGTCATAAGAAATAGCGATTAAAAGCTTACTATTAAAAATATATAGCTCGTCGATTAAAAAAATGTTAGTTGTCAATTGCTAACATCATGTCAGCAATGCCGGTGAAGGAATTTCCTCCTACAGGAGTTCTTTTACATTCCAGCAGATCTACTGAAATGAGTCTTTCCATGCAGTTAAATCAAATAATTTCCACCGCACTTAATGGTTTCGGAACTTACAAGAATTTGAACTTAAGCCGAACACTTTGAGCGCGCGTTCCTGTCTCGTCTGGTCGTAGCTTCGCCACCAATGTCTTCCAGAAAAAGTGCGTGCTGCCCCTAATTCTTCCTCCTTTTCTATATGAATCTGAGATTCGTGACGTTCGCGCCTTTACTTTTGCGGGATTGGTGGATTTTTCGCACTCGTTTTGGCGTCATCTTGTTCTCATCATACGATTCGTCTGTTTAGTTTCCTATGTGACATTGTCCGTTACTTTGCACAAGTTCATTGGCCAAGTTCACCCTGCCGTAATGGAACTTAATTTAAACAAAGATGCTTCCGATTTTAGCCTCACTGAAATACAAAAGACCAGGCGCCGACAACCTGACCTACGGGGCTGACCTTGCTGCTTTTACAGATTCATTCAAGCCAATTCTTAACTTCAACACTTAATATCTTATAATCTAACACAACATTTTCTCAACTTATTTTTTCATACCCTTATCGCATATTTATATTAATACTTAATCAGCTAACATTCATTTAGTATACATGGTTATGTTTTGTCAAATGCAATTATTTGTTTATATATTATGAATTTATTACGTGTAGAGAAAATAAAAAAAATCTAAATATAGTTTTAGTATAGTGCATATGATTATAAAATCATATCTACTTTGTTTTATATCCCAGTATGATGCATACTACTAGCTAGAGGGTCTCCATTCCGCTCGAAACTTGCATAATGGATTTCCTATCCTCGGTGAATTCAACCCTCTGAGATCACGATAAATATGACGCTTCTGGCAATAGGGTATCTAAAGCCAATTGGCTAGGACACAGTATTTTACATCAGATTGGGTATTCATCTCTACACAAGTTTTACTTTGTGATTTGAGGTGACAAGCTTTGCAGCACTTTACCATTCCAATATAATCGGCTAACTGGTCCAATTAGAGCTTAACTTGCAGGACATACAGTGAAATGCCTCGCTGGCCATTTTGCAAATGAAATTACACCTCGTACATTGAAAAGGGGAAAACATACATACCTACTCAACTAAACCTTTGAAAGATAATCTATCATATCCCCCTAAAATCTATACTCAAGTTATTAAGGGTGTGTGTGTGTGGTGTGTAGGCTAATCTCAAAACACTAAAAGCATTTTGATGATTTTTTCACTTTTGAAAAGCCTAATTTGTTTTGACGTATACTATAACGACTTTCTAATTTCAGTTTATACATTTAATCATTACAAGGCTCTTTTTTTCTCTACACGTACTATATACAAAATGTCTTGGTATCCTACAGGCATGTGACACGAACACTTTCAAGAAAATCCTCCCTCCCCAAACTATCCTTTGCGTGGAATTTTTTTTAAATTTTATTTTTTTCAATTGATTAATATGTCCTAATTTTAAGCTATTTACATCTCATTCATTCGGAATGAAATTTTCTGAATTTTGCATAACTGGTAAACCGTAAGAGATGCATAAAGATTACTGCATAAAAATTTAAATCTCTTTAAAACGCACAATTCATGTTTTATACATTTTTGTTGCAGAATTGACCATTTCCGATATATTCCTTGTTATTGGTGAAACTACGTATCTTCTCAAACGGGGTCGCTTTCATTTCATCTCAGACTTCACATTGTTCACATATCGATCGGCATTTTTTTTAAAAAAAAAATAGGTGTATAGTGGATCCTGGCATTGTAGCAATCTTGGAAGCGTAAGATAAAGATACTTGCGTTTAATATGTAAAAGGGATCCATTACATTCAATCTATATGTTATTTACATGTACTCGTGTGGAAGGCACCAAGATCGATGCTTAGAGCAGACTGTGTACAAAATCAAGCATATTCGGGGCTGTTTTTCTAGTTGAATTGTATACTATGGATTCGTTGTTGATCTTGATATGAATTATGGTTTTGTACATTCTAATCAAGAGATTGTAGTCGGCTCCCCAGTTCCGATACCTAGAGTTCTGAAAAGGTTTAGGCGTCTTAAACATTCAGCTTGCAGTTGTTTAAGATGTGGGGCCCAGGTGAGTCGCTCTTCAAATTATAATCCCAATATTTGAACTGTAATGACAACAGGAATTCAGTGATTTCCAACGTATAGTTGAGGAGCCAAATAAGGGCTTCGAGTCTGGAGAAAACTATACATTGACTTTTAGAAGGAGACAGTTTTTAACCGGTGGTATAGCTCCATTGTTGCAGCACATGAAATGAATCTTGAAGCAGGTCATGAATGTTTATTGTGTGCTTTCCCTTGCAAGGATAACAAGATCGTCTGCAAATAGACAGATTTTAATGCGTCATGAAAGGTATGATATTACACTATTGGTTGATACCATGAAGAAGGTCACACTCAGTATGGCTCCTGGAGGTATTCTATTGTCTATAATATCTTCTTTTGAAAGTATTCCATGGACTCTAACACGAATTTCCCTAAGCTGTATAAATTGTACACAAAGGCAATCATGTTTCCCATTAAGTTGTTTTCAAAGAATGTTCGAATGATTTAAGTGCGGTAGACTCTATTAAAAGCCTTTTCTATATCCAGAGTAAAGGCATTCTAGGCATCCATATTTAAGTTTCTATCATAATTAAATGGTTTGTCGTAGATAGGAACGAAAGCCGTTTGGATGTCACTGAAAAAGGTTTTACACTCCAGCATCCACCGAAGTCGTTTCGAAAAAAAAATGTTTCCATAAATGTACATATTGTGTATGTTAATGAAATAGGACGGTAGTTTCCTGGTAATGAGAGGTTTTTATTTGGTTTGGTTATGGGGACTACTGCAGAATGGCGCCATTGTTTAGGAAAGCATTTGTTTTTCCAGATGTGGTTAAATATGTTTAACGTATATTGCGTTGCACTAGCAGGCAAGTGTTTTAGAAGTTGATAACTGATGCGATCTGGTCCAGCACTTTTGTTGGTACAGTGGAGAAAAGCCTCATGAAATTCTTCCAAAATTAGATCGTCGTTAAATACCCAGTTTGTGTCTGTAAAATATCATCTGTTTTGAGATTTGTCAAGTTGTCAGTTTATGTTGAAGGAATTCAGGGTCAGAAATACTATCTTTGGAGATAGTGTCCACAAGAGTATCTGCTATGAGCTGAGGATCTGTAATAGCAGTATTTCTTGTAAAGCAACTAGTTCCGTAAATCGCCTGCTCTTTATGCGACATATCCGATTGAGTGGTCTTATATGCGAGTGAGAATAACTATTTTAACCAATAGTTTCTTTTGCTCCTTTTTATTTCCTGATGGGCTGCTGCTTGTAGTCGTATTAATTCTACTTTAGTCTCAATAGTTTGTCATTTGAATTTTTAACATGCATTGTTCTTAGCTTTAGCTGCTTGTTTGTGTGCTTCATTCCACCAGGAAACTCCACGTCGGCCGGAGACATACTTGTTGATTGGGGTACTAGTTTCAGCACATGAAAGTATGGCACTGTTGAATGAAGAAATTCTCACTGACCTCAAGCTCTGAAAAACTTTTAGGCCGTGGTAAGTGCTCTAATGCTTCTTGAAGATTGCTTTAGAAAAGTTTTCAGTCAGCCTTGTGGAAGTTCCAAGTGGGATATTTCTTATTTGCAGAAGCCTTTAAGCGACGTTGACAAGTGATTGAAAAGTCATCACGTCCATGTAGAGAGGAAGAGACTGACCAGTGAAATAACGGGACAGTGCTTGAAGATGATGTCGTGAGCTGGATGTTCCTGTAACTATTGAGGAACGCATCAAAATGCGCAGGAGTTAATACATTCAGGATAAAAGATCATGGGTTTGGACAATAGATTCAATTATTTTACCCCGATGATCGGAAGTCTTGCTGCCCCATAGTCACCTAATATAACGAAAGGATGAGGAAGTTGAGCTCTAAGACCTGAAAGGGTAGCTGTAACAAATATAATGCTGTTTGGAAGACATATGTTACTAAAACAAATATTTAACAAAACAGAAACTGCTATTGCTTCAAGTGATATATTAAGTGGTACATGCTTATGTGAAATGTCATTCCTAACATAGATGGCAACACCTCCGCTGGCGTGGGGAGGATTTAATCAGCTTTTGTAATATTGTCAAATGGGTACTACGTATATATGTATCTCGGAAATTGGGCTCACATAAAAAAGAAAGAAAAGAATCATTCTCATGTAGCATACAGTAGCTTCAAATATTCCAACTTTGGCCGAAAACCGTTTAGATTCCCTTGCAATAGTTTAGAATATGCAGCCATGTTGTTAGAGCTTATTTTAAACGAAGCATCAGACTGCAGTCCCCATTTTGTAACTTCTTTCGCATACGGATGGTTTGCTGCTTAAAACTACTGGGAAGACAGTGGCACATTTCTGACATATTTCCACTAATTCCACATAAGAATAATCTGTAATGGAACCTTCACAATTCCTTTTAAAATTGAAGCGTTTTAAACATATTACATATGGAGTAGATTTGTGCATAAACTTGAAGGAATTCTTTTTGCTGCCTAAAACAGTTTACGTTTAATTGAACTGTTGAATTAAATGAGTGTAATGTGCTAAAGGAATCAATCACTGCCTTCCATTTGTGGAGTAGGAATTCGTGCTTCTTCCGGTTTGTCTGCATTTTCTTTTTAGGGCTGAGAAACGTTTCATGTTTTTTCCTTTTAATAAATAATAATCTACAAGATCAGTCAGGGGCTGAATATCTTCATTTTCCAAGCATTTCAGCACAACAGCCACAGGATTATATTTTCCTTTAGTCATTCTCAGAAGACTTTAGAGTTCTATATAGCTTAACGGGTAGCCATTTTGAGGGTCCGACAAACTGTCTTTTAGGGGAGCAAGATGATAAACGATATTCTTGTTGCTCGGTTGTTTTAGTGGAGGGTCTTGTTCCGGTTTGTTATGACTTACAACAGCCGGACTTGCAACTGTTTGTGTTACTACCAGATTTTCATGCGATTGATCATATGTACTGACTATAGTCTGGATTTGAAGTAGTAGAGAGTGGACATTTCGTTGATTTCAGTGTAGGTGTAGCTACCTGTTCTGGATTATTTGCCTTTAATGAAGGGAATGTACTTGATCAGGCTTCAAGGTTACAGATATTTGTGTGCGTAATTCAGTATATTGTTCAGCTTCACATTTGCGGTCTTTTGCCATATGGCCTGATTGTTTACATATAAAACATGACAGGTACATCCATTAAGTTGAGCCGTATTATTCCATACCCATGAATTTTGATATTTTTTCTAAACTGTCTGGGTGCACAGAAACTTTCCTTCTAAAACTAATAATATGAACGAACCCTGGTTTTGACATACTTGCTCTTAGAAACGATATGGTCGACCCCAAACGAATGCTTGAAGTTTGCAGTTCACGCTCCAGTACATGGTGAGGAATTACGGGACACACATTTGATATTATTATTCTTTTAGGGTCTACTGTACCCCCCCCTCCCAAAATAAGAAACTGTGAGGTCTGTGAGGTATTTGCGATCTACATTTTTGTGTAGTAACTTTTTGTGTATCCCTTAAGATTTACAAGTTATCCAAAAGTCATTCTGAATGAAGAGGACTTCAGAGGCTACTCCCAGAAAATTCGAGATATATATTTTATTTGTCATATAAGCATATTTAATATATGGTATTTTAATCAAAATCTTTGGAGTCATTTTTGAGAAATTAAAATTTTCGAAATTCTTTCTAGTGTAGTTTGTGGCGAGGGGAATATCTTTAAAACTTTCGTGTCACATTCTTGGAAGGCTGACCCTAAATATCAAGTTTAGCATTTAATCTGCTTTTCGTTTTTAAGTTATCTGTTCAGACACACGGACACACACATATAGACTTATTGATTCACAGGGACCTAAATCTCGTATTTTCAGTGAAATCTAGCATACAACTTTTGGGTGAAATGCAACAGCTTCTCCACTTATGTACTATATACTAAGTAGTGACAATAAAATGTATTCAAATAAAAGCAATAAAAATAACTTTAAATAACATAGAAGTGAATTCAAAGCGGATACTGCTAGTGCTGTCGTCATTGTAAGGGTATGCAGTGTTAGTATTATACCTTTCTTTAAAGAGGTGTCAATGCAAAGGCCAGACTCAAAATAAATCTATTGAAGCACTAAAAACTGCTTTTAATGACATAATAAATGAGTGGGCTCTTTCTCCTCCAGATTTAAATTATTTTTGATTATTACATGTGAGAAATTATAATTAGACCAAATGCAAGGATTCGCATACTCACAGAAATTAGAAGAACGATAGGCTTACGTTTTAGAGTGGTTTGGCAGCTGAATTTCCAAATGATTTATGTTAAAGTAAGAGTTGAGCTCTACTTACGACGTATTAACTCTAAATTTTCTGGGACTTCTAGCTAAGTAAAACACGGAGAATGAATGGTGATTCACAACTGCGAAACGTTAGAATCAATCCCGACTTGTTTCTGCAAGTAGGACATCATTTAAAATAGTTGTTGGTGATGTAGATAAAGCTATAAGGATATTTAATTTGCTGAAGGGGAGTAGAACTCGGAACGTCATGGGAGCTACGCGTTTTCTGTTCAGCCAGATATAATAAACAAAAGAGAAAAAGTAGATAACATCATTATGAAATCTGAGCACGCACACTTGCACGTATAAAAACTGGCCCGTTTGTTTAGGTTGTGATAATGTTTTTATCTCTGTAACCAAACTGCAATTCCTTTTCTCATGCCTTTGGCCTGAAGAACAAACAGAGGAATAAAAACTAACCGATGAGTGTTGTTATAATCGTTGTGAAGTATAGAGGTGGGTCACATACCGTCTCTGTGAAATATTTTCTATGCGCTTGGTACACAAAATGGTGCATTATCTTAGTTTATCATTAGAATCGTGTCCATTTCATGCCAAGTTTGTCTTTAAGGCTGGGCCCTTAATTACAGTGCTTAGCTACCAGTTAGCGGTATCGATAAGCTTAGAAAATAAATCCCAAGGAAAGGCTAAAGAAATGACGACATTATTCGACAATCTAGAGCAGTGTTTCCCAACCTTTTGAAGTTCATGGCACCCTTGGGAATAACATTAAACACCAGGGGCACCCTTCCTTGAATTAAAAGAAAATTAAGCTTAATATCTTAATTTATTGAAATATTATATAATAATAACGTACACCATAACATAATACAGTAAACTTTACTACAATCACTGCGTAAAAATACATCAATAAATTTTGTTCGATTAATGATTAATGTGAAACTTGTGATTGATGCTTAGAGCACAGATATGTGTTGTCGGGTCTTACAGTTGACAGTGAAACACGCAAACCATCCTCAAGGTTATTCAGTCTATTTCTTACTTTGCATTTTATTGTCACCATAGCAGAGAAGGCTTGCTCGCATAGATAGGATGTTGAAAAGGGCAAAAGTGCGTTAATTGCTTACTTCATTAGGTTAGGGTACTCCTCTCTCCGTTGAAGCCAAAAACTGGTCACCGACACCTCACTCTTCGTGAACTTACCTTTGAGTGTGGAATCAGCGCAAAGATCAATAAATTCATCTCGTTCGCAAGCAGTGAAATCTATTTCCTCTGCACTATCTACGTAATCAAATGGTGAGACAACCCAGTCGAGATTCGTAGTGGAAATAGTCGGAAAGTACGCATCTATTGCATCTTGCAATCTTGATAAGTGATCACAAATGCAGTCTTTCAGTTTACCCAGAACTTTATCTCCTACCACATTAAGAAGAGATGGAAAGTTCGACAAATCTCCTTTTTTGAACTGCAGACTTCCAAGAACTAAGTTTTCTTTTAAAACCTTTCATTTTATTGGTTGAGGAGATTATTGTTTCATGTCGACCCTGGATCGAAACATTCAGTTCATTCAGCTTATGAAAAATATCTGCCAGATACGACAGTTCAAAACACCAAGAATCACTTGGTAAGAGTTCATGAAATGTGTCTTGATTTTCATCCTTAAAAAAAGTTTTTAGCTGTTCTTTAAGTTCGAGAAACCGGTTCATTACACGACCCCGCGACAACCACCTTATTTCTGTGAAGTAACAGAGGTATGAGCTGCATCCGTTGCGCGACATAACTGTTCAAAAATTCTGCACTTTAAAGGTCGAGACTTCATATAGTTCACCATTTTCACAACTTGGTTAAACACTTCATCAAAATCTTCATTACACGCTTTCACGACTAATGCCTCTCTGTGCAGAAAACAGTGAGTTATAATAATGGATGGATTTTCATTGAGAGCTCTGGCAGTAAAACCTTTAATTTTCCCAGACATAGATGGTGCACCATCTGTACATATACCACAACAGTCTTTCCATGAAAGATCATGGTCATTGAGATAGGAATTAATAGAAACGAAAATATCATGGCCTGTGGTTGTAGTCTCCAGCGGTCTACAGAACAGAAACTGTTCACTAATATCTTTTTCATCAATATATCTGATAAAACCAAGGAGTTGCGGTTTGTCACCAATATCGAGACTCTCATCTACTTGCAAAGCAAATGTTCTATAAGTTTTTATTTTCTCCGTGACTTGTTCGTTGATATTGCATGACATTTCAGATATCCTGTGGCTGATTGTGTTGTTGGACAGAGGAACTTTCGAAATTTGATTAGCTGCTCCTTCGCCAAGTATTGTTGAAACTATAACTTGACATGCAGGGCCAATGATTTCCTCTCCAAGAGTATGAGGTTTCTTTTTTTTCTATCAGTTCTACTACTTTAAATGAGGCTTCAAGAGCAGTATCACCTATGGTCATTCTCTTTACCATTCGCACAGCTGTTTTCTTCTCCCCTTCTAATATATGTGAAAAATACATTACAATTTTCTGTGACACACTAGGATGCTTTGTTGTAAGATGCCGCTTCAGTTTGCTAGGTACCATGGCCTCGTTGCTAAGTGTTTCGCCACAAACTTAACACACAGGGATAGGGTTTTCCTCGTTGTTATTCCACTTAAATCCATACGCTAAGTAACTGTCCTGGTATGTTCTTTTCTTTCGTTTGTCTTCTTTATGTGGTGAATTCGATGGTCCGGGAGAAACTGTAAGATTTGGCTTCTTAAAGCAAGCAGTAGGAGCCGACTGTTCACTTTCACTGTACTGGCGTTTACGATTAACAATGAACTTATCCATAGCTAAGCACTGTGAATCAACGCGAGGAAGACAACTGAAAGCGCCAAGCGGCGTACACTTTTATATATTCATCTGTCGAAGTCTCGGGAATGTTCGTGAGGAAGCGAGTAGTCTCGGGAATGTTCGGCAGGGTATAGCTGTAATGCCATCTGTGGGATACTAGTATAACTGAATTATTGAAATGAATCGACCACTATCACCATCTGCCGTGCATGAGAGTAATTGATTTGACTTATTTTATTTCAAGACCTTACAAGACTTAAGGCTTCAGTAGAAGGTATTTTTTTTTGTTTATCTCAATATCTCGCGGCACCCTAGGGTGCCGGGGCACACCGGTTGGGAACCGTTGATCTAGAGGAAGGGGTGAAGCGATATTTGCATACAATATTGGCAAACTGGACATCTACGACACATATATGAAAACTTTAACCTTCGTCTACATGATTCTGATAAAAGTTATTGTATATCCCACGGAATAATCAAAACCGACACTAAGCAGACAGTGGCATATATATACACGTAAGACACGTTATAACACACAGTTTGTTATATTCATTTTTTTCGTGGAGTCGATCGTTTTTATAGATATTCCTTGTATTTGGTTTCAGCTTTAAAAAACTTAATTTTCTCATACAGGAATTCGTCAGCTCCTGTCTATATAAACAAAGAAACTTCAGTCATATAGCAACCAGCTATTGACTATCCCTTTAACCTATAGTACTCCCTTATTTTGCTTCTACTTAAAAGGAAGCAAGTAATAAAACAGTTTTTGCTAATCTTTTCTCAATAAACATGAAGTAAATACAATCATAAGCTTTTTAACAATAATTTGTTACAGAGATGTAGAGAAAGTCATGTGAATCGAACACATCAGATTTTTCACCTACAGACTCAACGTTGGTTACCAAACATTACATGATAGCTCACGCACTATCGTCTTTCGTTATTCATCTTGTGTAGTGTCGCTTTTAATATAGCACCATCATTACCGTCATCATTTCATTATTATCACCACCATCATCGGCAACAGCAGCAGTAGCATGCAGAACCCTTGTGGCCTGTTCCGCCATTAAGACATTTTGATCTGCTCGCCTCATTCACAGTTTGCTAGCACTCTATTGATTTTATATTTTTGTTAGATCATCAACTGTTTAATTTGCATAATTCTGACATTTTCATTTGAAATGTACTACACAAAGTTTAGCGCACAGTTTATGTCAACTGAATCTTTTAGATTTAGATTTAATCATTTTTGAGATAGTTCTTGATAATGGTTTCAATTTTAAAGTTTTATAATTTCCTAAAATGGGATGTAGTTTTTTTTTTTTTGCTCCTGGTTAAACAAAGGAAATGAAATTTCTAATTAATCGCTTGCAGATCATCTCTTAAAAATGTTAACTACAGCTCAAGCTTAGTGAATCCCCTTATTCATTTATCTCCGCAAGAAATTATGTAATAAAACATTTATGCAGGTGTTTATATGGATTAATTTAGTAGCTGGAAGAGAGCTTTTTTTAAAGAATATTTTGTTGAATAATGGGTACATAAGGTCACGACATACAGCACATCAAGATTATTTTATGTTCTTAAGGATGTAAGAAAGGAATATGAATAAAACATGTTTGAAGTATTTACATGACAAAATTGAGGAAAATCTTTAAATTAATTTAAACTATAGTTATAGGTATTTTTATTTGGAATACAATGTATGTATTTCACTTGTTTTTATGGCATTTTCTGCGGAGATATTTTTGCTTTATCGAGAACATAAAACGCACATGCTGGGAACGTTGCAGCGGCAAACGACCGTAGGTAGCAGCGGGGATGGACTCTCCTTTTCAAAATCAGTAGTAGGTAGGCGCGTAAACATGTTTCCTGTCGCTTGTCGTGTTTGTTTAGTTTAAGTGTCTTCTGGAAAGCAAAACCGATAATCTCCACAATACCCAGATCAGGTATGCTGATTTATTTATGTCTGGAAGCCGGTTCTCAAATTTACTTACCTTGACCTAGCATTGTGCTTTTGTCTCCAACCATATTCATATGCAAATCTCTATCAATTATTTGAAACCCCTATGTGACGTTCAAGAATTATTACTGAAACTAGATCAGAAATGGTTTATTCTATCCATCTTACAAGTAAAAAACCATTAACTTCAGACATTCTCTTGGAATAAATCATCTAATTTGGAAAAACAGTTTTTTATTTATCTTTTTTTCGAAAACGACTGATCACAAAACAATAATGCCTTGTAGTTTGTAATACCATGTAGTAAATATTAGAAGGAATATAATTAGTTCCCTTTCGCTTGTTTATCTTGAATTTTCTGCAAATAGATGCAACTTCTTTATTATTAATTTTATATAATTGGGAAACTATTTGAGATAGACAAAAACTAATGCCAGTAAAAATATAAATCTCCTTAAAGGATGCAGTCTGCTACTTACTCTTTAATACCGTAAAGTTTTTTTAAGCTACTCATTTTTTGTGAAGTTTAAGTGCCTTTTCACCCGTTCTTGCCTAACGTAAGGAATATACATATACCGTACAATTGAATGTTATATCCGCATATTATGTTCACATGTGTCCCTAATGCAAAAGCGATTTGAAATCATTTTACCATTTTAACAGGAACTATATAGGAAACAATTTTTTGTAGAATAATTCGTAGAATAACTACGAAATGAAATTTTAGCAACGGAAAAAAATTGTTGTAGCATATAAGCCGGTTTAAGCATAAACATGCAGATCGGCGTGCAATTCACAAAATGTGTCATTAAAATAAAAGTGTTCTTTGATACGCATTATCGAATGTATATGTAAAAAGTGTAGCCTTTTTACTTTCTCTAGAACAATATGTACAATGTACATAGGGATAGAGAAGGTATTGTAATGCACCCAAAAAGTCTATACCGAGATTTCACAGGAAATATATGTTTTGAGGTCCCCTGAGTCCGAAAAAAGCATTTTTAAAAAAAGGTCCACGTGTGTGTGCGTGCGTGTGTGTCCGTCCATGGACAGCATAGCCCCAAAACGAAAAGACCCTTAAATACCAAACTTGGCATTAAGGTTTAGTATCTTCCAAGGATGCGACACGAAGATTTTCAAAAAAATCCCCCTACACAAACTACCCTTTACATGGAAAAAATTTCGAAAATGTTGATTTTCTTAAAAATGACTCTAACGATTTTGATTAAAATCCCGTATATTAAAATTATTTATGTCCGAAATAAAATGTATATCTCGAATTTTTGGAGAATAGCCTCTGAAGTGCTCTTTATTCTGGATGAATTTTGCTTAACTGCTAAACCGTAAGGGATAGAAGAAACTCAGTACACAAAAATTTATATTACGTCAAAACACACACTTTATGTCCTTTACGTTTCTGTTGTGGAGGTAACCGTTTCCAAGATATTCCTTGTTACGGGTTTCAATTGTGAAGTACTGAAACTTTTCTCAGACAGGAAGTGCCCGTTTTTCTTTTGTTCTACTCCTGGCCAAGCAAAGAAGTGATTTGCAATGACAATCACATGGTGATAGCTTTTAGAACATTTGACAATCACTTTAGCACAGCGCATTCATTTAATTCTCTCCTGCTTATAAGGAACTAAGTAATAACGTTCTGCTAATATTTATCTCGATTAGCATTGTGTACAAAAAGAATAGTCTTTTGTAGAAGGTTTGTAGAGCAGCTAGAGAAAGTTATGCGAGTGTAACACATAAGATTTTTAATATAATTCGACTTGTTAACTAATGCTGTTGATTCTGAATTGGAAATATACATCTTAAACTTCCAAAGTCTTGTTAACGATTTATTGATAATGAATACCGGTTTATTATTTCTTGAAATGACTTTGTTTTGCGTAAGAAAGCCTTGATTGTCTTCACGTTAATAGTTCATTTACGGCGTAAAGAGGATTTGCTTCTTCATTATAGTCAGAGCGGATTTAACTCTTTTTCAATTAGCAGCTCCGAATAGCAATTTTGCTTGAAGGGATTAAATAATCCTGCTTTAATTGAATAGCTAGAAGAGAATAAAAGCACCTAAGGTAATAGAATTCTCAGATGAATCCAAACATTTGCCGACTTGTCGAGTAAAGCTGCATAAGTTTATTGGATTTAAAACTTCTACTTTCTCTACACGTACTATGTGCATAGTGTATAGAGACGGTATTGCATGCCTGTGAACACGATAACTCAAAACGAAAACTCCGTAAAGTACCAAACTTGGCATTTAAGTTTAGCATCATCCAGGCATGTTACACGAAGATTTTGAGAAAACACCCCCAACCCTTTCATGGAAAAAAATTCGGAACTTTTGCTTTTGTTAAAAATGGCTTTATCGAATTTAATTAAAGTATAGTACATTGCAGATATTTATATGGCATATAAAATGTATATCTTGAATTTTCTGGGAATAGCCTCTAAGCTCCTCTTTACTCTGAATAAATTTTGCTGAATTTTGCGCAACTGGTAAGCCGTAAGAGATAGACAAAAACTTACTTTGCAAAGAATGTAGAGCACGTTAAAATACACAATTTATGTCATATATGTTTTTTTCGTTGAATTGACAATTTCTGAGATACTCCTAGTTATTTGTTTCAGATTTAAAATACTGGAACTTTTTTCATACGGAAAGTTTTAAATTTCTGGCCCTGCATGAAAACGGGTCTCATCCATATGGTAAACGGCTTTTAAAAAAAAATTGACTATCATTTTAGCCTAGTGCATTCCCTTATTTCCCTTCTACTTACAAGGAAGCAAATAATTAAGACAATTTCTGCTAATGTTTATTTAGATTAATGTTTATCTCGATTATCATAAGGTACTTGCATAGAAGAATGTTTTTTTTTTAAATAATAATTTGTTACAGTGCCGTAGAGAAAGTCATGTGAATGGAACACACAAGAATTTTTTATTACATCAATCCAAGCCCTGCACTTAGGAACACCTGCTGAGTATATCTGTAAATAGCCTTTGTTTAGAGAAACGAAGATTTAGTTCGTTCACATATTTTACTTAAACTTGTAATATACGAATTACTTTGTTACATATGCAAAGTAATTCATGTAGGTTTATACATACCTGACTTAGGAATTTACATTGTGTATGTGATTCAAATGGCGATGGTCAAACTTCGTGACTCTAATCAGATGAGCCTGCACTAAAGGATGGGATGGGCCCAAGTAAAATAACCGGAGTGATGGTACGTGTGAATGGTGAGGGGGTTTACATTTAACTGCAGTTGCATGGATTTTGAGTTTTATTCTTGCAACAATTAAAATAAAACTAATTCTACTTCAGAAGCACCTTAAGGGAAGCGATTTAAATAACGTGACAAAACGGACTAATAATACAATCAAAACCGAAGGTCAGAATACACAAAAATTGACCACTGTAAAGCATGGAAATTACACACATAAAATCTCTTGTGTTGCGGCATGCGTGGATGATGACGGGTTTACTTTTGACAGCAGTTTGAATGAATTCCTTTTTCTTCCCTTAAAACACTACAGTAAAATTGACATGAATTTAGTTAATTTATAAGATAAATTAACTAAGGTACGTTTAATATGTTGTTTAATGCAGGTATAGTATGCAAATTAAAACAATCTAAATGTGATCCATTCACATGACTTTCTCTACATTTTTGAAGCAAAATATTGTTTAAAAGCTTATTCTTCTTTATATTTAATGACAATCGAGATAAACATTACCAGAAATTGTTCTTGTTACTTGGTTCCTTGTAAGTAGAAGAGAAATAAGGGTGTACCATAGCTTAAATCGTTAGTGAAATGATTAAAATATTTGGTTGCTGTGTGATTGAAGTATTGTTGTTTGATGCACAGGAGTTAACACATTCCCGTATGCGAAAAGTACGAGTTTTTATAGCTGTAACCAATAACAAGGAATATCTAAAAACCAATAAACACCACTCAAAACATGTATATAACATAAGCAACCAGCTCCTATAAAACTTGAGTATTTAGTGCGGTGTCCCTTATTTCCCTAACAGCTACAAAAAGTAAGCAATAAAAACGATTTTAATCACGTTTATCTCTATTAACATGAAATAGATAAAAGAATACGCTTTTGTAAGAGTACTTTGTTGCAGAACAGGTAGAGAAAGTTATGTGAATGGAAAACATCAATATTTTTTGTTACATGTATATGTCAGCTTAACATTATTCTCGGCTTTGACTTAAGAACAATAATTATTGCTCATGGCAATGTTGTCTAATCGTTTACTATGTTTTGCTTTCTCTAGCACGTATGTAGTATATACAATGTACACAGTAGCTAGAAAAAGTATTGTAATCGAGATGTAGCTGAAATTATATGTTTTGAAGTCCCCTGAATCCGAAAAAAACATTTTTAGAAAATGGTCCGCTCGCTTGTATCTTTGGCCAGCACGGCTAAAAACCAAAATACCGTTAAATATCAAACTTGGTGTTTCTGTTTAGTATCTTTCAAGGATACGACACGAAGATATTAAAGAAAATCGCCCATCCTCCAACACAAATTATTCTCAACACGAAACAATTTTTGAACATTTTGTTTTCCTCAAAAATGACTCTGATTTTGATTAAAACCGCATACTGGGGCTATTTAATCACAAATAACTTTTTTTTTTTTTTTTAATTTCCTTGAAATAGTTCTGAACACCATTTCATCCTGGATGACTTTTGCAGAATTTTGCAAAATGGTTAAATCGTAAGATATAGACAAAGGCTTACTACATACAAATGTAGATCATTTATGTCATTTTTCTTGTAATGTTTGTTTTCGAGATATTCCTTGTTATTGGTCTCACTTTTAAACTGCTTAACTTTTCTCAAACGGGATCATGCAAAGCAAACCAATCTCAATTGTTTCACATAGCAACTAGCTTTTAAAAGATTTGACTATCGATTTAAGTATTCCCTTATGCAAGATTGCAGATTCTAGTTCAGTTTTCCCGAGCTTTTCCTATTGGTTACGGAGACAATATGGCTACGTGACAGATGAACGACAGGTTTGGAGATTTCGTTGAGGTTAGGATACGTTAGGTTAGGTGTGTGTAAATGTCCTGGATCGAAATAAGGGGTAAAAATTGACTTCCATGAAAGTCTGTTTGTTCTGCTTTCCAATGTGAAATGCAGTCTTTCGTTCGTTCTGTCTGTTTGTGCATTGGCAGCCTTGTCGGTCAATCGACAATAGCAGAGTCAAATCTAATACTGAACTAGAATCTGCAATCGCTTCCCTTATTTCCCTTCTGCTTACAAGGAAGCGAGTAATAAGACCATTTCTGCTAATGTTTATCTGGATTATCGTGACGTAGATAAAAAAGTAATGCTTTGTAACAGTAGTTTGTATGAGTTGGGAAAAGGCATGTGACTGGAACGCATCAGATTTTTTTTTAGATTAATACTGGTATTTTTAGGACTTCTAGTCTCTGGGGAGGATAGGAAATGTTTTGGGCTTGAGAATAATTTTCACTCCTAGTCGGGAATCGAGCTTGGGACGTTTCGTACAACAGACAGGTGCTCTACAAACCGAGCTAAGGGGTCAGCTTATTTTCTTCTCTATTCGTCTCGAAAACTAGAATTCGTGCATATTTCTCTAATGACCTTGTATGGTAAACGCAGAACCAAATAAACTGCTTCTGTCGTAAACCGCATGGAGACGAGAGCTTATCAGTTCCTGCACATTCCAAGGCACAAGGGAAGTTTTCCAATAAGAGCTGAGATTCCAAAGCATTTTGTTGGCCTATTCCTGTATCTGACGTTCATCCTACTTGACTATGAACAAGCGTCAAATGGCTTTCGCAGATAGATATTCAAAGCACTAAGAATTGGCAATATAATATTCTGTAATTCTCTACATCCACTATCATTTATGTTATTTAATATGTGCAAACTTTCTTAGGAAAACTTATTACTTTCTCTGCCACGTATAAATAGGGGAAGTATTGTGATCCACCCAAAAATTCAACAGTGAGATTTCACTGGATACACTTTTAGGGACCCTCTGTGTAAAATACATCTGATGTGTTACACTCACATGACTTTCTCTACATCTCTGCAACTAATTATTGTTAAAATACTTTTGCTTCTCTTTACTTCATGCTAATCGAGAAAAAATTAGCACAAATAGTCTTATTACTTGCTTCCTTGTAAGTAGAAGCGAAACAAAGGAATACCATAGGTTAAAGTGATAGAAGCTGGTTGCTATGTTACTGAAGTTCCCTTGTTTGTATGGACAGGAGTTGACAAATTCCTGTATGAGAAAAGTACAACTTTTTCAACGCTGAAACCAAATACAAGGAATATCTAAAAAAACGATTAAATCCACGAAAAAAATGTATATGACATAAATTGTGAGTTTTTTTGTGATCTATATTTTTGGTGTAGAAAGTTTTTGTCCATCTCTTACGGTTTACCAGTTGTGCCAAATTTAATAAAAATCATCCAGAATAAAGAGGACTTTAGAGGCTATTGCCAGATTATTTGGCATTTAAATATCTTAAGAATAAGGGATTTTAATCAAAATCGTTGTCATTTTTGAGAAAATCAAAATTTTCGAATTTTTTTCCATGTAAAGGGTAGTTGAAGGTGGATAGATTTTCTTGAAAATCTTCGTGTTGCATCCTTGCAAGATGATAAACTTAAATACCAAGTTTGGTATTTAGCGGACTTGTCGTTTTTCAACTATGCTGCCCACATACATACACAGACGGACATTTTTATAAAAATGTTTTTTTTGGATTCAGAGAGTCCCAAAACATGTATTTCCGGTGAAATTGGGGTATCGAGTTTTTGGGTGCATTACAATACCTTCTCTATACACTATGTACATAATATGTATAGAGAAAGTAAAAATTAAAATATGAACATGTGTGCTCGCACCTCTGTGTTTTTGTGTGTCCATGCAACCTTTTTATCCTGTAGCAAATGTTATAAATTGATCAAATGACTGATCAAGAACTTTTATTGGACTCGCACTAATTCCAACATCAGTATAATTAATTCCTTTACGAGACATAGCTCGAAAATGAAAAGTCGGTTAGATATCAAACTTAATATTTAATTTCAACCTATTCCAGAACATCCGCCCATCCCAAGCTACTCTTTACATGGACAATTGAACGAAAATGAGACACTATATTGTTTAGAGGCCCTGAAACTGTGAAACATTTTCAATAATTTCCGGTTTTAAACCCATATTTAATTCGACAGCGATATAGGTGATAATTTCCTCTCATATTCCCTTCCGCCGCTCACCTAGGACTAACCTTTGCAAATTAATGTGTGTATGAAAGTCTAGAATTCAAACCAATAAGATATTTACATCCAGGCTTACATTAAATAAAGAAAAACACAAGGGGGAAGCCAAAATCATTAACACATTTTCGTGTATTCAATTGTGAACTAAACGATTGGATTGAGCTTCCGTACTCCACTCATGGAATTGGACAAAGGGATTATGGAGTCAAATGTGTTGTGCCTGGCCAGATCAAGAAGTAATAATCTAAATTGGGAAATATAATGACAGTTCATTCATTTCTTACCAGTGAAGCAAGTGATGTATGCCCAGCTTGTTTTTAACAGTGGAGTGTTATAAAAACTTTTGCATATACTCGTAGAAAAATCTGATGTGCCACATTCACATGACTTTCTCTTCCTATTTTGCAACTAACTTTTCTTTCATATATGTTTCATGCAGATCGAGATAAACACTGGCAGAAGTGGTCTTATTACTCATTTCCTTATTGGTATAAGGGAAATAAAGTAACTCATTGGACTAAATAAAAAGTGAATGAGGATTTTCATTTGAGAAACATATAAATATATATTAACATAACTCCATGGCACGACAGCTCACGGGGAGCCTTGGCCTACCGCCCGGCCGCTGCGTCCCCCATCTCGGTCCACTACAGACGTCATGGATGGGGTGCAGTATTGGAGGGTGAGACGTGGTCAGCGCCTCGAGCCCCTCCCGGCCGGTTAATGCGGTCCTCACGACCTGGAGCCGCTACTTCTCCATCAAGTAGCTCCTCAATTGGCCCCCCAGGGACCTCACGAGGCTGAGTGCACCCCGGTCCAGGTCTCCCAGCGGGGGAAAAATCCCCACGCCAGTACTGGGGATCGAACCCAGGTCTCCCGCTTGGTAGGCAGCTGCGCTACCACCGCGCTAAGGAGACGACCATAAATATATATTGGAAAGTTTAAATAGATAAAAGGAATATCCTGAAAATGATCAACTCCACAAAAGGTATATTTGATATAAACTAGGTATTTTGACTTTATTTATTTTGTAGAAAGTTTTTATCTATCTCTTACGTTTACATAAGTCATACAGAATGAATAAGACTTCAGCGAGGTATTTAGCCAGGACTAATCCAAATTAATAATACTAATTAATACAGACGAAAAATAATTGTAGTTCATTGTTTCGGAAAGGAAGAAAGTATATGTTTGTAAGAAATTCCATGTGACGCCATCACCAACAAGATACGTTATACTTGATATAATTTTAAACTGTACGTTTCACAGACGTTTATAGCACAATAATGACACTATATATACCACTTACATAATTGAAATTGATACACACAATGGGAAAATACAAAATATGGCTGATAAATTAGAAAACATGTGAATTATAGTTTGCAAAACCAGATATTCGCAAGATTTAAGTATGTGATACGAAATTATATAAAAAAACTGTAAAGGAAGCAATACAAAGAATACTGTTCTTCACAAGGCATCATTATGTCAGAATTACAAAATAATAAATATATTTACACTTGAAAATGTTTACAATATGACATTTATTTAATATATTTACCAAATGTTAATATAATGTTCATAAGTTTGTAACAGTCTTAGCGACGAGAAAATACAATAAATGTAAACAATCATCTTTGGGAGGTGAGAACCGTTTTTCAGTATATACAGCTTCTCGGAGAAAAGTAATTGTACCAAAGGATTTCACCCATTTAAAGCACTAAAAGTATTGATATTGTGCTATTTTATGGCGATATTTAAATGTAAGGTTAATTGAATCTGTAAGTGTAAAGTTAATTGTATTTATTTGTTACGTGAAACTGTTAAAGAGAAAATATTAGCGTCAACAAGGGAAATGCAAACTAAATAATCTGATGTGTTCCATTCACATGACTTTCTTTACCTCACTGTAAAACATTATAGTTAAAAAGCTTATTCTTATATTTCATACTAATCGAGATATCAGCAGAAATGGTCTTGTTACTTGCTTCCTTGTAAGTAGAAGGGAAATAAGGAAATTCACAAGACTAAAGTAATAGTCACATATTTTAAAAACTGGTTGCTATGTGATCGAAAATGTGTGTGTTTGAATGTTCAGGAACTTATAATTTTCTCATACGGGAATTTGTAAGCATTTTAAAGCAGAAACCAATAATTAGGAATATTTCAGAAACGGTTAGCTCAATAGAAAAATAAGTGTATGATATAAATTATGCGTTTTAACGAGATCTTCATTTTTGTGATTTAAATTTTTATTTCTCTCCTACGGTTTACTAGCTATGCAAAATTCAGCAAAATGCATCCAGAATAA
The DNA here is from genome assembly GCA_030762935.1 of Hymenopus coronatus. NCBI lineage: Eukaryota > Metazoa > Arthropoda > Insecta > Mantodea > Hymenopodidae > Hymenopus > Hymenopus coronatus. The sequence goes on from CM060897.1 coordinate 100,152,853, forward strand.
AGAAGTCTTTAGAAGCTTATCACAGAAAATCCAAGGTAAATATTTTATTTTTCATGTAAAAATCTGTAGTACACGTATTTGAATTAAAATCGCTAGAGGAATTCTTGAGAAAATCAAAATTTTCGAAAACTTTTCCATGTAAAGTGTAGTTTGAAGAAGGGGGGATTCCGTTGAAAATCTTCCTGTCGCATCCTTGGAAGATACTAAACTTAAATACCAAGTTTTGTATTTAACGGATTTTTTGTTTTTGCGCTATGCTGTCCCCACACGCACACACACACACACACACACACACACACACACTGACCATTTTCTCAAAAGTGCTTAAAATGCGGGTCTGAAATCATGTGTGCCCGATGAAATCTCGGTTTCGAATACGCGTAATGTACACTATGTGTAGAGAAAGTGAAAAGCAAGCTGAATAAAGCAGTCACAGTTCATAAATCAATTACTATTTCTCTTCTTTCACCCAGATTCCTACTTACCAAGAAAGGAAATAAAAAACATGCTATTCACCGGTTAGCCACTAGTCACATATTTTGTATTCATCAAAATGTCATAGACATAAATAACATTAAATAATCTGAGCTGTTTGCAACAATCTATAATGGTGCATTTAAAACCAGACGTTCAAAGCAGGTGTACCAACAGAATTATCCCAAGGGGCGGATTCAATATTAAGTTACCACACCTGTTGTGAACCGCAGGCCCCAACCTGGCCACAAGGGATGCTCCAACTCCAACAGGACATCCGCCATCATCTGTCACATTACCGGCTTCCTACACATGACTCACCATCGTGGGGCTATGCTAACAACATAACATTTTAACACCCCAGCCTAAATCTTGTCACCGAGGCTATTCCTTAAAACTTCAAGATATACATTTTATTTGTCATAAACAAATTTAAAATCGTGATATTTTAATGAGAATTATTAGAGCCATTTTTTTAATAATTCAATATTCATTATAAATTACCATGTGTGGGGTAGTTGCAGTTAGAGGGATTTTCTTGAAATTCTTCGTGTTACATTCTTGAAAGATACTGAACTTTCATACCAGTTTGGTGTTTAAGGGAAGTTTTATTTTAGAATTACACTGTGTGCGGGCGCACAACTCGGGTCTTTTTTACAATTGTTTGGATTCAGGGACCTCAAAACGTACATTCGTGTAAAATCTCGACATAAAATACTTTATCTACCTACCATGTATATTTTACGTGTTAAAGAAAGTAAAACTGTTTTAAGGTTGTATAATCAACCAAGTTTTACCTAGCTGAAAACATGTGTATGTATAGACTGTATGCTGAATAAGAGTGTAGAAAGCCATGCCATGTTAAACATGAAGTTTTTATAAGTATTCTCCAGCGAGATGGGACGTTTGTTCAAAATTGGCAGAAGATTAACGACTCTCTAGCCAGAAGCCGCCCGGCGGCAGTCCATTTAACCAACTTGTTTGCGTAAAATTTGTGCTGTGTCGAAACTCCGAGAAAGTCAGTGCATAAAGTTGCTTTGTTTCTCGTTTAAGGACAAACATTCACAATGCAGTGTGAATGCCATAACAATAGTTGGCTGTTTTCTGGAAACTGGTGTACGATTGTGGATGAACCATCTGCCCTACCCACTGCTCACATCTGCCAAAGCAGGAGCTATGTGAAACATATAGATCGTGGAACGAGAATACTGCTGCCCCAAAACGTATATGAAAACACAGGATCCATAAAAACACGATGCAGGCTGCTTAGGGTATAGTGCAGATATTTGTATTGGTAACTGTTGATGATGCAAGGAACAACTTTACATCAATATTTGCTTCATTTGCGGACTAATAATTTTACTTATTACGAGTAGTTCCTTTTTAGATTGGTTGGTACTTCCAGTAAGTATGCACTCAAAAACCGAACGTATTTTTTTCCCCCAAGAGTTTTGAGGACGCAGACCTAGTGGAAACCTATTATTATTATTTTTTTTTTTAAATACAGTTGCGGAGTCTGGTCGGAACTCCGGTGATGTATACTCTTTTCCCAATTTCCTATCGTTTTACTGTGTTTTTTGTTTTCTTTTTTTCTGTTTTCTTCTGATACACACACACATACACATTTCACAAACATATAAACACCCATTCCCGACACGGGACTCGAACCCACGATCCCCTGCGCCAGGAAGCACAAAAGCAAGGCGCTTTAGCAAGCGTGGCCATGGGAACCGGCTATGTTGAATCAGAACTTAGTTCGAATTCTTTGTGCAGGCCAATAACCTCGGAAATAGATAGGAAAGCACGTCATGTAAAGAGATGTAAAAATTGTTAATGTGTTCCTATCACATGGATTTCTCTAGCTGTTCCACACATAAACTATTCGTAAAAAAAATATTATTTTATCTACATCTTGCTACTCGAGATAAACATAAGCAGAATTGGTCTTATTGTTTGCTTCTTTATAAGTAGAAGAGAAATAAGGAACTACACTAGCCTAAACACATAGTCAAATACTTTAAAAGCTGTGTGAAGCAATTGAAGTTCGGTTCACCTTGCGAAACGAAAGCTGTCTTCCCATTTGAGACTGATAACAAGGAATATCTCGAAAACGATCCACTTTACAAGAGAAACGTTTATGGCATAAATTATGAGTTTTAACAAGATCTTTTGTGCATAAGTATTTGTGTATCTCTTACGGTTTACTAATTATGCAAAATTCAGCAAAATCATTCAGAAACTATTCCCAGGTCTTCAGAATCAATTCCCAGGAAATTAAAAATATATACTTTATTTGCCATGTAAATATCTTTAATATATGGTATTTTTATCAAAATGATTTGACTCACCATTGAGAAAATCAAATATTCCGAAATTTTTTTCATATAAAGGATAGTTTTTTTGGGGGAGGGGTGGAGGGATTCCCTTGAAAATCTTCGAGTCGCACCCTTGGAAAATATTAAACTTCAATAACAAGTTTGGTGTTTAACGGTATTTTTGTTTTTGAGCTATACTGTCCAAAGGCACACACACAACCACACACACACACACACGCACACACACACACACACTGGTCTGTTTCTAAAAATCTGGTGTGTTCCAGTCAAATGATTTTTTCTACATTTAAATTATTGTTAACTTATTCTTCTATCTAATTCATGCTAATCGAAATAAAAATTACCAGAAACTATGGTTTTATTACTTGCTTTCTTGTAAGTAGAAGGGAAACAAAGAAATAGACTAGGCTAAAGCGACAGTCAACTCTTTTAAAAGCCATATGGTTGAAATCCGTTTATTTGAAAAGTATAATTATTTTAAAACTAAAGCCTATAACAAGGCATATCTCAGAAATGGTTAACTCCACAAAAAATTTGTTTACTGTATAAATTGTCTGTTCTAATGTGTAGTAAGTTTTTGTATAGGTATTTCCTACGGTATACCAGTTGTGCTAAATTCAGGAAAATTCATTCAGAAGGAACAGGACTTCAGAAGCTATTTCCAGAAAATATAAATATACATTTTATCTTGTAAATATCTTTAATATACGGAATTTTAATTAAAATCGTTACAGCCATTTTTGAGAAAAATAACATTTTCCAAACATTTTTATTTAAAGGATAGTTTGGGGTCAGGGGCTTTTTTGAACATCTTCGTGTCGCTTCCTTAGAGTACCAAGTTTGGTATTTAACGGTCTGCCAGTTTTTGAGTTATGCAATCCACCCGCGCACACACACACACAGACGAACTTTTTTCTAAAAATGCTTTTACTAGAATTGGGTGAGCTCAAAACATATATTTCCGGTGAAATCTCGGAATCAAATTTTGGGTCGAATACAATTCGTTCTCTGTACATTATGTATACGCGATATGTATGGAGAAAGTTAAATGCTTTTTTCGGATTCAGGGGTTTCAAAACATGCATTTCTGGTGAAATTTTGGCATCAAATATTGGATGGAATACAAATCTTCTCTATGTATTAAGTACTTTGGTCCTATGTAATAGAAAAAGTAAAAACCAGAAACAAAACGGAAAGTCTATATTGGCAATAGGCACAATGCAAAAACATCGCGTCGTATGCTTACGTGGCTGATTTGTGAAAAATCTGTTAAACGAGGGAAAAAAAAAACCAACAAACCGAACTAAACATATGAATTTATCAAAATATCTGTATACTCCCAACGCCGTGTATAAGTATCTTCCTTAGCGCGGTGGTGGCGCAGCTGCTTACCAAGCGAGAGACCTGGGTTCGATTCCTGGCACCGGCGTGGGGATTTTTCCCCCGCTGGGAGACCTAGTCCGGGGTGCACTCAGCCTCGTAAGGTCCCTGGAGGGCTAATTTAGGAGCTACTTGATGGAGAAGTAGCGGCTCCAGGTCATCAGGACCGCATTAACCGGCCGGGGGATTCGAGACGCTAACCACTTCTCACCCTTCAACACTGCACCCCATCCATGACGTCTGCCGTGGACCGAGATGGGGAATGCAGCGTCCGGGCGGTAGACCAAGGTTCCTTGTAAGCTGTCGTGTCATAGCTATTTATTTTAACAGTAGCTTTAGTTTTACAAGAAAATAAGTCTTAAATTAAAATATTTGAGGATTGACAACACTGTTTTAACAAATACAGTTATCTGAACTTGTTACGTTTCTTTTAGCATACTGCATAATAAATTCTCGGGGATCAGAACAATGTTGCGAAAAGGAACTGCAAAACGCCCATTCATCATGATCTTTCCACTGGCAACAACTGCCGGCTCACATGACAACAGGTCATTAATTTTAAATTAAATTACACTAACAGGGTAACACCTTAATAAACTACAAAATAATTAAGAATTACATAACCCTGAATATTAACAAATTAAATTACCTCTGAATATAAACAACAATCATACATCAATTGAAATATCTCTGAATGCCAGAATGTGGAAATACTTTGAATATAACAACGCAAACTAACGGAAAAATACTAAAGAATTGAAATTTGGAAAAAGTTCAGATCCAATAAATGCACTTGTGTGTTTGTGTTTATGCTGCAATAAAAATGCTTATTAAATCTTATTATTTTACCTACACTTGCTATGTGCATGATGTATAGAGAAGATATTACACTGCACCCAAAAATTCTATACCCAGATTTCACCGGAAATACATGTTTGAGATCCCCTGAATATACATGGAAGCCTTTAGCGTATGTATGTCTATGTGTGTGTGCGCCTGCTCAAAAACTATAAGTCCGTTAAATATCAAACTTGGTATTTAAGTTTAGTATCTCCCAAGGATGCGACACAAAAACTTTCAAGGAAATCCCTCACCTCCAACTACTCTTTACATGGAACATTTTCCCAAACGATTGCGATTAAAATATTGTATATTAAAAGCATTTACATGAGAAATTAAATGTATATTTTAAATTTTCTAGGAATAGTCTAAGTAGATCGCTTTATGAGTTTAATTGAATTTTTCAAAGCTAGTAAGCCGTAAGAGATAGATAAAACCTTACTATAAAAATAGTAAATCTCGTAAAAACATATAATTTGTCATATTTGTTTCTGTAGAACTGACCGTTTCTAAGATACTCCTTGTTATTGGCCTCAACTTTAACATAATACTTATACTTTTCTCATACGGAAATCCTAGAAATACCTACCAAGGAATTTCAATCGCTTAGCAACCAGTTTCTAAAAATTTGACTTTCGCTTAAGCCTATGCTTTTCCCTTATTTCCGTTCTGCTTACAATGAAGCAAGTATTAAGGCTATTTCTACTAATTTTACCTCGATTAGTATGAATGAGTTAGAAGAATAAGCTTTTTAATAATAATTTGTAACCTAGCTGTAGAGAAAATGATGTGAATGGAACACGTGAGATTATTTGCTTTGCACTTGCTATTCAAGATAGGCATTAACAGAAGTGCCTGTTCAATAAAATAAATTATATCATTTATAATACAATATATAGTAAAGTATATATTATAATAAAAATATAAATATTAATGTTTTAAGATACACTTTTATAGGTTCCAGTGGAAAATGGAATATGCTAAGCTAAATCAGTAGTCAAAACATTTAAGAGCTGTTCGCTATATGATTGCAAAAATTCCGTTTGTTTGCATGAACAAGAAGAAAGAAAGAAATCGTAAGATAACTTCACATTTAGGACAAGTAAAAGTATTGAAAATTCAAGTAAAAAAAAGGAATATCTCGTAAATGGTTGACACAACAAAAAGAATGTACTTTACATAAACTGTGTGTTTTAACGAGATCTACAAATTTGTGTTGTAACAGCTTGTCTATCTTTTATGTTTACCAGTTCTGTAAAAGAATGAACACAGCTTTGTTGGCTATTCCCAGAAAATGCAAGGTATACGTTTTATTTGTCATGTAAATATCCTTAATGTATGGCATTTTAATCAATGTGTTAGAGCCATTGTTGAGAAAATGTCAAATTTGTAAAAATCTTCCAGGATAGTTTGTTGTGGAGGATTTTTCTGAGAATTTTCATGTCGCATCGTTGTAAGATATCACTTTACCTAGTTTTTAACCCTAATTTTCATTTTTGATTTATGCTATTTATAGACGCAAAAATCACACCCTTTGGAACTTTTTCCAAAAGAGAGATGGCTTAAGCAGCTTTGTCTGTGACTTAATTCGATCCCCTTGGCCGGTCTATGCAACAAATTATTGTTACTAACCTTATTCTTCTATCTACTTCATGCTAATTGAGAGTATTAGCAGAAACGGTCTTATAACTTAGTTCCTTGTAAGTAGAAGGGAAATAAGTGAATACACTAGGCTAAACCGACATTCAAATGTTTTAAACGTGGTTGCTATGGAACTGAAATCCGCTTCTTTGCGTGGGCATAAGTTGAAAAGCTCCCGCATGAGAAATGTATAAGTATTTTAAAACTAATAACAAAGAATATCTCGAAAACAGTCAACTTCAGGAAAAAATCTTTAGGACATAAATTGTGTATTTTAACGAGATCTCCATTTTTGTGTAGTAAGCTTTTGTGTATTACGGTTTACTAGTTATGCAAAATTCAGCAACATTTATCAAGAATAAACAGGTCTTCAGAAGCTGTTCCCAGAAAATTCAAGATATACATTTTATTTGTGGTGGAAATGGCTTTAATAAGTGGTATTTCAAAATCGTTAGTTTGGTATTTAACGGTCTTTTGGTTTTTGAGCTATGCTGTCCACAGGCACACAGTCAGACAGAAAGGCAGAGATAGACACACACACACACACACACACACACACACATACACATACATGTACCTTTTTCTGAGGATACTTTTTTGGATTCAGGGATCCTAAAACATGTATTTCCGGTGAAATCTCAGTATCGAATTATTTGGATTACAATACTTCCTCTATAGACTTTGTGAACATGTAGAGAAAGTAAAAAAAAAGAAGCAACAGGGAGGAGTTAGGAGCAGTCATTTAGAATGGAGCACCATCCGCAGGCTATAATTCACGCGTTGTGCTTTCAACGTGACCTCTGGGAGGAAGGGGAAACCCGACGACCAGATCCGGACGTCGACATGCGCTAGCCGGAACGGGGTTCTTAATTATACCAATACCACAGCAATCCTGACGCCGGCTAACTCTGCCTTAACCACCCGGAATTTGGGGGTTTTGGGAATAGCCGGGATCCTCCAGAAGGAAGGAGGTATACACCAACTGCCGTCACGTGACCTTACAACTTTAAAACAAATGAGATGAAACAGATGAAGGAAAATTATGGGGACAGAACAGGATAAACGGGACATTTATTATAGAAGAAGAGTCACTCCAGCTTTCACTACTGTTCCAGGGAAACTAGAGTGGTCGGGCTGAGGGAATCGAACTCGAAACTCCCGGAATCATCTCGTTCGGTCGACCAGCAAGAGAATAAAATATTAGAAGAGTTACGTTTCGGTATGGGTAATTTGTTCTTTTCCACTTATATTTCCTCCATTTACATTTGGATACTTAACGTTATGATGTATGGCGCAGGAAATGGGCAGAAAGACCATTTTCATGAAAATATAGCTTTGTAAATGAAAATGAAATGAGCTTGTGTGGAAAATTGTGAATGATTGATATAATAACTCCTCCTTCCTTAACGTGGGTTAGGTCTTCAGACCTGTCCCGAGGCTAATAAAACTGTTCTCTAACGGGGTCATCCGATGCCTCTTCGTCCATGTTAAGTAGTGCTTGCCACGGTAATCTCGAAGATTTCATCCTTGGATTTTTCCACTTGCTCGGTAATTTTTACTTCCTCTACACGTACTATGTACATAGTGTATAGAGAAGGTATTGATTGCACTCCACCAAAAATTGATAACGAGATTTCACCGGAAATATGTTTTAGTATTTTCAGAAAAAGGTCCGTGTGTGTCCGTGTGTCAGTGTGTCCGTGTGTCTGTGAACACGATAACTCAAAAACGAAAACTCGGTAAAATACCAAACTTGGTATTTAAGTTTAGTATCTTCCAGGGATGCAACGCGAAGATTTTTAGAAAAATCCCCCCACCCCAAACTACCCTTTACATGGAACTGTTTTAAAAATTTTTGATTTTATAAAAAATAACAATTTGGATTAAAAATCGTATATCAAAGATATTTACCTGACAAATAAAATGTGCATTTTGAATTTTCTGGGAATAACCTCTGAAGACTACTTTATTCTGGGTCAATTTTACGGAATTTTGCATAACTGCTAAACTGTAAGAGATGGACAAAAACTTACCACACAACCAATGTAGAGCACTATAAAACACACAATTTATGTTATATACATTTTTTTTCGTGGAGTTGATTGTTTTTGAGATATTCCTTGTTTTTGGTTTCAGCTATAAAAAACATACTTTTCTCATACCGGACTTTGTGAACTCGTGTCCGTCCAAAAAAAGGAACTTCAGTCACATAGCAACCAGCTTTTGATCATCACTTTAACCTATGGTACTCCGTTATTTCGCTTGTACTTACAAGGAAGCAAGTAATAAGACTATTTCTGCTAATTTTTTCTCGATTAGCAGGAAGTAAATAGAAGCATAAGCTTTTTAACAATAATTTATTGCAGAGTTGTAGAGAAAGTCATGTGAATGGAACCTCAGATTTTTTAAATAATGCTATGTATACGAGCATTCACTACAATACTATGTATACAGGAAGTTCGTACCGATTTCCTAATGTAGAGTAAGAGCGGTCAGGGTTGTAATTACCATGCGGCGCTACATGCGCGAGCAAAGGTCAACGTTGAGAACAACCCATTTCTGCAAAACAGATATCACTGCATAACCAAAACCACGTCGGTAGGAAGAAAGGCGTTCGAATAACATCTTTGTTCTGCTCAAATGTGAGCAAAATTAATTTGTTTTACAACCATAGTAAGTTTTCTAGCAGTGCACTTGATGCATGTACTTATTTAGAAATAGATAGCAGTTCTAGTAAACAAACTGGCAAACGTCTAGTAACAGAACAGCTTCACAGAAATGACTGCAAATTTGTTCAGAAAGTTACTATAACTGTCACACTGTTACACTCCAGAGATATGGAGCTGAATTTGCATGTAGAAGAACTATCAAGACGGATCTACTAGTCCACGAACATCGTACCTGAAATAAAGATGAAAAAGAAAAAAATGTATTGCATACAAGTTGCACTTTTAGATCCCAACAAATGTTACACTGATACATCATGCAAAGTGGAACGAACTTTTTCGCATTACAAATCTTGTTTGTTGGAATGTAGAATGAGGTTTTCATTTGAAAGGCTTCAGAAACACATATAGTTTTCAGAAATGCGTCTGCAGATGATCAAAGATTTAGTTTAAACCCTGCTTTCGTTTTTACCTGGTAAGAGTGAAAATATTTAAGAAATTATTTGTATTATTTGGATATTACTTTACATACGATTAGTTAACATTACAATTCCTGTTATAATTGCTTGGGTGTTTTCATAATGTGCATATGTAAAGAAGTAAACAGTCAGACTCAGCCTTATACATGCAACAATTTATATGTTGTACATAATGATCTGCTTTTACAAATGTCTCATAGATCATTTTTGTTCTCTGAAATAGTGCCATTTACTTGACAAGTTTTTATTTTAACTTCCCACCCTCCCCCCCCCCACCCTGCGTTCTTATCAATGACTTGTTTTGATGTGGCGAGATGGTGGGTCGTAACCTGTATATGTAACGGTGAGTGGTACGAACTTCCTAGCTCTGTTAATGATGTATAGATGTTGTCACAAGAGGGCTACTTGATTATCCTTAGGGTATCGTAATCGAATTGAGAGATGTAATATGGATTTGGAAAATTGAATCTGATTTAACAGAATCAGAGCCGTAGCCGGGTCATTACCCAAATCGTCGATACTCTACTTCATTGATCAAATTTCATTAAGCATCTGTCGTTTGACTCCTGCACTTTGGGACCTTAGATTTCTTAGCTGAAATGTAACTTTAACAGCACCAGCATTTTGTTGTTGCACTTTCAAAAACTGACAAAATATGATAAACAATTAAAAGGAGAGAAGGACGTTCAATGAGCGCACTGACCCTTGTCGCAAAATGCAACAGTACGTAACAAACCTGGGCAGGCAACTTTCCCTTTTCCACTGTCTCAAAACCCTGATCATGGTATAGAATTCATTAACTCACATTTTACTCTTTGGATGTCTCTCCCTGTCTGACCTCTATGAAGTCCAGCTTTGCCCAAATTATCCAATCAATTTACAGGAATTATTGCATTTCACTCAAAATTCATACCGGAATTTTAACAAATTACATGTTTAGAGCTCCCTAAAACTAAAATAATCTTTTTTTTTAACAAAACGTTTCGTTAATGTGTGTGACTAAACAGCTACCACTATGTATCTAAAAATAAATGGTGGATAAAATAAACAAATGGTTATTCAAGTTCAACATCTTCCGAAAATGCGAGACACAACTGTTTTTGTAAAATTCTCCCATCAAACTACCATTTACATGAAGATATTTACGCTAATTCCTTTCTTCAAAAAGGTATTAACAATTACCACATTTATAAGGAAAATAACATAAATGATCTGAATTTTCTAAGAAAAGCATGTGAAGCGCTGTTCATTGGAAAATAATTAGAGGGTCGGCTGATAAGTCCCGGGCCTCTCAATGAAAACAGCATTAAAATGCTCTATTTCTCAACATAATCTCCAGAAAGACTAATACATTTGTCAAATCGCTGTTCTAATTTAATTGAACCATCTCTGTAGTGCGATTTATCAAGGTCCTCAAAATAGCTGTTTACCAAATCAACGATCTCCTCGTTGCTGTGAAATCTTCGTCCTCCAAGAACTTTTTTGAGGTTTGGGAACAGATGGTATTCATTGAGTGCTAGATCTGGCATCTGGACGTTCAAACAATTCCAACTTTATTTCGCAAATTTTTCCCATTGCAATGTCTGAACGATGGACCGGAGTATTGTCGTAATGGAACTATTTTTTTTTTTTTGCCAAATGAGGTCTGTTTCTTTTCACCTCATCACTCAAAAGTTGCAGTAAGCCTGCGTAGTAGCCAACAGTGATACTTTTACCCTTTTCTAAGTAATCAATATACATAATTCTTATGCATCCCAGAAATCACTCGCCATAAGCTTGTTAGCTGACAAAATTGACTTTGCCTTTTTTGGAGTTGGTTCACCTGGCGCAATCCACTGTTTTGATTGTGGTTTACTTCCTGGAGTGTAGTGATGTATTCAAGATTCATCTATGGTAATAAACCGTCTCAAACATTCACTGGGATATTCGGTAGAGCTCCACATTCTTAACAGAAACAGTTTTTCTTTGCTACTTTTCATCAGGTGTCAAAAAGCGCGGCACCCATCTTGTACAGGCCTTGTGAAAGTCCAAAATATTTCTTAAAATATTACCTGCACGTCCTTTTGATATGTTTACAGATTCTGCTATCTCAAGCAGCTTTAATCTGTGGTCTTCCAGTACTAAACAATGCATTTTTTCAATGATCTCTGGAATTGTCACTTCTACAGAGCAAGGTTCATCACTAGTGCTCGTACGTCCCATTTTAAACTGTGACACCCACCTTTTAATCATTGAATATGAAGGGACAGAGTCTTTCAATGTACTGTCCATTTCCCCCTTGATTTCTTTAGGCGTTAAGCCTTTCAAATGGAAGTATTAATCTCTACTCGTTTTTCCAAATCCTCCATTTTCGTTAAGTCTAAAGTTGTCTTGTTTAAAATGCTGTCATTCGAAAACTAAAACAATTGCGACACCAGTAACTATGGATACAAGCTTGTCTAGATTTAAACTATACGATGCTACCTCTAACTGGTCTAGTGGCACATATCTTTGTGAGACCCGGAACTTATCAGCCGACCCTAGTATGTACAATTTTGTATAAATTATACATAAGCGATGGAAAAAAAATGCTACCCAAACTCATTAATGTGTAATATTGGTTCTATAATGAGAAAGTTAACACCCCTTATTAATTTTATTAATTAAATATCATAACATTTTCAATCCTATTTTTTTTCCTTTACGATTCTTTTAATCGTAATTATATTCTTAGCTTTTGATGTTGAAATTGCATTTATTCTACTAATAGCCTTTTGGTTTGTCATTTTCAATGAGTTGTTAGTAATCATAATTTTCAATAATTTTCATTGACCTTTTGAAAAACCTACTTCTTACTGTCTACCTATAGATAGCCAGAATGTTCGAGACGTTTCTCTTTTCCCACCTCCAAAACATTGTAGTCTGTTCTGTGGAAACTTCCAAAGAGTATATTATTCTCTCGTGAGCTACAAAATTAAGGAATTAGGTAATTAATATATGCATATATATTTATTTATTTATTTATTTATTTATTTGGTAACGCATTCTAACACAATGGAGAAAAACAGTGCTTAAGTTTAAGAATGAATTAAAATGATGTAAAACTTAGTATCAAATATATACCATACTTTGGCCTGTAGATACACAGAATCTTCACTTTTATGTACTTTACTACATTTCTTCCGTTCGCAATGACAACCTTCACTATCGAATCTTAGATGAAAGTTATTCCGTTTTATGATTCACAGTGTACTAGCAGGCCTTCATTTCCTTATTGGAATCCAGTAATTGTGGTTCTAAACATCGTTTTTAATAATTCTGTTTTGCTGCACTGTAGAGTACATTCAAATATAGGTAAAACGAAACTCTATTCTTGCCGTAGTCGATATCTTCAGGTTTTATATGAAAAAAACCATGATGCTTGAGCAGAATTACTTTTCAATCAAATTACATTGGGGACATCACTTTGTTTTCATTTAGTTTTGCTCCGTTATTCGGAGTGGTTTCGCAATGAGAAACTACGATACAGATTGATTGGGCTTTTTTGTAATGCTCAACAGTATGTCTTCAGACAGCCTCTTTGTATTTTATTTCTTGTGTGTATTTCACTTTTTCCTGCCGTACCTCTCAACCTGGTAGAGATGTTCGGTGGTCTCATAGGTGTGTTCGATTTTATCAAACGTTCTATCGCAAGACGCTACATCTGCTGCACAAGTAAGTTACTGAAGCGGCGAAACTCTTTTGCGACTCAGGGTTGAACAAACAGGCACCAACAATCCACGGTGACATCTCGAGAGAGAAAGAAAGAGGGAGAGAGCAGGAGCTGCACATATTTCTTCCTGGTTTAGCAAGCACTGCTCATCTATATTTTTGCGATAAATGAGTTTCACACGAATTGAGTGGCCAGAATTTAGTTCAGCCGCTCCTTACTGAAGAGTAATCCAAATGATGATTTTGTGAAATCGTCGACTACTCAAAAGCAATAAAAGTTGGGAGACTGAATGTCTAGACAAATAAGTTGGAGAAAGAAGAATGATCTCTATCCATGCTTATTGCACCGATTGCCTAAGTAGTCTGTGGATTTCATGGACCAGAAGACTTCCTTTCTCTTCGTCCTATTGGTTGTGGTCGATCTGTCAAGATGAGGACGTCCGCAGTTAAAATCCAGACGCGATCGTTCTCCATGACTGAGAGGTTTTTCTAGTTCTCATAACTAAGGTAGGTGAAAATGTTGCTTTTGATTGACGCTAAAACGGTGTTTCATCAGCTCGCAGGGCAGGGGCTCGTCAGTTTGCTGACCAATTATAGAGTAAGAATACATTATTGTCAAAGATGTCATCAGCGTTGCAACAGCTACGGATTCACTGGAAATTTGTACGCGTGATCGCATTGATCTGATTGTTTGGGATCTGATTGTTTTATTTAATTCTATTGGGGTTGCGTTAGCGAAATAATAAACCTTTAACGTCTAGTTAAGTACAGGACCTAATATTGAGAGGAATATATTAGGTAATTAGTTAAAATGGGGAAAAGTAGTTCAACATACGAGAGGTGTGATTATCAACTTAAGTAACACCATCGATTGCAGCGAAGATATGGAAAGTGATATTATGAAATTATCAGTGAAGAGGAACTGGAAAATGATGATCTGGGAGTACAACAGCTGTAGACGAACAGCGACTAAATATGGCAATAGCGTATCGAGACAGCCACGTGTCAGCAGGAATGCCAATCATAAGGTAATATCTCGTCAATAATAGCAATGCCAGAAGAGGAACTTAAACTTAGGTATGGAACGTTTCATTCTCAAATTTACTTTGCCAATAATACTTTTAATGTGTATCAGTGTCCACTACTTTGTGTCAAATGCAACGAAGAATCATGCACGCACACGCACATACATAGACAGATAGAGCGAGAAGAAAAATGCTGAAAAACACCATTTTCAGCTGGCGCAGAGCTGTTTGCAATCACTGAATAGAAACTATGTAAAGTGGTAATCTCTATCATGACGACGCCACACGATATATTTTACTGGCGATCCGGCATAAATTATTAGATTTGTCCTGGAATTTATTACCTACAAAATCTTGTCCTCCAAACTTTTACTATTTCGACTACTATACTGTAGCAGCTTTCCTTATGTCAAATGCTGTACTTCCTTGGGGACTGGAGGCTTTACATGGAATAATAGCTTATCAGCCAGAAAATCTCTCTCTTGTAATTTAAAACTTATAATAAAATAATAATTGCTTTTTAATTTCATTGGCGGGATTCACCATTTTAAATAACGGATTGAAAATATTAGAGAAACCTTGAAACTTTATAACTTAATGGAAAAGATAAATAGCTTAAGATAACTGGTACACACATATGCAAAGAATGGCAGATCAGAAGTTTCCTAAAATATTACTGCACTATAAACCAACAGGAAAAAGAAGCACTGGTCGTTCATTGGCTAACTGCTTAGTCTTGGTTGAAAACAGGCTAACGCCTATCCATGAATGCTGAAAAAAAAGATGATATATAATATGAGGTATGGAATGTGAAAGAAAGTTTGTTTACTAAAAGTACGCTGTGTATTCATAATGTAGAGGATATCGAACTGCTTTGCTTTTTTTTGTCTTTTTTGTTTTTTTTGTCACCTTGCTTTTTGGTAATGTCTGTAGGTGGAGTATAAAATCAAACTTAATATTGTAGGTGTAAATGAAAATATATTTACATAATTATAGATTATAATTTCCCTATCGGTTGAAGATTTAAACTAAATTTTCCCTTTTTACTACAATAGGTACTAATTATGTCTTCTCGTGTCATGCACACGTGAATTACAGCTTGTTAATTACTACTGTCTATTTCACTTGTTTAAAATATATTTCATGGCCTCTTTTTAAAGTATAAAGTTTGCTGTTACCGCATCTAACATTCATTTAACATTCATTTAAAGTGATATTTAGATTGCTTATCATTTTCGAATGGAGGAACTTTTGTCACTAGCATACAATTTTCTTCCAGTAATATCTTCCTTGGTGGTGAAAATTGTAATAATGTATTGTATAATGTCATTTGTACTATTTTAGCTGTAGATTACAATATGGGAGATGTTTATCGGATAGGTAACAAGGCAGATGCAACAAAGGTTTTTTTTTTTTGTGAAGTAACTGACCTAATTTAACATAACGAATTTGCGAACTTTGGAAAAGTCAGAGTAAGGTATGTTAGTAAAAACATCAACAGTGATATTTTTGCTATGTTTAAAAATTCTGGTTTTCATGGTTAAAAAATAAAAATGTTTACAAAGTGATTCATACGCCGGTGTTTTTGAAAATACACGTAAAACTTGATGTTTACAGTGAAGAGTTTCCAAGCAGAACTTTTATATCAGATTTTTTTAAAACTTAAACCCTAACATTATACTTTTTGCAATATCTAAAACTCTCGATTTTTAAAATTTGAATTATTTCTTAAAATTGGATCACTATCCCTCCCCAAATATAATAATTTTCTTTATGTAATTTTCGAGGCAGAACAAAAATCTCCAAACAAAATAGAAAAAAGGTAAAAATCTCTTCGTATAGAGCATTTTGCATAATGAAACATGTTGAAAAAGGATTTGCGAGAAAACGTTGGGCACGCCTATTAATAAACCTAAACCTGTCCATTTATATCTTCGTTTAACGGTAGTTAAAATACTCCAAACTTAAAGTTCGGAATTCATATATTTAATTATTAAAAAACTAACTTTTAATTTTTTTTCAATTTTTCGAGAAATTTCATAGATAAACCAACTTAACATATTTGTATATTTTACAAATAAAGCAATATAATAATTTGCAAAAATAGTTGTAAGGATTTATCTTGCCCACCTCTGAGTGTGGGAGTAGCGTGTCTACCTCAGATTCAAAAGGCCACGAGTTCGAAATTCGGTTGCGGTGGGTTACACACATGGTTTTTCGGGGGTTTCCTTTATCATGAGAAGACAAATGTCGGTAACTTTTAAGCTCCATGGACCACGGGAGCATCATTTCAGCAATTTAAGTCATCGTCTGACATAGCCTAAAATATCAAATTTCGTTGAATTAAAAAAGTAGAGCTATGTGATGTTTCTTTCTGAAAAATGTATTAAACTTCTTTGGCATGTTATAATGTTTGATCTTTGACCATTACCTCACACGTTAGTAACAGTGTAAGCTGGTAATGATATCGTTTAACTCCATATACATATTTAGCCCCTGTATAATAAGGCACGAAGGGTATTATACAGAATGTTTCAAAAATACGGGGCATAATTTCAGGTATGTATTTCCCACATGTAGACAATCAAATTAGTTCATTATAACGTGTGTCCGGAAATGCTTCATTTCCGAGTTATGGCCTTCACAACACTGAAATTCACTGGGACGTTTTTCTTTCCGCAGGTTGTTGTTATTATAGAAGATGTTCAAAATGTCCACCTCCTGCTTCAATACAGACCTCACATCGATGTCTCATTGACCTGCGAACACGATCCCAAACTCCAGGAGTATTGCGTATGTCCTCACAACTTGCCACAATTCGATTCCGGAGGGATTCCAAATCCGGCACCGGAGACGAATAAACCAATGATTTTAAATGGCCCCACAAGTAGAAATCGAGATAGTTCAGATCAGGTGAGCGTGGAGGCCAAGCAATTGGGCCACCTCTACCTATCCATCGATCAGGAAACCTTCGATCCAAGTATCGGCGAGCCGTAAGACTGAAGTGTGCAGGAGCGCCATCATGCAAGAAGTGAGTGAATGTGTTGATGATTCATTAGTGGAGTGTCATCGAAAACGTCAGGTATGGTGTTTTCCAGTTAGTTTGTGTACGCCTGCCCCATAAGTCTGTTTACAAGTACATGGGGTCCAACTAATCGATCACCAATGATACCGGCCCACATGTTGAGGGAGAACCGCACCTGATGATGAGATACAACAGTTGCACGTGGGTTTTCATGCGACCATACATGCTGATTGTGGAAATTTGTTATACCATCTCTTGTGAACTGTGCTTCATCTGTAAATAATACGACGGCAGAAAAGTTCGCATTTACACCACACTGCTGCAAGAACCACTGACAGAACCTAACTTGTGCAGAGTAATCTGCTGGTGACAGGGCCTGTACACGTTGCAAATGATAAGGATACAATTGATACTCATTCAACAGTCTCCAGACAGTCGTATGAGGAACATTGACTTACAACGCTAACCGTCGTGTGCTGATAGAAGGAGTCCTGTCCACAGCCTCCAGAATCTGCTCCTGCACTTCTGGAGTTGTAGATATTGGTCGTCCCCTTCCCAAACCAGGAGAGGTGAATGTTCCATACTCGCACAGACGGGAATGGAGACATACAAATGTCTTCCGATCTGGACATTGTCGCTGTGGGTACCTCTCCTGGTACAAACGACGCGCCAGCGCAGCATTGCCGTCCGCCTTACCGTACATGAAGCGTATCTCTATCAGCTCTTGATTTGAATACATGTCGCATAGTCTTAACGCCTAAAGAACACTGAATGTAACCTTCTTCAGAATGAACTATCAGAGCGCCCTCCTAATGTCTCCTTTGACGGCAAAGACCTGCGGAAAGAAAAACGTTCCAGTGAATTCCAATGTTGTGAAGGCCATAACTCGGAAATGAAGCATTTCCGGACACATGTTATGATGAACTATTTTGATTGTCTTCATGTTGGAAATACATGCCTGAAATTATGCCCCGTATTTTTGAAACACTCTGTATAAGGGACAACGCGTGTCATGTATCAGTGTTCTCAAAAATACTTTACTTAAGAGTTTATTTAAACATCCCTGAACGACCAAGAATTACTTATGCTTCAGAATTCTCAAGAATATCTCTTAAAATGTGCTCTCAAATAACAATCATAAAATCAGATTAAAAAGCTATATCTCCACTTTTAATCCTTAAAAAAGTATTGAAAGAATTTAGGGAGGCGTACACCGATGAAACTATTAGAAATTATTAACAGTGTAGTCATCTCCGCATTGTATTAAAAAGAACCCGACAAGCTTTTGTTATCGATGCACATCTAGAGAACAAGCCATCTTGCAAGGCAGCTAAATTTGTTAGCTAACCTACGGGAGAGACACCGTCTACAACAAAATTAAAAAATAAATAAATATTCAGTCAACTCTAATTCACACACGCCTTCACCTAATATTAGCGCAAAAACACTTGAAATTGGTAAAAAATGCAATATAACAATTTAAAACGCGACGAATATGCAAATTATTCCTAATTTAGCCCTTGCTCATTGGAATTTTAACTGCTTTACAATGTGTACTAATGGAATTTAGGCAATTGATAATGTGTAGTGACGAAAGTTTAGGTTATTATATGGCTATTATATATTACTTATTGTTTATAAATTGGAAGCTAGAATGAAAGAAAATATTAAAAGAAAAGAAAGAAGTTACAGAATAACAAAATGTGGTGTTGCATTTATATAACATTCTCTAATCATTATTTTACAAACCATTTTAATAAATGTCATTCTACCTTCTATTTCGCATTAATCAAGACACGGAATAAAATCATTTTGTTACACTTTTCGTCGTGAATATAAATAAGCCATGAGGCTAAAGTGATACAAATGTTTAAAAAGTTGATGTGTTCAATTCACATTACTTTTACTGTGTATTTGGGAAACAATTATCGCTACAAAAGTATAAACTTCTTTCTACTTCATGCTAATCAAGATAAACATGAACAGAAATTGTCTTATTCCCTAGTAGATACAAAAGGAATAAGAGACTACAGTAGACTAAATCGATAGTCAAACAATAAAGTGCTGGTCGCTATTGGAAGAAATTCCTTCTCTTTGCTCGGCCAGGTCTTCCGTAGGGGAGGGGGGAGGACATATCTTCCCATTGAAGAAAGGTATAACTGTCACAAAAAATTTAAACCAATAAATATGAATATCTAGGAAATGGTTAACCCCAAAAATTGTATCTGACATAAAAGTGATATCTACTTTAACCAGAGTTGCATTTTTTGTGCAGTAAGATTTCCTCTATCCCTTACGGTATACAAATTATGCAAAACCACAAGAGTTCGTGCAGACTAATGAGAACTTAAGAGGATATTCCCAGAAAATGTAGACATGTTAATAAAAATCGTCACTGACATTTGTGAGAAAATTAGAATTTTCAAAAACTCTTCTATGAAAGATGTAATTTGTGGTGGGAGTATTTTCTTGAAAATCTTCGTGTCTAATCCTTTGAAGATGCAGAATTTTGTCATTTAAGAGACTTTATTTTTTTAATTCAGAAACAAAAGGACACACACACATAAAAATAGGAAGGTGGTTTTTAAAAGTGTTTTTGGATTCGGGAGATCTAAAACATATTTTCGGTAAAATTTCGACATCAAATTTTTGTCTTGCATACAATAGTCTCTATGTACATTGTACGTGGTACAGAAACAGAAAATGGAACGCTATAACTTTTAGGCTGGTTTTGAAACTTCTGTCTTTGCAAACCCACGGAAAATACTGAATGGATACTTGGAACTTTAGAAAAATTACAGAATTTAAACATTCTAACCAAAAACAATGAATAGCTAGGAAATTATAAACGCATTAGAGATGTCTTTTATGTAAACTGTGTGTTAATGGTATATATTTTTGCATGGTAAGCTAAACGTTATTATGAAGGGGTTTAAAGTCCTTATGACCTAACTTTTTACGCAACTAAACCTTGAAACTGAACCATTTAACCCTAAAATAAAAATATAAAGATAAGAACCTTTTTACTCCAAATATATCAATAACATTAATATTGACGCTGCCAGATATATTTTCGGGATAAACAGACAGATATGTACATATGCATATTCAAATAAGATCTTTTTTCCGAAGTATAATAGAAGTAATATTATAATTAACGAGGAAGCAATACAGTAGCTGCCAACATGTAATTACTTTGGATCGAATTCACCCGCTTTATTAGAAGAGAAAGATAATGACAGATAAACTCAATAAATATATTCTAATGTGCGGTATAAGAAAGAGAACCCTTAGCAGAAAAACCAGAAGGGAAACTAAAATTAAATGTCATATAATGACAATTGCTATATTATTGTATTCAAGTGGTACATAGGGTTAAGCAAAGAAAACTAAAGAAAAATCTGAAGAGCTACATTTTTTCATTAATTTCTCCACCCATTTTGCAATAATATTTTTATAACATTTCTTCTATGTACTTCATTATGATCGAGATAAGCATGAGCAGATATGCTCTTTTTACAAATTTACTTATAGACAAAATAATGGAAATGGGGACTACTCTAGATTAAAGCGAAGATCCCACATTTTCACAGATCGTTGCTATGTGATGCAGCTGAAATTCAGATCATCATGTATGACCAGGGTGGAAGAGAGGAAGGAAAAATAGCAATAAGGCTTTATATAAAAACGTTACGATTCCCATTTGTGAAAATCATTATAGAAAAATTAAATCAATAACAAGAAATATCCCACAAATGGTTAATTCACAGAAAGTGTGTATGATACGAGGGTCAGTCAATAACTAATGCCTTCTATTTTTTCTCTTTTAATTTTCAGGAAAATTAAACATTGATTACATATCATGAAAGCCACAACATTGAGGATTACATTGCTATTTTTCACTGTAAACCGTAGCCTTTTCCACAGTTTTAGCCCAACTTTTAACAAGAGCATGCATTCCTGTATGGTAAAATTCATAGTCTTGCTTCCGAAGTCATTGACGAACATATTTTTTCGTGGCCTCTGCATCTGGAACGTGAATCCTGCAATGAGCTTCCTTATTCATCCAAATTGAAGCACTGCAAATGTTCTGAGGCTATTTTTTTTCGTGTCCCCTTATTCTGCTCGGTTAACATTCGGGGTAACCAATGCGAACACACTTTTGAGTACCCCAGTTCTTGAATTGTCATTACACTGTCTTTACTGAGAGACGTAATGCAACACAATTCATCCGTTGTTATCATCCGCTGGTCAGCTTCAATGATCTCATCCACTAGCTCAATGTTGCATAGTGTCACTGCAGTCACCGGTCTACCGCTCCGCTGTTCATCAGCCACATGTTGGCCTTTCAGCTTCATTACAATGACGAACCCAACTTCTAACCTTGCTGACATCCACTGATGCATCACCATACACTTTTATGAGCCTTTCATGAATGCGAATGGGTGTTTCTCCTTCCACATTCAAGAATTCAATGACCGAATGCTTTCTAATGCGAACAACAATGTCAGCCATTTTGCATCAGAAAGCAGTGCTGCCACTGGTAGGCGTATGAAGTTGCTATTGCAGTGCAGTGGAGAAGAAGGTTTGAGGAATTCAATTATTCACATAACTTAGTTCAGCAGAAAAAAAAATGAAAGGCATTACTTATTGACTGACCCTCGTATAAATTGTGTATCATATGGAGGTCAATAAATATTTCTAGTATGGTTTTGTGTATCTATTATGGTTTAGCACTTGTGCCAAAGTCCTCTAGAATGAAGAGGTCTGCAGAGGCTCTTCCCAGAAGATTAAATATATACATTTTATTTGTGAGGTAAGCATCTCTAATATACGGTATTGTAACAAAAATCATTAAAGCCATGTTTTGAGAAAATCAAGATTTTGTAAAAATGTTTCCTTGTACTTAAAGAGTAGTTTCTTCAAAAAGAACTTTGTGTCGTATCCTTGGAGGATGCTGAAATTATGAAGTTTCGTATTTAATCTTTTTTTGAGTTATCGTCTTCACAGTCAGACACACATACACTCGCACACGCGCACAAACGGACCTTTTTCTAAAATGCATTTTTGGATACAGGAACCATAAAACGTGTATTTCCAGTGAAATCTCGATATCCAATATTTGGGTGGAATGCAATTCCTTTTCTACTTATGTCTATGTACGAAGTAGAGAAAGTAAAAATTAAAGCAGCAAAATGAGGTTTTTAAGATAAGTGGCTGGATACTCTGGTAGATTATAAAACAAATGAAAGAATAAGAGAATAATAAAACAAGTTGGATACAACAGGTACAGAAGATGAACAGCAATATATTGCCAAAAATAGTAAAGCAAAAAGAGATGTAGGAAGATAGATAAAGAGATGGAAAGATGACATCATCTGATGGGTAAGGAACGGGTCCAAAGGGTCCAAACCTTTAAATTTTATGATGGTGACATATTTCGAAACTTTATAAATTAATTACTTTGTTTGTATGTCCTATTGGAATGATAGTGCTATTTTTCTGCCTCTGTTCACAAATCGCTTCTATACGCTCTTAACTTTCTACAAAAACTCATTTAACAAATGAACAGGTCACAAATACATTAATGCTAACTGGCCCGGCTCATTATCCTCACCTCTCTACGTGGAAATACTGTTTAACTCGGCTTGCTCAAACAAATGCAGGTGGCGCTGGGAGATGGAAGATAGTTAAAGCTAAATAATGTGATGCTCGTGCAATGCTATCAAACATACGCTCAATTTGTTTGTGATTACTCGCTCACAAAACGCTGCTTTTCCAAATTGCTTGCAACTTACAATGTAATTAGCAAAACACATGATCCTTTGTTGTTGCCAAGCATTCAAATTCCAAATAAAACATCCTTTCATTGTTGCCAGTCAGGTCTTCCGCTCTTAGATTGTATCAAAATATTCTGACTATCATTCTGTTGTCATATTTTCACTCATATAATATTATATACTTATTCTGCAAAAACTATTCTTACGAATGTTTATTCTTCTATCTACTTCGTGCTAATCAAGATTGGTATTATCTGAAATGGTTTTATTACGTAATCCTTGGAAAGAGAAGGGAGATAAGAAAATATACTAGGCTGAAGCAAGTGTCAAATCATTTAAGAGCTGGTCGGTTTTCCTTGAGTGATAAAAGTAAATCAATTTGAAGTGTATTTGTGGACGCTTTAATTATTATCGTTCTCGGCGTCCCAATTTATGTTGGGCTTTAAAGACCGTCTAATTTTTTTAGAGGCCTCATTATCAGACTTCATGTTCTCTTACAGGACCAATGGCTTTACTTTCCTTCCAAAGAATGGCATACGCCCAAACAAAATCTCTACCATTCGCAGGTTTTGAACCCGGGACCTTGGGATCCAGAGGTTTGCATGTTCACCCAGACTACAGAGGGGAAACACATTTCTGATATTTTCCATTCACATTACTTTCTCTACATGTTCTACAAAGTATTACTCGAATCCATGTATCTACAGGGTTACTACAAAAGAAATAGACAACTTCAACTGCCTGTAAAACAAAAACTATTAGAGATAGGAACCTAATTATTTTAGAGGTATGTTGAGAAACTTTCAAAGTTTTGTTTGCTACTATTGGTAACGCTGTAGTGTTTTTTTGCAGAAGCTGAAATGGCGGAAAATGCTGTGGAAAAGGCATATTGCGTGTTGGAATTTGCTAGAACGCAATCAGTAACTGTTGTCCAACGACATTTTAGAACACGTTACCACAAAACGCCACCGACTAGACAGTCAATCTACGACTGGTATAGAGAAGGTGTTGTAATGCACCCAAAAATTCGATACCGAGAATTAACCGGAAATATATGTTTTGAGGCCCCCTGAATCCCCCCAAAAAAAACATTTTTAGAGAAGTGTCCGTGTGTATCTGTCTGTGTGTGTGACTATGGGCAGCATAGCTCAAAAAAGAAAAGTCCGTTAAAAACCAAACTTGGTATTTAGGTTTGGTATCTTCCAAGGATGCGACACGAAGATATTCAAGAAAATCCTCCACTCTCAACTACCCTTTATATGGATTTTTTTCCAAATTTTTGATTTCATAAAAAACGGTTCTAACGATTTTGATTAAAATATCGTATATTAAAGATATTTACCTGAAAATAAAATGTATATTGTGAATTTTCTGGGAATAGCCTTTGAAGACTACTTTATTTTAGATGAATTTTGCATAACTACTAAACCGTAAGAGATGGACAAAAGCTTAACACACAAAAAATGTAGAGCATGTTAAACCATACAATTTATGTTATATACATTTTTTCGTGGAGTTGATTATTTTTGAGATGTTCCTTGTTTTTGGTTTCAGCTTTGAAAAACTTACTTTTCTGATACAGGATTTTTTCCAAGTCACGTCCATACAAACAAACTAACTTCAGTCACACAGCAACAGCTTTAGGCTTTGACTTTAACCTATGGTACTCCCTTATTTCGCTTTTACTTACAATAAAGCAAGAAATAAGACTCTTTCTGAACATTTTTCTCAATTAACATGAAATAAACAAAAGAATAAGCTTATTAACAATAATTTGTTACAGAGATATTGAGAAAGTCATGTGAATGGAACACATCAGATTTTTTTTTTTTACATAGCGTTTACAAACTGTTGTTGCAAAAGCAAATTTACTGACAACTTCAAATTTATTGACACTTACGACAGTAAAGCATACTGTTTGTTTTATATTACCCTTGAAATTTTATTCTTTCGATGATGTTGCCAGAGAAACTGAATATCGTCAGCACTTTAAAATGAAAATGCTATTGTAAAATTTAACCCAATACCAAGAAATGTTACGGAATTGGCTCATGCCACAACAACATTGAAATAAGCTGTGTGTTTTAAACATATCTTCTTAAGTTTTTCGCGTGGTACGTTTTGCCTAAACCCTTAATGGTTACCGTTACACAAAAGTATACAAACTTCTTTTGAATGAAGAGGACTTTATAAACTATTCCCGGAAGGTTCAAGGTATATATTTTATTTATCATGCACATTATTTTGAATATATATTATTTTAAACAATGCGTTAGAAAAATTTTTGAAGCAATAAAAAAAGCAGAGTTTTCTCTATATAAAATGTTCGCGGTTTGTTCAATTTTTGAAAATATTTGTGTCTTATCATTAGAAGACACTGAACTTAAATTCTAAGTTTATGTTTATAGGATTTTTCATTTTTGAATTGTGCTTTTTCATAGATACATACATTTGGATGTTTTTAAAAGTATATTTATAGATTCAGGGGACCTTGAAATATGCATTTTCAGTGAAATCTCGACATTGAATTTTTGGGTGGAATTTTTCTTTTTCTACATATTGGTAGGTGGCAGAGAGATAAAAACGTTGGTGTTTCTTGTTTGCTTTTTTTTTTTCGCTTGCCCTCATCACTGAAAACCCTAGTGCTTAAACATAGGGGTATTATATACGCATTTTGCAGGTAGTCCTAAAATTAAATCCTTTTCCGAACGAATATTCTCATGATTAACTTGAACAAGCTAAAAAAAACTGTTGTGTTCAATTTGTATTACATTATCTAAATATTCTGAAGATGAGCCATTCTAATAAACATTTTTCTTTTATGTACAATACATTAAACGAAATAAACATTAGCAGACATTACTTGTTTCCTTATTATTCTAAAGCAAACTTTTAAAAACTACCACAATGCAACTAACATCAAAATTTGGTTCTTTTTCATAGCTAAGAATAAACCAAAAGAAAGATGAAAAGGGTGAGGCATTACAGCTTAAGAAAATATTTAAGTATCTTCAAATGGAAACCAATAACAGGGAATATATCGGATATGTATAACTTACAAAAATCCATATATAACATAAATTGTTTTATTACGAGATCTATATTTGTTGTGTATCTCTTGCGGTTTACCAGTTATTTTTTTTTTTTTTTTTTGGTAGTGTTTAACGCCCGCTTTAACTACTAATGGCATGCAGGCGGCGACACTGATGATACATGATGATGGAGCACCGGTGGAATGCGATGGCGGGGGAAACCGGAGTACCCGGAGAAAACCCGCCCCAGCGCCGCTTTGTCCACCACAAATCTCACATACGGTCGCTTGGGATCGAACCCCGGCCGTCTAGGTGAGAGGCTAGTGGTCTAACCACTCGGCCACGGCGAGGCCCTTACCAGTTATGCGAACCTCATTCAGAATATGAGGACTTCAGAGGCTATTTACAAGAAATTCAGGGTATACATTTAATTTTGCAGGTAAATATGTTTAACACACTTCATTTCAATCGAAATCATTTTTGAGAAAATCAAAAATGTCCAAAGATGTTTCTAAAGGATAGTTAGGGGTAGTTTCCTGAAGATCTTTCTGTCGCATCCTTGGAAGATGCGGAATTTAAATAGCAAGTTTAGTGTTTAAGCGACTTTTCGTTTTTGAGTTATACTGCATATACAATCGCGTACGTATCTTTTTCTAAAACTGTTTTTTTATTCAGGTGTCCACAAAAAATGTATTTCCGGTGAAATCTCGGTATCGAACATACAATACCTTCTTTTCCAACTGTGTACATTGTACATACGTGTTAGGGAAAGTAAAAATCATATTTTACGCACGGGATATCTTTGAGGAACCACAATTTTCATAAGTGTGTTTCCCTGAGTTTTGTGCACCGTTTCGCTGAGAATGTTTATTGTAGCGCCAATTCTGTATAATTTATTTGTTTTCCTTTCAGTTGGCAATAACGGCCAATAAAAGGAAGACCTGTAAATTCCCATTATGTTGAAAGAAGGCTAACTGTACCAGTTGCGATTGGAACTGAGCCATAAAAAGAGAGGGTTAAACAGGAAAGAGAGTATTTCACAACACTGTGAAGGCGGGCAAACTGTGTTTGCCACATTATCGGAGATTTATTGGAAAATGTGCTCATAAAATTGACATTCCATCAGTAATACGCGCATAGTTGTTGCAATCACCATTGTACCTCGAAGTGGTATCGTATAGCACTCAGCGATACGCCATAATATCTACCATGGTAACCTTTGGCCTTTTGGAAGCTGGGTTCGTGTACAACTTGTAGTACGTATAGTAGCTAGGGCAGAAGAAGCGGTCCGTGTAACCATGGAAACGGTGCAGCTGTGTCTGCAGCCCAGGAGTGGGTGGGTCCCTGGCGCTCTGCAAGGCCTACATCAAGAAAATTGCCGGCCACGTCTTTCATTCATTATCAAGCTTCCAGTTGTGTTTTACTAACAGCACAAAATTCTGCATCTATTATTTGTAAACTTTGATATCACAGATGGGGGAAAAAACCCCATATCTTGCCAGCGTATGATAACAGCTGTTACAAACTTAATTATTATGGTAAATAAGCTATACTCTTCAGCAAAGGAAAAGGGTAGACAAGAGCTTACTCTTGCTAGTACTAAATATGCTAATTTTATGATCCAATATTTCAGAAACAAAATATTGCGTCAACTATCAAGATAAAACACTCAATTTTGTCTTATTACAACACCTCATAGATTAAAATGTATCAATGATTTTTACTCTCTCTACATAGAACATGGTATATAGATCGAGAAGGTGTTGTAATCCACCCAAAAATTCGATACCGAGATTTTGCCTTGGCAATAATACGTGTTTTAGGGCCCCCTGAATAAAAAAACACATTTTTAGAAAGAGGTCCATATGTGTGTGATGTGTTTGTCTGTGAACACGCTAACTCAAAAACGAAACGTCGGTAAAAGATGAATTTTGATATTGAAGATTAGTATCCTTTCAGGGATGCGAATATTTTGGAAAAAATTCCCCACCTCAAACTACCCTTTACATAGACAATATTTCGAAAATGTTGAGTTCCTCAAAATGGTTCTAATGATTTTGATTAAAATGCTGTGCATCAAATATATTTACATGACGAATCAAGATATATTTCTTGAATTTTCTGGAAGTAAACTCTGAAGACCACTTTATTCGGAATGAATTTTGCTGAAGAACCGTAAGAGATACACGAAAACATATCTTTTTTATAGTAGGCTTCCCTACCCTTACGAGGAACTGGCACCTAATCACAGAATAGAGAATCTGGAGCAGTGTTCGGCCTGTAGTTAGGATGATCACGAGGAAGTGGTTGAACTGAAATGCAAGCGAAATGAATGCTAGGAAAGGTTATGATGGAATAATTGGTGTGGCGGAGGAAACCGGAGGACCCGGAGAAAACCCGCCCAGACGCCGTTTCGCCCACCACAAATCCCACATGCCGGGCCGCCTAGGTACGAGGTGGGTGGTCTAATCACTCGGCCACGGCGGTCCTAGACAAAAACATATTACACAAAATAGTGAAGATCTCCTTAAAATACACTTTTTCCTTGTAGAGTTGACTGTTTTCTAGATATTCCTGTTACTTGTTTTAATATTAAATTATCCAAATCTTCTCAATGGGATCATGCAAAGCGAACCGCACCTCGCTTGTTTCACATAGGAACCGCCTTTTAAAGGGTTTGAAAATCGCTTTATCTTAGCGTATTCCTTTATTCCCCACTACTTACAGGAAACAAGTAATAAATCAATTTCTGATGACGTTTATCTCGATTAGCATTGCGTAGATAAAATAATATTTATTTGTAAACATTTCTATATGGAAAAACTAGTGAAAATTATGTGTATAGAACATATCAGATTTTTATTTTCTCTACACGTACTATTGACATAGTACATAGAGAAGATATTGTATGCCGCCTAAAAATTCGATACCGAGATTTCACCAGAAATACATGTTTTGGGTCCCCCTAAATAAGAAAAACAGTTTTGGAAAAAGGTCGAGTGTGTGCGCCTGTAAACAGCATAGCTCAAAATGGAAAAGTCCTTTATATACCAAACTTGGTATTAAGTTTGATATCTTCCAAGGATGCGACACGAATATTCTCAAGAAAATCCTCCCACCACCAACTGCCCTTTACATGGAACCTTTCTCGAAAATTTTGATTTTCTCAAAAATGGCTCTAATGATTTTGATTAAAATTTCTTATATCAAATAAAATGTATATCTTGAATTTTCTGGGAATAGCTTCTGTAGACTATTTTATTCTGAGTGAATTTTACAGAATTTTGCTTAACTGCTAAACCGTAACAGATGGACAAAAACTTACCATACAAAAAATGTAGAGCTCGTTAAAAGAGACGATTCATATTCTATACATTTTTTCGTGGAATTGATTGTATTTTAGATATTTTTTGTTTTTGGCTTCAGCTTTGAAAAACTTATATTTTTCTCATACAGGAATTTGTCAGCTCCTGTCCATACAAATAAAGGAACTTCAGCCACATAGCGCCAGCTTTTGACTATGACTTTAACCTATGCTACTTATTTCGATTCTACTTACAAGGAAGCAAGTAATAAGACTATTTCTGTAAATTTTTTCTCGATTAGCATGACGTAAATAGAAACATAAGCTTTTTAACAATTTGTTGCAGAAGAGATGTAGAGAAAGTCATGTGAATAGAACACATCGGATTTTATTTTAGAAAATATCAGCCAGCTATTACCACAAAATTAAGATTCGGAAGTACACTTACATGTTGTTTCGTCATTTTAAAATTAAATATAGCTTTCTTCGAAGGTTTATATGAAAGCGATTTATTTATACTAGAAAGGTCACTCGCAATAACTAAACAAAACCAGTTCAATGTAAACATGGAGAAAATAGTCATATACGTGCTAATTAGAAACCCTATGGCTTGAGCATAAGAAAGCTAATTATTCTTAAGCGTAGTACAAATGTTTAGAAAAAAACTGCCTTAAAATGGGTTAGACTTTCCTCTACTCCAAAAAGTATAGGAGTTTTATTTTTCTGTACCTCGTACTAATAGGTAGTGAAAGTATTGCATTCCACCCAAAACTTCGATACTGAATTTTTTTCGTAATATATGTATTGAGAACGCCTGCCCCATATTAAAGTATTTTTACTTTCTCTAGCTCGTATGTACCATGTACATAGTGGATAGAGAAGATATTGTATTCCACACAAAAATTCTATGCCGAGATTTCACCGGAAATATATTTTAAGGTCCCCTGAGTCTGAAAGAGCATTTTTAGAAAATTGTCAGTCTGTGTGTGTGGGGTTAGCATAGCTCAAAAACGAAGAGACCGCTAAAAACCAAACTTGGTATTTAAGTCTAGTATCTTCCAAAGATGTGACACGAAGATTTTAAAGATGTCCCCCCACATCAAATTACCCTTTATATGGACACATTTTTGAAAATGTTGTTTTAATCAAAAGTGGGTCTAACGATATTACAGATATTTAAATTACAAATAAAGTGTATATTTTGAATTTTCTGGGAATAGCCTCTAGTAATATCTTTATTCTGGATGAGTTTTGCATAACGGTTAAACCGAAAGAGCTAGACAAAGAATTACTGCACAAATATTGTAAATCTCGTTAAAACACATAATTTATATCATTAATGTTTTTTATGTAGTGCTGGTCGTTTTGGGCTATTCCTTGTTTATTTGTTTTAATTTTAAACTGTTTTAAAAACTTTTCTCAAACAGGAAGTGACGTTTCGTTGGTTTACTGCAGCCTTTTCAAAGCAAGTCGAACTTCAGTTGTTTCACATAGATTTCACTGTCGATTTATCTTAGTGTATTACCTTATGTCCCTTCTACTCTCAAGAAAGCATACAATAAGATAATTTCTGCTTATGTTTGCCTTGATTAACATGTAGTTGATAAAAGAACAATCTTTTGTAAGGAAAGTTGTTTGTGTAACAGTTAGAGAAAGTCGTGTGAATGAATCACATCAGAGTTTTTACTTAATTTACAAATTTGAGGTGTTGCATCACATGACTTTTCCTCTATCGTTTACTAGTGGATATACGAACTATTCTCGAAAGTTTATATTTCTATTTTGTTTTACTTAAGCAAAAACCTTTATAGAAATAGCTATGTACAAAGTTCCATATAGATATAAAGAACTAGGAATAGTCAGTTGTTTAACAACTGGACGCTATTTGCGCTGACCTTAAAATTCCATACCCTTTCCATGCTATTGAGAGAAACAACTGAACATCGTTCAGCGGATATCTCGGAAATTTTGCCTTAAAGAAGACATCTCTATTTTTATAGTACTTTTTAATTGCTTAACATTTAGGAGTTATACAGCATTATACAAACGCCCTTCCGAATAAAAACACTTCACAGGTTATTCCCAGCAAATTAAAGTTATACATTTTATTTGTCGTGTAAATATTTGTAATATATAGTATTTTAATCAAATACTTGGATGTTTTTAATCAAACATTTTGAAATTACCTACCATGTAAAGTAGTCTTAAGTAGGGGAATATGTTGAAAATTTTCGTGTCACGCCTTTGGAAGATGCTGACCTCAAATGCCAAGTGTGATATTTTATCGAGTTACCGTTTTTGAGTTATGCTGTCACAAACGTTCTGACTTGACATAAAACGGGCCTTTTTTAAAAAAAAATGTAATGAGTTCCATTCACATGACTTTCTTTACGTTTCTGCAACGAGTTATTGTTAAAAAAGCTTATGTTTCTTTTTGCTTCATGCTAATCGAAAAAAAATAACAGAAATAATCTCATTACTTGATTCCATGCAAGCAGAAGGGAAATACGGGAGTAGCATAGGCTAAAGTATTAGTCAAAAGCTAGTTGCTATGTGACTGAAGCTTTTTTATTTGTATGGACGGGAGTGGACAAACTTCCGCATGGGAAAAGTTTTTAAAGCTGGAACTAATAACAAGGAATAGCTTTAAAAACAATCCACTCGACGAAAAAAATGTACATAACATAAATTGTGTGTTTTAACGTGCACTATATTTTCTATTCAGTAAGTTTCTGTCTACCTCTTACGTTTTACCACTTATACAAAATTCTGTAAAGCTCATCCAGAATAGTCTTCAGAGGCTATTTCCTGAAAATTGAAGATGTACATTTTATTTGTAAATTTCTTTACATGATCTTTTAATCAAAATCGTTAGAGCCATTTTTGAGAAAATCAACATTTTCGAACATTTTTCCATTTAAAGGGTAGTTTGAGTGTTGGAGGATTTTCCAACCTTCTTGTCTCATCCTTGGAAGATGCTGAACTTAAATACCAAGGTTGGTATTTAACGGACTCCTCATTTTTAAGCTACGATGTCCACTGGCACGCGCGCACACACACGTGGACTTTTTTTCAAAAATGCTTTTTTTTTTTTTTTTTTGGATCCAGGGGGACCCAAAACATGTATTTCCGGTGAAATCTCGGTATCGGAATTGTTGGTGCAATACAACACCTTCTCTATACACTATGCACATAGTACATTTAGAGAAAAAAAAATTGGGATTCAAGGGTCTCAAAACGTGTATTTCCAATGAAAGTTTTAAATGGAATCTTTGGAGAATAGGATACTTGTCCTAAATACCTTATCTTGTATAGAAGGTATAGATTTGGTTCACTTATTAATAATGTTGGCAATGTTCTCTCTTTATGCAACTATTTAAAACGCCGCGAAAACAAAATTGATTAAACAAAAATAAATAAAGCAAATCTCTGTCACTGACGCTTATTAAATATTTTTTCATTGTTATTGCATGCTTATTGTTTTATTTTTCCTTAATTTTAATTGCTAAATTGTGACTATTTGCACACACAAACAAATAGTTATATAGAATTTATATATTATATAAATATATAATAGATATAATTAAATTTATTATTAGTTCTATTGAGTGTAATTCTTAATTATCGTCAATATCCATTTCGCGATCGTGTTTATTTATAATTGCACTGTTCATGTTCAAGTACAGGGGAGTACAACATTTTGAATTTTTTAGTAATGTACTAGCTGAAATTCCCGATGTTGCTCGCGGTTTGACGGTTTTTCCTTACCTTGTTTGACCTTGTTCAATAGCCGTGCGTTTCTTTGGACGCATTTAAAAACGATTAAACAACTCAATCAAACTAAAGCTAATTAAAACTCGGGATAATAAAAAGAAAGAGAATTAACTGAGAAAAAAATATGCAAAAGCACGGTTGAACAACCACAGCTTCATAATGATGTTTTCTTGCAAAAGCAGCAATGATGACGTTGCCTCATTTGGAGTGACTCGTCGATATTTCTAGATAAAATCTCAGTTGAGAAGAAGTAATACAGTTTAAGTAATGTCAACTTATATCCTTGTTTATTCTCAGTGACCAACACACATAAAACTACTAAGTAAATGCAAGAAAAGAAATAATAAGCAGCAAAATTAAATATATAAAAAAAAAAAACCAGAAAGAAGAGGCACTTCGTCTGGTTTGATGTTTAATGTTTGATGCCCATTTATTTTATGCGTCATCTGGTTTGCTTTTATGCCTATAAAACATCACAAACTTCATATAGTGAAGGAAAACCGCTGGTCACAAAAATTGAGAAACTACAAATTATGATGAATGTCCAAATATCGGATTATGGTCACAGAATGTGTGGATGTTAACGTTGACTTATTTATTACTCTATAAAATAAGAACTGAAGCTTTCCTGGCGACGTGTTAATTCCAAATCTTCTCGGGCTTCTAGCCAGGTAAAAACTTGGCTTGACACCAACGTTTCGAAGAAGTGCATCTTCCTCGTCTTCAGGATGCACTTCTTCGAAACGTTGGTGTCAAGCCAAGTTTTTACCTGGCTAGAAGCCCGAGAAGATTTGGAATTATTACTCTATGTTTATAAACTTGAGTGTCATAGAATTTTTGTAATAAATCCAAATATACTGAATCCCTTAGGGTTACTTTATATCGATGTACCAGAAAAATCATATTAGGTAAATATAAATGACAGTGAAGGACTATTTTATCTGGTTTGATGTTGCTGTTATTACAGTCTTATGATAACGCAGATCGAAATGTTGTTTTAACTTTCAAACATGCATCTTTGCATTAGTCCAATCATAATAGCTGTTTATCATTATCTGACTGTCCTATTACTCCATAATTAGTGCTAGATAGTAGACTATCGAATAATTTGTGAACTCGGTGTTACTCAGTGGGGCCAAGAAATCTAAGTAGATAATTATTTTTCTTCTATTGGCAATGCTGGAGCTATTAAGACAATCGTTGAGAAATATATACATGATCTTGCGAGCGTTTATAGACATTAAATGAAATAAAATATTTAATCCTGGAAATGGAAGTGAATTTCGAATTCTAGGATAGACAGTAATTTTCGCTTTGAATCAAAGGTTATCCGTGTCAAATTTGGCCGAAATCGGTGCAATAGTGTAGAAGCTTATACAAAAATACATCGCCGTGGCCGAGTGGTTAGACCGCTCGCCTCCCATCTAGGCGGCCCGTGGGATTTGTAGTGGACGAAGTGGCGTCTGGGCAGGTTTTCTCTGGGTTCTCAGGTTTCCCCGCCACTCATTCTATCAATTGCCCTTCGTCACCTTTCTATCATCCATTTCGCTTACATTTCATATCATCCACTTCCCTCAACATCATGCCTTGCTAGGTGGGGTCCACTCGTTCCAGGTTCTCCATTCTTTGATTTCGTACCTTTAGTTCTCCGACAGGCTTCTGTCTCCTAGGCATATGCCTGTAGCTCATAAAAATACCGTGAAGGTAAACAGACTACGAAACATACCTATTAATTAAAGTTAGATGGCGTTTTATATCCTATGTCCGTCAGGAAGACGATTTTCAATGGTGAAGGACGTAAAGGATCAACGTTTGAGTTCCACCTTAGGCATGGGTCTTTGTGTTCTATTTAAGTCATTCTCTGTCCCCTAATGGCCAACTAAATTACACTGAAAACCAATATATATGAAAAAAAAAACGTATGTTCTGTTTACATGACTTTCTCTACATCTCTACATACCTGCAGGAAATTATTGTTAAAAAGCATATTCTTATAACTACCTCATGCTAATCGAGAAAAAAGAATTAACAGAAATTATCTTCATTAACTGCTTCCTTGTAGAATGGTAATAAAGGAATACACAGAACTAAAGCGATAGTTAACACTTTTAAAAGTTGCTTGCATGTAATTGAAGTCCGTTTCCTTACATGGACAGGAGTTGACAAATTGCCATATGAGGAAAGCATAATTATTTTAAAACTGAAACCAATAACAAAGAATATATCGGGAATGACACACTCAAAAAAAATTACAGACATTGATAGAAATTGTCTGTTTTAGCGAGATCTACATTTTTTGTGCAGTAAGTTTTGCCTATTTCTTACGGTTTACCACTTATACAAAATTCAATAAAACTCATTCAGAATAAGAGGTCTTCAGAGGCTATTTCCACAAACTTAAACATATGCATTTTCTTCTTAATGTAAATATCTTTAATGTACGGTTTGAGGTGGGAGATTTTCTTGAAAATCGCCATGTCGCATCCTTGAGAAACTTAAAATACCAAGTTTGGGTTTTTATTGACTTTTGTTTTTGACTTGTCGTGTTCACAGTCACATGGACACACACGGACCTTTTTCTAAATATGCTTTTTACTTTCCCTACACGTGCTGTTTACATAGCGTGCACATGTTTTAGAAATCACTTTTAGAAAAAGGTCTTTGTGTGACCTTGTATCCATGTGTCTGTGAACACGATAGCTTAAAAACCAAAATTCGGTAAAATACCAAACTTGATATATAAGTTTAGTATCTTCCAAGGATGCAACACGAAGATTTTGAGGAAAATCTCCTCCCCACCCAAACTATCATTTACATGGGAAAACTTTAAAAAAAATGGATTTTTTCAAAAATAACTTTAACTATAATTATTAAAATAGCGTATATTAAAGACATTTACACGGCATATAAAACAAATATCTTGAATTTTCTGGGAATAGTCTCTGCGGACCTTTTTATTCTGGATGAATTTTGCTGGATTTTTGCATAACTGATAAACCGTAAGAGATAGAAATATTTACTACGATACACAAAGTGTATACTTCGTTAAAACACATAATTTGTCATATACCTTATTTTCGTAGAGTTTTCAATTTTGCGATATTGTTTTTATTGATTTCAGTTTTAAAATAGTTAAAAACTTTCCATATGGAGGGATTTTTCAGCTCCTGGCTATGCATAGAAAGGTATTTCATCCACATGGCAACCAGTATTTTAAATATTTGACACTCATTTTAGCCTAGTCTATTCCCTTATTTCCTTTCTTCTTACAAGAACACATTTCTACTAATATTTATTTCGATTACCAAGAAGTAGATAGAAGCATAAGCTTTTTGAAAATAATTTGTTACACAGATGTAGAGAAAGTCATGTGAATGGAACACAATAGATTTATCATACAGGGAATCCCAAAACATTTATTACCGGTGAAACCTCGGTATCGAATTTTTGGATATCTTCTCTACCATCGTACCATGCAGAGAAAGTAAAATTATGAAGGGAATGTCGTAATACATAGAAAAGTGCCTATAACTTCGTTTGTTTACTTATAACCATTGCTTCTTTAGCATCATCCAATACACTCGGTGATAGAAGAGAATAGCCATTTAAGTTGCACTTGTTGATATTGGTTGGTACGTGATGTTGCCAAGTGCTCTTTTATGAATTCGAACAAAACTAACTTAGTCATGTTGTTCGGATGTCAAATTTTACAATAGTTCCAATCTGGTTTTCAGTGAGTTTTCTTTACACAAATGGACCTAAGAGAAACGTTTAGGGAATGTGGTTTGATGAGTGAAAATTGTTAGTAGTAGTTGATGATAATTTAAGAAATAAAGGGAGGCTAGGTATACTCAGTGTTTATAGATTTTAAAATGGCGGTTGATACTGTATGTTAAATTAGCGCGTAAAGGACCTTCCGGAAAAAGATTAGAGCGCTCAAGACAACGTATAAAGAATTTAAATTTGTTATCAAAACTGATCCGCACAATACATCAGAATGCAACATAGCTCAGAGGGGAGTCAGACATGGTTGTATATTATCTCCGTTACTTTTTAATTTGTTGATCGATGACATTGTTAATATAATGTTGGAGGAAGACATAGATGCGCCGACTGTTGAAGCCGAAAAAATACCAATTCTTTTGTACGCTGATAACATTGTTATTAAAATAAGAACTATAGCTTTCCTGGCGACGTGTTAATTCAAGATCTTCTCGGGCTTCTAGCCAGGTAAAAACTTGGCTTGACACCAACGTTTCGAAGAAGTGCATCTTCCTCGTCTTCAGGGTGAACTGAAGACGAGGAAGATGCACTTCTTCGAAACGTTGGTGTCAAGCCAAGTTTTTACCTGGCTAGAAGCCCGAGAAGATCTTGAATTAACATTGTTATTCTTTCTAAAACAATAAATGCTTTGCGATCGGCTTAAACGCACTGCAACGATTTTGTAGTAGTGAATATTCTTAAAACTAACGTTGTTAGTAATGCAACGATACACCCTCTGCTTTCAGGAGCGGCAGTGATGATAATGTACGATTTTACTTCACAATTCAGCACCACTCTCTTGAGAGTGAGCCCGGCGTAATGTACTTCAAAGGCAGCACGCACAGTATAAGTGTGATTCTCAGTGTGACACTGACTTGATATTGATGAGTATTTTGAGAGCGCGTTCTGGAGAAAGTGACTAGTGTGGTTACAGATGCACAGGTTCCACTTCAGGTTTGCTTGCTCTTAGCAATTCCCCAGCAGGCAGAGCGAGCTAGCGTCGCCTGACAGTGAATGTACCATACCAGTTGTATTTGTGTTTCATCCATTCAATTCAGATTCTGAGCAGCACAAACTGCATGAAAGTGAATAAAATAATCCTAAAGAAAAGAGTAGAAGTTAAGAAGTGAGTAACGCATATAATTATAAGATTGTAAATATATTAATGCAAATATGAACGTGTATCATATAAACCCACAGACAGGCCGCGCCTTGGCCGAGTGATTAGACCACTTGCCTCTCACCTAGGCGGCCCGGTTTCGATCCCAAGCGACCACATGTGAGATTTGTGGTGGACAAAGCGGCGCAGGGGCGGATTTTCTCCGGGTTCACCGGTATCCCCTCACATTCCAGTGGTGTTCCATCTTCATTCCATATATCATCAATGTCATCGCCAGCGGTGCCTCAGTAGTAAAAGCGGGCGTTAAATACTTTTAAAAAAAAAACAACAGACATGAAATTATTTTTTGCTCTGTACAACGTACACAATAGATACGTTATTGGATTCCATAACGAGATATCACTGGAAGTATAGGTTTTGAGATCCTCTGAATCCGAAATAAGGTAGTTTTACTTTCTATGAAAGGTAGAGAGGGTATTGCACTCCACCCAAAAATCAATACCGAGCATTTTTAGAAAAAGGTCCGTGTGTGTTCCTGAGTGCCTGTGAACAACTAAAAAACGAAAACTCGATAACATACCAAACTTGGGATTTAAGTTTAGTATATTTCAAGGATGCAACTCTTAAGATTTTTAGGAAATCCACCCAATCCCAAACTACCCCTTACATAAATAATTTTTAAGAATTTTTGATTTTCCTAAAAAATACTCCAACGATTTGGATTAAAATGCCGTGTATTAAACATATTTGCATAACAAATAAAAATCTATATTTGGAATTTTCTGGGAAGAGCTTCTGAAAAGCTCTGGATGAATTATGTTGAATTTTACATAACTGATAAACTGTAAAACGTAGAAAAACTTACTATACAAAAAAAGTAGATCTCGTTAAAATACATTTTATGTCATATTACTTTTTTTGTGGAGTTGAACCATTTTTAGACATTCCTGATTATTAGTTTGTTTTAAAATAATTTTCTCATACGGAAATTTGTCAATTCCTGGCAATTAAAGAAACGGATTTCACTCACATATCCACCAGCTTTTAAAATATTTGACTATCCCTTTAGCCTAGTATGTCTCTTTGTTTCCCCTCTACAAGGAAGCAAGTAATACTAAGACCAATTCTGCTGTTTATCTCGATTAGCATAATATAGATAAAAGAATAATCTTTTGTAAGAATAGTTTGTATATGGAATAACCATCCTAAGTTACGTAAATGAAACACATCAGATTTTTAGAAAACAGTGTGCATTTGTGTGTATATGTATCCTGGTGTCTGTGAACTGCAAAACTCAAAAATGAAAATATCAAACTTGGTATTTAAGTTATTCCAAGGATACGACACAAACATTTTCAGAAAAATCCTCCGACTGCAAATTATCCTTCATTGGAAGTTTCTTTGGAATTTTCGATTTGTTAAAAAAAATTGTATAATTTTCTAGGGATAAACTCTGAAGTCATCTTCATTCTGGATGAATTTTGCATAGAGATGGACTAAATGTTACAAAATGTCGCAAAGCTGTAGATCTTGTTAAAACACGCCATTCAGGCTGAATACCTTTTTTGTTGATCCAACCATTTATTTTAAATGTTACTGTAGTTGTATCTTTCTCAAACGGCAGGTTGTCTTTCTTTTTGTTTTACTTCTAACATTGAAAGAGAACGGAATTTCAATCACGTAGGAACCAAATTTTGGGACGTTTGTCAATCACCTTAGTGTTTCTCTTGCACCTACAAGGAAATAATAATAAGAGTATTTCTGTTAATGTTTAACTTGATTAGAATGGAGTAGATTGATGAATAAACTTTTTATAAGAATAACTTGCAGCAGAATAAGTTGACAAAGCCATGTGAATGGAGGACACAAGGTTTTGTATGCTTTTCCGGCAGGGTCAATAATAACAATTATTATTATTTTTGGATATTTTATAATATAATAAATAAACACCTGTTTCTACTAAACGCACTTTATTGTCTACTAAGACACTCAGCCAAAAACGTTACATTTGGATCACTAACATCGCTCACCATACACAACACTGCCTCACAGAACTTAACTGTTCACTCTTTACTCCTTATTTACTTCCTCACTCACTGGACTCACCTTTTAGACTTCCGTGCCGGACCTTCTCGGCCGCTTATATACGTTCCGTAGCCCTGAGAGGCTTCTAGAAGTGGGCTGTTCGAAAGAGTCGAAGCCCGACATCTCGAGAATCGTTTTACTCATTGCAAGGAAATGGCATAATTGTCGTATTGTAGTCTTCATGTGTCCAGTCTTCTTCATATGTTATCAGTGATATGTTTTGCTTCTTTGAAGGCACTTCAAATTGAAAATAGAAACTTACATTTGAAGTATGAACTTTACCACATGGATGACACAGTAAAATTATTGAGGTATTTGCAATATGAGTATATTGATATATTCGTTATATCCTCATTAAAAAGTTTCTGAGAATGATAGCGGTGTGTGTGAGTGTGATATACATTTATATTATTATATTGATTTTATAAATGGAATTAATCACTTTCTTAGAGAATATTTTATTCTAGTATGTAGCCAGTAGAACGTCATACTAACCAAATGAATTTTTATGTCTTCGAATGATTACTACCAATAGTGAGAGCGCTTCTGAGGTGTCTAGCATTTGTCACAGTGATACTGTGCAGATAAATTCCTTCAGTAGAACATTTTGGTATGGACGCTACTGATAGGAGCTTTGTGATATTTAAGCATGGGGCGATATGTGCAGTAATGCTTATTAAACTTATGTAATTATTTAAAATAAATTTTAAAATCCATTAATAATTAAATCCTGTACAAGAACAGCAGAATGGAAACGTTGGAGAATGCAATTTCTGATGTTCGATGATTCCATAAACATTTCTGTGATTGTTGGTTTCTTCTCTTTTACTATCTCTAACACATATTTAGTAGGTAGAGAGGGTATTGTATTTAATATAACATTTTTATATGGAAATTAAAGGGGAGGGCATCTGGAGGCATAGGCTTTTTTGTAAAGAAAACGTTAAGTAAAGGAGTTAAAGAAACTTGGTCAAGGAGAAAAGAAATACTATGGATTGTATTAGAGGAGAAACAAATAGTTGAAAATGTTATATGTATAGGCATAGTATACAATCCTCCTCTTCCTTCGCGCTTTCATAATCCGGACCTCCTTAAACACCTAGAGATAGAAATAGAACATTTAAAGGAGAGATATGGTAATTCTGAGATTATATTAATGGGAGACTTTAATATTAGGATTGGCGAAAATGATGTTATTGGAGGGAATAGGTGGATGAGTAATGATACATTAGAGAAACCTGAGAAAATTAGATACAGCAAAGATAAGATAGTTGACAAAGGCTATATGAAATTTATAGAATTCTGTGAATTGAATGCCTTTGATATTTTGAATGGGAAATATGGAGAAGATGTGAATGGAGAATATACGTATGTTAGTAATAATGGTCAAAGTGTGATTGATTATGTATTATGGCCAATTAATATGGGGTATATTTTAAGTAATTTTAAGATACTAAATTTAAGTTCCAACAGTGGGCATTTTTCATTGATAGTAGACATAAAAACATGCACAGAGCAAATAGTCTATAATTTAAGGGAGGAAAAGTGCAACATAGAAGAATACAGTAGATACAAATGGAAGGAAGAGTATTGCAATAAATTTAGGCAGACACTAAACTCTAATTATGGCCAGATATGTCAGTGTGGAATAAGTTTTATGATAAAGGAACAAGAAATTGAAAGTGCTATGGATATCTTAAATATCATTATGCTAAGGGCTGGGGAGGAAATGAAAATGAGAAAGAAGGTTTACAAAAGAGATGAGGGCTGGTTTGATGAAGAATGTAGAGTAACTAAAAGACAAGTCAAACAGCTGCTCATAAAGTGGAGGGAATTAGGAAACATAGAATTAAAGAAAGAGTATATGCAAGGGAGGGATTTATATAATTCATTACTGGAACAAAAGAAAACAAGCTGGATGAAAAAATATGAAAGTAATTTGATACGAATTCTAAATGAAAATAATGCAAATGAGATATGGAAGGTTATGAAATCAATGTATAATAAATATGTAACAAAACCAAGTATAAAACCAGGAGAATGGATGGAATATTTTAAAAATTTGTATGGGGAAAAAAAGAGTAAAAATGAGATAGGAAATTGGGAAATAGGTAATAACTATGTAGATATACTCGATGATATAATAAGAAGTGAAGAAATAATCCAACAGGTGAAAATAATGAAGAGAAATAAAGCAACGGGAATAGATGGAATCCCTCCAGAGTTCCTTAAGGAATGGTGCACTGAAATAAACAGAGTTAAGGTTTTAGTAGACTTATTTAACACAATTAAGGTGAAGGGGTATATACCAGATAAGTGGAGGAAAGCAATCATACATCCAATATACAAAGGCAAGGGTAGTGTTGACAAACCAAACAACTATAGAGGCATTGCATTATTATCAAATGTAGGAAAAATTTTTACTGGTATTATGGCAAGCAGGATACAAACATGGGTTGAAGAATATGATATCCTCTCGGAACTTCAGATGGGCTTTAGAAAAGGGAGGAGGACAGTTGATAACTTATTTATTATAAAAACACTGGTAGATAAATACTTGAAAGACAAAAGAGGAAAGTTATATATGGCTTTTGTGGATTTAGAGAAAGCATACGATAGGATAGAGCTTCAATTGCTGTGGCATAAGTTGTTGACTAAAGGAGTGAGTAAACAAATGGTGGACACCCTTAGAGCATTATATAAGGAAAATACTTTTTGTATAAGAGTGGAGGAAGGGGTTGTAACAAGAGAAATCCAACAAGAGAAAGGCCTTAGACAGGGATGTAAGTTAAGTCCAGTCCTATTCAATTTATATATAGATGATGTATTAACAGAAATTGGGAGAAATAATAACTCGATGCCAGTAATTAATAATATTCAGATTCCAGGATTACTGTTTGCAGATGATCTAGTTATAGGTGCAATTACAGTGAATGGCTTGAAACAATCCTTGCAAACATTAAATAATTACTGTAAAGAGTGGAGTTTAAAAGTGAACCAGGACAAGACGCAGATTGTAGTGTTCAAAAAAGGGGGAAAATTGAGCAAATATGAAAAATGGAAGAATGAGAATGAAAAGGAGTACAGGGTAGTGAGAGAATGTATTTATCTAGGAGTTAAAATTGATAGTGGTGGCAATTGGGAAAAGCAAAAGAAATTTGCATTGGCAAAAGGAAAAGGAGCTTTATCAGCTATTAGAAGTTGCAAATACAAAGCACCTAATATAAATATTAGATGGTTAGAAAAAGTGTACAATATGGTGGTTGAGGCAAAAATGCTATATGGGATAGAAGTATGGGGATTAGAAGGAGGATGGGAAGGCATAGATGAGGTGCATAGGAAATTTTGCAAAGAAATACTGGGGTTACCAAATGCAACTGTTAGGCAGGTAGCACAAATAGAGCTGGGTAGAGTGGCAAGTAAGGGAAAGATTATGGAAAGGGCATTGAAATTTTGGCATAGGATATTGAAATTGGAAGAAAGGAATTTGTTAAAACAGTGTTTAGTATATCAAGAGAAAAGTTTAAAGAACAAGGGATGGGTAGACTGTCTTCGAAATAACCTGGAAAGTAGTGGGTTAGGGGAAATGTGGAGAAGAAGAGAA
Organism: Hymenopus coronatus; assembly: GCA_030762935.1. Taxonomy (NCBI): domain Eukaryota; kingdom Metazoa; phylum Arthropoda; class Insecta; order Mantodea; family Hymenopodidae; genus Hymenopus; species Hymenopus coronatus. The sequence continues at coordinate 100,196,870 of CM060897.1, forward strand.
AATAATGTGAATAACTTCTGGAAGTTGGCAAGGAAAAGATTTGAGGATATAGAAATACAAAAAATATTTAGTGAAATAACTGAAAAGAGATCTTTAGTTTTCTATATACCAATGAAAGTCTCATGGGGAAGGGAAAAGTACATTGATGTGACAAATAAAGAGGAGCGAGAAGGTATTGCATGGCTGAAAGCAGGAGTATGGAGATTAAAAGGTCTAAGGAAAGGTATTCCACAAAATCAATGTCCTATATGTGGCGGAAATGAAGATATAGAACACATTTTATTTAAATGTAAAGGAACTGAAATTTGGAGAAAAAAGTATATTAATAAGAAATGGTTTAAAATAGATAGAAATGTAGTAGTAGTTGAAATGTTTCAAAAAGATAGTAAGAAGATTGGACAATTCTTATGCAAAGTGAAAAATAAATGGATATGGACAGTAAATAGACAAAATGGTGTAATAAACTAGAATTAATAAACTATTGTAAAATATGAGTATGACCGGTAAAGAGCCAGGGCTGAACACCGATCATATTCACCTGTATAATGCTTAGCATAAATAAATAAATAAATAAATAAATAAATATGGAAATTATCTTTTGAGGATGCCTGAATCCAAAGAAAGAAGCCCGCAAGTGGGCATCTGTGTCTTGTATGTGTACATGAACAGCATAACTGAAGAATACTAGAGGACCTCAACTCCTGTGTCTTCTCGATTTTCATAAACGGTTCGCAAACCTCGGTCCTATCATTGAGACAAAGATTAACCTGAATCACGCCAAAGGGGTATACGAGTAGAGCAAAAGAAACAAGTTTTTTAACTCGACAGAAAATCACAGCTTCAAAGAACTCATACATGCAGCCCTCATGACAAAGTGGAGGTGGGGTGGCCACGTAACAAGGCAGTAGTTAGACATATAACGATCATGTGGAACCCCTACAGAGTCAGTAGAACCGAAGTCAGACAAGAAAATGGGGAATACTTACAACAGCTCTGAGTACAGTGGTCAACTACCACGAATGAAGACAGCTAGGCAAAAACTAAAATTTGACAAACAATATATTTAACTTTTAGTGCAAATTGTAAAATGAAAGTGAACATCATCTGTTGTGAACTACCACGTGAACCACATCGCCGATCTTTACCCCTTGTAGCAGGCCCTAGTTTTTCTCGAGATAGTGCGGTTTAATTTATCTGTCTTCCAAGGATTCGATACAAATATTTTCAAAAACACCCAATTACTTTTTAAAGGAACATTTTTTAGGATAAAATATATATCTTGAGTTTTCTGAGAAGTTTTGTTCATTCGTAAGAAATTTTGTATTACCTTATATAACTGGTAAACGTTGAGCAATAGACGAAACGCAAAAATAAATGTAGGGTTGTTTAAAATAAGCAATTTGTATCAAATAATTTTTTTGTAGCATATGCCATTTCCGATATACCAGGTTTAATTGTTTCGAATACTTGAATCATTCCTTTTAAAGTACATTCATTATTCAGGTCTCACGATTGCATGGCAATGTCAGCATGTAGCGTCCAGTTCTTAACAATTTGATTAATCCTTATTCCATTTGTGTTTACAACGACATGTGTAATGCAACTATGTCTACAAAGGTATATTTCGATTAAATTAAAGCACGTAGAAAAATAAGGCTTCATCAGAATTCCTTGTGTAGCCACTTATAAGCAATAGACTGTAGAGAAAGTCATAGGATGTAACACTTAGAAATGTTGTCTCTTAAAGTGAAAGCTTCGCAACATTTTGGACCCATGTACAGCCACATTTATGTGCTAATATTTTCCTATCGAAAAGCGAATCGGATGGAATGTACTGGAAGTCGATTGTTCATATCCTGCTAGGATCATTTTCCCTAAGTTCTTTCTTTTGGAATTTACTCAGTCCTCAAGTTCCAGGGGGCCGCCGTAAATTTACTCTGGATCGTTTCCTTCCAAATTTTCTTTACCAATTATTTCATTGCATGTATCGTCGGTGTCCATCGCCTGTGATGCCGTATGCAGTAAGAACTGGCGTTAAACATTTGAAATGCTCTTCTTAGCTTGGATGGGTAGTCAGATTGAAAAATTCAATGCCATATCCGGGATTTGAACCACGGATCTCCGGGGCTCTAGCCGTTTGCTCTACCACTGAGCTACCATGGCAACGTTTTGGCATAGCATTGAATTTCTGAACTGACTTGCATGTTTCCTGGTAAACCACAAGGTGATGTGAAATTATTTTGAGATGACAACCCCAATGGCGACTTACAATGTTATAAGTACTTTAAGACCCAGGATTCATGGTTTAGCCAACTATTATGGACAATTGAGAAATTCAATGCTAGAGACCGGGAGATCCGTGATTCAAATCCTGGCTATGGCAATGCATTTTTCAGCCTGACTCTACCTATCCCACTCCTGTCCTACACACGGTTTCTGTGAGAAAACAACTGAACTTATCTTCTTAGCTTTCTGAGAAACACTAATGACTCATTTCGTTACAGAGTATATGTATCAAATTGCCATGTTAGTTTCTCTAAATTGCCTAGTGGTAACCATTATGTTGATAGTTACAATGTTCTAGGATATAATTGCGTGTTGTCAATATAACAATTAACTCGATCAGACAGAGGTACAACAGGTGCCTCAATCCATATACCCGAGAGTTCCGATGGCCGGATCGATAAGAAGCGAGCTCCGAGGGCGCAAGACGGCGACACCACAACAAGGATTGGGCTCACCCCATTCTCGCCAACTTTTTTGCGTTCTAAAAGCCAACGAAAATTGTTTATTTACAACTTGTACTCAAAAGCTGATGGCTTAGAGATTCTTGAAACGTGTCAAATGCATTTTTACTTTCTCTACACGTACTATGTCCATAACGTATAGAAAAGGTATTGTATTCCACCCAAAAATTCGATACCGGAATTTCACCGAAAATATGTGTTTTGGGTCCCCCCGAATCCAAAAAAAAAAAAAAAAAAGCATTTTTGATAGAGCTCCTAAGTTTATCTTCTGAGTATGCGACACGAACATTTTCAAATAAAATCCCCCCAACCCAAACTGCCTACATGGAAAAAATCCAAAATTTTCTAAAAAATGGCTCTAACAATTTTGATTAAGGTATCTTTTATTTAGTATGTCTACATATAAAATAAAATGTATATCTTAAATTTTCTGGAAAGTCTCTAAAGACCACTTTATTCTGGATGATTTTGATTGAATTTTGCATAACGGTAAACCGTAAGAGATAGATAAAATTTTGCAACAGAAAAACTTTAGATCACGTAAAACACACAATTTATGTTATATACATTCTTTTCGAGGAGTTGATCAAGTTTGAGACACTCCTTGTTATTCGTTTCAGCTTTAAAACACTTATACTTTTCTCATACAGCAAGTCGTCAACTCCTGTCCATACAAAGTAACTTCAGTCACATAGCAACCAGCTTTTGACTATCACTTTAACCTATGGTACTCCATTATTTTGCTTCTAATTACAAGGAAGCAAGTAATAAGAATTTTCTGCTAATGTTTCTCAATTAGCATGAAGTACATGGAAACATAAACTTTTTAACAATAATTTGTTGCAGAGATGAAGAGAAAGTCATGTGAATGGAGCATATCGGATTTTTTTAGTATTTAGCAATGATACAATATCTGTCCTTTGATATTTTACACTCCAGTACTTAATTGTAAATTTTTGCATTGTAAATTCTATAAGTATTTGTAAATATATGTTGTAATTGTTGACATTTATGCACTTAGGAGAGTATATAATACAATAATCATATTTTAGTTTTATGTAATTACTAGTAATAACTATTATGTCGATAATTAGAAAACTAACATCTGACATATCAGTATTACATAATGAAATTATATTTATTTAGACATTTTAACACTAATTTTTTATTCTTTGTTTATATGTGCATGCAAAAAAGGCTATTAAACAAAGGGCGACTACGTGAAAATATAAGTATGGTACAGAATAATTCAGTGCGCAAAAATGCGCAAAACAAGGAACGCGTTATTGAAATGGTTATTCACAAGCAAGTCTGAAGCTTTGTTTTCTGTCGGGTGATGTGAAACGTAGTTTTTTTTAGGACATAAGATTATCTGCGATCTAATCGCATGCGATTTATGTTCTATGTATTTCGAAAATAAAATTATTTTATATTGCAAAGCTCACAATATAAATGAAAAGCCAATTTGACATATTTCTGTGCATTAATGCCTTAATTATATAATGAAGGAACTTGATTGTACAATTCCATTACCAATTTAAATCTATGTGATTTCAAAACACTTTTATTGAAATGATGATTCACAAGCAAGTCTGAAGCTTTGTTTTCTGTCGGGTGATGTGAAACGTAGTTTTTTTAGGACATAAGATCTATCTGCGTACTAATCGCATGCGATTTATGTTCTATGTATTTCGAAAATAAATTATTTTATATTGCAAAGCTCACAATATAAATGAAAAGCCAATTTGACATATTTCTGTGCATTAATGCCTTAATTATATAATGAAGGAACTTAATTGTACAATTCCATTACCAATTTAAATCTAAGTGATTTCAAAACACTTTCCATTGTTCATCATATTGTTTTACAGAGAATACTGCAAAGATGCAGCCACTTTCTCTTCCCTCTGCGCCAGTGCTCCGTGCATTCTTAATTTGATGGCTTCTTACTAAAACTCCTCTCCTTGGTTATAACCGTGTTCTAGTTCTGTCTTTCTTTATAAACGCATGATTGCAGTAGATGCGTCCATTCCAGTGGTAATATGCTAGCCTCCGGTTCCCAAAGTTGCGGGTTCAAATCTAGCAGAGAGCGATGGATATTTTTGGGCGTAAGAATCCTTTGCATGGCTTCCTTTGGAATGAAGTAAAACCGGTGTTCTTCGTAGGTTTATGGCCCGTAAAATGACCCAAGGCTGATAGAGATGCCTGTAAGCAAAATTAAGTGATCTTTCCGCTCAATATAGAATGGAGATGCTGAAAGCTAAAGCACTTAAAGAGCGTCCCTAAATAAAACTCAATTTAATTTAATTTTTATGTTGATAGAGCTCCAATTTTTATGATTACTAACCAGTTCAGCATGAATTAAATATTCATACCTAGTTTAGAACCTCTTATTCGGTTAATATAAGAGTAATTTGCATTCTAAGCTCATGTAAGCAATAATATAAAATGAAATACAAGACTATCCAAATACCACTTAGCAATATTGAGAACTAAATTGTGAGATTCTCAATTTGCAACTACTTTATATGCATAACATTCTATATTTTTAATAGATTTTTTTATTTATTGCCACTATATGTACAGTATACCAAGACAATTACTGGCCAGGAAAAAAATCTGATGTGCTCCATTTACATGATTTCTCTACCTTTCTACAAACAAGCTAACGAAAATAACAGGATACACTATGCTAAAGCGATAGTCAATTTTTTTAAAAGCTGGCCGTTATGTGAACAATTGAAAGAAAACAAAGAGATATGAAAAGATGGCTTGCCATTTGAGAAAAACTACGCAGTTGCAAATTGAAACCAATAATAAGGAATATCTCGGAAATGGTCAACTATTATGCTACCTATTATTGATTCCTCTCTTTCACCGTCTTCACTATTAAGGAATAGGCCAGTAGCCGCTCTCTTGACTCCAGCTTTCTCTTCAATCATCCTATTTGTCCTATTTGCACATGTGGTTAACATCCCAAAATGGCCACTTCAGGAACTCAGTTTTGCATTTATTTTCTCCTCTATCATACATAAAGCTATAGTGCATTCACAAAGTCATTCTTTACTTCAGTCCTTGCTCTGCATGTACTTGATGAGGTCATTCACTCTATTGGAGTAGCCAAATTCGTTGTCATACCAGAGAAGAACTTCACAAAATTACTATTCAAAGGTATTCCAGCTTTTGCATCAAAGACTGAGGAATGGTAATCATCAATGAAGTTCCAGGATACATCATCATCTGTGTGTCTGTCTGTGTGTCTGTCTGTGTCTGATGTGGACAGCAGAACTCAAAGCCCAAAGTCCGTTAAATATCAAACGTGGTATTTAAGTTTAATATCTCCTAAGGATGCAACCCGAAGATTTACAAGAAAATTTCCCCCATCCCAAGCAACTCTTTGCATTGAAACATTTTTGAATATTTTATTTTTCTCAGAAATGGCTCAAACGCTTTTGATTAAAATACCGTATATTTAAAAGACGATTAAAATATATATCTTGACTTTTCTGGAAATAACCTCTAATGTGATTTTTATTCTGAATGACTTTTGCATAATTAGTAAACCGTAAGAGATAGACAAAAACTTACTATATAAAAATGTACATCTTGTCAAAGCACATAATTTACATCCTTTACATTTTTGTTAGGGGGATAACAGTGTGCAAGATGATATTTGTTGTTGGTTTCAGTTTTAAAATACTTGGGCTTTTTCCAGATGGGAAGTTTTCCGTGTTTTTGTTTTACTTCCGGACACGGAAAGAAGCGAATTTCAATGCCAATCGCATAGCAAAACCTTTTAAACATGTGACTACGGCTTTAGCCTAGTGTATTCCCCTAGTGCCCTTCTATTTATACGTAACTAAGTAATAAGAACATGTGCTAATGCTTACCTCGATTAACATGAAGTTTGTTTGCAGAAAAGCTAGAGAAAGTCATGTGAATGGAACACACCAGATTTTTTGGATGGAAGCCCGAGAAAGTTTAGACGAATGTTGTGTATTGCCATCACGTTGTACGTTAAAAAACTAAAACTAATAAAAGCCATCGCTAATAGACGCTTTCACCCAGCAATTTGTGTTCGGTCCCCCTTGGACACAAAATTTATGGCTCCGCAGCGGGAAAGATTTGCCTTTGCACAATTTCAGTTTCCCTTTCATTCGTTCTGCCAAATGTTCCATAATTCCAGCGTTACAGTATCTACCAACTGGTGCTTGAATTAAAACTGGCACACTCGCCAGTGTAAAGCGCTGCCTGCACTCGAATGGCGGTGTGACACTGATTTATCATTAAATATGCTCAGTCCGTTCTCTCGACAATAAACTTTAAATGTATTCTTGATTTACATCGCCTATAGGAATATATTTAGCTCAAATTAAAGAATCGTCACTGAATTGCTTTTCAAGACTAACACATTAAGGGCAGACCAATACTCTTCAATTAGTAGTTACTCTTATTCAAATCTCACTTGAAGTGCAATATCACATTTAGAAACAAAACTCAACTGAAAAGTGAGAGGGAAACGAGTGAGAATGAGTGAGATTTGAGCATTTTTACTTCCTCTAGCACCTATATACAAGGTTATTAGATTAAGTTGCCCCGCTTTTAACGGTATCTAGGTCGCGGTCGCTCGCAGCTTCACTCCCGACACTTTTTCCTCGCGCACCGCGACGTAAGAATCGAAACAAATAGGATGAACAGATGTCAACTAGAACCATTATTGTTTCACAAATTAAATATTGACTGTCCCTTACATTGCTCAACTTTTCCAGATGTTAGAAATGTTCTGCTTGTGCTCGAAGAGAGTCATTGCAGTGTCTGCTCAGATTATTAAAAGCATACCGCAATTTTTTTGGGATATTTTTGTTGCTTCTTCTCGTATATTATCTTTTGTTGTAATGTTGGGAGGTTAGATTTACACGCTGTCTTTCAATCTGTCCCAAAAGTAAGTCCACACCTCATTCCAGCTTCATCGCAAGTTCGAAGAGATTTTTTGGCGAATTTTATAACCGTGCACCGATATCTTCTGCTAAAAAAAGTGACGTTTTCGATTTACTTTTTACCCGACACTAACCCGTACATATAAATTTCTTGACTATTTTATGAACATTACTTCTGTTATGAGGATCAACGTCAGAAGGGTTTTCCCAAAATGCTCTACTACGCAGAAAGGAAATTGTGTTTTATAAAATTGCAACAAATGAAAGTTCTTTATTCTGTAGTAAACTGGATCACGACTGTCTTAACACACCACCAAAGAACGTTCTCTACTGCCTTCGTTTATCATATACCTAATGTGGTGTAAGTCAGAAGGTTACGCCATAGTGGTACAATAGCGTACACTGCAATTTCAGACGGCGAGTGGCGCGCGCCTGAGACCTAAGTGCCGATAAGAGCATGGGAACTTAAATCTGATGGCACCGTGCAATGTACATAGATAAAGTATTGTATTCTATTCAAAAATTCTATAACTATATTTTACCGGAAATACGTGTTTTGAGAACCACTGGATAAACTCACTTTTAGAAAGAGGTCAGAGAGTGTGTATGTGAGGGAGAGAGCGAGAGAGAGAGAGAGAGAGAGAGAGAGAGAGAGAGAGAGAGAGAGCACGTGTGTATGTGAACAGCATAGATACAAAATTAAAACACCGTTAAATACCAAACTTGGTATTTAAGTTTAGTATCTACCAAGTATGCGACACGTGGATTTCCAAGAAAAGTCCCCACCGCAAACTACCCTTTACATGAAAAAAAATTTCAAATATCTTGTTTTTCTCAAAAAACTTATGATTTTAAATAAAATACCGTACAATTAAGATATTTACCTGACATATAAAATACATATCTTGAATCTTCTGAGACTAGCTTTTGAAGACCTTTTCATTATGGATGAATTTTGAATATTTGGTAAATCCTAAGAGATAGAGAAAAACTTACTATACAAAAATTTAGATCTCCTTAAAACACATAATGTAAGTTATATACATTTTAAGGGTTAATTTTTTTCGAGATATTCCTTGTTATTGTTTTAAATTATAAAATTGCTCAAGCTTTTCTTAAATAGGAAGTCATCTTTCGTTTCGTCTCTTTTGTTTTACCCCTGGCTCTGCAAAGAGAACCGAACTTAAATTGCTCATATAGCGGCCGTTTTTTTAAAGGATTTTGCTGTTGCTTTAGCGTAGTGTATTATCTTATTTCCTTACTACTTAGAAGACAGCAAGTGGTAATACAATTTCTGCTAATGTAGATCTAAAATGGCGTCATATTTATGGACGCTCTTTACCTGCTGTGGTTCTCAGCATCCTATTCTACACTGGGCGTGAAAGACCGCTTAATTTTGCTCAGAGGCCTCTCTATCAGGCTTGAGGTTCTTTTATGTGCCGTAAATCTACGACACGGGACCAACGACTTTACTTCCCTTCCGAAAGAAGCCATGCTAAGGAATTTTACACCCGAAAAAATCCATCGTCCTCCGCCGGGCTTGAACCCACGATCTTGGGCAGATCTTGATTAGCATTATGCAGATAAAGAATATTTTGCAAGAATCGTTTGTTTGCAGAACGGTTAAAGAGAGTCATAGCTCTGGAACACATCCAACGTATTTTCCAGAGATGCAGTCAAAGCATTTTTTTAGAAATACAAACTAAACATCTGTTTCATTGCCATGACTTTCTCTACTCTATCTACGAACTACTCCTATAAAAGCTATGCTTCTATCTACATCATGCTTATCCAGATATACAATACTAGAAATTGCCTTACTACTTAGTCCCTATAAGTAGAAAGGAGCACGGGAATACACTAGCTAAAGTGGTAGTCAAATCTTTTTAAAAATTTGTTGCGATGAGATTGAAATTCGGTTCTCTTCGCTGACCAGGAGTAAAACAAAAGAAAACTTAATGAAAAATTCCCGTTTAAGAGAAGTTCAAGTATTTTAAAGTTGAAACGAATATCTCGGAAATGGTTAACTCCGCAAAAATGTATACGACATAAATTGTGTGTTTTAACGAGATCTAACGAGTGTAGTAAATTTTCTCTCTCTCTTGCGGTTTCCCAGTTATGCAAAAGTCATCCAGAACGAAGAGATTTTTGTGGGGGTTCACAGAACTTTCCAGATATTCATTTTATTTGTCGTGTAAGTATCGTTAGCATACGGTATCTTAACCAAAATTATTGGAACCATGTTTGACAAAATCATAATATGGTTTTGGGTGATTTTTATAGTGTTTAACGCCCGCTTTAACTATTTATGGCACCGCAGGCGGTGACACTGATGATACATGAATGATGATGGAGCATCGGTGGAGTGCGATGGCGGGAGGAACCGGAGTACCCGGAGAAAACCCGCCCCAGCGCCGCTTTGTCCACCACAAATCTCACATGCGATCGCTTGGGATCGAACCCCGGCCATCTAGGTGAGAGGCGAGTGGTCTAACCACTCGGCCACGGCGCGGCCCCTTTTGGGTAATGGAACTTCTTTTAAACATCTTCGTGTTATATTCAGTGTTGCCGCAATTTAATAGGACAAACCTTAAACTAACCCAGTCATGCCATTGGTGGGCAAGACATCAAGAAACAGAAGCCTGCTCACGCAATATAAAGTAACATTTTAGAAGTGGTGCTTCGGTGCGTGTATACTTCCTCCGCTTTTACCACTACTAGCACGCCTCATTTGAAACTAATGAACTCCAAGAATGGTGGTTTTTCTCAGTTTTTTGCGCTGCTACTAATCTCTTTGATGCATAAAATATGGCAACGGTTTATTATATGGCATTATACTCGGCTCTATTATTCAAATTACAGTGGAATTTAAATTACTTTAAGATCCTGATATTCACTTCAAGGGTATAGGAATCGTGGTTTCTATGTCAATGGCTATGACTCTTATCTTTTAATTGGCTAGAGTGTGTGACGAGGCGCGAAGACGCGTATCACCACACAACTCTTTTATAAAACACTTTTGTTATAAAAACTAATTTTAAAAGAAAAATAATTTGCATTGTGTGGATACACTTCTCATAACAGTAAGCTAAATATAAAAATCAGTACGTCTGAAGCTACTTTAAAGTTATACAGGCAGGTTGGTCTACATATTGCACATTAAACCTTGATTGCTCCGTTATTTCAAATCAATAAATTGCGGCTTTCTAAAAGTTTACGAATGCAGCATAAGGTTTATTTCATAAAAAATGTTTCTTTCGATGAAATGTTCATACCTTTTAAACATAATTTCATATTTAAATTTCCTATTGCACTAGAAAATAAGTTTCTTGTACATAATGTATAAAAATATAATATAATTTTTATATGAGAAAGCTCAGCAAAATTGCAATGCGCTACCACTAATTTGGTTAAAGGCTCCATAAGTCGTGCTATAACTGTGTAAAACATTTGTATAGCAAATACTTACACAAGTAAATATTTCTATAGAATCTCTTCATTGTACTTTAACGTCCTCTAATCTTCTAAGTCATGGGAAATGATGCTCAAATAAGCCTAGGATCTACAAACCTTAGTTCCGATATTCGTTTTTAAGATAAGGGAAAACAACAAAAAGACCTTATTCGGATAACTCATCCTACCGAGATTTGAACTCTATACCCTTAAATGACTACATCACACTACACATGCAATCATGATCAGATTTGCTAACTTGAAGTGCCCCAATATTGAATTTTTCACCATTTTCACCAATATTCTTCTCCTGCCATCCTATCCGGAGACTAGACAGCCCGGTGGATGAGGTGTGCTTTAAGCGCACCTAGCGACAGCTGCTTCAACTATGGCAAAGACAGGTCGTAGAGGCTATTTTGGCAAGCTTTCCTAAGTTTGAGGCCTAAGCCCCCACTTTGTGAGCGGTAGCTAGTCTCTTTTTTCCATGACAACTGATAGTTATCTACTCTTAATAACAGTAGTGCGTCAGTGAATCTATTGCACAAATAGCTTATTTCTATAAATTTGTTTAATTACTTTCTCTAGGCGTATGTAAAATGTGGATGGAGAGATTATTGTATGCTACCCAAAAATTCAATACTCATATGTGTCTGTGGGCACATAGCTCAAAAACCAAAAGTCGGTTAAATGCCAAACTTCGAATTTAAATCCCCTATCTTCCAAGGATGTGGCACGACAGTTGTCAAGAAAATCCCTCCACCGCCAACTACCTTTCGCATGGAATAGTTTTGGAAAATTTTGATTTTCTTAAAAATGGCTCTAACTATTTTGATTAAAACACCGTATATTGTATTAGCATAACAAATAAAAAGTATATCTCGAATTTTCTGGCAATAACCTCTGAAGGTCTCTTCATTCGGATGACTTTTGTATGACTTTTATAAAACCGGTAAACCGTAAGACATAGACGAAACTTAATATATAAAACGCAGATCTCAGTAAAACACACAATTTTTATCGTAGGTATTTTTTTTTTGTAGAGTTAACCGTTTTAGATACTTTCCGAGTTACTGGTTTCAGTTTTAAGATACGTAAACATTTTTCAAACGTGAGATATCTTTCTTTATGCCTCTTTTGTTTACTCCCAGAAAGCAAAGAATTGCCTCACTTAGCGACCGGCTTTTAAAATATTTGACTATCACTTTACCCTATGTATTCCCTTCAACAAACACAGAAATTAAATAATAAGACCAGTCATGGTAATGTTTATCAATTAGTATGATGTAGATAAAAGAAAGAATCCTTTGTAGGAGAAGTTGTTTGTGGGACAGCTAGAGACTAATGTGAATGGAGCATATCTGATTTTTTCTGTAATATATCAGTATTTTCCCTCCATTTAAATATTGAATATCAGCTATTGCCTTCATATTTGTTTCTATTGTGGACATAAATAACCTACAGGTAATATTTCTAGCCTTGTTTTTTGTGAAAATGTTGTATCTGTGGAATTCCGAAACTCTACAAATGTCAGATATCTTATTGACATTTATACTAGTTATTATACTCAATAACAGTGCTATTTTTGCTATGTTTATACATTCTAGCTTGCATGAATACTTAAATAATACTTATTACTGTCTAAATCCATGTTCTAATAAACAAAGGCCACGTGATATATTTTTAAAATAATATAAAATTCAATCATTCAGAAAAAGAGTTTTCATACAAATCCGTTATATTAAATGTTTTTATATTAGCTCCAATATTATGTTAGGGTTAATATAATAAGTTAGGCGACGTCGTGGCCGAGTGGTTGAACCACTCCCCTCTCAGCTCAATCCCAAGTGACCGTATGTGAGATTTGTGGTGGACAAAGCGGCGCAGAGGCGGGTTTCCCCCACCATCGCATGCCACTGGTGCTCCAGCTTCATTCCATATAACACCAAACACTACCAAACAAAATAATGAGTTACTTCTTGTAATCTCCAAAATTTTTGATTTTTCAAAACCTAATAATTCATTTATGAAAATAGGATTGCTTTGAGTAAGTATGTGAGTAATTTCTTGTATATTCTTTTAAGAGATAGTATAGTATTTTTCAAAAACATTAGCCAACAATTTCATGCGTGGAGCATTTTGAGTATGGAAAAGTGTTGTAGAAAGGTGTATTGGAAAATAAAGCTTAAAGTTGAGAGTTCCTATTAATAAGATCTGCCAATCCATCTATAGATTCAGTTAATTGGTAGTTCAATTGTGCCAAGTGCAAAACATCTGATGTGTTCCATTCACATAACTTTCTCTGGTCGTTCTAAAAGATTATTATTTTATCTACATCATGCTAATCGAGATAACATTAACAGAACTTATTTTATTTCTTGCTTCTTTGTAAGCAGAAAGGAAATAAGGGAAATGCGATAGTTCGATCTTTTAAAAACTGGTCGTTATCTGAAACAATTGAAGTTCGGTTTGATTTGCATGGTCCTGTTTGAGAAAAGTTAGATGTCATGACATAAGCTATGTGTTTTAATGAGATCTACAATTTTTGTGTATTAAGCTTTTATTTATCTCTTATGGTTTAACCGTTATATAAAATTCAGCATAAAGAGATCTTCATAGGTATTGCCAGAACATTCAAAATGTGCATTTTTATTTGTGATGTTAATATCTTTAATATACGGCATTTTAATGTAAATCGTTGAGTCATTTTTGAGAAAAACATTTTCAAATATGTTCCAGGTAAAGAGTAGTTTGTGATGGAGGAATATTTTAGAAAATCTTTCTATGACATCCTTGGAAGATACTAAACATAAATAACAGGTTTTCTAAACGTATTTACGTTTTTGAGCTTTACTGGCCACACACACACACACCGTTTTCTAAAATGCAGTTTTCGGACCCAAAGAAACTCGAAACATATATTCCCTGTGAAATCTCAACACTGTATATGCATACATGCTATAGAAAGTAAAACATATGTATATATTTTCTTAATGTATAATTTTATTACTTATTATGAGAAATGCATTTTTAATATTTCACAATTTTTGTTCAAATTTCGCAGATGATTGATTCCCCTTTGCATACTTTTTAACATAGTCTCAACTAAGTGACTTCAGTTTTACCACACGTCCACAAACCATATATAATAGCTTTTAAAATCATTATTTTTTGACTTTACGCAGTTTCAAGGCAATTTATTGTTCTATATATCTATAATATCTACTGTAAATTGATAATTCCTTATAAATGAACTATAAACTGCACGCTTAATTTTGGTTGTCAATATTTTCACTAAAATTTATATGAAACACAGCATGGTCTGCAACATTTTCTGCTAATTACTGATCCTATGGTCTCCTTACTGAGGACCTGTAGGAAATAACGCCTGTAACGCCTAGAGCCTCTCTGGCCCACCTGAAAGTTTCTTAGCTGTCTGCCTGAACATGTGAGGAGCTTATCGTCTGGAGCAACTCTATTCTATGGCTCCGTTCCAAACCCACGTGGAATGAGGAATGTAGGGGAATGTCTCTCACAGTATTAGGTTTAATCCCTTTGTGATGTTGGCAGTTTGAAACTAATCTTTGCAGTATATATGAAAGTTGGATATCTTACCATCTTTGTAACCTTGCAAATAATTACTGAATTTTTACATTCAATCCCTATGTATATTATACATTGTAGTTATAGTTGCATTTCACCCAAAAATATAATACTGAGATTTCATCGGAAATGCTTTGCAGTCTTCTGAATCAAAATAAACATTTTTAAAATTTTCCTGTAACTCCATCCATGTATCTGCGAACAGCATGACTCAAAAACAAAAAATCTGATGTGTTCCATTCACATTGCTTTCTCTACATCTCTGTAACAAATATGCTTAAAAGACTTACTCTTGTATATAGATCATGCAAATCGAGATAAACAATAGCAGATATTGTCATAACTGTCTGGTTCCTTGTAAGTAGAAGAAAAAATCTAATGTATTCCATTTAGCTGTTCGGCAAATAAACCATTTATTCAAAAGATTATTCTTAAGATAAATTAAGATAAAAATTAGCAGAATTGGTCTTATTACTAGCTTCCTTGCAAATATAAGGGAAATAAAAAATGCACAGGCTAAAGCGATATTCTCATCCTTTAAAACACATACAAGACACACATACACACACCCACCCTCGCACGCACACTTTTTTTTCTAAAAATGTTTTTTCGGGGTACAGGGGACCCTAAAACGTGCATTTCCGGTAAAATTCTGGTATCGAATGTTTGGGTGGAATGCAGTACCTTCTCTATAAACTAAGTAAAAATCTGATGTGTTCGATTCGCATGACCTTCTCTACAACTCTGTAACAAATTAGTGTTAAAATGTTAATGCTACTACCGACTTTATGCAATCGAGATAAACATTAGCAGAAATGTTTTTTTTTTTTGTAAGTATAAGGAAAATAATAGAATTCATCAGGTTAAAACGATAGCCATGTGGATGAAATCCTTTTCTTTGCATTGCCAGTAATTGATAGTTTCCCTATGTGAGTATTTTAAGTATTTTAAAACCGAAACAAATAACAAGGAATATATAAAAAATCTGATGACCATTCACATGACTTTCTCTACATCTCTGCAACAATTTATTGTTAAAAACTTCTGGCTTTATTTACTTCATGCTACTCGAGAACAAATTAGCAGAAATAGTCTTATTACGTGTTTCCTTGTAAGTAGAAGCGAAATAAGGGAGTACCATAGGATAAAGTGATAGTCAAAAGCTGGTTGTTATGTGACTGAATTTCCTTTGTTTATATGTACAGGATGACAAATTCCTATGAGAAAAGTAAGTTTTTCATAGCTGAAACCAAAAACAGTGATTATCTCAAACTCCACGAAAAAACATCTGATGTGTTCCATTCACATGACTTTCTCTACATTTCTGCAACAAATTATTCTATTTACTTCATCTAATGGAGAAACAATTAGCAGAAATAGTCCTATTACTTGCTTCCTTGTTAGTAGAAGCGAAATAAGGGAGTACCATAGGCAACTGAAATTCCCTTGTTTGTATGGACACGAGTTCACAAAGTCCTGTATGAGAAAATTATAAGTTTTTCATAGTTGAAACCAAAAAACAAGGAATATCTCAAAAACAATCAACTTCACACATATATTGTGTGTTTTAAGGTGCTCTACATTTTTTGTGTGGTAAGTTTTTTTTTTTTTTTCCATCTCTTACGGTTTAGCAGTTATGCAACATTCCGTAAAATTTACCCAGAATAAAGTAGTCTTCAGAGGCTGTTCCCGGAAAATTCAAAATATACATTTTATTTGTCAGGTAAATATCTTTAATATACGATATTTTAATCAAAATCGCTAGAGCCATTTTTTAGAAAATCAATATTTTCGAAAAAAGTTCCATGTAAAGGGTAGTTTGGGGTGGGGGGATTTTTCTCAAAATCGTCTTGTCACAATCCTGGAAGATACTAAACTTAAATACTAAATTTGGTATTTTACCGACTTTTCGTTTTTGAGTTATCGTGTTCACAGACACACGTACACACGGACACACATGTACACGCACACGGACCCTAAAACATATATTTCCCGTGAAATCTCCGTATCGTTTTTTTGGTGGAGTGCAATACCTTCTCTATACACTATGCACATAGTACGTATAGAGAAACTAAAAATGTATATAACTTAAATTGTGTGTTTTATCGTGCTCTACATTTCTTGTGTAGTAAGTTTTTATCTAAGTCTTACGGTTTAACACTTATGTAAATTCCGAAAAATTTGTCCAGAATAAAGTAGTCTTCAAAGGCTATTCCCAGAAAATTCAAGATATACATTTTGTTTGTCAGATAAATATCTTTAATATATGATATTTTAATCAAAATCGTTAGAGCTATTTTTGCGAAAATCAAACTTTTCGAAAAAGTTCCATGTAAAGGGTAGTTTGGTTTGGGGGATTTTTCTCAAAATCCTCGTGTCGCATCCTTGGAAGATACTAAACTTAAATACCAAGTTTGGTATTTTACCGCCTTTTCATTTTTGAGTTATTGTGTTACACACGCACACACACGGATCATTTTGTGAAAATGCTTTTTTTTTTTTGGATATAAGGGACACTGAAACATATATTTCCGGTGAAATCTCGGTGAAGTGCAATACGTTCTCTATACACTATGACATAGTGCGTGTAGAGAAAGTAAAAATGACCTACTCCATGAAAAAATGTGTATGATTTAAATTGTGTGTGTTTAATGAGACCCACCTGTGTTGTGAAATAAGTTTTCCTCTATCTCATACGGTTTACTAGTTGTGCAGAATTCTGCAAAATACATCCTCAATATATAAATGATCAGAGCAATTCCCAGAAAATTAAAGATATTCATTTTATTTTTCTACACAAACAATATTGATCTCGTTAAAACACACAATTTATGTCATACATATTTTTTGGAGGGGGGAATAGTCCTTTTTTGGGATATTCTTGTTGTTGATTTTAATTTTAAAATACTTTTCTGATTATATACGGGAATTTGTTAGCTCCTCGCAATGCAAAGAAACTGATTTTATCCATATGGCAACCAGCTATTAAAAGATGTTACTATAGCTTTTGCCTAGTGTGTCCCCTTATTTCTTTTCTGCTTACAAGGAAGCAAATAATACAACCGTTTCTGTTGACATTTATCTGAATTAACATGAAGTAGATGGAATATTAAGCTTTTTAACAATAATTTGATTTTTAGTGTTAACCGTTTTCAAAATATATCCGGTTATGGTGTAAATTGTCCGATACTTAAAACTTTTTTAAACGAAAAGTTATCATTCATTTTGGTTTTACTTTACCCCTGACTATTCCTTAGCGACCAGCTTTTAGAAGTTTTATCTATCGCTGTAGTAAGGTGTATTCCCTTATTTCCCATCTACTTACAAGGAACTGAGTAACTAGGCAACTTCTCGATTAGCCTAAGTAGATAGACGTTTTATTAGATAGTTTATAACTGAATAAACAGAAAAAGTGATGTGAATGGAACACGTCAGATGTTTTGGAGATTATTATTCAAAAACGTAGTGAAGTGTCCTGAATTATTGAATTTCAGGCAACTACATTTACGTTAATATGTGACTTCGTATGTTTTACTAATGTCCTTTTAGTATGTAATTAACCCCTTTTATAGTTTGTGGTAATCCTTTCTTAACGTTTTTGAGTGTTTTAAAATGTGCAACTTATATTTTTATGTTTAAAGAAAATATGAGATATCAATGCGACATCGATTAGAGATGTGCTTTTAGTGTGCTTACAAATTTTTGACTCGGGAGAGCTCAAATAGTGTATCTTCTCTACTGTCGACGTAGTACATGGCTTTAGGTATATGAGAAATTATTTCGAATGTATATGCTTTCAACATGGCGGTCATCGTAACATTGTTACAGAAAATGAATTGCGTTTTTAGTTTTTATAGCACGTAACTACACACATAGTACCTAGTAGCTAGAAAAGGTATTATATTCCACCCAAAATTTGATATCTAAATGTCACCGGAAATATGTTTTGAGATCCTCTGAGTAAGAAAAAATCATTTATAGAAAAAAGTCCGTATGTGTCTGTGAACACAAGACCGTTAAATACCAAACTTTGTATTTATTTTTAGTATCTTCCAAGAATGCGACAAGAAGATTTTTAAGGAAATTCTCTACCACAAATTATCCTTTACATGGAGAAGTTTTTCAAAATTTTGTTTTTCTCAAAAATGGCTGTAACGTTTTGATTAGAATGTTGTATATTAAAGCTACTTAAATCACAAATAAAATGTGTATTTTGAATTTTCGGTAACATCCTCTAAAGAGCTCTTTATTCTGTATGAGTTTTGCAGAATTTTGATTAACAACTAAACTGTAAGATATACAAGAACTTACTATACAAAAAATGTAGATTTCTTTAAAATACATTAGTTATGTCTTGTGTGTTTATCTTGTTTCCTCACTTTCCTCTAATGGAACCATGCAAAACGAACCGAGCCTCAGTTGTTTCACATAGCAACCGGCTTCTAAAATATTTGACCATCTCTTTAACCTAATGTATTACCTTATTTTTCTTCTGCTTACAAGGAAGCACGTAATAAGGCCAATTCTACTAATGTGTATCTAAGTTATCATTAAGTAGACAAAAGAATACTCTTTTGTAACAATAGTTTATGTATGAAACAGCTAGAGAAAGTCATTTGAGTAAACACATCAGATCTTTTATTTTAAATATTTACAACTTCAAATTGGTATCGTGATTAAGCGATATGTTCCATTCAATACATTGTGTTATTACTTGTTTCTTTGTAAGTAGAAGCGAAATAAGGAAGTACATAGGTTAAAGTGACAGTCAAAAACTGGTTGTTATGTGACTGAAGTTCCTTTGTTTGCGTGAACAGCAGTTGATAAATTCCTGTATGAGAAATATATAAGTTTTTTAAAGCTGAAATCATAGCAAGGAATGTCTCAAAAACGATCAACTCCACGAATACGTACATAAAATTGTGTGTTTTAATGTGCTCTACATTTTTTGTGCGGTAAGTTTTTGTCTATCTCTTACGGTTTAGCAGTTATGCCAAATTCTGTAAAATTCATCCAGAATAAAGTAGTCTTTAGAGGCTATTCCCAAAAAATTCAAGATATACATTTTATTTGTCAGGTAAATGTCTTTAAGCTAAGACACTTGAATCAAAATCCTTGCAGCCATTTTTAAGAAAATCAAAATTTTCTAAAATGTTTCCATGTAAAGATTGCTGGGGATGAGGGTATTTTCTTGAAAATCTACGTGTCGCATCTATGGAAGATATTGAACTTAATACCAAGTTTGTTATTCAACGGTCTTTTCGTTTTTGAGCTATGCTGTCCACACACACACACACACACACACACACACACACACACACACACACACACACACATGCACACATACCATTTCTAATTTTTTTTTGATTCATGGGATCCTAAAACATGTATTTTCGGTGAAATCTCGGTATCGAATTTTTGGGTGGAATGCTATATACTATGTGCGTAGTACATGTAGAGAAAGTAAAAAGAGCGATTCCTCTTTACAAATCATGTTAATTTGCTTTTCTAAACAGTGTCTTATAAGCAGACTGACCTTTGAACCATAGTGTATCTCGGAGTTTATTAGGTTCCTAAGATTTATAGCGTTGTTCTCCCTCTTTTGCATGTGTAGGTTTGACGGCTTTATCTACCGACGCCAGCATCCCTCACTATTTCTCGCAAATCCACCCTACATTTTTCACCCCATGTAGCCATGTGTCCTCGATTTTCCCCCAATCTCCTATATCCTGGGTCAACATTATTTCCTCCAATGTGAACTATTGGCTGGCATCATGTCCCCAAGTTTCATTTGTTTTGCTGTCTCTTTTAAGACTGTGTGGGCTTTATTTGTAATAACTCTTTCGTTTGTCCCATTTCTTTTTTATTTCAAGATAGTCTTAAGATAGCCAGACTTAAAGAAGTCAATTTTTCTTGCGTTCTTTTGTTTTTCTCATTACCCAGCTTTTTTTGCCATAAATAACTTCTGAGAAAATTAATTATTTCGCAATTTTCTCATCTTTTGTTTTCTTCTACAGATTTCACTTAGTGCTTAAATTGTCTACATTTTTCATAGCTTCTCCTCCCAATTGACGGGTCTCATACAATCTCATTCTCTCTCTCTCTCTTTCTCTTTCGTAGGTCCATTTTGCCAAATTTTGCAACATCTTGAGAGTCACCGTAACTGAACTTATAAACTTTAAAAGTAAACTGACAATAGCTGTACTTTTCGACTCGTCTCCTCTGAGCAATATCTATTTCTGGTGGAAGTAATGTAGAAGGGTTACGTTTTATATGACCCTTTAATCTAAATAACATTACTTTACAGTCGTTTTTATTTAACTGGTTGTTGTTTTCATTAAATTACATGATATTACTTTAAATTTGAAAAGGAAAATTACTCATAGTTTGGTTAGAGGCACTGTGGCTGAGTGACCGCTCGCCCCTCATGTAGGTGGCCGAGGTTCGATCTCAAATGCCCGCGTGTGGGATTTGTGGTGGACGAAACAGTGTCTGGCCGGGTTTTCTCCGGGTGCTCCATTTTCCCCCCACCACTCGTTCCACCAGTTGCTCCATCACTACCTTTCCTATCATCCATTTCCCTTGCATTTCGTATCATCCACTTCCTAAGCTGGTTACAGGCAGACCACTCATTCTAGGTGCTCCATTCTGCCATTGGTTCCCCGATAGGCTTCTGATCCCTAGGCATTCGCCTGTAAGTTCTAGGGGGGTGTCAGTCCTAAAAACGGGGAGGGTAAGGCGACTGGGCTAGATAAATCTGTGCTGCCAATAACTTGGGTAGATATAAGCCGTAAACTCGCATCACAATCATTATTTAAGGAATATTCTTAGTGCCTTGTTTGCATATATTTATTTATTTAAAGGATTTATTAATTATATACCCTTGACGCATATAGAAATAAATAATTTTATTTTTCATACTCTTTAACTGCAGAAAATTATTCCTTGACCGAAAATATCAGTTGTTTTCAACCTGGCATGTATATATGAGAATTTCATTTTGTTTCACTTAGCCACGACTAAATGGCCAACGCATGACGATATATTATTTAGATAACAGACCAGTTGGTCCGTATGCAATAGACTGAAAGCCTAAATAGTGATAACTACCACAAGCTTGCGGAGTTATTTTCGACCGTTGTTGCTAAACAACGATACCTTCAGAAAGATAAGATAGCATATTCCGCCGGTATCTATTAGCTGTTATATACCTTCTATCCTGTATAAATTTAATTCCGAATATCTGTCAAGACTGTTGTAAGAAACATGCATTTTTATCAGTCGTTACTGTTTAAATAGTTTCTGTATTTCCGACTGGAACATTATCGAGCTGGAGTTTGCAGGTGCGATCCCCGTCAACTGTCCGCTCTTGACTTGAGTTTTTGTGAATTTCCCTTGTTACGAAGCAAATGCTGGGATGATTCCTGAAATACTACGAATTTTCCGGTCTCTCAGTAACATAATTTAATTTCACATCAACCTTCAGGATACAGGGCTTGACTGGGTAGTTTAGTGGTGTGTGGTGTCTGTGAATATGCGTTATGTGATTATTTACTCCTTTTTTGGCACCGAAACGGAACACTTCGGACCTGTTCGTCAGGAGTACTGGGGGCCTCCTGCAGAAGTGTGTCTCTCTCTCTGTCTTTATACCCATATGTTGACATCAGGATTATTCTTGAGTGAGAAGCACGTACGTACAATGTGTATATAGTAGGTAGATAAGGTATTATATTCCACCCAAAAATTCTATTCTAAGGTTCCACTGGAAATACATGTTTCTAGAATCCCCGGGGTCGCGCCAGAATCCAGAAAAAAGAAATGGTTTAGTAAAAGACCTGTGTGTGTGTGTGTGTGTGTGTGTGTGTGTGTGTGTGTGTGTGTGTGTGTGTGTGTGTGTGTGTGTGTGTGTGTGTGTGTGTGTGTGTGTGTGTGTGTGTACAACTTAACTCAAAAGTGAAAGATGCATTTAATTTCAAACTTGGTATTTAGATGTAGCATTTTCCAAGGATACGACGCGAAGATTTTCAGCAAAATTCCCTACACTTTACATGGAAACATTTTCGAAAGTTATGATTTTCACAAAAATGGTTGTAACGATTATGAATAAAACCCTTACATGACATATAAACTATATGTCTTGAATTTCTTGGGAATAACCTCTGAAATCCTCTCCTATCTTAATTTCTTTTGCATAACTGATAAACCATATAAGATAGACAAAGACGTATTACACGAAATCATATGTCTCGTCAAATCACACAGTTTATGTCCTATACATTTTTGTTGCGGAGCTAACCATTTCCGAAATAATTTTTGTTATTAGATTCAATTTTAAAATACACTTTTCTCAAAGAGGAAGTCGTCTACGTTTCTTTTGATTTACTGCTGACATGCAAAGAGGCGGATTTCAGTGACAATTTCATAGTGACAGGTTTTAAAATATTTGACTATCGTTTTAGGCTAGTGTTTATTCCCTTTGTACCTTTTTACTTTCTTTGTACGAACTATGTACATAGTGTATAGAGGAAGTATTGTTTTCCACTGAAAAAATTGATATTGAGATTTCACCCGAAATACATGTTTTCGGTCTCCTTGAAAAAAAATAGTTGTGTTCTATTCACATGACTTTCTCTACATTTCTGCAACATATTATTGTTAAAAAGATTGTGCTTCCATTTGTTTCATTCTAATCCAGGAAAAGTTAGCAGAAATAAGACTTATTACTTGGTTCCTTGTAAGTAGGAGTGAAATAAGGGAGCGTTAAAGTGGTAGTCAAAAGCTGGTTGCTATGTGACTGAAGTTCCTTTGTTTATATGGACAGGAGTTGACAAATTCCTGTATGAGAAAAGTATACAATTTAAAGTTGAAACCAAACTCAAGGAATATGTAAAAAACGATCCACTCCTCGAAAAAAATTTGTATACAACATAAATTGTGTGTTTTAACGTGCTCTACATTTTTTTGTGTGGTAAGTTTTTGTCCATCTCTTACGGTTTAACAGTTATGCCTAATCCGTAAAATTCATCTAGAATAAAATAGTCTTCGGAGGCTATTCCCAGACAATTCAAGATATACATTTTATTTATCAGGTAAATATCTGTAATATACAATATTTTAATCAAAATAGTTAATAGTTGTATTTCAGAAAATAAACTTTTTGAACAAAGTTCCATGCAAAGGGTAATTTGGGATGGGGGATTTTTCTCAAAATCTTCGTGTCGTACCTTTTCGTTTTGAGGTATGCTGTCCACACACACACACACACACACACACACACACATACACACACACACACACACATGGACGCACATGGACATTTTTCCAAAAATGCTTTTTCTGGATTCAGGGGGACCCAAAACATGTATTTCCGGTAAAATCTTGGTATCGAAAATTTGGGTACATTACAATACCGTCTCTATACACTGTGTATTGCACATCGTGTAGAGAAAGTAAAAAGCATTTTTGGAAAAGGTCCGTTTGTCTGTGAATACGATAACTCAAAAACGAAAGGTCGGCAAAATACCAAACTTGAATTGAAGTTAAGTGTCTTCCAGGGATGCGACACGAGGATTTTGAGAAAAATCCCCCATCCCAAATTACCCTTTGCATGGGACTTTTTCCAAAATTTTTGATTTTTTCAAATATGACTAACGATTTTGATTAAAATATTGTATATTGCAGATATGTACCTGGGAATAGCCTCTGAAGACTACTTTATTCTAGATGAATTTTACACAACTTATGTTGTATATCTTTTTTCGAGGAGTGGATCGTTTTTGCGACATTCCTTGTTTTTGGTTTCAACTTGAAATAGTAGTTTACTTTTCTCATACAATAATTTGTCAACTTCTGTCCATACAAACAAAGGAACTTCAGTCACATAGCAACCAGCTTTTGACTATCACTTTAACCTATGTTACTCTCTTGTTTCGCTTCCACTTACAAGGAAACAAGTAATGATACTATTTCTGCTAATATTTATCTCTATTAGCAGAAATAGAAAGAGAATAATCTTCTTTAGGAAGTTTGTTTGCTGGGCAGGTAGAGAAAGTCATGTGAAACAATACATCAGTATGTTTACAGTAGATGTTTGCGTCTGCTGCAGTCACTTACTTCACCTAGGTTCGGAGAACTACCTTGATGTACTGTGTTATAACAAGTAACCTTCTCGTTAACAGCTGATCCGTTTTCTTGTAACGATATCTGAGAACCTGGTTTAATCAATCATGTGTTGGTATTAGACGTGAAGAGATTAGCAACTTTTGAGATGCCAAAATTAATGAGAGCAGTAATGTCAAGTAAATATTAAAGGCTGTAATCTCAACAGGATCTATTACGCCTCTCTTAAGAGCCAATGAACGATGTAAATTCTCTCATTACTTTCTCTAACCCGTATGTATACTGTAAGTAGTGAATATAGAAGGTAATGTATTCCAACCAAAAATTTAATGTCGAGATTTCACCGGAAATATACGAGGGCCTTTTTTTTCAACTTCTGATAGGCTATAAATAAAAAACAAGTTCATATAAACAATTATTATAATACTAAAATAATTGTTTTATGGTTACTTTTCAACATAATCACCGAAAAGATTGAGACATTTATCGTGTCTGAACACAAGCTTTGCAATACCCGCTTTAAAAATGAATACCCAATGATTTCGAATAAGCATTGACGTTATTTTAAAGATCTTCGTTGGTTTGAAAGTGTTGCCCTCCTAGCCACTTTCGGTTCAGGGAAAAGGTGAAAGTCGCCGTGTGCCATGTCAGGACTGTACGGCGGATGATCGAAAATGTCCCATTGAAATTGCTCAAGGAGCCAATGGGTTGTGCCAGCAGAATGTGGACGAGCGTTGTCATGGATCAACACAATTCCTCAAGTCAGCATTCCTCTTCGTTTGTTTTGAATGGCTCTCCGCAAACATCGTCAAGTTTCAGAATAAACAGCTGCATTGATAGTGGTTTCGGGCTGCGTCATTGGCGGCAACATTTTCTGAAGCGGGTATTGCAAAGATTATGCACAGGTACGATAAATGTCTCAACTTTTCAGCGATTATGTTGAACATAACATAATGTACAAAACTTTTAGTAATAAAATAGTTGTTTTCTATGAACTTGCCTTTTATTTGTAGCCCATCGGATGTTGAAAAAATATGGCCCTCGTGTCTTTTTAAGTCCACTGAGTATCTTTTGAAAAAGGTCCCTGTATGTGTGTGTGTGAGTGTGAGTGTGTGTGTGTGTGTGAGTGTGTGTGTGTGTGTGTGTGGGGGAGGGCAGCATAGCTTAAACAACGAAAATACTATTAAATACCAAAAAACTGGGTATTTATGTTCAGATTCTTTCAAGGTTATGACTCGAATATTTACAAGAAAATCCTCCACCACCACAAACAACCCTTTCCATGCAAACATTTTTAGAAATTTTGTTTTACAGAAAATTGGCTAAAGTTTTTGATTAAAATACCGTATATTAAATATATTTAATCACAAATTAAATGCATAATTTGTAGTTTTTGGGAATTGTCTTTGAAGACATCTTTATTCTGGATGAGTTTTGCAGAATTTTACATACTGCTTAAACCGTAAGAGATGAACAAAACTTACGACACAAAAAATGTGGATCTCTTAAAACATATAATATGTATATGTAATATATGTTTTTCTTGTAGAGTTGACCGTTTTTAAGATATTCCTTGTTATTGGTTCAATTTTAAACTACCTAACTTTTCTTAAATGACACCATGCAAAGTGAATCGAATCTCAATTGTTTCACTTAGTGACCATCGTTTAAAGGGTTTGGCTATCACTTTTGCCTAATGCATCCCCTTATTTACAAGGAATCAGGTAATAATTCTGCTAATGTTCATCTCGATGTAGATAAAATAATACTCTTTAGTAAAACTAGTTTGTATTTGGAACAGCCAGAGAAAGTTATTTCAATGTAGCGCATCAGATTTTATTTTTCTTTCGAATACGATTGAGTGTTGTAAAATAGGTTAGAAATGTTAACACTTTTACATGTTTTTCTTTCTATTTTCTAGTTAGTTACCTGAGTACTATAGCGAAACACAATAATGGTTAGTCAATTTGCACAAAGCAGATTCTATAGAATTGGCAGTTACCTTACATTTATTGTCTCAAGTAACGCATCAGTTTCTGAAAACTGTACCTGCGCTTTATGCGGTAGATGCTGTGTTGGTACATCGCACCTAGTTAAATAGCATTTTAATTCAAGAAATGCTTTCTGAAAGAACACTAAATGCTCTCTTCCATATCCTTAAATATGCATAAGAGACATGCATGGGGCAACTATACTGTTAAAACTTGAGCAACATGGCTCCAATTTGGGAATTAATGGATTCGATCCAGTTGAGCTAAGTCCTTGGCTTTGGGTTTTGTTTTATCTAGTTTGGGTGGGTTACATAATATCGCAAACTTTCCTTGTTCAGCCGAGTAGTAGATTGGGGGGGTAGGAGTAACATGGTGAATTTGTTAAATATGTGACCACTAAGAGAACTTTCTTAGGGATAGGTTGATCTGTGTGGGAGTACCAAAAGTGTCAACAATAAAATAAATAAATAAATAAAATCTGAATATCCTACCCTAGCACATTGGTTACTATACCGGGGCATATATCCAAACTTGATATTTATTTCCCAAAAACAATACATAACAATTACAATATATACATACCTTTTTTCAAAAAACGTAACCAAGTACAACATATAAATAAAAATAAATTAAAATAACGAAATTAAAGAAAAAGAGTGCCAGCAATGCAATATAATTATTATGTTAGGAGCTACGCCTTCGTTCGAACCTGCCACTCCGAATCTGGTCACCCTTTATGTATTACATTTCACATCATTCTACTGAAGTTTCCCAAAAGTACAATAGATTTAAGTTCAGAAAACCTTCTTTTGCTATTAACCATAATCATATACTATTAGTGTTCATGTCTGATATTCTATGCAAACTGCATTTATACCTACAGTGTTTTCAAAATATCTAATAATGTGCTATACATGGTAGGAGAATCGAACGCATACTTTTTGTTGCAAAAAGTATTACATCTTGCATATAGAATTCGTCTTAGTCAGCATTTGCTGTAAAAATATATCAAATCTTCTTTAAAGCTCATAGCTAGAAAAACTAAACACGAGGACCATTCAAGTCAATCCGAGACTTTCTTTAAAACAAAATAGCAGAACAAAGTTTAAAGTGTGGAAACTGGATTTATTTTTCCACATAACTCCAACTACAGTTATACACTTATCCCAGCGTTTGACTAACGTCTGAAATGTTTCGGCATAGAAAGATTTTAGAGTTCCGACGGAACCATTGCAGGATATCATGCTTCACTTCATCAGTGTTGAAATGTTTTCCTCGAAGGAATTGCTTCAAGGGCCCAAACAGGTCTCTTGGCACCAATCAGGAATTTTAGGGGTTGAGGGGAGTGTCAAGACCTCCCAGCCGAGTTCCATGATTGTTTGGAATGTGCGTTGAGCGGTATACGGTCGTACATTTTCTTGCAAAAAGAGAACACCCTTTGTGCTCAAACCCGGACGTTTGCTCGGTAAACTCTTATGGACATCACGCAGAACACGACAGCAATACTCACTGTTGATAGTGACTACGATTGTCCAGCATCAGCTGCTCCACACGCTGAATGTTCTCAGGAATGGCTGTGATCCTCCACGACCACGACCGTCAGTAATAGAGATACGGCCATCTTTGAAGCGCTTACACAATTCAAATGTCTTACTGCGACTGTGTGTCTCATCGCCGTACTGAGCCTGAAGTTTTCTGTAAATTTCAGCAGGTTTTATGCCCTCGTTCAGTAAAAACTTCATCACAACACGCTGGACGTTCTCACTGTTGTCCGCCATCTTGAATAACGGTCTATCCAGAAGCACGGAAAATGGGCGCCATCTACCAGTACAGGATAGAGGTGCCACTTTATACTGCATACAAAACTTTAAACATGATAACAATAAAACTTCTGGATTGACTTGAACGACCCTCGTATATCTTATCTGGGTATGAATTATAAGGAAGTGTAGAGGAATATAGATTTCCTAAGATTAATTTATACTCTAGGTCATGTTTAAGAGATGCAATTTTTTAAGTTGTAATGGCTAAATGTGCCTTCTTATAAAAATCCACAGTGTATATGTACATATATATTATGAGAAATGCATTGTTATTATAATTATTATTATAATTTAATTATTTATTCATAAAATAAAAGTTGTGTATATTTGAATACTTATATGACAAAGTATTAAATTCAAAATTAAAATTCTAATAGCTGTACAATAATGTTACAGAATATCTATAACATTTCCCAGTAATCATTCCTAAAAGTCCCAGAAAATCGTATGTCAAATATTGCTTCGATTATTTACCTTTTGGAAACCAGCCCCATATATGGATGTTTATTTAATCCATGTTGTCCAATCCTTTCTATTTTCGTGTGAGAATTCAGTCTTCACTTTCCATAACAGATAGTTAACTTGACCGCCAATCTGACAACCACATGTAATATCACAAAATTGCTTGTGGCCACTGAAATTTATTACCCAGACGAGTTCAACTCGGATGCATAGTTGCTGGATAAATGCATCTTAAAATAGTTGAAGTTTTCTGATAACTTTTGGTTGAGTTACTCGGATAAGGTTTTGTTCGGGGTTTTTCTTTATTCTGAAAAGACGAATGTCGAGTAACTTTAACCTCCATGGCCCCCGAGATCATTTGAGAAATCATTTCACCAATTTCATTCATAGTCCGACATGACCAGCCAGCTTAAATGACGTTTCAGGTACCAACATTAAAAAAAACAAAACACTTTTATATAATTTCCAACTGAAAAATAAAGGAATGATAAAAAACTTTTTGTTTAAAAGATTTATAAATTATTTGTGTTAATTACGATAAAGTTTTTTATAGTGAGTGATGATGTCGGATTTTTACCACAATCCTACTTTTATAAATTATCTATAATTAGTTTGCTTTTTACGTAGATATGTTTTCAACTTCAATGCAAGACTGGGACATCGCGGTCTTAATAAATTCTTTTTTTAAGTGCATTTAACCATTTATCAATATCTATCAGATTCTTACTATGCAGACTTACGTGCTTGGTAATTACGTAAATCCTTGTTTTTAACGTGACCACTTATTTTTCACGGCATCATTCTGGCCTATTTTTCTCTCCTCCTCACGTTTTCTTGTTTATTTTCTTATTGATTTTCCGTTTTATAAATGTACAGGGATATTCTAAAGTGAGTTCCCAGTTTAAAATAGAAATGAATTTGTCAAATTTTTAGATTCTAAAAAAATAAAAACACAAATTTGTTTGTTAATAGTTAGGATTTTATTTAAACAAGATACAATTAAATATGACCAATACCGTGTGCAATAAGAAATTGTCATTCTTCTATGCTATAACCGGCATTAGCAAGTACATTCCCAGTCATATTCTCATTGAAATCTGGTTATTGACTGTTTCGTTCTTCATCTATGGGTCTGCAATTTTATTTGCACTGCAAATATATATTTTGAATTTGCAATAATTTTCTGAATTTCCCGTAAAACTAGAGCAGCAGACTTCTTGTTTTACAGTAATGTTAGTCTACGCTTTCTGTTGATAAATGTGCCAGTTTCCTCAAATTTGTTAAATTTTTGAAATGATTTTACAGAGCATCTCAATCCATTTAATGTTCAATATCTTCTCAGGGCATGCGCATATTGTCTGTTATATCGCAATAGCATTGAAGGATGCCAAATTAAACTTGTATAGGTAAAGCCATCGCTCCTGCTACTGCTTTCTGTAGTCTTATGTTTATATAAACATGACACATTTACCATGGCAACAAAAAGCAAACAAAAACAACTTCCTATCAGTAGTAACACCAATGTGCTAATATGTAGAGAAGACACAGCTGTTTCAAAATGAGAACTTACTTTACAATAACCCTATATATACTCACATTTAAAAGAACACCAATACCAGTATCAAAGGAGCCCGCGATCCCCTGCGCCACGAAGCACCAAAGGTAGGCACTTTTAGCATGGCCATGGCCACCGGCCTAAATCCTTGAGACGTCCGTGGTCTTCGCAACCTTCCTTTCCTAAAATTTTGTCCTTCAAAGGTTTTGTCCAAACTTTTCAAAATATGATTTTGAGTAGACTAGTTTCTTCCGATTAATCTAGTTTTTAAATTCACGTTGTTGATTGGTTCCATGTTAACTACAGAACAATAAGATCTGATGTGTTGCACTCTCTACTCACAGTTGTACAAAATATCCATATTATGTTATCTACGTTATTTAATCGAGATAAACATTTGCAGAAAGTTTCTTATTGTGTACTTCCTTGTATGTACAAGGGAATTAGGGGAATGTAGAGTGCTTTAAGCGATAGTCAAATTCTTTAAGCTACGTCATTACCTTGAATGAGATTACAGAGATAAAAAATGTCTGAGTTCACATGACTTCTCTACCTATTCTGTAACTAATTACAAAAGATTTTGTTTTATATGCATGATGCCAATTAGTTCCTTACAAGTAGAAGGGAAGTAAGAGAATACGCTAGGCTAAAGCGACATTCAAAACTTTTAAAAGCTGGCGCTATGCGATTGTCATTGAAATGGGGTTCTGTTGTTGTTGTGTTTTTTTTAATTTTTTTTTTGGCCAGGAGTAAAATAAAAGGGATAAAACGGATGAGGGCTTCCCGTTTGAGAAAAGTTTAAATATTTTAAAATAGAAATAAATAACAGAATGTTTGGAATTGGTTAGCTCTATACAATAAAAAGGTGCATATAGTATAAATTGTGTATTTTAAAAATATATATATATATTTTTTGTGCAGTAAGTATTTGTGTATCTCTTACTGTTTACCAGTTATGCAAAAAGTATTCAGAATGAAAATATCAAAGGCTATTTCCAAGAAATTCAGGATATAAATGCTATTTATTGTGCAAATATCTTTAATATGCAACATTTTAATCAAAATCGTTAAGAGCCATTTTTAGAATAATACATTTAAATTCTATTTAAAGGGTAGTTGGGGTGGGGATTTTCTTAAATCTTCGTGTCGCATCCTTAGAACATACTAAGATTAAGTATAAAAGTTGATATTTGACGGTTTTTGAGCTGTGCTCCTAACCATACATGGACATTTATATAAAAATCTGATGATCCATTCATATGACTTTATCTATTCTGTAACAAACTATTCATAAAAAAACTTATTCTTTATCTGATGAACCATAATTAGGAGAAACATAAGCATAAATGACCTTGCTAGTTAGCTTCTTGTAACTAGAAAGGAAAGTGGGGAAAACTCCAGAATACTTGCTGTGGGGTAGGATTACTCCTACAATGCGCATCTCTAGGGGATGATAGGTCCAGGGGTATTGTTAGTTTTGCGCCTGTGAGAGGGAAGCAGTTTGCTTCAGCGTTAAAGTGCAGGAGAGTACATATAGGGACGAATCGGAAGCTATATATAAATGCTAGACTAAAGCGGTAGTCAAATCCTTTAAAACATGTCACTATGTAAAACAATTGAAATTCAGTACTCTTTGTAAAGAGTAGGAGTAAAACAAAAGAGATGTAATGAAAGATGAATTTTCGTTTGAGAAAGATTTAAGTAGTTTATAATTGAAAGCAACATCAAAGAATATCTCCGAAACGGCTAACTCTATAAAATGTGTATGCCATAAATTGTTTATTTTAACGAGATTTAAATTTTTTTGTGCAGTAAGTTTTTGTCTTTCTCTTACCATTTACCAGGTATGCAAAATTCGTCCAAAGTGAAGAGGTGTTCAGAGTCTATTCTCAGAAAATTCAAGATATACATATCATTTGTCATGTAAATATGGCATTTTAGTCGAAATACTTAGAGCCATTTTTTGAGAAAAGCAATATTTTCTAATTATTTCAATGTCAAGGTTAACTCGGGGGGGGGATTTTTCTAAAAATCTATGTGTCGCATCCTTGGAGGATACTAAATTTAAATACCAAGTTTTGTATATAACCAACTTTTCATTTTCGAGTTATGTTCTCCACAGACACACATACATATAGAAACATACACTAACCTTTTTCTAATTTTTTTTTATTCAGGGGGTCCTGAAAACATGTATCACCGGAGAATTCTCGATATCCAATTTTTGGAATACAATATCTTGAAAAGCAAACCTGTAACTTGGGATGTTAAAGGCGACATTTAAATGGTTATAAAAGTGTTGCATTCACATGAATATCTCTACTGTATTATAAACAAACTATTCTTAGACAAGATTATTCTTTTATCTATAGCATACCAATTGAGATAAATATTAGCAAAAACTCTTTAATTCCTGCTTTCTTCTAAGTAGGAGGAAAATAAGGGAGTACGCTAGGCAAAACAGTACTCATCTCAGTTAAAAGCTCGTCTCTATGAGAACAATTGAAGTTCGCTTCGGTTTGTATGACCAGCAGTAAAACAACACAGAGATACAACTAAAGTTCTTCGTTTAAGAAAAGCTACATATTTTAAAATTGAAACCAAGAGTAAGACATATCTCGAAAACGATAAATTTTCAAAAAATATGGGTATATGACATAAATTGTTTGTTTTGACGAGATCTAATTTTGTCTATTTCCTACGGTTTACTAGCTATGCAAAATTCAGCAAAATTAATCCAGAAAGAGGAGGTTTTCAGAGGCGATACCCAGAAAATTCAGATATACATTTTCTTTGCGATGTAAGTATGGTTAATGTATGGCACATTACAAAATCGTTAGAACCTTTTTTAGCAAAAAGATTTTCAGAAAAATGTCCATTTAAAGGTTAGCTCGGGGTGAGGGAAATTTCTTGAAAATCTTTGTCTCGTATTCTTGGAGGATATTAAACTTAAATACTAAATTTGGTACAGGTATAACGCTGTTTCGATTTTGAGCAATGCTGTCCACACACACTCACACTAACCTTCCTCTAAAAATGCTTTATTTAAATTCAGGGGGTCCCAAAATATGTATTTTCAGTGAAATCAGGACATCGAAATTTTTGGTGCAATACAATGCTGTCTCTATTCACTATGTAAATAGTACGTGTAGAGAAATTAAAAAGTGGATGATATAACCTAAGATATTAAAGCCGATATATAAATGGAAAAAAATGTCAAATGCTCTTTTCATACTTATTTGACGTTGCACTCTTGGAAATTGATGCTCGATTGTACTTTTAGAAGATTCATTATTGAGCAGGTAGCGAGCGCCCTCTTGTGTTCTAACCTGCACCAGAGGGTCACCTGGGCTCTAACTAAATAATGAAACTGGCATGGACACTGCAGAGGACAGATTGGATTAGGACTTTTAGAACCTTGCAGGTGCCTTCCGTCATTCTCTGCTAACTTCTCATTTACATGCTCTGTAATCAGATATCAGATTCTCGAAAGGAAAAAGGGAACTGCCTTTCTGTTCAATATTTTAGCATATCTCCTACTCGTCAGATCTGCAGAGATGAACAAGACTATGATAAATCACTATGCAATGGCCTACATTTTTATGTTTTCAATATAAAGGAAGATTGCGGATACAGTCTTATATAGGGAAATTCTTTCAACCCAGATTCCAGCTCAGACCTCAGAATTGGAAGCATATTTACTACCTATTTCACTAGATGAGCTGAAGGTGTCTCTTCACGGTGTAACTTGTGTGTATCCAAAGGTGACATTTCAAAATATTGCTGTTTTTTCCAAATTATTTCAATATTCACAAAAAACAATCTAAATTTTATGTAGTAAGTTTTTGTCTCTCTTACGGTTTACCAGTTATGCAAACTACAGCAAAGAGGTCTTCAGATACTATTCCCAATAATTCAAGATATATATTGTATTTTTCATGTAAATATCTTTAATATACGATATTTTAATGAAAACCATTTTTGAGAATATCAAAATTGTCGACATTTTTTCCATGTAAAGCGTACTTTGGAGTGATAGATTTTCTTGATAGTCTTCGTATTACATATTTGGAAGGTACTGAACCTAAGTTACCAAGTTTTGTATTTCACGAACTTTTAGGTCTCAACTGTGCTGTCAAAAACAGACATAGACAGACACACACTAAACTTTTTCTAAAAAGTTATGTTTGTTTGTTTGCTTGTTTAGATTCAGGGGTCTAAAACACATGTATTTCCGTTGAAATCTTGGAATAGAATTTTTGGATGAAATACAATAACCTCCCTATGTACATGGTGCGTGTAGAAAAATTAGTAGTCAAAAATGTTCTTAATATCAACGAGTTAGATAACAACACTAAAAACTTGTATTGGAGCGTCCAAAATTTATTTTATAAAATTTATTATATTTGAATTATTCTTATAGAGTTAGAAGTGGACATTTTACGTGCTGTTGAGCATTGGCTGAAATGTGACGAAATTAGTCTTATTAAAATACCTGGTTACTATTTATCTAGTTGTTATTGTAGATCTAATATTGAACACGGCTGCTGTGCCATTTTTGTTAAAAATGTTGTGATTGGAGAAAGTATTTTTGACCTCATACCAAAAGGCCTACAATTGAGGATATTTTTTTAGAAGGTTAGATGCCTATGAAGAAATTTGGTATGCTAGCTGGTGATTTTTTATTTGGACTTCCTTGAACACTCCAACACTCCAATATATTAAAGATATTTGGTTTACGCTTCATATTTACCAGACTACTAGACCTGACAGAAATGACAGTACTGAATCCTCTCTGTACAATAGTGTAGCTTCAATTAATGATGACAAATATATGGGTAACATATATCGCGCTGTCCCATCCGACCACGATGCTATCTTTCTTTACTACACCAAGCATAGTGCTAAAAGAGCCGAACAGAGAAATTCAAATATCGTAATCCGATCAATGAATTTAATGTAAATAATTTTATTTGTCAATTGAGTCATACAAACTGGGTTGGGTTGTACTCAGCTTAGTGACAAAGTTAATTTCTTTGTACATACATGTTTAGAGGTAGTTGAAACATGCCTTCCTCTAACATCATTTTATTAAGACTAAACAGAAATAAATAAATAAATGGTACTCTCTTGAAGTTTGGAATTTAAAATCTGAGTTTTATATTTTTATGACATATATATAGAAATCAAGAAAAAATATAAAACTATGCTTAAATCTACAAAAATGGAATATTGTTCATCATTAAAGAGAACAGCAGGAATAAATCAAAATATTTCTGGTCTGTGGTATCGACTTAAGAGTTCTAAAACTACTAATATCCCATCTGACTGATTGCTGATATTTTTAACACTTTTTTTTACCGACAAGGTTAAGGATATTGTAAACACTCTACTCGACAGTAATAATGAGGCACTTCTATTTATGAACAATATTCCGAAAATGTAATACAGCTTCAAATTCAAGAGTTTGAATATTGAAGATGTTTATTGAGCTATTCTGGCATTACATAATAGTACCTGTTTTGATATTTTTGGCCTAAATTCAATAATTCTGCAGCTTGCCTCTGCATTTATTTCTGAGCCGCTAACCTATAGGTATTTATAATATATGCTTAAAGAAGGGAGAGTTTCCTTATCTGTGTAAGTATGACAAGGTAATACCCCTACATAAAAAGGGAAACAAACATGAATTGATAAATTATAGACTATTTGTATACCAGAAATTTTGTCTAAGATGTTTGAAATTCTGTTAAGTAAACAAATCACTAAATATTTTCAAGAGAACTCGCTATTTTCAAATAGTCAGTTCAATTTTAGAATTAAACGTAGTACAAGATGAAATATTTTCTTTTTTGACAAGAAAACATTATAGCACTGAAAGAGGGGACACTGTTCATAGCAGATTTTTTGATCTGACCAAAGCTTTTGACACTTTCACACGATAATTTGCTTAAAATACTTAAATGTTATGGTTTTCATGATGACAGCTGAAAACTGGTTAGATCATATATATCATAGGTATCCGTCTGTAAATGATAAATATTTACAATTTAAATTGGTAAAACATGGTGGGCCACAGGGCTTCATACTTGGTCCCCTGTTTTTCTTATCATTTATGTCAATTATCTTCCGTACAAAGTACAAGACAATTGTTTAATGACTTACCTCTATGCTGCTGATTTAACAATGAATATATCTCATAAGGACAGCACTCTTTTGGATCCTAAACTTGTAAAAATGCCCAATATAATTGAAAACTGGTGTAAAACATAAATCCTTACTGTTAATTACAGAAAAACTGTACAATTAGCTTTTAATGTTAACTGGTCTAGGTCAGGTTCTTTTGCTAATTCTCTTAAGTTTTGTGGAATTGAAATCCAACCCTGTCCAGATTGGCACACTCATATAAAAATGTCGCTAGTAAAATAAGCAGGAAGAAATCTGATGTGTTCCATTCACATGACTTTCTCTACTTCTGTGTAACAAATTATTGTTAATAAGCTTATTCTTCTATTTTTTTCAAGCTAATCTAGACAAAATTAGCAGAAATAGTCTTATTACTTGCTTCATTGTAAGTAGAAGCGAAATATGGGAGTGTCATAGGTTAAAGTGAAGTCAAAAGCTGGTTACTACGTGAGTGAAGCTCCTTTGTATATATGGACACGAATTAACAAATTCCTGTATGAGAAAAGTATAAGGTTTTCAAAGGTGAAACCAAAAACAAGGAATATCTCAAAAACGATTAACTCCTCGAAAAAAATCATATAACATAAATTATGTGTTTTAGTGTGCTCTACATGTTTTGTGTGTTAAGTTTTTGCCCATTTCTTACGATTTAGCAGTTATGCAAAATTCCCCCAGAATAAAGTAGTCTTCAGAGGCTATTCCCAGAAGATTCAAGATATATAATTTATTTGTCAGGTAAATATCTTTAATATACGATATTTTAATCAAAATCGTTACAGCCATTTTTGAGAAAATCAAAATTTTCGAAAAAAGTTCCATGTAAAGGGTAGTTGGGGATCTTTTCGTTTTTGAGCTATGCCGTCCACAGACACACACACGCACACACAGACGGACCTTCTTCCAAAAATGCTTTTTTGGATTCAAGGGGACCCAAAACGTGCATTTCCGATGAAATCTCGGTATCGAATTTTTGGGCGGAATACAATACCTACTCTATACACTATGTACATAGTACGTGTAGAGAAAAATGCATATCTTTGAATGCCTTTAAAAGCATTATTGTGGATGTTTTAGCTATATAAACTATGGTATTTTATTCTGGGGCAACCATGTTTCTGCGAATGAAATCTTTGTGCTTCAAAAGAAAGCCATTAGGTTTATGTGTGGTGTATCCCCCAGAACACATCTCAAACCTTTTTTATTAAATTGGGTATATTGACTATGACATTTTTGTTTGTTCTGAATTGTCTAATATTTTTTAAGATGAATATAAATTCATACACATTGTATTCCTTTTTTTATAATCATTCCACAAGAAATATTGCTAAAATCTATATTGCACAATGTAAGTATAGCAACATTTAAAACTCTTTTGAAGCTTTATTTTTAAACCTATTTAATATCCTTCCCAACAATGTAAAAACATAATCATTTAAAAGAAAAATAAAGGCTACTCTGCTCTCCAATCTATTGTATAGTTTTCTGAGCTTTATAGTTGTAAGAGTAGTATTTTTTAAGTTTGTTTTGGTATATTATACACTTATTGACGTTCCTGCACAAACTTTGTGCTATTCTGGCTAATAAACTATAAAACAAAAAACAAAAAAAATATATTTAAAGAGTCATGTGCGCAAAAGCTGGTCTTTACAGTTTTTGAATATGTTTTAATGTCACACTCGAGTCAAATAAAATTGCCTCAGTGTGATGTCTATTTTTTGTTGTCCGCTGTGTTTAATGTGAAGCAATACGTTCGTCCTCTCTGTGAAATATGTTTCCATAGTCACCACAATCTTTGTTCTTATTTCAACTGCTAAAACTGGCTGCCACTATTGTGATGCTATAAATATATTTTGGATTTATATCGTTTCGATGCTATTCGGAAATAATCAATGATACAGTTTTTAGGTATGCATGTTCTATTTTCAAAATTTTAAAACGATTATTATGAAGTTCTGATTACAGGTTGAAGTCAGCAGTTGCTTCGCCATGACGACATTTACTGAAGTAAATTATTGAGAACTATCTGCACTATCGTGATAATAATATTTTATTCTGCTTGTTGCTTATTTTTTCCTATGTTATTTTAATCAAGCCTATATACATAGTTACTCAACTCGAAATCATTTCCAGTATTCAAAACCGATTTACACTTCATAAAAGCGGTTCAGCTTTCTAGTCGATATGTTGATACATTACAGTAGAAACCCACCATGTTAGCTTATTAAGGTTTAAAGGGCACTGGGAGTGAATTGCTGTTGTATTAATAGAATACCAAACTTCATTAAAATTGGATAATACGTTACAGGATATAAATTATTCTATAAATTGTATTATGAAATAATACAAAATCAAAGTTCCACGCGTCTCAAAATTTGAGAAAATTGTTAACAGTTTTTGAATTGGAGCATGAAAACTTTACGTGGTAATATTTCAATAGCTGTGATCACTGAATAATAACTCTTTAAAAGTTCTTAAAAATAATTTTTTAGCCATTTTAATCTCTATAATTAATGTGTTCTTTCGTTCAATTTTCAAGAGAGTTGAGCAGGTCCGACAACGGTCCCGCGGACGGGCATACAATAACCCGTGCCGTCCTAACAGCATTAAAATGTTCCTTCATTTTTCATCACATCTTTAAATGGCACACTTGAAATTATGTATACAAACTTTTCATATGAGTCAGAGTAAAACCGAAACATAAGAAATTCATTTTATCCGCAAAATACGAAACTGAGAAAAAGCTACAAACAGAAAGGAGAAGTCGGGTTAAAAGGTTGCACATAGATAGTTTAAACATGTTGCTGGACTTTTAAAAATTACAGTTCCATAAAACTGTTTGCAAGATCTATAGAATATAAGTATAATCGTGACGATTGATATCAACTGACAGCAAATCATAACACAACATTGGAACGTAAGTTTCATCATCCTCGACTCCTATGCATACTGAATAATTAGTGCTCTTCTGCACCTCTCCTTTAACGCTCCACTGATAAAATTTTACTTCGCGTTTTAATCCATATTTGGTTCAACAAGTTTTGAAATGAATACTTTATAAGCAATCTTCTTCTTCCTTATTTGGGCCACAAAAATCTTTTTGCTTCACTATTCAAACGGCTGGTAAGTGTAATAGGTACATTTCTCCTTATTAGCTTGTAACACTAAAATTTAACTGCCTTTAAAAATATCACATGACCAAGCGTTTGTGTTCAAAAGTCCGTGTTTTCCGACTACTTCTTTTCTGCCGTTAACTTTATAAATATAGCAGGAGAGAGAGAGAGAGAGAGAGAGAGAGAGAGAGAGAGAGAGAGAGAGAGTGATAGAAAATCACAAGAGAACAACAGGAATTAATTATAATTTAGGAACAATTCTTATTTTACTCATTTTCATAGTTTTAAATGACACATTCTATTTTGTATTTGCACATGTGCATTTGTAGAGTTAACCTGTTCTAACACATTCCTTGTTATAGATTTCAATTTTAAACCACTTAAACTTCTCACAAACGAAAAGTCGTCTCACGTTTTCTCTCTTTTGTTGTACTCCTGGCTATGCAAAGAGGACCAAACTTCAGTTGTTCACATAAGGCCAGCTTTTAAAAAGCTCTGACTGCCACTTTAGTGTAGTGCATTCTCTGATTTTCCTTCTACATGCAAGGAACCAAATAAGAACAGTTTTGCTAATGTTAATCTAGATTACCATGGTGCAGATAAAAGAATAATTTTTTGTAAAGATAGGTTGCAGAATAGGTAGAGAAAAGTCACGTGAATGGAACTCAACCAGATTTTAATTCATGCGTAGGTATTATACACGTTCCGCTTGTCAATTCCGAACGCATTGTTGAGAAATACTACTTTCATTTCCCTTGTAGTGACTTGGCATACATTTACTGCACCGTTTAGCATAGAACTAGGCAGCTGACCGTCGAGCGGATGAAAGACGTAAAAGCACCCGTTACAACTTAATTCTTTTCTGCGAATAGGTACCCTAGTTTTAGTAGTGTTTAACGCCCACTTTTACTACTTGTAGCACCGCGGTGACACTGGTGATACACGGAATGAAGATGGAGCACCGGTGGAAAGTGTGGCGGGGAAACCCGGAGAAAACCCGCCCCTGCGCCGCTTTGTCCACCACAAATCTCACATGCGGTCGCTTGAGATGGAATCCGGTCCGTCTATAGGTAACTTATGGGATAAAGACACGGAATTTTTATCCTGTTAGTGATATTATTAAAGGGTTTGAACAACGGTAAAGCGAAAGGATTGAAAACGGAGACTCCAGAACCGTGTTCTAATGCCGGCTACAGCACTTAATTGTTCAACTAATTTTAATAATTAACAAAAGAAGATCATTATATCGCCTAATAGTTGTTTAAACTATGTTATCATTACTCGGATACTAAATATTTATGATAGGAAGTCGCCATTAAAGTATTATCTGTGACGTAAGAGTCACCGGTTGCGAGATTGCATGAGCCTTTCCTATTGGTTACGGAGACAATATGGCTACGTGACAGGTGAACGACAGGTTTCGAAATTTCGTTGAGGTTAGGTTAGATTAGGTTAGGTGTATGTAAACGAACTGGGTCTAAATAAGGGGTAAAAATGGACTATCTGAAAGTCGGTTTTTCTTTCCGATGCGAAAAGCACAATCTTCCGTTTGTTCTGTCTGCTTGCGCATGGGTAGCCGTATCGGTCAATTGACCAATGGTGGATCAAATCTAAAACTGAACTAGAATCTGCAATGCCCACAGGCCGTACGTGCTTTTGCAATACACTAAATAGTAAGCAATATTGAAACAACAACAACAAAGAATTAAGAGAGTAAACATGAAATTAAATGGCAAAGATATTCAAATACAACAATTTAAACTTACAACACATTAATGTGCCCTATTATAATAGACAAACACCCTAAAAAGACATATATACATATAATATATACACAATATATATAAATAAATCCACAACACAACAATGAGCAATCACAGAGAGCGGGAGAACACTGCTCAAATCCCGGCTATTATATTGCATTTTCAGCTGGTTCTAACAATAAAGGGACATTTTTGTTTTCCGTGTACTGTTACTATGAAAAGTCGCAGCTCAGTCTGTGACAACGGCCCCTTGTTAGTGCACTTTGGTTTTCTATCCTGAAGATTACAAGCCTAGTGAAGATGAATCGTGCTGATCCATTGGAAGGTGGATTATTGCAATAATGGTCGCAGCAGAGATATCCGAGTTTCCTCGGGTATTTATATCACATTGTTGGAACCTAGGGGTGCTTTCGCTATTGTACAAGGATCTCGTGGAATTACAGTACAATGCAGTTGTATAATGAATAGGCTGGGACAGAGTGTACTGTGATGCTAATTGTAGCAGATGTGAGATCGCTCAGCTGTAATGGGGGAGCCTGAGTGGAAGCAGGTGGTAAGAGTGCAAGGCCAATTGGCAGCATCATTTCCTGTGTATGATTTGATCACAAGGAACAGCTTGCCTCTCAAATACTGGGAAATTTGAATCAGCGGTTCCTTGCTAACCTGCCATAGCCGGGATTTGAACCACAGGTCTCCCGGCCCGTAGCCTGTTGCTCTACCAGTGAGCTACCATGACAACATGCCGACATAGAATTGACTCGCATGTTTCCCTGTAAACCACAAGGTGATCTCGAATTATTTTGAGATAACCCCAATGGCGACTTACAATGTTGTGAGTCCCAAGATTCATAGTATAGCCAACTATTATAGTCACTTGATATTGATTTAATTGTTTTTTTCACATAAGCCGTGTGCAAGACAGGAGTTGGATAGGTAGAGTCAGACTGAAAAATTTAATGCCATAGCCGGGATTTGAACCACGGATGCCCCGGTCTCTAGCCAGCTGCTATACCACTGAGCTAACATGTCATTGGTGTTGTCATCTCAAAATAATTTGAGATCACTTTGCGGTTTTCCGGGTATAATGCAAGTCAGCTGAGAAATTCAATGCTATGGTAGAGACCGGAAGATCTGTAGTTCAAATCCCGGCTATGATATTGACTTTTTCAACATAAAAAAATAAAGCATGTTTTGGAAAATGTCCGTATGTATCCGCCTGTCTGTCTAACTGGCCAGCATAACTTAAATACAAATGGTCGGTTAAATACCAAGCTTGGTATGTACATAAGTTTAGTACCTTCCAAGGATACGATAGAAAATTATCGGGAAAATTCATTCTTTACATGGAAAAAATTTCCAACATTTGATTTTATCAAAAAATGGCAAACTATTTTGA
Source organism: Hymenopus coronatus (assembly GCA_030762935.1). Taxonomy (NCBI): domain Eukaryota; kingdom Metazoa; phylum Arthropoda; class Insecta; order Mantodea; family Hymenopodidae; genus Hymenopus; species Hymenopus coronatus. The sequence continues at coordinate 100,240,012 of CM060897.1, forward strand.
TTAAAATACCGTAGGTATATTAAATATATTTACATGACAAATATAATGCGTCTCTTGAACTTTGTGGAAATGACCTTCTGGATGACTTATATAACTGTTAATTGTAAGAGGTAGATAACATTTATTCAAAAATAAAAAAAAATAAAGAAAGAAAAAATAAACAAGTGGATCTCGTTGAAACTCACAACTTCTGTCGTATAAATTATTTTTAGGTGTTATCCATATCCGAGATTTTCGTCGTTATTGGTTTTAGTTTTAAAATATTTAAACTTTTCTGAAACGCGAATTCTTCATCCTTACTTTTCTTTCTTTTCATTTTCTTTTCTTGCTCCTGTCCATGCATATCGAACTGAATTTCAATCAGCAACAGATTTTAAAACATTTTGCATCAAGTATTGTCGCTTTAACCTAGCATATTCTCTGGTATCCCCTTTGCTTATGCCAAACTAATTAATAAGACTATTTCCGCTAATGTTGCTCTTGAATAGCATGAAATAGATAGAAGAATAGTCTTTTTATTGTTTCATTTATATAGCTCCATTTAACTTCTATAGTTATATCGGGGGCTTTGCTCTAGAAAGAACTCCTGATGTTTTCTCGCTGAACTGAAGGGTTTCTTAACGTTTTATTTGTTTTTGTTTCAATTTTATACTGTTAAACACACCTACATTCACTCCCACGATCAGGTTCTTTGGAATGATTGTTGTTAAAGAAAACTTATCCCTCCAACCTCTGGATGGGAAGCCAGAACAATGACCCAACTGCAGAGAAAGTCCTTTAATCTGTCGTAAGAGTAGTTTGTTACAGAATAGGTAAAGAAATTCGCATGAAAGGATCGCGTCAGTGTTTCCAACGTTGAGAACATTCGTATCCCAACAAATGTCTAATTAAAGTTCAGCATAGCTCAGTAACATTGTACATGCTAGTGACGCATATGTAGTTACAGACTTCATGAAAACTCGACAGCAAAACTTGAGAAATACATTTCTTATATAGAGAGAAGTAGTAAAGTGCATTTGTACATGGGTCCGGAAGTGTGTGATTACAGAGTTATCGTGCTTATTAGTTGGACCTTTCTGTTCATCTATGAAATGAAATATTGCCTGAATGCAAGCCTGCACACGTCTTTGTACTGAGTGTGTCACAATACTTTTAAAATATTTACTATTGCGTTTGTCTAGTGTATTCCCTTGTTTTCCTTCTGTTTGTAAGGAACTAAGTAACAAGAGAAATTCTCGTAATGTTTATCTAGAACATTATATAATTTAAATAAAAGAATAGTTTTCTGTAGGAATAGTTTGTTTGCAGAACAAATAGAGAAAGTAATGTGAGTGGAAAACATCATATTTTTTCAGTGTATCTCAAAATGTATTTTCAGTGAAATTTGAGTAATGAACTTTTGGGTGGAGCTCAACACATCCCCTACTTAGATACTGTAAAAAAAGAGTAAACAAATATAAAAAGAAAGCGTGCAGCAAACAAACGACTGTAAAAATCTAATTCTTCTGCATAAAATAAAAAAAAAAAAAAAAAAAAAAGAAAAGCTTACGCGTATTTTGGCCCTTTTAAGTGTTTTGGATTGTATGAATTTTATTATATTTGGAAAAATGCACGTAAGTGCTATTGCTTGTACCTTAAATTAAATACTAATTGTTAAAGTTAATTTGAAATGAAGACGTGCCTGACTTAAGTTAGGTTAATTTCCCATCCTTAAGGATTGAGGAGTAATTTTTCTGAAGGGACTCAGTACCGATCCAGTTAAGATATTATACCGCAGAGGGACGCCCCCAGGAGGGAGGAGGTGACAGGAGACACTAGGCGGCCGGAACCAGCACCTCGACCGTAGACAGGTAGACCAGGGAGTTCCGTCCCACCGGGCCAAACCCTCCCCTAATGGGGAGTTCTGTATATCCCGGCAACCAGTTGACGGATAAAGTTTCACAGAAAGCATTCGTTTTCCCTGCCACGCTTCACCGACACTTCCATTCTGAGGTAGGTCAAGCGGGGTGAGCTATGAATAAAAGTATTAATGGAACGATATGGAGGGGTTGGAAATTTTGCGAATGATAGCATTCGTCTGTCGATCCGGGTATAATAAGGAAAACAATTTAAGTAGTTAAGTGAAGAATAAAAATATTATACTTAATTCTGAGAGTAATGAGATGATGAAACGTATGAAACATTAGGAAGAAGGAAGCCTAGTATCAGAGCAAAGTGTATAATATATCTGAAGTAAATAGTTGTTTCCAGAAATGTCAACTTCCTTGTAGCAAGAAGCGTTACTAATTATGTCAACTTGGGCAAAGGTTAGTTCTGCTGGACAGAATGAAAAACAATCATGTGATTTTTGATACACACATGACTTAGGATAAGACCAGTTATGATTGTGTCACACGGTTCAGAGTGCAATTTTAGGGTAGTATAAAGAGGCAAGCGAAAGCTATTCTTGGATAGATATTAATTCTCCTGACCTCTTCTTCCTGGCCAGTGGATACCTGTTGGGTATTTCACATCGTAATCGTCTCTCATATAAATATTTCTCCAACTGCATAAATTTCTTCCTATTCAAGAAAGTGTGGTTAATTCAGAGAAGGACCTCACCATCTCCTGTTCTCCGTGTGATAAACTTAAGCTTCTTTACACCTTATCATCTTCTATCCCAACTGTACCAAAATGAGTATTGCTATTTCATCGCACTCTTGCAAGTGACAGTACCTCCTGATTCTTCATACTAATATTACTGAACCACAGCATTACTTTGTGCCATTGCACACCATTCTTCTACAACACATTGCAAGAAAAGCATTACACGGGGAATTCTCGGAAAAAAAACGACTTAACGTAGATGTTCGCCGGAAATCGAACCTGGTCCTCGTTAATGTGAGTTGTACGGGTTACTGTATCTTTGCATCGCTCAGTAGGACTAAAGAATACCTGAAAAAAATTCTGCTAAGCAGGAAGGTATTGGCGGAGTCTTTTACGAGCAAAAACCTCTCGTTCGACTGATCATAGATTGTCATATAATAATATATGACATGTTGAAATTCGTAGCATTGGAATATTATGTTAAATTTATTCAAAATTTAGCATATTAACAAATCTGTATATTTATTTTAATAACATTAGTAGAATTATGCAAAGAGACCGATTGTAGTTGGAAATGCATGTTTCACCAAACATGTTGATGATTCTTGCTGATGTTAAAGTGAAGTAATTGCCTTGCTGTGAAGTGGTTGGGAAATCTGCGGTGAGCCACGGTCCCTTAAATGGTAAATCCAGGCCTCTTTGTTTCGGCGAAAACTGTTTGCTTAAGTCTTTCAGAGTGGATGGCTTTTGTGCCACGTCATTAAGTCGTGGTGACTCGCGCTCTGGCGGCTCTGTGAACAACTATCAGAGGTTGTGTTGGAGCATCCGAGCTGACGTCAACGTTGAAAAGTGTTAAATTATGTTTTGAACTCACCTTGGCTGCAACCCCTCATTGCTAAGTACACCGATAAATATTTAAATAGCAAATGATAGACTTCACTTCTTTGCCATTCTCCCTTTTCCAGCTTATTTTTGCTTGAGAATAATTGGTTAATCAAAAAAGTTACACTAAAACTGCTACCAGATATTATAGATATTAAAATATGACTAAAAGCTCAATCCCGGCTACGCTAAATTTTCTAAGTTCATTACATTTTATCCCAGAAACTATTTAAGTTATCGTGCTGAATTGCTTATAGGATATTTACAGATACATTATGTACGTTTACTGAGCTGGAATCAGGCCATAATACTTTTTATTAAAATAGATAGACTTTTTTTATGGATGACGCATTTTTTAGATATATCATTAATTACTTTTTTATAAATTAATCAAACATCTTATTAACACCGATTTTGTTCCACACAAGAAGCCAGATCCTGTTTTTATTATCCGAATATTTCATTTAGCTAACCATAGCTTTACTTTCTCTATCAATTATATATTCAATGTACACAGTAGCCAGAGAAGGTATTGTATGCCACCCAAAATTTAGATTTCAATATTTCACCGAAAATATAGATTTTCAGGTCGCCTGAATCCGAAAAAAGCATTGTTAGGAAAAGGACCTTGTGTGTTCATGAGAATAGCATAGCTAAGAACAAAAAGACCGTTAAAAACGAAACTTGGTATTTATGTTTAGTATCTTTCTAGGATGCGACACGAATATTAAAAAAAAAACACCATAATCTACTTTTCACATGGAAGCATTTTTGAAAATTTTGAGTTTTTTTGTCGTTCTAAAAGTGACTAACAATTTTAATTAAAATGTCCTATATTAAAGACACAAATAAAACGTATATTTGCGGAAAATAACCTCTGAAGACCTCTTTATTCTGGATGAGTTTTGCAAAATTTTACATAACAGTTAAACCGTAAGAGATAGACAAAAACTTAAGACACAATAAATGTAGATCTCGCTACAACACTAAATTTATGTATGATGCTTATTTCTTGTGGAGTTGACCATTGTTGTGATATTACTTTTTATTGGTTTCAGTTTTAAATTACGTAATTTTTCTCAATTGAGACCATGAAAGCGAACTCAACGTTAATTGTTTCACATAGCGACTAAATATTTGACTATGGTTTTAACATAAGGTACCTTATTTCCCTTCTCCTCACAACGAAGCACGTGATAAGATCAATTCTGCTGCTGTTTATCTCGATTAGCATGAAGTAGATAAAATAAAATTTTTTGTAGGAATATTTTTTTTGAAACAACTACAGAAAGTTATGTGAATAGAACACGTAAGTTTTTTTAGAAAACGCGTAATATATATTTAAAAAATGTTAATTCGAGAAAATTCTGTTAAAAGTAAAACTTAAGAAAGAAACTCTTGTGTATTTGAACGAACAATAAAACCATATGACTAGTAAAAGAGGAAGCTGCTACAACAATTTCTTAAGCCAAATTTTCTCTAAAAGATGAGTTAATTTTACCTGTTTACTAACATAACTCCATGGCACGACAGCTCACGGGGAGCCTTGGCCTACCGCCCGGCCGCTGCGTCCCCCATCTCGGTCCACTACAGACGTCATGGATGGGGTGCAGTATTGGAGGGTGAGACGTGGTCAGCGCCTCGAGCCCCTCCCGGCCGGTTAATGCGGTCCTCACGACCTTGAGCCGCTACTTCTCCATCAAGTAGCTTCTCAATTGGCCCCCCAGGGACCTCACGAGGCTGAGTGCACCCCGGTCCAGGTCTCCCAGCGGGGGAAAAATCCCCACGCCGGTACTGGGGATCGAACCCAGGTCTCCCGCTTGGTAGGCAGCTGCGCTACCACCGCGCTAAGGAGACGACCTTACCTGTTTACTGCAAAGGACAAATTGTTTACTGAAATAGTGCAGACTTACAAAACATAAAATGATATATGTAGTCATCTTTACTTTCTCGTTCAAGGTGGAGAAGGTATTGCATTCCACCTAAAATTTCGATACTAAGATTTCATTGGAAATCTAAGTTTTAGGGTCCCTGTATAAAAAGAATTTTTAGAAAATTTATATTTGTGAGTGGGAATAACTCAAAAACGAAAAGCCGGTTACATACCAAACTTGGTATTTAAGTTCAGCATCTTCCAAGGATGCGACACGAATGTTTTCAAGAGAATACTGCTGCCTCAAACTACACTTTATATGGAAAAGTTTTCGAAAATTTTGATTTTCTCAAAAATGATTCTAAGAATCTTCATTAAACAAGCTATATTAAAGATGCTTACATGGCAAATAAAATGTATATCTTGAGTTTTCGTGAACATTCTCTGAAGTGATTTTCATTCCGAATTACTTTTGCACAACTAGTAAACCGTAAGTTATTGACAAAAAAACGTAGATCCCGTTAAAACCCACAATTTATGTCACAGACATTTTTAGGGTTAAAGCTTTCCGACATTCAATTTCAAAATATTAATACTTTTTTCAAACCGTAAGTTATCAACTGTCTATATTTTTACTCCTAGCCATGCAAAGACAGCTGCATTTCAAAGTATAGCGACAGCTTTTAAAAGAGTTGACCGTCGCTTTAGTTTGTGCATGTTCTTACTTCCCTTCTGCTTGTAAGGAACTAAGTTTATCTCAGTCAAACTGATAATGTTTATCTCGATTAGCATGAAGTAGATAAATAATGTTTTGTTAGGATAGTTTCTAGATCAGATAGAGAATGTAATGTGACTGGAGTGCATCAGAGTTTTAAACATTTAATTTAAGATGCAAGTAATTTGCCTACAGACAGCTGAGTCATATTTCAAGTTATAAAGTAAATCCCAAGTTACAAAACTGGACCAAATTTTAAAAAGTAGCTTTTAAATGTTCTCGTTCAAATGGAGAAGCATAGACCACTTGGAAGTCATAGAATAAATACTTATTAGAATAAGAATTACGCAGTAACTTGGGAAAAGGGTCCAATCCTAAAAGACACCGTTTTACTGTATGTTTCAAATGATGCTTATGCATTAGTCTATATAATCATGTTTTATGTAATACTAATACCGACATTTAAATTCACACTTCAAACTAGAATGGGGATTTTATTTGATTTGTTTATCTTTATAAACTTATTCAATAACGATTTTTCATGCGAAATCTGTACCATATAGCTTATAATTGTAATTTCGTATAGTCTCGACTGTATTGCGCGAAAGGATGAAATACATTGGCGTAACGTCGGACTTCCTTAATCTTCCACAGACAGTCTTCCAAGTTATGGAAATCCCGCATAGGCTACTACTTAAGCGATGTAAAAGTGAATATTAAGGTTCGGCAAATGTAAGAGGCAGAGCTCGCACATACGTCACATGTTTGTTATTCCTAGGAGGGAAGTAAAACAGAGACAGGAAGGAACAGCCATTCCGGATAATATAAGATATTTGAACAAATATAAATATTATTAAAATCACTATAGTTAAAAAGTAATTAAATAAGATTTTAAATTTATAATTTTAAACTATTGATTAAATACGCTTAATTTTATTCAAACATAATATAAATTTTGAGCACCAAAAAATTCTCTTCAACCTGACGATGGGAGCAAGCATGTCCGGGTCCCTAACATTTATAGTTTAACTCTTCCGTCGTCGTCTGGACCTATCCACCAACCTCTAATCCCTGAAGTCACACCCTTGGTGGGATCCACTCGGACGTGGGTTCTAAGCGAGAAGTTCAGCAGCAAGGAAATCTCTACACATTGCACATTCACCGCCCAGCCGAAACTCACCGAACACCGTCGTCTGATTCTGTGGTAATAGAACTAGCGCAGGCGTGGTACAAGAGGAACCAACCCAGCATTCACATACGACTCAAGGAAACCACGAAAACTTATGGGCCTACAGATTGATCGCTGAGGATTGAAAATATGCCCCGAATACAGTGAAACGCGTTACCGCGGCGCCATCTCTTTTGGGCTTTAGCTTGAAACAATCGTCGCTCCGCATGGTCAAGCAAAATATTAGATAAATACAGTAGGTGGCATTTTAAATCTTTGAATTTTCTCTTTAGCTCCATGGATTACTTGTGGATAAAAGAACAGTTTTCACAAAACAGAAACTCTTAATAGATACATTTATGTAGATTATTTTGGTTAATATGATGATCCCGTATTCCCAGGTCACCACTGTTTTTTGATGAATATGGTCTATGAATATCCAATGTATTTTCAGTCGTTAATTTAATGTATAGTGGTGGTGATTAATTAAATTAATCATCAAATTTTAATATTGTACTAAACTCTTTAAGGATCACTATTTTCTGATAATTTATGGCAAGGGAGTTTTACCACAATATCCTGAAGAAAAGTTAATAACTCCAAATCCATGGCACAACAGTACACAAGGGACCATGGCCTACCTTCCGGCCGCTGCATCCTCCATCTCGGCCCGAAGGCATCATGAATAGGGTGCGGTGCTGGAAGGTGTGACGTGATCAGCTCCTCGATTTACAATAAGAGTTAATCCAACATTCAATTTTGAAAGTTAATTTAAGAAAAAAGTAAATAATTATTGCCTATACTATATCAGCTTATTGATTTAAAATTTTATATTTTCCCTTTTTTAGCATGTCCTACTCAAAAAGTTTATTGCATTAAAAATACAAAGGAAATAAAGGAAGTTTGTTTTACAATGGGGCCATTAAAATATTTTGGCACTGGTTTTTCCTGCGTGTCGTAATGTTATAACTGTTATTAGTTCCAACTCTGGTTAACCGATTCCCTCCTTTTGCGTATATCTAGTTACTAAATCGTGGCTTTCTGTTAAGGGTAAAGGTGCAAATATTTAGTTGTACTGGTACTGATGGAGTGTAATAATTTTACATATTAAGAGTAGTAAGTTTGCATGTTGGAAGGTAACTTAAAGTAGGCGTGGCACACACAAACCATATGTATGTGTTCATTCTTCCCGAGAGTGCGTGGCGAATGGCCTAACGCAGAGTGGGCAGGCCTTGTGATAACGAATGTTGTATTGGAATTGAGTTGGAATGCTTTCTGCAAGGTCAATGAACCCACACTACCCAGACCAGCAGCAATGTTATCAATAGCTTATGGATTTCTTCTTCTTATATGGATCACTTATCAGTAGCTTATGGATTTTTCATTTATTTACTGTTTTGCTTAGACTTCATATCATGGATATTGCAACTAATTTTGGTTCTATTTTATTTTTAGGTAAGTGTCTGCCTGCATATTGGGGTAAAGTGCTGTGGAAGAACAACCCTAACTTGTGGTAAAGTAATATATTTTATTCATTATTTGTAATGGGTCTATGAAGAGATCATCCATGCAATAAACAACGTTATCAGATGCAGAAGTGCATAAAGTTCAACAATGTTTAAGCAAATGATTATTTTATATACTCTTTCATTACTTTTTGAAAAGTACAATATTCAGGATTTTGTTTTGCTTCCTTTAGAGCTTACCATTGGGCAAATTTCATAAATAGTTCAGGTTTCTCTACATGTTTTGAAAATGTCACATTCTCTGTGACAGTTATAAATGCACTTTATAGTTCATACAGATGTGTTTAATAATTTTTGAACTATTATATATTTTACTTTTATTACTACCAGCTAATCAAGTGTTGTGCACGACATATATCGTACTACTATATTTAAACAGTATTTCACAAAATGGCATGCATAAAATATTTCATAAAAGTATTTATATATGTATATATACATATACATAAGTAGCAGTTTATATTCGGTACTTAAATTATTTATACCATTTTTTGGACGATTTAAGAGTATTAAAAACATATCGCAGCGCTTAAAATTTATTTTCCCTAATCTATGCTGAAAATTTGAACTAGATTGCTCACAAATAGATTGTATGGAGCTTTCTAATTCAAAAATATGTACAAAAATAAAAGTCGAGAAGTAAATAGGCCATGTGCTCTTGAGCACATAAATGGTCACATTCTGAAAGTAAAAGTTATAATGTATGATTGAAGCCAAACGTTCAAAGTATATTTGGACATAACAGTTAATGTTAAAATTATTTGAAAATCTTGACCAAAGTAGCACCATATGCACTTTAAAAGAAAGCAAGAGATAGACTAATAGAGGAACAAATAATAAATGGGATAGGAATGTCTTAAACCGAGGTTTCCTCCCATTTTTTCTTGGTTTCTTATGTGCTCCTTTGCTCTTCTCTGACCTTTTGTTTTCGTGAAGGTCATCGGACGGAGTGCTATAAAATAGTACGTATTCCAGAGTCGCCGTATACTATAGAGATCTAAGGATAGCGATGTATTTTCTTCTCAATTCCTAGCTCTTTCCTGATAAAGGTCTGCAAAGTCGCTGCACTTGGTTCAACCCCAATAGTGGATATCCCGCCAGCGCTATCAACCAGTATATCACAGAAATAGCAGGAATTCCTGTAACACTAGTCGAATAACGCATTGTTTTACTTTAATCAAATAAGGAGCACCATGGCAGAGTACATCACCCTTTTGCCCATCACATGCCATCTCCTAATAAGCCATATTTGCATTTCTGGTCATATTACTAAATAAAGAGTGTATTTGACAACAGCATATCCGCTGTTTGATCAAGTCCCACAGTCACTTTGATTATGTAGCAATATTACATCATACTGTGATGCTCAAAACATGTTTTTAACGTACCTTATTTGTATACAGGTCAGCCACTAATTTCTAATTTCTTATAGGTAAGCAAAAATGAGAGCGTCGGAATATGTTATCATTACTTCAAAATAAGGGACTGTGACGAGACCATGAACCATCTACGTAAACACTGCGCCCATTATTTTCAGTGGCGTATGGAAACATTTTAGCATAAACTGAATAGCAAAGAAAGTAGGAGCCCTTAATGAGGATTAATAAAAGCAAGCAAAGGATAAGGCGACAGTTATACTTAGTACTGCTGCACGTCGCTCTGTGGTATTATAATGATGATTTGGGTTGTAAACAGGTCGCATTTGAATTTGTTTTGTCCTACTCATATGTACTTCCGTAGCAACTGCACCATATCCAAAGGTTTATTTTCTTTCAGAATATTTTTCCAGGTACCAGAACTTAAAAATTGATGTGTACCATTCACATGACTTTCTCTATATCCCTGCAACAAATTATTCCTAAAAAGCTTATGCTTCTGTTTATTTCATGCTAATCTAGTAGCAGAAATAGTCTTATTACTTTCTTCATTGTAAGTAGAAAGGAAATAAGGGAGTAGCATAGGTTAAAGCGATAATCAAAAGCTGGTTACTATGGGACTGAAGTTCCTTTGTTTGTATGGAAAGGCGTTGACAAATTCCTGTATGAGAAAAGTTAAGATGTTCGACCCTGAAAACAAAAACAAGGAATATCTAAAAAACGATCAACTCCAAGAAAAAACATAAATTGTGTGTTTTAATATGCTCTACATTTTTTGTGTGGTACGTTTTTGTCTCTCTCTTACGGTTTAGTGGTTATACAAAATTCCGGAAAATTCACTCAGAATAAAGTAGTCTTCAAAGGCTATTCCCAGAAAATTCAAAATATACATTTTATTGGTCAGGTAAATATCTTTAATATACGATATTTTAATCAAAATCGTTAGAGCCATTTTTTAGAAAATCACAAATTTTTAAAAAAGTTCCATGTAAAGGGTAGTTTAGGGTGGGGGGATTTTTCTCAAAATCTTCGTGTCGCATCCCTGGAAGATTTTAAACTTAAATACCAAGTTTGGTATTTTACCGACTTTTCGTTTTTGAGTTATCGTATTCACAGACACACGGACACACACACACACATACACACACACATACACACACACACACACGGACCTGTTTCTGAAAATATTTTTTTTAGATAAAGGGGACCCTAAAACATAAATTTCCGGTGAAATCTCGGTATCGAATTTTTTGGTGGAGTGCAATACTTTTCTATACACTGTGTACATAGTTCGTATAGAGAGTGTAAAAAGGTACGACTTAATGCTTGCGTTCCATTGTGATGTCCAGCATTACTGGCTCTCGCCTTCTTTGTTCTGTTCTATTGAACCAAACAAGTCATAACCCGTACTGATTCATTGAGTCCCCAGAGTTGCGAAAATGGAGCGCTCTTCGTTAGTAATTCTGTTGAAGCCCGTGCAAGTGTTCCAGTAAATGTGATTTACGCGTACCTACCTCTCTGAAAGTCACAAAGAAATGATGTGGCAAATCAACTTACCGATCGAGTCCTGCCAATTATTCTGCCTTTTCTTGGAATACTAGCGACAGCAAAACGCTAACAAAGCTATTAAATTCTGAACTAAACATAGTATTATTTCAGTAGAGCGGTATGGGTAGAGTTAAGGTGATTGGAATAGTTAAAGGTAAAGAAAGGCGCACGTATTCAATCATATGCTTGCTTTCATACTACCGCTACCGAATAGGTCTGCACATGTTATTCTTTTGGACCGAGAACATAGTCTTTATTAATTACTCTCATATAAATATTTTATAAATAAAGTATTCAGGGTTATAAATAGACAGTATTTTATCTTCTGACTTCAGCTACACGAAACTTATGTCTCTGCGATACTTTGAGAGCCAGCTATTCTTTACTCCACATTCATTCAACAGTGAAAAGTCTGAAAAATACATCCTAACTACGCTTATACCTAATATAAATAATACACTATGACTATTCAATCACACCTTCCTCACAACGCTTGTCTGAAATGTAAACATACATTATAATAAAAAATACAAACCTCGCAATTTAAAAAGGCATGGATTACTTTCAGTTCGTTTTCAGAGAACTGATATTACTTTATTATTAAAGAATTATTAATTATTAAAACTCGAACTGAAATATTAATATACATATAAAGGTTATTTTATTTATCTTATTTCCTGTGTTTATAATGCGAGTGTATGAGCATGCCTATTGAAGCTGGGACAACTTATTATTTTATTAACACATGCGAAGTGATTCATGGCAAAATTGCATTTAATGTACATAACCTTAAACATTTTTTAAATTCAGGATATAGAATAATTAATATTAAAACATGTACTACTCTAGAATCTTGTGGTGTAGATAGGGTGTAGTTGGTGTGCATTCTGTGTCTGTATTTAAATTTCTAGGAAAAAAACTATGAGGGTGGTTTGAAAAATAACGCACAATATTTATCTACAAAAAAGTTTAATAGTTAAAAAAACAAAAATAAAAAAGTCACAAATAAACTTACATCTTTTACATACTTTTCGACATAGTCACCAAATTTCCTAACACATTTGTCCTATCCTGATACCATTTTCAATATGCCCTTTTCGTAGAAGTCCGTTTCCTTGTCTATAGGGATCTGTTGATATCACTTGAGCATCTGTCGTAAAGCGTTGGCTGGCCAGGAATTTCTTCATGAAACCAAACAGATGAAAGTCCGACGGTGCAAGCCTGGACAGTATGGTAGATGCTGGAGCACTTCTCAATCAAATTTGCTGATTTTCTGACGAACATTTGGGCGGGCATTGTCACGTTTGACATTGTGAGCAATAATATTGTGGCGTTTGTCACGAGAGGCACGACACAACTTCACCCAAGTTGTAATGTGTGCCGTGTTCAGCAAAGTCCACCAATAAAACTTTATGCATTTCCCAGAACACTGTCACAATCCCTTTCCTAGCAGATTGAGTCACTTTTAAGTTCTTCTTTACTGGAGAACCAGCATGTTTCCACTCTATACTACACCTGTTTTGTTTCGAGCGTGTAGTTGTATGTGCACGACTAATAATTCATTACCAGTGACGATTCCTTTCAGAAAGTCATGCCCTTCTTCGGTGTACCACGTTAAGTACTCCAAGCTTGTCTTCATTCGCTGGCCCTTGTGGTTGTCTGTAAGATTCTTAGGCGCCCAACATGCACTAACTTTACGAAATTTCAACGTGTCATGAATAATGTTTTGTTAGGAGTCAAATTTCAGAAATATAGATTAAATTAGATGCTACTTTGCCTTGTGTCATTATATTATGCAATAATACATAAATTTTTATTAGTATTAACCGAAGATTTTTTATAATATTATTAATTTTCTTTAATCTGATAAGCATTGGCATTAGGTTATTAAAACTGTAATTAGGAAAATGCCTTAAGTTCTAATTTTATTGCTTTTTTCACTTAGACGTTGTGACTCTATAACCATTATAATTGTTTTCGTTGAAACGATTAGATCTATGTTTATCATTACAAAAATATCCCCATTTAATATGTTTATTAAAATTGCTATTTTATCTATTGATAAAATTGATTTATTGATATGCTGCATATAAACGTAATATAACACACAATATTGTAGACTCTTTAGGTCACCAAATTCTTAGCTGTGTCAAGAGCAATCTAATTGCTAGACATGCTGAGATGAATGACATAATTAAAAGGGCATTAGTATCTTCTGACGTTCCACCGTTTTAGAGCCCTGTGGGATGAGTGGCTCAGATGGGAAGGGACTTGATGGATTGTCCTTAGTTTCATGGAGCAGAGGGAAATCGTTCATATGGCATGCAACATGCGCCAATACCCTAGTTCCCTCCCTTCTGGTAACAACATGCAAACATGCAAGTTCCGCCACCGAATCCGTAAACTAGTAAATATGAGCAGCTGCTTAATAATTACATTTTGTTGCTTTTGCCGTCGAAGCACTTGTTCCCTGGAATAAGGAATATAAAGATCTCACATCCATAATAGGAAAGCGCTTGGTGCCCCGTTGAGGGGATCATCGGTGTTCTAGTTTCCCACGTCAGCGCATACGCGGTGGTAATACCGCTAGGATTTAAAGGAGCTTTCCCAGAGCCTCCGTTATGATCTAAATTTTCTTTCTTGAATTTCCATTGCTACCATTCATAAATTTCTTAAATATTTCCATTTCTTTCTTTGACACCTACTATAAAGTTTCAGATTCTGTGAATTGATTTGCAAAATGTTTGTAAATATATATTAAGGTGATTGTTTGCATTTTCAGCATAAACAATCGTTCACTTGTTTTAATATCTTTTATGGATGTTTTTCATTACATAAGCCTATCTTAGTTATACTTTGTATCCAACAAATCTTCCATACTTCAATAAAGCTTATAAAATAAAAGAAACGTAAACATTTAAAATAGGTGTGCGTACCCATCTAGATTTTTTTTGGTAATGTTTAACGCCCACTTTAAGTACTTATGGCACCGTATATAAATGAAGATGGAACGCCGGTGGAAAGCGATGGCGGGGGAAACTGGACAACCCGGAGAAAACCCGTACCAGCGCCGCTTTGTCCACCACAAATCTCACATGCGGTCGCTTGGGATTGAACCCGGGCTGTCTAGGTCAGAGAAGAGTGGTCTAATTACTCGGCCACGGCGCGGCCGTTTACCCATCTAGAAAATTTAGATTTGAATGTAATGGAAATGTATAGTAATCTACTAAGGTGTGTTTAGAAATAAAAATTAAATCTATAACTTTATATTTATATTTTTAAATTACCATAATGTGCTACTAAAAGCTTTAATACTTAAATAACGCTCCTCAGTCTCTTAGAATCTTTTCAATAAATTAAAAGCGTTGGTGTGTTAGACACCCCTTGCTTAATTTAATATTTGTGTTAATATATTCATTTAATTAACGCTAATTAGACTCTGAAGTACTGTATTTTGTTTTATTTCCCTTAATTGTCATCAATCCAAATCTGCAAAAGTGATAACACTGCATTCTCTGTACTTCTGTGGCCTATTCAAATTATATTGAGAAATATTTCGAGATATACATTAAAGATTTGTAAATTTTGCATGTTTATACACTGAATTTAGACCCATCATTTAGGTATAAGAAAGTAACTTTGCAATGGTTTAGAAGGAAACATACTGGTTTGTTTTATTTCACACAAAATTATTCTTATCCATGCTCATACTCAAAAGTATAAATATCGTGAAACAATTTTGACTTTCGCCCGTTTCATACTATATTATTTTTGTTATTCTAGCCTGCTTGCTACAGTTCCCTTAAAATATTTCATCATTGCAATCTTTTATACCAAAACACTTCATTGTTGAACCTGTTTCTTTAGGCATACACTGACTGCAGTGTATCTACCTTTAATTGGCTATCTTTTGGTTCTTGAATATTAATCAAATAAAAGAACCTCTACACATTTGCGTTCAACCAGGGGATACTAAAATATCTATGTTCCTCGGAAAAGGAGGAAGACCTGGGGAACTTATTAACCGAGGACTAAAGAGCATGGTCTGAGTTTTTATAGTGTTTAACGCCCGCTTTTACTACAAATGACAGCAGGCGATGACACTGATACGTGCAATGAAGATGGAGCACAGGTGAAATGCAATGGTGGGGGAACCCGGAGAAAACCTGCCCCTGCGTCACTTTGTCCACCACAAATCCTACATGCGGTCGCCTGGGATAGAATTTGTGAGGCGAGTTGTTTAACCACTGGGCCACGGTGCAGCCAAAGGCCTAGTGAAAATTACTACGATCCAGATATGATGTATACTGTATATGATTTGGCTTGTAATGTTAGATATTATAATCCCAGAAACAAGCAGCCTGTATTTAAATTAAATGTTATTACAAGGTACAAAAGAAGAAAATTGTCCCAAATATCCAAAAATATAGCTGGATGCTTTTTAGCATTAGAAAAGAGGACGTCTCCTGGAAAAAAATACCTACTTTCACCCACAGGAATTTTTCAGCTTTTGTTTCATCAAATTCCTTATTGTTCACTTAATGCAAGCAAATACTCTAATCGGCAGGATACTCCGGTCATTTTGTTTTGTATTAGACTGAGGTTATTAGTCCGAGACACAGTTTTTATATTTCAGTAGTTGAGTGGTTTCTGCTGTGACATATGCACAGCTCAGATGATGTAATAATTATTCGAATACATGAACATGTTCAATTATACATGTTATCAAGACATCTATATTATATCTAAGAGACATTAGCTGAAAAAACCTCAAAGGATGATTTGTACTCCGTGACTCGAAGAGGTACTGATCAGTAGGTTGGGTGGCCTACTCCCGGGACGTGACAGGAGTTTTATTGTGATGTATTGGAAACTCCAAGTTGATTAACCACAGCAGCTAGGTTGTAACAGCTATTCTTACGACATTTGAAACCACAGGCTATTTTTACTTTCTCTACACGTACTATGTATATGGTGTATAGAGAAAGCATTGTAATGCATCCAAAACTTCTATACCGAGATTTCGATTGAATTACATGTTTTAGGTCCTCTGAAACCAAAAAAAGGATTTTTGGAAAACGGTCCCTATGTGTGTGTGTGCGCGTGTGTGTGTGCGCGCGCGTGTGTGTGTATAACATAGCTCAAAAACGAAAAGACAATTAAATACCAAACTTAGTATTTAAGTTTGGTATATTCCAACACGCATACCCCTTACATGGAACTTTTTTCGAAAATTTTGATTTTCTCAAAAATGGCTCTAACGAGATTGATTAAAATGTGGTATCTTAAAGATATTTATCTGACAAATAAAATATATATCTTGAATTTTCTATAAATAGCCTCTGAAAACTATACTTTATTCTGGATGAATTTTACGAAATTTTGCATAACTGCTAAACCGTAAGAGATGGACATAAACTTACCATACGCAGACATTAAAACACACAATTTGTTATACAATTTATTTTTCATGGAGTTGATCGTTTTTGACATAGTCCTTGTTTTTGTTTTCAGCATTAAAATACCTCTACTTTTCTCATACAAGAAGTTGTCTACTCGAATTCATAAAAACAAAGGAACTCAGTCACATAGCAATCAGCTTTTGATTATCACTTCAATCTATGGTACTCCCTTACTTATAAGGAAGCAAGTAGTTAGACTATTCCTGCTAATTTCCTTCAATTAGCATGAAGTAAATAGCTGCATTGGCTTTTTAACAATAATTTGTTGCAGAGAAGTAGAGATAGTCATGTGAATAAAACTCTTCAGATTTGTGTTGCACGCGTACGAATATTAGCCAATTTGGACCATGTTATCGCAGTTATCTAATTGATGGACAAAAAGTCGATGTTGTTACATTACTTTTCCATTTATTACTGGGTATACAAACCTATGTTATAAACGTTTTCTAGATACTTATTTTAATTCATATAAACTTTTGCAGAAATAGCTATACTACTCCTTTCGTTATAGATACAATAGGAATAGCGATATTCACATTTTTGACAACTGGACTATTGTTCATTCTGACCTGAAAATTGCAAACTGTTTCCATGAAATCGCAAGAAATAGATTACATAACATATTCCTCTACATAGACTATAATACCGTCAAATTCTTTAAGTTTAAAGACCATACCTAACAGCAAATAATAGCCCTCGAATGGCTTGATTATTATTATTTTCTAATAATCCATGATGACTTCATGTAATTGTAATTCTGAATATCAGCAGTACCGGGGTATGCAACAATTCAAACCATTAATAATGGATTTGTTGAATGGTGGTACAGGCAAAAAGGTTATTTGGAATCAATTGCGTATTTTAAAGAAATCTACATTTCTAGTTTAGTACGTTTTCCTCTATTTTTAGCAGTTTTACAAGATTATACAAAATTCTTTCCCAATATCTTTTATAAATGGTATTTTAATACATTTTGAAAAATCCAAATTTATAATAAGTTTTGCGTCCTTTGGTATTCATCCGTATTTTCATTTTTTAATTACGCTGTTCTCACACATGAGCACGCAAATGCCCTGTTCTATTCAAAGAGCTCCAAAATATAAATTTGCGTTGAAATATATGAATACTCTCGACATTGACATTTTGCATAAAATATAATATTTACCCTACACACTAAATGTGTTAGAGAAAGTAAAAGAAGATTGTCTAAATGGAACGCATTTATATATAAAGTACTGTGCTTGTCTACGAAACACTGACGTGTTTCTCAAATACAACGTATTTCATGAAAAGACAATGATGTGGCGTGAGTCACTCCGGTTAGTCGCATCTGACGACAAGGAGAGATCCCATGATACTATTCTAAGCCGAACAATTGCCGCAACTATTAATAAAGGGGAGGTCTACCCCTTTGTCACCGATGTTTAATATCCAAAGAATGATGTCGTTCATACTTGGCAGATAGGAACTCATTTTAAAATTAGACAGACATTTATTTTCAGATATCCGGCTGTAATATGTAACAAAAGCCTCATAATTATAAAATAACTTATGTAAAATAATCACTAAATATTCCAACTATTAAAACGAAAATATTTATACTAAAAAGGGTGTTTACAATCATAGAAATATCATTTAGAAGGAAAAATTATAGAACAAATGAATAATTTTAGCTACATAAGCTGCAATGTTCGTATATTAAAATCAAGATGCCATCAATAATATGTGCAAATTTAATTATATATGAAGGGTAACAAATCAAGACAAAACTACTAAGAGAGATACAAAACTAACTAAACTAACATTTAATAAAATAACCACTGTATCCAATGTTTTTGTATGGTGTTACACAATTATTTGCAAAAATGAAGA
Source organism: Hymenopus coronatus (assembly GCA_030762935.1). Lineage (NCBI taxonomy): Eukaryota > Metazoa > Arthropoda > Insecta > Mantodea > Hymenopodidae > Hymenopus > Hymenopus coronatus. Next base: position 100,259,020 of record CM060897.1, read on the forward strand.
AAGAAAAATACAAACCGCAGAGATGAGATTCCTAAGGAACATTGCGGTCTATATTTTATCTGATAAAAAGATACATAATTAAATCAGAAAGGAACTCAGCATTTTATATTCATTTAGAAGATACAGCAAACAATCCAACTGGCAGAAACATGTGGATGAAGTGAAAGATCGCCGTATGCTAAAATGGCTACTAATTTATAAACCCATAGGCAGAAGGCACCTTGGCAGACAACAAGCTTTCGACGGCTAATCCCCGAGGAGGAGGATGCTGACGGAGATGATAAACTCCGCAAAATATTAAAAAGGCACTAGGTAAATTCTGGGAATTATGGAGTGAGTAGAACACTGAGAATCAAGGCTGTCATAACGTAAAATGTTTTATAAGCTAATATGAAATAAAAGCTATATTGACATTGTAGACATTCTGGTGGCACAGTTGAATGTAGGGGGGACTTTGGTTAATAAAAGAGGTTGCATTTCGAAAATGTAGTTACTTCTATTGCTATTTTTGCATCTTCGTCTTATAGTTGTTAAAGTTAGTGCTCAAATACTCTGCGTGGCTCAGTATCCGCGTATGAAAGTGATTGCAAAGGGATTTGCACAGAAGAAGCCTAGGTATTCAGTTACTTAACTTGATCACGTACAACGGGAAATTTTTTTGTCCAAAATGTAGAGTTCTAAATACTACCTAAGCTCAGTTTTTAGGCAAACAGTGACTCGCTCCTAACAGATCTGTTATTAGCCTCAATTAAATATTTTCAGTAAATTTAAATGGCTTTCACCATTCTCGCCCAACACACATTTTCTGAGGGAAGGAAGCTAGACAGCTATGGGGCATCATAATGTTAATTAATGCGAATAACTTTACAAGCTTATCACAGCAAACGTGGTTCCTGAATAATGTGATATCTTGTATTATAACATGACCAACAGGTTAACTCCTGAAACAGTTGATATTAGTTCGTGCAATAACTTACAGTTGCAGTTAATTAAAGTAAATTGCCTTATGCTTTGGCTTTTTGGACAAATTTCCACACATTACTTCACTTATATCAACTGTATATTAATACAATTTTATTTATTCATTTGTTTTTGGCTTTGAAAGTAGCTAAAACCCATGCAATTCCAGAAATTTTAGAGAAAATACATCTAAATGCCCTTATCAAATGATGACTTCAGTGCTTATGGCCTACGATTATAAGAATCAGACATTTCTGCTTCCAAATGCTAGTTATGTATAAAATGTCATAACCTTGTCACTGATAATTGAAGCTCAACTCTGCCTGGCATTTTGACATAGACTGTCGATTATGGCTTTCGTAACGTGGATACCAATTATTTTGATACGTATAAGGAATTGGGGTACATGTTATACGAATTACCCTAGTTTTAAAACAATTGGAGTTAGCATAATAGATTAATGTATAATAATGTATGCATTATTTTCTAAGGTATAACACATTTGGCTTTTAGATATAATATTGAAATTTATTGATAGAAAAATGATAAAAAGTTATTATTAAATATTATTTGTTACTTCAAAGTACAACAACCGGGAATTACTATTTTATTCAGTTTCATAGTAATAATAATTATTTGACATAGCGCAGTTCTAAAATATAAAGTTGTCTTATCCTACTGTACATATTGACCATACTTAATTCATTAAGTGTATTTTCATATACTATCTTTTATTATTCACTTTTTCGGTTTAAAAATAATAAGAGCTAATCACATAATGTATAAAACTAGTACTACTGTGGAAGTAAAGGAAAACGTATAATGTTCTGATGAAATGTTACTCTGCAAGATAGCTAAAGATCAATCTGAGCTTGTGGGAGAACAGTCACTGGTAGGTGTTCTTGCATCAGCGGAAAATTCTGCACAAAATAGTTTTATTGTTTGTTTCACATTTTAATTGGCTGCAATTCGAATTGGATCAATTGAAATTCGCAGTTGATTATGAAGCAATGAATACGAAATACTAAAGTGGCATTTAGCAGGTTAGTCAACATGTTAATAAAATCAATATGATCTTTCATTACACCATTTATTCGAAGCGTAAGCATATTTGTGACTATTCAGTTAACCGTGACAACGTGAATAAATAAAAGTACTGATTCTGAAAAATCAAAAAATGAAATAAGTTTCATCTCCACATTATGTAAAATACCGTTTGACGAAGGTTTTGATTTCACATATTAATATTAAAACTTTATGCATTTTTATTAGTTAATGTTTACGCAAACTATACTTGCGTGATGTTAATATTCAATATCATGTTTAATTGGCATATTATATTACACGTGCTAAAAGCAATTATGTATTTACTATAACAATGATAATACCAGTATTCAAATTGCTGTGGCTTAAAACAAGAAGATGGAACCCATTATGTAATATTATTTTCTCTGAGCAATGCTTCAACCCCCCCCCCCGTACGATTACAAAGCCACCATTTACTGTTGTGCTAATGATGAACTTGAAATGATTCTAAAATATAAACATCTTGCAATAACTACATTGCTGTATTATATACCAAATTTCGCTTGAAGTTAATGCGAAGTAGCAAACCAAGCACTCTAGTAGAGGGAGCCACTTTCGCGAGGCAGTTTTTCTGATTTAGTACAGAATTTACCATATTTGAGAAATGCCTGCCGGTGGCAGATCTTGTTAAAAAGCAGACTATGAATATAATCGTCCGTATCAAAGCGATGTGAGCAGCACAGTTTGTTGTTCTATGGCAAGTAGCAGGAAGGAAAATGAAGAGAATTACAAGCCTAGTATTACTAAAAAGCTGAGCGATTTGGCCCGAAGTACGTTAAACAGATCTTTTGTATCCCGGTTTACACCAATGTGGTTTTAGCCGTTTGAGAGGCCCTGCTATAGGCTTTCTTTGTAAAAGGTTAATAACGGTAAGCTCAGTGGTTTTTGAAACAGCTACCTGATATCAGTTTTCATTAGAGAGCGTTCAAATGGTGGACATTGTTTTGTTACTTATTTTTTACGCTTAGTGATCCCATTGCCTTAACTTAATAACCTGGCGTCTCGATCTGTCCCTTCCCGAAATAGCCAAGAAAGAGGTTCTACTGAAATTGTGTTCACAGCCGTCTACATTCTTCTATTTCGTATACAAATATTTTTTATAAGTGGAATTTGACGGCAGGCATTTTACTACACTAATTTCTAGACAATAACATTCCTAAATAAATCACACACAGCACAGATTTTTAGAATAATCTCTCACTTTTCAGATGCACAATCTATCTTTAAAACAGGAACAAAAACCAGCGACTGAAACACGGGTAATAAAGTTAGCTGTAAACAGTTATTCCCCCTAATAGCGCAATCGAAACATTCATATATAGACATATACGCATTAGCGGTTTGTGGGCTCAATAAAAAAGGCACTGTATTTAGGAAGAATGTAGATCAGGCAAGGAGAAAACGGCTCTATAGGGCCACTACACTGAAAGCACCACATTCCACTGTCCAGTTCCTCCCCTTCTTACGTACTTTTTACTTGTGCTTCAGACTCAGTCTCATTCAGGAGCGGATTTGACTTTAAACTTAAGGAGGAGAGGCAGAGAGAATTACGATTTAGTTGCTGCATCTTAAAGTCAATTATATCAAATATTAATAAACTAATAATGGCATCAACCACAAAAACTGAAAATTCTATATATAAGTTATTGTTTAACGTGTTTTAAAGTTCAGAAACAATGTATTATGCTGGAAAATCCATTGCCAGAATTCGGCTACACAAATTGGGAGAACTGTAAAGGGGTCCTAGATAAACAGTTTGAGATGTGGAACCTGTTGTTCCTTTTGCCAAATGTCAAAGTTATGGTATGTCTTCTGGGTCGCACAGGTGTCCTATTTTCATTCAAAATATTTCATTTGCATGCCAATAGTTGAAGGAATAATGTAATGGTGCACAATCTATACGATATTTAAAGCTGCTGGGCTTCCAACTTTGTCAATTGGGGTAATTGAGGGTGTGCACGCTACTGAAGCGTATGCAGCTAGCCAGAGCAGTCCACTGTAATTCACTGACGGATTGGTATAGTGCCGGTGATCGAATCCCACGATACTAAGATCGTAGCGCTCTCTAAAGTTTATATTATTTAGTTTTTTAATTTTATTATTTTTCTCAAAGATGTACACAACTTGACTTGCACTAATATGCTTAGTTTAAATTTTTGAAGTCAAGACGATAAAACCTCCTGGACAAATAGCTTTCAAAAGATTGAATGAAATTTATGTAACGTTCAGCATTCAATGAAGTAATTATTGTTTTTCAAGGAGCCTGCGTATATTAATTTAATAAAACAATTAGGTTTGTGGAAAACATTTATATATGTTTCTTATATTATTTATGTTATATTTCCATAACTATATAATTTTCAGCGGTTATGTAAGAAACACCACTGCTACTGCTAGGATTCGAACAGCGGTACTTTCTTTTGGTCTATGTAGGTATTACATCGTTCTAACCGTTTGAGCTACTGTGTTCATATGACGTTGAGTTTCGTAGGTGATGTAACAGGTCGCTACATGGAGCAGATCCGCTAGTAACCTTTAGACTTCTGTACTTACGATATTGAATTACTTTTCAGTCTCTTTTTATTTGCCTTTTATGCAGAGATGTAAAGATGGAATGCATTTTCTTACCTAGTACATAGTTCTTAACTAGTTTTATGTAGCTACTTGTGATAGTATGGAGATTGTGTTTATTTCTTCATTTCAATTTAAGATCATTTGGCACAATCATGATATAGTTTCGTAAATTGTGCCTACTATTGTACTGTGTACGTACATAAAACATCAATGTGTGGAGCACTGTATTTTAAAAACTCCTTCGAGTGGCAAGGAACAGTGTACGCCCTTAAGGTATTTAATGCAATTGTTATTTAAACATTTTCCATTGCACTTATATACTAAGTGAACATTACATTTATTTTATTTGCCAGTACGAATAAACCATTTTGAGTAACAAAGCAAAATATGAGCGGTTCATTATTACATGGTACCCACAGAGACTGGAACCTTCAACTCCCTGAACACCCTAATCCAACAGTCTGGCAGTGGCTGGCGTACAGTAAGGTGTGTGTATGTATGTGTGTGTGTGTGTGTAAACAGCTCGCACTAGATTTATTTTGTATGCTGCTGCACATAGTAACGGTACCTCTTAAATTGAGTATATTCTTAATACCTGTTTCCTGAGTCTTACACCGTAATCAAGACAGTTTTCAAACGAGTAAATACTATCAAAATGCAGTTTAATACAACGACACTGAAACCAAATGCATTAGAAATCCATCAGTGGCTAGTAAGCTTCATTGTGCTGCAAATAGATCAAGTAGACACTCTTCAGCTTCGTACTGGAGAAAAAGTTATCTATGTATAAGTGATTTCCGCGGTATTGTATGACAATCTCATTGTTCGTTATAAAGATAAGCAACATTTTACATATGCCTTCGGTGAAAAAATAAACCAGAGAATTACACTAGTGATAAGCAAACAGTGAATGTTCGATTATTTAACTTGTCCTCTGAGGTGCCTTTCACAGTGTTATCATAGGAATTGAGTAAATACGTTACAGAGTATGACATACGCAGAGATCTTTTCGCATCCTACAACGTGCATGCTGTGAAGGGGGGTTGAACCGTAATGTAACAGCTAGTTTGGTAATGGATACATATTTGGTGACCATCAGTTACATTGGCCAACAGCTTGTCCACTTCGTGCAACGAGGCTTCCCATATTCCCAGAATCGACTGGCAACTTTCTGCGAGACAGTAGGTGCTATCAAATCTTCTGATGTTGGAAGCTAGGAAGCGTCGTCTATTACGACGGGAACCTCCGCCGTTGAACCGACGTCGATGTGGACAAACACCCCCATTTGTTGTTGAGTAACGGGATGAGTTAAAATGCCTTCGTAAGCGCCCCATCGGCCACTTCTCAGGACGAAGCCATGGAGTCGGCGAGTGAGATATCGCAATTGAGACAGAAGGAATGAGAACTTCCTCACCTTCGAATTTTCCTTTGAGTATCGTCGCGTAAATCACATTGTTCATCAATTTACTTACCACCAAACGCCTTCCGTTGCACAGTTTTGGTTGGTTTATATTTCGAAGCATGATTACTACGGGGCCAACCTTTAATCGTAAATTGTGCGGTGGTAAGCCAGGCACACCCAAGGAGTTTAAAATTTTAATTGGATAATTGCTCTTCACGTGCAATTTCATTCGCAATGTTTAAAATCCAGTTGCATTACGGCTTTGTCGGGAAAGATTCGACTGTCTTGGTCGCGGCATTGGTAATAATAGTATCGGCACAATAAGCTAATAAAAACTCGAAACAAACACCATAGACAACAATGCGTTTAGCTGTCTGTTGCGTTTTGTTATGGCACGTTTTATGTCATCTCCCATGAAAACGGGATAAAAAGTATCCTATGTCCGTCTCCTGGTTCCAAGCTACCTCCGCACCGATTTTCAGCCAAATCGGTTGAGCTGTTCTTGAGTTATAAATAGTGTAACTAACACGACTTTCTTTATATATATATATATATATATATATATATATATATATGTGTGTGTGAGTGTGTGTGTGTGTGTGTGTGTGTGGCCTGTCAAATGAATTTTACAAGTACTGCTGGCGTTATAGTTGAAAGGAAGTTTTCCAGGAAATGTAGAATGCAGAGAGAGCGCCGCCCATTTTTGCGGATGGTATAATCGTCCATATTCTGATGAGTGTTCAGCTGAAGATTTTAGACCAATCACGTTATTGAACTCTGATTATAAGTTGTTTGTTAAAATCATTGTTGCTCATATGCAAAAAATACTACCACACATGATTGTTGAGTTCCTGATTGCAGTATATAAAGGAGCGACTATATGTTGGCTTTATCTAAAGTCCCCTGCAACGAGTTTTTAACGGCGGCTATACCAGTTAAACGCTCCGTTTGCTAAAGTTGTCATATGTCGATGATATTGTTCATCCTGTATGTTGATCCATTTTTTTTTTTTTTTTTTTTTTTTGACAGCTGAATGTACTCTTACTGGAGTCGATGTCAATGGGCAGTGTCTTGTGGTACGAACCAATGTAGATGATGTTACTGTGATGTTTACCACTTATCAAGATGTTTTCGCCTGAGGGATTGTTTACAGAATATGAAGCTAATATTAGAATGACATTAAATTGCGAAAGTCTGAGAGATTACCAATTAGATTACAGCCTCCAGATAGCTCACCTATAGGTATTCCTGATTTACAGCGCACGAAGATTTGGGTGATCTACTTCAGTGACGAGTAGAACACGAGAAAATGCAACTAGACATCTCGTATTAATGTCTTATGTGGTTCCATGTATAATAAGAAAATACGGATGTTAAATTTGATACAGCGTATATGGTTCGGTATCTGTTTTGCGTTGGGCAGAATTTGGTTCCTCGCTCATGTTTTCCAACTGACGAAACAATATTGCCAATGAACTGAACAGATAATGGGTTATTTTATTTGGACCGGGAAGCTCTATCGCATTTCGCGTATCCTAATGCTTCTACCTAAGGGCCAAGGTGACTGGGGATTTTTAGTCTCAGTCTCAGGCATTGATACTTAAACTTCCCTGGATGTTCAAGGTGACCTGTATATATCATATTACAACGAAAGTACGCATCATTTTGGAGTCAGGGCGAACGTGACAAGGTTCCCCAGATGTCCGATAAAATGCACCGTGCTTTCAGTGTGTTACCATCGGATAAAATTCACAGTAGTGAATTTCACTATGTGAAGAATATTTATGCTTTTTTCGGCAATCTGCTACTGTTAGCCCTCGTGTCTAATTGAAAAGCCCACAACTGCCTTGGAAACACATTTGGAGCTGTTTTGGTCTTCTGTAGATTAATGTGGAATGGACAGCAGTAACCTATGGGGTTGGTTAATGAAATTCTTCTTACAGCAGGCAAATAATATCGTCACCGGATGGCCATCTCCGAAAACTGCTCAAATAGCCGTGCAGCAGATATACTTCCACATCGGTTGCTTGAATGTTCCGGAAAAGCAGCGATATGGACTTGGATTTTGGGAAAATATCACACTTGGTTACCTATCGGAGCACTTTACCAACAGATGTTTTACATCTGTATATACCGAGGCTTGGCCCCCCATTGCTCAATTACCTTGTATGTTTGTTAATGGATACATTTAGGCGGTTGGACAATCTCGCTGAGTGTATGCTGACCAAACTAAGGAAATTTTATACACTGAGAGATGGAAACTGATCCAGCAACACCAGACAACAGCATTCCAACCCTGGATTCTACAAATGTAAAGTACCCTACCAATTTTCCGGCATCCTTTGTCTTCTTACATGACTTTTAAGGTTGCCTACATATTAAATTAAAAACATATAACCTGTGTTAGTTCAAAAAGAAAAAAATAATAAATAAAAATAAAATAAAGAAGAAATAAAAAAAGAATCCTACATAATATACTAAAAAAAATCCGATGCTCATATACTAACCAAAGCGCTGAACAATAGTCGTTATATTTTCGCTTACCGAAATTCGAATGTTAGGTCATGGTCTATAGCTATTTCTATACTGCGTTCGCAAGATAAAAGAAATTATATTAACTCGAAGTTTACAAATTGCTTAATCTCTGTAGATAACTGTAATAACTATTGAATGAAACATATGCTTAATAAGTATAACATATTTTAAATACTAGTATTAAGAAGTTATTGCTGACGCGTAGACAGGGATGAATCAACCATTACATCTGACTTGCAGCCAAATAATGGTATTATTCCTCGCCACTCAATAGCAGTATGTGAAGGGAGTAACCCATGTTGCTTGTCCCCATGTCTGATGTAGACAATTAGTAAATACGGATATCGCAAGTGGCGTAATAAGTTATAATTCATGTCAAGTTAGAATGAGCAAACTTAGTTCCCTAATCTCATAAAAGCGTGTAAATACAGCAAACCTTGTAGTTGTCTAGATCGCTAATCCTGCGGGAGGCCGCGAAGTCAATCCTCTCCTTATTTAACCTGGTTATGTAGTCACAGAGAATAGCGTAATGAGATTAAAAGCGAAGATGTGCTGAATGAATTTAAAATACGAGACAGTAATTGTCAGCTTTGATGATCAGTGTGGCTTAAACCGTTTATCTACTAGTTATAGGGAGTTTCATTCTGTAACTTAAATTACTATTTAATTGAAAACAGGTTTACTTCTCTACTTTGGTGGATGAACATAAGAAGGGATTGCGGAATAGTTTATGGAGATGTCGGTTAAGTGAAAAAGTCTGATGTTCTCCCCTCACATGCCTTTCTATATATTTCTGTAACAGACTATTGTTAAAAAGTTTATTCTTCCTTCCACTTCACGCTAGTTGAGATAAACATTAACAGAAACTGTCTTCATTAAGGGTATACACGAGGCTAAATCGAGAGAAAATCTTTTAAAATCTGGTTGCATGTTGCCTGTAGTTTACAAATTTCCGTATGGGAAAAGTTTAAACATTTTAAAATTGAAACCAATAACAAGGAATTGGTCTCAAAATGGTCAAATGTATATGACAAATTGTGTATTTTAACCGGATATACGTTTTTTTGTAGTGCGTTCTTGTCTATCTCTCACAGTTTATCAGTTATGCAAAATTCAGCAAAAATCATTCAGAATAAGGAGATCTTCAGAGGCTGTTTACAGAAAATTCAAAATATACGTTTTACTTTTCATGTAAATATCTATGATATACAACATTTTAACCAAAATCCTTATCGCAATTTTGAACAAAATCAAAGTACTCGAAATTTTTCCAAGTAAGCTGCTGTTTGGGGTGGAGGATTTTTCTCAAAATCTTTCTGTCGCATCCTAGGAAGATGTTACTTAAATACCAAGTTTTACGAAATTTTATTTTTGAATTATCGCGTTCAAAGCACACACACATACTCACACTCGGGCTTTTTTCTAAAATGCTTTTTGGGAAAAAAGGGACTCTAGAACATTTATTTCCAGTATCGAATTTTGAGTGGAGTGTGCAATGCCTTCTCTGCCTATGTACCATATAATATGTAGAGAAAGTAAAAAGAAATATAGGCCTAACCTACCAAAATAATTAATTTAAATACAATCCAACAACCTTATTTTCGATATGTACATTCAAAAATAATATCCTGATTCATCATTTAAGTAATTTACACATTTTTATCTTATCTACTACTCACCTATAGATAGTAGAGAATATATTGCTTTCTACCTAAACTCCGATGTCAAGTTTCTCAAGAAATACACTTTTTTATAAGCACCCTGAAAAAAATACTTTTTTAAACATGTATGAGTTTGTATAGGTGCGAGTGTGAAGTTGATAAATACTATAAATACTGATCCTACGACAGGAACATTTTCAGAGAATTCTCTGAACCCAAAATAGCCTATATGTAAAAGTACTTTTGATAATTTTTATTTTTCTAAACAGGCTTTAACAATATTGATTACACTATCATGCATTAATTTTTTACTTGACCCAATTCTATTCAAGAGTATGAAACTTCACTTACATTTTAAAGATTAAAGTCATGATTTTGTCATCAGTTCGTGGTTTCCTCTGTTTGACTGAGCTGCTCCATAACGGTAGGATTCAAGGACTTGAAAATCATCCGGTTGTCTATTTTCGTATCAAAATTCCTTAATTCTTGGTTTAAATTGTGTATAAAGCTTTTTTCCCATGTTGTCAATTCTGCTGCCGTACTAGCTGATTTTAATAAAATACCAACCCAGCTAATTTCGTAACTTGATTGCCAAAGGCGTGTGAATATCCCTGATATATCAGCTGTTTATTTTTTTAGAGTCTTTGCGAGCTACTTAAGGGAACAAGGTAGTCTGAACATATGGAAATTACATCTTATTTGACTTGAATTACCACTGCTCTTTAAGTTCTCAAATTTTTTTCCTGAAATTTTTACGAATTAATCTATTTCATAACTTATGCGATTGTGTTTGTAAAAAGTATTTCAGTCAGCAGAAAAACAATAACATTTGCTCTTCAAAACATGTATCGGTTTCTCTGATATTACTTGCAATATAGAATCATACATTTGCATGCTTATTTTTAGTATAATAAGCTATCTTCTGAGCCTCAATTATCTAGTTTTATGTATATATCATTACATTAGAAACTGAAAAAAGAAAAACAATAATTTGCAAGGTCCAAAAAGTAAAAATGTGGAATTTTGTTTTTTTAATATCACAAACATAATGTAAGATTATGATTGTGGTTCAAAGTTCAAGTGTATGTTGTATACACGTACTGAAAATTTCAGCTCTCTATCACTTATACTTTCTGAGAAAAATGATGTTTTGAGAAAACTGAATTTAAAGATTGAAATATTCAACAAATGGTCATTGCACTACAGCTCTAAATGAATTCAGGCTAGCACTTAAATGCTGTTTAAATGCCTAAAAATCCTCTTAACCCTCCAAAAGTATATATACTCTGAAACTGAAAATAATACAGATTTTATTAGTGCCTAAAACAAAAAACTTGGTTTTTGAAAATTTCAAAGTACCTTGTCCCCTTCATGCGATTATTGATATTTATTTTGGTCTGACATATGCATATATTCTTTTCCACATTGTGAGCATTCAATGTTCTATATCCTGGAATTCTTGAAAATATTTCGTAATCTGCGGTTTATTTAATTTTAACTGATTCTTGATATTATATTTTAGACCCTCAAGTTGCCTCAGTAGTGTTGTGGTCAAGTGTCTGTCTCTCATTCTACAGAACTTAAGTTCGAATCTTGCTTAGAGCAAATTAGCCGGATAGAGATTTTTCCGAGTAACTCTTAGATCTATGAACTACAGGCTCATAATAGCATCATTTCACCTATTGCAATCATCGTCACCTACCACATTAAAGGGTGTTAAAAAAGGAGCTGGTGCAATAATTTTTCCGTAGGCCAAGGATAAAAGGCAATCTTTTGCCGAAAGCAAAGATAGATTTTTCAATTCATTTTCTTTACTTTTTTAAGTTTTTAATGTCATAAAACTTTATCAAAGCTATTTTCACTTGCTAGCTTTTGTTGTTTTTACTCCTCCACTTGTAAGGCGATGTATGTCAACCTAAATCGCAGGTTTTAATCGTTGTATTGTTTTGAAAAAAATATAAACTCTTTAAAACCTTTGATTTATACTTGCTGCAGGTTTTAAGAAGAGGTATTTAAATACATGCATAAACTTTCAAGCTCGTTGTCAATAGTTTTATAATCTGTATGGTTTTGTTAGTGTCCATAGGTGAATAAAACTATGAGAAGTAGTTATTTGAGTATTTATGTAACAGTAAATATTAAAAATATATTGCCTTAACACAACATTTCAAGAAAAACTATATATTTTGCTTTAATTGCAGAGACACTTTTTGACTTAAATAATTTGAATGTATATAAGAGCATGTTTACCACATACTTTACATTAAACATGAAAGTGTTTCACAAGGAGCATTTTATATCCCCATATTAAATTATTATTTACATATTTAATTAAATAGGAATTCATTTAAATAAATGTCGGAAGTTTAGCAGAGAGATTACTATAACTTAGAAAAACCAAATATGCAAAGCTGAAAATAAAAAAAAGAACGATACGTTCTATTCAGATGGTTTTCTCTAGGTGTTCCACAAACAAACATTCCTTATAAAATATTATTTTATATACTCGTATTGCTTATGACATAAACGTTAGTAGAAGTTGTCTTATTAGATTAGAGCCATTTATGAAAAAATAAAAATTTCTGGTCAAAATTTTGTAATTAACCTCCTTCTCCTTTTTGAGCTATGCTGCCCAGACGTACACGCACACACATATGCATGCAGAGACAAACACTCACCACTCACGGATATTTTTCTAAAAATTATCTCTTTGGGGGGGGGTACAGGGTTTCTCGGAATCAGAACATATATTTCCAGTGAACTCTCGGTATCGGATGTTTGGGTGGAATACAATACCTTCATTTACCTAAATTCAGTTCCATGTATTAGTCCCAAATGCATTAGATTCCTGTTTTTTCCTTGAATTAATATTTTGGTAAAAATAACTAAACAATAAGAACATAATCCTATTTAATTGACCACTCTTGTCTAACTACAATTAGTTTAAAAAACAGAAGAAAATAAAATAAATATAAAATCAGCAAACCAATACGAGTTCAGATTTTGCAGGTTCAATCAAATTACGAAGAGCGTGCGTTGTGTCCCAATCATGTCTGTATTAAAATGTGCGATATATTATTTATTAAATACAGCCAGGAGTTTTTGAATAAGTATAATAAATATCTTCTTTCTGCTCGAGATTTTGATTATATCTTGCTTTGAAACCAATGCTATTATTGTCACCTTTTAATAACAGTATTCCAATATCTCGTCTGCAAATATATTTATGAGCTCGATCGGGTAATATCCAATACATCTGCTAGTCTATTAGCTTACATGTTTGGTGCTGCTTATGCTATTTGCTGTAGTAAATCTTATAGTTCTCATTCGCGCTGCTTCGATCCTGCTCTTGTTGGGTTTTCTTGACATTAAACATTCATAACTACATACAAAATCTGGCGAAGATATGGGAAAAGAATTAGATCTATCACGGTGTCGCTTTACAATTTACGTGATCCCTAGGAGGGAGGGATGAGGGGAGAGGGATGATGATTAGGACAGGATGATGACGAGCGAAAGCCAGACGTCGGACGGCGTGGCCTCTGACCGAAAGTACCCAAAGGCGGGTAGTCCAGCACAGATATCAGGAAGACATTTTTATAGAGCGCAAGCCACTGTCCAGCAACAGTCCGTCGAACACCATCGCCTATCGTTCAACCTGAAACAGATGACAAGGAATGTAAAGGTATTGGACATTTTCTGATTGCAGAAAATAAACCATACCAGTATTCGTCTATCGACCCTGGAAAACCACGAATAATCATGGGATCGAGGATTTATGGTATTACCTCCCAAATGCAAAACAGAGTGCCACCTATCTCGTTGGGTGTACGTAGTATAGTTTTAGTTCTTACTAAATATTAATTTTTATAAATCTCTTTTAACCATTTATTGTGCTGTTTTTAGTATATTTTTATCAGCTTCTTCATTATTGTTGTATTTACGGCTATATCAGTATTCAGCCAGCCGAGTCTAGTATTTAAGCATGAGTGATTGACAGTTAACGTCTCTTTGCATATTTATCAATGTTTTGCTATTTATTTGCACGGTTCACCTGGTCCAGATATACATTTCCATTTATAACAAAACGTGTGTGGTCTTGTGATTTGTAAACGGAATATAAATTATAAAATTAAGCTTTCTGATGCATAACGCTTGCAATAGATACGAACATACCTAATTAACAATACATAGTGAAAAGCATATTACTATAATATATGTGAATTTTACTTTTTTCTAATACAAATCTATAGAGGAACTATAGTGTTCCACTAAACATTCTACATAGAACCAGAAATATATACCTATAAATTCCCAAAATCCAAGAAAAACTTGTATATGTGATTAAAACTCTACCAGATCAGCATATAAAGCCTTTTATTAAAATACCACGCGTTTATTATATGCCTAATTAATAAAATGTATAATTTGAATCTTACGGGTCCAGCTTGTGAACTGCTCTTTATTTAGAATATGGTTGTTTAAGCTTATATAACTAGTAAACCATACGAGGTACACAAACGCTTACTATAAAAAGAAGTGGTTATTTACATCTCACAAACTCTAATAACATAATAATAAATTATTATAATTATATCTTGTTGTATATATCGTAAATTTTTGTTTGAATTTTCCAATTTTTTAACTTCTACTTATATTTTACCTACACGAGAAGTATAATGAAACTATTTTTGCAAATATTTATCTGGATTAACATGACTGAGATGGAAAATAGTTTTTAAACAATATTTTTTAGAATATATAAACAAATATTATTCCTACATTCTTATGAATTTCTTCTCTTATTAGTGGCTTTACAAATATTTTTATGAAAGAATTTTTATCCACATCATTTTAATCGCGACAAATCTTAGAATAAGTTGGAATGTTTTGTAATAGATACAAAAATAAAAGCGATGAACAATTGTTTAAAAACTGCACGCTACATGCTTGGCTAAACATTCTATACTCTTTCCATGCAATCACAAGAAAATTGAGAGGAAGTTAGAGAGTGGCGTATTCAACAATACGAAAAGCTAATAGTGAATATTATTCTGATATATAATATATCGAAAGAAACTGTAAATTATTTTTGTGTAGCATTTTTCGTCTTTCGCTTAACGCTTACTATTAAACCAAATTATATAAAATTTCTTCCAAATAAAAAATACTTTGTCTATTCCTAGAACATTTAAACTATACATTTTATTCCTCATGAAAGTATAGTTACTGAATGGTATTTTAATCAAAATATTTATGAGTTATTTTGAATAAAGTCAAACGTTTTGAGCAATGTTATATTTAAAGGTTAGTTGGAAGGGAGACATATTTTTTCAAATCGTCCTGTCCTATTTTTTGAAGATACTAAACTTAAAGAGCAATTTGGTTTTCATCCGACTTTTCGTTTTCACCTTACGCTTATACCACACACACACACATACACACACACACACACATACACACAGAGATCACTTTTATAAACATTCCTGTTTTGGATTCAGGAAATAAGGTAAACCACCAAATTAAGTGACACTCATATCCTTCAAGAGCTAGTCACTGTGTGATGGCTTTGGTATTCCGTTGCCTTATTAAGGTCAGGAGTAAATTTAAAACAGTGAATTTCCATAAGTATAAAGACTGTAACTTTTAAACCAATAACAAGGAATATCTCGCAAATAATTAACTCTAAAATAAAAAAAAATTACAAATTGCGTGATTCACGGCGATGCAGGTTATTTTTTTGTAATATGATTTTGTAATAAGATTTTTGTACTGTTTACAGTTTTGCAAAAGCCATCTAGAATGGATAGGACATCAGAGATTACTCCAGAAAATTAAAGATATTCATTTCATTTAGGATAAAAATGTGTTAAATATAACGCGCAGATGGTGTACGTCGCCTTCCGAACACATGGCAAAAGGTCGTAAATAACGGGGGTGATTATACTGAAGGCGTGCAACTCTAAGTACCTCTGTCAGTAGAGTCATTTCAGAGAAAAAAATAGTTCTCATTACTTTTTATCAGCCCATTTAAAACAGAAACTGTGTATGTTACATGAAATGTGTGTTCGAGACGGCTAGTGCAAGACAAGTGCCAAACATAGAGACGGGAGATCATCACATGCAACTCGTATAGACGAACTAAAGTGGGACTGCGGGCGCCAGAAGCTATCTCAGGGTTATCACGGAGCACAATAAAATGAGTAATCGAAAGCCGGGAAGATCCCTTGCGAAACGGAACGACGACTTTTGTTGAGAAAACATTTTGATATGTGTTGCCCCTTGGAGCTGTCTGTCTGAAAGTTCAGAGGTCATCAGATCGATGAAGACCTTCGTGTGTTCGGGAATAAATGAAATGCATTGAATTATTGCGGCGGTTCTCAAATATTAAGCTCTGGCTGCTCTCCTCACATTTTCAGAGCACCTCAACTGTTTTATGAAAATCGGAATATTAGCCTTACTCTTATAATATTGTTATGGATGTTATATGGAGCCTAATTTTACTTTCTCTTTAAACTAATAAAGGCGATTTTAGTTAGCTTTTAGTCGATCATTACTATTAAAATTAATAATTTTCTGTTTTGATAATTTTAATTGTCCATAATAGTTGACTCTACTATGAATCCGGGGACTTGAAGTACTTGGAACAACCATTGAGGTTGTCATCTCATAATATGAGATCACCTTGTGGTTTATCGGGAAACATGCGAGTCAGTTGAGAAATTCAATGCTATGCCAGCATATTGCCATGGTAGCTTGGTGATAAAGCAACCGGCTAGAGACCGGGAGATCTGTGGTTCAAATTCCGGCTGTGGCATTGACTTTTAAAGTGCGACTCTACTTATCAATTTTATGTCTTTTCTATTTTGACCTACACTGCTTTATACGGCGAAAATAAGTTTTCTTGAATTGTTGCTATAATCGACAATTTTACTGTTTTTTCTTGTTTTATTGACATATAATTATCACTTTATATCTTATAAGCCTAATTTTATAGTAACCAAAATTAAAGTACTGAGTGTATTTGATAACAACTCAGTAGATAAATAAAAGCGTGTCTAAATAAAGGTTACGCGATTTCATATTATTATATTATTACGTTGTATTTGTTATTTTAGGTTTTGCAGATTTGCAAATTTTCTGGTATGAACGACTTTCCTTTATTACATAGCAACTTCTTGTATGAACCGGTTTTCTGCATAGAACATGAACATTGCTCATTGAAACATATGACATAATGCTGCTGAAGATTTTAGTGTTAATTCTTCTGTATATTTTTCTTCCTGTGGTACAGAACAAATCACCTTCTTCAAAACTAGGAATGAGTATAATCGTTTTCTGGCGCTTTGAAGAACATGAAATTTCTACTGGTCCAGATAGTTCTATTCTGAAAACATTGGCAATGATATTCATAGATTCTTTGAATGGGGGATACATGCTTTACAATCGGATAATTGCTTCTGGTTTATACTTATAATGTGACTTACTTTATGATAAGAAAGCAAAAATAGATGATGAATAATATTTATAACCTAAAGAACAAACAAAAAGAACAGCAATGTAGGAAATTTTAGGACTAAATTATATATATTTTAGGTCCTTTGAAATATATACGAAGGTAATTTCAAAAGTCATGGCAACTATTTTTTATCAGTCAACAAAGCTGCAGGAAACAAAACTCAGAATATGCAATTGACAGTTGCCACGCAGAAATGTAATTTTCATGTACGCTCACTGTTCAACTTTAGTAGCATTCACCTTGGAACACAGCCTCTTGGACACTAACGTTTGTATGTGTCTACGAGCACCTACCAATGCACTCAGACGTCATCTGGCGGTGACATTCCGTCCTGTGTACAATATGTTTTCGAATGTATATATTGCAATAGCCGCATATTCAGTTATTCTGAATATATAAAATAGCTGCTATGACTTCTGAAATTACCCTCGTATATATTTCAAAGGACCTAAAAATAACTAAATGAATTGAGTCCTAAAATTTCCTACATTGCTGTTTTTGTTTTGTTTGTTCTTTAGGTCATAAACAAGTATTTATTATTTATTTTTGCTTCCTTATCATAAAGTAAATCACATTATAAATATAAACCAGAAGCTAATATCCGGTTGTAAAGCATGTATCCTCTATTCAAAGAATCTATGAATATCATTATCAATGTTTTCATGTAACGAGGTAGCTTGTGAATCTCAAAGTTGTGTGCTTTTGCAGATTTTTCTAAACACTCCAATATGCTGCGCAGTGATCAGCTAACATTAATGGATTTGTTGTCTTATAACCCTCCTAAAGAACGCACCTTTAGTTATTTGTTTATTTTCCAACATATTTGATCATTATAAACAATTGAATGAAAGGAAATGACTGGCAAAATAAGCCGGGATACATAAACCACTAATACTATCTTTGAGGCAATTTAATGTTAGTGATCTTGAGGATGAAGACAAGGATCTGATAAAGACAAAAGAGCTAAGAATTCTATCAGAATACTTCCAAAAAATCTTAGATAAAGCTAAAATGAAATACTGTTTGGAGTAAAAAAGAAGTGTATTTTACTACCGATAACTCGTAATACAAAATTAAACATTTGTACATTTAACAGCAACATCTTGCTGCTTACAGTAAGTTGTTGAAAATTTACCATTTAGATAGTTTCAAAACGTTTAGGATAGCATGTGCAACATGCATGTTTCACATTCAAGAAGAAGAGCCTTCATGAAATATAAATATGCCTTTGAGTAACTGCCCTTTCCCCTTTCCCCTTTACCTGAAAGGTATATTTGCCGATAACTAACAAGGGGGAACTCATTTGTTGTCATAACACGTACATGTTAAGGAGATCCTCTGAGGTTTGAGTATACAGATATCACACGCTAATCTCAAAATGATGTAATTTTTAAGTTACGTAAAAATATTCTTAGGAGTTTCGAAGGTGTAGCATCAATTTCGGACTTCGTTCGGTGTCGTTTCGAAACAGCGTGTATGTCCCTTTTCAGTAATGGCCTCTGTTAAGTGAACGGAAGTTTGCATTGCAATTATTCTAGAAAGACGAAGGTAACTTGATGTCTTAATACCTATGTGCACTAGTTTGTACAGCAACCTGTGACATTAAAATGGAGGTGCCTCAACTAGAAAGCAAAAGGACCTAGGATATGGGTTGGCAACACCTATACATGACCCCCCCCCTCCCCATTGAGTATTTGTTCACAAAAGTAAAATTCGAGTATATTGCGTTTAATTAATACATTTTGAATTTATACACATGGGTAGCACACCCATTGGTGCTCAGTCCCCAATTTTGTTATTACAAAGGTTCATACTCATGATTATTGCCGAGAGAAATGTTAGGTAAATTATCTTGACTTAAGTGCATAGAATGTTTGCCCCATTTAGTTATACCTCAAACTTTTCTTCGAATTGAAGCACTGTAAAATAATTTTCAAAGAAAGTTTTTCATAAAATATATATAATGACATCTTTGAACAGTTAATTTATGTAAGTTGCGAACTTAACGTTTGAACAAAGTTTAACGACAACAACCAAAGCAAAACAATTATTAATAGTTGCCTTACAGCTATGGGAACGCACACGCAATCTGATGTGTCACACTCACATGACTTTCTCTACCGACTCTGCAGCAAATCATTCTTATAAAAGTTTATTCTTTTATACACGTCATCTTTATTGAAATAAGCTATAGCAGAAATCGTCTAACTAGTTCAAATGTGTCGAAGAAAATTAAGGTAAATAACTAAGTTAAATCTTTTAAAAACTGTCCACTATGTGATGACACTAAGATTTGATCCCCTTTGCAGGTCAACAGTAAAACAAAGGATAGACAAATAGAAACTTCCCATTGAGGCAAGTTTAGTTATTAGAAAATGTACACTAGAACCAGAAATGTCTTCGAAATGGTTAATTCTACAACAATTGTACCTCATATAAATTGTTTGCTTTAAGAGAATGTACATTTTTATGTAGTAATATTTACTAACTAATAAAGTCCAGAATGAGGAGCACCTCAGAGGCTGTTCCCAGATAGGTCAAGATACACATTTTATTTCCATGAAAAATATCCTAAGAATATGAAATTTTAATAAAATAAATATAATAAAAATATAAGTTCCATTCAAGGGTAGTTTAGTGAAGAGGAATTTTCTTAGGAATCCTCGCGATGCATTCTTGAGTGATTTTGAACTTCAATATCAAGTTTGATATTTTACAGAGTTTTCGTTTTTGAGTTATGCTGTTCATTCACATACACAAAGACATACAGACAGGCACAAACACACACGGACTTTGTGTAAACTTTTATCTAGGAGACCTCAAAACATATTTCCGATGAGGTCTTTATATAGAATTTTTGGATGGAATGCAATACCTTCTTTGCCCACAGTGTACATTGTATGTGGTAGAGAAAATAAAAGTTAAACGACTAGCAGGAGTAAAATCAACTTATGTCCCGTCTTCGGCTTCGCGAAAAATAGCTGCATTTTAATGAAGAAATATTTGCCTAGCAAAATATTCAAGCCTTTTACGAATTTAAATATCGGTTTTACTAAACTATACGAGAAGTTCACCAAAGTGAGAGAATGTCCTCTCACATTGCAGAATAATACTCAATTGAACCAAGGTGAATATCGATCAGGGCCAGACATCGAACACAACCGGTACAGGCCATATGGTAACCAATGTGTCTAAATGCATTCGGTAAACAACATTCCTCAACGGCAGTTACGGAAATTAGTTACAATTTGTTGGTGAAGTGACTTAAAATATGAAATAACTATGTGATCAGCAAACGTTTTTTTCCCAAAATGTCTCTCTTTGGATTTCGAGGTCCACCAGCTGACGAAAGTCCTCCTCAGCTCGTCTGTCAGCGGTTTCTTCTGCCTGCCGATGTGGCGCTGGCAAACCGTGGGTCCCAAACAACCAGTATGTGTGCCCATCTATTGTGGTGCTGTCTCGTATGTCCTGCCCGTCTGCATTTTAGGCAAACATGTTGTGTCCTCTTCGTTATTTCTGGGATCTGCATTATATTCCACGGTGTTAATCGCAGGATTTTTCAAGCCTTGTTTCCTTAGCAAAGGTCTATCTCTTGCTTCTGTTTTTTTTTTCTTTCTTTCTTTCTTAGCTCCATTGAACAGAGCTGCTAACATTTATTTGCTTATTTTCTCTTTAAAATTTATGTTGCAGAATTTGCCCAGTTGTGTATGTTACAAGGAGTTGAATTTAGCAATTTCTCGTCCTCTTGTCCATTTCTTAACGGAAATAGTTTGAGATAAGTCTGCAGTTTATCATACCTATTCCGGAGGTTTGTTGTTTTCTATTGGGCTCTCTACATCTTTACTTGTCATCAACTTCGTCTTCATTTGATTCATGTTTAGGCCTTCCGTTGAACTCCGATTACTTAGCTAAGTAACAAACATGGCGAAGTGAAAATGAACAAATCTAGAATAGCTTTGTCCTGTCTATGCCTATATCACATTATTCTGTGATATTCCTAAATATATTATCCTCTAGAAGGTTGATATAGCTTTTGGAGGTTATGGGATCTCATTTTCTTACTCCTCTTTGTGTTTCTTCCTATTTATCTTAAAGCATTCTCGTTGTAGCGTATAATTTCGCCAAGATACTGACATATCTTTTGTTCCCTGGTTTTTAATGCCGCTATTATTCGGAAATGTTTAACGTGTTAAATGTTATGTATGTATATAAATGCTGCATACAGGCCGTGATAGTACTTTTGTAATTTGGTGTTATTACTTTGAAGGTGGTCGGTGATGTCGAAATATCTATGGAGCATCAATATTGCGTTGTAATCAACCAATCTGGACAATACCTAATATGTAAAGTATATTGTTTAAAGTTGAAGTTGCACCATACTTAACAAGTAGTTATTATAATATATACTTTTGAAAAAAAAAACATAAGGTACATTTTATTAATCTTCAAGAATATTAACTACAAATGATCCTCTACAAATTGATTCAACAGTTGTTTTAAATTACTTGCTATAAATGCCTACAATTCGAATATCAGGAATTAGTTTACTCAACAAGGATATAATCTAATGCATTTAAGTTAATTTTAAAATCCCTATAATATTAACTAAATCACTATGAGTATGACTAACAAAATCAATTTTGTAGAGTTTCACAAAAGCGGAAACTAATTTATAAAGCATTGGATGATAATATATTTCATTTGTGATTAACATATACCTGGTGGTTCTCATCCGGGCAGGCAGCCGAAGTCGGCGAGCGGGGAGAGAGGCAGAATGAATATCCATTTTTCCCTGCCACGCCGCACAGAGCACAATCGCCGACACTTCCAACCTTGAAAGAAGCCAACGTGATGGAGCATGAACGAAATTACACTGAAAACGGACAGGGAATTTGAAGGTGGAAGAAACCTACCCAACATTCCCCTGGTGACACGGGAAAATTCCGTAAAAGCACATATGACAAGTAAGCTGGCCTCAAGAATTGAAACCTCGAGCAGAAGACAAAAGAAACCAGACCGATATTTCCTCACTATAATTATAATATAATGGGGGTAAAATTTGTTACTAATTAATTAGTAACATATAAGTTATATAAATTAAACTTATCGGGTAACCATAAAAATAATTGGTAATGCTTAGAAAAAAAAACATTCTGCTGTGTTTCATTCTCTTGACTTTCTCAATTCTCTGTCGTTTATTAGTGGGCATAAGCGAGAAAGTTCATTTTTCCATCTAGTTCATTTCATTTGAGATAAACTTTGCAGAATTAGTTATAATTTTTCTGTAGCTAAATTATCAAATATTTTAGAACTGGAAGCTATTTAGAGTGAATTAAAATATGGAATATATAGATTTTAAATGGATAATAAAGTTATGTGTTGATTTATTTTTATTCTCATGGGTGGTAGCAGCCATCAGGCAGCATAAGGGACATCGCCCCAGTGGGCACCAAGCGAGGAGAGCTGGGTGCACTTCAGAATTTTAAACGGAATATCGTATAGGTTGGAGTTATTCTGTGAACTCTCAGTAAATTAATACCGTTTTGTATAAAGCATTTGTTAAAAGATGTAAACTTGAGAATTTATCGGATGTTGAAATTTTATATATTATATTTTTTGTTCGTAATATATTTTGCTCTTTATTTTTAGTCTTATTCTTCAAACCTTCGTGTCGTATTTCCTCACAATTTTTGACACCGTTAACTGAGTAACGTTTTTGTTTCGATTCAACACATCATTATTGATGTTTGTAATCTTTCGTTTTCAGTGAGATTCACCAAATGTAACATCTCAATGAAGAAGTAAGTTAAATACCATTTCAGTATGCCATTAATTTTCGAGTTTTCAATTTAAAAAGTATATAATGTAAACAAAAGTTTCTTAATTTATTGAAGATTGAATTTCCCTTATGCTGTCTGGAGGGCTCCTACTTTCCATGAGAATAAAAAAAAGTCAGCACTTAACATTATTTATTTAAATGTTATGGGAAATATTCCATATGTTTTTGAACATACTGTATACTGGCCTTAAAAATCCATACTTCCATGCAATTACGAAAAACAAGTCAGTGTCCTGACTATATAGGATTGAGAAAGGATTAAGGATCGAAGCTTAGTAACAAATATCTCGGAAACTACTTACGGAACAAAACATTATTTGGTATAAATTGTGTGTGTTTACAGAAACATAATTTTTATGTAGTTTCATGTCTTTCACTTAACAGTTACCAGTCATAGAAGGTTATATAAAAATCCTTCTAAACGAAGATAACTTCACATGTCACTCCAAAAAGTTCAACATATTCTTTTTATAAATCCTGTAGATATATTTAATAATCTGAATAGTATTTGAGAAAATCGAATGTTTTGAAAAATATTCCATTTAGAAAACTGTTTGTTAATGACGCCGTCAATTGCCAGAATCATTAGCACCGCCGAGTTACCGAAATCTTGTGCCATAGTTTAACTTCAATGAATATGCTAATATGGGGCTATCACTTTTAAGTATATTTTAAAAACCATCAGTCTAGGCCGAGCTTGAACCTACGATGTTTTGGAATAGCTAAAATGAAAGTATTTTTAATTATTTTAAAATTGTAAAAGTATAACTCGAGTATGATGTTTGTAAAATGGGTTTTAATTTATGGAATAATTTAGAAAGGGTATTTTGGGATTTAGGATTTTCCTGAAATCATATCTTTGAAAGATTCTGAAGTTTGTACTTAATCTACTTTTCGTTTATAATGTATGGTGCTCACCGACACAGACGCGCTCGGGACACAGCCACATACACATACACCGATTTTTGTTTCTAAAAATGCATTTTTCTGGATTCAGGGAATCTCAAAGCGTGTATTTTCGGTGAAACCTTGCTATTGAATTGTTTGGTGAAATGCAAATTTTCTATACTTTCTATAGAAAAGCAGTAGGGAAAATAAAACTATTGTGAATATTATATAGCAATTTTAAGTAAAGTGTTCATAAATAATAATTAATCTTTTAGTTAAAACCCTTTACTGATTACAGCAGATTTTTCGCGTTTCTGCGGCTGCTAAACTGCATGTGAGAATAGGTTTTATATTAATAAACATGACATTATTTTGTTCTGTAACGTGAATTTATGTGGTTCTGATATTACATTCCCTGAATCATTAATTGAATCTTGTTGAATTCACAGCCCATTTAAAATCCCTTCATCTATTTTTATTCTCTCATTACACAATGTAGATGTGCTTTAAACGAAGAGAGCAAGATTCCAACTTGATTAGCAGAACAAATGGTCCATTTTATGAGTTTGTTAATTGCTTTCATTACTTCACCATTGGACCTTACTGGTGCAAGTGTCGGCATTCTTCTCCTCCACTTGAACATCATTCCCTTGTGGACCCAAACTCCCCTGCAAATTGTTTTCACATCCCTTGTATTTATTTCTTGACTTTGAAACTCATAAAACTTAGGTACTTCATTATAATTCCCATAAACCATCGAAGCATTGGTTAGTATGTATAAGATGCAGCACCAGTGGTCATAGTATAAATAATATTGAAGTTTTTAAACGGATTAATGACAGGAGCTTGTGATAATATGCCACTTTTCTTATTGATATTTATAAAAAATTAAAGCTCCAGAAAATAATTTATTAGTTCAAAAATACTGACCGAACGAGATGATTCTGTGTTAACGTGTGAGACAGTGCATTTTGCTTTGCAAATCTAATAATGATCGCTGTAATACAATAGCAATAATCATGTTATTGATAAACAGAACATAAAAGTGGTTCGTAAAGACAAGTGTTTGGAAGAAAAGGAAAGTGACCACAATAAGACAGTGGAGCCTAGGAGCAAACAATGGCGAGGTAGAAAGGGTTAGTCAGTTACCCCGCCAGATGGAAAAGGTTAACAGTTACTTAGTGAAAATTTCACAAATAGAGATAAACTTTCAATGTACCTATGAACGTAAGGGGGTTGTTTCTTAAAGAAATGAAGTGATCAACGCTAAATGAAATATCTTGTGGTGAATCGAGAGTCGAAGAAGAAATTTGAAATTAATGACATTCGTAGTCGGAAATTGTCATGGTAGCTTCTTGTAGGAAAGTTAGCACACGCTATTTACCTATTATAATGCTTTGTCGAGTCAAGTTATTAAAAATCTGATGTATTACATTCACATGACTTTCTCTACATCTCTGCAACAAATTGTTAAAAAGCCTATGCTTCTATCTACTTTATGCTAATCGAGAAAAATTAGCAGAAATAGTCTAATTACTTGCTTCTTGTAAGTAGAAGCGAAATAATTGAGTACCATAGGTTAAAGTACAATCAAAAGCAGGTTGCTATGCGACTGAAGTTCCTTTGTTTGTATGGACAGGAGTTGACAAATTCCTGTATGAGAAAAGTATTAGTTTTTCAAAGCTGAAACCAAAAACAAGGAATATCTAAAAAGCGATCACTCCACGAAAAAAAATGTATATAACTTAACTTGTGTGTTTTAACGTGCTATACATATTTTGTGTGGTAAGTTTTTTTTCCATCTCTGACGGTTTAGCAGTTATGCAAAATTTCGTAAAATTCATCCAGAATATACTACTTTTCAGATGCTATTCCAAGAAAATTCTAGATATACAGTTTATTTGTCAGGTAAATATCTTTAATATACGATATTTTAATCAAAATTGTTAGAGCCATTTTTAAGAAAATCAAAATTTGCGAAAAAAGTTCCATGTAAAGGGTAGTTTTGGGTGGCGGGGATTTTTCTCAAAATCTTGGTGTTGTACCCCCGGAAGATACTAAAATTAAATGGTACCAAGTTTGGTATTTTACCAACTTTTCGATTTTGAGTTATAGTGTTCACGGACACACACACATACACACACTCACACGCGGACGTTTTTCTGAAAATACTTTATTTTGTATACAGGGGACTCTAAAACATATATTTCCAGTGAAATCTCAGTATCGAATTTTTGGGTGTAGTACGTGTAGAGAAAGTAGAAATGCATAGTTAAATGAGGTTGCAAATTCACAAGATAATTTATTAATACATATCCAACCAATTAGACATTATTAGGTACATTTACTTAAAAACAGTAGTGACGTCATCATTAATGGCAGAATGGTGACAGGAAATAAAGGATTTAAATTAGGAAAATAAAAACGAAACAGTCGGTTCCGAGTTCGCTTCCCGGCAACCTCTCACTCTGACTGACGGTTTTCATGGTTATCCCCTGGTCGCCAGGTGAATACTTCCACGATTTCTCCTTTCCTTCATTTCACTTGCCTTTCATGTTTAAGGTTTGCGTTCACTTCCTTCAGTACCGCTGGGGGCGGGCATATGGTACAGTTGGTATAGAAATATTTATCCCCGTAACCATTCGACAGAGCGTTTCACCTGCAAGGGTCGCTCTCTTGGGATTCTCTCTAAAGGTGCGCGGGTGTTCAAAGTGAAAATGTAAGGGAATTCTTTGTGTCTCTGTGGACGTATCTTCCTGCGGGCCTGAAACCTCAATTCCGCCTCATTCCTGCTTAAACTTGTCTAAACATAATGATTCGGCAGAGAGGTAGGGTTTGCTCTCCGTTTCAATATCCTACATAATACCTTCAGCAGTAGTAGATTAGCGTGTATTTCTGTTTTCAGAATTCATATGCACAAGCCTGAATTTACAGTTGCTCAGTTTTCGACATTTTAATATTAGTTTCTATTATTCCTTTTAATATGTGTAATATGATTACTTATCTGTGGAAATATATTATGTATGTGATATACGTTTTGCTCAAGTATTCCTGCATTCTCGCGTTTCTTTTATGTTCTATTTAGGGCATTATTTCTATTATTGTTATTGTTATGATTATTATTATTTATTGCTATTATTACTATATTATTATTATTGTTACAATAATAATTTTCATTTATATAGCCCCCTTTGACATTTAAAGTCATTAGAAAAAACTCGTCTGTAGGTTCTTTACATTGGGTTTAAATCGTTTGAGTTTCCTCAAGAGCGCGCGCTCGCACGCACGCACACACGCACACGCACGCACACACACTTTTAATCTCGCATACATGAAATTTGTGAGGGTACAGACTAATTCTGTTAAAGAAAACAAAAACCCTAACGGTAATCAAACCCGGGACCTTCGGGTGAGGACATTATTGTCATAATACTCTTCGTCCGTTGTAGCATATAATTGTTTGAGAAAGAAAATAAATACTTAATGTCAAAATTCAATGCTTTGTCTTAAACTTTCACACATTCAGAAGATTGAATCTCAAGACCTAAAGTTACTTGTCTACAGAAGTTAAATACAATAGAACTATTTTTAATATATGTATTATTTTAAAAACATTCGTATATTTTTAAAAGTTTATCGGATATTGTACATTAGAAACTCGGGGATTATTTTGTCAATTGGCACCTATTCAAAAGGCGCACCTCTCCATATGCCTTATTTACTATAAGATCTACACTTTCAAACTACTGTACAGTCATGGAAAAAAATGATTGAGCGCACTCTGAGAGCAGAATATTTCAAAGTGCCACTTCGTATCGCAGCGAGGTTTACACTGGTCGCTATTTCCAATATGCAGCTAGACTTACCTAACAGTGTCTGCGTCTTACGTTATCGCCTATCGAACACATTTACAGGCTGTCTTACAGCGTGTCTCGCATTTGCATTGGTTCCTGACAAAAGAATTCGACAACAAGCGCCATGCTACCCATTCTTCGTTAGCCAATTAGTAAACAAACCCAAAAGTGTTTCTAGCTGATGTTATGCTCATTGGTAGCTATACATATATGTGGAGCCACCAATTCCCAATCAATTGAATCAACCAATGAGCGTGTTCAGAAACCATGAAGTACCCTGAATGCGATAAATGATTCACGTTATCATAAGAACCATGATTAGTACTACAGCGCATATATGAATGTCAGCAGCGTCTAGTGGTCCAAACAGATATAGCTCTCAGGTATGTGTGTGCTTTGTTCCATCAGTCGCCGAAAGAGGTCTTCAATCACTACTACAACGACGCATTCATTCATACTTTAGCAAAGTCAGAGGCAGTTGATAAACGTTCTGCTGTTATCATCCTGGTTTCACAGGGTTGTACGGCCACCAGAGCGGGTAGCATTTGTTATGTTCCACAGTCCACTGCGAAAAGTGGCCAAGTTATATTGTAAAGAGGGACAGGTTGCTGCAATGAACAGCTCTGGTCGCTCGCGTGTATCTACCGAGAATGAAGACAGGCCTCTCTCATGGCAGAGGTCAAAAGAGATCCGTTTCTGACGGCCGCTGAATACAAGACTTTATCTTTATTCCCGGGTAGTGCACGAAAGGTTAGCAACCGCTGTAAAAATGCCAGAATTTAGCGTATATGTGCGGCAGCAAAGGAAGTGCTAGCTGAAGCCCACAAAATTGACAGATTGGCATTTATTGTACAGTACGAGAACTTCGATTGGAGCGAAGTAGTTTTTTCTGACGAAGCTACGTTCTACTGCAGATGTCAATTCGACTGTGTTTGTTTACAGGCCTAGTGGTACTCATATGATATGCGTTATTTGAACATTCGTGCAAGGAGTGTTTTTTTTCTTTTTTCAGTAGAGGAAAGTCTTTCACAGAGTGGGAGTTGGATTTTCACCAACTAAAATCTCCTACTTCCCGTCATATTACGTCTCTTGGAACTGCTGGAGGCATCACTTTAAGAGATAATGAGACCATAGTGTACACTTTTCTATTTAATTACTTCAGTTTGAGTTATCTCTATTTGATTTGACATCATTTTTTGCCATACTCATATTTCTCCTGCAAAACTTCCTTGATAAATGTTGCAATAGCTGCAAGGAGTGGTTGAACGAGCGTTACTGCTTGGGCATGGATATCTCGGGAAGGTGTAGGTATGGTGGAACATGATCATGGAAAGCTGACTAAGGAAACTTATTCTGAAATTCTAAAACATGTTCTGCTTCCATTTGACCAAGAGCGTTATCCTGAGGGTATTGTAAAATTCCAAAAGAATAATCATTCGGCCCACAAGTTGGCCAAAGTTCAAAAGTGGTTTTCGGAGCATACGAATATCTTAGAGCAGATACCGTGCCCTACAAATTCAGCAGATCTGCACCCAATTGAACATGTTTGGACGAAAGTAAAGCAGAGGCTATCTCGAGGTCTCAGATTGAATAATACTACACAACTCTGGTGTGCCATGACAGGCACTTGGGATTCACTATAGGAGACATTACTTATTTTCACACGCTAGTGGATTGCATGCCCCGAAGATTGAGGGCAGTAATAGCAAATAATGGGGACCACACAAAGTATTAGAATTATTTTTCTCTTGTTTTATGAGCCTTTTGTTGCATTTAAAAGAAGCTGTAGACCAGGTTGCGGTGTTTTTCTTTGTTTTCTTTGTTGCAGCAAATAAAGTTTTAACATTTCAGAGAGTGAATGCTTTATATAACTTAATCTACATCGGTTGTAAAGAGTACTAATATGAACTAAAAAACAAAATAATAATAAAAAATATATGTGGAAAACTGGGCTCCAACCTCCGCTAGGTACCACACTGAGTTTCAAAAGGGGCACGTTAGGCCTGAGCCATTTCTACTCTTAACTACTTTATTCCCTGATTATAAAGAACTGTAGCGGGCAGCTCAACCATCAAGGTTTGGTTTATTTTTTAGCGTTTTTGTGCATGTTAGCGAAAAACAATTATTTTGGTTGTTCCCTGGTTGCTATTTTATGTTATAAAGCAATAAACTAAGTATTAACTCGCTGTATAAAAGCATGTTTTGTAGCTTAACGCACGTGCACGTGTAAATCCAGCTTGTGTAACTTCGTGTGCTTCCGTGAGGCCAAAGCGATACTTTGAAATGTTACAGTACTCAATAATTTGTTCCATGACTGTGCTATTTAAAAATGTTAAAGGATTCAACAAGTTGTTTTTTTGGAATTTTAAAGCTATAAGGTGATAGTGATTGATGAATTCTAGTTCATGTGAAATTTCACACCAGGCGGGGTGGCTCAAGAAAATTCGGCAGGGGCCGGATACAAACACCAACTTCCCAAACTGAACGAGTTTTTTTCTCATCGTATTCGTCAGTTGATAGGCAAATACGGGTCGGATAATTTCAAAATTTCTTTCACTTCTTTCATCATTACAATGCACTTTCTTTTTCACCACTCTATCTAGCAAAGGGCTGATCATCCATAATGGATATGCTAAGATCCCGAGTTTGCTTTCTCTTCGATACGTCACTCATCAAGTTGTTTGGTTATAAACTCCTACAAAGAAGAGGGTAATCCATTGAAGATTAAGAAGTGAAAGTCCACATGTGCCTTAGTTACATAGGTTTTGCTTTCTAAATCGTAATAGCGTATTTTTCGAAACAAATAATTTGTAGGGATTACCATCCTTAATATTAGTTTCCAAAGAACATGTACATTCTCTTTTTTGTTTCGATGAACTTAGCGCATGCACACATGATTAAAACCACCATGATTCAACTGTTTTGTTAATGGAAAAGAAAAACATGTGCTATTCAAATACCTTTCTCTACCATCTATCGTGTATTAATGTAAGCTATTATATGAATGCTTATTTTTCTGTTTATTTCATTTTAATTTATATAAACCTTTGAAAATATTTTAAAAGTAGTCGCTATGGATGACGTTGAAACTTGTTTCTCTTTGCTTGACCAGAAGTAAAACAAAAAAAAAAAAAAAAAAAAGCAAATTAGTTCTTGTTAAAGAAAAGTATACGTATTTTAATACGGAAATTAATAACAAGGAGTATTTCGGAAACAGTTAACAGCGTAAACATATTGTGTCATCGAGATCTATATTTTTGTGCAGTGAATTTTATATATCCTTTAGGAGTTACCAGTAATGCAAAAGTTGTGAAGAGATCTTCAGAGGCTAATCCCGAAAATTCAAGATGTCATTCCTCTGGATCTGAAACAGGTAAGTTTACTTACTTATATATTATGGGAACCCTTGTGGAGTCTATTTTCTTCAAATACAATCATAACACATATGAACTTGCTGGCCTCATAGTTCAGTCGGTAGAGAAGCTAAATGCTAAGCGAGGATTCCCAGATTAGATTCCCTGCTGGGGGGTGGGAGATGTATTCAAGCCAGGATTATTCCCGATTTGCTCCAGAGTGTGGACATATGAATGAGAGTGTAAATGTGTTTATGGTTTAGTGAATAAAATCTAAAGAAAAAAGTGAGAATACTACAAAAGCTCACACAATTGCAATTGAAATCTGTTCCAAAAGTAAATACCGTTGATAAAACCGTAAAGATGATAATGATCATGAGGAGGAGGAACGACGAGTAGAACAACTTGAACTGTTCCAATACTGAATACTAGAGCAACCAAGAAGAGTAGACAAAATGGACTCTAAACCAAACAACAATTTATATTTAGTTAAGTTATATTTCGGCAATCTCGCTAAACAAAAAACATCCGTTTCTGAAAATCTTTGAAGTGTAGCACCAGAAAACTAGTATCTCAAATAATTAAATTAGAAAATTGGCTGGAATCGCCAATTCTCAGAAAATAATTTACAGATCGTAATTTTATCATAAGTTATGTAATCAGAGCTTCAACTTTTTTCCATAAATTCGTGAGCAACTTATTTAGCGAAAATTTGTAGCTCGAGTTGTATTTAAAAATACTATTTCGCGAATAAAATAAAAATGATTAGTCTATTCGGATACAGAGAGTATTATTTCTAAAATCCCATTTGTGATGACGTATATTTGCACTGAAATCACGGCAACTAGATATCCATATCATAAATCATAGCCTCGTTGCTTAGAAAATTCTTTGAACTGGTTCCACACATTCTCCCCGTTGTTTTTAGTATTCTGCGGCTTTGAGTTTTCAATTAATGTAGACCTTTCCCCAAAATGTTTTGGAACTGCCGCCATTATATACAAAAATATAACTGCACACTGAAACTATTATTATGAGACAAACATTAGTTCAGAGAGAAAACAAATGCACGTGGCTCCAAAAAATTTGGAGAAGCAATTGCAAGTGGGTATTATAAAAAACCGATTAAAATTCGGAAATGAGTTTCGATTGGGTGGAATTTCACGCGCCAATGTACTGACTGGATTGGCCACTTCCTACGACGGGTCATGAACGAAATAGTGACAATAATATTCTTCATTTTATTATTTTAGGGTTAAAAGGCATTGAATCACAGTAAACATTAAAATTTAACGATATGGGTATAAGATATATTTCACTGCGGAATTATCTTTATTCATTTAATGTATAACATATTTTATTTCATCCATAAGTTTGAAATTATGATACTTCTCAAACTTGCATTTATATTTATTTTTAAAAATCAATATAATCAACAAAATATATTTCTATGCTTTTTCGAATATATTTCACTAACAAACTTTGAAAACTGGTGAAGGTAATAATGAAAGTTATATGTTATTAAAAATGTGAGATGGTGTCTCAAATTAATCCAGATTAAGAGTTTCTTGGCAACAACTAAGAAAATTACCTCTTTGTAACTACTGGGTATCAAAGATACAAAAATGTAAAACTGTAAAACAGTTGTTTGTATACAAAAACAAAAAGAAATGAGAAAGACGTTTGAATGCAGAATCGGGAATTCTTTGAGACAACTCCGAATGATTATTCTTAAATGTTTGAAATGGACTAATGATTACTTTAAACTATGTATTCATTTGGGCAGAATTATAAGTCAATGGATAAAAGTAACATATATTTTATTTCGTAATCTGCTGACCCTGATTATTGATTACTTCAAATTATGTGATAATTTGTGCAAAATGTATAAATTATTGGATAAAAGAAACACACATTTTATTTTGTAGTCTGCTTTCCCTCTCTATATGTAGGACTGTATCCCTAGAGGACTTACAAGCGAGTGCCTAGGTGTCAGAAGTCTGTCGGGGAGCCCACGGCACATAACCACAGAATGAAGAACCTGCCACACATGGTCAGCATGAGGAAGTGCAAGATATGAAATGAAAGCAAAATGGAAATAGGAAAGGTAATTGCGGAGCAATTGCTGAAATAAGTATTGGGGGGAACCGGAGGCCCTGGAGAAAATCCACCTCCACGCCGTTTCGTACTCCACAAATCCCTCGTACAGGCGATTGGGATTGACCCTAAGGCTGCCCAGGTATAAGCGAGTAGTCTAACCACTCAGCCACGGTGCCGCCTTAACATTTATGAGAGTGCATTGAAGAAAATTCACTTATATGTTGTATTGTATTTGTACTATCCAATTAAAATCTTTGAAGTTGGCTAAAAGTGTAAAACTTTGTTTAATGTGGATATCTTTTTAATAGGTTTAGAAGCGCTTTCTTAGGAAATTTAAACATAAATTTGTGTTTTTATATTTTATACAAGATTAGTAATATTTTATTCTTTTCGTTTAAAATGTTTCAAGGGAATAAAATGTGAGTATATTCAATAATCACACGTGAATATTGCTGAAAGATGGAACGTCGAATATAAGGAGGTGGTGGCAGGTAGTGATCATGCGCTCGCCCACACGTCATTATCGCATTATTTTAATTTAAATATTTAAAAATACATTTAGAAAAAAGAGCAATAAGCTGACAATGTAGACTTGGCGAGTTATATTAAATGTGTGTCAGCAGACAGTAAAATTTTCAAACAAATATACTGAATATTAAGCATTTGATTTAATTCTGCCTTGTCCCTTTTGGAACTCTACCTGTTACTTTTGACTATGAACATCTCCACCCTCAACTAATCCAGCGAAATGGATCAGATTATGGACCCGCAGGAGACTATATGCCGCAGTACATGTCGGCGCATCCAGCAGCGGCGTGCAGAGTTCCCTAGTAAATCCGGACTTGACAACTGGGCCAATAGAAGACGCTCAGAGTTGCACTCCTAGCTAGAAGGTTCTCACAGGAATCTCACCAATTCACTTGAGGGCTTCTCAAATGTCCCACCAAATCACCGGAGGACCTCTCACCAAGTCACGTAGGGATTTATAGCGTTGTCCCACAAAGTCACTGGAGGTATTCACAGATGTGGCCTACCAAGCCACTGGAGGGATTCACAAAGGTGTCCCACCAAGTCACTGTACGGATTTAGAGGGGTGTCCCACCAATTCACTGGAGGTATACACAGGGGTGGCCTACCAAGCCATTGGAGGTATACACAGAGGTGGCCTACCAAGCCACTGGAGGGATTCACAAAGGTGTCCCACCAAGTCACTGTACGGATTTACAGGGTTGTCCCACCAATTCACTGGAGGGAATCACAGAGGTGTCCCACCAAGTCACAGTAAGGATTCACAGAAACATCCAACCAATCACTGAAGGGGTTCACAGAGGCGCCCCACCAAGTTACTGGAGAAATTCAAGAGGTGTCCCAACAAGTCACTGGAAGATTTTTCAGGGGTGACTCAGAGACAATTCACCAACACACCTGAGGATTTCTCAGAGGCGTCCATCCAAGTCACCAGAGAGTTTCTCAGAGGCGTCCTTCCAAACCACCGGAGAGACTCTCAAAAGCGTCCTTCTCACCCACCAGAGAGTTTCTCGGAAGTGTCCCTCCAAAACACCCTGAGATTCTTAGAGGCATCCCTGCAAACCACCATAGAGATTCTCAGAGGCGTCCCCCCAAACTTCTGGGGGGGGGGGGTTATCAGAAGCGTCCTTCCTAACCATAAAAGAGTTTCTCAGGGGCGCCCCTCCAAACCACAACAGAATTTCTCAGAGGTGTCTCTCCATACCACCTGAGGGTTTCTCAGAAGCGCCCCAACATGCCTTGGGTATTTCCATCATGCCTCTGGAGGGTTTCTTAGAGGCATCCGAGCCAATTGAGGGCTTCTAAAAGGATTCTGATCAAACCCCAGGAGGGCTCCTCAGAGGCGTCCCCTCATATCACTCGAGCGAATCTAGAGGTAATTCCTTTAGGTCATTGGAGGGCTTCTCAAAGTCCAGTTACTCCCTCCAAGTTACTCAAAGCCACTGGAGTTCTTCTCAGAGGCATTCCAACAAGTCACTGGAAGGCTCGTAAGAGATGACTTCAAGTCAGAGGAGGGTTTCCCTCCAGCGGAATCGAGAAGAACTCCACCCTGAGGAGGCTCCAGAGTATCCATTTGTCAGGGCCGAGAAGTAACATTAAGCAAGCCTCTGCGCTATTTGATACCAACCGTCAGTCCGCCGAAGACTTCAGACTTTAAGAGTAAATTATGTGGTAGGGAAAGGGGAGAGGAAGTCCATGTTAGAATACACTACCCCAGCATTCGCCTAACAAACCGGGAGAAAACAACGAAAAACCCTTGCTCAGAGTGGGCTTCCAGCGGCGATCGAACTCGGGACCTGCCGAATGTGCCTTACACGTTACAGCTTAAGCATACAGGGAAATACAATTTAGAGCGAACTAATTAATTTGGTCCAATATGCCAAATTACAAAACAGAGTGTCAATAAACCGCAATAAATATGATGCTACATAATGTTATGAATTTTCATTAGCACCTCTACTAATGACCTCGAGTGAGCTATGTTGTCATTTCCATTATACAGTGTTTAGAGCTTTAACAGCTGGTCTCGGAGTGGCCTTTAATTTGGTTGTTCCTGTTTTAAATGTAGTTTGAACATTTTGTTAATGAGAAGCAGTGCTCTTGAAGCTGCGGACATCTGACACTAATGATGCCCAGAGTGTCTCGCTGCCAATGTGATCGTAATGAACTGTGTTCCCTGATCCCTGTAAATAAAATGGTTTAACTGGCGCTGTTGTGTCTAACTGGTTCCCTTCAATAGCAGCGGGTGGTTGCACGTTTCGTTATCTTTTTCCATATCGGAGTGCTCACTCATAGAGTGTTAACAATGTGGCTTCAAGAGCACTTGGATCATTGGTATATTGATTCTGCTTTTGACAAGTGTTTATTTCGGTTTTCTCTGCTATGTATAGCAAGGGCAAATATCGTTTAGGGGCGCTAGAGTAATTACCAATTTAAATTTTAGAATAAATATGATGCAATTAAGATTATAATTGTGTTAATGGGTTGATTATATATTTTTAATAGAAAATTATAGGGAAATTACTGTGTTCCATTCAAATATCTCTTACCGAAGTTTCAACACAAATTCACGATTTTACAATCCCTAATTTAAATAAAAACTGAGCTCCATTCACTGATCTTCTCAAGTTGTTGCAGGCAAACTTTCCTTACAAAAGATTACTCTTTAACCTAATATGTCTTGCTTATCGAGATAAACATTATCACAAATCGTTTTATTACATGTTTCCTCATAAGTAGAAGGGAAATAAGGGCTACATTAGATAACGCGATAGTCAAATCTTTTAAAAGTTATCGCTATGTGAAACAATTGAAATTCGACTTTCTTCTGCATTTTCGGGAGTAACACAAAGGAAATGATAAGAAGGTTGATATCACGATTGAAAAACCGTTAAAGCTGCTTAAAACTGAAAGAAACGCTTTACTGTGCAAAAATATGGCATAAATTGTGTGTTATAATGAAATCTACATTTTCTTGTGTAGTAAGGGTTGTTGTGCCTCTTTATTATGCCTATTTCGTATGGTTTACGAGTCACACAGAAGTCATTCAGAATAAAGAGGTCTTCAGAGGCTGTTTCCAGAAAATTCAAGGTATACATTTTGTTTGTCAATAAAATAACTTTTTGTCATTAAAATAACTTAAACATATAATCAAAATCCTTAGAGCGCTTTTGGATAAAATCACTTAGGATTGAATTCTCAGAGTAGAAATTTCCGGGCATAGTCTATATCCATCAGATTTTCGCAAAGGTTTCACCTTAATAACCACATATATTCTGAACTAAGGTTATGATTAAACACTATTGACAATGTAAACGTTAATGTTGTATGCAAGATTTTGAATTAGGATATATCTATCATAATCATGGATTATTCCAAATGCACAACAAGCGCTTAAAGCTGCATATATTCCAGTGCGTATTTTCATGCCCGTAGAATCCATTGTCCGTACGTGCAATACTGAATACAAACACTCGGAATCGGGATTATTGCTTCCGAAGAGATGTACTGGCGGGTAATAAACGTAAGTGTTTCCTAGAAGCTTGTTTGTAATTTGCATTTGCTATGAAAACTAAACGTGTTCAATTCAATATTCATATGAAGTGCTCCATTCAGCTGGCAATCAAGAATATTATTGGTTGAACAAAGAAAAGAAATAGCACCTGAAAATAGAACCATGATTGCTGGAAAACGAAATGGATATTTAACATCACCACCACCACCACCACCACCACCACCACCACCACCACTATCACAATCACCACCACCACCATCACCACCACTATCTTCACCATCACCATCACCACCACTACCACCACCATCATCACAGTCACCACCACCACCATCACTACCACCACCATCATCACAGTCACCACCACCACCATCACCACCACTATCTTCACCATCACCATCACTACCACTACCATCATCACAATCACCACCACCATCACCACCACTATCTTCACCATCACCATCACCACCACTACCACCACCATCATCACAATCACCACCACCACCATCACCACCATCACCACCACTATCACAATCACCACCACCACCATCACCACCACTATCTTCACCATCACAATCACCACCATCACCACCACCATCATCACAATCACCACCACCACCATCACCACCACTATCTTCACCATCACCATCACTACCACCATCACAATCACCACCACTATCACAATCACCACCACCACTATCTTCACCATCACCATCACTACCACTACCATCATCACAATCACCACCACTATCACAATCACCACCACCACCATCACCACCACTATCTTCACCATCACAATCACCACCACCACCATCATCACAATCACCACCACTATCACCATCACCACCACCACCACTACCACTACCATCATCTCCACCACCATCACCCCCACCCCACCCCCACCACCACCACCACCACACCATTTCTACCTCTTCTGTTTTCTCAAAGAAGTTGGTCTATCCATCGCTTTTGTGTCTCTACTTTCTCTCTCTTTTCATTTAGTATGCTATGAAGTTCTTGGAAATGCGGTGTTCTCGCACTTCTTGGCCATATGTATGATACTTCTCTTGATATTCTTTTATTATGTTTATTTAGATTACATATTCCATTTTTTTTTCTTATTTCACTGCTGTATTTGTCTGTTCTTCTATACCTAGCAACTACTCTCGAAAACCTGATTTTGATGCTTCTATTCCTTGCTTTGCCCTTTTTAAACTGTTCACATTATGTGCGATAAAAAAGAGATAGTAGAGTTATAATTTTATAGAATTTCAGAACAGCAGTTTTTCGGGTTTTATGAGGGTTCTAATTGTTGCACTATTTCATTAAAACTTTGTAATTCCCTTTGCTGATCTAATTCTTTTGTATTAACAATTTTACAGCATAAATATTTCAATTATTTTATTTGTTTTACTATGATACTATTTACTATTTTTACACCACAATTCTGGTTCTCCCTTGAAAGCCAACGTGTTTGTTTTTGTTGCAGATGGCGTTAGATTATAGCTTGCAGCTGTGAAATTGTAATTCATATATTCATTTCTGGATTCCATCTTTTGAAGCAGCTACTTATAGTTGATCGTCAGCGACTAGAAGGGCTGTCAAGTTTATTTTATAACATTCCTTTATAGAATGTGGCCATTCTTTGAATTTGTCAATGTAATATTAAAAATCACGGGCGATAACGGACTGCCCTGTTGCATTGCTAAATTTATTAACATTGTTTATTTACTTTTTCTATATCACAACTTTGTATTTGCATTTTTGTTTCTTAGTAACGTTTCTAAATAAATATAATAGGATGAAGGGACTAATCTTTTCCCTTAATATTTTCCATAGTAAATTTCCCTGTGCATTATCGAAGGCTTTTTCAGAATCTATAAAAGCCGTAAATACTTATAGCAGGCTATATGATATACAAATAAAAATATGCATATGTACTACACAAATATTAGATCCCCAAAATAACAATTTATATCAAGTAAGGTCATTAAGAAGCAAGCCATTTCCGAGATATCCGTTATTAATGATTCGGATTGTTAAATACTTTGCTTGCCATCTTAAAGTCTGCAGATATCATATAGTGTCAGGCTAAAGAGCCTTGTAACAAAAATAATATAAACCCTAAAAGTAAATATCTTGTTCTTTGCTTTTGTGAGACCTGTTCTACTTCCTCGTTTCTCACTGAGAGTTTTTGTGCAGGAGGGGAGTAAGTTCTCATACTCCTCTGAATAATTGGGAGTTAAAACATTTCTGTTAAAAAGTTATGCTTTTGTGGAAATATTTTGCTAAAGTTTTAACTAGGTTGTGCGATAAATTGTTTTGAAATAACTTTTTTTTTGTAATTTTTAATATTCATTTATATTTCGAAATCAGCAACACAGTGACAAGCAAGAAAGTAAATTCTGTTCAATATATCTTCGTAGTTGGCTTACCCTCTCCATAGTTAGGACTGACATCTCCTAAGACTTACAAGCGAATGCTTAGGAATAGAAGCCTGTCGGGGAGCCCAAGATACGAGACCATAGAATGGAGAGCCTGGAACGAAGGGTTGGCCTGGCCGGGTATGAGCATGAGGAAGAGGATGATAAAAATTGCCAACAAAATTAATGGCAGGAAAGGTCATGATGCAGCATTTGGTGGAATGAGTGGCGGAGGAAACCCGTACAGACGCCGCTTCACCAACCACAAATCCCACATGCGGGCCTTTGGGATCGAACCTGAGCCGTCTAGATGTTAATGAGTGGTCTGACCATTAGATCACGGAGCCGCCACTTAGTATATCTTCACTAGTACAAAAATATCCTGGAAGATATACCTTAAGTATACATTTATATGCAAAACGAGGACTTCACTGGCTATTCGCAAACACACATGCACATTTTATCATCTATATAACATTATTTTAATCAAAATCATTATAGTTGAAATGTTCCGGTATAAGCTAGTTGGATGAGTTACATTTTCTTAAAAATCTTCATTTCTTTGAAGATGTGGAACTTAAAATCCAGCTTGGTATGTATCCGACTTTTTGTTTTTATTTATGGTGTATTTTATTTAAATGTATATTTGATGAACTCTCGGTATGGTTTATTTGAATGGAATTTATGCATCCTGTAGAAAAAGTGAAAATAGCAAGTACATAAAAGTTGCATTTATGAATCAAATGTGTATATACGTGTTCGTCACTTACTTCTATTTCCTGTAAATGAAAGGAGGAAGAACATGTAGTGAGATTTGAAAAACAGTAATGTTGTGTTTTGTACTGAAACGCAGAAACTATGAAGGCAATAAGAGCAAGATCGAATTTGAGACCAGAGGTCTGGGGGTTTAAGGCGGGACCGGATGAAAGCATGCTGTTCTCTTGATGGCCTCACTGATAAACTGCCCTTTAGTTTTAATTAACTGGGGCACTCGGGTGTTCCAAAATAACATTGCTATTCTTAGTATTTGTGCAGTACTTGCATTCATGATTACTGCTAGGTTACAAAAGAAATAAAATAAAACATCTAATCATCCTGTCATTTAGATATCTAAGTTAAGATGTAAATTGCAAATCCATTATCCATTATTTATTCCCTCGATCGTAGTTGTTTTCAATCTTTATTGTACTGAGTAAATATTAACCTAGTTAGCTATATAAAGAAAGATTATAATGCATACCTTCCCTATTGTTGTACTATTCTTAATAAAAACTAGCAGTACCACCATTAATTATCAGTTTACTTATTATACTGGATTATGTAGGGTCTTTCATATATTATACAATTTTTAAAAAATTCAATAACTAAGTCAATCATGCATCGAAATAAATTTTTTTTTTTATTTTCATCTACATACACTACCATTTAAGTGCGCAACTTTAATGGGGAATTTGCCTATTTCCACTGCCTCGGCAGGTATTTACTCGATCTATGAACTTCGTGATGACCCTTTCAGAAACATTTCTGTTGATGTCCTAATCACACGTTGAATTTTTCGTTAAGTAGGAGGACTGTCATGTACACCCTGGTCTTCACATAGCCCCCAAAAAAGAAGTCACATGGAGTAAGCTCAAAAGATCTTCAATGGCATTCCAATCGTCACGAAGTGAGATCACAGACGGAGGGAATCTTATGGTTGCAACGGCTTCCTCGAATTTAATTACCAACCGTAGAACTGTTGATGCAGTAGAAGCATCATTACATCCGAAGATCCCGCGAAGTCTACGACAGTCTCTACATAACACTCGCTTGATTTGCAATGGCAATTGATAAGAATGACAATCGATCTTAAAGGTAATAAATACAGTGCTGTAAACCTGAAAACAAATTTAAAACTCAATTTAAAAATGCTGTAATATATGAAAGATCCTATAGATACAGATATTTTGATAAATTGTGCCTGAATATGTGTCAAATTCGGAAAGCTATTTTTTTCTTTATCATGCAGTTTTCTCACATAACAATCCGGCAATTTATTATCCGATTATTTGTCATGGACCTAACTGCGCCGCGAAATGAGCGATGCATCTCCTTTTACTTCCGAGTGCTCACACTCAAAAGGTGATCTGATGGTTTAGATAATGTAGAGTCATGGACCTTGCAAAAAATGTTCGCACTCAGAATCCGATACAACATTCGTTAACGTGAAGTCTGCCCACTCTTTGTTACGCTTTCTGTATCTCGCTCTCGGGGAAAATAAAGACGTATGGCCTGTGTTTGTCACGCTACTTGTAGGTATTAATCAATCTGAAAACGTATTTCTCTTAATAAGTAACATTATAAGTCTGCAAATGAAACAAATGTTGATATAATGTTGTCCACAACTGTCATTACAAATATCTGCCCTTATACACTTAAAAATCTGTATTTCCCTTTCACTTATGCTAAATTAACTGGCAGCTAGAAGAATTAAACTTGGTAACAAACCAAATACTTCATCTATAAGTGTAATTAATTACTCATACTTGTCAGCACTGTGACCAGATACTCTCTTTGAAAGGGGTAAAACGAAGGCGAATTTCTGACTGATTTTAATTTGAAATAGCCCCATTGAGTTTTGCACTCTTTTAACGTATGAAGGGATGTCTGCTAATGTCAAATATGAGAGAATTGTGCTACCTGGTATATTAAGCCGAAGTGACTAAGGTGAATCTACTGTAACATACAGTGCACGATGTGACAACAGTCTGACTCTACCTATTGAAGTCTCATAGGCTTGGTGTCCTATCGAGAAGGTTATACCAGGTGGCCCAACTGTCCCGTATTTGATGTGTGCAGATATACCTTCATGCGTTAAGTGTTGTAGAACTCAACGGGGCTATTTAAAGTTTAAACTCAACGGAGCACCGGGCGAGAACCTTCGCTTAAGCCTCGCAATGAGCGTGACCAACTGATAGGAGCTCTCGCAGTACTCTACTGCAGCTTTTAACTTGAAATAATCCCGTTGACTTCTGCAACTCTTTTAAAGCACCAAGGGATTACAGCAAACATCAAATACGGGGCACTTGTGACATTGGTACAATAAATCGAAGTGAAGAAATTCAAGAATAGATTGCCTTACTGTTGGATGTCGAGATATCATATTGCAATGTTTTCTTTTCTCGACGATTTCTGGATATTCTGTGAAGCTGCTTGACGGTTAAGGTCTGGTAACATTGTTGACTTTCAGATGGTGATTTCATTTTTTGGATTTTTGATGGCTTCTCACGCTCATGGGAAGGTATCCATTTAATTTTTTACAATTATGACTGACGGTTTTTAATGATCTAGTCAAAGTGTATTATTTTTCTGCGAATGATTAATCCAATATGCTGACTGTCTTTATGATAAACACACATTCATTGATTTATACAATCTCGCGCTTACAAACCCTTGTAAAGGAATGCATGATTTAAAGGAAGTTGTAACTTACTTGGAAATTATCATTTCATCTTGAATACACAGGTTCTATTTATGGCCTCTTGCGATGACTTCTAGGTAGATTTATTGCACACAGTAAAAGCGTATCTTTAATTCATAAATCAAAGAAGCCTTTAATTTCTTGTTACTAATTTTGGAGTGAGAAAGTAGTTAAAGGTATTCAAAATTAGCATAAAATTCAGTGAGGGAAATTTTAAGTTAGAAAAAGATGGGAAAAGATTTCATAAACGATAATATACTTTGAATATTACATATAACTTCTAACTATAATAAATGCGCAAATATTTAAGAATACTTAATGTTAAATTATCTGGAAAGGGAAAGAAAAACGTTTCAAAGCTTTAAATTAACATCTTGTGCTATAGCTGAATTTAAATTAGATAACACCTTTTTACTTTATCTTCACGTACTGTGTATTTTCCATCCAAAAATTCAATACGGGGATTTTACCGAAAATGTTTGTGGTAATCTAAGCCCAAAAAAAGCAGGTCATGTGTGTGTGTGTGTGTGTGTGTGTGTGTGTGTGCGCGCGCACGCGTGCGTAAGCATAACTCAAAACTTATACTATACCAAACTTGGTACTTAAGTTTATCTTTCAAGGATGTGACCCGAAAGTTTTTCAAGTAAATCCCCCACCCTAAACTACTCTTTATATGGAAAAATGTTTGAAAATTTTGTTTTTCTCAAATATGGCTCTAATGAGTTTTATTTAAATGCCATATATTAAGATATTTACATCACATATAAAATGAAAATCTTGAATTTTCTGACAATTTTCTGTTCATTCTGGATGGATTTTGCAGAATTTTATATAACTAGTAAACCGTAAGAAACAGAAAAAAAAACTTATTTCACGAAAATGTAGATATCCTTAACATGCACAATGTATGACGTATGAATTTTTGTTGTAGAGCTGACCGTTTGCAAGATATTGCTTGTTACTGGCTTCAAATTTAAATTACGTAACTTTTCCTTTCTTTTATTAGTGCTGGCCTTGTAAAGCGAACAGAATTTCTAT
The DNA here is from genome assembly GCA_030762935.1 of Hymenopus coronatus. NCBI lineage: Eukaryota > Metazoa > Arthropoda > Insecta > Mantodea > Hymenopodidae > Hymenopus > Hymenopus coronatus. Next base: position 100,303,751 of record CM060897.1, read on the forward strand.
TGTTCACATAGCGACCGGCTTTTAAAAGGTATGATTATCGATTTAGCCATACTTCCCTTTTACTTACAGGGAAGCAAATAGTAAGACTATTTCTGCTAATGCTTATCTCGATTATGTTGTACATAAAATAATCTCGTTTGTAAGAATAGTTTGCAGCACGGGAGGAGAAAATTACGTGAATGTAACACATAACTTTTTAGTGTTGTGTACCACCCTCACGTTAGCCTAATAGTACATTGCATAGCAAGTGTGGGAAGTATACTATTGCAGAATCGAGGAAAAGTTTGAAAGGACGAAACGAGTTTAGTTTTTTCATTAACGCGATTATGCAATACACTTAGCACACATGTATCGCACATTATTTTTGGACGATGATATTAATATTAATTAAACTATAGTAACAAATGAATTAAAGTGTGTGTTGGACGTAATTACTTCTATGAGAAACAAAACTTTTTGTAGTCGTTATGTAGCTTTTCGTTGCTGTTTTTTAAAAGAAAGTTTTTTGGTTGTGGATGCATTGTTACTTTCTCTAGGAGTACTACGTACATAGTGTATAGAGATGGTGTATCCCACCCAAAAATTCGATACTAGGACTTCATTGGAAATACATGTTTTGAGACCTGAATCCAAAAAACATTTTAGACGATGGTCGTGTGTGTGTATGTATGTGTGTGTGGACAGCATAGCTCAAAAACGAAAAGTCCGTTAAATACCAAACTTGGTATTTAAGGTTAATATTTCCCAAGGATCCGACACGAAGACTTTCAAGAAAATTCTTCCACCCCAAACTACCCTTTACATGGAAAAAATTTTAAAATGTTGATTTTTTCAAAAATGACTAACAATTTTTATTAAACTACCGTGTATATTACAGATGTTTGCATGACAGAAAAATTCAATATCTTAAATTTTCAAGAATAGCCTCTGAGGACCTCTTCATTCTGGGAGAATTTTACTGATATTTGCGTAACTGGTAAATCTTAAGAGATAGATAAAAACGTACTACACAGAAACCATAGATCTTGTTAAAACACATACCTTTCATCAGATATGCTTTCTTGTACAGTAGGCGGATCTGAAATATTTGTTGTTATTGGTTTCAGTTTTAAAATAATTATACTTTTCTTATACAGAAATAAGTCAAATCCTAGTCATACAAAGAAAAGAATTTCAATCACATAGCAACCAGCTTTTAAAATATTTGACCAGCTTTAGCCTTGTGTACTACCTTCTACTTACAAAGAAGCAAGGACCTTTCTGTTAATTTTATCTCGATTAGCATGAGGTTGATAAAAAAAAATCAGCTTTTAACAATAATTTGTTATAGAGATGTCTATTACGTACTTCATGTCTCAGTGTTGTTGCTCAGTTCTGCTTCCGAAGATGCGCGAAATGTACCGAACGTAGACGAGGGAGCCTAACGCTCAAGAAACGCATAGGGTATTCTTTGTCAGACATGCTTTACACCTTAACCTGGAGGTGGAATTCAACTTGTTTCACTATTAAGTTCACTTTCATTTTTACGGTCACAAGCGCTCACATTGGTGATAACGAAAGTGATAGAGCTAGGCATGATTACTAGACTAAAACCACGTACGCACCCATAAACTTTCTAATTTAACGCTCTAGTGGGTGATTTCCTGATGGAACAAAATTACAGGAAATTAATGTATACCTACGATACCTACAGGAGGTGTCCTCTAATGCTAAGCTATTTCACGAAACGGATATTCATCCAAATGGATTTCCAACTAATGAGGTTACCTAATATCTGAAACTCTTGGCTCTGGCAGCTTCAGGAGCAAGTAATGCCTATTTAAATTTGCTCGTCCACGTGTAAAGAATTTTGACTCGTATTTCATCTTACATTTATTCAAAGAGCTGCAGTATTACACACTGCAAAAATAAATTGAAATATTTTTGAACGTTAATCTTAACACTGTGACAATTTATCTTCTAAACTGGCGCGTATAAGGTCACTCTGTCTGAAGTTGGAACAATCAGATGTACATTGCATTCAGACAGGCCGTAATGGCACACACCTGCAGGCATTTTCTGAGATGTGCTTGCTAATGTCAATGTCCCAGTATAGAATATGTGATACAGATATATTTATTAAGTAACTATCAATGTGGTTTTTAATCATCTATGGCACAAATCTCGTTAAGTTTTATCACAAACTTAAATTTTGTGTTTAAAATACATTTTTATTAGAAACTTATCTACAAGTTGTAAATAACACATTCAATAACAACATTCAAAAGAACATATTTTGTGTTGTTAGGCTGTGTATTAAGATTGATAAAGCTTATTTCTAAATTTGTTTTATTTATCAGTCTGGTGCACACAGAATAAAATATACATTTGGGATTTTTACAGCAAAAAAATGTATATAAGTGAGAATTACAAAAAATGTATTATATACGTTATAATAGTTATATAAAATTAAGCTATGAAAACAAATTGTAACAAAGATTATAAAAGATGTGCAACAACAATAAAAGTTATAACAATAAAAGAGAAAAAAATTGCAAAAATAAAGCGATTTATGAACCATAATACATTATATAGAACCATACAAATGATTTCGAAAAATGGCTAAGGAACGTTTGGTGATGTTCTCTGTGATTGCTTGTTCCACACTTCACAAACATATTTGTAATTGTTCCTGGAGATTCAAAACGGCCTACTACTGCTATGTTTCTGAGATTGTATTGTTCTTTAAAGTATGGTATGGTGGGCTCATATATTTTCTGTTTTTCCAGATGAACTTCTTGAGATTGGTCTTTATTAAGTTCAAAACGGATGGATGGGTCTATTATCTCTGTTTCTGATTTTCTTTTATCTATCGCAATGATAATTCGTTAGTTTTACTTTCCTGCAAATTTAAAGCAATAACTTTTATTTACTATAATTTTAAGTTACGTATTAACATTTTCAATGACTTTGAAAATAAATGTCATCACGAGAGGCCACTTGAGGGATGAGTACTGAAAAAAACGAGAATGAAATAATTTACTTTTAGAAGAAGGCATGTGGTTTTATAGCTTAAGGTCGCATTTCTATGATGAGTGGTACTTTCATTCTTCAATGTGGATGCTTATTCTTCTTGAAGGCTAAAATTTATTTCAATAGAAACCTTTTATTTTTCAGAAATTTTGATATTCGTTATTAGTGCTGTACTGGATGAGACCTCTCATCTAGGCGGCCCGGGATGTGAGGTTTGCGGTGGACAGGGTGGCGCAGGGGCGGGTTTTCTCCAGGTTCTCCGGTTTCCCCTGCCATCACATTGCACCGGTGCACTATCTTCCATGTATTATCAATGTCATACCTGCGGTTTCATATGTAGAAAGCAGGCTTTAAGTACTATAAAAAGGTAAAGAGAGGAGACGAGGTAAAGTTAAGAGAGGTGGTAAGTTATAATATCGCTACGGTAATTGAGGTTATATAGAGAGGGGACGGTACACTCACAGTCCACTTTGACGACTAGTGAGGCGACGTGACCTAGTCTGACTTTTTTTCCTGTTCTAGCCTAACTTTAGGAATGCTATTGGATGAATAGTTAAAATCTAGAAAGCATACGGATTATATGTCATACATCAGAAAAAAATATAATATAATAAGGTTATCAAAAGTAAATCAGAAAAATGTTAAATTCTTCCTGAAAACTATTACTTTATATCACAATGTAATGTTTGCATCAATATTTACCTACGAAGACCGTGTTTGGATTGTAAGAATGGATGATGTGAGAATTAAAACATTTCTTAGGAAAACTCAAAGCAAAAGTTGCAGTACAGCACCCATAATGACACTTTTAATTGCTACAGCCAATTGGTCCCTAATTGATTAAGCTGAAGGGAGCAGCATATTGGCTAAAGAAACAGAATTTTGACCTGGTATGGGAAATACTATATGGTAGAGGCGATATTGTATTTAAAATCAAACATAAGTTGAAAAATAAATTTTAATAAGAATGGCAAGACATGGACTTTGAAGAAAAGTATATAAAGATTGTTTTAATAACGTACACGAAAGATTATAATAAAACCCCATACAACCCGCCAAAGGCGTTATTTATTACATTACCGGACTTCGACCTTACAAAACGTACTGAGAAAAAAAAAAAACGAAAAAAAAATACGAATTTGTGATTACTATAAAGTGAAAGATATACCGGAACATACTATTTTAATGTAATAAATATAATCAAAATTTACTTGAAAACATATAAATGAGGAGTCTATTATACAAATATAACAGTGAGTTATAAAAATTATATACAATACATATAAATTACAATAAAACAAAAGAATTAAAATAGTCGTTTCCATGCTACAAAAAAGGAGGAACCAAATACTGAATCTGCTGTATTGATAGGTACTTCAATATATTCAAATAATTGTAAAAGTACAGATCTAATTAAATATTTACAAAGTGACTACTGTGTTATCAGTTAAACAATGTGGGAAAAAGATGTAAGACCAATAGGAAGGCATGTACAGTTAGCAATTAGAGCATTATAAATATGAAGATTTCAAAGAATTTTGAATAGAACAGAAAATACTGAAGGAAGAATATATATACCTATAAGAAAAATTTAAAAAAATAATTCTTATTATAGCCTTAAACATTAATATACATAGAACTAAGGGTAAAGTAACATAGTTAATTATAAAGAAAAAGTATTATAAACTGTATATATGAAGTTTTATATGGTGAATAAACTTATTGTAATCGATATGTAATTTAGTTAATGTTGCTTAAATATACAGATAAATAATTTGTAGTATTTTATTTTTGGAAATAAATTTAAGTTTGAATCTCTTTCCAGTATAATTACCTAGGTGTCAGGGTAGCATACTTAGTTTTATTTGTTTAGTTATTTCTGTACATAACTACTGGGAGAATATTTTGCCAAAAGCATTGAAGGGGTGTCACTCGCAAATGCAGTAATTTTTAGAAGAATTTAGTCCTAAGCACTTTATCTGCTGATGTGGGTGTAGAGAGAAAATGCATTCCTTAGCGAATTATTGTGAAAACTTCACTCCAGAAAAATGTCTATCAAAATATATATTTTTATACGTACATACCATTAAATGTGCCCATTACAAAGAAGGCTAAAGTAGTGCAACATATGTTACCTCTATATTTACAATCCAAAGTCTGCTTACAAATAATGTGACATATACAGGCCGTTTCAAAACGACACCAAACGAAGATAGCAGTCGATTAGCTCACACTTTGGCTTGTCCGAAACTTTTCGTCGCAACTTTCATACTGTTCTATTTAAAGTTTTGTGTGCGTTTAAAAATTGCACATTTGGGATTAGGCAGTGAAGGAACAACGGTTGTCATCGGCCATGGTTTTCCATTACTAAAGTGACCTGTGTCGCGCCGGTGTGTCTATCAAACCACGCTTACACCACGCGACTGGGACCTTCGCTACCAACCGGCATCTTTCTTGGAGTGGGCCAGGCACGTGCCATTTGGTTATGTACGACTGCCTAATCCATGGTGATTTTATGACAGTTTTTGTATTGTCCACATCTGCGTTTGATGTCGTTTTGAAACACACTGTATGTGTAATGTGCATATATGTATTAATGCATATCAAATTTTCTTAAAATACGCCATTTGCTTGGCAGCAAGGATTGGTACTGGGATCAAGAGTAAATCCTAAGTTTAGACATACGGAAACACTTGAAAAACAACCAAACTTTATAACAAATTCAAATCACTTACATCCTGACGGGTTACATATATTCCTGGAGCAATGCAGCAGGCTACCAGTCATCGAGTTCAAAATCATTCTCACTTACACTTAATATATATATTGTATTTTATAAAGTTGCGTGCCGAAAGAGGTCGCTGTCCCACGCTAAACGGAATTTATAGGGGATACTGCAACAAATTTGCCAACCCACGAAAACTCCTAAATGTAACAAGATGGCCAATGAACATACTATACTATACTATTAATAGCATTTATATGTTTATGTGTAAATGTTTACCATAAGATTAAATGCAATCAATAACCTTTTATTCTCCACTCGTCCCAACTGCCTTTCTTTTGTCTTCGCTGATCAAATACCGGTTCGTAGGGCACATGCTTCTTGCATGTACATAAATGTGCAGTGAACTTCAGTCATTACACACCTCAAATGTGCTCAATGGTAACAAGTTTACTAACTAAGGCTGACTGAAATCTGAACATCGCCAACCGCTGTTAATTAGTTACTGGTGTTTGTAAAGGACTATTATATAGATTGCACAACAGAGCTTCACAAATGCTCTTAGTATAGAAGAAGTTCTTAGTAAAGTAGATGAATAGATAAGACCAGTGGGTATTTATGTGGATTATACTGAAGTAGGTAATATTATAGATTACCTTTAGCATTAGCCACAATAATACTGTAGTGTCAAGTGGACAAAGATATACAAGATACTATCATTGCAATCATCTTTAATCAATTACAACAATTTTAAATTTTCCTTCTGCGTTACTTCTGTCACTTAATTTAGATATCTAGGAATCAGGTTCCATGACATTTGATATACACATCAAACGCATCCGTACAGCTGGTTATTGTAGTCCCTTATAATCTCATTTCTTACAATATAGAATTTATACACATACTGAAAACATTGGCCCAAGCTCCACAAGAGGAGTAATTTGTATATATCTAGGTTTTGTCCTCTAGAAAGTAGCAATAATACCATGTCAAAATTAAACTTTTTGAACAAAACTAGTTGTAAAAGTGACCATAGGTGCTATTAAGAGTTAGTTTAGTATTTTAACGCTATAAACAGGCACTATGCCGTCTATAAACTGCTGTAACGTTCAGAGTTAGACTAATTTAATGACGGGTAGACCTCGTTTTACGACTACTTCCTTATGAGAGGATCTTGTGAAGTAGTTCCATTCTAGAAAGTACAGAATGGGCCAAAAGCTGCGGTCAAATATTTTGATATTAGTTTATGGAATAATAAAATCCCACAAGCGATGTAAAATCATTATTTATTGTAATGAACAACAATAAGGAATGAAAATGTGCGAAAACAATGTTACTTGGACCTACGGGCGTCATTATACAGCGTATATTATGTTGGCATATGCATTACTATTCGCGGTCATGTCCATTTGCGCATTTTGGGAACGATTGTACTGAAGATACGGTTGATCTCTTCTCAGTTGTTCAACAAAACATTTAAAACTTTAAAAGGTTTTCTTTTAATTAGGACCACAGATAGATGCCGCAAATTGTAAGGTTGTGGCTTCTTAGAGGCCATCTCGTCTGATCTATATAGGAAAGCTGTTACTTAACCATTCAGCTATTAGATTCCAAAATGTTATCTTGTTGAAGCACAACCTGTTAAGAATATCACCAGTCGTTGACACAACAGTCACAGATGATTCAAAGAAAAATGGCCGAACATTTCACCGTGACTTCGGCCTGTCTATGTTTGTCATGACATGATGCAATGTCGAGAAATTTTGTCCCCCCCAGTTTCTGGAGATAAGTTTCACTTGGAGCTGGTTTATTGCAGCAAGGTAAGAAGTTCTCTAAATTAGTTCGCATGCTTCGCCAGTTTGTTATTTTTCATGAACTCGTATACTGACAATGAGGAATTCATTATTGGTATATTTTGCTTTTATGCCCATTATTTAGAATATATATATATAATACAGTCGTTTCAAATTAACAACGATGACCTAATAAAGCCGCGCGCAGTAAAATATGTTGCTTCAAAATACAATACAACACTGCTTCTGTCAAGAGGGAAAGTATCTTTTTCGGCCTAAGAATAGGTTTTACTTAGTTTTAGCTCCAGAAAATGAGTTTTCATACCTTCAATATAATCAGCATCCGAATTCTGTCCCATCCTGTAGTTTGTTTCATTCATGGAAGTAAAGAGAAATATATTATGATGTGGAATTCGTACCAATATTAATGCTACTAGAGTATAAAGCATTTTGCGATAGCTTACGTTAGAAGACAGTTTTAAAAATGACATAAATTGACGTTACAATTACAGATCAAGTTGTGCCTCTACTGAGCACCTACAACTTCATACAGTCTCGTGCTGGCACGGAGAAACGAAGCCAATACCTCGTGTTATTCTTTTATGTCAGTGATCAGGAGTACACTAGACCTGATTTTGAGAAGAAATTAAAGGCATAGATGTTATGCAGTATGATTAATACGGAAGTATGACTGCAGGGAAAAAGGTTACAGAGTAGAGAGTGGACAAAGTACTCATTATTATGCACACCTACATATATTTCTACACCTCCAGGTGGATGCGATGAAGTGAAGAAGCCATAGACAGCTGGCAAACGGCCCACCCGAGACACGTGGAAGTCATTAACGTTCTTAATTTGAAGACCCATTCCACTACCGGGCAGCCAGATAGGGCGTGCAACCGACCTGTCGATCTGGCAGTCACCTAGTGCCCATGATGACACTTTCTCTTTCCAATGAGGTGGCTCCCGCGTCATCTGCCCACACTGCCATACACACGAACCACACAATTGCATGGAAAGAGAATAGAAGTATAAGCCAGTGTATGGGTAGCATCCAGTTCTTAAACATTTGGTTGCCTGTTGCGAAATACTTAATGTAACTGTATCTGCAAACTCTTGTCTTGATTAAAAGAAGAGACAGAAAAAAAAAGGTTTCGTAAAAATACCATGTGTAAGCAATAGAGGATAGTGAAAGCTATTTGAATGTTAAACAGAATTTGTGGTTGTGGTCAGCGCTTTTTCTTACTGAGTGGAGTACCATAGGCAGTGGTCGATGATGACAAAGAAAATAATAATAGTAAAAATAATATTTCAGTTAAATGTCCTTAAGCTGTAATATCATATCGGACAGTAAAATAATAATTGGAATGTAAACGCTGCAGATCACAATTAAGGGCAATCTCCATTTGCAGTTACGCGACCTGAGGAAAACCAGTAAAAAGAGAATCTTTAACCATAAAAATTCCGATTAAAACCCGTGTCTTAGCAACTGAACTACCTATGCAGTCGGTAAATAAAGATTACAGGAAGGCGTCAACCTAGCGAAGGCGATTTTATATCAGCAAATTCTTAAAGAAAGAGTAAAAGAAGGACATCTAACCGGCATATGCTGATTTAGATAGATAAGAAAACTGTTGCACTATGGGAAACTATAAATCGTTAGTCATTTAAACTATTTCATCGAAAAAATTTAACCTATATTTTCTAGGAGTTTTGGTGAAATTTAATTGCAAGTGTGCACACAACTTATAAAGTAAATGTATTCACTTACTATAGTAATAGTTATAATATGTAAAATCGGATATAGTATGGTGGTTTCAGTTGAAGAAGCAGGACCTTACAGGAGGCTTATCTTAAAAGTGACTGTAGGTATACTCACGCGTAGCCTATCGGTAAGAAATGTGAACAACAACCGAGCCATTATTAAAAAGGTAACTAGAAGGTACAGAATAGCTTTTACACAATGCCAATTGACGTTTTAACCAGAAGACTTTAATTATTGCGACGAGAGCTTCACTTGAGGTACCTGAACGTCGCCCCAGATGTGGAGGCGCCTCCACCAGTTGTAAAAGAACCTCATAAACAGGCGTCTGAGCAAAATTAAGCGGTCTTTCAGGTCATTATAGAATGGGACGCTAAGAACCATAGCGGTTATAGAGCACTCATTTATGTCGCCGATCGAGTTGCGATTTTATAGTGAAAAAACATTAAAACTAAAAACATTCGTATATCCACTTTCTCTCCAATAGAGTATCTGTATAAAAGGTGTAAGTTGTTACGGCTGACTTGTTTATCTTCCGTTCAGTGACCAGTTGCTATGCTAGACGCTAATAATTGTTCCCGAATTTAGACTACAAGTACCTACACGCATCCAATGAAGATATTTTATATAGCGAAGAGAAAATCGGTCGCTGGTAAGTTTGACTTTTTTACAGTGATGAGGTAAACCATCTAATGTACTACATTCACTTGACTTTTTCTATCCTTATCATTTAATACCGGAACTAAGCGTATGACTGTTTATTTGTCCATACACTTAATTTGCATTAGCAGAAACGGCATGCGCTACACAATATGTTAGGATACAAAGGCTATAGAAACAGTCAAATATTTAAGAAATGGACCCTATATATTTTCCTTAACATTCCAAATTGTTTCCATGCAATCACGGAAAACAACTGAATATCTAAAGGACTTCTAACAGAATGACAAGTATTGAACCATTTGAACCATTAATACTGAATATCTCCGGGAAGGTTTAAAACACAAAAAACTTATTTAGAATAAAATTTGTGTTATAAGGAGATTTACATTTTTGTGTAGTAGGACATTTTCATCTTCTACTTCACACTTATAAATTATACAAGATTATAAAAATTGCTTCCGAAATGAAGGGGCTTCAGACTATTCCCATAAAGTAAAGATATATATTATTTTGCATCGTTGCGTTTTTTATAAATTGTAGTTTTATCAAAATTGTTAACGCCATTTTTGAGAAAATGAAAATAATATTTATGGGTTGATTTTGTTGAAAATTCTTGTGTCGCACCTTTGAAAACCACAGACAGATATATGTAATAAATGAGATATTTTTATGAGTCATTATAATTTCTAAATATACTTTCTCTAGCATGTATGTACATACAATATACATAGTAGTTAGAGAAGGTAGGTACTGTATTCCAACCAAAAATTCGATATCGAGATTTCACCGGAAATATAAGCTTTCTGGGTCTGAAAAAAAAATAGAAAATGTGTCTATGTGTCTGTTTGTAGACAGCATAGCTCAAAAACGAAAAGACCGTTAAATAGCCAACTTGTTATTTGTGTTTAGTATTTTTCAAAGATGTGACTCAAAGATTTCGAAAAAAAATTCCCTGACCAAAATCCACTCTTTACATAGAAAATGTTTTGAAAATTTTGTTTTTCTCAAAAATGGCTCTAACGATTTTGATTAATATACCATATATTAAAGATATATCCATCATAAATAAAATATATATTTTGAATTTGCCAGGAAAAGTCTCTGAAAATCATGTTATTGTAGATGAATTTTGCTGATTTTGCATAACTGGTAAACCGTAAGACAACAACACAAATAATGTAGCTCCATTAATACGCACAACTCATTTAATACTTCTTTTTTTGTTGTTGAGCTGACCATTTCTGAGATATTATTTTTTCTTTGTGTCAGCTTTATATTACTTATGCCTTTCTCATAGGTGAATTTTTCAACTTCTAGCCATACAATGGAATGACTATGGCTTTAGCCGAGAATTTTGTCTTATTTCCTTTATACCTATAAGGAAGCAAGTAATAAAACCATCTCTGCCAATTTTATCTCGATTAGCATAAATTAGATAGAAGAATGACCTTTTACAATAATTTGTTACAGAAATGTAGAGAAAGCCATGTTAATGGATCGCATCAGATTTTTCTTATCAAACTTGCGTTTTTGCGAGTGAAATCCGAGACATGGGTGTTTTTACTTTCTCTACGCGTACTATGCACATAGTGTACAGAGAATGTATTGTAATACACCCAAAATTTGATACCAAGGTTTCACCGGAAATACATGTCTTGGGTCCCCCTGAATACAAAACAAAAAAAAAAAAAAAAAAAAAAAAAACTTTTTGCACAAAAGTCCGTCTGTGTGTGTGTGTGTGCGTGCGTATGTGTGTATGTGTGGACAGCATAACTCAAACACGAAAAGTCCGTGAAACACCAAACTTGGTATGGAAGTTCAGTATCTTCCAAGGATTCGAGAAAAAAAAAAAGCAACTCTAACCATTTTGACTAAAATATTGTATAATAAAGATAGTTACCTGAAAAATAAAATGTATACTTAATCTTCTGGGAATAGCCTCTGAACACTATTCTGGATAAATTTTACGGAATTTTGTATAACTGTCAAACCGTAAGAGATAGACAACAAGTTAATTAACAGAAAATGTAAAGATCGTTAAAACACACAATTTATGTTATATACATTTTTTCGTGGAGTGGATCGCTTTTGAGAAATTCCTTGCTAAAAAAACTTACTTTACTCATACGGGAACTTGTCAACTCCAGTCCAAACATACAAAAAAAGGAATATCAGTCACATAGCAACCAGTTTTTGACCTATACTTTGCGTATGCTTCTCCCTTATTTCCCTTCTACTTGGATGAAAGCAAGTAATAAGACTATTTCTGCTAATTTTTCTCGATTAGCATGAAGTAAAAAGAAACAAGCTTTTTAGCATTAATTTGTGTAAGAGATGTAGAGAAAGTCATTTGGATGGAACACGTAGGTTTTTTATATTTGATTTATCTTCACTAAAACAAATTTTGAGATGACCCCTCGCACATTCTCGCCTTAACTAACCCCCTATGTTACTGTTTCTTAGTTTCCACAGAGGGTGTTATTAACGTCCTTTATGCGTTAATGAATCTTGATATGGAAGTTACTTAGTGACAATATTGATGTCTTGAGGGGAATAAAGGTGATACTGTCGCTGCTTGTGTGGAGCATTAGCTTGCTGCTAACGTGTCACTCATTAGACAAAGTGACTGTCACTAATACCTCTAACGTTCTAACCGAGTACTTCAGGTATGATGAAATTCCATCCCCTGGTCTCCTGTGACACTTAGTGGCTCAGCTTTGATACTATGAAACAGAAGGCAAAGCAAGGTACTATTTATCAGGCTGCCAGCTTTGTGGTAAGTTCCGGGTTGAATTCTCGGCTGAAGTTGGGGAAAGCTTTAATCAAAATCGAGCTTCTCCAGGATTTGGAAATGTGGAATTGAAGATGCTTCAAAAGGATTTTAAAAATTCATATATGTTTCATTCACATGACTTTCTCTACATCTCTGCAACAAATTATGTTTTTATTATTTGTTTATTTATTGTCATTACAACGTATGGAAATCATTACAATGAATTATAATAAACTCCTTAATATACAATACATGAACAGCGTTTAACAAAGGAAATTCTGTAAGGGTGTTTAGTTATATATATATATATATATATATATATATATTTTTTTTTTAGCTCAACGTGCCTTAACCTGGTTGGTCATATCGGACGATGTATGAAATTGGTGAAATGATGAAATGGGGTCCATGGAGATTCGAACTCACGACCTGTTGAATGTGAGGCGGACACGCTACTACCACACTACCCAGGCGGGCTTACATTTTGTTGTATAGTGATGTTGAATGAAGAAATTTTAACACACTCTGAATCATTATTTGGTCATTGAATATTCTTGAAAGATGAGTAGCCATATTGTACTCTCACCTACTTTCCTCGTAAACTGGGCATTCTGTAAAGATGTGCTGGATGGTTAAGGTCTTTTGGCAGTGTTAGCATTCAGGCGGTGGCTCCTTCAGGAAAATAGTGGTATGGGTATGTCCAATACGAAGTCTTGATATCAGCACTTGGTCTTGTCGTTTCAAATTTGATAATACAGTGGGTGATGAAAAACAAATTATTGTTAAAAAGCTTATGCTTCTATTTACTTCGTGCTAATCAAGAAAAAACAGACATAGTCTTATTACTTGCTTCCTTGTAAGTAGAAGCGAAGTAAGGGAGTACCATAGGTTAAAGTGACATCAAAAGCTGGTTGTTATGTGACTGAAGTTTGTTTGTTTGGCTAGGAGTTGACAAATTCCTGTATGAGAAAAGTATAAGCTTTTGAAAGCTGAAACCAAGAAACAAGGAATATCTCAAAAACGAGCAAATTCACGAAAAAATTATATAACATAATTTGAGTGTTTTAGCGTAGTCTAGATTTTTTGTAAGGTAAGTTTTTTTCCGTCTCTTACGGTTTAGCAGTTATGTCAAATTCCTAAAGTGCATCCAGAATAAAGTAGTCTTCAGAGGCAATTCCCAGAAAATTCAAGATATACGTAATTTTATGTGTCCGGTAAATATCTTTAATATAGGTATGATATTTTAATCAATATTGAAGAGCAGATGGACTCTGGATGGAAGAGGCTAGCCAGGATGCAGGATCAGTCTAATGCCTAAGATGTGAATGAGAGAGGATGACGTGAAATTACAATAGAATGGATTAAAGGAAAGATGATAAATGTTCAGATGGTGAAAGAAGTGCAGGAAAAACTGGAGAGAACCCTCTCAGACATCGTTTTGACCTTTACAAATCCCACATTCGGTCCCCTGGTATAACAACCGGCCTGAACTGCTGGGCCACAACGACATTTGCGTTATCGTTTATCAGCGATACAAAATTATTTGGGAATGAATAAGGACTTGACGGGATATTCGTAGAAAAATTCATGACCTACATTTGACAACCTGCTGAGCGAGTTAGCGCCGGGTGCTGGGTTCAAACTCTGGAGCCCACCAACCTAACCGAAGGTGTTTTTGCGGTTTTTCTTAGTCCTGTTAAATGTTGGGTTGGATAATTTGATCCACGAATTTTTCAATCATTCCTCTCTTTACTCCATTGCACTTTTTCTTGTTCTTCGGCATATAAGCATTGAGCATCCATCTTGGGTATGCTATATTCGAAAGTTACTTGGTCTTAAAGAGACTTTGTAAATCCTTGGAGGTGTAAGTTTTATAAAAAGGAGTATAATCTATTCAAAAAGTAAATAACTTTAATAAACTGCTTTAATCAAAATCATTGGACCATTTTGGAGAAAATAAATACTAACAATTCTCCATATAAAATTTAGTCTGCGTTTGGAGGATTTTGTGTTAATTCGTATGGAAGATATTAAACTTAAAACACCAAGTTTGGCACTATCCGAAATTTCCTTTTTAATTTACGTTTTTCATAGACGGTAAACGAACACAGATTTATATATATTTAGAAATTTATTTTTTTCGGAATCAGGGTATTTAGAACATGTATTAGGGTAGCAATGTATTACTTTCTCGCTTGTTATACTAAGTGGATGTACAAGTTCAACCTTAAGAAGTTAAAAATATGAGTTACAAACATCTTTAGTTGTTTCTGATCAAATCTCCGATATCAGCATATAGGTTAAAGGATGCTAAAGAAATAAAAAAACAAACTACTTAATAGATTAAAGTTTATTAATTTTATTGCTGACCAGAACTTACAAAAATTACCTGGCTGTTTGTACATATATATCAAACAATAATAAAAAGCTTATAGCTTCGTTAACAGAAGTAACGTTGTTTTGCTTTTGGACCTGTGTTCACCACAAATATAAACTCTACTCTACTGTGCTGCACTGCTCTCTTAAGGTATTTTCGCTTTGTTATTATATAGCAGGTAAGTTAAGAAGTTGAATAATCCCGTAGAAAAAATACTAAGGTGGTAGAAATATCTTATTAGCGTATGAAAATGATACATCTTAATATATAAAAGTGTGTGTGTATTTATGAATGTAATGTAATGTGTGTGTGTGTGTGTGTTTTCATAGGCTTCTACACAGTGTTACCAATTTCTACCAAATTTTGCACAGACAAACCTTTGACACAAGGCAAAAATTACTGTCTACCATTGTATTGGAAATACATTTCCGTCCTATTTCACAAGGTTTATTATTTTTGTGTAACGACTATAACAGCTCAGAATGCTATCTAGATATTTCTCAATGAAATAACTGGAATATTGCCAGTATAAGAAAAGTAATTACCTATTTAGGTTTTTATGACTTCAGAAAGTAACATTGAGTTCAAATATTACCTTATATATTATATTAATATATACATATATTAATATTTGAAATTTACCATGGAGCAATAAAACACTAAAATAATTACAACAGCTATTATGCCTAATAAAATCAAAGGCGATGTAATCGTATGGTTTTAAGATTTAATATTTCTAAACTACTTTATATTAAACTGTAAAACAGCAAAAAAGTTAAACCAGACAAAATACTTCTTGTTTCTCATTAGAACCTCATTAATGTGCATATGTTTATTTATTCTGCATTGGTATAGAATATCATAAAAAGATTCGGTATAATCACATTGATTACAAAAGTTTTGTGGCCCTCAAACATTATTAAGGTGACGCATAAAGAGGGTGCGGGTAATAGCAATAACATCAAACCACACAAAGTACCACTTCGTCTTCCTCTTCTCTTTTATATGTTCATTTTGTTGATTTTCCTTTGTTTAATTTTCTTTTTTATGTTTTCTTAGTAATTTTACGTACGTTGTTATTGAGAATAAACAATGATATATTGATGTTACCTGAACAGGCATTACATCGTCCCAAGTGAGATTTTCTCTGTAAATAGCGACGAGTCACTCCAAATATGAAAATTCTTAAGTCATAACTGAATTCACTATAACTATCATCAACCTCTCCGATATTTGTGATTTTTAACTGTCCCTTTGCGCACTGTTTTCTGAGTCACTTTTCTTTCTTTGTAATTTAATGAGTTTTAATTAACTACTTTTGAGTGTGTTTTAATAATTTGTAAATACGTCCAAAGAAACGCCCAACTATTGGACAAGCAACCTAAGGCTAAATGTGAAAAGGGTCAAACGTCAAAACACAGATAAGGCCGGGTATTTCAGTTAGTGTATTTATAGATACTTTTTCTGAAGCATATTTGCAAAAGAGTATGTGAAGTTCTTGCAACACATTAGAGCAAGAACTGTACGAATGCTCATTTTTAAGGTACAGGAAACTTTTGGACTACTTTGGAAGCTCTACTTGAGTTATAAACCAGTAGAAACTGCCGTCACTTTTGTCTGCAGTTCGAGCATACTCTATATATAAAATGACCCCCGTTGCTTATATTAGTCATTTATCTTTTTGGAATGAGTTCCTCAGCGAAGCTCTTTTGGAAACTTTTGCTCTGCATAAGCTTCTCTTAGATAATTATATGTGGCAAGCTATTATTCTCGGTGAAACTTAAAATAAATAATTTTAAATATAACTAGTAGAATCTGCAGCTTTGCTCACTTTATTGCTTTCTGCAGAGGATCTTCTCTCCGTTTGCTTTCTACCTTTCTTGCTGCACCAATCGATTACTCTCCTTCTCGCTCCCTATCTTATTTCTCACGAACATAATAAAATATTTTATCTTCAATAGGATGAATAATTTAATTTGATCGAGAATAAATGACGGGCTGTGGTCCTCAGAAGATCTTCTCCACTCTTTTCCTCTCTTCTTCAACCTCTCTCCCTCATCCCCTATACCTCTGTGTTCCTTTCTGTTCTCTCTTACTCTGCGTGCAACGTGCTGTTAATTAGTGAAAATAAAGAAAACTCGATCCACTAGACGCAATATGGTTTCTTCTGTAAAGTTTCCATTAGAAACCTCACAGTCCTTTGCAGAATTCTCAATAGGAAGCATGGAAGAAATTCCAAGACCAAAATGAAGCATTGACCAAAGATACATTTACTTGAAGAAGCACTTTTAATGCATCTTGTTGTGATGAGTGTAAATAAGTAGAGCCCAGAGTGACGTGATCAGACTCTATCATGAGGAGGAGTGACATATTGGTTACTTGTATCGTTAAAAGGCACAACCACAATATTATGCATTTTTAATTTCTCTACACGTACTATGTACATAGTGTATAGAGAAGGTATTGTATTCCACCCAAAAATTCGATACCGAGATTTCACCGGAAATATGTTTTGGGTTCCCTGAAGCCAAAAGAGCATTTTCAGAAAAAGGTCCGTGTGTGTGCGTGTGTGTGTGTGTCGTGGACAACATAGCTCAAAAATGAAAAGACCGTTAAATACCAAGCTTGATATTAAAGTTTGGTATCTTCCAAGGATACGACTCGAAGATTTTTAAGAAAATCCCTCCAGCCATTTACTTGAGAAGGCAGACAACAACTAACGCCATCCCGCCGCCGAGAGCTGTATCTCCAGAACGCAGTCATCTTCACGAAATGGCACCTCTGCCGTAGTTACCGTCGACACTTACAACTCTGAAAGAGACAGGTTGGGATAAAATGAAGGGACAAGAAGTTCGGGGGAATGAAGAATTCCCTCCCGCATTCGCCCGGGAAAACCCCCGAAAAACCCATGGGTCAGAGAACCGATCCCACAACCTCCCGAATGCCAGTCCCAGAGAAATGCCTGAACCACATGGTTCGATTATACGAACCGATAGTCAATATATAACCTCACCTATTTTGTTTCACCTGAACTAAGTAAGTTATATAAACAATTTAAGTTTTGCACAATTTCTCAAACCTTCTTCTCCACTCCACTGCAATAGCAACTTAATACGCCGACCAGTAGCAGCACTGCACCCTGTTACAAAATTGCTGACATTAATGTTCGTATTAGACAGCATTGTGTAATTGAATTCTTGAATGTGGGAAGTAAAACGCCCATTAGCATTCATGAAATGCTCAGAGAGGTGTATGGTGATGCAACAGTGGATGTCAGCAAGGTTAGAAGATGGGTTCGTCATTGTAATGAAGCTGAAGGGCCAACATGTTGGCCGATGAACAGCGGAGCGGTAGACCGGTGACTGCAGTGACTCTACGCAACATTGAGCGAGTGGACGAGATCATTCAGTCTGACCAGCGGATAACAACGGATAAATTGAATTGCATTGCAGTAAAGACAGTGTAGTGACAATTATTCAAGAACTGGGGTATTCAAAAGAGAGTTCGCAGTGGCTACTGCGAATGTTAATCGAGGATAAGGAGACACGAAAAACAATAGCAGTGCTTCAATTTTGAGGAATAAGGAAGTTCATTGCAGGATTCACCTTCCAGGTGCAGAGGCTGTGTAAAAATCTGTTCGGAAGCAATGTGCATTTTACCACACAGGAATGCATGCCCTTGTTAAAAGGTGGATTTAAACTGTGGAAAAGAATGAAGATTACATTGAAAAGTGACAATTTAATCCTCAGTGTTGTGGCTTTCATGCTGTGTAATCAATCTTTAATTTTCTTTCAAATTAAAAGAGAGAGAGAGAGAGAGAGAGAGAGAGAGAGAGAGAGAGAGAGAATAGAAGGTATTAGTTCTTGATTGACCCTCGTACCTCTTGTCTTCTTCGAGACATAGCCGGTACTGAAATAGGCGCGAAGCATCTTTTCGCGGGTGATGTGCTTTACATGATATTCTGGTTATCCCTTGCCACAATTTCTCGTGTTTAGACTGGACGAGAGCGCCAAATCCCTTCCCGGACGGTTGATCAGTCAGTTTGTCTCTTCCTAATAAGCTCGAGCCATAGCCGCTGCATTACCATATGAATATGAACATTTTATTTTGAAATGGAATTGAAGACAAGGTTCAAAAACATTGTCACAATAGAATAGGGATGAAGCGATGCAAGGCTCTGAATTATGTGACATCAAATATCGTTGGAATGAACAACACAAAGAAAGCAGTTAACATTTTCTAGTGTTTGGCAATAAGTAGTTAAATAATTTGTCCCCTAATCATTTAGAATCACAAACGTGCATTGTGTTAGCAGTAGTAAAAAAGCCTATATTTTCAATTTACATGACCTTCTCTACCCGTGCGGCAAACAATCTATTCTTATAAAACGATTCTTTTATCTACATCATACTAATATAGAGATAAGATTAGCAGAATTAGTCTTACCCTGATTCCTTGTAAGCAGAAGGATAATATGTCTTGCAATAGTTATACATTTTAAAAGCTGGTCGCTATTGAATAGTTGAAGTTCGGTTCGCTTTGTCAGGTCAGTAGCAAACAAAACTTAAATAAAAGAAAACTTTAGTAGTTTAAACTTTAAAACAATAACAAGGAATATCTTGGAAACCATCAACTCTATAACACAAATACATAGAAGTTATTGCCATTTTTTGCAGTTCATCCAGAATGAACAGGTCTTCAGAATATTTTCCAAAAAAATGTAAAGATATAAATTTTATTTGTGATGCAAATATCTGTAAATCAAACATTTTACAATAATTTTTAAGAAAAGCAAAACTTTCCAGAACTTTTCTATTTAAAGGGTAGTTTAAGTTGGGGGATTTTCTTGAAAATCTTCCTGTCGAATTCTTGGAAGATATTAGACTTAAATACCAAGTTGGAAACTTAACGGTCTTTTAGTTTTGTGTTATGCTGTCCGCAGACACATACACACGGACGTTTTTATAAACTTTTTGGGCTTAGATAATAATAGTAATAATAATAATAATAATAATAATAATTTTACAGCATTGAATTAGGAAAAGCATGATATTGCTTCCTGGCAGTGCTACGCAGGCCATTTTTTTTGACGCAACAAAAAACTTTCAAACTAAATAACTATAATTATGCAAAAGGGAAGATATAAGCATCTTTCTTGGAGATAACGCCGCTACACATCTAATTGCCAACACAATTCGCTCATTTTTATATGAATCGCTTTCTTATTCTCTTCATATCAATGTTGCCATAGAATTTTTCGGAAATATGTTAAAATGGTAGTGGTTAATAAAAAATTAAAATGTTGAATAACAAAATATCGGGTCATTCTACTTTTTCATATGCGTTATATTATTCCCATAGTAATAAGTAAGAAAACGATAAAATTATGTGTAGCTTATGAATGCAAATTACAATCTTATCTCAATGGAACTTCTATAAATAGGCAAGTTTTCAGTAACATAATTGCCATACATATTTGCATTGTAATGTTTTCATTATACTTAACATCTATTTAATTATTTAAATTTACTTTATTGCACTATTAAATCCCTTTAAAAATAATTAAAATTATTTATAGCTAGTCATAAGTGCCCTATATTTATCTGTTTTTTCCTGTTTGTTAATTTTACATGGCATTAACGATCCGTTGGCTTGGTGTAATTTCAGGTCTATTCCCTGTACTATACCATCTTTTTGCGTCAAGCTTCCACAGAGCCTTAGTAGTAGGCCTCTGCTCCGCTATTTCTGCACATGACGGGCAAACATCAGCTTCGACATATGTTTACAGAAACCAGACAAAATATACGTCTACTTCTCCTGTGCATTTCTGTACGGATTGCGAAGCATTCGCTATTAAAATATGTTCATATTTAATATGTTTTAGGGGCAATTTTTTTTTTTTTTTTTTTTTTTTTTGGGAGGAAGGGCCTTTGTTTAATTTTACTCAATTCACCCCTCACTTACCAAAGGGGAACTCTGTTCTTAGTATTAATAACCGAATCCAGTAATTTACCTTGTCGACTGAGCCGGAAATTAACCAGAAGCCTTATCCGGGTAACTCACCCTAGGCGAGGTTCGAACTCACGACCTATTAAATATGAGGCAAACATTTTACCACCACATTATCGAGGCGCGCTATAGCTTCAGAATGACTCATCTATAAGCTGATATCAATTACTTGTCTAAAATAGAAAATTAGCAGAAAATATTTTAGTTATTGTTTATTTTATGTACATATTGCGCACATAGGCAACAAATACTCTACTTAAGCAATAACATGGTAAATTGTTTGTGGATGGATGAAACCAAATCTATGCATGAGATTTTAAAAAAATATTGCAAAGGAAATGAACTATGTATATACCTATAGCATAAATTTAAAACCCCTAAATAACAATGCCCCAGTAATTGACAAAACAAACTTATGATTACCTAAGAGAAATTGAAGACATTGTCCTGATGGACATGAATTGCTACCAATGGATGATTTTAATGGGTATGATAGAAGATAGAAAAAACGAAATGGCCCAGAAATAGGAATTTGGTAAAGAAAAGGGAATTTTGGGCGAAATTAAGAATTTAAACAAAGAGATACATAAATTGACTTGGATAAATCCTTCAAAATATCCTCAATAATATCTATACTACTACAAGTAATTCACGAACTAGCACATTGGAATCTGTGAAAGTTAAGAGAGAATAGATGGTGGTTCAGACCATCATAATTGTTGTTGTAATAGTTAAATTCCCTCTAAGGGCAAAATAAATCACTAGAGAATGAAAACTGTAACAACGTTAATACAATGGTTTCTCTGATTCATTGGTTAATTTATCGAAGGGGAGAGTGTAAAGTTTTTATATGTGAACAGGTTATCCTCAATATTTAAATCAGTAAATGGAAATTGCAAGATAATAAAATATATGCATATCTTAAACAATCTAAATAGAGGTAGGAGACAAGTCTTTAGGAAAGGAGAGATAGAATGGAGGAAGAACAGAATGCATTGGAAACAATAAGGTATAAGAAAATCTTTACAATAAATGGCTTAGTTCAAAGCCCTATAAATATTAAAAGAAATATAACAAAATGGAAAGAAATATTAAGATATTGGCTAGCTCATATAAGTATGACACATGAGAGAAAACTTATGGTGAAATGGATCATATGATGAATTACGTAAATCGCCACAAAGTAGAAGATATTTGCGTAAAATGAAAATGATAAATAAAGCTCTATCAGAAATGCAGTTTGTAAATATGCAACAGGGACAAAACCATTTTCAAGACTTGCTGGTGGAAAAAAGAAAGGATGGAAAAGTGAATATGAATGCCCAATGTTATGAATGAATTGAAACTGAATTTAGAGAGGAACTGAAAAACCTCAAAAGTTGCAAGGCTGGTGGAGTTACGACAGTGGAAATGTAGGCCTTCTCACTTGAAAGGATTGTCAAATCAAATCTTTGAGAGTGATGAAATTGCAGCACATTGGAATATGTAATATGCTTCTGCTATCCATGAAATTGAAAGGGAACCTCAATAATTACAAGGGAAAAATTTTTTTGTCTCCTTCTAGTAAGATCTTCAACAGTATCATCGAAAAATAGATTAGAGGAAGCCATTAAAAGAAAGATATCAAAGGATTTGAAGAAAGTAATGTAGCCCAGGTGAAAAAATGCCTGCTTAAGATGGCGAAACACATTTGGTATTTATCGATCTAGAGAAATCATAAAATTCAGTGCCGTAAATCAACTGTAGGAAGACATAATAGGTATAGTTTGCTCTTAATATATAGGAATCATAAATCAGACGTTGTTTCGGAATTGCCAAGCTGCAGTAAAAAGAGTATCATGTTCATTTCAAACAGTCAAAAGTTAACTGAGGTCGTCGTTTTAGCGCGGTGGTAGCGTAGCTGCCTGGGTTCGATTCCCGGTACCGTCAGGGGGACTTTTCCCCCGCTGGGAGACCTGGTCCGGGGTGCACTCAGTCTCGTGAGGTCCCTGGGGGGGGGGCAATTGAGGAGCTACTTGATGGAGAATGAGGACCGCACTAACCAGCCTGATGGGTTCGAGGCGCTGACCACGTCTCACCCTCTAATATTGCACCCCATCCATGACGTCTGACGTAGCGGCCGGGCGGTAGGCCAAGGTTCCTTGTGAGCTATCGTGCCATGGAGTTATAAGCCAACTGAAGTATGTCTGCTATCTCGATTAAAAATAATATATATCCACAGATACTGAAACAGTGGAATAGCTCATGCCAAGGAATGGGAATTACAATTGAACTATTGACCACAAAATCGCTATTATATGCAGATGAATACGAGATTATTGTTCAGTTTCGTGGAGACGTAAAATTTACGGTACGTTCTTGCAGCCTTTGAAGAAGGTAAATTACTAAAACTCAACCTTGTAATAAGTGGAGATACGCATAACTTCAAACTGTCCTAAGGAATAATTAAAACTGAAAGAATTTAAACATTTGGGATTAGTTCTTCATGAGTATGGAAGCTGTCAAATGGATACAGACTATGAAGGGTAGAAGAGCAATAAAAATATTTAATGGGGTATTATGGAGCAAGGCAATAGAAATGCAAGCAAAAATAGAATTCGTCAGGTCTTAGTAGAAAATGCACAATATAAGACATTAGACAGAAGGCTTGAATGTACTGGAGGGTCAAAAAAGCAAGATATAACTGTTGAAAAAGATGCAATAAGGATGGGGTGGCAAATTGTCCAGGTTAGAGCAAAGAAGGAACAAAATATATTAGAATGATATTGGACCCAATTGCATCAGTGACTAAAATGACTGGGAGCCGAGTACTCCAGCAGTATAGTCACGTAAGAAGAATGGCTGAGTGAGGAGAAATGACCAAAATATTCTGCTACAGTGATTTCCAGCAGACAGTAAAAGCAGGGCCGGTCTGGAAGACTAAAATACTACGGATGATGGATGAACGGGAACTCCTTGAAGGGGACTGGAATGAGGGACATAGAGAGTGGGAATAAAAGGTAACCGTTGAGAAGTGGAGACTCCGACAGAAGTAAAAGCAAGTAAAAATGGAAGACCCTTTTGGATGGCATAAAGGCAGCCTCTCCTTATTAGAAGTAATGTTACTTTTGATTTATACCTTTTAAGTCGAAATTTAAACCAAACGAACAAATAAAAGCCTGATGTGCTCCACTCACATGACTTTCTCTACGTCTCTCTGTAACAAATTATTGTTAAAAAGCTTATTCTTCATGCTAATCGAGAAAAATATTAGCAGAAATGCTTTCTTGTAAGTAGAAGGGAAGTAATGGAATTCACTAGGCTAAAACGATAATCAAATCTTTCAAGATCTGGTTGCAATGAGGACGAATTCCGTTTATTTGCTTTGCTAGGAGTTAACAAATATTGAATGTGAAAAATTTAAGTATTTTGAAACTGAAACTAATAACAAGGAATATCAAAAAAATGGGAAACTCTACGAAAAATATGTATGTGACATAAAACTGTAGACTTCAACGAAATCCGCATATTTTGTGTAGTAAGTAAGTTTTTGTCTAATGTTTTGAGACTCCCTTAACCCCAAATAATAACTGTTAATTTACCTACTAAAAACAGTATCTAAGTCACCCTAATTTGAAGTTAAGTTTTCACCAGAAGTACATGTTTTCAGACTTTCTAAGCGCTATTTTTACTTTCGCTACAAAGTAGTGGTTCGTAAGCAGAGAAGATATTACACTCTAAACAAATTACCGATATTTCACCGGAAATACACGTTTTATAGTCCCCTATATGCAAAAATAGCTTTTTAGAAAAAACGTCTGTATATATGTGTGTGTCCGAGTGTCGTGAAAAATATAACTCAAAAACAACAATTCGGTAAAATACTAAACTTGGTATTTAAGATAAGTATTTTCAGGGATGTGATGCGAATATTTTAAGAAAACTCGAAAATTTCGATTTTATCAAAAAAGACTAACTATTTATTAGAGATATTTACATAAAAATGTATATTTTGAATTAGCTGGAGAAACCTATGAACATTATTCATTCTGAATGAATTTTGCAGAAAAGAGTTAGACGTAAGAGGAAGACGAAGGCTTACTAAACAAAAAGTCTGATGTGTGCCATTCACATGACTTCCTCTACATCTCTGTAACATATTATTATTATTATTATTAAACAGCTTATTCTTCTATATTCTTCATGGTAATCTAGGTAAAAATTAGCAGAAACGATATTATTTCTTACTTCATTATAAGTAGAAGGGAAATAACAGAATACAATATGCTAAACTGACAATCAAATGTTTTAAAATGCGGTTGCATAACCAGGTGTTAAGTTCCCTATGAAAAAGGTGTAAGTATTTTAAAACTGAAACCAATAACAAAGAATATCTGGAAAACCTGGATCTAACGATTTTGAGATACTTATTCTGAAAGGCAAACGAAAGTTTTACTTTATGCTTGTATTTACTGTTAACAGCATTTGAATGTTTCATTATGAATGACTTTTGCATAAATAAAAAACCGTAACATCCTTATTTGATAAAAAAACCGTCAAATCTTCTTAAAGCACACCATCTGTATTCATTTTTAGTCAACATTTTGGGTGTATTTTTGCTTACTGCCATGGCTTTTTAAGATGACGTATACTTTTATCAAACTGTTAGTCTTTTTATTTACTTCCTTTGAGCATTGAATTCAGAATGTAGTATTGAGAACTTAATTTTAAATCCCATACATAGTGACCAGCTCTAAAAAGATTTGACCATCACTCAAGCTTACTATATTTCCATATATTCCCATAAGAAAATGTGTATAAGTAACATATATGTAAGAAAATACGTAATAAAATAATGTCTTGATCAACGTGAAATAGAAACATGATAAATCTATAAGAAAAATCTGTTGAAGAAAGGGTAGGGAAAAATCATGTAAAAATATCGCACAATTATTATTGTTTTGTTTAGTTTAGAATCCTTTAACCTGGTAGGTTATATCAAGCGATGAATGAAATGGGAAAAATAATGCTCAAATTAGCCCGGATCCATGCAGCTTAGCGTTACTCGATATTGATCTTCTCAGGATAACGGAAAATCTCTGAAAAGCCTTAGCCGGGTTGGTATTTCTAACTGAGATTCGAAGTTTTGATCTCTTGAGTTTGAGTTAGTCTGCGTTTCCTTAAACTGTAATACTTTGAAAAACTCAGTAGCATTACCTTAAAAAGACCTTAAAACCTTAAGAAACCAATCAAATCTTGAGTAATGCAAACCTGCTTTATTAATATAAATTTACCAATCAAAACTATACCTTTATAGTTTTAGGTACAATTAACATAGTAGAGGAAATGTCGTTTTAAATTATTTTTTTGAGAAACTTACAATACAAAAAATAGTAGTAGCTTCACATCCCAAAATACAGGCTAAATAAACTGGGAAAAGATTAACTAACTAAAATAATAAAATAACAAAGCATCATAGGATATCACTTCCTAATTAAACAAAAATAAAGTCTGTTGCGCTCCATTCTCATGACTTTTTCTGCATCTCTGTATCAAATTATTGTTAAAAAGCTTATTCTTCTATTTATATCATGCTAATCCAAATAAACATAAGCAGAAATTGTGCTTATTACTTGGTTCCTAGTAAGTAGAAGGGAAAAAGAAAATGCACAGCTATAAAATAGTCTCGTTCTTTAAAAGCTGGTCGCTAAGTGAAACAGTTGACATTCTATCTTTTTTTCTTCCGAGGAGTAAAGAAACAAAAAACGAGAAGAAAGATGTCTTTCCGTTTGAGAAAAGTTTAAGTGGCTAAAATTAAAACCAACAATGCGGAACATCTCGAAAACGGCTAACTCTACAAAAAATATATAAATGTCATAAATGTTGTGTTTTAATGAGATCTACAGTTTTTGTATATTTCTTACGGTTTGCCAGTTACACAAAAGTCATTCAGAATGAAGAGACCTTCAGAGGCTATTCCCAGATATTCTTATATTCATAAATATGCTCTATTGTTTGTTTCAATTTTAAAACATTTTTATTAAGAATCCATCATCCGTTTATGTTTCTTCTGTTTTACTCCTGGCGGTGGAAAGAGAACCGAATTTGAATAACAATCGCTAGCGACAGCTTTAAAAAAATTGACTGTCGTTTTAGCGTTAGTTGTGTTCCTACTCGCTTATTTCCCTTCTTCTTATAAGGACCTAAGTAATATGACAATTTATGGTAATTTTTATCCTTATTAACATTTTTGTAAATAAAAGGGATAATCTTTTGTAAGAACAGTTTGTTTGCGGAACAGATAAAACTATGTGAACGGAACACATTATATGTTCTTTATTCAATAAGTTTTCCCATTCAAACCCTTGATTTAAAGTTTGTTTACTTAGTAAATAAATTAATGCTATGCTAGAGGATATCATTACACGTCGGTTTCTCTGGAATAAAACTTATATTTACTGCTCTGGCCAAATGGCCAGCGAGCTAGCTCGATTTCCGGCTGAGTGGTGAAAGTTTTTCTTTAATTAAGTTTATTTCCGTGCCCTACATAAAGTCTAGAACAGAATAAGTCTACGTTTGAATAAGCGTTAAAAACAAACACAAAAAGCGAAAAGAAAAGAAAAAAAAATGCAAGTTCAAAGAGTAGAAAACACCAATAAATGTTTCAGTCAAAGCTGACGATATCATAGCAACTCCATGGAGTTACAGTAATGAGAAAGAACTTTTGAATCTTTTACATATTCAAATTAATGGTCTAAATGAGGATGCTTTTGCATTATATTGCACTTATTGACGAAAACAAGGAGTAAGTACAATTTGTAGTTAAGTTTAATTTATATTGAGCTATATGAAATCTACGGATAAGCTTACATTTGCACGCGCACTTTAAGTGCACACTACCGCTTTCTCTCTCTCTCTCTCTCTCTCTCTCTCTCTCTCTGTCTGTCTGTCTGTCTGTCTCTCTCTATCTCTCTTACTCACACACACATACACACATATCGATAGGATCTGTGGCAGTTTTTGCAAGTCGTTTGCTAGACATCGTGGAGGTACTGTTTTACCACCATCTACATTTAAGCTACTTCGATCAAAACTCGAGTGAGGGTTTTCTGCCCGTAAGCTCTTGAACAATCATAACATCGCACAAAATGGCGTGATTTCTTTAGGAGGTGATGTCCTTCGCGTGCAAAGTTTTAAGTAAACACCCGAATAAGTATTCATGACATGGACGTTTTCCCTCCCCGAGTAACGCCTGTTTTCTTGCTCGTTCATCCTAAATTCTGCTTCTTCTTATGAACAAGTTTGCCTTCATGTTTGCTCAATACTGCCAGTGGGTCGAGGGGGTGCTTTTTACTACTACCACCACCACCACCACACCCCCACCACTACATCGTTTTTTTTCTATACTTCTTACGTCTATAGTGATATACCTAAGTGAGACAGCTCTTTTCAAGTATAGGTCTCCGCATTGTAATGTCTTACGAGACTTTCAAACTGGCAATAGTTGTCTATATCCCGCTGTTGTAGTTTTCTTTAGAAACAATTTTGGTGCTGTGATGGGTTTTCTCAAGATTTCACGCCACCTTATCTTCTGCCAGAAGTTATATATCATTACTGCTCTGATTCCAGATAGAGTTATATTTCTTGTCATGTTGTGAAAGAATGAGCTTGTCATTTTCTTGAACGGTCGTCACGATTTATGTTCCCAAACAGATTTATAACACTGTGTGAAAAGAAAAAGGAACAAAAACAAACAGAAATATCGGTGGATAGAGGATAGATGAGTCTAAAGCTCAGTTCCAAGAAACATTTCTTCAGTCTGTGATTTTATTGGTGACAAGGATTCCTTCGTTATTTTGGAAAATTATTATTGTGCAAATTATTTCCTTTTCGAGTGGATCTGAGACAGTTTCGTGCAATGTTTCTATCTGAAGATGCCCAACACCAAAACCTAAAACGTTTGTTTCATTACGACGAGTTGATATAATATAACTAAAATTATAGATGTTTTATCTGACTTTTGACACAGTATTTTACCTCACCATAGACTTTATTCTCAATACGTGCTTGATCCTAATTTATCAGAGTAGATAATGAGAGAGTGGTGGACTCAAATATGACGAAATAAAATGGATTTGTGAAAAATGCATTTACTATGAATGGGAAAGCAAATCATTAAAGGAGAAATAATTTGCACTAAATGGAAACAGAGGAGTGCTAAACAGATGAATGTTCTCTTTACTGATGTTGCTTTCGCTACCACAATCCTACGTCTGTTTGTTAGTGAGTCTAAATTGGGTCTGGGAACGGCGCCCGAAAACTGGTGTTGCCATGTGTCTGTTCAGTTATCAGTAGGGATGGCAACTTGGGGACCAATATCGCGACAGAATCGAAGTTAGCGCAGCATGGTATATAGTTATGGAGTGTTGACAATGCTGTGTGTACGTAGTGGTACTAGTAGAAGGTAAATGGGGCAGTGATTACGTGTTAGACTGTAATGTTTTCACTAGCATGGAAGGCTATTGAGAATGGGTGGGTGGTAAACATAAATACCACTGATTTAATGTTTACATACATTCAATTGCTGTTGTGCAATCAACATCATTATCCGTTTCATTTTCTCTCAAGATACGTAGATTACAATGCACAACAATATTATTTGTAATGTCTCAAATGTGAATCGTCTACGATTGGCACGTAAGCAGGTTTTATATTGTGAAAACCTTCGCTTCACATCCAAAATGTGATTGGAGCAAAACGGAAATAGGAACATCGTCGACTATTGGGTAAGATACTCCATCAGCAGTTATTTCCGTAGCATATTTCGTATTTCAGGCATTATTGAAAATCCGACATTATTTTCCAAACACTCTTCCATTTCTTTTCGCATGTGTAAAACAGGTGTTTCGTGTTTCTGATTAATTGCTTGCACAAGTTCATCGGCAACCGTCAGGGCTAGGCATTTCAATGTTCGATGTTTCCAAACATGTGTTATTGCCGTAGATATATCTGCGAAGTTCTTCTGTATGAATTACAAATCTTTATGCAATCCATTTTAAGTAAAAGATTTTACAACCTTGATTGAAGCACATGCACTACCACCAAAGACATTAATTATTTGAGTAAAATCAAAATATTCCAAAACTTTTCCGCATAGGTTAGTTTGGTGTGGGTGTCACATTCTTTGGAAAATGCTGATATTAAATATCAGCATTTTATATTATTTAACCGAGTTTTATTTTTAATTATGCTGTTCACAGTTCATACATTTCGATATCGTATTTTTGGGTGAAATAGAATACTTTCCTAACTTTAATATTCGTAATAGAGAAAGTATAGGTATTTTAAAATTCAAACAAATAACATGCAATATCTCGAAAATGGTTTAGCTTGACAATAAAGAAAGAAACAAAAGTAATAATGAAAAAAAAAGAAAAGACTATAAAATATGTTTCAACATGTGAGTAGTAAAAATTTGTTGTGGTTTACCAATAATATGAAAGTTATTCATAATGAACATGTCTTTAGTAGTTCATTTGTTACCTTAAATAGAAGGATGCGCAAATGAAGTAGCTCTATAAGATTTCTGGTCGTTATTTTATTCCTCTGTGTGAAACAGCCTAGTGTAAAGTTGTTTTGTTATCATTGACGAATATTAAATTTCCAATTTTCTGATAAAGTGAAGACTAGTCCGTTTTGGGTACATCAATTTATTTATAACAATAAAGTGAAAATTGGGCGCTGTTTAAAATGAATATCTAAGATAAAATATGCTTAAAAATTAAGCTCTGAGTCTACTTTAACATTTCTTTTGCAAGGAGAATTTGAAACAAGCATGTGTATAGAAGTATAAGATTGAATATCTCAAAAAGTCATTGCTTTGGGCTGATATCTTGAGTAGTGCCGTTTCTCATTAACTCCTGTATGGTATAAAATTCAGTTTCCTTAAAACTGAATTAGAAAACTCTCGTAGTTCGCCCTTGAGGATGCTAAACTTATTAAGTAACTGCAGTTGAAGTGCGAAAAGGTCAGCATGACATAGTGGGTTTCTTTAAGAAAGCTTCTGCGTGTAATTACGGAATAACCAATAAGAGAGTTTATTAATATTAGCTTTAGAGGTAGTCTTGTCTAGAGGGAATATCAAACAAGTTTGTGGTGGTGGAGTAGAGAAGTAACGCTGTGTAAAAAGAAAGAAACTGACAAGTTCGCATTAAGATACTATGAAGAGCTGTCGGCTAAAGTAAGTATCGATTTTTGGCGCTTGCATATTTCATATTGGTAGCAATAATGCAAGGAACTTTTATGAAAGATGGTCAGCCGAGAAACCAGCGGACGAAAGCCTTGCCTCGGGTATTGCAGTCTCACGCACAGACCGTGACGTCACGAATCATATTTTCCAGCAATCTGATTTCAAGTGTTATATTACCAGACATTGAAATGAAATGAAATTGTGTTTTATTTATGGACGCTCTTTAACTGCTGTGGTTCTCAGCGTCCATTCTATACTGGGCGAAAAAGACCGCTTAATTTTGCTTAGAAGCCTTTCTATCAGGCCGTAAATCTACGACACGGCTTTACTTTCCTTCCGAAAGAAGCTATGCTAAACATGTATAATACACCCGAAAAAATCCATCGTCCGCCGCCGGGTCTGCACCGTGATCAGACGTTGATGAGGGGGCTGTAATGTGCACTGACGTCCATAAAAAGGCCCATTCCTCTAGATTGCAATTGTTTTTTTCCCCAAGGTTCCCCCTTCAGGTAACTAATCTTGACTCCATATTGACAGTTTCAGGTCTCTATTATGAGAAGACCTCAGAAAATATTCAAGGACACAAAAATGAAATGTGAACATCTTATTTATGTGAAATGAAGAGACTTTTTTTTTAGTGTACAACGTCCGCTTTTACTACTTGTGGTACCGCAGACGATGACACTGGTGATATATGAAATGAAGATGGAGCACCGGTAGAATGCAATGGCGAGGGAAACCGGAGAAAACCAGCCCCTGCGCCTTTGTCCACCACAAATCCGACATGCGATCGCTTGGGATCGAACCTGGGCCGTTTAGGTGAGAGGCAAATGGTCTAACCACTCGGCCACGGCGCGGCCTGAACTGAACTGAAAAGTGGTTTGAATACCTCCTTTATGAACGATTTTCACTATTCCTAAACAAATGCAGCACAATTCGGCTTCTAGAGGAAGGTGTAAAGAATTAACATTAAATAGGACAACTGCAACATTTATATGAGAGCTTACCGAGCCAGGTGGCTCAGGCGTTTCTCTGGGACTGGCATTCGGGAGGTGTTGGGATCGGTGCCCGCCGCCGACCTCTCCGACACATGGGTTTTTCCGAGAGGTTTTCCCGGGTCACTACCGAATGCTTGGAATGATTCTTCATTCCCCGCAATTTCCTGACCCTCTTTGTTTCAGGACTGTAAGTGCTGCCGAGGACTCTGGTGGTGGCGTCCTCTTGTGGAGATGATTGCTTTGTGGGAACTCAGTTTTCGCCGGCAGGATGGTGCTGGGAGTCGTCGGTATACTTAAGGGCATTTATTCGGACCTGAGACGTAGGCTCCCAGAGCTCAGCGCTTCGAAATGAACGGTTTAGGAACTGTTAGGGACTCTCCGCGATGGCTCCCTGTCACAGTCTGTTTCCGGTTGCCCTCTGTAATTGCTCTCACCTCACCTTCTTCTCGCGGGCTCTGACGTACAAAAAACCTCCTCACTGGCTGAGGTGCGGAATTCCCTCCGGTGCCCTACACTACACACACTATATGAAAGCTTTCATCAGCTGCATGGAGGCTGAAGATAAAAGTATTCAGCAGTAGAATGGGAATAAGAAAACGGTAGTGTAGCACGAATGTTACCCTGGGCTGTTCCGTTAAATGTTTACTCTGCCAATCCAGTGGCTAGAATTATACTAAAAAATCTTATGTGTTCCATTTACATGACTTCCTCTATATCTCTGCAACAAATTATTGTTAAAAAGCTTATTTTCTTTTTACTTCATGCTAATCGAGAAAAAATTATCAGAAATAGTCTTATTACTCGCCTCCATGAAAGTAGAAGGGGAATAAGGGAGTAGCATAGGCTAGAGCATTAGTCAAAAGCTGTTTGGTATGTGACCGAAGTTCCTTTGTTTGTATGGACAAATTCCCATGAGAAATGTTTACGTTTTTTAAGGCTGAAACCACTTACAAGGAATGTCTCAAAAATGATCCACTCCACGAAAAAAAAGGTATATATAGCATAAATTGTATGTTTTAATTAGCTCTACATTTTCTGTTAAGTATGTTTTGTCTATCTGTTACGGTTTGCCAGTTACTCAAAATTCCGTAATATACATCCAGAATAAATTAGTCTTCAGAGGCTTATTCCCAAACATTTTAAGATGTGCATTTTATTTGTCAGGTAAATATCTTTAATATATGGTAATTAAATGAAAATTGTTAAGTCATTTTTGAGAAAAACAAAATTTTCGAAAATTGTTCCAGTTAAAGGGTATTTGCGGCTGGGAGATTTTCTAAAAAGTATTCGTGTCGCATCCTTGGAAGATACCAAACTTAAATACTAAGTTTGGTATTTAACGGTCTTTTCATTTTAGAGCTATGCTGTCCACAGACACACGCATGGACCTTTTTTTTTTTTTTTTCAAAATTAGGACCCAAAACATGTATTTCCGGTGAAATCATGGTATCGACTTTTGGGTGCATTACAATACCTTCTCTATACACTATGTACCTAGTAGTGTAGAGAAAGTAAAAAGTGGAGATCGTGTAGACAGAGAGTGGGGCTAACTTTAGAATACCAAAACAAATAGATACGTTCCGTTATAAACTTATGATACACATTTTATGCATGTGGTATATGCTCTGTGTGGCTGAAACTTAGAGTAAAGCTTGCGATATTTTCTATCATCTTATGCATTTACTTACTTTATACCTAATGTACTTGGATATGTAAACAGGGCTTAGTCGTATATTATTTCTATTACTTTTAAACTTTATTTTGCATACTTGCATTTCATACACATACCTACCTGGGGTACATTAGAACCACATTTTACTTTATTTACTATTATTATGCTAATTTGAGTCATTTTTACCTTCTCTAGCCCTTATATACAATATATGTAGTGTTTAGAGAGTATATTGCATTACAACCATAAATTCGATACCGAGATTTCACCGGAAATACATGTTTTGAGACCTTCTGAATCCATTAAAAGCATTTTTAAAGACATGTTTGCGTGTGTGTATGTGTGACTGTGGATAGCATTATCCAAAATCGAAAAGTCGATTAAATACCAAACTTGGCATTCAAGTTTAGCGTCTTCCAAGGATGCCACACGAAGATTATCAAGAAAATCCCACAACCCCCAACTACCCTTTATATGGAACACCTTTTCAAAAAATTTGATGGCTCTAATAATTTTGATTAAATTCCCTATATTCAATATATTAAACTATCTAACGTTTCTCAAACGGGACCATGCAAAGTGTGGTAGGTTTCTGTTCATCTCTTACGGTGTAGCAGTTGTGCAAACTTGTGTAAAATTCATCCAGAATAAAGTAGTCTTCAGAGGCTATGCCAAGAAATTTTAAAATATTCATTTTATTTGTCAGTAAATATCTTTAATATACGATATTTAATTAAAATCTTTAGAGCCATTTTTGAGAAAATCCCAATTTTCGAAAAAATTTCCATGTGGAGGGTAGTTTGGGGTGGGAGGATTTTTCTCAAAATGTTTGAAGATATTAAACTTAAATACCAAATTTGGTATTTTACTGAATTTTTGTTTTTTAGTTATCGTTTTCACAGACACACAGACACACACACACACGGACCTATTTCTGAAAATACTTTTTTTTTTGGATACAGGAGGCTCTAAAATATATATTTCCGGCGAAATCTCGGTGTCGAATTTTTGGCTATGTACATAGTATGTAAGGAAAAAGTAAAAATGTTTTTTAGCTTAGTACGACCAAATGGAAACTATTGAGGGAACAATAATATCCATAATTTAGCTAATACAAGCATAAATTGGGGTCAAAGAAGAAAAGAGCAACAGAAAAAAAAAGTTCAATTTAAAAATGAATCACAAACCACTAGAGGCTGGATTTTTTCACAGGTTTATCTGAAAATACCTTTTAGGAGCAATTTGATGGATCCATTAATAGATCAATCAAAATACTAATATTTTATGTTGCGTACTACGTTAAATAGTCGTTTAAGTGCGATCAACAAACATTTCAATCGGCTTTTGTCATGGTCACCGTTTTCTGGCTCATATTTTGTGTTCATTTGACTGATTAATGGGGCAGCTAATAGCTGCGTATAGCAAGATAGTTATTCGACCATTACTGCGATTGCATATTAGTAACCGAACAGTTACAAACCAACCATCGCTGTGCATCAGTTACTCAAATTAATTTACGTACTTCTCATTGGGTCACTACCCCGTCCAATGTACGCTCTCTTTGCCCAGGGAATGCCCAAACCGTACGTGCTAGAAATTCAAATTCATGCAGCCTTAATTAGCCTTTTACTAACGACTTTCTTCCTTTCCAGCTCTGGGTCCAAAATTAATGTTATAGAATCTAAAATAGCCTTTCGAAACCGAAGCTTTCCGGCTCTACCCCGGATAGATATAGAAAATTCAACTGTCATATCATTTTCGTCGTTTGTCATATGCCCGTATGTAAAGCCTCAAATTTCTAGGTCAACGGGATATTTTTGAGGTTAGCAAACTATATACTATACAGAGGAAGTATTGCATTCCATTGAAAGACTCGATAGGAAGTAATTGTTTTAAGGGAACAAGGTGCTCTAAAATGGTAAAAAATCATTTTTTTGTTTGTTTTGTTTTAGACACTATTAAAATATCTATTATTTTCAGTTTTATAAAATATTGGTTTTGGGGGTTAAGAAGATTTTGAGGCATTTAAATAGCATTTAAATGCTAGCCTGCATTCCTTTAAAGCTGTAGTGCAATAATCCTTTGTAGAATATTTGTATCTTTAAAGTCAGTTTTCTCCAAACAACATTTTGAATACTTATGTACCTTTTTCTCGGAAAGAATAAGCGATAGAGAGCTGAAATTTTCAGTATGTGCATAAAACTCATAGTTGAACTTTCTGAACCACAATCATAGTTTTATAATATATATTAGTGATATTAAAAAAGCAATAACATTGCAAATCTTCCATATTTTTACTTTTTTGACCTTGCAAATAATAGTTTTTCTTTTCAATTCCTAGTGAAATAATATAATATACAACTGGATCATTGAATCTCAGAAGATAGCTGATTATACTAAAACAAGTGTACAATTCTATATTGCAAGTAATTATAGAAAAGGGTACATAAATTCATATGTTTTAAGAGCAAATTTTATTATTTTTCTGCTGACTGAAATACTTTTATAAACTCAATCACATAAGATATGAATGCAAACAGCAATGTTAAATACTTTTCGTGATTTACAGAATAATTCATAAAAATTTCAGGAAAAACCCTTAAGAACTTTTAAGATGAGTGGTAAGTTAACTCACATAAGGTGTAATTTCCATATGTTCAGTCTACCTTGTCCCCTTAAGACATCTGAATCCAAAATAAGCATATTTCTAAATATTGATGTGTTATATTTACCTTAACTTCCTCTACCTATGAGAGGATTATTCTTACAGAAGTTATTCTTCTATCCACTACATACTTATTAAGAAACAATTATCAGCCTGGCTTTATTGCATATTATTTCCTTATGCTAGGGAATAGGAAACGCGATAAGTTAAAGCGAGAGTCAAATATTTTAAAAACGGTTCGCAATGTGAAGGTTTTGGAGTTCCGTTTATCTTTGCTTGACCAGGATGAACAAATTTGAATAACGACTTTCCGTTTGATAACAGTGTAAGTATTGGGAAATTGAAGCCAATAATCAGGAATATGTTGGAAATGGTTTGCTCCACAATAAAAATATATGGAACATGAAATATGTTTATCCTACATTTTTATGTAGTAAGTTTTCATATATCTGTTACGTTTTATTAGTTATAAAGAAGTCATCCAGAATGAAGACACTTCAAAGGTTCTTCGCAGGAAATTCAATACAGATTTTGTCACGTAAAAATCTTTAGTATATTTCATTTTAATCAAAATCGTTAGTATTTTTTTTAAAATATCACAGTTTTAAAAAATTCTTCAATGTAAAAGTTAACTAGTGGTGGAGAATTTTCTGGAGAAATTATGTCACCTTGGAATATTTAACTTCTGAAAGAGCTTTTTGAAGAACTTAAATATCAAGTTTGTCACCATAGTGTATAAGTTTTTGAGTAATGCTGTCCACATCCACCCACACATACACACGAATCTTTTTTAAAACTTATATTTTTTTTTATTTAGGTTCCCTGTTTCCATGTCATCTAGGTATAGTTTTGAGTGGAATGCAATACCTTTTTGTTCATGTAGTAATTACGACGAAGAGAAAGTAAAAACCTTCATGTGTGTATTCTGTGTGAAACCTTTCTGTGAACAACATAACCCAAAAACCAAAATTTGGTTAAATACTAAACTTGATATTAAAATTCCACATCTCCGAAAGATGTGATACGAACATTTTCAAGAAAATAACCCCAGCCATAAACTACCCTTAAAGGGAAAATAAGTCATTAATTTTTATTTTCTCAAAATAGCTCATATAATTTTGATCGAAATACCTTATTTTAAAGATAATACGGTCAGAAATGGGATGCATATCTTTAATTGATTTGTTAATAGCTTTGGAAGTCTTTTTCATTCTGAATTAAATTTGAATAATTGGTAAACCATAGGAGATAGACAAAATATTACTGAGCCTAACATGAAAATGTAGGTAATGCATCCAATACATGGCATGTTTGTATTAGCCATTTCCGAGATATTCCACATTATTAGTTTTAATTTTGAAATACTCATACTTTTCTTGAATAAAAGCGTGATGCACTTATTTTTATGCAATTTAAAAGCCAAAATATAGCAACGTGTCTTTAAACATTTCACCATCGCTTTCCCTATTGTACTGCACAAGGAAATATGTAAATATTATTTGTAAGTTAATCTGAATTAACAAGAAGTGGACACAATCTTGAAAGAATAGTTTGTATAGGAGGGACTAGAGAAAATCATATAAATACAACTCGGAATTATTATGCGTAATATTTCGCAAATGTGAGGTTCGTTCTGGTATATTGATAAAACGACCCACGACCTTCTTGATATATACTTTTTCAAACTATACGTTTAGTGATTGCATAATCCTTTTTATCTTTTTCTTTCTAAGTTAAAATCGTTCATGTCTTCTTTTTGGAACTGCAATCTCTGAGGCGAAATCCTGTTATTACTATTTGTGTCCTCTATTCATCCAGAATAAACATGTCTTCAGAGGTTATTCCGAGAAAATTGAAGATATATATATTTTATTTGTCACATAAGTATTTTAAATATAAGAGATTTTAATCAAAATCTCTAGAACTATTTTTGAGAAAATAATTTTTTTTAAATGTTTCCATGTAAAGGTTAGGATGGGGGATTATCTTGAATAGATTCGTATCACATCCTTGGAAGATACTGAACTTAAATATCAAGTTTGGTATTTAATGGACTTTTCATTTTTGAACTATGCTTCCCACAGACACACACGGACCGTTTTCAAACAATGTTTTTTTTTTGATTCAGGGGTCCCAAAACATGTAATTAAGGTGAAATAGCAGTATCGAATTTTTTAGTACACTATAATACCTTCTTTATATACTATGTACATAGTACGTAAAAGTAAAAATCTACATCATGCTAATCGAAAAAAATTAGCAGAAATAGTGTTATTACTTGCTTCCTTGTAAGTTGAAGCGAAATCCGGGAGTACCATAGGTTAAGGTGATAGTCAAAAGCTGACTGAAGTTCCTGTTTTTGTGTGGATAGGAGTTAACAAATTCCTGTATCAGAAAAGTATACGTTTTTTAAAGCTGAAACCAAAAACAAGGAAAATCTAAAAAACGATCAACTCCACGAAATGTATGGGTAAAACATAAATTGTGTGTTTTAATGTGCTTTACATTTTCTGTGTGGTAAGGTTTCGTTCATGTCTTACGGTTTAGCAGTTAAACAAAAATCCGTAAAAATTCATCCAAAATAAAGTAGTCTTCAGAGAAATTCAAGATATACACTTTATTTGTCAAGCAAGTATCTTAAATATACGATATTTTAATCAAAATCAATAGAGCCATGTTTAAGAAAAACAAACTTTTTATATATTTTTTCCATATAAAGAGTAGTTTGGGATGGGGGGATTTTGTTGAAAATCTTCGTGTCGCATCCTTGGAAGATACCAAACTTAAAAACCAAGTTTGGTTTTTAACGGTCTTTTCATTTTTGAGCTATGCTGCCACAGACACACACACGGACATTTTTCTAAAAATGTTTTTTTTTCTTCAGGAGTGTCTCAAAACATGCATTTCGGGTGAAATCTCTGTATCGAATTTTTGGGTGCATTACTATACTTTCTCTATACACTATGGATAGTACGTATAGAGAAAGTAGAAATGTATACGAAATAAATTGGTTTTTAACGATATCTACATTTTGTGTGTAGTAAGTTTTTATCTATCTCTGCGGTTTAATAATAAAAAGTTATACAAAAGTCATCCAGAATGAATAAGTCTTCAGAAGCTACTCCCTTAAAATTCAAGCTTAGCATTTCGTTTATCATAAAAATATATTAAGCGTGTGGTAACTTAAAGCGTTAGAGCCATTTTGAGAATATCTAAACTTTTGAAAAGTATCCAATATAAGAAACAGTTGGGGGTGGGGAAATTTCCTGAAAATGTTCTTCTCGCATCCTTGAAAGATACTGAACTTGAGTACTTAGTTGGGTATTTAACCGACTTTTCGTTTTAGAGTATTGCTGGCCACAAACGAAGCTTTTTCTAAAAATGTTTTTTTTTGTTTTTTTTTGTTTAAAGGAATGTAAAACATTTTTCGATAAACTTCCGGTATCAATTCTTTATTATGTAACTCGTACATACATGATAGAGGAAGTAAAAAGAGGCAAACTTTGCCAACCTACTGGTATATTCAGAGTGTTGGGTTAGATAGGGCAAGCTGCTCTTTGAGTAGTCCAACAGGTCTGCTTTGCATGTACAAGGATATTTCCGTTTTATTACTCGCTGCAACAGTCTCCTTGATAAGCTCGTCACGTAGAACAGCCCACCTTAAGACCCGGGCACTGCTGCATCCCCCTGCCCTTATACGGCAATTCCACAAATGAGCAAAAATAATTAGAAATTCCTAAATAATTACAAGCTTCCAGCTAATGATACTAGCATATTATGACTGCCTTCTCGCTTCCAGATGTACTTTCTGTTAAAGCTGCTATTCAGGGAAGTGGTTTCATTCTGTAGAACTTCTTGATAGTTTCCTACAATGATAAAACGTTAAGTATTAAGATACACAATTCATGTATACATGCTCTTAAACACAACTAAAAATATAGCACATTTAGACAGAATCTTAAGTAAGTATTAAGTATAATTTAATGAGACCTGCTGAAAAATTCTGATGTGTTCTCTTGACTTTCTCCACAGCTCTATAAAAAATTATTGTAAAAAATTCACTCTTCTGTCTGCCTCATGCTAATTGGGATAAAATCATCACAAATGGTCTTATTACTTGTTTCCTCTCACGTAGTTACTATGCGACTGATAATTTTTTTTGTATAGCCAAGAGTTGACAAATTCTCGTATAAAAAGTTTAAATATTGTAATGCTATTACAGATAACTAATAAAAATAATGCAAAGGACATAAATTATGTAAGAGAAAGACAAAAACTTACTACAAAAAAACTGTAGATCACAACTTTTAAAATATTTTACTATCACGGTTTATCAGTTTTGCAAAATACCGCAAACTTCATCCACAATAAAGATGTCTTCAGAGGCTATTCCCAGAAAATTCAAGAAATACGTACCAGAATAACATGATGGGACCATGAATTTGGGAAGAACTTCTCTACTAATCCGGATATAAATATCTTTAATATACATATTTTAACCAATCGTTATGAGTCATGTTTGAGAAAATAAACATTTCCGAAAATTTCTCCATGTAAAGGGTAATTGGGGAGGGGAGATTTTCTTGAACGTATTCTTTTCACATCCTTGGAAGATATTGAAGCTAGATACCAAATATCGTTTTTGTATTATGCTGCCCCTACTTACACACACACACACACACACACACACACACACACACACACATAGAGGAATCTTTCTAAAATGGTTTTTTGGATTCAGGAGGTCTCAAAACATATATTTCCAGTGAAATCTCGGTATTAAATTTTTGGGTACAATATAATACCTCCTCTATAAACTATGTACATAGTACGTGTAGAGAAGGTAAAACTTATTCTTTTGTCTGCCTCATGCTAATCTTGATAAAATTATCAGAAACGGTCTTATTACTTGTTTCTTTGTATGTAAAAGGCAAATAAGGTTGTATACTAGGACAAAGAGATAGTGAAATCTTTTAAAAGTTGTTGCTACAGGATTGATGTTCCTCTTTTTTGATTTTTTGATTTGACAAATTTCCGCATTAAAAAAGTGTAAATATTGTAACGGAATAAAAAAAAAGAATGCAATGACATTAGTTATGTGTTTTAACGTGGTCTACAGTTTTTATAAGGTACATTTTTGTCTATGTCTTAGGGTTTATCAGTTGTACAAAATTCAGCATAATTCATCCAGAATGAAAAGCGCTTTAGAGACTGAAAATTCAACATAAGCATTTTATTTGTCTGGTAAATATCTATAGTATCGATATTTTATTCAAAGTTGTTAGTCATTTTTGAGAAAATTTAAGTTTCCGAAGTCTTCTTCACATAAAGGGCAGTTTGCGATGTGGTAATTTTCCTGAAAATCATGTCGTATCCTTGAGAGATATTAACTTTAAATATCCAGAGTGAAATTAAAGGACTTTTTTGAGCTATGCTGTCCACAAGCATGCACATACACAGACAAACAGACAAGACTTTGTCTTCTTTGGAGTTGGCGCAATCCACTGTTTTGACTGTGATTTACTTTCTGGCGTGTCCAAGTTTCATCCAGGGTAATAAACCGTCTAAAGAATTCACTGGGATGTTTACGGTAGAGCTCCACAACAGAAACAGTGTTTGCAACTTTTGATCAGGTGTCAACAAATGCGGCACCCATCTTGCACCGACTTTGTAAGAGCCCAAAACATCACTTAAAATACTACCTGCTCGTTCTTTTGATATGTTTACAGCCTCTGCTATCTCAAACAACTTTAATCTGCGGCCTTCCAATACTAAACGATGAATTTTTTCAATGATCTCTGGAGTTGTCACTTCTACAGGATGTCCAGAGCGAGCCTCATCACTAGTGCTCGTACGTCCCATTTTAAACTCTGCAACCCACCTTTTAAACATTGAATATGATGGGGCAGATTCTTTCAATGTACTGTCCCTTCCCTTGTTGAGTTCTTTAGGCGTTAAGCCTTTCAAATGGAAGTATTTAATCACTTCTCGTTTTTCCAAATCCTCCATTTTCGTGAAAACTCTAAAGTTGTCTTGTTTAAAATGCTGTCATTCGAAAACTAAACAAGCTATTGACCTGTAACTATGGATACAAGCTATCTGTGTGAGGCTCCGGACTTACCCGACCCTCGTATGAGAGGCATTCTACATCCTAAACTCGTAGATAAAACTTCCAAGTTGTTAATGGCTTTGTTATTAATTATTATTTTTGTATTATATACTATCCATGTAGGAATGTGATGCATTTAGTTCATCTGTTTATCAACATGACATGAATACTTGATTTCTGGCGGATGTGGATATCAGACCTGACAATTTGCATTATTGTCTCATTCCGGGCATTCTGAGATGATGAACTTTAAGGTCAAGGTCAATGGTCAAGCTGGTATTCAGACTATTGCTCTCTGGAATGTGTATAGGAGCTATGTACCCTTAATAGCCCACTCTTGTCTGTTTGGAAACTTCCTCTCGGGATGATTTACTGAACCGTTTTGATGCAAACGAAAGCTTAGGAGATTCTTAGGAGCCATTCGTTTACTGATCTGGGCAAACTAGGATTACAAATAAATAAATAAATACAGATTTTAAAAAATGAAATAAAATTCGTTTGGCATAGGCTCATCGGCTTTAATATAAGAAACGTTTACTTTCTCTACACGTATTATTTACATAGTGTATAGAAAAGGTACTGGATTGCATTCAAAATGTTGATACCTAGATTTCACTGTAAATACATGTTTTGAGATCCCCAGAATAAAAAAGCATTTATAGAAAAATGTCTGTGTATATGTGTGTCTGTGGGTAGCTTAGCTCAAAAAGTTCTTATATACCAAACTTGGTATTTACGTTCGGTATCCTCCAAGAAAATCTCCCCACCTCCAACTATACGCAAGCAATGAGACTATTTCTGCAATTTTTTCTCGATTAGCGTGAAGTAAATAGAAGCATAAGCTTTTTAAGATTAATGTGTTACCGAGATGTAGAGAAAGTCATGTGAATGGGACACATCAGATTTTTTATTATGCTATTACCTTTTAATCGGGCAGTAACAGAGAATCCAAAGTATATGTATGTATAGAAGAGTTTCAGAAAAAAATTCATGAAGATTTAAAAGCCTAAGCAAGTCTTTCATAACTTCCATAATTAATGGGCTTTGTTTTGTGATTTGGGTTGCTGTCTCAAAAGTTCCTGTAGCATTATTGGGTGCCAGGTAAGCGAAGTTTGCAAATATTTGTTCACTTTAAGGGATCCTGTGTATTTTATTCTAAACAAATATAATAAATGTACAACTTTATATAGTTATTGCGAGCAAAGATTCTTTTTGCTCAAATACTGCAGAACGAAAATGTATAGAAATGCAGAAACGATTCAAATACAAAGCACACTTCATTTCTCAATAAAATTCCTGTTTTAATAAACAAACCAATCATACTGGAATGAAGTTAAGACTGAAGAAAAGAACCTGTGCCAATTCAATTATTTTTGGTGAAAACTGTTACAGGCTTTAACAGCTATGTAATATTGTTACAATTTTGTAGCAACACTTTTAACGAAGTTGCACTATGCACATTTTAATTGGAGACAACATAGGAGAATTGTGAATCCTAAAGGACAAAATTTCCTCCTTCATTTCTACAGTGCTAAAGTAATATGCGCAACGCTTGTAGTTTAAACATATTTTTTAAAGTGTTACACGTCAGAGTGGCGGAATTCGACCCGGTCCCTCCCTCTCACGCTATCGTGGAGCAATCTCGCTGGGTCAACGAAATACTAATATTCCGTATGTACTTATTACCTTCTCTACACTTCTGTGTACTAAGTGTATAGAGAAGGTATTGCACTCCACCCAAAAATTCGATACCGAGATTTCACCGGAAATATATGTTTTAGGGTCCCCTGTCTCCAAAATAGGTATTTTCAGAAAAAGGCCCATGTATGTGTATGTGTGTGTGCGCGCGTGCGCGCCTGTGTACACGATAATTCAAAATTGAAAAGTCGGTAAAATACCAAACTTGATATTTGAATTTAGAATCTTCCAGGGATACGACACGAAGATTTTGGGAAAAATCCCTCCATCCCAAACTACCCTTTACATGGATAAATTATCGAAAACTTTGTTTTACTCAAAAATGACCATAAAGATTTTGATTGAAATACCATATATTAAATATGTTTATATGGCAAATTAAGTGTATATCTTGAATTTTCTGGGAATAGTCTCTAAACACCTCTTTAT
The DNA here is from genome assembly GCA_030762935.1 of Hymenopus coronatus. Classification (NCBI taxonomy): domain Eukaryota; kingdom Metazoa; phylum Arthropoda; class Insecta; order Mantodea; family Hymenopodidae; genus Hymenopus; species Hymenopus coronatus. Next base: position 100,348,664 of record CM060897.1, read on the forward strand.
TTCGAATTAATTTTGCTGAATTTTGCGTAACTGGTAAACCGTAAGAGATAGACAAAAGCTTACTACACAAAAAAGGTAGATCAAGTAAAAACACACAATTAATTTTTCGTGAAACTGACCACTTCTGAGATATTCCTTGTTATTTGTTTCAGATTATAAATACTTAAACTTTTCTTACACGAAAAGTAGTAAATTCTAGGCCCTGCATAGAAACGGGTTTCAACCACATGTGAACCAGCTTTCAAAATATTTGACCATCGTTTTAACTTTGTATATTCCCATATTTTCCTTCTACTTACAAGGAAGCAAATAATTAAGACAATTTCTGCTAATGTGTATCTCGATTATCATAAAGTAGATAGAAGGTAAGCTTTTCAACAGATATTTTACAGAGATGTAGAGGAAATCAGGTAAATGGAGCACATCATTTTCTTTTTCTTTTCTTTATTTGGTGGCTATTAGTGGTCATTAGTAGGATTCGAAACATATTTATTTAACTTTGTGTAATATCTTGAGCATCGTTACATATTTATATCTGAGCGCTTTCTCTGAGCTAGCAGAAGCACAACGAAATAAAAATTAGGTTTCATATTAGATGTTTCTTATTATTCATTATGCATCTTCAGTTCACTAAACTTTACAGAACAAAGAGTGCTCTGGAGGGTTCAGCGCTGGAATTATATTTAGAAGTGAATTGGTTTGACCTTACGAGTTTCTACTCTTTCATTTGTTACCTCGTCAAATTCTGAAACAATATGTTCTACACGTCCGCGCCAGATATTGGACTTCGCTACATGTCTTTTGTAGCCTGATCTAATCATTCAAAAACTGAAAAAATAATTGTACGTTTTCGTTCTCATGTTCTGTGATAGGTACATTTAGGAAACAGATTCATTAATATGGAAGTTTTATTTTATTTTATAAAATACTTAACTTAAGGCTATACAAGTGTGAAATTTAGAAACAATATGTAAGAAAGATTCTTTGTTGAAATTTATACCAGTTATTAACAATAAAAGTAATATTTTTGCCATGTTTGAAAATTTTGGTTCGCAAGGCTTTTAAATAATAATAATACTGTCTAAGCCCATATTTCTAACCATAATTGTGTAATAATAATAATAATAATAATAATAATAATAATAATAATGTGATTAAAACAACCTATGTTGAAAAGATGATCTATAAAAATATCCCATGACCTTCTATAGCCATTCTACATACAAACCTCTTACAAAAGACTGTTGCTCTTTCTACAGCATGCTAATCGTGTTAAGCATTAGCAGGATATTCTTATTATTTAGTTCCTTATAAGTTAACGGGAACTAAAAGAATGACAGGTATACTAAAGCGATTGTCAGCTTTTTAAAATGTTGTCGTTATGATTGCCATTGAAATTCGCTTCTTTGCTTGGCCAGAAGTAAAACGAAAGAAACGCGGGTGACTTCCTGCCCGATAAAAATATAAGTATTTTAAAATTGAAAGCAGTATCAAGAAATATCTCGGAAACCTTTGCCTCCGAAACAAAAATAGAAGGACATACATTTTGAGTTTTGAGGACATATCCAGCTTTGTATAATAAGTTTTTGTGTCTCACTAATGGTTTACCAGTTAAGAAAACCTCATCCAGAATGAGGAGGATTTCAGAGGCTATTCTCAGAAAGTTTAGGATATCCATTTGACTTGTCATATAAATATCTTTAATATATGATATTTTAATCAAAATGGTTTGAGCCATTTTTGAGAAAATCAAAATTTTCAAAAACATTTCCCCTTCGTGTCTCATCCTTGGAAGATGTTGAACTTAAATACCAAGTTTGTTTTTTTAACGGTCTTTTCCTTATTCAGTTATTCTGCCCACACACACTGACCTTTTTACTTTCTCTATACTACTATGTGCATATTGTATAGAGCAAATATTGCATTCCACCCAAAAATTCGATACCGAGATTTCACCGGAAATATATGTTTTAAGACCCCCTGAATCCAAAAAAAGCATTTTCAGAAAAAGGTCCTTGTGTATATGTGTGTGTGTGTGTGCGCCTCTGGACAGCATAGCTCAAAAATGAAAAGACCGTTAAATACTAAACTTGGTATTTAAGTTTGGTATCTTCCAAGGATGCGACACGAAGATTTTCAAGAAAATCCCCCTCCCCCAACTACACTTTACACGGAAAACTTTTCGAAAATTTTGATTTTCTAAAAATGGTTCTAATGATTTTGATTAAAATCCCGTATATTAAAGATATTTACATACCAAATAAGATGTATATTTTGAATTTTCTGGGAATGGCTCCTTAAGAGCTCTTTATTCTGGATGAATTTTACTAAATTTTGCTTAACTGCTAAACGGTAAGAGAGAGAGAGAGAGAGAGAGAGAGAGAGAGAGAGACAAATACTTACTACACAGAAAATGTTGATCTGACAAAAACACAATTTTTGTCCTTTACATTTTTGTTGTGGAAGTAACCGTTTCCGAGATATTCCTTGTTTTAGGTTTCAGTTGTGAGTACTTATAATTTTCTCTTACAGGAAGTGTCCGTTTTTCTTTTGTTCTATCCTGGCCAAGCAAAGAAGCGATTTGCAACGACAATCGAATAACCACAGCTTTTAAAACATTTGACTATCGGTTTAGCCTAGTGTGTTCCCTTATTTTCTTCCTACTTATAAGGAACTAAGTAGTAAGAACATTCTGCTAATGGTTATCTCGATTAGCAAGGTGCAAAAAGAATAAAAATCTTATGTAAGAAGTTTGTAGAAGAGCTAGAGAACGTTATGTGAGTGTAACACATCAGATTTTTTGTTGTTAGATTCAAGGGTTCTCAAAATATAACTCTCTGATGAAATCTTGGTATCCAATTTTGTTTGGAATAGAATACCTGCTGTACTATGTACGTTGAACATATGCGCTAGAGAAAGAAATAAATTAAATGTCTTCTTTTAATCATGAAAAAAATCTAAAAATGGACAAATAAATGTTGCATGTAATACCTCTGGATGCATGGGGTTCTGGATTTACATAAAATAATCAAAGAAAGATTTGGATGTGTTCCATTCACATGCTTTTCTCTACCGTTCTCCAAACAAAATATTCTTAGAAAAGATTATTCTTCTATCTACTTCATGCAAATCGCGATAAATCGTGAAAATCTTCAAAACAATGCCAATGCTCATTTGAAATCATTGGCGGCAACATTTTTTGAAGCGGGTATTGCATAGCTTGTGCACAGGTACAATAAATGACTCTCTTTTCGGTAATTATGTTGAAAAGTAACCATAAGTGTACAAAACTTTTAGTAATAATATAATTGTTTATTATGAACTTGTATTTTATTTATAGCCTATCGAAAGTTGAAAAAAAAACCGGCCTCGTATTATCTAAATCGAAATATATCTAAGAATGAAATACTTGGAGTATGTTTCGCTTGTTTTAAAACAATTTCGATTTCGGTATTCAATATATAAGATAAACGGATATTGATGTCATGGTGATTTTTCATCCGAAGATGAAACTGTGATCAGAATTATAACGAAACATTGTATAGGTCAAGCTCGTCTCTGTAGTTTAGTGGTAGCGTGCTTACATTACATTCAAGAAGTCCCAAGTTCGTATCTCAATTAGGTTGAGTTATTAAGATAAGGTATTTTTTCGGGTTTTTCCCTTATCCTAAGAAGACAAATGTCGGGTAACCTTAGGGAACTGAAACTCAATTGAGCATCGTTTCCCCATTTCATTCATTGTCCGGTATAACCTATCATAATAAAGGGCGCTAAAGCTTACTAAATATAGAATAGCCCATACTCTACAACGATAAGCAGCATTGAGCTAGCTGTCTGCTGTGAAACACAACATTCCGCGCCTACAATGGCTGTTTCTCCTGGAGGTGGTAGGTCGCAAAGCGTAATCTATGGTATATAGACCTATAATTAAAATTTAAGTTGTATACATAGAGGCATATCCAGTAAAGGTATAGTTTTGTAGTATTTTTCTCAGGATTAACTACATCAAAATTTATCTATGGAAAGCTTATTGCTTTCTCTACACTTACTATTTACGTAGTGTATAGAGAAGATACTACATTGCTAGAAAAAACTTGATACCAAGATTTCACTGGAAATACATATTTGGGACACCTTAAATTAAAAAAGAACATTTTTAGAAAAAAGATTGTGTGTGTATGTGTGTGACTGTAGGCAGCATAGCTCAAAAACCAAAACTCCGGTAAACATCAATTTTGATATTTAAGTACACTATATTTCAAGAATGTCACACAAAGATTTTCAAGAAAATTCCCATCTCCAATTACCCCTTGCAGGGAAATATTTCTAAAAATGTTGATCAAAATCTCTTATATTTAAAATATTATATTTATTTGACAAATGAAATGTATGTTTTGGATTTTCTGCGAAAAGCCGCTCAATATCTCTTTATTCTTAATGAATTTTTTGGAAGTTTGCATATTTGGTAAACCGTAAGAGATAAACGAAAACTAACTGCACAAAAAAAACTAGATCTCGTTAAAACACACAGCTTATATCATGTAGTTTTTTAGTGGAGTTGACCGTTTTCGAGATATCCCTTGGTATTAGTTTGTGTTTTAAAATGTTTTAAACGTTTCTCATACGGAAACTTGCCAACCCCTAGAAACGCAAAAAACAACAACAAAAACAAGCAAACAAAAATGGATTTTCGTCCCACAGTAACCACATGTTAAAACATTGTTGGTTTAGCCTGTGCCTGTTTAGCCTTATTGCCTTTCTACTTATAAGGAACTGAGTAATAAGACCGTTTCTGCCAATTTTTATCTATATCAGCATGAAATACAAATATAAACTTATATTATAATCATTTGTTACGGAGATGTAGTGAACCTCGTGTGAATGAAACACATCAGACGCTTTTAGTGCATTTTTACTTTCTCTATACAGCACATACTACGTAAGTAGAGAAGGTGTTGTACTCCATCCAAAAATTAGATTCCAAGATTTTACCGCAAATACACGTTTCAGGGTCTTCTGTATCCAACACATAACTATATTTTAGAAAAAACACTGTGCGAGTGTCTGTGACCACGATAACCCTAAAATGAAAAGTCAGTAAAATACCAAACTTATTATTTAAGTTTAGCATCTTCCAATGATGCAACACGAACATTTTAAAGACCCCCCCACCTTTACATGGACACAATTTCGAAAATGTTGTTTTTGTCAAATATGACTCTAGTAATTTTCATTAAAATACCGTATATATTTTGAAATTTCAGGAAATAACCTATAAAGACCTCATTATTTTGAGTGAATTTTGCATATCAGATACTAAAATGTATAAAACACAGCTTATGCCTTAATTTACTTCATTCTAGTCGAGAAAAAATTAGCCGAAACAGTCTTATAACTTGTTTCCTTGTAAGTAGAAGTGAAATAAGGGAGTACCATAGCTTAAAGTGATAGGCAAAAGCTGGTTGCTATGTGACTGAAGTTCCTTTGTTTGTATGGACAGGAGTTGACAAATTTCGGTATGATTTTCAAAGCTGAAACTAAAAACAAGAAATATCTTAAAAACGATCAACTCCACGAAAAACATTCATATTAAATAAATTGTGTGCTTTAACGTGCTCTACATTTTTTGTGTGGTAAATTTTTGTCCATCTCTTACGGTTTGGTAGTTATGCTAAATTCCGTAAAATTGATGCAGAATAAAGTAGTCTTAAGAGGCTATTCGCAGAAAATTCATGATATAAGATTTATTTGACAGGTAAATATCTTTAATATAAGATATTTTAATCAAAATCGTTAATGCCATTTTTAAGAAAATCAAAAATTTCCAAATTTTTTACATGTAGAGAGTAGTTTGGGGTGGGGAGATTTTTTTCAAAATCTTCCTGTTGCATCCCTGGAAGATACTAAACTTAAATACCAAGCTTGGTATTTTACCGACTTTTCGTGTTTGAATTATCGTGTTCACAGGCACACGGACACACACACACGGACATATTTGTGAAAATACTTTTTCGGATATAAGGGACCCTAAAGCATATATTTCCGGTGAAATCTCGGTATCGAATTTTTGGGTGGAGGCAATACCTTCTCTATACACTATGCACATAGTGCATGTAGAGAAAGTAAAAGGCTTACTACCCAAACAATGTAGATGTTAAAACACACAATTTATAGCATGCACGTTTTATCGTGGAGGTGAGCATTTATCATATATTCCATATCATTTGTTTCAGTTTTAAAATATTTAAAACTTTTAACATCCGGAAATCGTCAACTCCTATCACTTAGGGTAGTGTATTCCCTTATTTCCCTTCTACATGCAAGGAAACAGGCAATAAGACTATTTCTATTAACGTTTATCTCGATTAGCATGAAGTAGATGGAAGAATAAACTATTTAAGAATAAAATTGGTTACTGAGATGTAGAAAAAGTCATGTAAATGGAACACATACAGTTTTTCCCTTGGCTGAATATCAATTACAGGCAGCACCAAAAGGTCATATTTAAACTGTTTAATTAACTACATAATTTAAGTTATTCACATTAGCTTAAGTAATCGAGATGCAAATCCCTGTGCACCAACTTTTTATTCTTCACATTGTCTCACAAACAGCTGCTTCAGAAATGTTTTAATCTGGCGGTCATAAAGAGTTTCTGATCACTTTCCTGACACCTCTGCAACAAATTATTGTTAAAAAGCTTATGCTTCTATTTACATCATGCTAATCGAGAAAAAAATATCAGAAATAGTCTTATTACCTGTTTCCTTATAAGTAGAAGCGAAATAAGGAAGTTCCTTTGCTTATATGGACAGGAGTTGAACAAATTCCTGTGTGAGAAAAGTGTAAGTTGTTTAAAGTTGAAACCAAAACAAGGAATATCTCAAAAACGATCAACTCCATGAAAAAATGTATATAACATAAATTATGTACTTTAACGTGCTCTGCATTTTTATGTGGTAAGTTTTTGTCCTGTCTTATGCTTTCGTAGCTATACAAAATTTCGTAAAATTCATCCAGAATAAAGTTGTCTTCAGAGACTATTACCAGAAAATTCAATAAAAACGTTTTATATGTCAGGTAAATATCTTTAATATACGGTGTTTGATTGAAATTATTAGAGGCATTTTTAAGAAAATCAAAATTTTCGTAACAAGTTCTATGTAAAGGGTAGTTTGGGTTGGGGTGATTTTTCTTAAAATCTTCGTGTCGCATCCCTGGAGGATACTAAACTTAAATACCAAGTTTGGTATTTTACCGAGTTTTCGTTTTTGCGTTATCTTCTGGTATAATCTCGGTATCAAAGTTTTGGGTGGAGTGCAATGCTTGTTTTGAATTTGAAGCATCCATCAAACAGTACCTATTTCAAGAAGGTTTCTACACGGTAGGAAGTTCGCATGGTCTTTTCTGCGTAAAATAAGAACTTTTTGCTTCACTTTGAAGCATGAGATCCTTTTCGCGTTCGCATTAAATTTGAAATAGATCTGCCCACCCTTATGCTTAGTTTGGAGTAGCAATCGACTCTTATCTCAGGACGTTTTAATGGTCTTTTTGGGCTTCGCCGAACCAGACTTCCTGGCGATTTCTTAAATAATAAATCACAAGAATTTTCTTTGTAGAATTGTAGTTTTATTCGCAATTATTTCGCACAGTTTTTATGTGAAACTGCAACTATGTGCTTTGTTGAATACGAATGTACTTTCTCTCGCGACTCTAACTTCTTTTACAAGTTCTGACGGGAAAATCTGATTCCTCGGAATTATATGCTTTCGCTTTTTAACACTAATGAGCGGAAATTACTCAGCATATGATTCTATGCGAATACGCGTATTCTCGCTAATGACCTCCAAGTGGCCTTTTTCATGCTTCTGAAAAACATCCTGTTTATAATAAATTGATTTCAGAACCAAGAAAATCAACTCGTAACAATAATACTTATTATTGAAAAACAAAATCGCATAGAGAAAATCAAAATACTCATGAGCGACGAATGTCTGCCTGACATTCAAAAGGTCGTGAGTTCGAATCTCACTTAGGGTAAGTTACTCGTATACGGCTTTTATCGGGGTTTTCCCTTGTCCTGAGAAGACGAATGTCGAGTAACTTAGCTCTATGGACCCCGGAGATCATTTGAGCATTATTTCACCAATTTCATTCATCGTCCGATATGACCAACCAAGTTAAATTACGTTAAACTACATAAAGTACGAGGAACAATAAGCATTGCACCCAGCGATTTCAACTTTGGAATGCCACAGAACAATAATACTTATTGTTGGAAAACAAAATCGCATAGAGAAAATCAAAACACTTACACGCAACGAAAGTACTGGAAGTCCGCCTGGGTAGTGTGGCGGTAGCGTGTCTGCCTCACATTCGAAAGGTCGTGAGTTCGAATCTCGCTTAGGGTGAGTTACCCAGATAAGGTTTTTTCGGGGTTTTCCCTTATCCTGAGAAGACGAATGTCGAGTAAATTTAAGCTCTATGAGCCCCGAGATCATTTGAGCATTGTTTCACCAAATTTTATTCATCGTCCGATGTGACCAACCAGGTTAAAGGACGTTAAACTACAAAACAAAAAAACAAAAGTACAAGGAATAATAAGCACTGCACCCAGCGGTTTCAACTTTGGAATTCAACAGAACAAAAACATTTGAACATCAAATAGAACAAAAATAACATGAAATTCTCAAAATACCGGCAGATTTTGTGGTTTGGACATAAATATTGCCTCAACTTCTGTGCAGCTTAAAACTGTAACAAGCGCTCATCGTAGGAATGCACTGGCTCTATACCGATCGCTTACGTCGGTGAACGCCAGCTCAATATCCTGCAACGTCACCATGGAGCACCCACTCGCTTCGCTGACTCTTGATGTGCGGGTAGCAAAACCAATGTATGCAGCGTTGCGGCCAATTTGTATTCTGGAAGCCATGTGGGTGGATGTAGTCCTCTGTTGATACTACGAGCTTTTTAAGTGCCAAAAAAGGTTGGTACTAAAAAAAGTCGCACAGTAATATCTCTTAAATATTTTAGACACACCAAATTTTTACCCTGTTTTGCATACGAAGGAAAAATCTGTGTTCTATTCACATGACTTTTTCTACATGTCTGCAACAAATCATTGTTAAAAAGCTTATGCTTCTACTTAATTTATGATAATCGAGAAAAAATTAGCAGAAATAGTCTTATTACTTGCTTCTTTGTAAGTAGACGCGAAATAAGGGAGTATCTTATACTGATAGTCAAAACCTGGTTGCTGTAACTGAAGTTCCATGGTTTTTATGGATAGGAGTTGACAAACTCCTGTATGAGAAAAGTGTAAGTTTTTTAAAGGTGAAATCAAAAACAAGGAATAACTCAAAAACGATCAACTTTACGAAAAAACAATGTGAATAACATAAATTTTGTTTTTTAACGTACTCTACATTTTTGTGTGGTAAGTTTCTATCCATCTCATACAGTTTAGCAGTTATGCAAAATTCCGTAAAATTCATCCAGAATAAAGTAATCTTCAGAAGCTATTCCCAGAAAATTCAAGATATACATTTTATTTGTTAGGTAACTATCTTTAATATACGATATTTTAATCAAAATCGTTAGAGCCATTTTTAAAAGAATCATAAATTTTCGAAAAGAGCTCCATGTAAAGAGTAGTTTGGGGTGGGGGGATTTTTCTGAAAATCTTTGTGTGTCGCAACCCTGGAAGATACTAAACTTAAATACCAAGTTTGGTATTTTACCGACTTTTTGTTTTTGAGTTATCGTGTTCACAGGCAGGCACACACACACACACACACACACACACACACACACACACACACTCACTCACGGATCGTTTTCTGAAAATGCTTTTGTTATACAGGGGACCCTAAAACATATATTTTTCGGTGAAATCTCGCTATCGAATTTTTGGGTGGAGTTCAATATCTTCTCTATACACTATGTACATAGTACGTGTAGAGAAAGTAAAACGATGCTGTAGTGTTTCTTTTGTGCAATGTATATAATCGCGTGTTGAACTAAGCACATTCATATCCATTTTAACTCTTATTAGATTATGCTTATTCACTGTATATATTTAAAGGATAATACGAGGGAGTCTTAAACAAAACTGGCTCAAGTAAATATTATACATTAGTCTGGTTAATGACGTGAATACGAGTCTAATGACGTACGCATATATCTGCTAGTACTGTGAATCACGAAATTATTCTGGTGATTTTTTCAACAGAGTTAATTGCTCATGCAGCTCGCATTACATAACATAAACAATGTAGCAACTGATCAAAATGCTGGTTTCAATTTGGCTTTATGATTTTGTTACAACCATGTGTATGTTACATTAATTTTAATTTGCTTTATCCTATTGTGCAGACTGGAATAAATATAATGCGACTGCAATATCAGCCCTTACATGTAATTTATGATATTTTAAATGAACTCCTATTCCTTTTATACAACCGTTGCTTACTGAATATTTTATTTAAAACAATTAATACATTACATAGTTATTACTTCTACTCACTATTGATTATTTTTGTATATATTGTAAATTATTCTTACACAGATTTATTTTCCCTACCTAAATATAGCTGAGATAAATATTTATGAAATTGTTATATTACTCACTAATTATTAAGGAATGCGTAAAACAATAGTTTAACAAATGCCTTTATTGATTGATAATATAATTACAAATAAAGTCTTATATTCACTGCTGCAAATATTTCACTACGTTTTGACGCGTAGACATTCATGGCTCATGCAACGCTGCTCACTAACACTCCAGTCACCCACGACACAACCTGCACTGTAATTCTCCTCCTTTTATAGGTAGAACATGACGTCAAACTTCTCTGGAAACTTGTCGAAGGTACTGGAAGTCGAAGCTGGGTGAAACGTCCCGAACATCGAGAATATCATCACGACGCGAGAAGAGTCTCGCGTTCCGTAGGATCATGTTACGTCGTGTGAATCTTCCGTGTTGTTTACGTATCTCAACTGCACCAAGGCGAACATGAGAACTACTGCATAAGAAGGCACTGTCACAACTGTAAAACTTTTAAAAAGGGTGTTGCTATATGCTGAAATTCACTATTCTATCGTAGCATAAAGCGGAACAATATAAAAATGTTTTAGTATTACTAAAAGGTATTGAAGAATTGATACTAATAGCAAGGCATATCTCAGAAATGGTTAACTCTAGAATAAAGAAAGACTGTCGTACACCAATTATTTGTTTCGAACGATTTTATGGAGAATCCTATAGCTAGAATATTGGAAGTTAGGAAATTTAAATATTAAGTTTGATCTTTATTCGTCTTTTCGTTGCTGTGCACTCACACATACAAACATATATGCGCAAATTTTTAGAAACATTTATTTTGGAGGAAGGTGTACAGGCAACTTCAAAACATATATTTTTTGAGATCTTCATATCAAGTTCGTCCTCTTTATATTATAGTCAAAAGGTAAACAAAGGGACAACTTTTTGTTTTTAAACTGATCTTCACAATTCTGATCACATAAGCGTTTTAATCTATCTTTGACAAAACGTCTTGATTTCCTTTTTCTCTTATACTCGATTTTAACGTTAGGTTGTTAGCTTTTTACTTATATATAGTAAGCGAGAGAGGTATTGTATTCCACCCAATAATTCGATCGAGATGCGCCGGAAATAAGCATATTTAGAAAAAGATCCGTATGAACATCTGCCTTTGAATAGAGTAATTCAAAAACGAAGGTCGGTTAAATATCAAATATTATTTTTATTTTCTGTATTTAAGGATGCTATATAAATATCTGAAAGATAATTCTCCCTCCTTAAATTTCACTTAAATGAAACTTTTGCAATTATTTTATTTTTTTAAAAATATATCCCTTACGATTTTGACTAGAATTTGTTTTACTTAAGATATGTTCATTACAAATGAAACGAGCCTCTTGAACTTATTGAGAATAGCCTTTGAAGTTCTCTTCATTCTTAATGACTTTTTGTAAAACTGGTGAATCGTAAGAGAGAGAGATAGACAAAGCAAACGGTATAGGAGTTAATCATTTCATAGATATTCTGTTATTTGTTTAAAGATCTCATTTATTAACATTATTTCTTTTGACTAGCCAAGAGTTAACGTCTTCTACCCCATCGAGAAGTATTCCATCGAGACCTCCTTATCTTAACTACTTTATTTTGTTTTCAGTCAAATTCGAAATATATTCTGACCGCGGTATGGAATACCTGCCAGCTCATGAGCGCAGGCATTGTTCCGACCGGCTCCTTGCAAATTGAAATTGAAGTTGAGATTTATTTATGGAAGTTCTTTAACTGCTATGGTTCTTAGCGTCCCGTTCTGTATATGCCGTGAAATTCGCGTAATTTTGCTCACAGACCTAATACAACTAAAAACGAAATTAAATGTAATTCACTTTTACTTATTATGGATCTAAATAGAAAATATAATTCCTTATCTCTATAATAATTTATATTTGCTTACGCTATTTTACATTCCATTCCTAATATATTTATCAGGTTTGAAATTTTTACGTGCCATAAATATACGACACGGGAAAACGGCTTTACTTCCTCCGAAGGAAGCCGTGCTAAGGATTTTTATGTTCTAAAAAAAATATATCAATTGCGTACGCCGGGTTTGAACCCGCGACATTGAGAACCACAGGCTAGCATGTTACCCATAGACCATGCTCCGCACAGAACAATAACCTATCCGCCTGGGTGGTGTGGTGGTAGCGTGTCTGCCTCATATTCAACAGGCCGTGAGCTCAAATCTCGCTTAAGGTGAGTTACTCGGATAAGGTGTTTTTTCGGGGTTTTCCCTTATCCTGAGAAGACGAATGTCAGTAACTTTAAGCTTCATGGAGCGCGAGATCATTTGAGCATCATTCCACCTATTTCATCCATCGTCCGATATGACCAAACAGGTTAAAGGACGTTAAAGAAAAGAAAAAAAAAAACTGTGATAATAGTTTCCTGACAAAGCCCGTTAGACCACTTTTGGGCAATAGAGCTCTGTAAAATTCCTTTAGGCAATATCTCGTGATTTCAACGATCAGAACATTCGACCTGGAATAAGGGAAGTATATAAGATAGTCAGTCCAGAACTGTGCAGTTAGATCAGTCAAAAGATGGGTGCTAAAGAGTGCAGTGAGTTAAAATGTTAAGGAGCTGACAATGAACTGTGAGTAGCGACTCAGCAACTCAATTATAGTAACTATAATAAATGATTCAGTTGTAAGTGCATTTGTTCTGTGTGGTAACGACAGTGTTTCGTGCAGCGGCTCAGTTATGTTGATGCAAATAAAACGTGTTTAGCAGTACTGTGTTTTCTTATGTGTTATAATATCAATAACTTTTGTTTAAATTCCTATGTATAACATTTCAACTCTATACATGTAAACTCCTAAAATGTATAAATATATAAGAAGTCTTTGCGTGTAACAAATAATAGTATACATGGTATTCTATACTTTTTTAAAACATATTCGTTATAATGAAAATAAAGTACTAAATTATTGGCAGCCTAAAATTTATATAAGTATGGAAGTAGTGACAGAAAACCTGAAATACTACTCGGCTCACTTTACTAATTTCTAGACTGTATTTAAAATGCGCAAGAAGCAGCGAATGGGAGAAGAGAGGTCAGTAAGATAATTCGCCCAACCCGAAGCCATGGTGCGGAACTGAAGTGAAACCTTCTCGCCATTTTAATTACGGGTAAAGAGAATAGCATATTCATGAAATAAAGCGCTAGAAAATTGCACGGTCACGCTATTCCAATAGGCATTTGCATATACTGAGAAGTTATTATTCTCTCTGTTCGTATTCTGCTGGAATCCATAGAATACGCCTACGTTCCTCTCTACTCCATTAGTCATTAATACTCACTGAAAAAGGTGACAAAGCAATGCCTACAATTGAAACGAAAATCTATATAGAGAACAATCAACGCTTATCACCATTTGTCAATTATCCTCAAAAGGTGAAAAGCTTTCATTTAGCAATCTGCGAAAGTGCAGCAATTCTGTTTCACACTCCTTTTATTATATTAATATTTCAAAATTCTGTAGCTTAAAAGGTGGTTTATGTGCAGCAATACATTTTTGGACAAACTAGAGAGTAGATTAGATCGGAAATAAACCTATGTAACATTGGTGAATACTATTTCCTAAATAAAAACGCACTCATTGAATATTCTTTGGTCACGTTTGTATAATATGTTCTTACAGATTTTTCATGTTAATCAAGATAAATATTAATTTGCAAAATTGGCCTTATTGCATATTTTTTGTAGGCAGAATGGGATTAGAGCTTTACAGTAGGATTTTAGTGAAAATAAAATAAAATTAGTACTACTGGAAAAGGTGTGATAAATTATATGTTCATGCTTTCTTCATTAGTTTTATGAATGTATTAATTTTGTTAATGTAAATGTGTAATTAATTTCACTAGCTATAAAATTAATTCTATAATTTTTATTTATTAATATTAGGATTCTCTCGTAGAAAAATCAGTGATTTGTTGAAATCTCGTTAAGTTGAACATTTACGTGTGTTGGAAGATGTACTTAGAGAAACATGCCTTTTAATATTTGAAATGCCATTTACCATTAAAGCTTCCGTTTAAACAGTCACGTGACAAACGTTTAAATTGTAAGTGGCTGAAAATAACTTCAGCATATTTATCTACAAGGAACATGTTATATTACTGTGATAAAATCCAAAAATCAATATTTTCAAGAATTCTCAATTTTCACCGATTGCCCTAATCAATATTTTAGTCACTTTAGAGAAAATCGATATTTTCAAAAAAATTTACAATATAAACGACAGCCTTGAAAGCAATGTCTTTAAAATCTTCGTGCTTTTTTTTTTTTTTTTTTTTTTTTTTTAATACAGTACCGGAGTCTGATCAGGACTCCATCACTTTTTTACCCTACTTTTATTTACCTTTTTCTTTTTACCTTGTTTTGCCGTATTATTACTGTTTTCTTACTTTTACAACACACACACATATACACAAACATATAACACCCATGCCCAAGGCGGGACTCGAACCCACGATCCCCAGCGCTACGAAGCACCAAAGCCTTGGCTTTTGGAGGATGCTGAATTTATTGCCAGTTTGGTATTTAACCAACCTTTCGCTTTTGAGTTATGCGGAAGGAAACATACCGACACACACACGCACACACTACACTCATACGCGTACATACATGAATATTCTTTTAAGAGTGTTCTTTCTGGGATTCGGGGAAGTTGCAAATGTAACTTTAAATGAAATTTGGGCTGGAAACTATACAAACTTTTCTTATAGGTAAGCTGTAGAGAATGTAATAATTAAGAAAAAAATATTTAAAGGATATTTAGGAAGCTCGTAGCATTATCCAAAGTACCTATAGGTACAAGAAGACCATCCAAATTACTATGCACATACTTAGGAGAAAGGGTTTTGCATTGGTGTGCCTTTCGTCTTTTATGTTTCTATATTACTTTAGTGTGCTGGGTAAATTTGATAATAGAAAGATATTCCAGGAAAGTCACAATATTAAGGTCAGTAAGAGCTAATAAGAACCTGTCCGCATTTGATAATGTATTATTTTAAGAAGCAAGCAGGCAACTCCTTGGCTAACTCAGTCATCTTGTTATATTGCTTTTTGGCAGGGTGAAATCTAAATTTATAAACACGTAAGTTACACACCAACAGAGCAGTAGGTAAGCCTATAATATGGTTTTCACTTTTGAATACTTTTGTTTCTTACTTTTCCAGACTTTCCACTTTTCAGTTGTTCCCCCTGCCATTGTCCTGCTTTAGTCCTCCTCGTTTTCTTCTCCTAGGAAGGGATTACTAACATAAATGTTTGAGGATTTTATATAAACCTTGTTTTGATAATTGCATGTCTAGTAAACGGCATTATTTGTCAATCTTTCCCCCTTTCATTTTCTTTACGTGTCATGCCATACAATTTTAAAGTTTTTTTTCCTTCTATTTTATCGCGGTCTTTTCTGAATTTATTCCCAGTTTTAAATACTCATTAATGCTTTTTTGAATTATTGATATTCTCATGCGTCTCAGTCCACCCATTTCTGTCGCCAACATTTGTTTCGTATATTTTCAGTTATATTCTACGAGTAATTCACGCCCCCACAATAATATGTTAAGATTTTCTCCTCTATTGTCTTTATTATATTACTTATTTATTTTCTTTTGCCAAAGTTCTGTTCCAAGGAAACTGTTCTTTCTATTAGCTTTGTATTTTCCACTGATACTTTAACCATCCTTAAATGTTTTACAGGTACTGTCAAAATGTCTATTCCACAGTAACAGCAAACCTTTACTTTAGTTTCCTATAATCGCAATTTTTTCAAACAACGACCATACGCGACCACAGAATAGGTAAAATGGCACAATGGAGCAACACACGTCCAGAAATTCCCATTAAACTGTAGCCCCAATAACCGCTACAAATATTCACTATACCTAGTTCTCTCATGAAAGTTTAAACACTTTAGGAAAACTAGCACCCAAAAATCTGATATGTTTCATTCACATGACTTTCTCTACATCTCTGCCGCAAATTATTGTTAATAAGCTTATTTTCTATCAACATTTGCTAATCGAGATAAACATTAACAGAAACGAATTTATTACTTAGTTCCTTATAAGTCGAAGGGAAATAAGGGAATTCACTAGGCTAAACTTATACATGTTTGAAAATTTGATAGTTATGGGATTGAAATCTGTTTCCTTGCGTGACCAGAATTGACGTTCCTCTATGAGAAGTATTTTAAAACTGAAACAAATAACAAGGAATATCTCGAAAATGGTCAACTGTACGAAAACATGTCTATTACATAAATTCTGTGTTTTATCGTTATCTAAATTTTCTGTGAAATAAGTTTTTGTCTATCTCTTACGGTTTACCAGTTATGTAAAATTCAAGAATAAAGAGATCTTTATAGGCAATTCCCAGAAAATTCTAGATATACATTTTATTGGGCATGCAAATATTTTAAATATAAGAGACTTTAATCAAAATCATTAGAGCCAGTTTTGAGAAAATAAAAAAAAAAAATTGAAATGTTTTCCATGTAAAGCGTGGTTTGGAGTGGGGGAAATTTTCTTGAAGATCTTCGTGTCGCATCCTTGGAAGATACCAAACTTAAATACCAAGCACACATACTCAGGTACCTTTTTCCAAAAAAAGCTTTTTTTTTTTGGATCCAAAACATGTAATACCGCTGAAATCTCGGTATCGAATTTTTGGGTGCATTATATTATTACCTTCTCTATACACTATGTGCAAAGCACGTGTTGAGAAAGTGAAGGAAATTATCAAAATGACAAATAAAACTGGTGCACAAGTCTTAAAAAATAAGTTACTAGAGCTACTTAGAGAAAGACACTCAGCGAAAGTCCGGATTACACTGCCCAGCTAACGAGAGAGAGAGAGAGAGAGAGAGAGAGAGAGAGAGAAAGAGAGAGCCAAACAAACGGGCCCTGGGAACATTCAAACACACTTGGTGTGCGCTGGTAGAGTGATTAAAAGGCAGGACATTTTTTATACACTTGGCTTGAAATTATCTATATACGAGAGCAATCCAGAAAGTGATAGACGATTTGGCATGAGTAAATGATAACGAAAAATACCAATACAAAATTTTATTTACAAAGTTACAGTACCTTATTCTATTTCTCAACGTAATTGCCATTCTATCAAGACATTTATTGTCATGTGGTACTAGATTTTCAATGCAGATTTTCTACCACCAAAGAACTTATTCGGTTTTTTGAATGCACAAAATGTTCGGCCAATAGAATTTTACAGGTCAATAACGCAAGTGTATAGTATATAAAACAATGAACGATTCTTCAGTGAGGAAAGGGCGCATAATTTATGAGTAATCAAGGAAGAACCAGTGTGAACGATAAAGACCAGATTGGAAGCTCATCAATCGTTATGGAGGAGTTGAAAGCAAATGTTGATAAAAGAGTTCAGAAAAATCAGTGTTTCACTTTGGACACCATACAAGATTTTTTGGGTGGAAAGGATTTCCCAACTGATGAAGACCTCAAAGTGGCTCATATCTTTAGCGGTGGAAGAGTGTAACATCTGCATTGAAAAACCGGTACCACGTGACAATAAATACTTTGATAGCAATGACGATTACATAGAGAAATAGAATAAGGTACTGTAACTTTATAAATAAAGTTTTTGTTATTGTTTAGTTAGAACAAATCGTCTGTCACTTTCTGGATGGTTCAGAGGCCAAGAGTCATGGAGTTAGGTGTGAGTACTGACTGCAAAGGCCATGAACCTTATGATGCTGTTTTGTTAACTCGCCATTTTGCTGCCTATTATAGTCCAGCAACAGCTCTAGTTATTTAATTCCATTCACTCTTTAACGCTCAGAAATTCCCCCGCTTGGTGATTACTGTCTCATGTGATTTGCATAGTAGAATAGAGTCCAAAATAGAAAGAGCATATTAAATTAGCTTTAACAAGAGAACAGCAGAATGGGTGTTAACAACAGCCTGTCTGAAAACGCTAATGCGCTCACTTGGTGCCCAAACAAAACGGAAGTGGTAGGAAAGAGTCATTTTGTTTCTTTGTAAACGACAACAATAAAGTAGTTCACACAATTTCAAATCACATGTTTTGAAAAACGCATCTTACTGGAGGAAGAAAATAACAATTGGTTCGATAGTTCTATTATGGGCTAAATTCCAAGCCATAAAACTATATTTTAGCTATCAAACGGTAGCAAAGTGCTGAGAAGATTGTAGTCATGTAAAACCATTAAGCCTTTAAGCAAATGATCCGAGGGTTCCATTTTGGGCTTCATTTTAAACGAAAGGTACAGATTTCAACTTGCATATTGATATTTACAATCTGAATTTCAACTGTTAAACGAAAGAACAGGATGTTGAGAAGACCGTAGTTATATAACATCTGTATTATACAATTCGTTAATGCTTTCAGTCCCTTTTTGAAGTGTAATTAATCTACAACTAACTTCTAATTGGAATTCATTTTGTAAAAGTTCTAGGTAAAGATACAGTGAATGACATTAGAATGGCAACAAAACCCAGCTTATCATTTCTAATAACCCCTGCTACTATTAAGCAGATGAGAAGCCACTTAAGAGTGTAGATCACGTATAACCCACACGCAAAGTTATGTTTAAGGCTTAAGGCAATTGTGTACCCTATTTATGGTTTCGGAAATAAATATAATAATAAACACTTCGGAAGTTATTGCAAAACCCGTTGAGTGAACTAATCTTATCATAACGAATTTGATGCAAAAAACAGATAATTATGTGTTTTGTTTAATCACGTTTATATTGTACTAGGATTAAAGTTATGAAAACGAATCGCAAATTAGTACCAGACCATGAATAATGCTGGAGAAAAATCTGCTGATAATTGTTAATGTTGTTGGTTCAAATTTAAGTTGTTAAGCTTTCTAAGCTTTGGAAAATACATTTTATTATTATATGTAAACTAATTTCAAATAACATATAATGAAGGCAACACATTATTTCAGAATGTGGTTAGAATTATTATAAAGATGATTTCTTAAAGTTATTGTCATAACATTTGATGTACTACATATACTTAATTTTATCCACTATCGTTCATTCAATGTATCGATAATTCGAAATCATGAAAATTATTATTTTAATGAGGATTAACTAAAAAAGTCCCCCTAAAATAATCAAATTTTGTCCAACATATCATATATAACAGGCCGGCAATAAATACTTAGATGAAGATACACACATGGCACGACAGCTCACGGGGAATCTTGGCCTACCGCCAGGCCACGTCCCCCATCTCGGTCTATTACAGACGTGATGGCTGGGTGAGACGTGATCAGCGCCTCGAGCCCCCCGGCCTGTTAATGCGGTTGTCATAGCCTCTCAATTTGCCCCCCAGTGACCTTACGAGGCTGGGTGTACCCCGGGCCAGGTCTCCCAGCGGGGGAAAAATCCCCACGCCGGTACTGGGGATCGAACCCAGGTCTCCCGCTTGGTAAACAGCTGCGCTACCACCGCGCTAAGGAGACGACCATTCAATATATATACAAGATTCAAAAGACACCGAAAGAATATGTCATAGCTTATGTATACTTGCATTAGACTAAAGTTTGATGCCGCAACTTTGAGTCTCCTTGAGGTTGTTTTTATATAACATTGTATATTACATCATTTTAAGATTAAGGATTATGCAGCACACAAAGCACTGGTGTGAAATCTCTACAAACTTTCATTTCAGGAGATACTCTTGACAAACATGTGTCATGAAAATAATGGGTTTCTCCATATTCGTTATCAGCAAACCTGTCCAAGGGGAAAAGTGCATTTGCCTTCTCAAAAGACTACTTATATATCGGACAGTTTCAAGACTACTCTTGAATGCTAAACATAGTATTCTGTCGCATGACTATGTTGTACTCGTTCTAATCATGTAATTATCCTAATATTAAGCTCTCAGGAAGTTACTGTAATAAGTTCCTATTAAATACACAAATTGTTGATTTGATGCTACGAGTTAGAGATAAGAACAGCTTCTTCACTGCGAAAGAAATTTCCTTTTTTAATTTTATCCACAATCCTTTGGTAGTATTCTGAAGTATTCTTGCCCCTGTTGTCCTTATCAGTTTCTTTCCTCCATCTTCGTTAAAGTTAAATTGTGTCTAAAAGATACAAGTAACAACAAATGTATCCCACCTTATTTTTGCAACAATTTCCTTTCATTGATTCTTATGTTGAAACTATATGTTGGAAGAATAAATATATAATTGAAGCTACATGCTCTTTAGCGGGATTTCGTAAGACAAGGCATCTGCAAATGTTATCTAACCACTGTGCAGCGTGCCAGTATATTTTCGAAAACACTGTGAAAGCATGGCATTCGGAGACTCCCAAGTTATCTGCGTCATTTCCGATAGCATAGGTCAGGTATGCGACTTTGTTTCTGGGTAATTGCATAATCCATGTTGACCACCAGACAACGCCTTTATGACGTTGAAAACATAGTATCTGATCAAAACGGACCACAACTTTGTTTGTGTCGTTTCGAAACACCCTATATAACTTCTATAAACTGGTTTTTTAAAAGCGTATTTTCTGTCTATTTTATGTTAACTGAGCGATTGTAGAAAACCGAAAGGATAGTCAAATGCTAACCGTGGCTCTGTATATCCTGGTATCGAAAATCTATATTGTTTTCATAATATCGCGAGAAATAACTGAATGATGCTCAGTTAAACATTATGTTTATTTTAAAATTATTTATTTATTTATGCTAAGCTTTATACAGGTGAATATGACCGGTGTTCAGCCCTGGCTCTTTACCGGTCATACTCTTATTTTACAATAGTTTATTAGTTCTAGTTGATTACACCATTTTGTCTATTTACTTGTCCATACCCATTTATTTTTCACTTTGTATAAGAATTGTTCAATCTTCTTACTATCTTTTTGAAACATTTCAACTACTGCTACATTTCTATCTATTTTAAACCATTTCTTATTAATATACTCTTTTCTCCTAATTTCAGTCCCTTTACATTTAAATAAAATGTGTTCCATATCTTCATTTCCGCCACATATAAGACATAGGTTTTGTGGAATACCTTTCCTTAAACCTTTTAACCTTCATACTCCTGCTTTCAGCCATGCAATACCTTCTCGCTCCTCTTTATTTGTGACATTTATGTACTTTTCCCTTCCCCATGAGACTTTCATTGGTATATAGAAAACTAAAGATCTCTTTTCAGTTATCTCACTAAATAAACATTATATATAAAACCTGACAAAATTCAAAACAATAACAACGGATGTCTTAGGAAAAGCTGATGGGACAAAAAATTAAATTGTGTCTTAAAGAGATCTATTTTTTTGATTTCAAGTTTTTATCTTTCATTCACAAGCTACTGTTAGAAAGCTCCAGCTACGTATATTGTCACAGAAATATGATATATATAGCATTATAATGTACTACCATGAAAGGGGTACTTCTAATAGAGGGCAGTAGAATTAGTGGTAGGGGTGTTTCAGATACCTCTGGGAAGAGGAAGAATGTATAAAATGAAGAGTATGTCATCATAAAAAATGACTAGACGCTAGGCCTTTTATTTGGAGTTTTGTGTTGGGTGTCTTTTATAAGATCATCCCTTTCATCTTCACGTTTGCCGTCTCTGAAGATGAGAGAGATGCTCCTATGAAACGTATCTAACTGTACAGCAGTCAGCAGTGTGCAGTGAAGACATTTCAGTGAAATGCCATCTAATCATAATTGATAATCACATGTTCGCTTTTAATAGTGATCTCCTGTTTATCATAGTTTAACTTTTATTTATTTCAATTATTGGGAAAATCTTCTTGCTGAGAGTCTAGAAAATAGCCTTCCGCTAAACTTCTTCCTTCTCTTGTGCTGGTGTATTCTTGCGGTGTTGACTTGCAATAGTTTTACTTTCTGTACTACCTACTCCAGTGGTAGAAAAGGAATTGAATTGCAGCTAAACTTTCATACTGAGATTTTATGAAAATTCACGTTTTGAGATTTCCCGAATACAAAAAAGTTCCTTTCACCATAAGTTCCACCTGCGCTGTGCGTGCGCGTGCATGTATGTGCATTTAAGTTTGCCAGCTTCCAAGGAACGACACGAACATTTTCAAGAAATTCATCCAACATATAAGACGTTTTATATGGAAGTTTTTTCAAAACATTTGATTTCCTCTAAAATGGCTCTGCAACATTTGTTAAAATTCTATACCTAATTTTTTTTTTCAATAAAAATAGGATGTATATCTTCAATTCTCTGGGAATAGCCTGCGAGGTCCTCTCATTCTAAATTACTTCTATATCAGTGGTAAACTTTGAGAAATAGACAAAATGGTTTTGCACAAAAAGTATACATTAGTTCAAGCACAAAACTTATGGTTTGCTGCTTTGTTTTTTGTTTTTTACTTTCTCTACACGTACTATGTACATAGAATATAGAGGAGGTATTGTAATGTACTCAACAATTCGATACCAATATTTAAGCAGAAATACATGTTTTGAGACTCCCTGCATCCAAAAAAAAGCATTTTTAGAAAAATCTGTGTTTGTGAAAAGACCGTTAAATACCAAACTTTGTATTTAAGTTTGGTATCTCCTAAGGATGACACACGAAGCTCTACAAGAAAATCTCCCCAATCCCAACTACCCTTTACATAGAAAATTTTGATTTTCTCAAAAATGGCTCGAAGGGTTTTGATTAAAGTATCGTATATTAAATATATTTACCAGTCAAATAAAATAGCCTCTGAAGACCACTTTATTCTGAATGAATTTTACGGAATTTTGCATAACTGCTGAACCATAACAGATGGACAAAAACTTACCACACAGAAAATGTAGAGTAGGTTAAAACACACAATTCATGTTATTTACAGTTTTCGTGGGCTTGATCATTTTTGAGATATTCCTTGTTATTGGTTTTAGCTTAAAAAAACAGCTTTTTTCATACGGTAATTTGTCAACTACTGCCCATACAAACAAAGGAACTTCAGTCACATAGCAACCAGATTTTGACTATTACTTTAACCCATCATACTCCCTTATTTCACTTCTACTTACAAGGCAGCAAATATTAAGACTATTTCTGCTATTGTTTTCTCGATTAACCTGAAGTAATAGAAACAAATAGTTGCAGATATGTAGAGAAGATCATGTGAATAGAACACATCAGATTTGTTTGTTAAAATTTCGAATTTTCTAATAGCAATAGTTTTTTAAAATAGGAAGCATTCCATTTCTGTCTGTATGTTCCTCCTGTCAGTCAAAGAGAAAGGAATTCCAAAGCCGCCATATAGAGACCAATTCCTTTTGTGTCGGTCTGGTGGCTCAACAGTTGGTTAGCTGCTGACCTTCTGAACCTAAAACCGCGGGTTTAAACTCAGTGCAGACCTAAGGTTTTATGTGTGGTATATCCCACCGCATATTCAAAAGATTCCGAGTTTCCGAGAGTTTCTCCTTCTTCTGAAAAGTCAAAAGTCGAGTAAGTCAAAGTTGCATGCACTCTGGGCTTACATGAGCTTGATTTCATCCATTTCATTCATTCGCTGTATGTGACCTCTCAGTTGAAGGACTCTAAACTTACATAACCTATATGTTCCATTCATATTGTCATATGTTAAAGAAACTCTATTTGCTATGAAAATGAAATGAAATGGCGTGTTATTTATGGACGCTTTTTAACTGCTGTGGTTTTCAGCGTCCCATTCTATACTGGGCGTAAAAGACCGCTTAATTTTGCTCAGAGGGCTCTCTGAGGCTTGAGGTTCTTTTACGTGCCGTAAATCTACGACACGGGACCAACGACCCTCAAGACCTGCAGCCGCTACTTCTCCATTAAGTAGCTCCTCAATTGGCCCCCCATGGACCTCACGAGGCTGAGTGCACCCCGAGCCAGGTCTCCCAGTGGGGGAAAATTCCCCTCGCTGATTCCGGAAATCGAACCCAGGTCTCCCATTTGGTAAGCAGCTGCGCTACCATCGCGCTAAGGAAAGGACCCCATATACTATGTAGAGAAAGTAACAATGTATGGTATATATGTTTCGGAGCCATAATTTGGTGCTACAATGTTGTAGATGTCAAATTCTCCATTATATTTTGAAACCAGGAGACATAATTAAGCATTTGTAACCAAAGAGTAATGTAAGTTTAAGCATAAATTGCCAATAATACCATTTTAAGTTGAATGAAACAACGAATGTCCATATTTCTATTTTATCACGTAATAATATTTATAAACTTGAGAATATAAAATTATTATTTTTATGAAGTTCAGAAAATATCATGTTTATGTGATCGTAGTCTATTTGTTTCATTACATCATACATTCTGACACGTTTTCATTTGTTAGTGTGATGCTTTGCAGGACGCACTGCACTACAAGCTGCTTCTGAGCTGATTTTTCACACAATTATGATCTAAGTTATAACAAACACTATAACATCGTCATTGTTACTAATGGCTATTATAACGCTAAGTTACTGATTAGCTGTTAACATCATTATCAACTGCACGCCATTGACATCTCCTATTTTCACTCAATTTGCAATTTTAGATGTAGAAATATTTCAGTCTATTTCACGTTATTTCCCAATCACAAGCTTGCGTCTGGCTGTATTCGCAAAGTACGGCAGTTCTATTTGTGGTGAAATGAATTCTAGACAATCTTTATATATATATATATATATATATATATATACATACATAGAGTGGGAGGCGAATAAATGCAGTATTTGTATCAGAGTTTAAGAATGATGAGATTATCCAGTATTTCTAGTTTTTTCGCTGTTTTCTAAAGTTATGTTCATGTGGAAAAGTTCATAATAGTTTTAGAATGGCTATTCCCTATTTCAGACATTTCGTTGTTTACGAAACAGGTCATACGGTTGACCCTCCTCGAGTCTCTGGCCTTTGCCATGCCGTGTATAACTGTTTTTTTTTTTTTTTTAAATAACGTTTAACTACCGCGTTTACTACTCAGGCCCTGCAGGCGATATACTTGTGTGATATAGGTATGTAAACCAGCATATACCTAGCTCAGAGGCGTTCAAAACATATTGTACTCTGAAATGTTACTTCATTTATGATAGTCGCCCTCCGTGGTGTAATGGTGTTTCGGGTGTAAAAATCCTTGGCATGGAAAGGAAGTAAAGCCGTTGGTCCCATGTCGTAGAATTACGGCAATTTAAAGGCCTCGGAGCAAAATTAAGTGGTCTTCCACGCCCAGTATAAAATGGGACGCTGGCAATGCTTTTAGTTAGCGCACAAAACACCTATATGCCATAGCATTGTTCATATTATTTGCACTTATTTAGTCCCACACTGTACTAAATATGTAATAAAACAATGTCTACAAGTGTTTACCTCGATTAATATAAAGTACTAGTAGAATAATGGTTTGTTGAAGAATGGGAAGAGAACGCTAAGTGAATGTAGTTCTTCAGATATTTACCTTTGTACTAAAAATATCGTGCAAGGGTTTATGAAACTATACGCCACACGCAATAAAAAAACAAACAAAACATTTATACATGCGTTCATTCTTAGTCCCCTATATAACCCAAGTTATAAGTAAATCTGTATTTTCAAACAACTCGAGTTTTTCAGTTCCAAACACCAACAGTCGAAAGCTTTCATCGCACACTAGCTTAGCACAATAATGATGTCTCATACTGTGACGTAAGTATTCAAACCATTGATCGTCTTTGACTATGTTTTTTAAGTAGAGATACATCACAGACGAAAGAACTTGAAAAACCAGAATGCATATTCATCTTTCCACATCATATGATGTACCTATGTGCTTGCTTTCAGAAACTGTTGTAACATCTGGAGAGTGAAAGAGAACTGCATGAAAATATCTAAGAGCATATAGTGGGAATTGACGACGCCTCTCCCTTCCATCTTAAATTATAGTTCTGTCTAGTTGAGTAGTATGAATACTGGAATTTAAGGTTATTGCTTGTAAATGTTATATATATGGATAATTAAAGTATAAGAATAATTTAAAACCTAATAGATACTTGAACAGAAATTATAAACTAAAGACAAATCTTATGTGTTCCATTCACATAATTTTCTCTAGCTGTTCCACAAACAAAATTTTCTTACAAAATATTTTTCTTTCATCTGTATTATGTTAATCAAGATAAACGTTACCAGAAATGTTCTTAATACTTGCTTCTTTGTAAGTAGAACGGAAATAAGCGAATACATAGGCTAAAGCGATAGCGAAATCTTTAAAAGCCGGTCGCTAATTGAAATTCGATTCTCTTTGCTTGCTAGGAGTAAAAAAAAAGCGATGAAAAGAAAGATTTCTTCCCGATAGAGAAAAGTTTAGGTAGCTTAAAACGGAAACAAATAACTCGGAATGTCTCGAAGTCAGCTCTACAAAGATGTATATGATATAAATTGTGTGTTTTAACTAGATTTATATTTTTGTATAGCAAGATTTTGTCTATCTCACGGTCCACCAGTTATACAAAAATGACACAAAGCCATCAAGAATGAAGAGGTCATTAGTAGGTACTCCCAGAAAATGTAGATATACATTTCATTTTTCATGAAAATAGCTTAAACATATGGCATTTTAATAAAACTCGTTACAGCTATTTTTGAGAAAATCAACATTTTCTAAAAATTACCACGTAAAGGAAAGTTGGGGTGGGGGATTATCTCGAAATCTTCGTGTCTCAGCTCTGGAAGATCTGTATTTAAATAACAAGTTTGGTATTTAATGGTATTTAACTGACTTTTCGCATTTGGGTTATGCTGCCCATAGACACACACACGGACATGTTTCTAAAAATGCTTGTTTTGAATTCAAGGGATATCAAAATATGTATTTCGGTGAATCATATTTTAGGTGGAATACAATATCTTCTTTATCCACTGGTACATTGTACATGCGTGCTAGAGAAAGTAAAAATGAGACAGCTGATATTATGTAAACCTACGGGTTTAAAAATCGAATTTGTAGCATTCACTTAACCTGGTTCATGTTCTACAAACCGAGAAAAGTGGCGCCGCAGTAGCGTTTCGACTCGCATTTGGGGATGCCCGGATTCGATTCCCTACTGACTCATGGATTTTTCGAGGTTTCTTAGGGTCGGCAGGCAAATGCCTCATTTACCACAATTTCCTTTCCATGTTCTTCCTACTTTGATTTCCCTCTCATCTTTTCGGTGTGCTTCCAGGCTCGTAGTGTATGATAGTGTAGGCAAATGGCGTGGATATTCTGCTCAATGGAAAGAATAGTTTACATGGCTGCCTGGTTGGCGGGTTGCTTACACGTTCTTTCTTACGGCCCGCAATGGGACGGTCATGTCTGTAATGTCCTGACTGACTTTAATTGTGACCTCTATTATTTGTTTCACTTTATCCCATCTCTCCTGGGGGATATTAGTAACAATATAGCTGCAGTGCATGAGGTCCAACACTTTCTAAATTCGTGCGTCTATTGAGACAATTGTTAACCTGTAGGTAGCACCTCCCCTCAATAGGATTCTTAATTTGTGATAATTTTAATAGTTTTCTCACAGAAACCGTGTGCAGAACAGGAGTTGGACAGGTAAATACAGATTGAAAAATTCAATGCCATAGCCAGAATTTGAACCATGGATCTCCCGGTCTCTAGCCAGTTGATCTACCACTGAGCTACCATGGTTACATGCCGGCATAGCATTGAGCGCATGAGAGTCAGTTGAGAAACTCAATACTATGCCGGCATGCCCTGGT
Source organism: Hymenopus coronatus (assembly GCA_030762935.1). Lineage (NCBI taxonomy): Eukaryota > Metazoa > Arthropoda > Insecta > Mantodea > Hymenopodidae > Hymenopus > Hymenopus coronatus. The sequence goes on from CM060897.1 coordinate 100,376,991, forward strand.
AGCTCAGGGTAGAGAAACCGGCTAGAGACCGGGAGATCCGTATTTCAAATCCCGGCTATGGCATTGCATTTTACTTTCTCTACACAGTGTATAGAGGAAGTATTGTATTCCACCCAAAAAATCGACACCGAGATTTCACCGGAAGTACATGTTTTAGGACCCCCTGAATACAAAAAATGCATTTTTACAAAAAGGTCCGTGTGTGTGTGTCTGTGGACAGCTTAGCTCAAAAACGAAAAGACTTGGTATTTAAGCTTGGTATCTTCTAAAGATGTGACACAAAGATTTTCAAAATCGCCCCACCCCAAACTACCCTTTACATGGAACTTTTTTCGAAATTTTTGATTTTCTTAAAAATGGCTCTAACGATTTTGATTAAAATGCCAAATATTAAAGATATTTACCTGACAAATAAAATGTATATCTTGAATTTTCTGAAGACTACTTTATTCTTGAGGAATTTTGCATAGCTGCTAAACCGTAAGAGATAGACAAAAACTTACGACACAAAAAAAAGTAAAACACATTAAAACACACACTTTATGTTATACACATTTTTTTTCGTGCAGTTGATCATTTTTTAGATATTCCTTGTTTTTGGTTTCAGCCTTGTAAAACTTAGTTTTCTCATACGGGAATTTGTCAAGCCCTGTCCATACAAACAAAGGAACTTCGGTCACATAGCAAGCAGCTTTTGACTGTCACTTTAACCTATGGTACTCCTTTACTTTGCTTCTATTTACAAGGAAGCAAGTAATAAGACTATTTCTGCTATTTTTTTCTCGATTGGATGAAGTAAATATTAGCATAAGCTTTTTAACAATAATTTGTTGCACTGATGTAAAGAAAGTCATGTGAATGGAACACATCAGATTTTTCAGTGTGACTCTACTTATACAACTCCTGTCCTACACACGGTTTATGTGAGAGAACTATTAAAATTATCACAATTGACCATAATACTTGGCTATACTATGAATCCTGGGACTTAAGTACTTACAACATTGTGAGTCGCCATTGGGGTTATCTCAAAATGATTTGAGATCACCTTGTGGTTTACCGGGAAACATGCGGGTCAGTTGAGAATTTCAATGCAATGCCTGCATGTTGCCATGGTAGCTCAGTGGTAGAGCAACCGGGTAGAGACCGAGAGATCCGTGGTTCAAATACTGGCTATGGCGTTGAATTTTTCAGTCTGACTCCACCTATCTAACGATTGTTAATTTCTCTACACGTACTATGTACCTACATAGTGTATAGAGAAGGTATTGTATTCCACCCAAAAATTCGATACTGAGATTTCATGGTAATACTCGTTTTGAATCGTTCGGAATAAAAAAAAAATTAAAACAATATCCGTGCGTGTGTGTCCGTCCGTGCATGTGTGTGTACGTGTGTGTGTTTGTAGGCGGCATAGCTAAAATGAATAGTCGTTAAATACCAAACTTGATATTTAAGTTCGGAAGTTTCAAAGCATGCGACACAAGGATTTTCAAGAAAATACCCCCCCCCCATCACCAGTGCCTTTTACACAGAAAAAATTGGTTAGATTTTGTCATAAATGAATAACGATTTTGGTTAAAATCTCTTTTATTTAGGATATTTACATACGAAATAAAACGTTTATCTTGATTTTTTGGGAACAGCCTCTGAAAACCTCTTTATTCTGGATGCATTCTTTTGAATTTGCTTAAGGATAAACTGTAGGAAATGGACAAAAACTTCCTTAAAAAATGTAGATCGCATTAAAACATTCCATTTATGTCGTATATACTTTTTCGTGGAGTTAGCCGTTTTCGAGATATCCCTTGTTATTGGTTTCAGTTTTAAAATACTTTTCTCATATGGAAATTGGTATCAACTCCTGGCCAAAGGAACTTCAATCATATAGCAACCAGCTATTAAAAGATTTGACTATTCCTTTAGTCTATGGTACTCTCCCTTGTTTCCCTTCTATTGTCAAGGAACTAATATGAGTGCGTAAGCAGGATAACAGCATACAGAGTTGTATAATGGTTGATCAGCCGGATTTAATTTGGATAATAAAATTATTACCGTCGTTAAAGATTATCGATTATAACACTGAGGTATCACCACTCTAGCTCGTATTTTTATTGAGTTTTACAGATTAATGTACAGCAATCCAACCTTATAGGTCGAGGAGACTATGTGTTTATTTGTATGAAATTTATGAGGTACGCTTATTTGATATTGTTACCGCTATGCTGCGCAATTATCGCAATGAGAGTTGGGTGAGGTTGATCAGCTTTGATTTGACTCAAGTGATAATGGTATACCTCTAGCTCTCAATGTGACACGTCGATAGCGCGGGAAATCACCTGGTTTGGCCTTTTCTCAATTTTTAATGTTTTCTAATCTGATCGCGATCCTCCCGAGAATGATTGTTTAATTTCCGAAGACATTGTCTTTTCAAACTTTCAAAAGTATTATTATTATTATTAATAATGGCAACCCAACTCCAGGTAGCTTATCTTGTCAGCTGGCGCTCATCGAGTCGGGGCTCCATGACCTGGCTCAGGGCTGGGCTCAGAACTGTCCACATCACTTCCGCTTCAATAGCCATTCCTACTCTTCGTTTCATTCGCTCGCACTACCACGCCGCAAGGTATGACGGACTGCATTTTGTCCATTTACATCAATATTTGGCTCGACGTATGTATGTGAACAAATATTTTCAACACTGAACTTCAAATAAATCAAAAAGAAGCTCAAGCTTCTCAGATGCAGTTTTGGAAGCTGTACAAACCATTATTCCTAAAATATAAAAGCTTATAGAATCGCCAGGCTTCTTCTTCAAATAGATGAAGTACATTTAAATATACAGATTTAGGTTGGCTTATGAGAAAAATCTTATAAGATTTTTCGTGCCATTCTTACACTTGTTATTTTTAAAATTCGGAAAATTTTTGAATCGCGGAGAGTAAAAATCATCTGCATTTATACATTTCTTTACACATTTTGCTTGTTTAAAATGTTACAGGTTAAGTTATTTTTGACTAAGTGGATTAAAATATAATTTGCACCTATATACCATTAGATTAATTAATAGTAAACACTTAAATCGGATGCATCGCACGCTTGGTTAGATTTGGGAGTAAAATAATAATAATAATTATTGTTGTTATTGATATTATTATAATAGAATACTAAAGTTTGTTTCAAAGTTTGAAATATTTCATTTAGCTTTTTATGTTAAGTTCACTAATTTTAAATACATATATATTATGAGAATTTTACAGCCTTTCCCTCGTTGCACTTTGTGGTGAAACCTATATAACTCTGTAGTTTAGTAATATCTGCTTGTTCAGCCACTAAGCTTGGTAATTGCAAGGTTTGTTTCACTGGTTTCCCGGAATCGGCATAAGAGCCGTTAAGTTGCAAAGGCCTGACAGACACATATTCGGTTATGAATGGAATTTCAGGAAACAGTTTTGTATATGTTAAGTTTCATACCCTGCTTCAAATTCATCTTTGACTAATTTTGTTAAATTGCTTATTTAAATGCTTTATATAAAGTTGTTTTTTCAGAGTTTATTCTTGTTTGTATTGTGAGTTTAGTGTTCATTATAAACAAGCGTCATAAAATAACTCTTTTCCTTACCTGATCAATCAATTTCTGTGGTTCATTGATTAGGTCTCTGATCTCTCAACCTAGCAGTCTAGAATTAAATTTACCACTTTTTCTTTAATCTCTTTGGTCTGAAATTACGAATATGGAAGTGAATGTGAGTGTGACTAGTATTAAAGTCGACTTTCTCTATTTTGGCACTAACTATTCCTAAAAAAAGTAATATTCTTTTATCTGTCATGCTTATCGAGGTAAGCCTTGAAAGAAATATAGTATTATGACTTATTTCCTTATAGGTACAGAGAAGTAAAGGAGCAGTAGTCAAATATTTTGAGAGCTGATCGCTATATGATGAATTTGAAATTCCATTCCCTGGAGTAAAAACAAATGACAGCTATCGAACCAAAAGCAAGCGGTATCTCGGAAATGCTAAATGCTTAATTTCACAAAAATTATGTTTGATGTGTGTTTCATTTTTTGTGTAGTAAGTTTTTGTATATCTCTTATGGTTAAGTTATCCAAAAGTCATCTAAAATGAATAAGACATCAGAGACTATTCCCAGGAAATTCAAGATATACTATTTATTGGTCGTGAAAATAATTTAAGCATATACTGTTTTAAGCGTAATCGTTAGAAATCTTTTTGAGAAAATCAAATTTGCTCTATGTAAAAGGATAGTTGGGGTTTAAAAACAGATGTATTTAACGAAATTTTTGTTTCCGAGTGTTGCTGTTCACAGCTCTCTCCCTCCCTCTCTCCCTCTATCTATCTCTCTCACACTCCACACACGACCTTGTCTAAAATGTTTCAGGATTGAATTTCGATTCAGGTGACTTCAAAACTTATATTTCCGGTGAAATTTCGATGAATTTTGGGGGAATACAATCCTTTTCCTACTTACAGATGTAGTAGAGAGAGAAAACATTATCATATATGTAGGGAACCTGCAGTTCAGCGATCAATAACACGATCAGTTGTTTCTCAAGTCCAATTTGATCAAGAAGTTAAGGGACTTCATATAATTTTATATGATTGAAGAGAAGAACATCAGTAGGTGCCGAGTTCAAGCAGTAAGAGACGAGGGTATTTCAGCTGTTCCGTATAAAGTTATTCAAAAGTTTGAATGTTCCCAGAATAGAGGTTGGCATACAAAAATCACAACACTAGCGTCGTTTGTTAATGGCTCGTCTAATCTTATAACACGACGCACTTCGCATTTGGCGGGATTTTCTAGAGCGTTACTCTTTTGTATGGTTATGCGCGAAAGCGTTAGCGCGGATACACATCGAAGTAAAAATGGCGATGCTATCCCCTGCAAACCAAGAATTCAATATTTGTATTTTATTTCTCATTTATATAACTTAAAAGTATAAGAGTGTAATCAACATCATAAAAGCAGTTTAAGAGAAAAACATGTATGTGTTTAGAACCAGGTTCGTTCATTCCTACACGAATATGAACTAAAAATCAAGTGGTCTCAATTTCAATTTCGAGAGGCTGTTCAGCTAACTGGTTGGGAATTGTTAATAAAACAAAAATCTAATGTGTAGCATTCACATGATTTTCTCTATATCCCTGCAACAAAATATTCTTAAAAAGCTTATGCTTCTATTTACTTCATGCTAATCTAGAAAAATTAGCAGAAATAGTCTTATTACCTTCTGCCTTGTAAGTAGAAAGGAAATAAGGGAGTAGCATAGATTAAAGCGATAGTCAAAAGCTGGTTACTATGTAACTGAAGTTCCTTTGTTTGTATGGACATGAGTTGACAAATTCCTGTGTGAGAAAAGTTAAGATTTTCGACCCTGAAAACAAAAACAAGGAATATCTCAAAAACAATCAACTCCAAGAAAAAAATGTATACAACATAAAGTGTGTGTTTTAATGTGATCTACATTTTTTGTGCGGTAAGTTTTTGTCTATCTCTTACGGTTTAGCAGTTATACAAAATTCCGGAAAATTCACTTAGAATAAAGTAGTCTTCAGAGGCTATTTCCAGAAAATTCAAAATATAGATTTTATTTGTCGGGTAAATATAATTAATATACAATATTTTAACCAAAATCGTTAGAGCCATTTTTTAGAAAATCAAAGTTTTCGAAAAAATTCCATGTAAAGGGTAGTTTGGGGTGGGGAGATTTTTCTCAAAATCTTCGTGTCGCATCCCTGGAAGATTCTAAACTTAAATACCAAGTTTGGTATTTTACCGACTTTTCGTTTTTGAGATATCGTGTTCACGGACACACACACGGACCTTTTTCTGAAAATCCTTTTTTAAGATAAAGGGGACCCTAAAACGTATATTTCCGGAAATCTCGGTATCGAATGTTTTGGTGGAGTGCAATACCTTCTCTATACACAATGTACATAGTTCGTATAGAGAAAGTAAATAGGGTTATTATTTCAAATGTTTGTCCAACCAGAGCTCTAATATTTACCATGGTCTTAATTAGTAAGTACATTCTTGCATTTGAAATATGCAAAACATATCTTATGCAACTTAGATCAATTACGTTGCCGATGACTGAAACAAAATCTTTTAGTGCGATTATAGTGGAAATCTATAACAATGGCCTGATTTTGAGACAGTATCATTTGTGTAACTGAAACATAACTTTGAAAATAATTATCTCTTGGTTCTGGATTCATTTTTGCTTGGCGGTGGACTTTTTTTTAACTTGTAGCGCTATTGTTGCAGGTATCCGTGCAGAGAAACCACCTATTGGCTGCGGTTTAACTCCACTAATTAAATAAAACCGAAGTATTTCATTATAAGAGCACATTCATCGATGAAACCAAGGTATAAAACCTAAACATTTCCACAATTAATGCATTTATGAGAGTAAAATACTCTTAGCACATTATACAAATTCTTTGCCTACCTCGAATCCCTCTACATTTTTATAAAGGACATTTTTGCGTATTTCTTACGCTTTAGCAGTTGCACCAAGTTATAGAATTCCTTTCTTATGAAGAGAAGTTCACAAATGATTGCAAAGAATTCAATTTATGAATTGTATACCTCATTTAAACAGCTTAAAAGTATAGCATTGTAATCAAAACCATAATCATAAGAGCCGTCTAAGAGAAGTTAGTTCCTGATTTCCCTCGTATTTTGTACTCCATACATGAATTCAGATGTTTTATTGAGGACAAAAAAAAATGTATTGCTTCATTGTCGTGTAGATCACAAGAGAGTTGGTTATTCTTTTTAAGTCCCATGTGTGTAATTCTGTTAGAGATACTTTCAATTTAGGTAGCATTCATGCCTGAACGAGCATAGCGGTTTTTGGGGTTCTCACCTTGGGACCCCCATTTCATCAGTGTAATTAAACGGTGCATTACAGCAAAGAGATGCTGAAATGCTAATCTGGTGGATTGTTATCAAGAAATGTCAAAAGCCACAGACTTTGGGAATTTGTTCTAAGGCATTAAGAATCAAAATGGTGAATAATGAAATGCAGGGAATTTTTGTCCCAAATTATATTGTACTATTTTAAATACTAATTTTATTTCCTCTACCGCATAGGTAATTTGGTGTTACCAATAATAAATACAGAAGTAATGCATAAAAAAACAACAACAAAAAACAAATATCCTAATTTAACAGGTAATATAGTTTAGGTTCCAGATTTACGAAGATGGCACTTTTAGAAAAACCTCCATACATGTGTAGTGTGCGAGTGTGTGTGAAAGAGATAGAGAGAGAGTGTGTATATCTATGTGTCTATAAACAATTTAACCAATAAAATAAATTTTGCTATCAAATCAGTACCTTCCTGTATTTGAAAATATGTGTATGTTTTATTATCTCTTAATTGGTTCTTATGATTTTGATTACAATGCTATACCTTTTAAGTTATTTAAATGAGATATAAAATGCATATATTGAATTATTGGGAATCGTTTGTGAACTTCTCTTCATTAGAAAGGAATTCTATAACTTGGCGCAACTGCTAAAGCATAAGAAATACGTAAAACATTCCTTTATAAAAATATAGAGGGGTTCGAGGTAGGCAAAGATTTGTATAATGTGCTAAGGGTAATTTACTCTCATAAATACATTAATTGTAGGATTTTTTTAGGTTTTATACCTTGGTTCCATCGAGGAATGTACACTTATAATACAACACTTCGGTTTTGTTTAATTAGTGAAGTTAAACCACAGCCAATAAGTGGTTTTTCTGCTTGGAAACCTGCAACAAGTTCTAGAATTCTATCGCCAAAGACAGCAAAGTAATTTATATAGTCCAGCAAAAATGAATCCAGAACCAAGATGTAATTATTCTCAAAGTTATGTTTTGGTTACACATATGAGGCCATCTGAAGATCAGGTCATTATTATAGATTTTGTTTCAGTCATCGGCGAACTAATTGATCTAAGTTGCATAAGATATGTTTTTATTTCAAATGCAAGAATGTACTTATCAAATAAGACCATGGTAAATATTAAAGCTCTCGTTGAACAAACATTTGAAATAATAACCCTTTTTGTTTTTGTAACAATTCCCAACTAGGTGACTGAACAGTAGAGGTTGAGATCACTTCATCTATAGTTCATATTCGTGCAGGAATGAATGAACCAGGTTTTATCACATCCTAAGTTTTAGGAGGTAAATTTGTGTGAATTCAAATGACCTAGAAAATCTCTCTGGTATTATATAGGGTAATTACGATGGCACCAATTAATGAATTTATTTTTCAACAGACAATTCAAACCTTTTTATATGTAAACAGGAAGGGTACCTTGCAAGGCAGAGTCAGGCAGACACAAACAAAGCCTCAATCGCGACAACAAATGTCGAGCTATATTTTAGTACTGCCAACTTTTTATCCTGAACAAGAAAGAAAACACAAATGAAATCACAAAAACAGCTGACTCAGGTTCCAAAACAAACACGGTAACCAAGCAAAATTTAGACATCCAATCATTCTAAACAGTCGCATGTCATGAATTTCTCTAGTATAAGCCACAAATACACACAACAACAACAACAACAAAATCCACAAATACGCAAGAAAACAACCAACGAAAACGCAGAAAACAAAGAGATCTCACTCATCTCACACGTGTACACTCCACAAGCACATCTATAACACGAGTAGATCAGGGGGCCCCTTTTTCTGACTCTTTACAGAAAGACAATCTTGATAACTATGAAACAACCAACACAGAATTATAAAACGCACACAAAAAATCTGATGTCCTGCATTCACATAAGTTTCTCTTGCTGTGCCATATACAAACCATTTTTATTAAAGGTTATTATTTTATTTACATCTTTCCATCATACACCAATCGAAATAGACATTAGCAGAATTGGTCTTATTACTTGCTCCGTTATAAGTAGAACAGAAAAATGATAAAATGCATTAGGCTAAAGCGTTAGCCAACTCCTTTAAAACTGATCGCTATTTGAAACAACTGAGATGTCATTTGAGAAAAGTTAGTTTAAAATTGAAACTAATAACAAGGAATATCTTGAAAATGGTTAACTAAACAAGAAAAAATGTATATAATATAAATTATGTATTTCAACGAGCTGAACATTTTTGTGTAGCAAGTTTTGCTCTATCTTCTACGGTTTAATCGTAGACTTTATGCAAATTTCTGCAAAACTCATCCAAATAAAGGGTCTTCAGAGGCTATTTCTAGAAAATTCAAAATAAACATTTTATTTGTGATGTAAATAACTTTAACATACGACATTTTAAACAAAATCGTTATATCTAGCTATTTTGCAGAGGATCAACATTTTGAATTTTTTTTCCATGTAAAGGGAAGTTTGTGGGGGCGAGTTTCTTAAAAATCTTCATGTCGCATCCTTGGAAGATACTTAAGATAAAAACCAAGCTTGTTATTTAACTGTCTTAACTTTTTTTGAGCTATGATGTTCACAGTCACACACATGGACCTTTTTCTAAAAATGTTTATTACGACTCAGAAGTTCTCAAAATATAATATGTAAATTTCCGGTGAAATCTCGACATTAAATTTTTGGATGGAATACAATACCTTCGCTAGCTATTATGTACATTGTACATACGGGCTAGAGAAAGTGAACACCAAACACAGAGACTAAGAAAACAATCATCAGTGAGGCAATGTCATCGGTGCGGAAAATAATGAAGGAAACCCATTCTTGTATATTATAACGTACTTGCAACTAATTAGTTTTATTGATAACTCTGTTGAATTTCAGACGTAAAATCTTGGGCTCTCAGCTACACTAGTGGACTTGTGGGCTTTGCATGCACAGTAAAAAGTATTCTCCAAATTTCACAGATCGTGGCACTCAAATTTGGTGCACCAGATTAATAAAGAAACTTCAACAGTATAATAACATGATGGATTCCAGGCAGTCCTAAATCTCACTTAAACCAATCAGCTTAAAATGGCTTTAAAAATACTGAAGTGAAACTTTGATGGTTTCTGGACACAATATGAACATCTTCAACTTATTTTAAAGAAAAATAATCCATTGTCACCCTTCTCAAGAAAGCATTTTAAGCTAACTTGTGTAGCTCAGATGAAAACATACTCCTCCATAAGAATCGAACAGGATCTCTACGTGCCAGTGATGACCTTGTCACGTCCATTTTAGTTTCGTAAGTGGCTTACTGACACCCCCCTAGGACTTACAAGCCAATGACTAGGGGTCAGAAGCCTGTCGGGGAGCCTACGGCATGAAACCACAGAATGGAGAACCTGTTTTTAGGGGTCGGCCCGTAGCCAGGCATGAACATGAGGAAATGGATGATATGAAATGTAAGCGAAATTGATGACTGGAAAGATGATGATGGAGCAGTTGGTGGAATGAGTGGTGGGAACTGGAGGACCCGGAGAAAACCCGTCCAGACAGTGCTTCGTCCACCATGAATCCCACATGCAGACGCTTCGGATCGAACCCGGGCCGCCTAGATGGAAGGCGAGCGGTCTAACCATTCACCCACGGCGCCGCCTTGTCAGGTTTAATATTCCTTACAAAGAAGTAAATGAAAAACGTCTTTAGAAGCGATGGCAGTTACAATAAACCTTTCGGTATTGTAACAATTTCTAACAGTTTTCTTCCAAACATTACTGAAATAGAATGATCGATTTTACATAATCTACTGAAGCAACTGCCTAAACCATATGTTGTTGTGGGCAACTCCTATTGGGGCTAAAAATATACTAATCGACCTGTCAGAGTGATTGCAAAATTGTTGGACACAGCAAATACTGTTACTCAACAATTGGCAACCCACGCATTAAGGTTCAGCCAACAATTTGTGTATTAATTATCTATTCATCTTTTTGTAGGCCTGATTTATATTCCATTCTTTACCTGTAAAGTAGCAAAATCTGCCAAAGATAAGGGTCATTTTCCCGTATCACCTGCAATATATTTAATGCAGCTTCTGAGTTATTCAACGTAAGTAAATGTAACTTTAAAAAAGCTGTTTGGTTACAATTTAGAAATCAATTTAGCGAAAATGTAGACTAATCTGTCCAAATTATTTTAAGAATAATAAACATTGATGCAATTCATGAAGAATGTTGTAATTGTACTAGCAACTCTGAAAAATAAGTATCTATTTCACAAACATGTATTACGCCTGGAAAACGTCCTGTTCCCTGGAGGAATGAAAGGTGCAGGGAGCTATAGCAAATAAAAACATGTTTTTATCGCTTCAGAAATTATTCTAGTTGAAGCAATAAATTGGAATTCTTAAAATATCATGCAGCTGCGTGTCAGATTGTGAAATAGTAAGAAAGAAACGCGTTGTCCTTCCTTTCAACATTACTTGACAATACACCAACCAGTTTTATGGAACAAAATACAGAAGATAAAAGGAGTGAGCTATGACTTCCAGAGAACGTCTATTCGTAATCCTATAAAAGCAGTATCAAAAATTAGCTCCGAAAAATAGCAGATATCTTTGTAAATTCCCTCGCAAAAATGTTGCTTAACCAAAATGATGCACCATCATTAAACCCAACACAAATGAATAGTATCTACAAATATCAACGATGTTTACAATGTGCCAATTAGTATCGAAGAAGTACTTTCAAGTTTTAATAGCATGGGTGTTGTCTTGATAATATTCATAATCAATTTTTAAAGCAACAATTTTAAGATAGAGTTACTTATCTAACCAAAATATTCAATCATATATGGGACAAAATATATTTCCATCGTCATTACACTCTTAACGTTATACCTGTTCTCAAACCAAACAAGCCAATTTCTATACATAAAATAACAGACCTATTGCACTAGCATTTACAACGTACAGAAGTCATACAAGAAGTAATGAATAAATATTTACCACGGGTTTTGAGAGAAAAAAACACTTTTTAAGCGAATTTCAAAGTGGATTTCGCCATTTCAATGCTACAACTGCTAATAATTTAAGAGTGCTTGAAACTGAAATTAAAAGGCATTTAATAACTCCCAATATCTCACTGTCTTACTTTACATATTAACATAAGTGAACACAAGCTAAGTTTATTTTTCATTTACTTCAAAACCGACAGATCCGAGTCAGACTGAATGGTTATCTCATAGCATATTAACAAAAAATGGTATTCCCCAGGCTCAATTTTGATTGTGTTTATTGTTGCAATGAACAAAATAATGGAATCTATTTTACTGCCAGTTAAAGCACGTCTTGCAAAAATAGAAATTCATTCACTACTCAAGAAATGTTGCAGAAATTGGATATAATATAAGACTGTTCTACTGAAAATGGGTTCAAATTCTCTGAACATAAAACTGGGGTATTCATTTATCAAGAGCAACACGAGATATAAATTAACCCAAGTTATTTATAAACGATAAAGGGACTGAAGTCGTCAGCTCTGTGTCTAACATTTGTCGAAAGACAAACTTGGTCTTCACGCATAGAATTTCTGGCTACTACCTGTAAGAAAAGGTCAAATATATAATTAGCTGTGTGCGCTAGTAACTGGGGATGCGACATAAGTGTTCTTCACACGACATATAAAGCATTAATTAGTTTCAAGATAGACTATACCTGACCTGCGTATAATTCAGCCAGCGCTTCAGTACAAGAACTCGAGGAGCTATGAGGATTGTTCCGGGAGTCTACCACACGAGTCCGACTGACACTTTACAGGTAGAATTAGTAAGTTTTTATGTAGATAGTTAACAGGTGAGGTACAACAAGAATACTAAAGCTTAAAGTACGAGATTACTCGTAGATTATCTACTTAAATCCTTATGTTTATGTATTTCCTAAAGCAACCCATAGAGATAAATTTGGGCGACCATCAATTCATTACTTCTTCAGGACCGAATAAATTACTACTTAAAGAAACAGCTTTCCAAAGATGATGAAATGTATCTTCACGATGTTCCTCTTTGAAGGTTTAAAATACCAAACATTAGCCTAAAAATGGAAACCTACATAAAAGTCAAGCATCTTATATTAATAAACAACAACTTTTCAAAAAAGTGTCTCGTTCTAATTCTGGTTATGTAAAGATGTTTACAGATGACTCCAAATCAGTACATGTAATAAGATGTACTATAATCTTACCAAATTAGGGTCAGATGGAAAATTTTCCTGACTATTTTTCTACATTGTTCACCGAATATAAACTATGAAACAAGCCTTCTCGTGCATAACGGAGTTTAATAAGCTTTCATTTATAATCTTTTTAGATTCCAAATCATATATAATGGCAACGCAAAAACAGCCAACCAACTTATACAAAATGTTCAAATTGCATATAATAGAACAAGAACAAGGCAAATAAGTGTCTTTTTTTTTGGGGGGGGGAGCCTTCTGACCAATAAATTTCCGACAGTAAGAATGCAGACTAGGCAGCCAAATTTGCTATTTTGAACTCTGATTTCAGTAAATTATTCAAACTTCTCCATCTACATTCCTTCTAAAATTAACAATGCATAAAAAACAATGATCTCGACGGCAAGGAAAAAACAGTGAACATATTTAGTGGATTTTCTACTGCTGCTTCCCATTATATAAATCTAGATTGAAAACATCATGTGATAGACTACTCGTCTAAGAATTTCCCATTACAAAATTGACTCACTCCTTCTTGCTAACCAGAGATGTTCAATCGCAGTGTACAACATGCAATATTCTAATGCCACGTCTCACAGACAGAGAGTAACTTATTTTTTTGTCCTTAATATTTTTAATGAATGTTGATTTTTTTGGAAAGCTTTTATAGAACTGTTATTATGTTTTTTAATTATTACATACGCGGTATAATTTAAGTTGAAACATATATACTGTTGCTCTTAATCTCCAGTAATTAACATTTAAGGTTACTAAATGTTAAATACTTCTGTTATTATTCTCCGTTTGATACAAGAATGAGGCTATCATAATTGATATTTGTTGTAACTTATGTTAACAATAATTATTAATGTAATTTTCATTACGTTTCAATGTATCATTCATTATATTTATTCTGTAAACGATTGTCATCATAATGTATAAACGTTAGAGTTGCAATAGACTCTAGCGAATCAAAGCAACTAAGGTAATTCAACTAAAATTTTTTCTAGCATCGGCTATTACCGAGATACCGGTGACATTTGTTTGAATTTTTCAATATTTTAAGCGCTGTCGCTATTCATTTATTATTCATGGGAATAGCATGGAATTTGAGGGCCATTGTTCGGTTTCCCATATTAATGAGTAAAGCATTATGCAGCAATATTAGATTTTTTATTTGTTCAACTCCTTTTTTAAAATTTCGTATATTACTTATACTATACCACATACTACTGAAGTGAAAATTCCATCCTATCGTACAGCAAAACCCCTTTAGTTTTAAATTTACTTTATTCTGATGAATTGCGTTCCCTTTGTTTGGTTTCTTATAGATTTATTGCAGATTATTTATATAATTTTTCCATAGGCAATATATTGATGTGTTACACACAAAATTCATTTATATCGAGTTTTCGAGTGGAATTCAGTACCTACTATGTTTGTGGTACAAAAGTAAGCATGTGTTTGTAACCTGTCCATTTTGAATACAAAAGCTGCACCATAAGCAGATAAGGCTATAAGGCTCTGTAACTAAACATTTACGACCGCTTGGAGACAACATGAGTATCACTTCAATGCACATCTTATAGCCGGTATTTTATTAAACGCAGCATCCCAGAGGACCTCCACTTTTCCTTCACCTGTTGCTAGGCTTTGGATCAACAGCCGCGTGTTGTTACTTTGAGACTCTTGTGCTTTCTCTACCCCATGTACCTAAAAGGCAGAAAAAGTAGGGCATTTGGTAAAAAAATATAGAAGATACATATTCTGAGTTAAGCGCGATATGCTTTTCGATTAATCTGAATTCAGAAAAGGACAAGGTGAGCATGGTGGGCCATCTGTGTGTTAGGGATCTTCACTCCTGGCTACATATTTTTATATTATTTATCAGTTGACTTGTTTCGGATAGTATTTTCTTCATACTAACAGGTACGTTAAAACGTTTAAATACATAATTAGCGTTTTCATCAATACTTTAGAGCATTTCCATGTTGGCAATGCATGTGCGGCCTCGCGTGAAAATCAAAATGATAGCTGACCTGCTATGGAGGAATGATCTGTTCACAGAGAATGTATGTAAAGCCATTCTATCATGAACAAATCTTTTAGTAATGTCAGAAATAAAGTAGATAAACCATCATAAGTGTGAAAATCAGCTGACGATCAATCCTGAAAAAGTAAGCCTGTCAATTGTCAATACCCCAGGTTAGTAAACCTTTGAATACAAATAATGCATGCACTAGGTTCCGTGCACTTTCAAGTACATTTCTAGTATTTCTACGCATAATAGATATAACATACTGACTGACGGTCTAGACGACAATGATTCAGTCGATGATGTTGAGCCCGCCAACATGAAAAATACACCAATTTGCCTATACAGAAATGAAAGCTACCAACTATTTATCCATAACATATGCTGTCACTTAAAATCAAAGTTTCACAGTGCATTAAAGGGAGAAACTATAAAAATGTCAACTTCCTCAACAGATGATATTCGATTGCTCAGAGCATATTTTGAGCCTATTAACCAAAAATATTTCCCATACAGGAACCCTGAGGACAAAACTTTTCTGTCATTATTCGAGAAATCCTATTCCCTCAGTAATGAAGAGATTTCAGAAACATTGCAAGAGTTAAACTACCCTGTTCTCAGAGTAACAGGGTTACTAGGCAAAACTAAACATTCCATGCCGCTTTGTGCAGTTGAGCTTACTGACAAGGAAAATACATCTTAAATCTTACCTATCTACTATGCAGTGTAATAAACGTAGAACCAAGTAGAAACTCTATTAACTTCCAGCAGTGCACACGTTGTCAAAATTACAAAGCATACAAAAAACGAGCCAAGGTGTGCCAGATGTCTGAGGCCCACCTTTTCTCTGAATATAGTATTCCTAAGCTCGCTCCCCCGAAATGCGTGAACTGTCACGAACAGCACCCATTAATACAGAGGTTGTTCACACTACTTAAGTACAAAATAACGTTCATTTCAAGCGCATAACTCTAACCGAAAATAGACACAGAACTCAACGGGACTCTTCCCTCCAATCTCTCGGAGTTTTCTATGCTTTCTCAAATCTCAGCTTCACCACAGAACCAGGCTCAAACTAACCTGCCGAAACATTCACAGCAACGCAGTCATGACAACGCTATGAATAACTTTAGGCAAAACCAACAATTAGATCAGTCATCTTCACTTTATTGCAAAAAGTATTGCCTAATATTCTGTCATTTATAAATTTCCATTTTCCACAAATTCAACCATTTCTTATCTCTCTTCAACATTTCAAAATGGAAGCACAAAATCGTACTTCTATCAATCAATTAATTGAAAGTCCCAAGATCTTCGTCTCAAAAGAACATCTCTTATTGCCTATCAGCGCAAAACATTGATGATATAGTATGTGTTACCGAAACACATTTGCCACCGAATGAAAACTTTTCTCTTCCTAGATATAAAATTTATCGAAACGACAGAATCGCCCCCATAATTTATACGAAGAATGTTAAGTAAATCTTACTTGATAAGATCTTAATATAAATAAAATAAAGATAAAATTATACAATATATATATTAACATTGTAGTAAACCAAATGAATTAAAGAACTGCTACAGGAGGAGTAGCTGTTATAATTAAATGCAATATTTTACACAACAAAATAGTTACTCCTAGTATAACAGAATTATAAATCCTTTAATAACAAGGATTTCATCTTAATTTGCGCCTATAAACGTCCAACTTATTTACTTAATGTCGCCAACTCCGAAATTGATTTTTTTTTCAAAAGCATCTTCTACTATTCTTTCGGGAGATCTAAACTGTAATCATACATAATGGGGATGCCGTACAGCTATTCCAAATGGTAGCCGTCTCTATGAGTATATTAAATATAATAATTTGAATATTTTAGCACTAATTGAGCTGACATTCTATCCTTACTCTGCAGCTTCATCTCCTGATATACTGGACATAGTATTATATAAATCAAGAATTCCCCAAAGTATATTAATGCTTTAACCATTGCAGTGCTATACCATTGCACAGTCCTAAATGCTTTTCAGTCATGCTCATACGTAAGAAAAAAACAACCACGAGTGATAAATGGTTATGTCAATTGGCATCAGTTTCAGTCTAGATTGATTATAGCATTAAATTCAGTCTATCACTCAACTTGTTGATAGATATTGACAATAGAGTTCAGCACTTCGCAGACACAATTTGTTCCTGTGTCATAGACTCAACAACCCGTGCACACCGATCAAGACCTCGTCTCTTCCTTCCTACCTATGCACATCATTCACCTAATAGAAGAAAACCATTGCATTCGAAGACATTGGCAACGAGAAAGAAGCTTTGGCAACGTAAAAAACTGAATAGCCTCATTCCAACAGTCATACAAGAACTAGAACATCGCCTTAACTCTTATTATACATACTTAATTTCTTTATTTCATAGTGATAGCTCACTTTGATATGAGACAAATATAATTTATGTTGATGGTAAGATAATTAAAGACTCTGAGATTAAATATAACGTCCTTGCCTCCTACTACGAAAATGTATTTAACAATAACAATACTAACACTACCTCTGACATTGAACATGAACTCTACAAACATACACAAGAGCCGAAAGTATCAACTACAGTATTACATATATTATCTCCAAAGGAGTTATCCTATTTCATCAGAACGATTCCATTTAAAAAATCTCCTGGACATGATCTCATACCAAACATAGTTTTGAAGAAACTTACAAAGAAAAGTGTCGCTTACTTAACAGAAATCTTCAATCCCTCATTAAGAATGGGCTATTTGAGTTATTTCCCTCAATCATGGAATGTTGCAGAAATTATTATGTGTCACAAAGCACTAAAGTCTAAGCATCCACCACCAAGTTATGGGCCAATCAGTCTATCGGCCAATCAACACTATCAAAAAAAATCTGATGTGTTCCATTCACATGACCTTCTCTAAATCTCTGCAACAAAATGTAGTTAAAAACTTATGCTTCTATTTATTTCATGCTAATTAGCAGAAATATTCTATAGGTTAAAATGATAGTCAAAAGCTGGTTGCTATGAAACTGAAGTTCCTTTGTTTGTATGGGCAACAGTTCAGAAAATCCTGTATGAGAAAAGTTTAAGTTTTTCAAAGCTAAAACGAAAAACCAGGAATATCTTAAAAATGATCAACTCCATGAAAAAAATGTATGTGACATAAATTGAGTTTTATCGTGAGCTACATTTTCTGTGTAGTAAGTTTTCCCCATCTCTTACGGTTTAGCAGCTATGCACAATTCCGTAAAATTCATCCAGAATAAAGTAGTCTACAGGGGCTATTCCCAGAAAATTCAAGATATACATTTTATTTATTAGGTAAATATCTTTAATATACGATATTTTAATCAAAATCGTTAGAGCCATTTTTAAGAAAAACAAAATTTTCAAAATTTTTTCCATGTAAAGGGTAGTTTGGGGTGGAGGGATTTACTTGAAAATCTTCGTATCGCAACCTTGGAATACACCAAACTTAAATACCAATTTTGGACTTTAACGGTCTTTTCGTTTTTGAGCTATGCTGCCCACAGACACACACACACACACGGACGTTTTTCTAAAAATGCTTTTTTTGGATTCAGGGAGTCTCACAACATGTATTTCCGGTGAAATCTCGGTATCGCATTTTTGGGTCCAATGTACACTATGTACATAGTTCGTATAGAGAAAGTAATTATTAGAAAAGGTAATCCATTTCGGGCTAGCAACGTTTGTTTACAGCAACAACATTGTACCATCGTTTCAGTTTGCCGTTCGGCCTCAGTATTCAACAATTATTACTAACAATTATTGAAAATATCACAAAAGGTTTTGAGAAAAAGAAATACACTTCTGCCGGTTTTCTTGATAAAGTCAAGCTTTCAACGTATGGCAGAATGCTTAAAATACATAAAATCGAATTTTCAGATTATCATCATAACTAAAAGTTTCATCTCACAGCGACAGTTCCTGGTGAGAAGAGATAATATCGACCAATAACAGCAGGAGTTTCACAAAGATCAATTCTGGCGCCGTTATTCTTCAACGTATTTATATATGACCTACCGGATACAAACCCTACATCTACTGCTATGTACACAGACGACACAGTTATTTTCTACTCACACTCCGTTCTAGATACTGCAATTAAAAGACTAAAAACTTCATTAAATCCTGTATATGGATGGTTCACAACCTGGAGAATTAAATTAAACACCAACAAGACAGAAACGAAAACGCTATCCTTAAGACGACACAATCCACATCCATTACTACTCTAAGAAAAACAGCTGTCTCTAGAAACACCAGTTAATTATCTAGAAGTAATGCTGGGCACAAAACTAACCTGGAATTCTCATATATCCTATATTACAACAATTGACATTTCCAGAATCACAAAACTATAGCCTCAACTACATAAAATATCACCACTTGGAATGGAATACGTCCTATAATTTCATACGCTGCACCCGTATGGCTAGTCAGCAAAACTAACATTCACATTCAGGTTATACAAAACAAATTTCTCAGCACCATCACCAAGACTCAATGGTTCGTGAGAAATCACCAGCTCCACCAGGAATTTGGAATTCTCACCATTCAACAATACCCCAAATTGCTCTCAAAGAAGTTCTTCATACCACTATTCGAAGTTTCAGAAGTTAAAACATTTCATATTTGATTCAGAAACCCTCAGAAGAGAAGATTAACAAGAAAACTGCCTCAAGACTTCGTTATCAGTGATTCCGCAGACTAATTATTAGCTCCACTCATTCAAACTCTGTTCTCAATTATTGACTGTGATCAATTGAATACATTATTAACTTTGTTAAACTTGTTAATTTACCCAGGATAATTTAATTGTTAATAGCACATACTTATAAGTTACCAGTTAATGTACCTTTTTGTTTCTTTTGCACGTGTTAAGAGACTGTGTCTTCAGTTTATTATATGTATAATTGTTAATTTCATTTATCACTGGCTTGTATACCAATCTTGCTGATCGGTCAAATAATAAATTGAGAGAAAAAAGAAGACAATTTTATAAAATGGTCGGAGTGCTCCCATTTGCTTTAATGCGCGTGGGTTCGTGAGGGAGAAAGACAATAGGAGGAAGGGATAAGGAGATGCAGACGAAAGGAAGGCCGTCTCATCCAAGGTCAGAGTACCGCACTAGGCTTCCGGCCCTTTGTGCCCCCTAGGAGGGAGGGGCGCGGGAAGAGACCCGAAGTGCGATCAGATCTGGATGACGACGGGCGCAAGGGCGTGCCTAACGTTTCCAGTTTGAATTCTTCGAACCTCTATCGCCCGGTGGTTACCCCTGAAAGTGGTTTCTGACCCGATGCAGGGTATAACTCTGTACTACTCCACCACCCCGCTGCAACCCTCGAAACACAGTCGCCTGGTTTTACAATGAAAGAAATGATAGCTATAAAAATTGAGGACAGGAAAGTCAAGGCAGAAGAATTACCTCAGCAACCTCAACCTACCGACTCGGGAAGACCACTAAAAAACAAAGTGTGAAGCCCCTAGTGATCAATCCCGGGACCTCCCGAATGCCGTACACAATACAACGGAATCATCTCGTTTGGTAGAAGGAGAGAAACATTCATCATAGCGTAAATTCTAACGTATTTATAAAATTTTCTCTACTCTTCTACAAAGTACTTTCACAAAAGCCTATTATTCTAACCATTCCTTGTTGAACCAGATAAACTTTCAATTAAGATTTACACACTTCGTTGTACGACACAATGGGTGATCGTAGTTCCGAGTTTAACGTACATGTCGATATGTGAGGCCTTTGAAACGTCGTGCTCTTACATGAACACGGAATAAGAAAATAGCAACTTAAGAGCTGCAAGAACTCTTAATTATTTCACAACTTAAAGTAATTAAGAATAACTAAAAGATTATTATTTGTATAATTTTTTTATGATTTCTACTATTTGTTATGGTATATAAATTATATAACACGGTACAAAATGGAGAGGATTTTGAAGGGAATATCCAGAAAATTCAGAATATAAATTACATTTGTCATACAAATACATTAAAAATTTGCTATTTGAGCAGAATAACAGTAGAGCTACTTTTGCTAAAATAAAAAACATTGAATATTTTCCATTTGTCACATCCATAGAAGATACTAAACTTAAATTACAAGTTTGGTGTTTAACCAACTCCTACCTTTAGAGTTCATATCACATATAAACACGCGTATGCACGTACGCATACACACATACTAACCTTTTTCTAAAAAATGACTTTCATATTCAGTGAATCTCAAAACATGTGCATTTCCGGTAAAATTTAGATACAGAAATTTTCTACTGACTCTAGCAAAGCAGTAGAAAAAATAAAAATAAAAACATTTAACAGTTTTATGGTGATGTACCTTTTAGGATGTAAGCTGAGATTTTCTACAGCGAACGACCAGCTACACTGTTTCCCCTTGTTTTTCTTTTCTTTCCTGCTTTCTTTTGATTTTCCAGAAATCACTGAGGATTTTAATTACGATTAATATAAACTCAATAGCTCTCAATAGCTAGTGATGTGAGGTTTCTTGAAAGTAGTTGGAAGCAAAGGATTTTATTTAATAATTTTAGAATGTATTTGAAAATGGTTAGATAAGAGTATATGGCTGTTATATACTCGTATCTAATTTCTGTTTATTTTACTATTGTCATTGTTAGAAAATGAAGCTATTAATCATCTCCTCAGAAATGTCAGTTAGTTCTCACAATCATTCCATCATTGTGCAGTAAACATTAAACTTACTCGGCTCTTGATTCAGGTCAGAATGATGGGCTGTCAGAACTTTTTTAACCTGAGGACACAAACAAAGTTGAGAACAGTAGAGTGAAACTTGCATCGATTCTCAAAAGTTGAATGACTTGTTGATAGACCCAAAGAGAAGGGAGAAAAGTCTCCTCTCTTACTTACAAACTCGAAGTACTCTTTAAAAGACATCTACTATCCTAACATTTTGACCTCGGGATAAAATAAATGCACGAGAACTTTTAAAGTAGAAATGCCGTTACATTTTCAAACAATTAGCACCTAATATATAAATGTTATGTGAACATGATTCCAAAGAGAGACGAGCTAAGGCGTTTTGCTTCCGTGTAAAGTTTATTTGCACGTAAAATAACCCCATAGCTTGGGTTTTAGAGGCTAGCATGGTAACCATTACACCACTGAGGGCAACTCTTATATCCGAAGTAATATTTGGAAAATCCACATTATTGAAATATTCACATAAAAATCTAACTTTATTGTAAATGTGTTTACAAATATGTTTATCACATGCGATGTCTTATACAACCCCAATTTACTGTAGAAGAATTAGCACTCTTTGTACTGCGCAAGTCTATATTTTTAAAAAGCGTTATTTCCAAAAATAGTTCGAAGTTTTCTTTACTGTACTTTAAAAATATAGTAAAGAAGTTTTTAAACGAATTATTATGTAAACTGCAGCGTGTGGAGCATTTTGAATATGAAATGATTCTAAAAACATGTTAGCGAGGAAACACGGTTTAAATTTGGGCCTGGCTGTTAATAAGCATGCGCCGACACATTTATAGTTTTAGTTAATGGCAGTTTAAATGCTCAAAGCAGAAAAATTAAAAAAAAAAAAGTATTAAAATTTACGTTATTTTCTGATGAAGAGATTTTTTTTTTTTCAGTTTTTCATAAATGTTGGTGAACTTTCACAGATGCATTACTTTAAGTAAATATTAACTGAATGTAAACACTAGACAATTATGGAACCAGAAATCAAATATACGTAAAACCTACTGGGAAGTGAAACCTAGTTACTGTTCAGCACGTATGTACAATGCAAATAGGTAGAGGAGGTATTGTATCAATCAATCAATCAATCAATTTACTGTATGAGAGCATATACATTCCATAGACATTGTCAGTTGATGGCGGCTAGCGCACTATAAAGGTTTAATCCTTTCATCTCATCAGCACCGCAGAATACCAATCAGGGCTTTCGAGTTCGGGCCTCCTTGGTGCTTGTGAGTGGAGCCGGGTGGCTTCGGAGGCCATCCTAGGGTGACGAAGACGCAGAGAGATCTAACGCCCCACAAGCATTGTTCTGCCACAGTATTTGGAAACCTCATCCGTGTGTAATACTAGTTTACTGACTTCCGTGTTTTCCAGGATTTTCTCAGTCTTCATTACTGATAAATCCAGGGGAGATATCCTAAACTTGGATCGTGAAGGTTTCCGTCTCAAAATGTCTTTCTCAACTATAATATAATTTCAATTATAATAAGTGCTACCGCCTATGATGCCAAATGCTGCATAATCAGCGTTAAGACCTGAGCGATATGACGGCCTATGTTAAAGACTTGCACGATCTTTATGAAATTTAAGAGCTTGTAAATATAATTTGTTTCGCTCTCTGATTCCTTTTAGAAACCCTGTCAAACAGTGTATGCAGGGGTTTTGAAGACCTGCAATAAACTGTCTGTTTAACGTATACGGTAGGATAGGTTTGAGAGGCACAGCCAGTATAATTTGATTCACTGTTTGTTTACAAACGCTGAATCAAATGAAAACACTTCTTTCTTGTCTCTTGTGTCTGATTAGGTTTGGAAGCTCTCGGGCTCAGCCCAATTGAACTCAGTATTTGCTTACAATGTTGAACACGTAATGTTGGCTGCTTCTTGTGCCTTATCCTAGATACTATTAATGTCACGTTCATAAATTCGAGCAAACATTGTATGGTTTGAATGACGTCTGTTAGGAAATTACTCTTTGTACATACGGACAGCTTCTCTGTCGCTTCCAAAGTAACACATCAAGTCGGTAAGTTTAGGTAAATCACAGTCAGGTATGCTAAATTAATGTTCGCTAACAGCTGCCTATGACTCAGGGTAAGGGAGCTATGTTGTTCACATACACGTATTTTGCACCATTTTTTATGGCTTCGGTGGTTCCGACGTATATTACCGGTGAAAACTTCACCTTGAATTTTTGTGCGGAATGCAAACTTTCCCATACTTACTCTTTGTAGCAGCGAAAGTAAACTACTGGATAAAGTGTTCTTAAGTATATATGATAAGTTTAATTAGAACTGAAAAAGGCAAAAGATCATAACTAGAAGTACCTATTTATTTGTTACTTAATGTGAAGACGCTGCTGAGCTGAAGTGCTCTCTCCGGAAGAACATGCTTTGATGCACTTCTCCTAAATAGTTTTCATATTTGCAGGGTTTGTTTTGTTTTATACGTATTGTTTTTGTCAACATAATTTCATATATTTTGGTGGAAAGATTACACGAGAACACGTCATTCATACACTCGTTGGAGCACATCTGATTTTATATTCACCAGTAGTAACCGATTTTAGAATTAGGGCTTATGAAAAACAAAAACTGACTCTAAATATAGCAGCAAAGTTCACAGAATAATGTAGGATACACAGTGTGAGGTAGGAGTTACCCGTATACTGCGCATCTGTAGGGGGTAGTGGATTCAGTGGTACAGCTGGTGCTTGCACTTGTGAGAGAGAAGCAGGAGGCTTATGATTTGAGATACAGGACGGTGTACATTTGGGGAGAGATCGTGAGCTGTAAATAGCTACCAAAGCTGCAGGAAACAAAGTACTTTTATTATTAACTAGATGGATTTTAAGGAGGTTAGAGAGCAAAGGGAGAGAAACCAAACTCACCTGTACATGTTGATGTTGTTGAGTCCAATACTCATTGTAACCTTGTATCCTTGCTATCGATGTGCACCCGGCAGTATTAGGGGCTCAAATGTGAGGGCCCTATGTGACCTACTTATTAGATCTTTTTTAGTAAAAGTGCTTATACCAGCATTGCATTTTGATTACGACAGCTTGCTTCGATTGCTGAAACTGGTGCAACATTATCTCTTGCGTGTGAACATGATTAATATTCAAAATCAGCATATCAGATACTCTAAAATATACGTCTTGCAAGTACGCCAGAAAAAAAAACGTCCGCGTATTACGACGAGCGTTTATATCTTCATCTTCAAAATACATCCCCGCATCTGTTCGATTCGGATATGCTTTGGTATTGTTATTTTCTTGATGTCTTAAATATTTTGTGATTTAATTTTCCCTTCTGATTTTTTTAAGGTGTATGCATGCATGCATTCATGTATGTATGCATGCATAAATAATAATTTGCTTTTATGGCAACCTAATGAATATTCAAGCTATGTATATCACCTAAACTTATGGAAAAGAATCTGAAGTGCTCCAAATACTAGCTACAAAAGATTATTCTTTTATCTACATCATGCTAATCTAGATATATATTAGCATAATAAGTCTTATTTATTTTCTTCCTTTTAAGAAGTAGGAAATAAGAGAATACATTAACCTAAAGGTATAGTCAAATCCTTTAATAGCTCGTGGTTATATGAAACGAAGTAGGTTCGGTTCTCTTTATGTTCTCCTATTTTAAAGCTGACACCAATAACAAGCAATATCTCAGAGATGGTCATTCTTCAGAAAAGCGTATATGGCATAAATAATGTGTTTTAAGGAGAATAACGTTTTGTTTGCTAAGTTTTTTACTCTCTCTTGCAAAATTCAGCAACATTTATCCCGAATAAAGATCTTCAGAGACTTTTCCCAGGAAATTCAAGATATTCATATTAGTTGTGATATAAATATGTTTAATATACAATACTTTAATCAAAATCGTTATAGCCATTTTTGAGAAAATAAACATTTCCGAAAATGTTTCCATGTAAAGAGTAGTTGAGGGTGGGGAATTTTCTTAAAACTTCTCGTGACGCATCCCTGGCAGATGCTAAACTTAAGTAGCTACTTTGGTATTATTTTATTTTTTTTCGACCCAGGAGACTTCAAAGTATATATTTCCGTTGAACTATCGACATAGAAATGTTGGGTGGAATACAATATATTCTCTATCCACTATGTACATTGTACATACGGACTAGAGAATGTAATAACGAACCATTTCTCATTAGAAGTTGACTGCTTAAACATCGTTTTAAATCGATAACGGTTAATGGTTAAGTACAGTTTTTTTTGAAGATATTTTAAGGTTCTTTTCACACCATATCCATAGTAATAAATCTTACCAATGGTACCGTAGTGTCTTCATCATAAACAAAAATATTTGATTGCTAACACTATATTTGGGTCTGTTATTTGTTTCTTTCGTAAAACTTTGCAGCAAGACCTACGATGTAAAAACATCTGCACTCCACAAAGACATCTTCACACTCGGGTAACGTGATGCAAAGAGGGTGTGTGCATCGACGTGACGATTGTAGGGTAGAGAGTAAGAGTAACGTGTTGTTCCTTTCCAACAATACCATTACGTATCCAGTCATTCAGATTCATCAAGTGGAGAAGGCTTTTGTGCCTGTCACAGAGGCGCGCTTGAGTAATGGAGACTCTAAACAAGAAATGAGATGGACGTTTGTCATACAAAGGAACAGTGCGTTAAGGGAATTCTTCATCCATACATTTTCATACCGTCTCAGTTAAAAACAACCACGAGTTTCTATATCATACTGAGGTGAAAAGCAGCTTTGATGCTGTGAAGAAGTAATAGGTTATTCATAACATATAATTCAGTTTAGAAGTGAAATCATCATCAAAACTAGTTATTGGTGTAATACGGGTGGTGCAAGAAAAACCGATCCCAACCAACTGCGCGCGAATTATTGCCCACCACGAGCAGGTACACAAATAGAATAACATCTATATATGCTGAAAATTAGCTCCCTTTAACTATCAAAATTTAAGACAATATCATTTATCAACAATAAATTTATTGAAGTTATAAATGTTAATTGAGGTTTATTAACGAATAAGCTTATGTCCTGAAATCACAATGAAAGTATTAATATCCTTTAATACCTTTAACATTTACTAAAATAAACCTTTAAAAGATGTTTCTTTTTGTTTGTATGAACAGTAATATTCACTCTTCAATAACTTTTGCACATATTAATATATATTTTGCGTAACTCGGTCGCATCAATTCTCAAAATTTCAGTAGAAATATTGTCCTTCAATTCTTCTTGGTTTTTAGTTATTTCGTACACCTTTTCCATTAGACTAGGTACTCCACAGATAGTCACAAGTGGTTAGGTACGGCGATTACCGCGGTTATCAATAGGTTTTATTTTAAAATAAGAACTGAAGCTTTCCTGGCGACGTGTTAATTCAAACTCTTCTCGGGCTTCTAGCCGGGTAAAAACTTGGCTTGACACCAACGTTTCGAAGAAGTGCACGAGGAAGATGCACTTCTTCGAAACGTTGGTGTCAAGCCAAGTTTTTACCTGGCTAGAAGCCCGAGAAGAGTTTGAATTAGGTTTTATTCTTTTTTCTTCAGCAATTTGTATCTATTAGAGCTTATGTTATCTTTAAGATTTTGATTCTCCTATGTTCTACTTCTAGTTCATTTAGGATATAAATTATTTCTATTTATATATGTTACTAGGTTAGCCTCATTCATTTTCTGACAGTCCTTTGTTTTATGAATCTGTCATGGTTGCCTAAGATTGACTCGCGTGAACCTATTCTGTTGAAAGAGAGCATATTGAGTTAATGGGGTGTTAACTCTACATAAATTCCTCAAATATTCATATATACACATCAATGTTTACTGTTGTTTCAAAAATAGGGGGCCCATAATCCAAATATTTGACACGGCACAACACACTGATTTTTGACTGTGAAAGAGGCTCCTTTTAAATCGTATAGGGATTATATGTTGACCAGTATCTGGTGTACTGAGACTGCGCATATGCTGTCCTTTGTTGTTCAGTTCTTGTATACATGTCATTTTGTAGGATTTCATCCCTATGTGGTAAAAAATATGTTGATAATATCTACGCGAAACATTCATTCGTGTCGACTTCTTTGAACTCTGGATCATTCGTGCTTGAATATCCGCGATCACAGCATGAACCGACGGGCTCGATACTTTTGCGTTTGCAACTGGATCTGTAGCACGCCATTTTGCCTAAACATCTATATTGCCGTTATGGAAATCCAGCAAAATGTCCCCCGTTTCCTTAAATGAACCAATAGGCATGTGTGCCTCCACTATTGCAATTCTTATTGAAGAAGATCCATCTCGCTGAGATATTAGTTCACACATCTTAACCGAGTCGTAACGGCTTTCATACGGACAATAGTCGTAACCGCTTCTCAACAATAGATGATAATTGTCGGGCAACAATGAGCAGTCTTGTATTTTGGGCCAGTTTTTCGTGCATAGTCCTATATTATGGTATTCCTATGAAACTTTGCAATTTCAGGTGAGATTTTACTTACAACCTAATTAAGACTACAATAAAAGCCTGTTACCATCACAGAGTCTTTCTTTTTAAAATACTATAGTGGTTTCTCTCTAGCCAGTCCAGTCAAGATCGCATACGGTAATCCCATTTTCAGTTTTTTTAAATTGAACTTCAGGTGTAAAGTATTTGGCCAGCAGGAGAGAAAAGGAAATTAATGCATTGAGGAACGTAACATGTTTAAATTTCAGTCTTTAAGGAACTTTATTATTGTGTGGTAAACTGATTTTGGCAAGCCTATAATATAGGACTGATGCTGGCAGGTAAAGGGACGGAAAGGTTATGAAGAGAGCGAAACATGGCAGAACGTTGGGAATTGGAACGTGAACAACGGAAAAGATTTTGATTCAGGTCATCGGTTTCCCCTGGATCAGATGGACATGCTGGGCTGTTGATGAGATGAAGACAATCAAGATGTTGAGAATAGCATCCATCAAGCCACATCCGGATATAAGAACTGCAGTGTAGCCGAAGAACCAGGGAATCTTGAGGACGTCTTCCGGGATGGTGGCGTGTTGTTTTCCTTTGGAGATTTTGGAAAGCATCGAGGCATTGGTGTTTAACAATTGTGGAAAGTTTATGTATGGAAGTCTGATACTTGGAATGTACACCTATCGATTTTGTGTTTAGCCAGGCGCTCGATGACCTCGTTGTTACTTATACTAGCATGACCTTTAATCCAGAGAAAGTGAACTTGTTGCCCCGCTTCAGTGGCTGAATGCACAAGGGGCAGGATCATGCAGGCCCTTTCTCACTGTCTCTCTTTCTACCAGCCCCCATAGTTTGAGACCCGAGTTATAAGACTCCACTGCCACAACAATATTACTGCATGAGCAAGAATGGAACTGAGTGGAGCAGAATGATGATTTCAAAGCCTGAAAAATGATCTTGACGGGGCTAGCGAAAATGAAACTACTATAAGCTCGTTATTTCTGTTAAATTATCTTTTAGTATACACAATCAATGTATTGCAGTTCTGGGGCTAAAAAACCACTCCATAAGCCAAAATCTCTACCTTGTTGTTCATAACATAATGAGGTAATTTGACATAATCAACTTATTAAAATAATTGTGACAATATTAATGGTGGTGAGGGCTGTGAAAGCGATAGATTCGTACATTCACGAAAAGCTAAGAATGCTCAGAAACTAAAGAAAATAAAATGATTTTTTTAATGAGTATGAAGTTTTGAACGGAGAAATTGTAATAAAAATCTCATGTATTCCATTCACAAGACATTCTCTACATCGCTGTAACAGATTATTGTTAGAAAGCATATCTTCTATCTACTTTATGACAATCAAGATAAACATTAGCAAAAATTGTCTTAATTACTTGCTTCCTTGTAAGTAGGGGGAAAATAAGGCAATACACTAAACTAAAACGATACTCAAATCAAAGTTGGTTACCACGTGGGTAAATTCGTTTCTATGCAAGGCCAGGAGTTTACAACTCTCCGTGTGAGTAAAGTTTAAGAATTTTAAATCTGAAACAAATAAAAAAGATTACCTCAGAAATGGTCAATTCCACGAAAAAAAACGTAAATGGCAGAAATTGTTTTAACATTTTGTGTATTAATGTTTGCCTAACTCTTACGGTTTATCAGTTACGCAAAATTCAACAAAATTCATTCAGAATAAATAAGTCTTTAGAGGCTATTCCCGAAAAATTCAAGATATACATTTTATTGTAAAGTATCCTTAATATACGGTATTTTAATCAAAATCGTTAAAGCAATTTTTGAGAAACTCGAAACTTTCTAATTTTTTTGCATGTAAAGGGTAGTTTGGGATGAACGGATTTTCCTAAAATGGGATGAATGATTTTCCATGTCGCATCCCTGGAAGATAGTAAACTTAAGTACCATGTTTGTTATTTTACCGACTTTTCGTTTTTGAGTTATCGTGTTCAAGTCACACGGACACACCGACACACGGGCACACGAACATACACAGGACCTTTTTCTGAAAATTCTTCTTTTGGATACAGGGAACCTTAAAACGAATATTTTCAGTGGAATCTTGTAATCGAATTTTTGGGTGGAGTGCAATACCTTCTCTATACACTATGCACATAGTATGTGTAGAGAAAATAGAAATCCATTTACCACCTTAAGTTTATATACGATAAAACTTTGCAGGTATACCAGGAGCTATAGAGGCTGTCAACTTCATCGCTATTGTGGTTAATAAAATGACAGTTACAACTCTACATGAAAAGGTAAATTGGATAGTATTGTAAACCTTCCAGCACATGTTGGACTTAACAAAATTGAGAATACTGTCGATAATGACACTGCAAACAGACTAGAACCACAGTATCATTTGGTTTCCTTCAGCTGTGCTTGCAGTATTCTTCGGTAAGATTCCTTTGCTTTATAGTTTCACAGAACACATTGTGTATAATTTTAATAACCAATTTTGGCAAGCTACTTGTTTCCCTCTACATTTTTCTGGAATATTAAAATGTGTAAAAGAGTACTTTTACTGTTTGGTGGAAATGTAACCTAATGTGTGCTAGTCAAGTAGCCCGATAATCAGCCTTTACATTTTTATACAAATTTGCTGAGTGACACTTGCTCGACTTTCTCTCCCGACTGTAACCTCATATAATCCATTATATTATATTATATACCATATATCATACCATATATCATATATCATATCACATATCATATATCATATCATATATCATATGTCATGTCATATATCATATGTCATATCATATATCATATGTCATATCATATATCATATGTCATGTCATATATCATATCATATATCCTATCCTATACTATACTATATTATACTATATTATATATTATTATATTATATTGTAGTTCTTCTCTTTAAGTGAGCCTACGATAAATATTTTATTGTAAGTAATATCAAATTAAGCAATATAAACTTAGTTTCATGCATGATATTGAAAACAAAACGCAAGAGTTCGCATTTTATAACTAAGTATGAACCCTCAGGGAAAATAACAATGAGCGTCAGGAGAACGGATCATGATCTGGATCAGGACCTCGGACTGAATTTATGTCTGAATCAATAGGTGATTAATGTTTTCTTTTTTATGCAGGATGTTAAATATAAAACCTTCTAACTTCTAGAGTAAAAATTAAAGATAAATTATATAGAACCTGAAAAAGTATTTTAGCGGGTTTTTATTCCAAGAATATAGTTTTACAGATAGTTTCTTTAAGAAATTTGAATATATTTATATATTTTTTATTTTTTATTTAAATATATACTCTCTCTGCCTGTTCTGCAAACTAACTCTTTTTACAAAAGCTTATTCTTTTATCTAAATATGCTAATCGAGGAAACTCTTAGCAGAAATGGGAAGGAAAACAAGGGAATACACTAGGCTAAAGCGATAGTCAAATATTTTAAAAGCTGCCGTTATGCAATTGTCTTTGAAATAAGGTGCTTTTTCATAGCCAGAAGTAATACAAAAATATATGAAGAGAATAAGGACTCCGTGTGGGAAAAGCTCAAGCATTTTAAAACTGAAACCAATAACAGGGAATATCTCAAAAATCGCTAACTCTGCTAAAAATGTACATGACAAATTGTGTGTTTTAACGATATCTACATATTTTTTGTACTCGTCTTTTATCTATCGTTTACAGCTTACCAGTTATGCAAAATTCATTAAAAGTTAAGAACTTAATAGGCTCTTCTCAGAAAATCCAAGATATACATTTTATTTGTCATGTAATTATCTATAATGGTATCTTAATGAAAATTGTAGTACATTTTGAAAAAAGCAAAAAGTTAGAACATTTTCTCTAATGGTAGCTTGGGGTTGGGGATTTTCTTGAAAATCTTTGTGTTGCCTCCTTAGAAGATTCTGACATTGATACTTCTGGTATTTAACCAGCTTTCCGTTTTTGACACAAGGACATACCAACGGACCTTTTAGAAAATACTTTTGCTATAGGGAAAAAGAATGGTTGTTAGCTCGATAACGAGGTAGATATATCTCTTTCTTAACTGGAAACAGACCAATGGCTATGACATGAACAATATTAACTATTCTTGCTTTCGTTTTATTTCTCCCGTTTTAAAAGAATAAGACTAAGTAGTAAGTAGCTAACTTTTGCCCTGCAGTTCTTAAATCGCCAGTATGTCGCTAAACCCGGACATTTTTCCTCTTGAATCTACGGCTCGTATATATCTTATTCTAGCTTCCCTTGAAATTGCCATTTCTTCTCGTCTTCCCACATTTGAACATTTCTGAATTTTTTTATTCTCCCATTCTTCCCTTTTCGTTTTCTTTAATCACTTTCCGGTACTTTTCTAAACCCAGCAAACACCATCTTAGATTTATCGCTGGTTTTCAGCTGAAACTAACTTCCAGTTCCGCTGAATCGACTGAACGTGCACAAAACTGACAGTGGGTAAAAACCTGCTTCTTGTTGGAAAAGAAAGGAATGTGAATATAATGGCCAAATTTATCTGAAGCATAGAATTGTCTGCAGAAAATAACTTGGCGTATGTTTTGTTTGAAAAGTAATAAAAATTCATGGGATAGTGTGGAGCTGGAAATAAACAGCCAAGGCTGTGACCTACATCTGTGCCCGTAGAAATTGAGGTGTTAAGTTATCTTCTTATTGAGACTAACCATTATAGGAATTCGACGCATCCATAAAAACATATTGGACATAGCTGCGGTAGACTGCAGAGGTAACGTGTTATCTGTGAACATTTTGTGTAATGCTGGGTTTACACAGGTAGTGCATAAGCAAGATGAAGATGATGCTCCGGCTAGTCAACTTTCATGATTGTGTTTATGGATGTGTGGAGGAATACAGTAGAGTTATGGCCGTACTCACAGGTTTATTCTGGAGAGTACGAAGAAGCTCAAATACAGCTGAACTCCACCCATATCTACTTTCACCTTCATTGATTTCTTTCTCCAACATCTTTTCTAGAGCTGGTGGAGGCAACTAGAGGAAATTCTGACGAAAATAGGATAGAAGACGGATAATTAGGAAATTTTGGTTGACTTAGAAAATAAAAATCTGAAATGTTCCATTCCCATGACCTTCTCTACATCTCTGCTATAAATTATTGGCAAAAAGCTTATTGTTAAAAATAGTATTCAATATTTTTCGTGCTAATCGAGACAGAAGTGCTCTTATTACTTATTTGGAAGTATAAGCGAAATAAGGCAGAAGCTTAGGCTAAAGCGAGAGACATATTTTAAAAGTTGGTTGCTCTGCGATTGTAATTCCTTTGTTTGTATGGTTAGGAGTTGACGAATTCCTGTGTGAGAAAAGTGGAAGTCTTTTAAAGATGAAATCAATAACAAGGTATATATCAGAAACGATCAGCTCTACAAAAAACAAAGAACAACAAAACATCTACATGATATAAATTATGTGTTTTAACGCGATCTACATTTTCTGTGTAAGATGCTGTCTGTCTTACGGTTAACAGTTATGCAAAATTCAGCACAATTCATCCAGAATAAAGAGGTGTTCAGAGGCTATTCCCTCAAAATTTAATATATATGCTTTGTCATATAAAATGTTTAATATACGATGTTTTAATCAAAGTCGTTAGAGCCATTTTGAGAAAACCAAAACTTTCGAAAATTATTCCGTGTAAAGGGTACTTTAGTGTGGGGGGGATTTTCTTAAAAATCTTCCTGTTGCGTCCTTGCAAGGTTCTACCTTTCAAAACCAAATTTGGTATTTAACGGACTTTCGGTTAAGAGTTATGCCGTCTACAGGTACACAAGCTCACTGACATTTCTCTAAAAATAATAACTGAGCTTTTTCCAAAAATGTTTCCAGGATATCTCAAATCATGTATGTCCGGTGAAATTTCGGTATCGAATTTCTGAATACGATACAATACCTTCTCTATTCACTATGTCCATAGTACGTGTAAAGAAGGTAAAAGGCCGCTTTCTTTATACAGAAAAATAAAGAAAATGGTCAGGAGAGCGGTGTGTAGATAATGTGTAATAAACAGGAGAGGGTAGGATTAATGTGGAAGGACAAGAGCAATACTTTCAAAAGAGATAAGAGGCAATGAATTAGAACATATTTTATAGCATAATGTAAAGACGTAAAAATGGGAGGAAAACAAATTGGGAACAGAAATGGGATAGTATAAGAGGAGAAATGGTAGCAGGAAAATGTTATGCAGTTATATGCCTCAAACCTATATATTAGGATAAGTATATACATTTTAAGAAATAGAACATACATTTGTAAATAACTGTAAATGTAATATATATAATTCTAAGTATCAGTTGTCGAACCTGATTTTCTATGACATGGAACTTTATCTCAGATAGGTTACCTTAAACATCGTCGTCTCGGTAATAAATCGAGCTCTAATTCTTTTACTGTAATTCTAATGAGCTCAGCAAATAGCTTAATAATGACTGCTGCGTTTATGCCAGAGTTTAAGGAATTACGCAGGCACAGATACTTTTATGAAATACAATGACTGTTGCAGAAGTACCCGACCTGACATATAGTTAGCGGTTGTTCTTTAAGTTTGAAGTTTGGCGATTTTACATTGTTTAGTATTTGTTTGGCCATCATTAGTGAATGCTCTCAGCTAATTTGTAAACATGGATAAAATGTTCATCGTTATGTGATATAATACTTTAATGTGAAAGGTCTTAATCCAATTAGTATTAAAACTGAGCTGGATTCTACTTTGGGGGAGTTTGTTCCTTCGTTTACAACATCCAGAGTTTAAGCGCGGCCGTACGAGCTGCCAAGATGAACATCGCAGTGGTCGACCATATGAGGTTATCAGTCCAGAAATTGTAAAGAAGATCCACAAAATGGTATTTGATGACCGTTGACTGAAATTGCACGAGCTAGCAGATATCGCAGGCATTTCAAAAAGTTCTGTACCTCGCATACTGACTGAAAATTTGGATATGAGAAAGTTGTGTGCAAGGTGAGTGCTGCGTTTGCTCACAATCGAATAAAAACAGCGTTGTGAGGATGTTTCAGTCGAGTGTTTAGCAATGTTTCTCTGCAACAAAACTGATTTTTTGTGTCGATTCATAACAAGGGATAAAACCTGAGTCCATCACTTCACAGCAGAGGCGAAGAAACAATCAAAACAGTGGAGTTGAAGGGAAGAATCGGCTCCAAAGAATTCGAAGACAGTTCCATCTGCAGCAGAGATCATGATGTAAATTTTCTGGTACGCACGCGGAATAGTTTTCATTATCTCAGAAAAGAAAACGTAATCAATGGCGAATATTATGCGAAGTTCTTACAGCGTTTGAGTGATGTAATCGAGCAAAAGCGGCCGCATTTAGCGAAAAAGAAAGTTTTGTTTCATCAAGACAATGCACCAGTTCATATGTCTATTATCGCCATGGCGAAAGTCAATGAGTTAAATTTCGAATTGTTTCCTCGTGTATTTGCTAGATTTAGCCTCCCTCTGATTATTTTCTGTTTTCAAACTTGAAGAAATGGCTTGGAGGTAGTAGATCTACCAACAGTGAAGAGGCGGAATCTGCAAGTTGATGGCTATTTTGCATACCTCGATAGTTCTCACTATAAACAGTTCAATGAACATGGCTTGAAAGGAGAGCATGTAGAGAAATAAAGATGTTTTTCCCCAAAATGATTGTTCTTTCTTTGTTAAGTCGGGTATTTCTACGACTGCTCATGTAAAGTTCCTGCCATGTGCATACTTTGCGTCCTGAAGCATAGATATATTAATATATAGTTCTGCTCAGTTTTTTTATTTATGATTCATTTAGTCATAATGGGAAAAAGGGCACTGTATTGAATTTTTCATGCATATTACACAGGGGCCATTTTCTCATTATTCCTTTGAAAAGTTGCATATAAAATGATACATACAACTATTTAACTAAAATACAACTACCAAAACCTACTCTTCGGAAAGCGTATTAGAGTTAATAGCTAAAATGAAAAATAACAGTAGTTTTATTCACTCATTCAAGTACTTCACAATAGACATACCAATTTGTCACTATTTTACACTAAACTAAATATTGAACAGTATTCAAAGACACAAGAGAAGTAAAACTAATGTATGCATCAGTAATTTTTCAAGTGTTTATGCTCAAATTATTGGCATTACACCAATTGTTAACAACTGATGTTACCGAGTGTACTTTAGGTCCTAATATGTGTTCATCTTTGTGAGAGAAAGTAAATGTTAAATCATCTACATAACGATAAGGAGTAAATTTTTCCTCACAGATTGAGGTAGGAAGATCGTTAATATAGATTATAAAAAATACAGGTCCCAAAATTGACCGTTGAGGAACTCCATAATTTACAGATTTAAATTCAAACAAACATCTATTAAAAAGTTGCCTGATTCCTATTGCTAAAATAAGACTTAAAATGGAATGCTATTATTCTGAAAACCATAAAATTTATGTTTCGCTAAGAGAATATTAGGTGATAGAGTGTCAAAGGCTCTTAAGAGATCAAAAAGTCTACTTGATACAATATTACCAATGCTAATATTTTCATAGCTTTGTTTCAGAAAGTTTGTGACTCATACCTTGTCTAAAACCAAATTGGTTTTTGTTAAACAACAAATTGGTTTCAAAATAAGTAACGATTTGTTTACCTAATAGTGCTTCAAATAACTTGCCTCTTATTGCAATTATACTGATTGGCCTATAGTTATCATAACAAGCTGTATACCCTTTCTTAAATACTGGTATTACTTTGGAAAAAGTAAAAGCATCCGAAAAATAGCCAGCTTTAAGACAAATATTAAAAACATAAGTAATGGATTACACACATACGTATGCGTATAGATTACCTCAATTCTGAAGTCACACAAGTTTTAAAATATCTATAACTTGAATACTTAAATTTTTAGTTTTTCTACAACGTAGTTTCCCGGTTTTCGTTCATTACGTTTTGAACAGGAAATGTAGTTTATCAGCTCAGGCACGAAATTCTTTTTTTTTTTATGGGCAAGATAACAGTAGTCACATACTCTAGCGCGTAGCACGTCCACACACGTCGATGGTCTGCTTTTTACGATAAGAATGACAAGTGGCGGGCAGTACAATAAGAATGACAACTGACAAGAGACAAGGGACTAGGGATTTCGGGGTCGGTGTAGCTTATATATGCTAAACAAGCGTCTTCTCAGAATAAGGGAAAACACCGAAAAATACCTTGCCCACGTAACTCACCCTAAGCGAGATTCCTACCCAAGACCTTTTGAATGTGAAGCAAGCACGCTACCACCACACTACTCTGGCGGGCAACAGACTATTTTAAAATTTGTTTTTATTCTTCGAGTTACTAAATTTTATTTCACTAACATTTATGTTGTTATTTTTCTTTGACAAACCTGTAGTTTAAACAATCATTTGGAAAGTAAACCTGACTAGTAACAAGTGGCAGGTGGCTGGTGGCACGTGGCAGGTGGTGCGTAACAAGTGACAAGTAATATTGGTGAAATGATGCTCATTTGATTTCGGAGTCCGTGGAGCATAAATATACTCGACATACGTCTTCACTGGATAAGGGAAACCCCGAAAAAACCTTATCCGTGTAATTCACCCTAAGTGAGATTCTAACTCAAGACCTTTTGAAGGCTGACACCCTACCACCACACTACCCAGGCAGGCAAACAATATTTTAAAATTGAGTTTGTTTTTAATCTTCGAGTTATTATATTTTATTTCACCAATACCTATGTTATCACTTTTTCTTTGACAAACCAGTAGTTTAAAGCATCATTTGGAAAGTAAAACAGGCAAGTGACAAGTGGCAGGTGGCAGTTGGTAGGTAGCAAGTGGCAATTGTCAAGTGGCAAGTGACTAGTGACATTGAGTGATGCTCAAATGATCTCTATGTGCATGGAGCTTAAAGTTGCTAAACATTTGTCTTCTCAGAATAAGGGAAAAACACGAAATAACCCTATACGGGTACTCGCCCTAAGCGAGATTCGAACTCGAAACCTTGAATGTAAGGCAGACACGCTACCACCACGCTACCCAGGCGGCAATATAATATGTTAAATTTTAATTAATTTTTTTTCTTCGAGTTATTACATTTTATATCATCAATGTATATGTTGTCCGTTTTTCTTTGACAACCTGTAGTTTAAAGAATCCTTTGGAAAGTAAAAGTGACTAGTGACAAGTGGCAGGTGGCAGGTGGCTGGTGGCAGGTGACAGGTGGCACGTGACAAGTGACAGGTGGCACGTGGCAAGTGACAAGTGACATTGGCGAAATTATGCTCAAAGGATTTCGGGGTCCATGGAGCTTAAAATTACTCGACATTCCTCATCTCAGGTTAAGGGAAAACCCCGAAAAAATACTTATCAGGGTAACTCATACTGAGCGAGATTCGAACTCAAAACCATTTGAATGTGAGGCAGTCACCCTAACGCCATATTACCCAGGAGGGCAATACAATAATTATATATTTAATGTACTTTTATTCTTCTAATTATTAAAATTTATTTCACTAATATTTAAGATGTCATTTTTTCTTTGACAACCCTGTAGTTTAATAATCCTTTATAAAGTTAAAATTTACTAATAAAAGAACCACCACTAGGCCAGAATTCCAGCGTATAGACTACCTCAAACAATACTGAAGCCACACAAATTTCAAAAGATCCATAACTTGAATGCTTTTTTTCAGTTTTTCTACATCGAGGTTGCCCGGTTTTCGTTCATTATTCTTTGAACAGGAAAAGTAGTTTATCAGCTACGGCACGAAATTCTTTCATTTGTACGGGCAAGATAATAGTAGATTCACAAATTGTAGCGCGTAGCAGTCGGTAGACACGTCCGCACACGTCCAAGGTTTGACTTTTACGATAAGAATGACAAGTGACTAGAGACTAGTGACTAGCGACAAGCGACAAGTGGAGCTTAAATATGCTCAACATTCGTCTTCTCAGGATAAGGGATAAGCCCGAAAGAAACTCTATCCTCACAATAAAAGAGATTCGAACTCAAGAGCTTTTGAATGAGAGGCAGACACGCTACCAACCGTTCAATACAATCTTTTAAAATGTAATTTATTTTTATTCTACCAGTTTCTAATTTTATTTCACCAATATTAATTTTGTCCCTTTTTCTTTGACAACCCTGTATTTTAATTAATACTTTGGAAAGTAAAAGTGACAAGTGAAAAGTGGCAGGTGATAGGTGGCATATGACAAGTGACATTGGTGAAATGACGCTCTAGTGAATTCGGGGTCCATGGAGCTTAAAGCTAATTGACATTCGTCTTCTCAGAATAAGGCAAAACAGCGAAAAAAAACTTACCCAGGTAACTCACCCTAAGCGAGATTCGAGCTCAAGACCTTTTGAATGTGAAGCAGACACGCTAATACCACACTACCCTGGCAGGCGAAAGGCTATTTAAAAGTCTAATCGGTTTTTATTCTTCGAGTTATAAAATCATATATCACCAACATTTATGTTGACCTTTTTCTTTGACAAACCTGTCGTTTAACGAATCCTTTGCAAAGTAAAACTGACTAGTGACAAGCGGCTGGTGGAACGTGGCAAGTGACAAGTGACATTGGTGAAATGATGCACATTTGATTTCGGAGTCCATG
The DNA here is from genome assembly GCA_030762935.1 of Hymenopus coronatus. Taxonomy (NCBI): domain Eukaryota; kingdom Metazoa; phylum Arthropoda; class Insecta; order Mantodea; family Hymenopodidae; genus Hymenopus; species Hymenopus coronatus. Next base: position 100,417,071 of record CM060897.1, read on the forward strand.
GTACATACATTTACTCGACATTCGTCTTCTCAGGATAAGGGAAAGCCCCGAAAAATCCTTATCCATGTAATTCACCCCAAGCGAGATTCTAACTCAAGACCTTTTGAAGGTGAGGTTCTCTCGCTACCACCACACTACCCAGGCAGGCAAACAATATTTTAAAATTCAATTTATTTTTAATCTTCGAATTATTAAATTTTATTTCACCAATAATTATGATGTCGCTTTTTTCTTTGACAAACCAGTTGTTTAAAGCACCCTTTGGAAGGTAAAACAGACAAGTGAGAATCGCAGCTGGTTGTTGGCAGGTAGCAAGTGACAATTGACAAGTGGCAAGTGACAAGTGACATTGAGTAATGCTCAAATGATCTCGGTGTCCATGGAGCTTAAAGTTACTCGACATTCGTCTGCTCAGGATAAGGGAAAAACCCAAAAAAATCCATATCCGGGTAACTCACACTAAGCGAAATCGAACTCAAGACCTTTTGAATGTTAGGCAGGCGCGCTAGCACCACGCTACACTGTAGGGTAATACAGTATTTTAAAATGTATTTTTTTTTATTCTTCGAGTTGTTTCATTTTATTTCACCAATATTTATCTTGTCACGTTTTCTTTGACAACCCTGTAGTTTAAGAATCCTTTGGAAACTAAATTTTACTAATAAAAGAACCAGTAGGCCAGAGTTCCTGCGTATAGACTACCAAAAATAATACTGAGTACACAAATTTTAAAAGAACTATAAATTGAAAACTAGGTTTTCAGTTTTTCTACACCGTAGTTGTCCGGATAACGTTCATTACGGTTTGACCAGGAAATGTAGTTTATCACCTTCGGCAAGAAATTCTTTTGTATGGGGAAGATAACAGTAGACACGGAGCAGTCGGTAGACACGTCCGCACACGTCGAAGGTCTGATTTTTACGATAAGTATGACAAGTGACAAGTTACAAGTGCTCAAACTATTGCGGGGTCCATGAATCTTAGTTACTCGACATTCGTCTTCTCAGGATAAGGGTAAACCCCGAAAAAACCTTATCCGGGTAACTCACCCTAAACGAGACTTGAACTCAAGACCTTTTGAATGTGAGACAGACAGGCTACAACCACACTACCCAGGCGGGCAATACAATATTTTAAAGTTTAATGTATTTTTATTCTTCGAGGTATTAAATTTTATGTCACCAATATTTATGTTGTCCCCTTTCTCTTTGATAACCCTTCAGTTTAAAGAAACCTTTGGAAAGTTAATGTGACAAGTGGCAGGTTTCACGTGACAAGTGAAGGTGATAAGTGACATTGGTCAAATGATACACAAATGATTTCGGGTTCCATAGAGATTAAAGTTACTCCCACTCAGGATAAGGAAAAAACCCGAAAAAAAACCTAATCCGGGTAACTCACCCTAAGCGGGATTCAAACTCAAGAACTTTTGAATGTGTGGCAGACACGCTACCCAGGCGGGCAATACAATATCTTAAATGTTTTTTTATTTTTTTATTTGTGTTATTTAATTTTATTTCACCAATATTTATGTTGACACTTTTTCTTTGACCACCCTGTAGTGTAAAGAACCCTCTGGAAAGTAAAAGTGACAAGTGGCAGGTGGCAAGAGGGGAGCGGCAAGTGGCAAATGACATTGGTAAAATGATGCTCAAATGATTTCGGGGTCCATTGAGCTTAAAATTACTCGACATTCGTCATCTCAGGATAAGAGAAAACTTTAGAAAAAAACCTTATCAGGGTAACTCACCGTAAGCGAGATTCGAACTCAAGACCTTTTGAATGTGAGGTATACACGCTACCACCACACTAAAAAGACGGGCAATACAATATTTTAAAATTTATTTTATTTTTATTCTTCGAGTTATTACATTTTATTTCGCCAATATTTATGTTGTACCTTTTTCTATGACAACACTATAGTTTAAAGAATTCTTTGGAAAGTAAAAGTGACCAGTGACAAGTGGCAGGTGGCAGGTGGCACGTGATAGTGACTAGTGACATTGGTGAAATGATGCTCAAAAGATTAGGGGGTCCATGGAGCTTAAAGGTACTCGACAGTCGTCTTCTTAGGATAAGGGAAAACCGCGAAAAAAACCTTATCGTGATAACTCACCTTAAGCGAGATTCCAACTCAAGGACCTTTTAGTGTGATGCAGGCCCGCTACCCAGGTGCGCAATACCATATTTCAAAAATTAATTTATTGTTTTTTATTAAGTTATTAAATTCTATTTCACCAATATTTATGATGTAACATTTTCTTTGACTACCCCGTAGTTTAAAGAATCCTATGGAAAGTAAAAGTGACAAGGAACAAGTGGCATGTGGCTGGTACAGTTGGCTAGTGATATTGGTGAAATGATGCTCAAATGATTTCGGGGTCCATGGAGCTGAAGGTTACTTGTCATTCTTTTTCTCAGGATAAGTGAAAAACCCGGAAAAATTTTATTTGGGTCACTCACTCTAAGCGAGATTCAAACTTAAGACCTTTTGAATGAGGCAGACATGATACCACCACACTACCCAGGCAGGCAATACACTATTTTAAAATTTAATTTATTTTTATTGTTCGAGTTTTTAAACGTTATTTCACCAATATTTATGTTATCCTTTTTCTTTAACAACCCTGTAGTTTAAAGAATCCTATGGAAAATAAAAGTGACAAATAACAAGTGACAAGGTGCAGGTGGCAAATGGCAAGTGACAAGTGACAACTAACAGGTGACATTGGTGAAATGATGCTCAAATGATTTCGGGTCCATGGACCTTAAAGTTACTCGACATTCGTCTTCTCAGAATAAGGGATATCCCAGAAAAAACCTTGTCCGGGTAACTCGCCTTAAGTGAGATTCGAGCTCAAGACTTTTTGAATGTGAGGAAGTAACGCTACCCAGCCGGGCAATACAATATTTTAAAATTAAATTTATTTCTATTATTTGAGTTATTAAATTTTATTTCACTAATATTTCTGCTGTCCCTTTTTCTTTGACAACCCTATAGTTTAAAGAATTCTTTGGAAAGTGAAAGTGACAAGTGACAAGTGGCAGGTGGCAAGTTACAAGTGATAAGTGACATGGTAAAATGATAGTCAAATGATTTCGGGGTCCATAGAGCTTAAAGTTACTCGATATTAGTTTTCTCAGGATAAGGGAAAACCCCGAAAAAAACCTTATCCGGGTACCTCACCCTAAGCGAGTTTCGAACTCCAAACCTTTTGAATGTGATGCAGACACGCTACCACAACACTACCCAGGCGGGCAATACAATATTTTAAAATTTAATTTATTTTTATTCTTCAAGTTTTTAAATTTTATTTCACCAATATTTAAGTTGTCACTTTTTCTTTGACAACCCTGTGTGGAAAGTAAAATTTACTAATTAAAAAACCACTATGACTGAATTCCGGCGTATAGACTACCTCAAATAAAACTGAAGCCAAACAAATTTTAAAAGAATTATAGCTTGAATACTTAGTTTTAAGTTTTTCTATAACGTAGTTGCCCGGTTTACGTTCATTACAGTTTGAACAGGAAATGTAGTTAGCTAAGGTACGTAATTCTTTCATTTGTGTGGGCAAGATAACATTAGAGTCACAAACTCTAGCACAGAGCAGTCGGTAGACACGTCCGCACACGTCGAAAGTCTGATTTTTACGATAAGAATGACAAGTGACAGGTGAAAAGTGAAAAGTGACAATTGACAAGTGACAAGTGACAAGTGACAAATTACTAGTGACAAGTTACAAGTATCAAATGATGCTCAAATGATTTCGGGCTCCATGGAGCTTAAAGTTACTCGACATTTGTCTTATCAGGATAAGGGAAAACCCGAAAAAACCTTATCCGGTTAACTCACTATAAACGAGATTCGAATTCAAGACCTTTTGAATGTGAGGAAGATACGCTACCACCACACTACCCAGCCGGGCAATACTATATTTTAAATTTTAATTTATTTTTATTCTTCGAGTTATTAAATGTTATTCCTCCAATATTAATGGTGTCACTTTTTCTTTGACAATCCTATAGTTTAAAAATCCTTTGGTAAGTAAAAGAGATAGGTGACAATTGACAAATGGTAAGTGGCAGGTGGCAAGTGACAAGTGGCAAGTGACAAGTGACATTGGTGAAATGATGCTCAAATGATTTCGGGGTTCATGGAGATTATAGTTACTCGACATTCGTCTTCTCAGGATAAGGGAAAACCCGGAAAAAACCTTATCAGTGTAGCTCACACTAACTGAGATTCGAACTCAAGACTATTTGAATGTGATGCAGACACGCTACCACCACACTACCCTGGCGGGAAATTCAATATTTTAAATTTTAATCTATTTTTATTCATCGAGCTATTAAATTTTATTTCACCAATATTTATGTTGTCCCTTTTTCTTTGACAACTTGTAGTTAGAGAATCCTTTGGAAAGTAAAAGTGACAAGTGGCAGGTGGCACGTGGCAAGTGACAAGTAACTTTCTCTAGCTGTTTAGCAAATAGACCTTTCTTACAAGAGATTATTATATTTAAATCATATATATACTGGTAAATCCAAATTTCATCACAAGTGCTAATGCCAGAAACCCGCTGAGAATTGCCTCCATGGAATCTAGCTTGCTTTTCTACACATCATTACTTTTGCTCATCCGTGGCACCTCCTTCGTGTCAAGATAGTTATGCAATATTTGGCAACTGCTGTCGAGCTAATTTCCAAAATTGCCTTAAATGTCACATAATTGTTTCGCGGACCATTATTTCACAGCAGCTATGTTTTTTCAGCAACGCTGTGGACGGACGACCACTCCTAACCCCATTCTTAAATGAAGTTTGGCCTCTGTTAAACCAAAGCACGATGTGGCACGGGTAAGGGCACTGATTTTGGGTCTCATTTAAATCGATTTTAAAATCACATCAGTGATTGTTGCACAAGTCGTCTCTTTTCACCTCAATGCTGGAAACCGCCTGCCAACACACTAGAAGTTGAAAACCTCGCGATGTAGACAGCAGGAAGGGGAGAAGCCAAATGATACAATTTGTACTCGCAAAGAATGTGGCTATCCAATGGAGTAAAGCGTTTTAATTAATCAGCCTTAGTTTACGTGTATCTTAAAACTTTCGTTGTCGCCAACTACTTACCCAGCTTAAGGGTATTCCCATCAGAAACCTATGTTCTGAGACTGCGCAGTAATACCCACTCAAAGACATACAGCCCATATACAAGTAGGTAACCCAACCTACTATTCAAGGCACACAGTAAATAAGCCGTTTCAGCTTGGATGCACGCTAGAGCGTCGCACATTACTCACGACTGGTAAGAGTTTGCCTGCAGCATCAGAATCGAGGGCAACTTGTTGTCACGGATGAATGAAGTGGTGGAATAAAAGTATAAAAATTGGAAGACTACTTCTATGACCTTCACCCAGGGTGACATGCCTCCCCTACTTCTGGGTTCCGAGAAATCTTACTGCGTAGCTCAGCCGAGTAGATTTTTAACACTCTGCCGCACATAAAAACTATTTGCGCTATGGTGATTACGGGTTGTGTTGCTGTCAAGCTGAGATCTCATCTTCTTTGGAGAGTGTAACCAGATGTGGAGGCACTCGGCCATTGGAGCTCAGCAGTTAGGTCATCTCAGTAGGCCCATTGTGGATCTATTTGATTACTCTTTATGAGCCAGGGATGATCGACATGTTTATATGCATTGGTGATAGCGTACAAGAACGTTATCGCCAGGAGAGAAAATGTTCATTCACCAAATCCCTCTTGCCCGCCTTCTTCTTGTGGATAGATAACAGCTTCCCTCGCCTCTAAATTTGTTAGTGACCACATCAACAACGGAACATAAACGTGTTTTTCATGACCCTAGTACTCACCCCTCAAACTGTTAATTCTATTTTCAAATTGAAAATTGAGTTATGCATGTTGCTTGCCGTCTTGCTCATCTTGGAGACTCTCTAACAAGCACTTGGCTCGTCATAATGGGTTAAGATGCTGATTCTTTGAAATTGTCCTATTAGTTCTTTGCACCTCTTAGTAATCAGGTTGTAAGCCGATGGTAAGATGGTATCCGAGTACATAAATGCATTCTAAGAATAGCTAAAGAAGATCCTTTGTTCAAAAATATTAATGGCTATTGTAAGAACTTTTAGGATGACTTTTATATTTATATTTTACATTCAGGAGAGTTAATGATGCATAATTACTTTTATTTTACTGTGCATTCCAATTTTATGAGCTGTATTTAACGTCTTCAATAAGGGCAGAGGAAATATAAAATGCATTAAGGAAAATGACTGTGATCACAAATCCCTAAATGCGTAAACTAACTCTCATATTTTCTTCTCCCTCACGAACCAAAACCTTTAGAAGAACAAATGGTCTGATTTCTATCGACTGAACATATCGCGCTTGCCAACGACAAAAGCATTTTCCAGCTGGGACGATAACATAACGGAAAAACGACGGAATGCTGGATATTTTCTGGAACAATAGCAAGAGCTAGAAAATGTGACTGTCCCCTGGAGCATAAAGGCTCATCAATACTTTGGTGAAAGGGTATAGAACAGTTTACTTTCGGGAACATTCAAAGTTTAGCAAATATTACCTACTCTCAACATAAATGACGTTTGTGTCATAACCATAAAAAATAAGGTAATATAGCTGACATATTCATATAAATGAACTACCTTTTTAAACTCAAATCTCTTTATACATCTGAAGGTCGGGGAAGGTTTTCGTGCTTTTCTTTTTTTAACCATATTATATGAGGCCACACTAAGTTCACAGTGTGTTTATAATTTGGAACACCAACAGCTTATACAGCTGACAAGTTGAAATCTGTCGAAATGTTACTCCAGTGGAGGATTGCAAGTCTGTGAAAGTCCTCTGTGAGAAATAACCAACCTCTTTTATTGATGAGAGGGGAAAATTAACTCTGAAACTCGCAGGGTATAAGCACATTTGAGAAAATCGAAAATATAAACCAAATTATACTTTTTTGGGGCAATGTTTTAAGGTGTTTTATGTATTTTTTTTATTTTATTCAGTTTTAATCTGAATTTTACTAAGGTAGCGATTATATTGTATATTTGTAAACTTGTTAGTACAGAGCTTCTTGTTGTAGGAAACGGTTTATTCTGGCAACTGAATGTAAAAAACTGAATGAATATTTTTATATGAATAACGGAATACATACACTGATCTCAATCAATATTAAAAGTTCACAGACCGTACGTACTTGTGTAATGCACAAAATAATAAGCAATATCAAAAGAAATAAAAAAGTGACGACGAAAAATAAAAATGTAAACATATTCAAATATAGTGTCTTAAATTTAGACACAGGCAGCCATAAACAATATGTCGATGCATATTGTGCCCTATTATGGTATAAGTAACACTTAAGAGAAATAAATAAGCTGCACTAACAACCAACGACCGAAAAAAAATGACTATTCAGCTTCGAGGTGGCAAAGGAACGCGGTAAATACTTTTCTCTACATTTCTCCGTAACTTGCTAAAATATGTACCCATGATTCTTCGTAGGAATTAAGACCAATGTTCCCGTGTTGTAGATTTACCTCATGATAAAGAAGCTTCTGAACAAAATTAAAGGTGTCTTACACCCAATATAGAGTAAGCCACCAAGAAATTAAGCGGCGTCTTACACCTTATATAGAATGAGACGCTAAGAAACGCGGCAGTTAAAACCCAATGTAATTTAATTTACAACTCTTCTTGCTCTCAAATGGGACAGACTCTCAAACCATTTTCATCAATAATTTTTATCATCCGTCATGCTTCTAGTCTAAACCACGCGAGGTCCTATGTAATGAGTTTGGTACCTGAATTCCTCCATACACCACTCCGATTTTAGCCCAGACTATAACTCTCAATGACAACTTTTCCGTACGTTGTACACTTATTTTCTGTCTGTCAATGTCTTTCTCCAAACATTCCGTCTATTTCCCTGCCCCGCCATCCGAATGTAACCCTTCTAATGGTTTCCAATCTTTCTTTAATTTTGATGCCCGCTAGAATTACCTTCCATTCTCAGCTGTTCGTTGTAGCAGATGCCCTAATTACAGGTTGGTCTCCATGAACGATTCTCATCCAATACTTAACTGATCTGATTTTGCAGTCTATCGTTTTACTTTACACCTTAAACTCCCTTTATTCCACTGTTGGCCATATCCCTCCCTACTCTCAGAATTGGTTTCTCACTTATTCCAGATTCCCTGTTTGTTTCCAATCCTAGGTTTCTCCTCCATATGTCATCGTGGGTCAAGCTGTTGCTGCGTATACAGTTTCCAATCAGATTACGGATTTACTATCTATGTATTCGAAGAACTTCCGCTGCTTTCACTCTTGCTTTTGTTTCGTGATGTCAACATGTTTTGTGCATTTTCTATTCATCGTAACCTGAGTCCTAAGCATACAAAAATGTTTAATGTTTTCCAGCAGATGCTTCAGCAAAATCAGATGGTATACGATTTATTTTAGCAAGACAAGAAACAGTCAGTTATGCATTATTAGGATGATAACGTGTAGGTCTCTTCCCTACTATTAACTGAACCATTTTTAAAGTCATTGCTCTTGTATTATTCACATTAACTGTCGAAATCTGCCCATTAATCACAATAATCTTTTAGTTTGTCCAGTCCTCATTGCAATCCGTTAAGTGTCGTAAAACAAAACACGCATAAAACTGCTGGAACCCTGCCCTTAAGTGTGACTATTGCAATTCCAATCGTTGAAGACCAAACATGAAGGATAATGTACTGTCGATAAACTTAAACATGTTAATATTACTCCCTGAAACAGTGAATTTGTGAATAACAAATAATCAAGTTACCATACTTTAATTTAGTTACCTTTCAATCAAATTAGTTCCCTTTTGCAGTTACATATTTCTGCCAACATGTATAAAGCGTGGAATCAATTCAATCAATTCTGAAAACCATATTATGAAACTAGTATGATCCTCTCGTCAAAAAAAAAATCGTTTAAGCTAGGTGCAGACTTACTGATTTGTTTGTTTTTAAATATTTTTTCATTGGTAGTTCACCATAGAAATCTCAAAGCATTGTTAGTCTCTTTGAAGCGGATTTGTGTGACAAACAAGAAACGTTATTCTTGAGAATTCTGCATTCCATATTCTGAAATTTGAGGACAACTGTCAAACAAATAACAAAAGTCAGTTACTGGACCCATTACAACTATGGTCATGTAATTTTTAGCAAGTCACATCATTGTTAATGCTACTAACATCTGACGCAGGAACAAGCCACGTCACATTATTCGTCCGGAAAAAGAATACATTCCGGAATTTTTTTACTCCAGGAGTATTTTATAGGTAAATCAAGCTTAAGTTTATTGAATAGTTTCACCTGATTTTATAGAAAATGAGTAAAAATAAATACCTAATACCATCCTTCTAGAGCGATAAGCTATTTTATGTGTGATGAACTCGGTTGAATATTAGTTTATACAGCAAACAAGCCGCACGGCTTGGGACAGTTTCACTTCTTTACTAAACTGCAAGTAGGGGTGTAATTTACAAGTTTATATTCACAAAGATTTCTCTACCTATGATCGTTTATTTTATGCAGGTTTTACAGTGCATTTCTTATATTTTCGGACTGCCGATCACTGCTCTAAAACTCCCACAGTAGTACTCACTAGCGATGGTAACATGCACCACAATTAGTGCTGAATATAGGGCATAATATAATATAATATAATATAATATAATATAATATAATATAATATAATATAATATAATATAATATAATATAATATAATATAATATAATATAATATAATATAATATAATATAATATAATATAATATAATATAATATAATATAATATAATATAATATAATATAATATAATATAATATAATATAATATAATATAATATAATATAATATAATATAATATAATATAATATAATATAATATAATATAATATAATATAATATAATATAATATAATATAATATAATATAATATAATATAATATAATATAATATAATATAATATAATATAATATAATATAATATAATATAATATAATATAATATAATATAATATAATATAATATAATATAATATAATATAATATAATATAATATAATATAGGGCATTTTAACAAAAATGGTTAGAGACATTTTTAAGAAAAACATTTTCAGAAAGTTTTCCATTTAAAGGTTATTTGGGGATGGGGAAGTTTCTTTAAACTCTTCGTATCGCATGTTGTACAGGGAAATCCCTCTCATAGGGCCATGCAGCTAAATGGAAAAATAAAAACAAATTTTCAAGATTAGAAGGATGAGAGATTAATTTATGCAGGTCTAGTAGGAAAAAGATAATGTTTTAAATTTAAGACTTTCTCTACCAGCTCTGTTCTCACAAAACTATTCTACATTATACGAGAAAAAAGTGAAAAATGCTTGGCCAGACACAGAGATGGCATTCATAAAAATGAAATTTTGTTTTTGGTATATTGGTACATTTTTCGTAATAGTGTAAGTCTACTAAATAGTTTTATTCCTAATGCTGCTAATAGTAGACAATACGTTGTTTGTGTTCCTTGACATGGAAGAATTGGAAATCCGTGTAGTTATATAAAATTCCTTGTTTTGTATGATTTATCGCAAACAAAAATTCATCCAAAGTTGCTGACGGTTTATAATGTGTCTGTTGTTTAATTTTCAACAGTTAAGAAATGGGCAAAGAATTTTAACATGACTGAATTTCTCTTGACGATGATCAGCGTGAAGGACGCCCTAAAATTGAAGTCACTGAGGAAAACTTGAAGGATCGGTGAAACAGTCATGTCGGAAAAAGCGCGTTCGGCATGTTTTACATGACTAATTAAATATGGGAAAGCTCTGTGTTACACAGATATTTGCTAAACGCAGACTAAAACCCGTTCCGGAAACAACTTTCACAACAAAGTTTGGGCCGCTTTAAAAGAAAGAAATGATTTTGTGCGCCATTTACTTACTCGAGGTGAGATATGTGTGTGTATATATATTTTAATTTTCCCAGGATTTGGAATAATTTCCCATGTAATCTCCCATAAAAGAGGTAAAAAGGAAGCATTCGGAAATTATGGTATAATTTGGGCTATATCAGCTATTAAGTTTATATTTCACGCTAGAAACAAAATAGAAGTCCAAGCAGCGGGCAAAAGCTGGTGGCTCTGCACCAAAGAAATGGCGTGGATTTCATCTACCGGGAAGATCATGACAGTGTTTTCTGGGATACAAAACTGATTCTTCTCATTAGAACCTTCAACGGGGAAAAGCAATAACTGGCAACTACTGGTAAACCTCTTGGACCAGGGATGAAAAAATACACGAGAAGAACCCTGGATTTCAAAAGAAAAGAATCATCTTTCATCGAGACAATGCATTGAGTGACTAGAGGCAAGAATTGTTGGAACATCTATCCTATGCACCAGATTTGGCACTCTCTGGCTTTCATCTATTCCCACATCTTAAAAAAGATGTCGCTGAAAAACATTTTGCGTCCAATGAATAACCATTATTATGGGAGGCATCGATAGGTATTTGCAAACTTTCTATAATCGCACTTCACGTATGAAATCAACTCATTGGGAAAACGTTGGACAAGTGTATAGACCTAAAGGAGGAGTACGTCGACTATAAATAACTAGAAAATTACTCTTTCACTGCAAGGCAGAGAACGCGCCACCTTGCCCTAGTAGACATATGTTTTAAAGGTATAAAAGGAGTAGAATATAGCTTCTTTCAGAGACGGTCGTTCTATCATTTTTTTTGAAATTCCATTCTTCTTGCATGAATATAAAAAAGAATATGACTTTTCAGTAGAAAGACTATTTAGTATTGAATATTTTAAAATTCAACCAATAACAAAGGCATACTCAGAAATGGTTAAAGCGAAAAAAATTTATTGGACATATTTTGTTTAGTAAGATTCGTCCAGCAATTAAACAAGTCATTTAGAATAAATAGCAATTTAGCTATTATTACGATAAAGTTTAAGTCGTGCGTTTTATTTCTCTTACACATACCCTAATATATTTGAAAAAATAAAGTTGACGAATGTTTTCCATACAAAGGGTAGTTTGCTGTATTGCGTCACATCCGTGGAAGACATTGAACTTAAATCCAAGCTTAGTACTTAACCGATATTTTGTTTTTCATTTATGATACAACACAGTCACCCACCCCTTCCTACCACACACACTCACACACACACACACACACACTCGAGGACATTTTGCTAATCATTTCCTTTTAGGAATTCAGGGACTCTCAAAATTTATATTTTTTGTAAAATCTCGGTACCAATTTTTGGGTGCAATACAATACTTCCCCTTCTTGTACTGTAGAGTAGAGAAATTAAAAATGCATTACTAGTAGTAAATGATCTCTTGCAATGCTTCCAAGGAGAACTGCTAGGTAACTGGTAATATTTAAAAATGCCGATATATTCAAATTTTGAATACTCGAGAAACAAGCCCTTATGGGATTATGATTGTTCATAGACGGGATTGCCAATCATTGGGGCACGTAGCTTCTTGGGGCCCTTTGTGACTCATGAAGGATGAGGGGAAAGACTCGAAGGGCGAAAGACGATGGACGCAAGCGTGGAAGGTTCTTAAGGGTACCAGAATGAATGCCTTAGATGCCGTCCGAAATAACCCATGAGTCCCAGCTTACCTGAAGCGCTCAAAGGCGCTCGAAGGAATGTCCCGAGAGAGAGGTACCGCAACGATGTCAGTAAGCAAGTCACCATGCAACCGAAACCCGTCAACCGCCGCCTCCTAGGCCTTCAATTCTGAAATAAATGACAAGGAAGTGATGGGAACGGTAAATTCAGGGCATTTCTCGGAATCGAACCCACCACCTGTCCACGGTGCCACTTCCTCCGGCACAAGCACCTCTAAAAAGAACAATAGCCCGCCTGGGTAGGTCTCGAGTTCGAATCTCGCTTAGGGTGAGTTACCCGGATAGGGTTTTTTTCGGGCTTTTCTCTTATCCTGAGAAGACGAATGTCGAGTAACAAGCCCCATAGACCCAGAGATGATCTGAGCACCATTTCAACAATTTCATCCTGATATGACCAACCAGGTTGAAGGACTTAAAGCCGCAAAAAAAAAAAAAAAAAAAAAAAAAAAAAAACTCTATGTGTTCCATTCACATGTCTTTCTCTAAATCTCTGCAACAAATTATTGTTAAAAAGCTTATTCTTCTATTTATTTCATGATAACTGAGTAAAAATTAGCAAAAAATAGTCTATTACTTGTTTCCTTGTAAGTAGAAGCGAAATAAGGGAGTACCATAAGTTGAAGTCAAAAGCTGGTTGCTATGTGACCGAAGTTCCTTTGTTTGTATGGACAGGAGTTGACAAATTCCTGTATGAGAAAAGTAATTTTTTAAAGCTGAAACCAATAACAATGAATATATAAAAAACGATCAACTCCACGAAAAAAAAAATGTATATGACATAAATTGTATGTTTTATCGTGCTCTACATTTTTGTGTAGTAAGTTTTTGTCTACCTCTTACGGTTTAGCAGTTATGCAAAATTCAGTGAAATTCATGCAGTATAAAGTAGCCTTCAGAGGCTATTCTCAGAAAATTCAAGGTATGTATCTTATTTGGTATGTCAATATCTTTAATATGTGGCATTTTAATAAACAATTTCGAGAATTTTTCCATGTAAAAGGTAGTTGTGGATGGGGGATTTTCTTGAAAATTTTCGTGTCGCATTCTTGGAAGATATCAAACCTACATACCAAGATTGGTATTTAACGGTTTTTTCATTTTTGAGCTATGCTGTCCACAGACACACACATAGACGTTTTCCCAAAAATGCTTTTTCAATTCAGGGGGTCCTAAAACATGTATTTCCGGTGAAATTTCGGTATTAAATTTTTGGGTAGAATACAATACTTCCTCTACACACTATATACATTGAAACTGCTATTGGTTTCCCTACCTTTTGTTGTGTTTGCTGCTCCGGTTTTAGCTCAGGTGGTTCCTCTTCATCGGCAAACATGAATTACTCGGTACAGGACGGGGTACAGAAGGAAATACAAAAAGGCAGTGAAGAAAAGTAACACTAATCACTGGTTCGTAAATATTATTGAAGAAAATTGCATGGTATAATATTACACTGTATAAACCCTAACCGGTGGCAACCAAGTGACTCCTGCAAACATGTGAGTAATGGTTACAAATCTGGGGAAAGCGGTGTTTCAACGGTGAGCAATTTGGCGCGATTTTTGCTTCAGTGACCGACATAGTGTCGTCCATGGAATCTGGCGTAGAACTGCCAAAACGGCTGTGATTTTAAACTTAGCTTCCTTTCTGCATAAATAGCGTCCCTTCTTGCTATTGGTTGCATGTACTTATGCCTCTATTCCCTAAAGTCACTCAACGTTATACAAATGACAGGGCAATAACATTTTGAAAAATGAGCAATTATAGTTAAAACCACGTTTCAAACCTCGTCTTAGCGTGTAAAATATTAACAAAATACAAATATTCACAAGTAAAACAATGGTTAAAGCAAAGCTTATAACCCCTTACTATGATTAATACTACATTACTATATACAAAGGCTATCTATTTAATTAAGTATATTAAGTATAATTATCAATATCGGTAATACAGATCGTTACGCAATAGAGATTATTTCTACATGTTATTCTTAGTTACATAATTAGGCGGACATAAAAGAGTTACTGTCTCAACATAGTACGCGAGAAAGTAAAAGGATAACACCAAAACTTCAGGTTGCATATAAACTTGCTCTGTACTTCATGTTTCATGGTTTAAATGAGCAAAGCTATGTGTACTACAAAAAACGCCTGGAACACGCATTGGTGGACTAGTCGATATCTCGCTGAGACAGCTCGCACTGTAATCCTCCTGATTTGAAAACAATACTGATTGCCATGAAAGCGTGTTGGATGGGAACACTGGTCATATCTGGTTCATTTGCTGATTCAGAATGTGTATGTATCAATCAATAAAGTTTGCTTTTGTTTGCTACCAGGGTGGTCGCTAATCCCACTGCCAATGTGCTGATGGTATCTTCTGCTTGTGCCAATCACCTTTGTGATATTTCACCTGTAACACATCTACTCTGCTACAAACCATTCTTATGAAATATTATTTTTCTATCTACTTCTTATACAGAATTACTGTAGAAAGAGCACTTCTACATGAGCACGAAAAACAAAAATATGTGTTACACTCATATGACTTTCTCTAGCCTCTCTACAAACTTCTTACAAAAGGTTATTCTTCTTTCTACACAATATTAATCGAGATAAACATTAGCTGAATGCTCTTATTACAACTATAGGAATGAGCTATGCTAAAGTGATAGTCAAATGTTTTAAAAGCTGTCGTTATGCGATTGTCATTGCAAATCGCTTCTTTGCTTGGCCAGGAGTAGAACAAAAGAAAAATGGACACCTCCTGTCTGAGAAAAGTATAAGTAGTTTACAATTGAAACTAAGACAAGGAATAACTTGAAATTGGTAAACTTATGCAAAATTCATCCAGAATAAACAGTCTGCAGAAGCTTTTCTCAGAAAATTCAAGATATACATTTTATTTGTGATGGAAATGGCTTTAATATGTGATATTTAAATCAAAATCGTTAGAGCCATTTTTAAGAAAAATGCAATTTTCGAAACATTTTCCATGTAAAGGGTAGTTTGGGGTGAAGATAATTTCTTGAAAATATTCGTGTCGCATCCTTTAAAGATACCAAACTTAAATACCAAATTTAGTATTTAACCGTCTTTTCGTTTTAGAGCTATGCTGTCCACAGACACACACACGGACCTTTTTCTGAAAATTCTTTTTTTTTTGGACTCAGGGGATCCTGAAACATCTATTTCCGGTGAAATCTCGTAATTCAAGTTTTGGGTGGAACACTGGTATAGTATTTTAGTACGACGCATATATTATTAGTTTAATTATTAGTTTATAATATTTAACATAAGAAACATATGCTCAGTGGAACCCATTACCGTGAAGGGTAGAAAATACCTTTTGTATTCGTCAAGGCTTTGTTAGAAATAACAAACATTTTAATGCATTAGGGACATAAGTAACAGCCCTTAAGGAGAAACCAGGTACTTTCCCTTTTGAAATTGGAGAAAGGGAATTTCGCTTTGTAGAACAAGGTTACGTGGGTGTAAAATAAAGAAAAATTCCCGATAGTCACGTGATGACGTCATTTTACGCACTCTTTTTCAGCCAATCAAAAAGGAGGGCAAAACTCGGACCTTTTTGTATGTAAGTGATGTGCGGATAAGAAGTCAGGAGAGACACAACGCGTAACACACAAGGCTCATCAAGTACGACACATCATGTAGGAAATCGCGCACCGTATATTGCAGAAAATCAGTGTCCTACAAATTAATTTGATGGGTAATCATTATCGTGAATGTTATACGAACCGAGAAACTCCGACCACAGCGACTAACGTACACTTAATAACTCCGTAAAAGTGGAAGTAGCACGTGATGAAAACGGCTTCATCAAGTTCGCGATCAGTTATGTCGGGAGTCGCTCGTAGAGTTAGTGCCTCAAATAAACAATAATTCACCAATAAAGGAAGTACACAGTGAATTAAGTGAACTTTCTCTGTTATTTGAGTGCACCAACAGTGTTACATACCCTTGTCATTGTTTTCCCCCCTGAATAAGAGACTCATGATCTACAAGGTATGTAGAGAAATTCACTAGCATTAGCCCGCGACCAACTCCAGGTAGACTCACCTGACAGCGTCATACTGACAACCCAAAAATAATACGACATATTGGCACTCGAACTTTGACGCGACAATACAATAAATTTATCCACTATATACATTGTACATACGGATCTAGAGAAAGTAAAAAAGAAAGAGAAAAACAATAGCGATTTAGAGTTAAGAATAGTATTAACTATCTGGAAATTCAATAACAAAGAACATCTCACAAATAAACAAACAATATATATTGTATACCAATATAAATTGTGTGCGCTTCGACTAAATTGTTGTGTTTTAACCGTCAATCTTAAAAACCAGTAAACGCTTATTAAATAATTGAAAAACAATAATGTTCACTTTTAACTGAATGTAAAGAGGTAAAAATTAGAGAAACGAAATTTGGGAACACAAATGGGATATGCCAGGAGAGATATAGCACGAAAATGTTGAATGTCCATGGAAAAAATAGAATTAAAGAAGTTGTGCAATATTTGGTAAGATAAAAGAACAATAGATAAGAAAACAACTGAAGCGTTCTATTCATGTGACTGCAAACAAGCTACTATTACAAAAGAGTGTTCCTTTATCTGTATCATACTAACTGGGATAAGCATTAGCAGAAATTGTTTTACTACGTGATTCCTTGTAATCAGAAGGGAAATATGGGATATTTAAAAAGCTGGTCGCTATGTGAACAGCTGAAGTTCGACCGCTTTGCAAGCCAACAATAAACAAAAGACAGTTGGAAGGAAGGGCAACCCCATTTGAGAAAAGTAACGTAGTTGAAAATTGAAACCAATAACAAGGAATACCTTGGATATGGTAAATTGTGCAACAAAAATGTATATGATATAAATTGTGTGCTTTACAACATCTACTTAATCTTTGTGCTCAGTTTTTGTCTAATTCTTACGGTTTGCTAGTTATACAAAAGTCAGCAATATTCATCCAAAATGAAAAGGTCTTCGCAAGCTATTCCCAGAAAATTCAAGATATACATTTTATATGTGATGTAAATATTTATAATATACGCCATTTTAATCAAAATCGTTAAAGCCATATTTGAGAAAAACATGCTTCCATGCCAAGTGTACTTTGGGGTGGGAAAATTTTATTGAAAATCTTAATGTCAGTAATACCAAGTTTGATGTTTTATTTAAAAGTGTATTAGTTTTTTAGCTATGCTGTCCAGAGACACAACAGACCTTTATCTAAAAATGATTTTTACTTTCTCTACACGTACTTATATATGTATAGTGTATAGAGAAGGTATTGCATTCCACCCAAAAATTCGAAACCAATATATCGAATTTTTGAGTGGAATACAATACCTTCTCTATACACTATGTACAAAGTATGTGTAGAGAAAGTAATACACACAAGTGCTTAAAAAGATTTGCTACAAGTAGTTATTGCAACTCCTTTATTCTGCTCTCTTATACATGTATCAATTATTACCTCAGAATAATTATTTATTGCACAAAATTCTACAACTCTTAAACTACTTTTACGCATAACTGCCGAAATTTTGCAGGCATTTGTCATAGCGTGGCACAAGTTTTTGTATACCTTCTTCATAGAGGTTTGCCACCTGTGTCTTCAAAAAGTTGGAAACATTTTCTTTCAGCTCTTCGTCATTGTTGAAGTGTTGACCTCCAAGGTAAGACTTGAGATGTAAGAACAGATGAAAGTCGCAAGGAGCGAGGTCAGGGCTGTACGGAGGATGGTCAAACACGTCCCAGCCAAATCCCTGTAGGAGGTTTTTCGTCACATTTGCAGTGTGTGGTCGTGCGTTGTCGTGAAGCAAAACAACACCTTTTGACAGCAATCCTCGGCGCTTATTCTGTATTGCTCGGCGCAATTTCCTAAGTGTCTCGCAACAAACATATCTGCTTTGATTGTTTGACCACGCGGTAAGAAATCAATGAGAGTAAGATGCCTTTCCAGTCCCAGAACACTGTACACATCATTTTTCGAGGTGTCAAGATTTGTTTCGGCATAACCTTTGCTGGGAATGAAGTGTGCCTCCATTCCATTGATTGCCGCTTACTTTCAGGGGTGTCGTAAGAAACCCAAGTCTCATCTCCTGTGACTATCTGTGTCAGAAATTCCTCGCTGTCTTCATCATAACGACGTTAAAAACTGAAGTGCACTACCCATCCGTTTTGTTTTGTGTTGCTCAGTAAGAATCTTTGATACCCAACGTGAGCAAAGTTTACGAAATTTCAGTTTTTCGGTAACAATTTCATGAATTAGTGATCGTGAACATTTGGAAAATTCCATAGCGAGAGCACTGATTGTAAAATTGCGGTTTTCCTGGATCTTGTCATCAATCGCGTGAACCAGTTCTTCTGTAACCAAAGATGGACGCCCATTTCGTTCTTCATCGTGCAATTCACTATGTCCTTCATTGAACTGTCGGACCCATCTTCTCACCATTGAATGACTCATCGCATTTTGTCCGTAAACTTCGCAAATTTGCCGATAAATTTCAATTGGTTTCACTTTCCTAGCATTCAGAAAACGAAACAGAGATCTGATTTCACAAGCGGTGGGATTTTCAATCAACACCGACATTGTAAACAAGCACAACAAAGCGTATGTAGCTGACAGCAATCTCAAAATGGCGCACGTTTTTTCTTCTTGATACAGAGCGTCTACCGCGCATGTGTAGAACTGCGATCGCAGCGCTGCAGCGGAGATAAATTGAAACGGAACTTACTTTCTGGACGTATATCGTATAAGAAAGTGTAGCGAGGATTACCTATACTCCTGCAATTTTAGGCATGTTTTACTTTAGTAAACAAACCTTAGTAGGGTTTCCTTTGTGAGGTTTGGATAAAGTAAACATCAGTATTAGGTGATAAAATGTCAAATTAAAATGTGGCATTTCAAAAAAATTAAATTCATCTTGAAGTACTAAAAATACTAAAACAAACTATTATAATAAAAGAGCTTGTACACTAAGGCATTATTTACCATTCTGGTATATTTCTATTATGTTTGAGCATTATCTTCCCATATAAAGTACTCACTTATCTATCTCTTCAAACTCGATGACTGACTATTGTTCGCACATGTGTATTTATCACAATATGTTCTCTCATGCAGTCTGCGATTTATTCCCAAGACTTTCCAGTGTTTTCTCCATGAACCAATCTTGCACACTATAAGGTTTGTATAAAATGTTGTTACACTCCTGAAATGTCAACCACTGGCATAATAAGAGAGGTGGGGACATCATTGTTTCGGCTGCTGTTTCTCGCTCCTCTACTACTCTCACTACCCTTCCTTATTTCTATTTCCTTGCGCATATGCAATGACAGGACGTGTTTTACATACCTTACCAACAATTTATTTATCAGTTTACCATGTTTGGTTATACCTTTATTATATGTTTTATATCCTTAAGGACACTTTAGGTTTTATTAGAGTCTATCAACAATTAGAGAATATCTCTGTAATTGTAGAATATTTTTCTGCGTTTACTCACCAAGATTCAACTTTGACATTAGGCACTAACATGTTACGAAAATGTAAGAATCACTCCCTTCATTGTTTCTCATTACATTTCACAAAATGTAGCCCAGTTCTACAGCATTTGCTGATGTCATTAGTTCAGTTGAGAAGACCATATTACAATAATAATAACTCCATGGCACGACAGCTCACGGGCCGCTGCGTCCCCCATCTCGGTCCACTACAGACGTCATGGATGGGGTGCAGTATTGGAGGGTGAGACGTGGTCAGCGCCTCGAGCCCTCCCGGCCGGTTAATGCGGTCCTCATGACCTGGAGCCGCTACTTCTCCATCAAGTAGCTCCTCAATTGGCCCCCTAGGGATCTTACGAGGCTGAGTGCACCCAGGGCCAGGTCTCCCAGTGGGGGAAAAATCTCCACGCCGGTACCCAGGTCTCCCGCTTGGTAAGCAGCCGCGCTACCACCGCGCTACGGAGACGACCGTTAATCTTCTGCTGAAGCTGTTTAATGCAGCTAAAGTGAAAAATTATATACAAAAAAAATAATAAAATAAATAGAGTTTTATTTATGGACGCTCTTTAACTGCTATAGTTCTCAGCATCCCATTCTATACTAGGCGTGAAAGACCACTTAATTTTGCTCAGAGGCCTGTTTTATCAGGCTTGAGGTTTTTTACGTGGCGTAAATCTATGAAACGAGACCAACGGCTGCACCTCCTTTCGTCCTGCGTAGGATTTGAACCCTCGACCTTAAATATAAAATAATTGTATACGAAGATCACACGTTTTACACTTCTCACTCTAAATGGAAACAAGTCTATTGTTATAATGCTGCCAATCGAACCAAAAATGAACAAAAAATTATCAGCTCACTTTAACTGTTCTCAATTGACTACATATTCAATTTGAAACATATACCCTCATTAAACGATTTGGTTTTAGATAAATTTCCAAAGAAATAATATTGAATAGTAAACCGTGTGATTAGGTGTTGCACAACGTTACACTCGGCTGGTTAATAGACACCGAAAAATCTTCAACAAGGTGTGGCACGAAGTATAGTTATACAAACCTATAAGTGAGGTTTGTGGCACCTTATTATACTCACCCATTCGTATTTCCAACAACATACTTTATCAATTTGGAATCAGTTATTACACTCGCAAGCTATTTCTATTCATTCTGGTTTAACACATTGAAGTGTGTTACAGCCACTTTTGTATATACTTTACCTCCCGTTTTTCCGCTACTAAGTGACCTAAGTTTTTCACGCAGACGATGAGCCAGATATTAGAGGAACTTCTAAATTTAAGCAACACAACCCCAAATCTTATGGGAAAGTGCACCTCTAATTTAGTACAACATATCAGACCCAGAATTACACAGGTGAAATAACTAATAGTGGAAATTGATACTAGCAGAAAGTTTATCTATACTTCCCTCAAAATACATATAGTACTTCCTTTATTCTTTGGGCAAACGTGGAAAATGTGTGCACTAGACATATAGAACTCAATGAAAAATATAGAACACTTCACGGCTTAAAAAATATCTTTATTCCATATTCTCAATCACCTAAGTGCTAATTTTCAACTTTTGTTCAGTTTACTTTGAAAGACTACCTTCATATAAAAGTAAACATTTTAGGCTGCACAGGCTGCTTTTGCTTCTTCACTAATACAAATACTTAGGAAGAGAAGCTATTGCATTCCACCCGAAAATTACACATCGAGATGTCACCGGAAATACACATTTTAGGAACCTTTGTATAAAACTTCAGAAAAATTTCGGTGTTTGTGTGTCCATGTGCAAAAATACGGTTAAATACCAAAATTTAAGTTCCGCATATTCCAAGGATGCGGCATAAAGACTCTAAAGCAAGTCTTCCTCCCTAAATTACCCTTTACACGGAAAAATACTCGAAAAGTTTGATTCCCAGAAATGGCTTTTAGAGTTTTGATTAAAATACCGTATGTTAAGATATATTCATGCCAAATGAAATTTATATTTTTATTTTCTGGGAATAATCTCTGAACATTTTCATTCTGGATGTCTTTTACATATATGATAAATCTTAAAGCTAGACAAAAATTTACCACACAAAAAAGATACATCTTATTAAAACACAACTTATATTACACAAATTTTTGCTGTGAAGTTAGGCATTTTTGATATATTCCTTGTTATTGCTTTCAATTTTCTTAAAGTTTTCTCAAACAGGAATTTGTCATTCCTGTTTTTTTTATTTTACTCCTGGCCATGCAAGAAAATCGCGCTTCAGTCACATAGCAACCAGCTTTAGCCTAATGAATTCTCTAATTTGCCTTCTACTTATAGGGAACTCAGTAATATGATCAGGTATACCTAATTTTATCTGCTAATGTTTATCTTGATTAGCATTTCATAGATAGTAGAATAAGCTTTTGTAAGAATAGTTTGTTAGAGAATAGGCAGAGTCATGTGAATGAAATATATCAGCTTTTTTTAAATCTTATCTACTTTTCAGGCGTCCAAGTAACGCCTAAAAAGACTGCTAGTGACTTTAAAGTAAAGAATGAAATACACTCATGGTACCTATAGAAAAAAGCCTGGTGTGTTCCATTCACATGTATTTCTCTACATCTCTGTAACAAATTATTGTTAGAAAGCTTATTCTGCGATCTGCTTCATGGTAATTAGAGAGACATTAGCAGAAATTGTCTAATTATTTGCCTCCTTATAAGCAGAAGAGAAATAAAGGAATACATTAGGCTAAAGCGATAGTCAACTCTTTTTTGCAGCTGGTTACTATGAGATTGAAATTCGTTTCTTTGCATGATCAGAGAACGACAGTTCCCGTATGAGAAAAGTTTAGGTATTTTAAAACTAAAAGCAATAACAGGGAATATCCCGGAAATGGAGCTACATGAAAAAATGTATGACATAAATTGTGTGTTTTAATCAGATCTACATTTCTTGTGCAGTAAGTTTTGTCTAGCTCTAGCGGTTTATCAATTATGCAAAAGACTTCCAGAAAAATGAGGTCATCAGTGGCTATACCCAGAAAATTCAAGATATACATTTTATTTGCCATTTATATAAGGTGTTTTAATAAAAATCGTTATAGCCATTTATGAGAAAATAAAAATTTTCTAACTTTTTTCCATTTAAATCGTAGTTTGGGGTTGGGGTGATTTCTTAAATATGTTCGTGTCGCATCAGTGGTAGGTAACAAACTTAAATACAAAGTTCGTTTTTGACCTATGCTGCTACCCCCCCCCTCCCAAACACACACACAGACACACGGACATTTCTCTAAAAATGCTTTTTCTGTACTCAGAGGGTCTCAAACCATGCATTTCCGGTGAAATATCGTAATCGAGTTTTTGGGTCGTCCTCTATTCACTATTTACATGGTATCTGTAGAGAAAGTAAAAATATATAGTTCCTATTAATGAATATATTTGGAATTTTAAAGATGGCTGAAGTTTCCAGCCGTTTCTTTGGGGATCAGAGTGAGAATTGTAGGTAATTTTGAACAACACTGTACGTTAAACAGATGATGGTCTCCCTTGCAGCACGCCATGTCGACACCTTCGCTAAGTGCTCATGCCTGTCAAGAACACGCACTCTGCATTTTGATGATAATTGGAAACTGCCGGATGTGACATTCAGTCAATATCTTGATCCCGATGCACGTGTCACCTAAAACATCTGAGAAAAGTACCAGCTTGAAACTTCCATACCTCAATGAGGCTGCTCAAATAACACTAATACTGCCACTTTTAGTTTCTCTATGTACATCGTGTATAGAGAAGATGATATAATGCACCCAAAAATTTGATACCGAGATTTCACCGGAAATACATGTTTTGGGTCCCTTTGAATACAAAAAAAATCTGATGTGTACCATTCACATGTATATATAACATAAATTGTGTGTTTTAACGTGCTCTACATTTTTTGTGTAATAAGTTTTTGCCCATCTCTTACGGTTTATCAGTTATTCAAAATTCAGTAAAATTCATCCAGGATAAACTACTCTTCAGAGGCTATTCTCAGAAAATTCAAGATATACATTTTATTTGTCAGGTAAATATCTTTAATACATGCAATTTTAATTAAAATCGTTAGCCATTTTTGAGAAAATCAACATTTTCGAAAAAAGTTCCATGTAAAGGGTAGTTTGGGGTGGAGGAATTTTTCTCAAAATCTTCGTGTCGCATCCCTGGAACATACTAAACCGGAATACCAAGTTTGGTATTTTACCGACTTTTCGTTTTTGAGTTATCGTGTTCACTGACACACTGACACACGGACACACACACACACACGGACCTTTTTGTGAAAATGCTTTTTTTGGATATTGGGGACCATAAAACATATATTTCCGGTGAAATCTCGGTATCGAATTTTTGGGTGGAGTGCAATACCTCTCTATACACTATGTACATAGTGCGTATAGAGAAAGTAAAATAGCATTTTTAGAAAAAGTTCCGTGTGTGTGTCTGTGGACAGCATAGCTCAAAAACGAAAAGACCGTTAAATACCAAATTTGATATTTAAGTTTGGTATCTTCCAAGGATGTGACACCAAGATTTTTAAGAAAATCCTCCCCTCTTTAATTACCCTTCATATGGAAAAATTCTCGAAAATTTGAGTTTCTCAAAAGTGGCTCTTAACCATTTTGATTAAAATATTATGTATTAAAATATTTTCATGACATAAAATGTATATCTTGAAATTTCTGGGAATAGCCCCTGAAGACTACTTTATTCTGGATGAATTTTTCGGAATTTTGTATAACTGCTAAATCGTAAAGAGATGGACAAAAGCGTGTCACAAAAAATGTAGAGCACGTTAAAACACACGATTTATATGATATTAATTTTTTTCGTGGAGTTGATCGCTTTTGAGATATTCCTTGTTTTTTATTTCAGCTTTAAAAAACATACTTTCCTCATACGGGAATGTTAACTCCTGTCCCTACAAACAAAGGAACTTCAGTCACATAGCAACCAGCTTTTGACCATCACATTAACCTATGGTATTCCCTTATTTCTCTTCTACTTACAAGGAAGCAAGTAATAATACTATTTCTGCTAATTCTTTCTCCATTAGAATGAAGAAAATAGAATCATAAGCTTTTCATTAATAAATTGTTTAAAGATGTAGAGAAAGTCATGTGAATGGAACAAATCAGATTGTTATGTACATTATTGCAATGTATATTTAAAATCCCAAAGCTAATTGTGTCTACTTCAAACTCTACTTATATTATCCTATAAATAGATGGACAATCGTTTTCAAGTATATGTAGCTATAAGACGGCTCAAAGATACCAGCTACATAACATGTAATACAGTTAAACAGATTCTGCGGCGGTAACGTATTGTAACACGACATGTACTGTCTCAATTCCCAATGGCAACGTGTGCTAGATAAAGCGTATAATATAGTAGCACAGGCACAGGGATTTGAAATATCAAAATACGAATGAATATATTACCGGCCTGCAAAACATAATAAAATAACCGTTATTTAAAGAGAATTCTTTAACTAGTGTTTCGCAAAGCAGTTCTGTGCTCAGTACACGTTTGTCGAGTGTTACCACTACCGAAGTTTACTGCTTATAGAGGAGGCTAGCTACACGTTTGACTTTGCCCCCTGATTACTGACTGGACACTTTAACTCTGTCTCTCCTTTTCACGATAACTCAGTTACAGATAGAAGTTCTGAATGACTCTCGGAGAAATGCTTAATTAAGCTCACGGCCTGTCAAGATACTTTATTTTTATTTTTAACTTACTTTATTGTTCTTACCGGAAAATTAATACACAATATTAGATTGTCGTATCTATAACTATATATACAGTTCACTACTGACCTTACGAAATACTTTTTATAAACACATATAAATTAATACTACTAAGTTTATGAAAAATAATCGACATTTATTAAATTATGACAGTGCAAACTGTCAAATCATTAAAACATATAAACAACTAAAAATGAATCGAAACTCCTGCTTGCTCAGTATTATATCCAAAGGGAAGTCATTAGAATAGAGACGGTATCTTCAAGTAGAAACGAATTATAAATTAGTTACTGATAAACATAGTGTTATGAATTAATGAAGAAGTCGTTGACTTATTGTGGGTTAAACCATTCCAGCATCCTAATATACCAACAAATTCCTGACCTTCTCCTTATTTTATAAACAAGGGTTTACTCAGCCTTGGGTGAACTATAACGCTAGGAGCGTCAAAAAATTAAGCAAGGCCCTCTGTTTCAGTCAGCAAATGTCGAGTCGAACATGTGCCTTCGAATGTATTTGACCGCGTTAGGAAATTTTGGATTGCACCTTCACTCATACGTTTTGACGGTTACATATACAGAAAGGCTTAAGTTGTCCTGTCTTGGTTTCCCGTCTCAAGTTTTAACATTGAAGTGTAGGTAGATCACATATTGAATATTGATATTATCTTATTATAGATATGTTTGAATGTCCATATAAATATATTTATTGGTATTAAAAGAACTCCCGGGGGTCGGAATTCCGATCCTGGAGCTTAGCAGAGTCGTTAATATACAAAAGTATTAAACATTATTAATATTGTCAATTCTTTTATTCTTCCACACCAGCCAGTGTAGAACAGGAGTTGAAAGGTAGAGGCAGACAGAAAAAATCAAATTCATAGCCGGGATATGAAACATGGATCTTCTGGTTTCCCTCCAGTTGCTCGAACAACTGAGCTACCAAGGAAAATACCAACATCATTACATTTCCAAATTGACTCGCAATGGGGAAAATAATAAACAGAAAAGTTCACAAGACGATGGTTCAGGCGGTAACGTCTATGGCCATCATTCCGAAGCTTAGGGTTCAAATCCCCGGGTCCGACCAATCCGACCGAAGGATTTTTCGCGGTTTTCCTCGACGCAAGGCGAGTGTTGGTTAGGATACTTTTATCCACGAATTTTCTTTCTATCTTTCTCATTTATCACATTTGAGAAGCTTATCGTCCTCCGAGGCGTATTGCTTATCATGCTAACTACATACACCCAAGGTCGCTGGTTCAAACACGGGGGAGGACGATGAATATTTTCGGGCGTGAAAATCCTTAGCTTGGCTTGGAGGTAAAGCCATTGGTCCCGTATCGTAGATTTACGGCATGTAAAAGAACCTAAAGCCTGAGAGAGAGAGGTCTCTAAGCAAAATTAAGCGATCTTTCACGCCCAGTATAAAATGGAACGCTGAGAACCACAGCAGTTAAAGGGCGTCCATAAATATAAGGCCATTTCATTTCATAACCTTCTTTTTTTCCGTGTTAGGATGATCAGCCATCCTCGATTATCTATGTACCATCTTTCAAAAAGCAAATACCCATCTTCTATTTGGCTGCGCCATGACCGAGTGGTTAGACTACTCATCTACCACTTAGAAGGCCCTGGTTTGATCCCAAGAGACCTCATGTGAGATTTGTAGTGGGCAAAATCGGTGTATAGGCAAATTTTCTCCTGGTTCTCCGGTTTCCTCCGCCATCACATTCCACCGGTGCTCAATCTTTATTACATGTATCATCAGTGTCATCGCCTGCGGTGTCATAGTAGTAAAAATGGACGTTAAACCCTGTAAAAGCTTTTATCTTTCAGCACGAAGGTTCATCTGATTTTCAGGCATTTCTGGTATGAGAATTAAATGTATTATATTATGGTTACCTTGCTATACAGAGCTCATAGTTACCAACCGCCTACTCGCAGTTTTGAAAATTCAACTTCAATACACTTAATTCAAAATCTTCTCGGGCTTCTAGCCAGGTAAAAACTTGGCTTGACACCAACGTTTCGAAGAAGTGCATCTTCCTCGTCTTCAGGAGTTCACCCTGAAGACGAGGAAGATGCACTTCTTCGAAACGTTGGTGTCAAGCCAAGTTTTTACCTGGCGAGAAGCCCGAGAAGATTTTGAATTAACACGTCGCCAGGAAAGCTTCAGTTCTTATTTCAATACACTTATATACATTGAGATGTTATTGTGTTTCCATTAAATAGTAGACTCTAAATAAAAATAATTCCAGTGTTAAGCGATTTGTTTACAAATGTAAGTTCAATCCGCGAAAGTAACTGCCTAAGCTTGGCATAACTGAATACGTTAACGAGTGACACTACTGAACGACAGAGTATTGGAACTGGATCGAATCTCCTACACTATCTGCTTTTTACTTTCTCTACACGTACTGTGTTCATATTGTATAGAGAAGGTATTGCATCACACCCAAAAATTCGATACCGAGATTTCACAGTAAATATACGTTTCAGGATCATCTGAATCCAAAAAAATATTTTTAGAAAAAGGTCCGTCTGTGTTTGTGTTCATCTGTGTGTCTGTGAACATGATAACTCAAAAACGAAAAGTCGGTAAAATACCTTACTTGGTATTTAAGTTTAGTAAATTCAAGGGATGCAACACGAATATTTTGAGTAAAATCCCCCCCATTGAAACTACCCTTTACATTGAACCAAATTTAGAAAAAATTGAATTTCTCAAAAATACCGTATATTAACGAAATTTGCATGACAATTAAAATGTATATCTTGAATTTTCTGGGAGTAGCCTCTGAAGACTTCTTTATTCTGTATGAATTTTACTGAATTTTGAGTAAGAGATAGACAAAATCTTACTACACAAAAAATGTATAGAATTTATGTCGTATACATTTTTTTCGTAGAGTTGATCATTTCTGGAATATTCCTTGTTATTTGTTTCAGATTTAAAATGCTAACTTTTCTCACACGAAATTTGTGAACCCCTGGTCATGTATAGAAACTGATTTCAACCACATGACAACCGGATTTTAATAGATTTTACGATAGGGTACTGCCTTATTTCCCTTTTACTTACAAGGAATCGATGAGCACGAATGTGTCAAATGATTTTTTTTTTGAGTATTTAGCAATGACACAAGGCCTGTAAAGCATGATATTTTGATATTTTACACTCTAGTACATAATTGTAAATCTTTGCGTTGGAAATTCTATAACATATTTGTAAATATGTATTGTAATTTGTTGACATTTATGAAGAGTACATAATACAATAATCATGTTTTAGTTTATATAATTACTACTAGTAACTATTATATCGTTAATTTGAAAACTATCATCTGACATAACATTAGTTTTACATATAATGAAATTGTATTTATTTGTTTATACATTTTAACGCTATATTTTGATACTCTTTGTTTTTATGTGCATGGAAAAAAAAAAGAAGTATTCTCTTGTTTTTGTAACCTATGCTTTCAGCACTAGAGGTTTATACCTTTTTTTCATAGTATATATTATATAAACCTATGTATACATGTATATGCCTTGACAAGTTCTATGTTCAGTGGCTTTCTGGCCTAAACGAACCTACAGAATGCTTTCTAATCTAATCTAGCATGAGGTAGATCCAAGAATGAGCTTTTTAACAATAACTTGTTACAGAGATGTAGAGAAAGTCATGTGAATGGAACACGTCACATTTTTACTTTCTCTATGTGTACTATAAACATAGTGTATAGAGAAGATATTGTGTTACACCCAAAAATTCTGTCTAGATTTCACCGAAAATGCATGGTTTGAGACCCTTTAAATCAGAAAAGGATTTAGAAAAAGGTGAGCGCGCGCTCGTGCGTATCAGGACAGCATAGCTCAAAAACGAAAATAACCTTAAATACCAAATTTGGTATTTAAGTTTTAGTATCTTTAGAATGCATTACAAATATTTTAAAAAGAAATCCCCCACACCCCACCAAACATGGAAAAGTTATCAAAAATTGGATTTTCTCAAAATGCCTTTAGCAATTTTTATTAAAATGCCATACCTATATTACAGATATTCATATGGCAAATAAAATACATATTTTGAATTTCCTGGGAATAGCCTCTGACGTCCTATTCATTCTGAGTGACTTTTGCATAGCTGGTAAACCGTAAGAGATAAACAAAGGCTTACGACACAAAAAATATAAACCTCATCAAATCACATTATTTATGTCGTTTACATTATTTTTGGAAAACCAACCGTCTGAGTTGTTCCATGTTATTGGTTTCAATTTTAAAATACTTCTACTTATCTCAAAGAGAGAGTCACCCGTGTTTCTTTTGTAACTCCTGGTCATGCTAAGAAACCAATTTTAATGACAATCGCATAGCGACAGCTTTTAAAACGTTTGACTTCATTTTAGTATAGGGTATTCCCTTCGTTTTGGTCTACTTATATGAAACTAAGCAATAGGACCATTCTGCTAATATTTATCTCAGTTAGCATGGATTAGAAAGAAGAAGAATGCTTTTTAAAAATATTTTTTTGTAGAATTGGTAGAGAAAGTCATGTGAATGGAAATCATCAGGTATTTTAATACTTTCTCTATACGTACTATGTACATGGTATATAGAGAAGCTATTCCAATGCACCCAAAAATTCGATACAGAGACTTCACCGGGAATACATGTTTCTGTCCCCTTGAATCCCAAAAAAAGAAAAAAAAATTAGAAAAATGTCCGTTTGTGTGTGTCTGTGTGGCTGTAGGCAGCATAGTACTAAAACGAACAGACCGTTAAATACCAAACTTGGTATTTAAGTTTGGTATCCCCCAGGGATGCAACACGAAGATTTTGAGAAAAATTCCCCCACCCCTAACTACCCTTTACGTGGAACTTTTTCGAACATTTTGATTTTCTCAAAAATAACGATTTTCATTAAAATATCGCATATTAAAGATATTTGCCTGACAAATAAAATGTTTATCTTGAATTTGCTGGGATTAGCCTCTGAAGAGTACTTCATTCTGGATGAATTTTAGGGCATTTTGAATAGCTGCTATACGTAAGAGATGGACAAAAACTTACTACAAAAATGTAGAGCACGTTAACACACACAATTTATGTTATTTAAATTTTTCCGTGGAGTTGATCGTTTTTGAGGCATTCCTTATTTTTGGTTTTTGCGTTGAAAAATGTATACTTTTCTCATACCGGAAGTTGTCATTTCCTGTCCATACAAACAAAGGAACTTCAGTGACATAGCAACCAGCTTTGGACTATCATTTTAACCTATGATACTCCCCTATTTTGCTTCTACTTACACGGAAGCAAGTAGTAAGACAATTTCTGCTATTTTTTCTGATTAGTATGAAGTAAATAGAAGTATAAGCTTTTCAAGAACATTTTGTTGCAGAGATGTGGAGAAAGTCATGTGAATGGTACACAGTTATTTACACAACCTGTGCCAAATATAAAATTCAAACCTCCTCCTGATGAACCTCATCCGTTAGAGCAGCAAATTATATGGCTAGGTTTATTTCTCATAGCGTTGTAATATTTCTGGACTTGTTACGAACGCAGCAATATCATTGTCATTTTAAAACTGAATGCTTTGTAAAATATTAATTGCATCGGCTGCAAATATATCATGCAAATATCCTACCTCAATTGTCAATAATACCTTCGAAAATGATAGTTTGCTTTAAATACCCACATTTAAAGGGATTCTCTGTAATTCTTATATACTTCTTATATACTCAAATTAAACTGCTGTATACTTTGACTTGCACGAATGTGTCAAATGAATTTTTACTTTCTCTACACGTTCTATGTTGATAGTGTATACAGAAGGTATTGCATTCCAACCAAAAATTCGATACCGAGAATTCACCAGAAATACATGTTTTGGGTCCACTGAATCCCCCCCCAAAAAAAGCATTTTCAGAAAAAGGTCCTGTGTGTGTGTCTGTGGACAGCATACCTCAAAAACGAAAACACCGTTGAATACCAAACTTGGTATTTAATTTTGGTATCTTCCAAGGATGCGACACGAAGATTTTCAAGAAAATCCGTCCACCTCCAACTACCCTTTACATAGAACTTTTTTTCGAAAATTTTAAATTTAATTTAAAAATGGCTCTAAACACTTTGATTAAAATATCGTATATTAAAGATATTTACCTGACAAATAAAATGTATATCAGAATCAATTTTACGGAATTTTGCATAACTGCTAAACCGTAAGAGATAGATAAAAACGTACCACACAAAAATGTAGAGCACGTTAAAACACACAATTTATGTAATATACATTTTTTTCGTAGAGCTGATCGTTTTTAGGTATTCCTTGTTTTTGGTTTCGGCTTTGGAAATCTTACATTTTCTCATACAAGAATTTGTCAACTCCTGTCTGTACAAACAAAGGAACTTCAGTCACATAGCAACCAGCTTTTGACAATTACTTTAACGTATGTTACTCCCTTATTTCGCTTCTGCTTACAAGGAAGCAGATAGGGATAGAGAAGTATTGTATTCCACCCAAAAATTCGATGTCGAGATTTCACCGGAAATACATGTTTTAGGACCCCCTGAAGCCAAAAAAAGCATTTCCAGAAAAAGGTCCGTGTGTGTATGTGTGTGTGTCCGTGTGCCCGTGTGTCTGTGAACACGATAACTCAAGAACGAAAAGTAGCTAAAATACCAAACTTGGTATTCAAATTCAGTATCTTCCAGGGATAGGACACGAAGATTTTTAGAAAAATCCCCCCACCCCAAACTACCCTTTACATGGAACTTTTTTCGAAAATTTTGATTTTCTTAAAAATGGCTCTAACGAATTTTATTAAAATATCGTATATTAAAAATATTTACCTGACAAATAAAAGTTTTATCTTGAATTTTCTGGGAATAGCTTCTAAAGACCTGTTTATTCTGAATGAATTTTGCTTAATTTGGCATAACTAGTAAACCGTAAGAGATAGACAAAAACTTACCATACAGAAACTGTAGACCTTGTTAAAATACAGAACTTACGTCATATACATTTTTTTTCGTGGAGCTTACCGTTTTCGAGGTATTCATTGTTATTAGTTTCAGTTGTGAAGTACTTATACTTTTCTCAGACGGGAGAGTCCGTTTTTCTTTTGTTCTATTCCTGGCCAAGAAAAGAAGCGATTTGTAATGACAATCGCATAACGACAGCTTTTAAAACATTTGACTATTGATTTAGCCTAGTGTATTCCCTTATTTTCTTCCTACTTATAAGGAACTAAGTTATAAGAACATTGTGCTGAATACCTCGATTAACAAGGTGCATAAAGAAGAATAATCTTATGTAAAAATTTTGTAGAAAGTCATGTGAGTGTAACACATCAGATTTTTTGGGAATAGCTTCTGAAAACCTGTTTATTCTGATTGAATTTTGCATAACTAGCAAACCGTAAGAGATATGCAAAAACTTACAAAACAAAAAATGAATATCTCGTTGAAATACACTATTTATATCCTACACATTTTTTCGTGGAGTTTACCGTTTTTGAGATATTCCTTGTTATTTGTTTCATTTGACCATCACTTTAGCATAGTGCATTCGCTTACTTGCCTTCTATTTATAAGGAACTATGTAATAAGAAAATTCTGCTAATGATTATCACGAATAGCATGGCGTAGAAAGGAGAATAATCTTTTGTAAGACGCATGTTTGTAGAGAAGCTAGAGAAAGTCATGTGAGTGTAACACGTCAGATTTTTTCTGATTAGCATGAAGTAAATAGAAGTGCAAACTTTTTAACAATACTTTGTTGCAAATATGTAGAGAAAGTCGTGTGAATGGAAAACATCAGCTTTGTTAGTATTTAGTAATGACACAAGATCTGTAAAGCTTGATATTTTACTCTCTAGTACATAATTGTAAAGTTGTGCATTTTTTATTGTTAATTCTATAACATGTTTGCAAATAAGTATTGCAATTTGTGGACATTTATGCACTTAGGAGAGCACATAATACAATAATCATATTTTAGTTTTATATAATTAATTACTAGTAGTAACTACTATGTAGATAATTAAAAAAACATCTGACATTACATCAGTATTTAAAAAACATCATCTGCCATTACATCAGTATTACATAATAAAATTATGTTTATTTATACATTTTAACACTAATTTTTGATACCTTTGTTTATATGTGCATGCAAAAAAGGAAGCACATATGATTTTATGGAGCACCTAAGTATAGTGCAGTGGCGTACAGGCCTCATAAGCAAATGATGTGATTATAGATCCGTTCTGCTGTTTTGTAACCCGTGCTTTTAGCACTAGAGCTTTATATATTTTTTTTCGCAGTATATAAAAATATGTATGTATATCCCTTGACAAGTTCTATATTCACTGGCTTCCTGGCCTAAACGAACCTACAGAATGCTTTCTAATTTAATCTAATCTACTATTACCAAGTTAAAGCATTTACTTCGTTATACACGCTTACATTATTGAAAGCTGTTATTAGAAAGAATTATATCTTCATGTTAGAAGGTCTCCTCGACAAGAAGGAAATTAAAATGTTTCAGACACAAGTAACAAAAATAATTATTTTAGAAATGTGGAATGAAACCCCCATGATTACCTTTCTTTATAGTTAATTATGCAGTAAAACGACACAAATGCAGTGTCCTGAGTCAATGTCTGAATATCGAAAGAAAATGAATTTAATACATTACATACCACAGGAAAGCATTTAATGGTATAAAAGATTCATTATTAAAAGTACCGGATGTCAATGAATAAGATAATTATTGGTATATTAAAGGGAGCAAATACAGCCGTAGATTACTTGAACGTGAAGCAACCTTTACACCAGACGGCGTTGCCATTTTATTCACAAGGATTGTACAATGTTGCCATGTTCCCATTATCTAAATGAGAGAAAAGAGTATTTTTTCCTGATTCTCCACTCCTGGAAATAATAGATGTTCTCGATGAATGAAAGAAGTTTGTTATGGTTCAGTTGTGGAAAAAGACACCGGAGGGAAGGATCAAACCACTGACAGATGGCACTTTGGGTTTCCACGACGCAACGACTTCGGCTATTCCTGTGTTTGGTAGTTTACGTTTTATTCACGTGATATGAACTGTTATTCGGTCAATAACTTGACAACAAATTTCATTGCAAATTGGGATCAATTCCTGCGGCCACCTGACTAACCCGGCCTACTAGGCGAATGCTGATGAGGTTCCTTCTATCCCTCGAACTTCCTGCCCCTTCGTTTCATTTCGATTTTATTCTAACCGGCCTCTTTCATGGTTGTACCTTAGTGTCGGCAAATATAGCGATGGTGAATGTGCTTTGGAAATACAGCTCTCAGCGATTGGGTGAGGTTGGAGTCCTCTGAGGAGCCAGAAGGTTCTGTCAGACCTTGCGCTTACCGCATCGAACTCAACGGCTTGGGCTATATTAGGAATCAACTATGGTGTCTCTTTCCCTGCGGTCCGGTTCCGCCTCCTAATAATACATAGCATTTTTCAGATTCATCAAGGTTCACAGCTAGATGTGCAGAGCACTCATATGTTCAGAGAACAACAGAGAGAGAGAGAGAGAGAGAGAGAGAGAGAGAGAGAGAGAGAGAGAGAATGGGAGAATAGGAAAAGTAGTTTGTAATGGGTTAATTTTCCTTAAAATAATTTTGTGTCTTTGTAACATACTTAAATATCAATCATGTTTTCGTTTTTAGGTTATGTTGTTCATATTTTGACGCGCGCGCGCGCGCACACACACACACACACACACACACACACATATTTTTGGTTGGGGTATCATAACGTGATTTTGCGGTGAAACTCAGACATCAAAATTCTAGGTGGAATGTAATAAGGAAAAAACAATTGATATTAGAAAACATTGAAAATGTCTCACAAAGTAGTAAACATTAAATTTAAGACTAAATTATCTCAGTTTTGTTACATGATTCAAGCTCGGGCATTCACGAAAGAAAAGAGAATAGAACAAGGACTAGTTCTTCCTGTCTGGTGAAAGAGTGCAGCTTCCTAACGAGACCGGTAGTGTGTCGTGCCTAGGTTTAGTCGGCAATTGTTCCTCAGCTAGTATAAATGAGATGAGATATTGGAAAACTTTTGAAAGGTGTACACTTCTGGGTTCTTATTTTCTCTATTGCCTATAGTAAGCTGGGTATGTGTCAACCTGTCACTGAAAATATATTTTTAAAACACCTGAAATCAAGAAAAACATTTTTAGAAACATTTCCGTTGTGTCTGTAAACAGGAGAATTTAAAAAGGAAAAGCTGATAAAATGGCAAATTGGTATTTTAAGTTCATTATAAGGATGCGATACCAAGCTGCCTTTACATAGAAACATTTTCAACATTTCTGATTTTCTAGTAATGTCTCTGATGATTTTGGCTATAATAGTATAACTTTAAAATGTTTTCAGGAGAATAAATATATAAATCTTGAAATTTTTGGGAATTATCTATGAAAACCGGTTCATTCTGAATTAATTTTGCATAGCTGGTAAACAGTAAGATATAGAAAAATCTTACTGCAAAATCATGTAGATCTCGTTAAAGCACGCAATTAATGAACAAATATTGCTTTTTATACTTAACAATATTTGAGATATTCCTTGTTATTGGTTTATATGGTGAAATAGAAGTCGTTATTCCTGTTTTTTCTTTATTTCTTACCTTTCTTTCTTTTTCTCTTGATCATGTAAATGTACTTTCAAAACCTTCACACAGTAGTCCACACTTAAAATATTTGACTATTGCACAATCCCATTGCATCTATAAGGAATCCTGCAATAAGACAATTTCTGCGAATGTTATGCCCATTTATATGAAGTAAGTGGAAGAGTAGGGTTTGTAAGAAGAATTTTATAAAAATAAAATGGCAAGAGTGTGTCAAAAAAGTGAATGTGGTAGATCAACGATCAATGTGGTAGAAAGGTCCCGTGAGTAAAATTATCACCTTTTTCTGATTCTCCTTAGAAATGGTTGAGCTAAACTACTGTATAAGCGGACAGAAGGTAATGTGGAAACTTACTACACATAATAGGCATGGTGTGATGCTTCTTTTTCTCGATGTTTGATGAGCTTATTGGCTTTTGAGCACTAATACTCAATATATCATTTAAAGTTATGATTGGATACGGACAGGAGGGGACTCAGCAGCGAAACTTGTGTCGCTATTGTACCTACGTCCCTCTATGGAGCGCAACCGGGAAGGACAGGAGAGGATACACAGGGCGGCCGGAACCAGGAGCGACGGCACGGCACAGCACAGCAGAGCCCCGAACAGTTTCTAGATTGAATCTCCTCAACAATCGGACAAACAGACTGGGGACCCTTCCCCACCTTCAGGAGCTTTTCATCCCGGCAACCAGCCGAGGCTAGGGGACGCAATGAGCGTCCTTTAACCATTGCCGATACTTCTAACCCGGAAAGAAACTCAACGGATGAAGGATGAATAAAATTACAATGGAAACGTCATAGAGGGTCAGAACATTCCTACATTCGCCTGGCGACCCGATATACCCTCGAAAAACACACGGGTCAGGTAGCCCAAGCACGGGAAACGACCTCACCTGTGCGAGCAACATACGAAACTGCCTGAGCCATCCTGGTAGGTCAATATTTTTGCGAATACAACAACCAGTCACCAACAGCTCGAAACAATTTTTCTATTAACGCAACATAAACGTAATTGTAAGCGGCTTGCTTGCTATGTGTGGTGTACCGAGATTTTACTGCCTATCATTACTAGTTGTGCTAGAATAGAAGAGTGTTACACATAAAAGCTAAATTATAGATCAAAATGAATACAATGTTCTTGCCCTTGACAAGGCATTCTAAATTCATGGTCGTTTATTATGTAGCACCTGCCGTACAGCTGAACATTTGTTTTCTAATATAGCCTCCCAAAGACAACCTTGACTAGTTTCCCCTCACACACTGACTATGACTAGCTTCTTTGTATCGCCGCGGTCACCTCACGGGGATAGAAAGGCTAAACCAGGCCAATGATTGATCTTTTCAATATGGCGTATTCTTCTAACTGACCTAATTAAACCATCACTAACGAACTCTTTTACCACCTGTCATTAACAAGCATGAAACAATGTTTATCTGTTAACCCCAAAGAATAAATCTATTTACACTGACTCCCATATACTACAATATATGGTACTCTTTTATGAAATCATTGTAAAGGAAATATTTTTTTGCTATGAGTTATACTTTACATTAAATTTTGCATAACCACATTTGAACTATATTCTATTTTGCAATCTCTCTCTACAAAAATAACTAAATTAAATGCGTATAGGCTACCCCGGCACCTAGGTAACTATATCGGGCATATATTCAAACTTTAAATGTATATCCAAAACAAACATTACAGGTTTTCCCTATGATTTAATTTTATCAGATAATTAACTAAACCACAAACTAAAATTTAAAATTAAAACTAGAAACAAAAATCTAGAATATAACATAAGAGATGAGGTGTAAATGGATTAAAATAAAATACAAATAAAACAAACTGTTCTAAAAGAAAAACATTACTGGAAAGCCACAACTTTGCAACTGGTATCCAGCTGCCTTCTTTTCTACACTAAACTATATCACTGGTAACTAGCACTAACTACCTGTGTACCAATTGCAATAAGTTTATTCAACTTCTTAATAATATAGTTTATTTATATTTATTTAACTAAACTGCTTTCTATATATACTATATTTCTACTACACAGTAAGCAGATGAAGTATCGTATTCCAACCCAAAATTTGATGTCGAATTTTCACCAGATATATATGCAATAAGTTTATTCAACTTCTTAATAATATAGTTTATTTATATTTATTTAACTAAACTGCTTTCTATATATACTATATTTCTACTACACAGTAAGCAGATGAAGTATCCTATTCCAACCCAAAATTTGATGTCGAATTTTCACTAGATATATATGCTTTGAGATCTCCCGAACCTCCCGCCGCCGCCAAACAGAAACATTCCCGTGTGCATTTGTGTATCTACGAAGAACGTAATTCAAAAACAAAAGTCGGTTGAAAGCCAAACCGGATATTAAAGTCAGTATCTTAAGTGACAGGAAGCTTTTCAGGAGAACCTCCTCGAACCAAAACCACCATTCACGTGAGAAATACTTCAAAACTTTTAATTTTCTCAAACATTTCTCTAACGATTTTTGCATGATATTTTCATGGCAAATTAAATGTAATACAGCTGGAAATTAAGACACAGGATTTTAATGTTAACAACTTTTCCACAAAAGTCAAGAAAGCAATATGAAATATATACAATGTATGTTTAAAATAATTCTACATCTAAAAAAATTAAGTAAACACGCGTAGGTTCAACAGTGATGCATTAATCTCCCAAAGTTCTGCCATTAGTTCCGATGAATTATTAATTTCGTACAATTACTATGGTCAGATATTTTTGTAAATTCAAAGTTTAGAAATTAAAATGTGGTCGTTCAAAAACTAATCGCCACCCATATTTTAATAAACATATTTGCATCTTATAACTGTCACCGTTATTCTGTTTAATATGTTACTGTATCACTGCTGCTGTAGCACATGCAATGAAACAAATTGGTACCATAATATACCGACTGGTCTGCGCACAGAGAATATCTGAATCGTTTGGGTAGCTACAAACTATATACTGAAGAAAACTTAAAGGTTTTAAAAGCTAGCGAACACAATCTAACCTCTGTGTATTCTGCTCCGACTGTGATGCTTTGGAGTTTCGTCTTATATATTGTCGGCAGGTTGGTGCTTAGTAGATATCTCACAAAATGGTGTCAACCGGAGGCCCCGCCGTGCCCGGAGAAACTCTGGCGCCTGAAGGAATTTCGTTCCCCGAATACCTACCAACAACACTGTGTGATTTGGTTGGTAGCGGCAGCGCGCCACTGGATCTTGAAAAAGAATATCGGAACTGTAGCAAAGAGGGAGGACTGGTTCGGCTTCCTGAGACAAGAATATCGACACTGTAGCAAAGAGGGAGGACTGGTTCGGCTTCCTGAGACAAGAATATCGGAACTGTAGCAAAGAGGGAGGACTGGTTTGGTTTCCTGAGACAAGAATATCGGAATTGTAGCAAAGAGGGAGGACTGGTTCGGCTTCCTGAGACAAGAATATCGGAACTGTAGCAAAGAGGGAGGACTGGTTTGGTTTCCTGAGACAAGAATATCGGAACTGTAGCAAAGAGGGAGGACTGGTTTGGTTTCCTGAGACAAGAATATCGGAACTGTAGCAAAGAGGGAGGACTGGTTTGGTTTCCTGAGACAAGAATATCGGAACTGTAGCAAAGAGGGAGGACTGGTTCGGCTTCCTGAGACAAGAATATCGGAACTGTAGCAAAGAGGGAGGACTGGTTTGGTTTCCTGAGACAAGAATATCGGAACTGTAGCAAAGAGGGAGGACTGGTTTGGCTTCCTGAGACAAGAATATCGGAACTGTAGCAAAGAGGGAGGACTGGTTCGGCTTCCTGAGACAAGAATATCGGAACTGTAGCAAAGAGGGAGGACTGGTTTGGTTTCCTGAGACAAGAATATCGGAGCTGTAGCAAAGAGGGAGGACTGGTTCGGTTTCCTGAGACAAGAATATCGGAGCTGTAGCAAAGAGGGAGGACTGGTTCGGTTTCCTGAGACAAGAATATCGGAGCTGTAGCAAAGAGGGAGGACTGGTTCGGCTTCCTGAGACAAGAATATCGGAACTGTAGCAAAGAGGGAGGACTGGTTTGGTTTCCTGAGACAAGAATATCGGAACTGTAGCAAAGAGGGAGGACTGGTTCGGCTTCCTGAGACAAGAATATCGGCACTGTGGCAAAGAGGGAGGACTGGTTCGGTTTCCTGAGACAAGAATATCGGAGCTGTAGCAAAGAGGGAGGACTGGTTCGGCTTCCTGAGCCAAGAATATCGGCACTGTGGCAAAGAGGGAGGACTGGTTCGGCTTCCTGAGACACGAACGCTGCAAGTTGATGAAGTTCGGATTTATCAGTGATATGAAGCCATTTACCACACGGTTTGAGGTTACCAAGTAATATTGTTGGTTTCTCTGTTGACTATCACCTCAACACTAAGAAGCACCCACAATGTTGTTGGCTTAGGCATCCCGCTTCTGTGCTAAATTACAAACACAACCGACGAAAAGAAGAAAATTCCACAAAACGTGAAATAGACCTGACCACAATGCTGCAGTCAACACAATAAAATTACCTGAAATAAACATAAACAAAATAATAATACAAAAAACCCTCCCTTGGTTTCGCCTTTTCTACTGTATATTTCTCTCTCATTTTCCCCTCCAACCCCCCCCCTTCCAAATCATATTGCTTCCTGTTAAGTACATTTCTCATTTGCTATCTACAGTTATCCCTTTCGTTTTATAAAAAAAAAATCCAATGTGTTCCATTTATGACAAAACAAATTATAGTTAAAACGCTTATGCTTCTATTTACTTCATGCTAATCGAGAAAAAATTAGTAGAAATAGTCTTATTACTTGCTTCCTTGTAAGTAGAAGCGAAATAAGGGAGTGCCATAAGCTGAAGTGATAGTCAAAAGCTGGTTGCTATGTGACTGAAGTTCCTTTCTTTGTATGAACAGCAGTTAACGAATTCCTATATGAGAAAGGTATACATTTTTCATAGCTGAAACCGAAAACAAAGAATATCTCAAAAACGATCAACTCCAGGAAAAAATATTAAAACACACAATTTATGTTATATAAAGTGATCTACATTTTTTGTATGGCAAGTTTTGTCGATCTCTTACGGTTTAGCAGTTATGCAAATTCTATAATATTCATCCAGAATAAAGTAATCTTCAGAAGCTATATCCAGAAAATTAATATTTTAATCAAAATCATTAGAGTCGTTTTTTATAGAATCAAAATTGTCGAAAAAATGTCCATGTAAAAGGTAGTTCGGGGTGCGGGTATTTTCTTGAAAATTTTCGTGTCGCATCTTTGGAAGATACCAAACTTAAATACCAAGTTTAATATTCTTCGGTCTTTTCGTTTTTGAGCTGTGCTGCCCACAGACACGCACACGCACACACGGAACTTTTTCCAAAAATGCTTTTTTTGGATTCAGGTGTTCTCAAATCATGTATTTCCGGTGAATCTCTGTATGGAATTTTTGGGTGCATTGCAGTATCGTCTTTATACACTATGTACATAGTACGCGTAAAAATGTTTATCTTGATTAGCACTAGGCAAAAAAAAACTTGAATTACGCCTGGGTCTGAAATATTTTCTTTTCATTTTTGTGCATTCACGGATTATGGTAAATAAATTGCATAAATAAATGCAAAGGCCGAGAGCGAGTCGCGTACTTGGACCATGGAAACAAGGCAGTGTGATGCGTCAGCTAAATTAGCTTCATTGAGAATTCAGTTAACGCTTCAGTGTGCTAGGGCGCTTTTCTCTTTCCCGTTGCCTTAACTGCATTAATTTAAATATAAGTGCCGAGGAAAATTATATTGGTTCACCATTTCGGTACAAAATGCCTAAGTCATTTGGAAGAAAAAGGAATCTACAACCACACAGTGCTTTGGTGATCAATGCCAGGTAGCAATTTGATGCCTCAATCGCGCTGAACTGTTTTCTACCTTATCTAGGTAAAAGAGAAACCCAATTTATTGCCAATAAAATCTTATGTGTTACACCCAAATGACTTTCTCTAGCTTCTTACAGAACATTATGCTTCTTTCTCACAAAGATAATCGAGATAAACATTAACAGAATGCTCTTATTACTTAATTCTTTATAAGTAGAGGGGAACTAAGGGGATGCACCAGGCTAAAGTGATAGTCAAATGTTTTTAAAACTATTGCTATGCGATTGCCATTGCAATTCACTTCTTTGCTTGGCCAGGAGTAGAACAAAAGAAAAATGAACACTTCCTATCTAAGAAAAGTATAAGTACTTCATAATTGAAACCAATAACTAGGTATATCTCGAAAACGGTTACCTTCACAACAAAAACATAAAGGACAAAAATTGTGTGTTTTGACGAGATTTAAGTTTTTGTCTATCTCTTACGGGTTTGCAGTTAAGCAAAATTGGTCCAGAATGAAGGGTTTTTCAGACACTATTCCCAGAAAGTTCAAGATATACATTGTAATTGGGATGTAAATAGCTTTAATACACGACATCTTAATCAAAATCGTTAGAGCCATTTTGGAGAAAATAAAACATTTCGAAAATATTTCCATATAAAGGATGGTTTGTATTGGAGGGATTTTCTTGAAAATCTTCGTGTCGCGTCCATGGAAGATACTAAAACTAAATACCAAGCCTCGTATTTAACGGCATTCTCGTTTTTGAGCTATGCTGTACGAAGACTCGCACACACACGGATCTTTTTCTAAAAATGCTTTTTTCGGACTTTGAGGACCCCAAAACTAATATATTTCTGGTGAAATCTCGACATCGAATTTTTGGATGGAATACGATACCTTCTCCATTCACTATGTACATTGTACATGTGAGCTAGAGAAAGTAAAATAAAAATGATCACCAAAGGAGTTGACGCCATGGTAACGTGAGCGAATCGCGTTC
This sequence comes from Hymenopus coronatus, assembly GCA_030762935.1. Classification (NCBI taxonomy): domain Eukaryota; kingdom Metazoa; phylum Arthropoda; class Insecta; order Mantodea; family Hymenopodidae; genus Hymenopus; species Hymenopus coronatus. The sequence goes on from CM060897.1 coordinate 100,460,714, forward strand.
CGGGGGTTTTGGATTCAAACTTCCCAGGGCCAACCGCTTGACCGGAAGTTTATTCGCCGTTTTTCTAGTTCACTAGACGAATTTTGGATTTCGTAATTTCATCAGCAATTTGCATATGATCCCTTTGATCATTATATTTAATTTCCTCCTTCTTTATCACAATAACAGGCGTTGGGGTGAGCAGGCGCTCTGGTTTGTCCATCTCTTACGGTTTAGCAGTTATGAAAAATTCCGTAAAATTCATCCAGAATAAAGTAGCCTTCAGAGGTTATTCCCAGAAAATTCAAGATATACATTTTATTTGTCAGGTAAATATCTTGAATACACGATATTTTAATCAAAATCGTTAGTCATTTTTAAGAAAATAAAAAATTTCGAAAAAAAAGTTCCTGGTAAAGGGTAGTTAGGGGTGGGGGATTGTTTTGAAAATCTTCGTGTCGCATCCTCGGAAGATACGAAACTTAAATACGAAGTTTGGTATTCAACGGTCTTTTCGTTTTTAAGCTATGCTGTTCACACACACACACACACACACACACACACACACACACACACACACACACAGAGAGAGAGAGAGAGAGAGAGAGAGAGAGAGAAACACACACATGTACCTTTTTGTAAAAATGCTTTTTTTGGATTCAGGGGGTCCTAAAACATGTATTTCCGGTAAAATTTCGGTAACGAATTTTGGGTGGAACAGAATATTTTCTGTATACACTGTGTACGTGTAGAGAAATTAAAAAAGTTAAAAAAAACTGGAACAAGCTCTACAATATATCCCTGTAAGATGTATGGAAAGGCTTTTTCAATTTTTCCTCACTACACGTAAAAAAGTAGTAATCTTTATGAGAAAAAAAATGCATACAGAAAACCTATTGAGATTATGTATTTAATAAAATTTCGACATTTTCCAGCGGTTACTTAAAATCTTAAACTTATGTTTTCGCTTTATAGATAAAATATCAACCTTTGTACCGAACTTCTGTTCGCAATAGTTTTTTTTCGTGCCAATAATCTACTGACATGGGGCTGTTGTTTTTAAGGATACTGGGTATGGATTAGTCTATTTGAACCAGCGACTTTGGGATCAAAAGGCAAGCGCCTAACCCACTGAGCCACCCAACTCGACGTTCAGCTTCATAGTCGCTTTAGGTGGCGCATATGGTTAAGATAGGTTTTCTGTGTTGCTGCTTAAGGGTGATGACATTTAAGGTGGCTAAACATGTTTCTGGCATTTGCTTGCGTCATTAAAAGAACCTGTTGATTACTCAACTCTTAAAAGAGTAGCGTTTTTTCAGGTGTGCTTATTTGCTGCTGCTCAAAAATGGTTATGAGCTGTGGTTCTCAGCGTCCCATTCTAAATTGGGCGTGAAAGAGCCATTCATGTTTGCTCAGAGGCCTCTATTTCAGACTTGAATTTATTTTACGTGCCGTAAATCTACGACACGGGATCAACGGCTTTACTTCCCTTCCGAAGGAAGCCATGCTAGGGAGTTTTACACCCGGGTTTGAACCCGTTGCTGCTGCTCAGAGGTTAAGACGCCAAAAAATTCATCGGTTGTTTGACACACAATCCTCTCCTCTAGATAGAGAGTGAAACAGTTTGCGTAGCAGGATAGGTAGAATCAACTGAAAACTTCTATGCCATAGCCGGGATTTGAACCACGGGTCTCCCGGTCTTTAGCCGGTTGCTCTTCCACTCAGCTGCCATGGCAATATACCGGCATAGCATTGAATTTCTCAACTGACTCGCATGTTTCCCGATAAGGTGATCTCAAATTATTTTGAGATGGCGACCTACAATGTTGTTAGTACTTTAAGTCCCAGGATTTATAGTATAGCCAACTATTATAGCCAATTGTGATAAGTTTAATTGTTTTCTCACAGAAACCGTGTGAAGGACAGGAGTTGGATAGATAGAGTCAGACTGAAAAATTCCAACTCCTGTCCTTCACGCGATTTCTGTGAGAAAACTATTAAAATTATCACATGTTGAGTAACAGTGTACATCTACACTGTGTTGCAAGTAAAATTATTGTCATCACTGGCTAAGTTAGCAACGATTACTCCACTAGCCTGTCACATTAATTAACAATGCTTAACCCTTAGTTGCCTGCACTAGTATGCTACATATGCCGTTTTTACTTTAATTCAAGTTTAAAACTGGAGTTCTAGTAAAAATATTTGGAAACAAACCTATAAATTATTATATCAAATAATAGAGAAAATATAAATGAAAATAAATGTAGATCCTCTATTAATACTTTTCTTCCCAAGTAATAGTTTAAATTCTTCTAAACCAGTTTTCATAATGCTGCAAAAGGCAGTACCAAAAAAGTGATTCAAATGACCATGAGTGTTAGTTGGTAGGTGATGGACTGGCCATCCATTCAAAGCCAAATGTTGCAACTTCCAATCCTAGTGACTGTGGCAAATGACGGGGAAAGCCCAAGTAAAACAATGGGTGTGATGCTTGGAAGCTAATAGGGTTACATTTGGCTGTAGTTATGTCGGTTTTCTCTTTTATTTACTTAAAAAATTGCTGCAGTTTTAGGGCAAACGTATATATTTTTACAATATAAACAGTTTTACTTGTCGTTTATGGTTGAAGGTTAGTATAACATGAAATTAATCCTAGAGTACAACCCTATTTGTATAGTTACGCTTAAAACAAGCGGAATTTATAGGTACCGACAGGCAACAAAGGGTTAAACATAGACAATTCGTGAGGTGTTTATTTTCAACGGTAATGTTGCGGCATTGTTGGCTGTGTGTATTAAAGTTATTAAGTTATGAATAATGAAAATGTGACAATTCAAGTAAATGCTATGCATTGTAGCTTACTTGAGCTTTGGCGCTAACGAACATTTAAATATTTCTTTAGCTTTACAATCTGTAGAGATGACGTTATTCGCGCTGTGGGGGATGCTGGAATGACAATAGTTTACATGAAAGATAGCAATTGAGTAATGAGGGATGTGTGCTTCTCATGAATGAAAATAGTCCTATAGGATAAAACAAAGATTAGACCATCCAATCGGAGAAAATGAGTATATTTAGGATGACAAGAGCATAATAGCCCGCCTGGGTAGTGTGGTGGTAGCGTGTCTACTTCGTATTCAAAAGGTCGTGAGTTCGAATCTCGCGTACGGTGAGTTGCCCGGATAAGGGCTTTTCGGGGTTTTCCCTTATCCTGGGAAGAGGAGGTAGCTGAGAACCAGGAGACGGACATAGGATACTTTTTATACCATTTCCGTGGGACGTGACATAAAACGTGGTATAACAAAACGCAACAGACAGAAAAACGCTTTGTTGTCTATGGTGTTTGTTTCGAGTTTCTATTAGCTTATTGTGCCGATATTATCAGTAACAATGCCGCGACCAAGACAATCTAATCTTTCCCGACAAAGGATTCGAAACATTGCGAATGAAATTGCAAGAGCAGCTATCCAATTAAATTTTTAAACTCCTTGGATGTGCCTGGCTTACCACTGCATAATTTACGACTAAAGGTTGGCTCCGTAGTAATCATGCTTCGAAACATAAACCAACCAAAACTGCAACGGAAGGCGTTTGGTGGTAAGTAAATTGATGAACAATGTGATACCAAAACTGCAACGGAAGGCGTTTGGTGGTAAGTAAATTGATGAACAATGTGATTTATGCGACGATACTCAAAAGGAAAATTCGTAGGTGAGGAAGTTCTCATTCCGGCGATCCCGATGATCCCAACCGATTTGGCGTTGGAGTTGAAACGATTTCAATTTCCGATCTTGCATTGAACATTAACAAATCACGAGGCCAATCCTTGAAAAGTTGTGATCTGAATCTAGAAAGTCCATGTTTTTCCCATGGTCAATTATATGTGGCATGATCACGGGTCGAAAGACCATCTGTGTTATTTGTTCTTGCGCCTGATAATAAAACAAGAAATGTCGTCTATCACAAGGTGCTTCACTGAGGAGTGCAACCCATGCACCAAAATACATGGCCAATAAATAATCATTAAAATACTTGATTTTTTTGTGTTTATATTGAACTTAATAAAATCAAAAATCTGCTCATTTATTGCTTCTAAGGCGCAAGAAAGTTCGCCGGGTCAGGTAGTAATAATATTTTAACGACACTTTAAGCTATCAGGATCATAGTGTGACCGATGTCAGTAAATTTACTGACATGGTTGTCAGAAATCTAATATAGAAATTGTTTTAAAATGTAATATCGTTACATAAGCGTGAACTATCTTGACTTTAATAAGGTAGATCATTGAGTTCACTGAAAAACACTTTTCTTATGCAAAATATGCAATAAACTGTGCTGTAGAGGTTCTTAAAATGAGGCAATATGGAAAATAAGTAGGGTATCTCTTCGCGTATTAGATGGAAAATGTCTTGCTTTTAACCGATTAACTAAGCAAGTTAATATGTTATAATGTAATAAATTAACGAATAAAACCAATTCTTGTCTGGTTTTTCCATCAATGTTCTATAAAAGAATCGGGGGATAATTTTAACTTCTACGTGCATTAGTTTGAACCCTTACATCTTAATTTAGTACTTCTGTGGCCCTCTATGAAAGACAGCTCGAACTGTTAAATGTGTTTCATTAGTAGCTGGAATTCTCTCCGACAGAGTATGCTGTTAGCACTTGCTGGACTAGTGATTCCGTCGACGTCCGTTAGATGCCTCGCCCCATTCTAGTGAGAAGTGTTTTCACCCCAAGATCAATACTACCATTAAGAAGAACGCTTACAATTGTGACACTGCAGCACGCTTACTCGGTCACGAAAACTTAGGATTCCCGATATGCATTTTACAATGTATATTTGTGATAAATGTATATTTATTCCCTATTGTGTATGGTAAGTTAAATACAGATCAGTAACGCAGACATAGCGTTACAATTCAGATGTGTTCGTAAAAGTTTGTGTTGTATCTGTATTTGGTAGTTAGTAGACCTCCAAAATCCGAATACTCATGTACATTCATGTCCGATAATATTCATGTACACTACTCTTAATTTTGTAACAATTTCAAAACAAATGTAGAATATGTCTATGTATTGTATTTCATGTGCTTCTTAAAATCTAGTACATACCAATGTTGTACTCATTCGCATAACACCTATATAAGGAATTACCGCTTATTCTTGTATTACTTAATACAAATCAAGATAAACATTTGCATAAATAGTATTATTAATTGCTTCTTTGTAAGAAGAAGGGGAATAAGGGACTACACTATACTAAACCGATGGTCAAATATTTTAAAAGCGCTTGCATTCCATTTCTTTGTGTGATCAGGAGTTGACAAATCTCCATTTGAGACAGTGTTTAAGCATTTTAAAACTGAAATCAATAACACGAAATATTTTGCAAATAGTTATTTCTACAAAAAAATTCATAAGGCAAATTGTATGTTTCAACGAGATGTACATTTTATTACGGTTTACAGTTATTCAAAATTCATCCATAACAAGATTTTCAAGAAAATGCCCTATTCTAACTACCTTTACATGGAAAAAAGGACGACATTTTTTATTAAAATCTGTTATATTTAAGATACTTACATGACAAAAAAGTGTTTACCTTGAATTTTCTGTGAATAACCTTTGAAGACCTCTTTATTCTGGAAGAAGTTTTTTGAATTTTGCAAAAGTAATAAACCGAAAGTGATAGGCAAAAATTTACTACACAAAAATGTAGATTTCCTTAAAACACAAAATTTATGTCATGTAGGTACATTTTACTCGTGGAGTTGACCGTTATCGAGATATTCCTTGTCATTGGTTTCAGTTCGAGAATTTAACTTGCAAAGTTGGGATGCAAAGACATTACCCTCACACCACAGAAGCAGGTCATGTGCCTTCTGTTTTCAGTAGGTATACAGAAAAATTAATATGCTCACAAACAATATAAATGCAAAATGAAAACTGTTCTACAAGGACCATTTCATATCAAATAAGTAAATTCTTAATTAATAAACTAATAATGTGAAAAAGTAAATGGCTGAAATTTTGCAGTGACTCTATTATAAATAGGAGCAATAAGTATAACGTTTTGTAAGCTCTATTTCTAAAAATGGGGCATGTAGAATTTACATTTGTTTGTCTCCTCAAGCCAAAAGGCATATAATTGTAAAATGGAATAGTTAAGCCAAACATCTTTAATTAAAAAGGTCTAAAAAGGAAATAATAGAATAACATGAAAGAAACTACATTCCACCTTAAGCAACCTTTTGAATGTAAATATGCAAAAATAGAAAATCTGATGTGTTCCATTCACATGACTTCTTCTATATCTCTGCAACAAATTATTGTTAAAACGCCTATTCTTCTATTTACTTCATGCTAATTGAGAAAAATTAGCAGAAATAGTCTTCGTACTTGCTTCCTCGTAAGTATAAGCGAAATAAGGGAATACACTAGGCTAAAATGATGGTTTTTGTGTGACTGAAGTTCCTTTTTTGTCTCAAAAACGATTCAGTCCACGAAAAAAATTATATAACATAGATTGTGTTTTAACATGATCTACTTTTTCTATGAAGCAAGTTTTAGTCTATCTCTTACGGTTTGCCAGTTGTACAAAATTCCGTAAAATTCATCCAGAATAAAGTAGTCTTCAGAGGCTATTCCCAGAAAATTCAAGGTATACATATTATTTGGCAGGGAAATACTTTAATACACGATATTATAACCAAAATCGTTATAGCTATTTTTGAGAAAATCAAAATCTTCGAAAAAAGTTCCATGTAAACAGTAGTTGGGGGTGGGCGGATTTTCTTGAAAATCTTCGTTTCACATCCTTGGAAGATACTAAACTTAAATGCCAAGTTTATTATTTAAGGTCTTTTCGTTTTTGAGCTTTGCTGTCCACATACACACACACACAGACACACTCGCACACACAGACCTTTTTCTAAAAATACTTTTTCTTTTAATTTCTCTATACGCACTATGTACATTGTGTACAGAGAAGGTATTGCACTCCACCCAAAAATTCGATACCGAGATTTCACATGGAATATATGTTTTAGGGCCCCCTTTATCTAAAAAAAACATTTTCACAAAAAGGTCCATGTCTGTGTATGTGTGTGTCCGTGTGTCAGTATGTCCATGTCTCTGTGAACATGATAACTCAAAAACGAGTAAGTTTAGTATCTTCCAGGGATGCGACACGAAGATTTTGAGAACAATCCCCCCACCCCAAACTACCCTTTACACGAAACTTTTTTCGAAAATTTCAATTTTCTCAAAAATGGCTCTAACGATTTTGATTAAAATTTCGTATATTAAACATATTTACCTGACAAATAAAATGTATATCTTGAATTTTCTAGGAATAGCCTCTGAAGAGTAGTTTATTCTGGATGAATTTTACTGAATTTTGAATAACTGCTAAACCGTAAGAAATGGACAAAAACTTACTACACAAAAATTGTAGAATACGCTAAAACACACAATTTATGTTATATACATTTTTTTCGTGGAGTTCGTTGTTTTTGAGACACTGCTTATTTTTGATTTCTGCTATGAAAAACTTATACTTTTCTCATACAGGAATTTGTAAACTGCGGTCCATATAAACAAAGGAACTTCAGTGATATAGCAACCAGCTTTTCATTATCACTTTAACCTATGTCACTCCCTTATTTCGCTTCTACTTAACAAGGAAGCAAGTAATATGGCTATTTCTGCTATTTTTTTTACTGATTAGCATGAAGTAAATAGAAGTATAAGCGTTTAAGAATAATTTGTTGCAGAGATGTAGAGAAAGTCATTTTAATGGTACACATCAGATTTTTATTCATGTGGACCCAAAACATGCATTTCTGGTGAAATCTCGGTATCGAATTTTTGGGTGGAATATAATACCTTCTCTATACACAATGTGCATGGTACATGTACGGAAAGTAAAAATAAGAAGTCTTTTATTAAAGTATCATAATATGTTTGAGACATTTGAAGTGAGAGGAAAATATAATTTCTCTAAATAGTCTGTGAGATATTCTTCATTGTTTTCAATATTATAAAAAAAAAATTCATGAAGGATTAAATGTAACGTACCTGAGTAAAAATGTACCATTGCTTAAGATATGCAGTTTTTTTCAACTAATTTTTGCGCAGCATTAGCTGTTGCCGAAATTGTCACTGTTGCATTTTTATTGCCGTGCCAGACTGCTGTGATGCAGATCTAGCTATGGAACATTTTGTATGCATTATTAACATGGGCTGAATGTTACATAAACAATTGCACTATATTTTTAAATCGTGCATGTGGCAAGCATGAATATGCGTGATTCCTGACCGTTTATGACGAACATTTTTAGCGTGATTATTCTAAAGTGAAGAGAATTACTATCTAGATGAATGATATGTATATGAATGAGTGCATTTACATTAATGTGCATTACATTGATCCCTATCAATTTCAAGTGCACGCTTCTATAATAAACAGAACAATAAAGCGAGACAGAATAAAATCTGAAATATTTCATTGACACGAGTTTCTCTGCTAATGCTGCAATTATTTATTCTTACAAAAAGCTTATTCTTCTATATAATCTTTGCTAATCAAGATCTTTAACATAAATAGCCTTACTACTCTTTTCCTTACAGGTACAAGACAAATAGGGAATACACTAGGCTAAACTGATAGTCAAATTCTTGAGACCGTTAATTAGCCTCGTAATAACAATAACAATCATTTTATTATCTAAATGTATGTAAAGAATGTTAATATTTCATAAGTTGTATGCATAGGAACCAAGAAGCCAGTTGTTTACTTAAAAGTTACTCAGAATCATGACGCCAGACTGGATAGAGGGGTGAGAAGTTGCTTATTTTGTGAAAGTCACATTCGAGTTTAGTATAAGGGTAAGCCACAGTTTAAAGCACACAAGGGGACTTCTTCTTTATATTCTTAGTATCACGTGATTATTATTACGCATTCTGGGAGATTTGCAATGTTTTTTGGATAACGATGGCGTCATTTTGGCGGATCCTCCAACCAATCAGAAAGTAGCCATCATGGCACCGTTTTTTGTATATAAGAAGTAAGGTTTGAACATCGAGGTCAGTTTTGCTAAGAATTCACCCGTGAGAGAGGCAACGTCGTCGCATGTTAAGAATTCGCCCGTGTGTGAGGCAAGGTCGTTTGTTAAGAAGTTCGCGAAGTAAGTTTATTATAAGAAAAACTGTATGTGAAGTAAAGTAACGTCGCTCAACTATTTAACAGTCGACTCGTGATTAGGTGAAAGTGAATTGTGCCATGTACTCAACTAAAACAGTGTAATTGTAAGTACTTGTGAGTAAGTGTCAAAGAACATCAGTCACAGTATAAAGTGTATAACCAGGTGCTTGTCTTCAAAACTCCTTTAGAATAAACAGCAGTAAAAGGTTACAAGTGTTTTCTAAACAATTACAAGATCACTCCTACAACTCCTCCCACTAGCCCAATCCACGCCTGGAACTGTCAATGTTCATGCAAGACTGAGTAACGCGTGGCAACTCATCCCACAGGAGCTTCAGTACTAGGTACGTGAGTGTAGTGGAGTTGATTGGAAGTGACACTTAGTTACGCTGCACATAAGCATCCTAAGGGAGGCGTGAAATCAACAAACTAAAATACTCCCGCATATGGCACATAACTTGCACCATTAACAAGCAACGAAATCTCCGCTGCATTCTTTACAAGCTGGTCTATGTGAAACAATTGAAATTCAGTTCTCTTAGCGTTGCCAGGATAAAACAAAAGAGAAATGAAACGAAGATGAAATCTGGTTTGAAAAAAAAAGTTTAAGTAGTTTAAAATTGAAAGAAATAACAAGGAATATCTTGGAAACGGTTTATTACACAAAAAGAAAAACTACTAATGACATAAATTATATGGTTTAACGAGATCTAAAATTTATTGTGTGGTAAGATTTTGTCTATATCTTACGGTTTACCAGTTATGCAAAAGTAATTCAGAATAAAGAGGAACTCAGAGGCTATTCCCAAGAAATTCAGAATATGCGTTTAATTTTTGATTTAAACAACTTTAATATACGACATTTTAATCAAAATATTTACAGCCAGGTTTTGGAAAACCGAATATTTCTAAAAATGTTCCATATAAATGGTAGATTTAGGTGGGGGGATTTTTCTAAAAATCTTCGTATCACATTCTTGAGGATACTAAACTTTAATACTAAGCATGGTATATAACTGACTTTTCGTTTTTGAGCTATGCTGTACACAAACACACACACACACACACACACACACACACAAACAGACTTTTTTCTAAAAGTGTTTTTTTTATTCTTGGGATCTCAAAATATATATTCCCAATCAAATTTCGGTATCGAATTTTTGGGTGGAAAACAATAACTTCTTAACCTACTATATACATTGTATATTCGTTCTACAGAAAATAAAAATGAGAGAGAAGCATAGGAACTGTGACATTTAAACCAATAACAAGGAATATCTCGGAAATGATTAACTCCACAAAAAACATATACACCATGAATAGCGTGATTTAACAATATTTACACATTTTGTGTATAATACGTCTGTGTCTTGCACTTTGTCAGTTATGCAAAAGTTACACGGAATGAGGAGGACTATTGCCAGAAAATTCAAGATATGCATTTTTTTGTGATGTAAATACCTTTTATGTATTTATAACTCTATAATAAAACATTTCACCTATTTTAAAGAAAATAAAAAGTTTCAAAAAATATTCCATGTAATGGGTAGGTTGATGTGTGCAAATTTTCTTGAAAAACTTCATGTAGCATCCTTGAGAGATGTTGAACTTATATACTAAGTTTTGTATTTAACCGACTTTTCGTTTTTGAGTTGCGCTACTCACACACACACACACACACAAAAGAAACTTCTTCAAAAATGCTTGTTCTATCCTATTTTTTCAGGAATCCTTAAAGCATGTATTTCCAGTGAAATCTCAGTATCGTATTTTTGGGTGGAATGCATACCTTTTCTACCTATTCTATGCATTGTACATGGTAGATAAAATGAAACACGAGTTAAGATTTTCCATATATACGTTACAAGTTATTCTTACAAAGTTTCTATCAACATATTTTACGGTTATCAATATAAATACTGTTATATTACATAAGTACTATTTCCTTGTTCTAGAGGAATAAGGAAACAATAGACTAAAACGATATTCAAATATTTTAAAAACCGGCGCTATGTAATGGTCTTGAAATATCGTTCTCTTTAATTGACTAGGAAAACAATAAGTCAATAAGCACTTCCCATTTGAGTAACGGTTAAGTATTACGAAACTGAAACATATAATAAGGAATATCTCAGAAATGCTTAACTTCTGAAAATAACTATTGACAAAAATATGTTGTAACCGAATCTACATTGTCTGTGCAGTAAGTTTTTATCTTATCTCTTAGGTCATGTAAGATTCATCCACAAAGAAGAGAGCCTCAGAGGCTATTCCCAAAATTTCAAGATATACGTATTATTTGTGATAAAAACATCTTAAAAATATGGCATTTTAATCAAAATCTTTAAGACCATTTTCAAGAAAATTATTGAAAAGCTTTCCTTACAAGGGTAATTTGATGTGGAGGATATTTTTTGAAAATCTTCGTGTTATATCTTTGGAAGATGCTGAACTTAAATATAAAGTTTGGTATTTAACGGACCTTCAGTTTTTGATTAATGTTGTTCACACATAGTCGAACCTGTTTATAATTTGTTTTGTAATTGTTTTCAATGACCCCTCCCACTCCCCTACTTCTGAGCTCAAAGCTGACACCTCTATCAGAAATTCATCCATCCCATTCATGAGTTCCCTACCTGCCAGCAGTGTCCAACATGCTCTTAAGCTCCTATTTTAGGTTGTAGAGGATGACATAAATACTTTTCCCACCCTCATGCCTTTTTCTTTCTGTTTTTTTTTTCTTTTCATTTCTTTTTCTTTTGTTTTTCGGACATGTTTTCTAAGCGTGACAAGTTGAAATTCCTGTACTCCTTTCATTTTGTATTTTTACCGCAGTTGTTAATAAAATGTATTATCTTACCTGAGGCTGTTGGCTAGCTCAAACTACCAGGTGTGACTAATCGATCACCAGTTCGTATAGCCAAGATGCGACAGTATTTCATTTTATTTTCTGATAAGCATTTGTATTACAATGTCGAAAAAATAGTGGCATTACGAATGCGTGTGTGCTTTGAGGAGATTCGGAATTGAAATGTTGGGCTTTGTCTTGTGTTTTCAACTTTTTTTCTCGTTCTGCAAAGATGTACTTACACACCTGTGTCGCAATATAATACTTTAGCTGTTTTTTGCTACCTCTAAAGCTTACCAAGATATGCGCCCAGATTCCTCCTCCTGCTCATCATCAGACATTCATAAATATTAAGAATTCACCCTAGTAACTTCTTAAGTTCGTCTCGAGAACGGCTCAAGTCTAAACGGTACCTATGTCTTTTCTTGCCGGAACATTTCCGACATGCTCTCGGTTATTAGTTTAACTGCATCAGAGAAGCTTTGCCTCAAATCATCCTTACCCTAAAGTTATGGGGAAACATGAACACATATCCCCATAAAAAGAAGCAGAAGGGTGATAGATCTGATGATCACGGAGGCCATTCAAGTGTTGCCAAATCCTAATTACGGTGTGGCCGATCCAACATCCAGGTGAGGTTATGTTCACATGCTCGGAATAAGATGATGGAGGAGCCTGTTGAAAGATTGTATCGATTAAACATAAAAAAACAGCGCCTTTTCCATAAGCTACAATATAGACAACTATAAAGTTCTTCTAACAATTTGTTTCTGTTGCAGTACCATTTTACTTTTGAAACAGCTTATCTTAATTAACCTGTATGCAGACGGCATGTGTTAATAAGAGGTACTACTTCAGCTGTTTTCTTTTTCTTTTGGTTAGCTTTACTAAGCCTGTAGCCAAGTCGTTAGGCAGCTATTTTCTCATCGATGTGGCTTGGGTTCGATCCCAAGGGACCGCGTTGGAATTTGTGATGGACGAAGTGGCATCTGGGCGGTGTTTCGCCGGGTTCTCCGGTTTACCCTACCATTCTTTCCACCAATTGCTCCATCATCTTTCCCGTATCCACTTCGCCTTCATTTTATATCGTCTCCTTCCTCGCTGTCATATTTAGTTAGCGTTTCAGGCTCTTCAATTTGTGATTCAATATTCGTCTACTCTACGACAAGCCTCTGAACCTAGGCATCGTGTTTATATAATGATGGTTATACTCCAATGAGGAGCGTAAACTAAGTAAAACTTTTCTATCTACTTTATGCTAATTGAGATAAAAATTAGCAAAAATGGGCTTATTACTCGCTTTCTTGTAAGCAGACGGTGGATCAGGGAGTACACTAGGCTTAAGCGATAGTCAAATCTTTTAAAACCGGGTTGCTCTGTGATTGAAATCCGTTTATTTGCACAGCCAGGAGTTGAGAAATTCTCGTAGGAGAAAATGCATGAGCAAGACATGAACTGAGTGTTTTAATCAGATCTACATTTTTTGTGTAGTAAGTTTTTGTCTATGTCTTACGGTTTCCCAGTTATGCAAAGTTCAGCAAAATTCGTTCAGAATGATGTGGTCCTCAGAAGCCATTCTCAGAAAATTCAAAATATGCATTTTATTTGTTATGTAATTATCTTTTACATACGGTATTTTAATCAAAGCCGTTACAGCAATTTATAAAAAATAAAAAATGTCCACATTTTTTCATATAAACAGTAATTTTGGGGGGGGGATTTTTCCTAAATCTTCTGGTTACCTCCTTGGAAAACACTAAATTAAAATATGAAGTTACGCATTTTACCGAATTTTTGTTTTTGAGCTATCATGTTCACAGACAGACACACGGGCACACAAACACACATGGACATTTTCACTTTCTCTATACGTACAATGTACATAGTGTATAGAGAAGGTACATGTAGAGAAAGTCATGTGAATGGAACACATTAGATTTGTTTACTTTTTCTACATGTACTATGTACATAATGTATAGAGACACACCCAAAAATTCGACACCGAGAATTCACCGGAAATATATGTTTTCAGACCCCCTGAATCTAAAGAAAAAAAGTTTTAGAAAAATGTCCGTGTGTGTTTGTCGGTGTGAGTGTCTGTCTGTTGTCTGTGCATTGTTAAATTGTCTGGTACTTGTGTTTGGTATGTTCCAAAGATGCAACACAAAGATTTTCAAGGAAACACCTTCACCACAAACTACCCTTTACATGAAAAAAATTTCAAAAAATTTTATTTTCTCAAAAATGACATTAAATATTTTTATCAAATTACTGTATATTAAAGATACTTACCTGACAAATAAAATGTATATCTTGAATTTTCTGGGAATAACCTCTGAAGATGTCTTTATTTTGGGAATACTTAACGGAATTTTGCATAACTGATAAACGGTAAGTAATGGACAAAAACATACACAGTAGAAAATCTAAAACCACTAAATCACACAATTTGTGTTATATATATTTTTCGTGGAGTTGATTCTTTTTTAGATGTTCCTTGTTATTGGTTTTAGCTATATACGGGAATTTGTCAACTCATGTCCGTTCAAACAAAGGAACTTCAATCACATAGCAACCAATTTTTGACTATGACTTTAGCCTATGGTGCTCCCTTATGTCCCTTCTACTTACATGGAAGCAAGTAATAAACGATTTCAGATAATTGTTTCTCGATTAGTATGAAATAAATAGAATAATAAGCTTTTTAACAATAATTTGCTGTAGATATTTCTTTTGTAGTGTTTAACTTGTGGCACCGCAGCGGTGACACTAATACATGAATGAAGATGGAGCACCGGTGGAATGTGATGGTGGGGGAAACCGAAGAACCCGGAGAAAATCGCCTCTTTGACTACCACAAATTTCACCACTCGACCATGGCGCAGCGGGCAGTTAAATAAATGTAGGGAAAGTCATGTGAATGGAGCACATCAATTTTTTTTTTACTTTCTCTACATAGTGTATAGAGAAGGTAATGTATTGCACTCAATTTGATACCGAGATTTCACCTAAAATATACGTTTTGAGACGCCCTGAATACAAAAAGTATTTTTAGAAAAACGTCCGTGTGTGTATGTCTCTATCTGTGTGTATGTGTGTGTGTCTGTGGGTAGCATAGCTTAAAAACGAAAATATCATTAAATACCAAAATTGGTATTTGCATTTGATATCTTCCAAGGATGCGATACGAAGATTTTCAAAATCTCCCTCCCCACCTCCAACTAAAGTTTACATGGAACATTTTTTGTAAAATTTGATTTTCTCAAAAATGACTATTATGGAAACATAGAAAATAAAATATCTTGAATTTACTGGGAATAGCCTCTGAAGACCGCTTTATTCATAATCATTTTTTTCTGAATTTTGCATAACTGGAAAACCGTAAGAGACAGACAAAAACTTGCTACACAAAAATGTAGGTCTAGTTAAAAGACTCAATTTATGTCATATACCTTTATTTCGTAGAGTTGGCAATTTTGAAGGAATTCCTTTTTATTGGTTTCAGCTTTAAAATAAGACAAAAGCTTACTTAACAGAAAATGTAGAACCCGTTAAAACACAGCATTTGTGCTATGCACATTTATTCGTGGAGTTGGTCGTTTTTTAAATATTCCTTTTCATTGGTTTCACCTATAAAATACTTGTTCCTATACTTTTCTCATACTGTAACTTGTCAACTGATGTCCATAAAAACAAAGAAACATAGAAACCAGCTTTTGACTTTTACTTTTGCCTAAGGTACTCCCTTATTTCCCTTCTACTTGCATGGAAGTAAGTAATAAGACGATTTTTGTTAATTTTATCTTCATTAGTAAATAGAAGAATACACTTTTTAACAATAATTTGTTTTAGAGATGTGAATGGAACATATAAGACTTTTAATACAGGTACCTTAAAACGTGCATTTCCGGTGAAAACGTGTATCTCCGATATCAAAAGGACTCGTATTTTTGACTGGAATGCAATACCTTATTTACTTACTATATGCACAGTACGTGTAGAGAAAGTCATAAAAGAGGGCCAAAACATTATTAGGAATATTTCCTATCACCATTTTAAATTTAAATTTGCGTAGTTAAGATAATCTATGAGTGTCCGAAACAACATATTGAATCACTAAATCATCCTCTTTTATTGGCGGGAATAAGTTGGCAAAAGCACCGTCCCAAAGAGCCAAAATCAGTATTTTTAATCCTATCTGAATTGCAGTATTTTGTCTGTTATATACACGTAACATAAGAGAAAAAAAACTGATGTGATCCATTCACACGATTTTCTCCACATCTCTGCAACAAATTATTGTTAAAAAGTATATACTTCTATTAACTTATGCTAATCGAGAAAAATTTAGCAGGAATAGTCTTACTTCCTTGTAAGTAGAAGCGAAATAAAGGAGTATCATACGTTAAAGTGATAGTCAAAAGCTGGTTGCTATGTGACTGAAGTTCCTTTGTTTGTAATCGACAGCAGTTGACAAATTCCTGTATGAGAAAAGTAAGTTTTTGAAAATAGAAATAAAAAACGAGGAATATCTCAAAAATAATGAACTCCACGAAAAAAAAAAAAAAAAAAAAAGATTATAACATACATTGTGTGTTTTAACGTGCTCTAAATTTTTCGTGTCGTAAGTTTTTGTCCATCTCTTACGGTTTAGTAGTTGTGCAAACTTTTGTAAAAATCATTCAGGTTAAAGTAGTCTTCAGAGGTTATTCCCAGAAAATTCAAGATATACATTTTAAATATCAGGCAAATATCTTTTATATACAATATTTTAATAAAAATCGTTAGAGCCATTTTTTTGAAAACCAAAATTTTCGAAAAAAAGTTCCATGTAAAGGGGGTTGGGGGTGGGGGAATTTTTTTCAAAATCTTCGTGTCACATCCCTGGAAGATATTAAACTTCAATACCAAGTTTAGTATTTTACCGACTTTTCGTTTTTGAATTATCCTGTTCACAGACACACGGACACTCGAACACACACATACACGGACCTTTTTCTGAAAATGCTTTTTATGAATACAGGGGACCCTAAAACATATATTTCCGGTGAAATCGCGGTATCGAACTTTTGGGTGGAGTGCAATACCTTCTCTATACACTATGTACATAGTACGTATAGAGAAAGTAATAACCAAATACCATGAAAGAAAGTCAACTATTCTTTCCTTCTTTTTTATTATTACTTTCTCTATTCCCGTATGTACAATGTACATAGTGGATAAAGAAGGTATTGTAAATAAACCAAAACATTTCTGGATAAAAAAAGGTATTGTAAATAAACCAAAAAATTAAATGTACAGTTTTCACTGAGCATATGTGTTTTAAGGTCCTCCAAGTCCGAAAAAAACCTTTTTAGAAAAAGATCCATGTGTTTGTGTATGTGGACAGCATAGCTTACTTAGCTTTAGTATCTTCATAGGATGCAACACGAAGATTTTGAAGAAAATCCCCTACACAAACTATACATTGAATACTTTTCGAAATTTTGTATTTTCTCTACACTGGCTCTAATTATTTTGATTAAAATACCGTATATTAAAGATATTTACATCCCAAATAAAATGCATATATTGAATTTTCTGGAAACAGCCCCTATCTTTATTCTGGATGAATTTTGCCGATTTTTGCTTAACTGCTAAACCGTACGAGATAGACAAAAATCTGCTGTGTTCCATTCACATGACTTTCTCTATATCACTGCAACAAATTATTCTATTTACTTCATCAAATGGAGCAAAAATTAGCAGAAATAGTCTTATTGCTTCCGTTAGTAGAAGCGAAATAAGGGGGTACCATAGGTTAAAGTGAAAGCCAAGAGCGGGTTGCTATGTGACTGAAGTTCGTTTGTTTGTATGGACACGAGTTCACAAAGTCCTGTATGAGAAAAGAATAAGTTTTTATAGCTGAAACCAAAAACAAGGAATATCTCAAAAACAATCAACTTCACGAAAAAAATTTATATAAAATAAATTGTGTGTTTTAAGGTACTCTACATTTGTTTTATGGTAAGTTTTTGTCCATCTCTTACGGTTTAGCAGTTATGCAAAATTGTGTAAAATTGACTCAGAATAAAGTAGTCTTCAGGGGCTATTCCCAGAAAATTCAAAATATACATTTTATTTTTCAGGTAAATATCTTTAATATACGATATTTTAATCAAAATCGTTAGAGCCATTTTTTTGAAAACCAAAATTATCGAAAAAAGTTCCATGTAAAGGGGGTTGGGGGTGGGGGGATTTTTCTCAAAATCATCGTGTCGCATCCCTGGAAGATACTACTAAACTTAAATACCAAGTTTGGTATTTTAACGATTTTTCGTTTTCGAGTTATCGTATTCAGACACACGGACACGCTGATACACGGACATACACACGGACCTTTTTCTAGAAATGCTTTTTTTGGATACAGCGGACCCTAAAACATATATTTCCGGTCAAATATTGGTATCGAATTTTTTGGTGGAGTGCAATACCTTCTCTATACACTATCTACATAGCACGTATAGAGAAAATAAAAATTGTAGATCTCGTCCAAACTCACAATTTGTTCCTTACATTTTTGTTGTGGAGGTAATCGTTTTCGTGACATTCCTTGTTATTGCTTTCAGTTGTGAAATACTTATACTTTTTTCAGACACGAAGTGTTCGTTTTTCTTTTGTCCTACACCTGGCCAAGCAAAGAAGCGATTTGTAATGACAATTCCATAACGATAGCTTTTAAAACATTTGACTATCAGTTTAGCATAGTGTATTCCCTTAGATCCGTTCTAGTCACAAGGAAATAAGTAATAAGAACATTCTGCTAATGATTATCTCGACTTGCATGGTGTAGAAGAAGAATAATCTTATGTAAGAAGTTTGAAGAACACCTAGAGAAAGTCATGTGAGTGTAACATCAGATTTTAATATTTAATTTCACGACCACAGTCATGGACAATGATTGTACATAAAACACAATAACAAACTTTGGGAAGAAAACTTGACAAGCCTGACTAGTATTGGCAGAGTTTTAAAAGAGCTGAGTAGTATGAAATAAGGTTATGGTGTTAATTTAACAATAGTTATTAATTGAAGTATTAATTTACATAAATGAAATTAAACCAAATCTATACTGTTACAATAAAGGCTTGCGATTGCAGGAGCTGCTTTGAAGCGGAATTCCGTTTTCATCTGCGTAAGAAACAGTCATACACAACACAATAACTTCCATCAATATAACAAAGAGTCTATAGCAGGTGTATTGACCTAAACATATTTCCACATCCACAATCTTCTACAAATACAAGTGGCCAGCTACATGCTTTTACTAGAGTGTCAAATAGCTTTAAACACGTAGGCCAAGGTCAGAAACGCTCACGGTCGCTGCGTTCTCATTTAACTGCGTCAAATAACTTAGTTTTCTGTTAATACTCGCCACAAGGCATGCAAAGGTCTCTACCGTCCCTCGTTTTGGGCTTAGTGGAGACGAGCATCAAAAGAAACCCTCAAAGCCCAAATTACCCCTCCTACAGAATGAAGCTAGTTTGACTTTATAGCGTACGCGCTACCAACAAAACCTCAGTGTTCTTGGACCACTTCTGTACATCGTAATAGAGTCATCTGACTCTCCTGCATATGAATATTTGACTATGCAGAATTATGCTGATGAAGTGCAATTCTGAGCAACGGCATCTCTGAATGAACAACAGAGAGTTTAATTGGTTATTTCTTCAAACATCCTTTATGATTTTGACGGTAATTTAATTTATGTTTTAATTTCTTCAATTCAGGTTTAGTTTGACGATTGTAATATTCATTGTTAAAGTCAACATAATTTTTACATCTTTTAATTCACTGACGCTTCCTTATCAACAACACAGATTCACTGCAGCTGGAATATTTAGGAGTTACAAAGGTCATATACATATATTGCAGCTGACGCTGCTATCTAGCTATAACAAGGGATTGATGCTTAATTATCGTACATATATTTTCTAGAAAATGTTAGGCCTGAGCGAGTAATACCTAAGCGTAAACACATATTCTGAACAGTTTTAATTGTGTTAAGGACATTTACTGTTCATATCAATGTTCATTGAAGCACTTGGTGAATTCCTCTGAAGTCATTTTCCACGAAGTATTACCTCTGATTTCTTTCCTTCAGCATGAAGCTTACAAACAAGCTTATGTTTATAAAATTCCTTATGCGTCAAACATAATAACACTATGGATGTGCAATTGGTGCACCTGTTTCATCATTATAATTCCGAAGAATAGAGAATATAGGGACAGATTTCTCCAAATGATAGCTGATGCTCCTGGTAAATTCGCAAAACCACTGTTCTTAGTGATTGGAGAAATTACCGAGATAGCAACTCTATAAATATTTTCTACAACACACTAATACACTAATCTAATTCAGTCCTCCAATGCACCACTCGAGACCTTACTCTTAAGATGGATAAACCCTTGAAACTTTTAAATTAAACAGAACACGATTCAATGGAGAATCTGCATATTGGGGCTGTATGACGTTCCACGTATAAGGAAGACTCTTCGAGAAAGAGAAGTACCCACACGCTAGGCCAACTTCCTCGGAAAGGAATTGATATTGAACTATTCAAAGAATATAAGCCAGGGAATTCATGAATTCGACACCGTGATTGTCGTCAAGTGAACGGTGAGTGTCCAAAAACTAACAGTCAACGTATCCGTTATGCGTTCCATATGAGTAGTTCCCAATACATTGGCCTCTATCGGCGATGTCACGGAGAGATTGAAACATTTGTACACGCAGTTCTTACAATCATAAAATTTGCTTTATAACTGCCGATGAATGCGCACAAAAAATATAAAGTATATAAAGATCTCCAAGGTAATATAAAATGAACTGACGTGAAGGTCCCAGGAACATTAATATCGGTCTGATCTTTGCAGTTCGGGATAGCATTCCCCCTTATGTTTTCCAGCGCTTGGGAAAAGTTTGGATTGTAGAAAGGTAATATGGTGAATAGATAGGTACAGATAGTTTGACAAATGATACCTTAGTATGTATCCATCTTGGCGTCTTAGTTTTATTCTTCTCTTCGCCTAATAGTTCTCCCACTAACCAAAACTTATTTTTTTTTTTTTTATATGGTCGTATCTCTGCCTCAAATGAACAACGCCTGTCAGAATAAGATATCCGTTTTGCTTTTATGAGTTTACACCTAAATATGTGACCTGGTGGCTTAGGTGGTGAGGGATTATTCAGCTTGACCTGGTTACAATAAAATTTGATACCGCGAGGCGTGTGCCCACTCTGCGTTACGCCTTCCGCTCCGCGCTCTCGAGGGAAAATAAACCACGTGTGGCTTGTATGACCTAAAAACATTCTACTTTAATAATTACAATTACAAGATTTAATTTTCCTTTTTCGAAATCAGTTGAATAATAATAGTACTAGTAATAACAGTAATAATATTACTATTATTATTGTTATTCTTCTTATTATTAGTACTTTAGCATGTATAGCATTTCATTCCTATAAATTATTTACTATAAGCCATTATCTGTCATGTTTAATGCCTTTTAGTTTTATTTTAACTGCCATATCAATGAAAAGACTTTGGTATTGTTACAAGAACACCGAAAATAAGCTTAGTTGATATTGTCATTATTTCAATAAATAAATAAATAAATAAATACGCAACTATAGTGTAAAACTTTAGTTCATCATTGTTTTATCTTAATAATAATAATAATAATAATAATAACAACATTAATAATAATGTACTTTAGAGTGCAATTTTTCCCCATACCTGCCACACCGAGCAATGTATCGTACAAGATCGACGAAAGGCAAATTATTCAAGGAAAAAATGGAAATAATAACTGTTTTGTTGCACAGAAACATAACTATAAGCAATCCTTTCGTTTGAGGGATGCATGTTGATAGCCAGTCAGATTTCCAATAGAATATTTCTTATATCGATTTTCTATGAGGTGGATAGAAATAGGTATGCTATTTTCCCATGATTGACCTCAAAATATTTTTTTAACAACCTCGCTACTCACATCATGAGTTGATGATTGAAGAAGAGCTGAAAATTTAATTACATGCAACTGTAACGCCCAATCTTACTACATAGCCAGGAAATTAAAGACGAATAAATAAAATGAAAGTAAACTTAGGAAGGAAACATTTAGAGTTTAGAAAGAAAAGTTTGTCAGGTAGAGTATTTTTTGTAAAACAAACCATGTCCAAGACATATCGCTTGTTCTCATCCGTTTCAGAGTTTAAGGTACCTTCCCGGCATTCTTAGTTGTGAGGACTAAAGAAAACCCCGAAAATTCCTCCATCAGAGGAGAGCCCTGGTTGGATTCGAACTCCTGCTCTAGAGTTCATGCTTTAATGAACTCAGGCCCCTGTGTCGGAAGCAACAATTACTAGGCAGAATCGGACAGCACTGAAATACGTAAACAAAAGAAAGATGCAAGCGGGGATTTTAAAGATTGAAGCTACTTGAGATATTTATGCTATTTCCTTTTTCTGGCCATTGCCCTCATAAACTAAGAATGAAGAGGCTGTTTACGTGTAGATTTCCTTCTGGGTATATAGACCATATCCAGCTTTACTCGATTTCCACGGAAGCCGTTTGGGAAAAGATAGGTGAGTGGAATAATAATGAGCCTATAGAGGGAGTCTTGCTCCTGTAACGTGTAAAAATAACACTTTTCTGCTGTTTGTCGGATATGATATCTTCAAAAGACATTAAGGCAGCATTCCTTGCGCAGATGGATAGGAAATCGAGTGACTAATCTCATTTTCTTTCTACCTTAAATAGTTCAACTTCATACCCCCTAATTCGTAGTTTTAGCACACATTGCGTCAAGTGCTAAAATAACAACTTTACATTAAAAGCTCGTTTTTACTCTGCACATATTATGTGCATCGTGTATGGAAAAGGTATTGCATTTCACCCAAAATTTTGATACCGGAAATAGATTTTAGGGTCCTGGTATCCAAAAAAAGTATTTTCAGAAAAAGGTCATGTGTGTGTCTGTGTGTGTGTTTGTGTCTGTGTGTCTGTGAACACGATAACTAGAAAACGAAAAGTCGATAAACTACCTAACTTGGTATTTACATTTAGTATCTTTGAGGGATGTGACACGAAGATTTTGAAAAAAAAATGCCCCACCCCAAGCTACTCTTTACATGCGGAAAAAACTCGAAAATTTTGATTTTCTCAAAAATGGCTCTAACGATTTTGATTAAAATACCGCATAGTAAATATATTGCAAATAAAATGTATATTTTGAATTTTCTGGGAACTACTTTATTCTAAAAGAATTTTACGGAATTTTGTACAACTACTAAACCTTAAGAAATGGACAAAAACTTATATCACAAAAAGTTAGAGCACGTTAAAGTACACAATTTATGTCGTATACATTTTTTTTTTTTTTTTCATGGAGTTGATTGTTTTTGAGTTATTCCTTTTTTTGTTTTGTTTCACCTTTAAAAAACTTACTTTTCTCATCATTTGTCAACTCCTGTCCATACAAACAAAGGAACTTCAGTCACATAGCAACCAGCTTTTGACTATCACTTTAACCTATGGTACTCCCATATTTCGCTTCTACTTACAAGAAAGCAAGTAATAAGACTATTTGTGCTAATTTTTTCTCGACTAGCATGAAGTAAAGAGAAGCATAAGCTTTTTAACAATAATTTGTTGCAGAGCTGTAGAGAAAGTCATATTGATGGGGCACCCCAGATTTTTTACACAGTTTTCTTCGCTTTCTGATGTACAAGTTGAAAGTATAGACATTTCTACATGTTTGATTCTATATGGAATACTGAAATAAATACGCAATTTTATTTCCTAAGCTAGCTTTTCCAACTCGATACGTCTGAATACGAGTACACGCGCGTACTCAAGAACAAAACCAGCAGGAGAACTGGAAGGGGAGTATGATAAGCATACGTCACTGAGAAAAAGCAATGCTTGCTCCTGCTACAGTTAATTCTGCCGTGACGATAGCTTCTTCTGAATGCCGCACGTATTGCACTTTTCTAGTAGACCCTGTGGCTCACGAGTTACCCACTGCTGTTTTGGAGCGCACCGAAGATATAACAGCTGCCTTAGCCATGCAACGAATAAGTTGCTTCGTGTGTATTTAATTTTCTTAATTTAATACTTCCACCATGTTGACTCTTCTCTCTTCTCAGGTTTGTGGTATACGAGACGCGTTCTATATTTTGGTTTCAACTACCATAATATCGTTATTATTCTTTATAATTTATTGTAAATCATTACAGATACATAACACACTGAGAATAAAGTTATAACACTTATTTATCACAAGAATACGACATTTTTACTTCATTTTTTCTATAGCTTAGCGCCTTTAACCTGATTGGTCATATCGGACGATGAATAACATTGGTGAAGTGATGCTCAAATAATCTCTGGGTCCATGGATCTTAAAGTTACTCGAGTTTCGTCTTCTTAGGATAAGGGAAAACTCCGAAAAAAACCTTATGCGGGTAACCGACCCTAAGTGAGATTCGAACTCGCGACCTATTGAATGTGAGGCAGACACGATAACACCACACTACCCATGCGGGATTACTCCTTCTTGTTTCTTTGTCAAGCAAAATCGATCTTCCTTTTTCTTTATAGAAATTAACATAAATATTTGTGTTGCCGTGGGTTTTGATTCCCAGGCCGTATAACGTATGTAAGTTTTAAAAATGTATGTATGTATGTAATATATGTTATGTATGTTATGTATGCTAATATACGTATAACTCTTTTCATCTCTTTCTATCATTGTTGCGATTGTTGGTCCCGTCTCCAGCCAACACATTACAGACTCCTTTACTTAGACCTTTTTGCATTAGAATGAGCTTCCAAATATATTTATAGCACAAATAAAACAATTCAACACTAGCAATTCACACAAATTAACAGTTAAGTTTTAAGCTCTTATTTAACCCAAATAAATTCCAAGTTATTAATAAAATTACAAAATAAAAAACCTTTTATCTTGTGGCTTGTGGCCTTAATATTGCCACAGCCATTTCATCTCCCTTTGTTTTACTTTCTCTGGCAATACAGTCCTGAGTTCCATGAAAAAAAAAAAAAAAAAATTGAACTCAAACTAAAAATCCTTTAAATAGCTATTTACGTTCTGGTTACTCGGAAGATGCGGCGCGACAATTTTCACGAACATTCTATCTGTGACTGCCCTTTATACCGTCTTTTTTGTAGTTTTAACGTCCTTTAACCTGGTTGGTCATATCGGACGATGAATAAATTGGTGAAATGATGTTCAAATGATCTCGGGGCCCATAGAGCTTAGAGTTACTCGACATTCGTCTTCTCAGGATAAAGGAAAGCCCCAAAAAAAACCTTATCCGGGTAACTCACCCTAAGCGAGATTCGAACTCTCAACGTTTTGAACGTGAGGCAGACACGCTACCATCACACTACCCAGGCGGGCAAACATTTTTTAAACAGACTTGATTTCCCTAAAATGACATATGTGCTTAACATATGTTCATGATAAATGTAATGTTCTTGAATTTTTGGGGAATAACCTATGAAGTCCAATTAATTCTGGATGGCTTTTGCATAACCGGTAAACCGTAACAGATGGGCAAAACTTATTTCACAAAAACTCGGAGCTTATCACAACATATTTATATTAAATATATGTTTTGTGGAGTTCGCCATATTGAAGATGTTCCTTTTTTTTAAAATTTTACGATAACTATACTTTTCTCAAGTGCTAAGATGTAATTTTTTGTCCTTTATTTTTACTCCTGGCCATGCAAAGAGTATAGTGAATTTCATTGTCTTGAAATAGTGACCAGCCTTTAAAAGAAGCGAATATTATCCTTTAGCTTACTGTATTTCGTTATTTATGCTATACCTACAAAGACATAACTAAAGACAGTTTCTGCCAATGTTTATCTCAATTAGCATAAAGCAGATAGAAGAACAATCTTCTTCTTGCAGAATAATTAGAGAAAACCATTTAAATGGAACAGTCAGCTTTCTTAAATTCATGTCTTTCAGTGTATAAGAAAACAGTAAATAAACTTTTCATTTGTATACTTTTTTACTTTCTCACATAGTGTATAGAGAAAGTAACTATTATATTGCACCCAAAAATTCGATACCGAGACTTCACCGGAATATACGTTTTGAGACCCCCTGAATAAAAAGAAAAGCATTTTAAAAAAACATCCATTATGTGTGTGTGTAGGGGTGGAGGGGGACATCATTGCTCAAAAACTAAGACAGTTAAATACCAAACTTATTATTTATGTTCAGTTCTTCCAAGGATACAACACGGAGATTATCCCCACCCCACTACCCTTTACATGGATTTTTTTTTGAGAATTTTGTTTTTCTCAAAAATGGCTTTAACGATTTTGATTAAAATACCGTATATTATAGTTATTCACAACACAAATAAAATGTATATTTCGATTTTTCTGGGAACAGCCTCTGAAAATCGCTTTATTCTGGTTGATTTCTGCACAATTTTGCCTAACGGTTAAACAGTAAGAGATAGACAAATCCTAAACTAAAAATATTAAAAAGTTTCAATTAACATAAAAAATACCTCGGAGATGACTAATGCCATAAAGCATTGGATTTTATTTAAATTGTATGCCATAACATTATCCATATTTGTGTCAGGGGTTTTGCCTATCTCTTACGGCTTACCAGTTATGCATAATTCATTCAGAATGAAAAGGACTTGTAAGTTGTTATCATGAAAATACCCAAATATCTTAGGCGTTTGATATTTTAATTTAAAATCGTCAAACATTTTTGAGAAAAAAAATACGAAACAAAAATTTCATTTGAAGAGTAGCTTTCAATAGGGGAATTCGAAGCAGTTTACTTTAGTATTTAACCAATTTTTACTTTCTCTACTCGTACTATGTACATAGTGAATTGCACCCAAAAATATAATACCAAGATTTCACCGGAATTAAATGTTTTGAGACCTTCTGAATTAAAAAAAAAAAAGCATTTATAGAAAAAGTCTGTGTGTGTGTGTCTGTGGACAGCATAGCTCAAAAACGAAGAGACCGTTAAATACCAAACTTGGTATTTAAGTTCAGTATCTGCCGAGGATGCGACACGAAGCTTTTCAGGAAATCCCTCCACCCATTACCCTTTACATGGAAATATTTTCGAAAATGTTCATTTTCTTAACAATAGCTCTAACGATTTTGATTAAAATATTGTATATTAAAGATATTTACATGACAAATTAAGTGTATATCTTGAATTTTCTGGGAATAGTCTTTGTAGACATCTTTATTTTGAATTAATTTTGCGACATTTTGCATAACGGGTAAGCCGTAAGAGATAGACAAAAACGCACTTCACAAAAAAACCTGATGTGTTACAATCATATGACTTTCTCTACATCTATGTAACAAATTAGTGTTAAAAAGCTTATTTTTCTATATACTTCAGGATAATTGAGATAAACATTAGCATACATTATCTTAATTTATTGATTCCTTGTAAGTAGGAGGTTAATAAGGGAATACGCTAGGTTAAGCGATAGTCAAATCTTTTGAAAGCCGGTTGCCATGTGGATGAAATCCGTTTCTATGCAGGGGTAGGAATTTACAACTTTCCACGTGAAAAAAAAGTTTAATTATTTTTGACCCGAAACATGTAACAAGGAATATCTCAGAAATTGTCAATTCCGCGAAAAAGAAAAACGTATATGACATAAACTGTGTTTTTTAACATCATCTGCAATTTTTGTAAAGTAAGTCTTTATCTATATATTACGGATTACCAGTTACGCAGAATTTTGCAGAAATCATTCAGAATAAAGTGGTCTTTAGAGGCTATTCCCAAAAAAGTCAAGATATACATTTTATTTGCCTTATAAATGTCTTTCAGATTCCGTATTTTAATCAAAATCGTTAGTCATTTTTAAGAAAATCAACATTTTCGATTTTTTTCAGTGTAAACGGTAGCTTGGAGTGGGGGGATTTTTCACAAAATCTTCGTGTCGCATCACTGGAAGATGCTGGACTTAAATACCAAGTTTGGTAATTATACCGACTTTTCGTTTTTGAGTTATCGTGTTCAGAGGCACACATAGACACACACACACACAGACCTTTTTATGAAAAATAAATTTTTTTGGATACAATGGACCCTAAAACGTATACTTCCGCTGATATCTCGGTGTCGAGTTTTTGTTAGTATCTGTAGAGAAAGTAAAAAATGTAGAGGTTGTTAAAACACACAACTATGTTCTATGCGTTTTTAACTGGAGTTTACTGTTTTTAAGATAATCCAGGGTGTTGATTTCCGTTTTAAAATACTTAACACTTTCTCATACGGGAACTTGTAAACACCTGACCATGCAAATAATCGGATTTCTATACTATAGCAACCACATTTTAAGGTATTTGACTGTTGGTTTATCCTAGTGTATCCCTTATTACCCTTCTACCTATAAGGGACCAAGTAATAAAAATTTCTGCTAATGTGTATCTCAATTAGCTTTAAGTAAATATAATAAACTTATTAAAAATAATTTGTTGCAGATAGATACAGGAAGTCCTGTGAATGGAACAATCAGATTTTTTAAACTAATGTTTTCAGTTGAATTATATGCTGCATTCTTTTCGAGATATCGCACCTAAATATGATTAGCATTAAGTTCTGCAGTTACCATTGCTTTTAAAGAAGGAAACAATGAAACGTAAGTATAAAAATCTTGTATGTTCCATACTCATGATTTTGTCTACACGGTGTAATAAATTATTGTTAAAAGCTTTTCTATCTACTTTATGATAATCGAAATTACATTTTCAGATATTTTCTTAATTACTTCCTTCCTTATAAGTAGAAGGAAAATAAGGGAATACTCTAGGCTAAAATGAATGTCAACTCTTTTAAAAGCTGCTTGCCATGTGGTTGAAAACCGTTTTTATGTAGGGCAAGGAATTTACAGCTTTCCGCGTGAGAAAAGTTTAAGTATTTTAAAGCTGAAACAATATCTCAGAAATGATAAATTCCACAAAAAATCATATATTACATACATTGTGTGCTTTAACTATATTTTTGTGTTATAAGTTTTTGTCTATCTCTTACGGTTTACCAGTAACGCAAAATTCTGCAAAATTCATTTAGAATGAAGAGGTCTTTAGAGGCTGTTCCCAAAAAATTCAAGATATACATTTTATTTGCAATATAATATTTTTAATATAGATATTTTAATCAAAATCGTTAGTCATTTTTGAGAAAATAAAAAATTTCGAAAATAGTTCCGTGTAAAGAGTAATTTGGGGAGTGGGATTTTTCTCAAAATATTCGTGTCGCATCCCTGAAAGATATTAAACTTAGATACTAAGTTTGATATTTTATCGATTATTTGTTTTTGAGTTATCGTGTTCACAGTCACACACGCATAAAGACCTTTTTCTGAAAATGCTTCTTTTTTTTTTCTTTTTTTTTTTTTGATACAGGGGACTCTAAAACAGATAATTCCCGTGAAATCTCGGTATCGAATTTTTGGCTAGTTCATACACTATGAACATAGCACGTGTGGAGAAAGTAAAAACTATGCCCATAGAAATCTTAATCGTAGACGACCACAAAGGACAAAAGAGCTCTATGACGCAAAGTGGACTCCTTAGACGCTACGTGAATATCTACCAGAGGCTCAGGGACAAGATCCCGGATCCTATCTCCTCAGCCTCTGCTTCGTTGTCTGTAGTCCAGCCTGATTCACTCTAAATGAGTAATCTCTTCTCCAAAATTAATTCACTGGTGTCCGAGGGTTGGCGAGAGGCAAGAGGAGAGAGCAACTGACCGCAGCTCGTCCATTCAAGTTGGAGAATCAGGAATGCTTCACTGTTCTAGCTCAAGAAAGACAAGAAAACTGACGTATTTGCTCATTACATTTTGTATGCTGCGAATAACATCAACATTCTGCAACATCCTGTGTTAGACGTTTCCGACCATTACGTTTTGCATTCTCAATTCCTCCATCTTAAGCAGAGGATTTCATCCAATACTTATATGCGAAGATTTCTATGATGCGCGATATCAATTTATAAAAATCTGATGTGTTCCCCACAATAAATTATTGTTAAAAAGCTTATTCTTCTATTTACCTAATGTTGAGTCGATTAAAAATTAGCAGAAAGGGTCTTATTACTTGCTTCCTTGTAAGTAGCAGGAAAATAATGGAATACTATAGGCTAAATCTATTGGTGAATCTTTAAAAGGCTGATTGCTATGTGATGGAAGTACCTTTGTTTGTATGGACAGGAGTTGACAAATTCCCGTAAGAAAAAATCTTATGTGTTTTATTCACATTACTTTCTCTACATCTCTGCAAAAATATTATTAAAAAGCTTATGCTTCTATTTACTTCATGCTAATAGAGAAAAAATTAGCAGAAATAGTCTTATTACTTGCTTCCTTGTAAGTAGAAGTGAAATAAGCGAGTACGATAGGTTTAAGTGATGGTCAAAAGCTGGCTGCTATGTGACTGAAGTTCCTTTGTATGGACAGGAGTTGACAAATTCCTGTATAAGAAAAGTATACGTTTTTCAAAGCTTAAACCATAAACAAGGAATATCTCAAAAACGTTCAACTCCACGAAAAAACTATATATAGCATAAATTGTGTGTTTTAACGTGTTCTACAGTCTCTGTGTGGTAAGTTTTTGTCCATCTCTTACGGTTTAGCATTCATGCAAAACTCCGTAAAATTTATCCAGAATAAAGTACTCTTCAGAGGCTATTCCCAGAAAATTCAAGATATACATTTTATTTTTCAGGTAAATATCTTTAATATGCGATATTTTAATTAAAATCGTTACAGCGATTTTTTAGAAAATCAAAATTTTCGAAAAAATGTTCTGTGTAAAGAGTAGTTTGGGGTAGGGGGATTTATCTCAAAATTTTCATGTCTCATTCCTGGAAGATACCAATCTTAAATACCAAGTTTGGTATTTTACCGAGTTTTCGTTTTTGAGTTATCGTGTTCACAGACACACGGACACACACGGACCTTTTTCTGAAAATTCTTTTTTTTTAGATAAAGAGGATCCTAAAATATATATTTCCGGTGAAATCTCGGTATCGAATTTTTGGGTGTAGTGCAATACCTTCTCTATACACTATGTACATAGTACGTATAAAGAAAGTAAAAAGGATAAATATTTTAAAACTGAAACTAAATAACAAGGAATACCTCAAAAACGGCCAGCCTCACAAAAAGGATGTATATAACATAAATTGTGGTTTTAACCAGCTCTACATTTTTTGTGTGGTAAGTTTTTGTCTATCTACTACGCTTTAGCGGTTATACTAAAGTACGCAAAATTAATGCAGAATAAACATATCTCCAGAGGCTATTCCCAGAAAGTTGAAAATATACGTTTTATTTGTCATGTAAATATCTCAAATAAAAGAGATTTTAATCAAAAGTGTTAGAGCCATTTTTGAGAAAGTCAAAATGTTCGAAATTTTCCCATGTAAAGGGTAGTTGGGGTTGGTAGGATTTTCTTGAAAATCTTCGTATCTAATCCTTGGAATATACCAAGCTTAAATACCAAGTTTGGTATTTAACGGTCTTTTCGTTTATGAGCTATGCTGCCACCCCATACACACAGACACACACACACACACACTGACAGACATACAGACATATACGGATATTTTTCTAAAAATGATTTTTGGATTCAGGTGGGTCTCAAAACACATATTTCCGGTGAAATCTTGGTATATAATTTTCGGTAGATTACAATGCCTTCCTACCTACCTATGCGCGTGTTAATATGTGTTAGAGAAAGTAAAAATATAAAATCAAAGTTGCGTCGAATATGAATAATATTATTTAAATCGTTAAAATCTTAAACATCGCCTTGAAATGCAACATATTTATAGATAATTTACGCTGAGCCTCTAACTTATCTTAAAAAAAACACTTCACAATAGGAATTTTGCTGATTAGAAACAAAACTGCACCATCATATCTGTAGCCTAGATTTAAATATTTTTGTGTTACGAGGCTTAAAGTCGAGATTTTATTATTTTACTTTTTTTTACAGGTATCAATATTTATAGAGAGATTGTGTTCATTTTACCTGTTTCCTGTCTCTAAGGCCCCGCCCCGCCCCGCATTAGAATTTTGGGATGTAGGTAAGGAACGGAGAGGGATGTCTAAATCATGACAAACCTGAGTGGCCTATTTTGGCTACGCTCCCTGGGTGGAACGGATGAGGCGAAGGGAACTAGATAAGCTGAATATCCCTAAAACTTCCAGCCTTTGTACACTGGCGAGGAACAGCGGAGAGAGAGAGAGAGAGAGAGAGAGAGAGAGAGAGAGAGAGAGAGAGAGAGAGAGAGAGAAACGAAGCGACACTTATGGTTCAATCTGAAGGTCGAAGTGCGACGACCACACCATCTGCCCCCAGGCCACCTAACCAGCAGCCACACCAGAAAGATACAGATATGAAATACAGAAGGAAGAGAGATAATGGAAGGTAAATTATAAGGGAAACCACGGAATACGCTGGTTCAGACTGCGTGGTCGCCCGGGATCGAACCCGGGGTTTTCCGAATGCAAGTAACAGAGGAACTGCCTGAGTTACTGGCACGGTTCAACGCGGCTGTGATGATCAAATTTTTGGCATCAATGCTGACACAACGAGTTACATAGAGAAAGCTATGAAAATAATTCCCCTTCTAATATTCAGATATTCTCTTTGGAATCGTATTAGTGTTGTAGTTTTGTTATTATATTTATTTTCACATAGAGACTCGGCTTTATCATGGAATGACTTGCCCATAACTAAAAAAATACCCATGTTTTGGCTTTATTTTCTAAAAATGCTAACAACATTTTAATTAGTTTGTACTTTATTACGTTTGTTTAGCTTATTTATATTTAGTATTTATTAATGGTTGGACTATGAACGAAAAATCGATGAAAAGATCTCGAAGTCTTTGGAGCTTAAAGGTCCTTGACATTCGTCTTCTCAGAATAAGGTAAAATACCGAAAAAAGAAAAAAAATCTAATGTGTTCCATTCACATGTGTTTCTCTGCATCTCTGCAACAAATTAGTTTTAAAAAGCTCATGCTTCTATTTACTTAATGCTAATCGACAAAAAATCTGATGTGTACCATTCACATGACTTTCTCCATATCCCTGCAACAAATAATTCTTAAAAACTTAATACTTCTATTTACTTTATGCTAATCAGAAAAAATTAGCAGAAATAGTCTTATTACTCGCATCCTTGTAAGTAGAAGCGAAATAAGGGACAACCGTAGGTTAAAGTGATAGTCAAAAGCTGGTTGCTATGTCAATGAAGTTCCTTTGTTTATATGGATAGGAGTTGACAAGTTCCAGTATGAGAAAAGTATACGTTTTTCATAGCAGAAACCAAAAATAAGGAATGTCACAAAAAGGACGAACTCCACGAAAAAAATGTATATACCATAAATTGTGTGTTTTAATGTGCTCTACATTTTTGTGTAGTAAGTTTTTGTCCATCTCTTACGGTTTAGCAGTTAATCAAAATTAAATAAAATTCATCCAGAATAAACTACTCTTCAGAGGCTATTCCCAGAAAATTCAAGAGATACATTTCATTTGTCAGGTAAATATGTTAAATATGCGAAATTTTAATCAAAATCGTTAGAGCCATTTTTGAGAAAATCAAAATTTTCGAAAAAATTTCCATGTAAAGGGTAATTGGGGGTGGGGGGATTTTTCTCAAAATCTTCATGTCGCATCCCTGGAAGATACTAAAATTAAATACCAAGTTTGGTATATTACCGACTTTTCGTTTTTGAGTTATCGTGTTCACAGACACACGGACACACACACACACACACACACACACACACACACACACACGGAACTTTTTTTTAAATGCTTTTTTTGGATATTGGGGACCCTAAAACATATATTTCCGGTGAAATCTCGGTATCAAATTTTTGGTGGAGTGCAATACTTTCTCTAATACTTTCTATGTACATAGTGCGTATGGAGAAAGTAAAAATTAGCAGAAATAGTCTTATTAGTTGCTTCTTTGTAAGTAGAACGGAAATAAGGGAGTAGCATAGGTTAAAGCGATAGCCAAAAGCTGGTTGCTAAGGACTGAAGTTCCTTTGTTTGTATGGACACAAGTTGACAAATTCCTGTAAGAGAAAAGTTAAGTTTTTCGAACCCGAAAACAAAAACAAGGAATATCTAAAAAAACGATCAACTCTACGAAAAAAAAGGTATACTACATAAATTGTGTGTTTTAATGTGCTCTACATTTTTTGTGTGGTAAGTTTTTGTCTATCTCTTACGGTTTAGCAGTTATGCAAAATTCCGTAAAGTTCACTCAGAATAATGTAGTCTTCAGAGGCTATTCTCAGAAAATTCAAAATATACATTTTATTTGTCAGGTAAATATCTTTAATATACGACATTTTAATCAAAATCGTTAGAGCCATTTTTTAGAAAACCTTTTTTTTAAAAAGTTCCATATAAAGGATAGTTTGGGGTGGGGGGGATTTTCCTTAAAATCTTCGTGTCGCATCCCTGGAAGACACTAAACTTAAATACCAAGTTTGGTATTTTACCGACTTTTCGTTTTTGAGTTGTCGTGTTCACAGATACACGGACTCACGGACACACACGGACCTTTCTGAAAATACTTTTTTTGGATACTGGGGACCCTAAAATATATATTTCCGGTGAAATCTGTGTATCGAAATTTTGGTGGAGTGCAGCACCTTCTCTATACACTATGTACATAGTAATTGTGAGAAAGTAAAAACGTATCCAGGTAACTCACTGCATGCGAAATTCGAATTCGCAACCTCTTGAATGTGAGGCACGCTACCCCTACACTATCGAGGTGCGTCTTTGCACTATTGAAGAAAATTAAATGCAATATCGTACTGTTTCCTTGAGTTTTGCAACTATTGTGTTACCCTTTTCGTTACTGCAACTCTTAGTTTTACAGATTCTATAATTACTGTATTTAAATTATCTGCCATTTCATCAACAATATAAACCTGTTGATTAATATTCTTGACATCTGCCAGGAAATCAGAGCTGATAACCCGAGAATGTTATAATTTTATGCCAACTTTATAATTTTCTCTTTTTCTTTTAACTTATAGTATCTACCGATATTATCTTCGAATGTTAAAAAGAATTACAGTTGTGAGCAAACCCTAATAGTGGCTCTGAGGGATTGAAACCAATAAATACAGAAGTGCTACTGAGCTTCAGCGTGCTTATAACATCCTTTCAAGGTGTGTGATTTAAACTGTATATAGTTGAAATCAGATTTAATTAAAGGGTAATTGTGGGGTAGAGGTATGTCATATATTGCTGTTGATCAATGAGTTTCTCACTGGTATGCTTTTGTAATTTGTGCTGTATCAGCACTATAGGGGGAAGGGGCGGGGCTATGGACATTTTGGCATTCTGCGGTGAAAGGAAGCAATTATGGGTGAACGACTGTGTGAGCAGCCATATAAACAAGTGAAACTTTTCACTTCAAATACGAGTGGTTTAGTGTATCCTTACGTACTGCTTTGATTTCTTGTAGCCTTCGTGTAGAGTAGCGGTATTGATCTGAAATACTTTTTCTTTCTCTAGTACGTACGTACAGTGTACATAGTAGGTAGAAGAGGTAGCGATGGTATTCCATCCAAAAATTGGATACCCAAATTTCACCGAAAATAGCCAGTAACTGAGACCTTAGAATCCATAAAAAGCATTTTTAGAAAAACTTCATGCATGTATTTTTCTGGGTGGGTGTATGAGGGTAGAATAATTCATAAACGAAAAGTCTGTTAAATACCAAAATGAGTGTTTGGTATCGCCTCAGGCTGTGATGTGAACATCTTCAGGAAAATCTCTTCATGCCTAATTTCCTTTATATGGAAAACATTTCCAATTTTTTTTTAGTTTCTCAAAAGTGGCTCTAACAATTTTTATTAGAAAGGCTCTATAAGAATTAAAATGTATATTTTAAATTTTCTGACGATAGCCTCTGAAGTCCTCTTAATTTTGGATGAGTTTTGCCTAAGTGGTAAACCTTAAGTGGTAGACAAAAGCTAATCCTACAAAAATGTAGAACTCCTCAGAATATTTTTGTTAAGGTGCTAAACGTTTCCGAAATATTTTAAATTATAAAATACTCAAAACTTTTCTCAAATAGAAGACATCCGTGTTTCTTTTGTTTTACTCCTTGCCAAGCAAAGGAAATGTAATTTCAATAACAAACGAATAGCGACAGCTTTTAAAACATTTGACTAGTGTAACGCTTTAGACTAGTTCTACTTATAAGGGACTAAGTAATAAGACTATTCTGCTAACTTTTTCTTTTGATAGTGTTTAACGCCCGCTTTTACTTCTATGGCACCGCAGGCGATGCCACTGTTGATCCATGTACCGAAGATAGGGAACCGGTGGAATGCGATGGCGGGAGAAACCGGAAAAGCCGGACAAAACCCGCCCCTGCGACGCTTTGTTCAGCACAAATCCCACTTGCGATCACTTGGGATCGAACCCAGGCTGCCTTAGAGCTAAAGTTAGCATGAAGTAAATAGTACAATAATCTCTTACAAGAAGTTTGTTGCAGATTAGATAGGGAAAGTAATGTCAGATTTTTACTTTCTCTGCACGTACTATTTACAAATACAGTTTATACAGAAGGTATCTATTATGTTCCACTCCAAAATTCGATACCAAAATTTCACGTAAATACATGTTTTAGAGCCTCATGAACAACAAAAGAAAAAAAAAAAGCTGATACGTTTCATTCACAAAACGTTCTCTAGCTGCTCTATATATAAACTATTCTTACAAAAGATTATTCTTTTATCTACTTCATGCTAATCGAGATAAACATTAACTGAAATGATCTTATTACTTGCTTCCTTGTAAGCAGAAGGGAAATAAGGAATACACTTGGTTAAAGCAATAGTCAAATATTTTAAATACTCATCGCTAAGTGAATCAATTGAAGTTCGGTTCGCTTTGCATGGTGCCGTTTGAGAAAAACTGGGGAGTTTAAAACTGAAACCAATAATAAGAAATATCTCGAAAACGGTACACTGTACAATAAAAACGTACTAGAGTCGGCTGATAAGTCTTGGGCCTCTCAATGAAAACAGCACTTACTTTTTTTTTGCTTTATTTCTCAACATAATCTCCAGAAAGGCTAATTCATTTGTCATATTGGTGTTCTAATTTAATTAAACCATCTCTGTAGTGCGATTTATCAAGGTTCTCAAAATAGCTGTTTGCCGCATCAATGACTTTCTCGTTTCTATGAAACCTTCGTCCTCCAAGAACATTTTTGAGCTTTGGGAACAGGTGGTAGACACTGGGTGCTAGATCTGGCGAATAGGGTGGATGTTCAAGCAATTCCAACTTTAATTCGCACATTTTTCCCATAGCAATGACTGATGAAACAAGACTTCTTTTTTTTCACCTCATCACTCAAACGTTGCAGTATGCTTGCATAGTAGTCACCAGTAAAAGTATCACTTATACTTTTACCCTTTTCCAAGTACTCAATAACAATAATTCCCTGTGCATAACAGAAAACACTCGCCATGATCTTGTTAGCTCACAAAATTGACTTTGCCTTTTTGGACTTGGTTCACCTGGTGTATTTCACTGTTTTGACCATGATTTACTTTCTGTTGTGTATTGATGTATCCAAGTTTCATCCATGGTAATAAGCCGTCTGGGATTTTTACTGTAGAGCTCCACAGAAACCGTTTTTCTTTGCAACTTTTGATCAGGTGTCAACAAACGAGGCACCCATCTTGCACAATCCTTGTGAGAGCCCAAAACATTACTTAAAATATTACCTCGACGTTCTTTTGATATGTTTACAGCCTCTGCTATCTCAAACGGTCTAATTTGCGGTCTTCCATTACTACATGATGCATTTTTTCAATGATCTCTGAAGTTGTCACTTCTACATGGCGACCAGAGCGAGGCTCTACTACTACTTACGCCCCATTTTAAACTCTTTTAGTCATTGAATATGAAGGGGCAGAACTTTTCACTGTATTGTCGATTTCCTCCTTGATTTCTTTAGGCGTCAAGCCTTTCAAATGGAAGTGTTTAATCACTGCTCGTTTTTCCAAATCCTCTATTTTCATGAAATCTCTATAAAGTTGTCTTGTTTAAAATGCTGTCATTCGAAAACTAAACAAATTATTGACCTGTAACTATGGACACAAGCTGGTGTAGAGTTAAATTATACGATGCTAACTGGCCTAGTGGCGCCATATCTGTGTGAGGCCCGGGACTTATCAGCCGACCCTCGTATATCACATAAATTGTGTGTTTTACGCGATCAACGTTTTTACTTTCTCTAACCCGCATGTGCAATGTACACAGTAGATAGAGAAGGTATTATATTCCACCTTTTTGACCTTTTCCTAAAATGATTTTTTAACTCACGTGACCTCAAATTATTTTCAGGCGCATTCTCAATATCGAATTTTTGGATGGAATACATACCTTCTTTTGTCAGAAACATATCTTAAACATATTACATTTTAATAAAAATTGTTAGAGCCACTTTTGAGAAAGTAAATTTTCGAGAAATGTTCCATGTAAAGGTTGATGGAGAGATTTTCTTGTTTCTAAAGAGGTTTTGTTTGGATTCAGGGAGTCTCAAAACATGATTTCTTTTGAAATCTTTGAAATGAAATTTTGAGTGGAATACAGCACATTCTCCATCTACTATCTACATTGTACATTTGGGCTAGAGAAAGTAAAAATATCCCTTTTGAATGTGGATTTGACCCTTGGTACCGCTCTCATACTGCTGAGGTAGTGTTGTTGTCTGGCTACCCTTGTCACGACATAGAGTATTTTCGGAGTTGGATATCCGTTATGGTGCATGCGACCTCGTAAGGTTTTTGGAGCCCAATTGAGAGAACTTTTCCGATTCGTAATCCGCACGGACATGATGACAATTTGCAATTAAATAATTGCAGACTATCCATTGCATTCTATATGAACGGAGGCAGGGGTTGCATCGGAGGCACGGTAGATTTTGACCCTTTATACCTCTTATGTCTGGAAATTGTTTTTTAATTGTTGCGGCAATATTAATTATTGACTAGGTAGATTCAGACTGAAAAATTCAATGCCATAGCCGGGATTTGAATCACGGATCTCCCAGTCTCTAGCCGGTTACTCTACCACTGAGCTACTACAGCAACGTACCGCATAGCATTGAATTTCTCAACTGATTCGTATATTTCCCTATCCAACTCCTATCCAACACACGAGTTGTGTGAAAAAACAATTAAACCAATACCAATTGTCCATAATAGTGGGCTATACTATGAATCCTGGGACTTAAAGTACTTCCAACTTTGGAAGTCGCCATTGGGGTTGTCATCTCAAAATAATTTGAGATCACCTTATGGTTTACCGGAAAATATGCGATTCAGTTGAGAAGTTCAATGCTATGTCGGCATGTTGCCATGGTAGCTCAGTGGTAGAGCAACCGGCAAAAGACCGGAAGATCCATGACTCAAATCCCGGTTATGGCACTGAATTTTTCAGTCTGACTCTACCTATCCTACTTCTGTCTTACACATGACTTGCGTGAATAAACAATTTAACCAATATTAATTATATCTACATCTATATCTAGAAGAGGAAATCAAGAATAAAATTCGAACAGGAATACGGAATATACTATCCTCCATGGAAGTTTTAGGTTGTATAGCGAGAGGTGGATGTAATGGCCTCTCAGCCAGAGCTGAAAATCCCTCCTTACACCATTTCATCTTTCTTGCTACTGAAATGAATGGCAAGAGCTTCTCTGGCGGAAACGTGCTTCACAGACGAGAGTTCACACCTCATGCAACAAAATATATACTTCTAGACTGATTTATAGAATTCTTGAAAGAAAACAAGATGAATGCTGCCTGAAATCTGCTTTTTATGTCCAACTCTGTAAAGACGTATCACTTCGTGAAAAGGGATAGTTTGGTCTATGAGACACTTTTTTCCTGGTAAGGTTTCTGTTGTGTGCATCGGCATTTGTCACTTCCTCATACCTTAGGAAGAATTTACGTTATATTCATATGTGCATACATGATTACTGCCCGAGTATATCTCAGAATACTGTCACAGGAATTTTGATGGTTTCTCCTCACATAATTAATACACTACTGCACTGTGAACTACAATAACTATAGG
The DNA here is from genome assembly GCA_030762935.1 of Hymenopus coronatus. Taxonomy (NCBI): domain Eukaryota; kingdom Metazoa; phylum Arthropoda; class Insecta; order Mantodea; family Hymenopodidae; genus Hymenopus; species Hymenopus coronatus. The sequence goes on from CM060897.1 coordinate 100,500,995, forward strand.
GAGCGCTCATATAAAATAGTCGGCTTTAGGAATATACATCCACATAGCTGCAATAGAACAATGACAAAGAATATTCTAAAGTTTGAAGTAAACAAAAACGATCTTATACCTGTACCTATTTTTAACTGAGTTTTACTTTCTCTTGCCATATGTACAATCTGCATAGTGGATAGAAAAGGTATTGTATTGCACCCAAAGATTCGACATCGAGATTTCAACGGAAATACATTTTTTTAATAACCCTAAATCCCCAAAAAAATATTTTTAAAAACTTTTTAAAAACTTGTCGTTGTGTGTGCCTTCTGTCTGTCTGTGTACAGCAACACTCAAAAACGAAAATTCGATTAAACATCAAACTTTGTATTTAAGTTCAGTATATTTACTGAACTTAATTATGATTAAAATGTCATATGTTCAACATATTTTCATGAAAATGTAATAAAATGTATATCTTGAATTTTCTGGAAATAGCCTCTGAAGGCCTGTTCATTCTGGATTACTTTAATACAACTTTTGTACAACTATTAAACCATAAGAAATATACAAAAACTTACTACATAAAAAGTGTAGATCTCGTTAAAACACACATTTTAAGTCACATACATTTTTTGAAGAACTACCCGTTTTAGAGTTGTTGGTTTCCATTTAAGATAACATTTTCTCAAAAAGGAAAGTCATTCCTAGCAAGCAAGGAGAACCGAATTTCAATTGTTTCACATAGAGACCGGCTTTTAAAAGATTTGACTAGCTCTTTACCCCGTAGAATTCTACTTACAAAGAAGAAAGTAATAAGTCCAATTTTGGTAATGTTTATCTCAGTTAGTATGACGTAGATGAAAGAATAATCTCTTGTAAGAAAAGTTTGTTTGTGGAACAGCTAGAGAACGTCATGTGAATGAAACACATCAGATGTTCACAGTCTGATAGTTCATAACTTCCTGTAGAAGCTAAAGAGGTTGGAGAAAGCTTTTTTGCTAATTTAGTGCGCAGTGGATGTGCCTGAAAGCTATGTTTTGTGAACACCTAGCTTCTCGAAAATATAAGACATCGTTTATAGCTTACCTATTTTTATACATTGAGAAGTGATGTTTAATAATTGTAAGACAAAAGAATCAAGATGAAACGAACTACCCAATGGCTCAAAAATACAATGTTCATTACTTACACTGGGAGCATACTAACAACAATGTCTTATCTAGGTAATGTGAGGTAAAGTGATCTGTGACATTTGGAAAATTCATTATACATAATATATAATTGAACTTTATACATATTATTGCACAATAAGTGATATTTTTGCCATGTATCAAATTCTTTGGTTGAATGGTTATTGAAATAATAATGTTTTGCTATCTAAATTAATATTTCTAATAAAAATGAGCCATGGGATTCTTTTTAAAATATTCAGATTACAAATTTAAGTTTCACCAAAAATTAATTTACATTTTCTTATTATAACCTTGTTTCTCGTAGAAAAATTATTTCAGTTCATACTCTCCAGAACTTTTGATTTTTTAAAATTTTATAATTTATTTTTCAAAATTGGAGTTTATGTAGAAATAGTAATATAATCATTTGCTTTATGTATGCTTTTGGGAGGCAGTACAAAAATGTTGAAACAAATTAGTGAAAACAATTCTTTGTATAGAGCATTTTACGGCAAGTCTATTAAATATCGATTTATAGCACTAGTTAATTGATAGTTAAAATCTGCCAAGTGCAAAAATCAATGTATTTTCTTAAAGTATAGAATTAATATTATTTTATTATGAAAGTATATACATATATATTTGTTTTTCAAAATTTTTGGTCAACTTTCACAGACGTTTAGAGAAATTTTATTTCCCGATAGCACATAAGTACATCCCAATTAAAATACTTATTTACGCACGTGCATTCCCCGCCCGTTTTTTCTGCCCAAACATTTTGCAATTCTACTCCGTGAAGTTCCATTATACAGCGATGAACTAGAATCGGCTGCGTTATCACTCACAGCATTGCTTCAAATATCTACTAACACATTCGCCTTTTTTCTTCTTTTCCATATAGCGTAAGCTACCAAAGGAGTATCCGTATATAATTTTCTACTAATAAATTCGGTTTTATTGAATATATATATATATCTATATATATATATATAGATATATATATATATATCAAGCTAACAAGCCTATTCTGCCTTTGTTTTAGCAGTGTATCAAAGAGTATTGTTCATTTAACTGCGGTGCAAATTCAATTGTTTCAATTTCTCATTATCTTTTACATAGCATATTCCAAGTTGACCTGCTTACTTTGAACGTAAATTTTTATTTACTATCCAAAAGTAAATATTAGCTTAGTTAATGCATGACACGTATTTAATGTTCATATAATATTATTAACTGCAAATAATAGATTAGTTATGTGCTAGACGGAAACACCTCTCGCACTGCAGTCTACACAAATATATTGAGACCAACACTCCCCAGGAGGAAGTAATGAAATAAATGGACCAAAGGATACTACAGGCCGCAGTCAGACAAGCTACGGAGACGCGCGGAAGTCCCTAACAGTTCCAAGTTCGAAGACTTGTCCTGTCAACTATGGAGCTGACTAGAAAGGGCGTCAAGCGACCCGTCAACTAAGCAGTCCTCTAGTGTCCACAGCTTGAGAAGCTTCTGTACTAACTGTATGTCACCGCCATACGTGAATATACGTAGAATCAACCTGAAAGATAAGGAAGCGAAATGAAAAGGAAAAGAAGAAAGGGAAATAGTGTTAGATGAGAAAGGATCCCAGTATACATTAGGGGAGGGAACAATGTCGGAATGGTGGTCGATGAAATTGAACCCGGGACCTCCTGAATGCAAGTGTTACAGATTACTGGGTAACTGCAAATATATTGGCTTTAATAGGTTTTCAAGACTCGGACTAGATTTCTAATGTTTGAACCCAATCCACCGCTTTCCTCGCACAAAATGGCAGTTACTTTTTCACTTAACACTTCTTTTGTGTCGTGTATTTGGCATCGTTCCATTAAAGATAAATGTATACATCTGCTCTTTTTCTTACCTTTTGCAACAGTTGCCAGCTTATAGTTCCTGGGGGTGTTTGAAAACCAGTGTGGTGTCGTTAAAGGTGATAATATAATCTGAAAATAAACCAAATATAAAAAATCTAACGTGTTCCATTCACATGATTTTCTCTACAGCTCTGCAAAAATTATTGTTAGAAAGCTAAGGCTTCTATTTACTTCATGCTAATTGAGAAAACATTAGCAGAAATAGTCTTATGACTTGCTTCCATATAAGAAGGGCAAAAGGGAGTACCATAGGTTAAAGTCATAGTCAAAAGCTGGTTACTATGTGACTAAAGTTTCTTTGTTTGTATGGACGGAGGTTGACAAATTCCTGTATGAGAAAAGAATGTTTTTCAATCCTGAAACAAAAAATCAGGAGTATCTTAAAAACGATCAACTCCACGAAAAAAATGTTTATAGCATAAACTGTGTATTTTAATGTGTTCTAAATTTTCTGTGTGTTAACTTTTTGTCTGTCTCTTTCGGTTTAACATTTATGCAGAAATCCGTAAAATTCATCCAGAATAAAATAATCTTCAGAGGCTATTCCCAGAAAATTCAAGATAAACATTTTATTTGTGAAGTAAATATCTTAAATATACGAGATTTTAATCGAAATCGTTAGAGCCATTTTTAAGAAAATCAAAATTTTCGAAACTTTTTCCAAGTGAAGGGTAGTTTGGGGTTGGAGGATTTTCTTGAAAAATCTTCGTGTCGCATCCTTGGAAGATACCAAACATATATTTCCGGCGAAACCTCGGTATCGAATTTTTGGGTGCAATAGAATACCTTCTGTATACGCTATATACATAGTACGCGTAGAGAAAGTAATATTGTAAGAGTAAGACTGTTCCCGATCAAAGATAGTATTGTATGTCGTTAATATGTCTAACGTCACGAGCTTCTTCGCTATACACGTGTGTTTACTGCTTAAGGACAAGACAAATAATGTATCAACGCGACGTGTTCTCTTGAATTAGTTATCTGGCACGTACGGGAAAAAAATTCAATTCCGAGCTCAAAGTGCGGAAAATCTCTTCAATTTTCGAGCAAACCAAAATAGTAGATAAACGCTTGATGAGGAAAGCAGAGAACGTGAATGAATATTGTTTTACATATTAACAGTTCTTAAATAGTTTGGCTATGGTTTTAGTCCAGTGTATCCATTTATTTCCCTTACTTTTAAGAAACTAACTGGTAATGCCATTTCTGCAAACGTTTATCTTCATTAGCATGAAGTAGATATAAAAATAAGCTTTTGTAAGAATATTTTTATAGAATGGGTAGAAAAATCTAATGTGTTCCATTCACATGACCTTCTCTATATCTCCGTAAGAAATTATTGTTAATAATCTTATTCTTTTATTTATTTCATGATAACAGAGAAATATTAGCAGAAATAGTCTTATTTCTTGCTTTATTGTAAGTAGAAGCGAAATAAGGGAGTACCATAGGTTAAAGTGAAAGCTAAAAGCTGGTTGCTATGTGACTGAAGTTCGTTTGTTTGTATGGACACGATTTGGCAAATTCCTGTATGAGAAAAGCATAAGTTTTTCAAAGCTGAAACCAAAAACAAGGAATATCTCAAAAACGACCAACTCCACGAAAAAAATGTATATAATATAAATTGTGTGTTTTAACGTTCTGTACATTTTTTTGTGTGTTAAGTTTTTGTCCATCTCTTATGGTTTAGTAGTTTGCAAAATTCATCCAGAATAAAGTAGGCCTCAGAGGCTATTCCCAGAAAATTAAAGATATACATTTTATTTGTCAGGTAAATATCTTTAATATACGATATTTTAATCAAAATCGTTAGAGCCATTTTTAGAAAATAAAAATTATTGAAAAAAGTTCCATGTAAAGGGTAGTTGGGAATGGTGGGGATTTTCTTGAAAATCTTCGTGTGACATCCTTGGAAGATAACAAACCTAAATACCAAGTTTGGTGTTTAACGGACTTTTCGTTTTTGAGATATACGTGCTATGTATTAACATGTTTTTTTTTTTTTTTTTTGTTTTTTTTTTTTTGGATTCAGGAGGTTTAAAAACATGTATTTCCGGTGAAATCTCGGTATGGAATTTGTTGGGTGCATTACAATACCTCTCTATACACTGTGTACACAGCACGTCTAGAGAAAGTAAAAGGTCATGTTAATGTAACACATCAGAATATTTCATAAAATTTCACATTTTCTTGTCAAATCTTTGCGATATAGTATTTAAATTCACTTTTTGTTTATGAAATAGGTCATATAAAATATTTGACGATCTGAGATTACCAGATAAATAAGACAAGACGTTTATTATATTACTCGTGATAATTGAGGGTAGTGTAATTAATAGTATATAAATATTTTTTTTACATTTGCAGGCTAATAATAATTTTACCAGTATTAAGAGAAAATCATAATTACTTGAATCTTTTTAATTTGCTTGTTCACCAGGAATTAAAATTAAGACTATAAAATAAAATCAGCCTTAGTTAAAAGGTAAGTTAGAACAATTAAAAGAAGCATAGATAAATGCCCTTATACTAGCGTTATAAACTATAATGTAAAGGGAGACAGGATAAAGCCTATAAAATCATAATGTAGTTCAAAAAAAGATTAAACGCCCTAAAACTTGTTCCATGTTGTAGAATACATGGTTTGGCTACCTCCGTGGTCTGACTTCTCACCTGGAGATCCCGGGTTCGATTCCCGGCTGACGCGTGGAATTTTTCTTTAACAAGAATTATTTTCTATCCCCCACAGAGTTTGGAAGTATGTGTGTGTGTGTGTGTGTGTGTGTTTGAATAAAATAAAACGATTTAAACCCAACGTAAAGAACATACAGACCACGAGTTGTTTCTAAGGCAAAGCCCCCGATATGACCTTAGATGTTAAAGGAGGCTATATAAAAGAAAGAATAAACAAATAAAATAAATAAATGGTTATGAAAAGATGCGGGTTGAAAAGGAATTGAAGGTACATCAATGATACAAACAAATGGAAATGTTTATCCCCTCACTTTAGCTGAGCTAATGGAATAAATATTTACCTCAGGAAGTTGAAAAAATCAATATTGAATTAATCAAATACATATTTTAATGTATAAAAGAAACAATGCTGAAGCTTATGAATATATGCTGACAAAGCGGTTATATACCAGAAGAATAAAATATAACCAAAACTTACACGTTGTATACAGAAGGAGATAAACCTAAGTGGGAGAATTATCGAGGTATAAGTCTATTGTGTTCATCTTCTAAACTGAACGCTCGAATAATAGCTAAAAGACCTTATCCAATAAGTAATTAACAGATGTTACTAGAGGTACAACAAGGTTTCAGATTGTGAAAATCTTGTGCATACTGCATACTTATCATGCATACTTATTGAATAGCGTCGTGAATTTAATTTTCCAATTTATCTAATGTTTTTAGACTATGAAAATACTATCTGACAGAAAACTGCCTCCATATCATATTAGAGCTATACAAAACCTGTATCAAAACTATAAAATTCAGATAAAATACTATATGGAGTACAAAAAATGACTGTAGTTAATATAGACTTAGCAGTTTCACTCAAACCATTTACTTTCTGCAGCACGCATTGGCCTTTCTTCCTTTCTTCAACAAAAGCAAGTAGCTTTTAACTCATCACACAACACTTGAAGTGTCGTTATATACATTTCTTTTTCTGGGTCGATGTATTAGGTAAGTAAATAAACTAATCTTGGAGAGGCAGAGTCAAACTGAAAAATTCAATGCCATAGCCGGGAATTGAACCACGGATCTCCCGGTCTCTAGCCGGTTGCTCTTCCACTGAGCTACCATGGCAGCATGCCGGCATAGCATTGAATTTCTCAACTGACTCGCATGTTTGCCGGTAAACCATAAGGTGATCTCAAATTATTTTGAGTTGCCAGGGTAGCTCAGCGATAGAGCAACCGGCTAGAGACTGGAAATCCATGGTTCAATTCCCGGCTGTAGCATTAAATATTTCAGTCTGCTCTACCAATCCAACTCCTGTCCTACAAATGGCTTGTGTGAAAAATCTGTTAAATCAAAACTAATTCTTGCCACAGGCAATCTCAATTGCAGTTCTTATTACCCATTCTGTGTCCAAAACATCAATTAACTCCCTCGTTCCCTAATGCCTTAATAAAGAAGACTCCTTTTGGGTTTCTCGCGGTGCAAAGAATGCTAAAACAATTACTACTTTCAATTCACATGATTCTATCTTGAATGAGATCCAAGAGTTGAAACGGTGCCAAGGGTATCAATGGAAACGGCTGTAGGGTTGCAACAGAGTATTTGAATATAGATCCAATGGTTAGAATGTAAATGTAAATTTGCAACAATGACGAATACAACTCTATTACCAACAGATTAACTTCTGTGGTGATCGGAGTTGACAAAGAATGGAACAATTTACGCAACTTTTGGAATAATTATTGTTGGGGATACGAGAGGTAAGAGCAGAAGAAAGGCTCTCGTGGAAGTAAGGGGCGGGTGCTGCCGCCGCCGGCCACACCCAGCTGCAGCCCAGACCTCCCACCCCCACTGCTACCAGCACACTTCCTCAATACATCAATAATCTTTCCTGTCCGACCTAGGCTGTCATCTGCATAACGACCTGCATGTTTCTTTTTTATCTTCTTTCTTAAGGCAATGACAGGCATCAAAGTATTACTATAAGTATGGAGCCTTGCTTCCTGGGTTCGATTCCGACCGGGGCCAACGCTAGTGCAGATCCATAACAGCTCTAAGGTATAGAGTCCCAGGTAGAATAACTTTCCTGAATGCTTTATTCCGTCCATCCTTAAAGAAAAGAATTCCTTAGCTATGATCATGGAATTCCATAATCTGTTCAACGATTTATTTGCATCACCTGACATTCAGAACAGAATTTAACATCATGGACCAACTCTTTAATTTCCTTCGGCTGTAGGAACAAAAAATCTGATGTGTTTCATTCATATGATTTTCTCTACGTCTCTGTAACAAATTATTGTTAAAACGATTATTCTTCTACTTTATGTCAATGGAAATAAACATTAGCAGAAATGGTCTTATTATTTGCTTCCTTGTAAACAGAAGGGACATAAGCATACAGCCTATACTAAATCGATAGCCAAATCTTTTAATAGTTGGTTGCTACGTGATTGACATTCGTTTTCTTTTTTTTTTTTTTTGCAGAGCCAGGAGTTTAATAATTCCCTTATGAGAGAAGTTTTAATTATTTTAAAATTGAAACCAGTAACCAGGAATATCTCGGAAATGGTCACTCCACGAAATAAAAACGCATATGACACAAATTTTGTGTTTTGACGAGATACTTTTTTATACAGTAAGTTTTTGTCAACCTCTTACGGTTTACCAATTATGCAAAAGTCATCCATAATCAAGAGGTCGTTAGAGGCTACTCCTAGAAAATTTAAGCTACGCATTTTATTTTTACGTAAATATCTTTTATATACGGTATTTTAATCAAAATCGTTTCAGACATTTTTGAGAAAATAACAATGTTCGAAACTTTTACCATGTAAAGGGTAGTTTGAGGTGGAGGATTTTCCTCAAAATCTTCGTGTTGCAAATTTGATAGTATACACACTTTACATCAAGCTGGAGGCCTGGGTTCGATCCCCAGTACCGGCGTGGGGATTTTTCCTCCGCTGGGATACCTGGCCCGGGGTGCACTCAGCCTCGTAAGGTCCCTGGGGGGGGGGCCAATTGAGGAGCTACTTGATGGAGAAGTAGCGGCTCCAGGTCATGAGGACCGCATTAACCGGCCGGGAGGGACTCGAGGCGCTGACCACGTCTCACCCTCCAATACTGCACCCCATCCCTGACGTCTATAGTGGACCGAGATGGGGGACGCAGCGGCCGGGCGGTAGGCCAAGGTTCCCCGTGAGCTGTCGTGCTAAGGATTTAAATCCACTTTACGTTTTTGAGTATCGCATTCTCATGGACCAAATGGCACATAGACAGATACACTCGGGGACCCTTTTTCTAATTTTTTTTGGAACTATAGTAGGTAAGATTTTACTACTGGTTGTCTATTTTACATAAAACCTATGCATATACTTTATTCTTGTTGCGAATATATGAATAAAAGTCTTCAAAATATTTACTAAATGTAAAGAAAACTAAACAGATAATTTAAACGGCGTTACTTGTGAGTGGGGGAATTTGGGGAAAATTTTGTTTTTCGTTCAGAAAGATGCTAGATTTAAAAACGAAGTAGGATTTCCTCAGAGATTTCGTTTTATTTTCTCTACTTCATATATAGAAGAGGTGTTGCATTTCTCCCAAAATTTACGTTCCGAGATTTAAATGAAAGCACAGGTTTCGACGTCCCTTAATCCAAACAAAGCATACTTAGAAAAGAAGTCCTTATTTCCGCGCACCATGTGTATGTAGTAGATATGAGTATATGAACAAAAACGAAAAGTTGGTTGAATACCAAATTAAGTGTTTAAGCTCAGCGTCCTTCAAGGATGCGACACGAAGATTTTCAATATCTGCACTTTAAACTATCCTTTAAATGAAAAAAAAAATGTTGTTACTTTCAATTTATTTAAAAATTCGTGTAGCTATTTTTGTTTTTTATTAAAATATCATACGTTTAAGATATTTTCATGACAAATAGAATCTATATGTGGAAATTGCCTAATAGTCATCTGTAATCTGAATTAATTTTTAATTTCTCCATCACATACACGTATCCAATGTTTGTGGTAGGTAGAGAAGATATTGCATTCCACCCAACATTTCAATACCGAGATTTCACCGAAAATATATGTTTTGAGGATCCATGAATGTAAACTTCAAAAAGGGGTCTGTGTGTGTGTGTGTGTGTGTGTGTGTGTGTGTGTGGGTGGGTCTGTGTGTCTATCAGACTGTGCGCGCGCGCCTTGATATCTTTTAACAGCATAACTCAGAAACAAATGTATTCTATTACGTATTAAACTGTGAATTTAAAGATCAATATCCTTCCAAAGATCAACACGAAGAATTTTAGAAAACTCCCACGTCTCAAGCTAGAATTTTTTAATTTTCTCAAAAATGGCTCTAATGATTTTGATTAAATTTCCTCATTAATTATATTTTCATTACAAGTAAAACATATCTTGCAATTTCTGAGAAAAGCCTGTGAAGCTCTCTTAATTGTGCATGTCTTTTGCATAACTGTTAGGCACAAAAAGGAAATGAAAATTTCATTAAAATACACAATTTATGCATATACATTTCTTTGAGGAATTAACTACTTCCGAGATGTTCCTTGTTTTTATTTAACTTTTTTCTTAAACTTTTCTCAAATGAAAAGACTTTTTTTTCTTTAATTTTTTTCGTATTGTTCTTGCCCTAGCCATCTTAAAAGATTTTAATAGACGTAGAGCCCGTTGTATTCCCTTATTCCTATTAAACTAAATATATATGTAGATACTAAAACCATTTCTATAGTTTATCTTGATTATAATGAATAGATAAGTTTTTGTAAGAATAGTTTGTTGCAAAATAAATGGAGAAAGTCATATAAATGTAGAACATCAGATTTTATAACTTTTAAACCTGAGGGATAGACAAAACTTACTAAACCGAATATGTAGAGCTTGTTAAATCATACAACCTTTACACATAGTTGTGAAGTAAACGGTTTTTGAGATAGTCTATCTGGGTAGGATTCTGAGCTCGAGGTTGCGTGTTCAATCCCAACCCAGACCCATGGTTTTTAAGTGTGCTCAAATACGACATTTTCATGTCAGATTTGTGGCATGACAAAATTCCGGCACACCGGCAGCGCTAATATCCTAGAAACTGGCAGCGCTGTTAATAAACATAATATTTAAATATTTATTTTATATTAGAGATATTTACTTTCTCTATACGCACAATGTACATAGTGTATAGAGAATGTATTGCACTCCATCAAAAAATTCGATACCGAGATTTCACCGGAAATATATGTTTTAGGGTCCACTGTATCCAAAACAAGTATTTTCAGAAAAAGGTCCGTGTGTGTGTCCGTGTGTCTGTGAACACGATAGCTCAAATACGAAAATTCAGTAAAATACCAAACTTGGTATTTTAAGTTTAGTATCTTCCGGGAATGCGACACGAAGCTTTTGAGAAAAATCCCCACTCCAAACTACCGTTTACATGGAACTTTTTTCGAAAATTTTCATTTTCTAAAAATTGCTTCCAACAATTTTGATTAAAATATCGTATATTAAAGGTATTTACCTGACAAATAAAATGTATATTTTGAATTTTCTGGGAATAGCCTCTGAAGACTACGTTATTTTGGATGCATTTTTCATAACTACTAAACCGTAAGAGAAGGACAAAAACTTAACCCACAAAAAATGTAGAGCACGTTAAACCACACAATTTATGTTATATACATTTTTTTCGTGTAGTTGATCGATTCTGAGATATTCCTTTTACTTGGTTTCGGCTTTGAAAAACTTAAATTTTTCTCATACAGGACTTTGTGAACTCGTGTCCATACAAACAAAGGTACTTCAGTCACGTAGCAACCAGCTTTTGACTATCACTTTAACCTATGGTACTCTCCTATTTCGTTTCTACTTACAAGGAAGCAAGAAATAAGAATATCTCTGCTAATTTTTTATCGATTAGAGGGAAGTTAGATAATAGAAGCATAATGTTTTTAGAAATAATTTATTGCAGAGATATAGAGAAAGTCATGTGAATGGAACACATCAGTTTTTTTAAATTATGTTTGATATGTCAAATAACTTGCTCTGTGCTTTTTGTTCTTGTGGACACCAAATAATAGAGAAATTTCGCTCAGCGACCAGCTCTTAAGAGGTTTTACTACCACTTAAGCTTATTCCTCTGTGTCTACGAGGGCTAAATGTAGTAGAATCACATCAAAACATTAATTACAAGTAGCATAATGAGAATAGAAGAATACTTTTGCAAGAATATTTGCTTTTAGAATGGATAGAGAAACTTACGTGTGCCGCAATTTTGTCTCGCAGAGCCTTTTTATAAGCCAGCAAAACTATTGACAAGGGGCTATCGCTTTTAAACACGCTTAAAAATATCGGTCGTGACCTTGAGATCAAAAGGCTAATGCCTAAACAAATGAGCCACTCAGAGTGACTTTATCGAGAGGACATTATAATAAAAAGTTTGGTTTTCCTGATCACCCGAGCACACATGATCATTGACTTTAGATTTAACATAGTCAGTTCAAAGTAATTGCCGAAATATTCCAGTTTTAAAGTATTCCAGGTCATTCGTCAACAGCAACGGCACAAATAATTTTTTTACCTTTTTGAAATCAGCGTATGACGATGAACATTTCGTCAAATGTCTTTTAGCTTAGATTTATTTCAGTCAAGACTTCAATTCTCCCTTGAATTTTTCATTAGCTCATAGCTTTTGGTCATTACTGCGATATGAGGGATAGATACTATTTATATTTTGAGCCTAATAATAAAAATATGATGTGCCCCATTCACATGACTTTCTCTACAGCTCTGCAATAAATTATTGTTAAACAGCTTATAATTCTATTTATTTCATGTTAATCGAAAAAAATTAGCAGAAATAGTCTTGTTACCTACTTGCTTCCTTGTACGTAGAAGGGAAATAAGGGAGTGCCATAGGTTAAAGTGATAGTCAAAAGATGGTTGCTATGTTGCTGAAGTTCCTTTGTTTATATGGACAGGAGTTGACAAGTTCCTGTATGAGAAAGTATAAATTTTTCAAAGCTGAAAATTATAACAAGGAATATCTAAAAACGATCAACTCCACGAAAAAAATGTGTATAGCATAAATTGTGTGTTTTAACTTGCTCTACAATTTTTGTGGGGTAAGCTTTTGTCCATCTCTTACGGTTTAGCAGATATGCAAAATTCCGTAAAATTCATCCAGAATAAAGTAGTCTTCAGAGGCTATTCCCAGAAAATTCAAGATATACATTTTATTTGTGAGGCAAATATCTTTAATACACGATATTTTAATCAAAAGCGTTAGATCCATTTTTGTGAAAATAAAAAATTTCGAAAAAAGTTCCGTGTAAACAGTATTTGGGGGCGGGGGGATTTTTTGAACGTCTTCGTGTCGCATCCTTGGAAGAAACCAAACCTAACACCAAGTTTGGTATTCAACGGTCTTTTCGTTTTGAGCTATGCTATTCACAGACAGACACACACACAAACACACACACACGGACCTTTTTGTAAAAATGTTTTTTTTGGACTCAGGGGGTCCTAAAATATGTATTTCCGTTGAAATCAAAATGTCGAATTTTTGGGTGGAATACAATGCTTCCTCTATACGTGTAGAGAACGTAAAAATAGTAATTTGACAGTGATAATTGCTTCATTATTTCTCAAAATATTCTCCTTATGCGTTCGAGTCGTTTGTCATAGAATGTTTTCCAATCTGCCTAAGACACCTTCATAACAAAATTTTTGGGAATAAAAAGAAATCATTGGTGCCACATGAAAACTGTATGGTGGATGGGTCGTCAACCTGAGTTTTTCAGTGTTCAAATAATCGGTTGTTAGACGAGATGTATGAGAGCTGAACGATCCGACGGCACTTTATTTTCCCCCCGATTTCATCGAAAAGCTCCGACAAACAAATGGTTGTGTAGCATTCAGAATTTACCGCTTTACGTTCCTCTAAGGACACTGATGACAAGTTTTTCTGAAGAAAGAAAGAAAAAAAATCTGATGTGTTCCATTCACATGACTTTCTCTACATCTTTGCAACAAATTATTGTTAAGAAGCTTATGCTTCTATTTAATTCACACTAATCGAGAAAAAAATAGCAGAAATAGTCTTATTACTCGCTTCCTTGTGTAGAAGCGAAATAAGAGAGTGCCATAGATTAAAGTGATAGTCAAAAGCTGGTTGCTATGTGACTGAAGTTCCTTTGTTTGTATGGAAAGGAGTTGACAAATTCATGTGTGACAAAAGTACCAGTCTTTCAAAGCTGAAACCAAAAACAAGGAATATCTCAAAAACGATCAATACCACGAAAAAAATGTATATAAATTGTGTGTTTTATCGTGGTCTACATTTTTTGTGTAATAAGTTTTTGGCTATCTCTTACGCTTTACCAGTTATGCAAAATTCAATAAAATCATCGAGAATAAAGCGGTCTTTAGAGGCTAGTTCCAGAAAATTCAAGATGTACATTTTATTTCGCATGTAAATATGTTAAATATAAGAGATTTCAGCAAAATCTTTAGAGCCATTTATGAGAAAATAAAAATTTTAGAAACATTTTCCATGTAAAAGATAGTTGGGGGGGGGATTTTTTTTTTTTAAAATATTCGTGTCGCATCCTTAAATACCAAGTGTGGTATTTAACGGTCTTTTCGTTGTTGACCTATGCTGTCCACAGACACACACATTCACACACGGACCTTTTTCCAAAAATGCTTTTTTTGGATTCAGGGAATCCAAAACATATATTTCCCGTAAAATCTCGGTATGGAATTTTTGGGTGCATTACAATACCTTCTGTATACATTATGTACATAGTACGTGTAGAGAAAGTAAAAAAAAAACAGGCAACCATTTGTTTTGAAGTGCTTCGAGTGCAAACAACTTTTGCTGGGTTTGTTTCACCCTGAAATAACTATACGTCGATTGCCGTTTATGTTCCGACTCATATGCATAGATGCATGATTCTGCATATGTCACAACTTTATACGTCTTTTGAAGTTACACCGTTAAATTTCTTGAGCATTTCGTGCAGAGTGGAGACGAGCATCCTTTTGAGATGTATCAAACTATGTGGGATCCAACGTGAGCAAACCTTTTCCACGGCTAAATTATTATGCAATATTTTATATATGCAGGTGTAACTAATGCTTAGGGTTTGCTCCATCTCACAGTATGTGGCATGACGATCTTGTCCTATCAGTTTTTGTACAGCATTACTTCCAGCACAACTTATTTTGGATGACGTCACGAGTTTCGTCAGTGAACGAATAGTATTTGCAGTTCTTAGGCGAAGATTATTAAATTTAATAATCTTTTTAGCTCCTTAATTTATTTCTTACCATTTATTATGAAAATAATAACTATTTTGGGAGTGTTATTAAAAGGTGACCTGCAATTAAATTGCCTGCTAAACGAATTGTTAAATTGGCAGCCACGATTAAACTCGTTATACCAGCATTTCACAGTGGCAAAGGTTGCAGTTTAATCGCCAATTGTAGTAGCAAGTTGATCAATACACTCTTGTCTTGATAATCCACGACGAAAGTTATAATAAGCCATCTCACGAACATTTACACAAGCTATTCGCTGAGATGCAATTTCAATTCGCTCTATTGATACAATATCTGAAATGCCCGCCTGGATATTGTGGTAGTAGCGTGTCAGCCTTACATTCAAAAGTTCGTGAGTTCGAATCTCCCTTAGGGTGAGTTACCCAGATAAGGTTTTGTCGGGGTTTTCCCTTATCCTGAGAAGACGAATGTCGAGTAAATTTAAGCTGCATGTACCCCGAGGTCATTTGAGCATCAGTTCACCAATTTCGTTCATCGTCAAATATGACCAACCAGGTTAAAGGGCGTTAAAGAAAAAAATTAAAAAAAATATATATAAATAGTGCCTATCGTAGTGGTGAAAAGTAATGTAACTTTTGGTTTAAACGTTCTGCGTAGTATGACTCATATATTACACAAGAAGACATAATTAAAAAAAAATGTTCCATTCACATGAATTTATTATTAAAAAGCTTATTTTTCCATTTACTTAATGCTAAACGAGATAATATTGACAGTAAGTGTATAGTTACCTGTTTCCTTGTAAGTAGAATGGAAATGAGGGAGTACCATAGGCTAAATCGATAGTCAGATCTTTTAAAAGCTGGTTGCTATGTGATTGAAGTACCTTTGTTTCTATGGACAGGAGCTGCAAATTCCCATATGAGAAAAGTATAAATATTTTAAAGCGGAAACTAATAACAAGGTATATCTAAAAATGGCTAATTCAACGAAAAAAATATAAATGACATAAATTGTGTGATTTAGTGAGCTCTACATTTTAAGTGTTATAAGTTTTTGTCTATCTCTTACGGTTTACCAGTTATCAAAGTTCCGCATAATTCAACTCAGAATAAACATTTCCTCAGAGGCCATTCCCAGAAAATTGAAGATACACATTTTATTTATCACATAAATATCTTAGGTATAAAAGATTTTAATCAAAATCGTAAGAACTATTTTTGAGAAAATCAAAATCTTCGAAATTTTTTCCATGTAAAGGGTAGTTTGGGGTTGGGGATTTTTCCTCAAAATCTTCGTGTCGCATTACTGGAAGATACTAACTAAACTTAAATGCCAAGTTTGGTATTTTACTGAATTTTCGCTTTTGAGTTATCGTGTTCAGACACACACACACACACACACACACACACACACACACACACACACGAACCTTCTCCTGAAAATACTTTTTTTGGTTACAGGGGACCCTAAAACGTATATTTACGGTGAAAGCTCGGTATCAAATTTTTGAGTGGAATGCAATACTTTCTGTATACAGTATGTACACAGTACGTGTAGAGAAAGTAAGAATCTGATGTGTTCCATTCACTGTCTTTTTGTACATCTCTGTAACAATTATTGATAAAAAAATTTATTATTCTATGCATTTTATACTAACCCAGATAAACTCGAGCAGAAATGGTATTATTATTATTATTATTATTATTATTATTATTATTATTATTATTTGCTTCCGTATAAGTAGAAGTGAAATAAGGGGACACTAGGCTAAAGGGATGGACAAATCTTTTAAAAGCTGATTGCTATATGATTTTAAATCGCTACTTTGTACGGGCAGGAATTGAATAATTCTCGTAAGCCAATGACAAGAAATACCTCGGAAATGGTGATTTCCACGAAAAATAAATATATATATATGTGTGTGTGTGTGTGTGTGTGTGTGTGTGTGTGTGTGTGTGTGCTTTAACGATATCTACATTTTTTGTGCAATAAGTTTTTGTCTACTTTTAACAGTTTACAAGTTATGCAAAAGTTATTATTGAATTATCGTGTTCAAGGATACACGCATGAACCTTTTTCTAAAAGTGCATTTTTGATAACCTAAAATGTGTATTTCCAGTAAATCCTCTGTATCAAATTTTTGGGTGAATACAAAGCTTTCTCTACCTATGTTCTAAGCAGAGAAAGCAAAAATAATGGTTCCTCAGAATACAGTGCAGCTTGTTGGCGAAGATTCTCTGACATAAATGAATGCCACATTGTTTCTCAACTCCTCAATGCTCATATACATGTTAAAATCCAGTGTATATCCTCCGACTGTGGAACCCCTGGCATGCAGCAGCACATTTCCTGGTGAAGAAAATATATTAAACAATGACCACCCCTCCATGGTGTAGTGGTTACCATGCTAACCTCTAAAACCCAAGATTGCACAGTCTCAAACCTGAGGAAGAAAATCTTTAGCATGGCTTCTTTCGGTAGAGAAATAAAACCGGTGGCCCCGTGTAATGTTATTTTGCACGTAAAAGAACTCCATATCTTGAAAGAAGAAGCTTCCGGGGCAAAATTCCGCCATTTCGCGTCCGCAAATCGTGATTTCGTCCTACAGTGCCATCTATGAGCAACAAGCTGATCTCTCGTCACTATGGCGCATAGCTGCGAATTTACGAACTGTAAATTCAAATCTGATCACGGAAACATCGTAACGATGCCTTATACTCCACGTTGGAGTTTACAGAAAATGAATAACCAAACGCAAACTTAAGTAAAAATCATATCTGAAGCGTTCCATTCTCCTGACTTTCTCCACCTATTCAGAAACAAATTATATACTCTTACAAACATTTATGCTTTTATCTATGACGTGCTAATCCAGAAAAGGGCACTAATGACCTTAGCAGTTGCATCATCATCATCATCATCATCATCATCATCATCATAATCCAGCTAAAAACATTAGTATAAATAGTTTTGTTACTTATTACCTTCATGAGCCTAAAACGATAGTTACACTGACCACCCCAAATCGTAATTACAGTATAAAATGGCATCTTAAGCGTTTTATTGTAATGACTTTCTCTATTATGTAACAAATTACATATTCTAACTAAAGCTTATTCTTTTATCTATTTCATGCTAATCAAGATAAACATTAATATATGTAGTTGTATTACTTCCTTCCTTGTAGATACAAGAGAAATAAAGGACATTCATTAAACTAAGGCGATGATGGCTAAATGATGACTTTGTTCATTCTCTTTGCATGTTCAGGAATAAAATATTGTGTAGCGCACAAAGTATAGAGAGGCCTCCGTTGACTGCCGAAAAAAGGCCCAATATCCTCCAGCCCTATATGTTGGGTTCCTGTTAACGCTGGTAAATGGGCCTCGCCGTGGCCGAGTTTTTAGACTACTCGCCTCTCACCTAGATGGACTCGATTCGATTCCAAGCGACCGCATGTGAGTGGACAAAGCGGCGCAGGGGCGAATTTTCTCCGGGTTTTCCGGTTTCTCCAGTATCGCCAGTATCATCGCCTGCGGTGCCAAAAAATCTGTATGTGTTCCATTCACATGACTTTCTGTATATCTCTGTAACAAATTATTGTTAGAAGGCTTATGCTTCTATTTACTTCATGCTAATCTAGAAAAAATTAGCAGAAATAGTCTTATTACTTGCTTCCTTGTAAGCAGAAGCGAAATAAGGGAGTACCAGGGGATAAACTGATAGTTAAAAGATGGTTGCTATGTGAGTGAAGTCCCTGAAAAACGATCAACTCCATGAAAAAATTTATATTACATAAATTGTGTGTTTTAACGTGCCCTACATTTTTTGTGTAGTAAGTTTTTATCTATCTCTTACGCTTTAGGAGCTATGCAAAATTTTATCCAATAATAAATTAAGCTTCAGAGGCTATTCCCAGAAAATTGAAGATATACGTTTTATTTGTCAGGTAAATATTCTTAATATACGATATTTTGATCAAAATCATTAGAGCCATTTTTAAGAAAATCAAAATTTTCGAAAAAAGTTCCATGTAAAGGGTAGTTTAGGGTGGGGGGATTTTTCTCAAAATCTTCGTGTCGCATCCCTAGAAGATAATAAACTTAAATACCAAGTTTGGTATTCAATAGTCTTTTCGTTTTTGAGTTATGCTGTCCACAATCACACAGACACACACACGCACACACACACGGACCTATTTCTGAAAATGCTTTTTTTGGATTCAGGGAGATTCAAAACATGTATTGCCGGTGAAATCTCAGTATCGACTTTTTGGGCGGAATACAATTCTTTCTCTATACACTATGTACATAGCACGTGTAGAGAAAGTAAAAAAAACGCTGGTAAATGCTCCGACGTTTCGTGTTATAGCCACCAATTGCTTGGAAATTGATATTGCTGTATGTTTGTAGGTGTGACTTAAGTGCATGTTAGCACTTAGGTTAGTAAATCGCCATTGGGATATATCATCTCAAAATTATTTGAGATCACCTTGTGGTTTACCGGGAAACATGCGAGTGAGTTGAGTTTAGTGCCGTGCGGCATGTTGCTATATCTCAGTGGTTAGAGTAACTGGCTAGAGACCGGGAGATCTGTGGTTCAAATCCCGGCTATGGTATTGAATGTTTCGGTCTGACTGCCTGTCCAATTTATGAGAAGGGGTTTTGTCCATCCAAATAGCGAAATTAGCTATCCATAGTTGCTATGGTTCTCGTGCTGTTGATACCACCGTGCATTCATTTACGAAATTCAGTATATTATATTTGGTGAAAAGAGGCCATTTGGTTTGATGCGTTAACCAACACTGTTGTATGTGGATCAATACAATGGAGTCCTGTTGTTGCAATGAATATCGCTCTTGTTGTTTATGCACGATTGATATGCTATGATAACACGTCACATTGTTTAAACAATGGGCCAGTTAGAGACAATGGATGGCACTGAGAGCCGACAATCGAATACTATCC
Source organism: Hymenopus coronatus (assembly GCA_030762935.1). Classification (NCBI taxonomy): domain Eukaryota; kingdom Metazoa; phylum Arthropoda; class Insecta; order Mantodea; family Hymenopodidae; genus Hymenopus; species Hymenopus coronatus. The sequence goes on from CM060897.1 coordinate 100,521,019, forward strand.
CTCATTCATTGTTTGGAATCAGGATAAGAATCTCAGCAGGGTTCGAACCGTCGCTCTCTAACATGAGTATGAGTCTGTAATCTCTGTTTATTGTCTGATGTAATTGAAAAAAAGCTGATGTGTTCCATCCATAAGACTTTCTCTACATCTCTGCAACAAATTATTGTTAATTCTTTACTTCATGCTAATCGAGAAAACATTAGCACAAATAGTCTTATTTCTTGCTTTCATGCCAATAGAAGGGGAATAAGGGCGTTAGCATAGGCTAAAATATTAGTCAAAAGCTGGTTGCTATGTGACTGAAGTTCCTTTGTTTCTATGGAATGGAGTTGACAAATTGCCGCATGAAAAAAGTATACATTTTTTACAGCTGAAACCAATAACAAGGATTCCACGAAAAATGTATATAACATAACTTGTGTATTTTAACATTTTCTGTGAAGTAAGTTTTTCTCTATCTCTTACGGTTTGCCAGTTATACAAAATTCGGTAAAATTCATCCAGAATAAAGAAGTCTTTATGGCTATTCCCAGAAATTTCATTATATACATTTTATTTATTAGGTAAATATCTTTAATATATGTTATTTTATTCAAAATCATTGGAGCCATTTTGAGAAAATAAAAATAATTCGAAACCTTTTCCATGTTAAGGGTAGTTGGGAGTAGGAGGATTTTCTTGAAAATCTTCGTGACACATTCTTAGAAGATACTGAACTTAAATACCAAGTTTGGTATTTAACGGACTTTTCGTTTTTGAGCTATGCTGTCCAGACACACACATACACACACACAAATACAAACACATGGATCTTTTTTCAAAATTGCTTTTTTTGGATTCAGGGGAACCCAAAACATGTATTACCGGTGAAACCTCCATATCGAAATTTTGGGTGCATTACATACACTATGTTCATAGTACGTACAGAGAAAGTATGCATAAAATATATCGGATTTTGTGAAATATGCTGTTAACTGTGTTTCTGACTGAGAAAAGAGGGCGTACATTGAACAAGCCATATTGAGAATATGTGGTTACTGAACTACACATTTACGATAAGAAATAAACACAGCTAATAGAGGTCTATTTATTCCATTTGTTCCTTATAAAGAATATTGCACAGATAGGGTTATCAGACTCTGACATTGAAAAAGGAAGATATACATCGCTATGTGCACAGTGTTATAGTCTGTGGCGGTAACATAGGGTTTACCGGGTTCGTATCTGACGTGCAGGTTTTGGCTATTAAGAGAATGGTGTGGATATGTGGGTGCCCTAGCTCAGGATTTTGTCAGTCTGGAATCTTTCTCAGGTGTGGTAACACACAAGTAATTTTCTTTGGGTTGCAGATTATTTTTAACTCATTTACACATTTGGTTCATCCTTTACTACCGTCGAACACACATACATTCCTCCTAAATGTTCTACTATAAAGTTGCGCTTTACTCAACCGCGCCATTATTGCTTGTTACTTTTGACAATATTTTGGTGCAGTGATTTCGTCCGTATTCTGGTTCGTATTAAATCAACACTATTTTCGTTACAACCAAAGGTAGCCCGTTCGGCTCCACCACGAACCCAAATATCATCTTAGCTCCGTGGATGTTCCATGACAAGTGCAAAAAGTGTCGCTTGAACAGCAAGGGAATTGTTTCTGTCCTCCTTGTTATGTCCACCCTCGGGCAGTGTAAGCTCATCTCTTCAGTTCAATGTCCTTCCCTTAACGGTACTATCCTACCTGGATCAGTTGTCAGCTCGTGACAAATGTTTGACCTTGACTTCTTCCCTGGCCATTTTCAATGTACATTTGTCCCTTTTAGTATAATTATATTGGCTATAATTTATATCTCCGTGTCGCGACATGTACTGTCTCAAAGTTTAGATGGGAAAGAGAAGGATATGTGGATTCATTACATAAGGAACAAAGAGAAAGTATTGCCTGGGTTTGAGCGAGTGTGTGGAACCTAAAGGGAATGAGAACAGACTTCTAACAGAACTTCTGTCCAATATGTGGAGGAAAGGATAGAAATACAGCCTTAATTAAAGTTTTTAGCAACGAGAGTAAACGGATATGGAACTAGGGGAATACTGGAACAAAGTTAGAAAGAAATGGTTGTGTCTGTAAAATGAGAGGCAAATGAAACATAATTTTATGTGTTGTAAAAACACAAGTTTAACATCACAATCTTAAGCATTGTAAATGTCTTAAATCTTTATTATTATTATTATCACTATTATTATTAATATTATTGGTACAAGTATGTATCACTTATTATAACTATTTATCACTACCATTATATGCTATTATTATTACTTTGTATTATTATTATTATTGTTGTTGTTGTTGGTGATGGTGGTGGTGATAGTACATATAGTAGCATTGGTAATGGTAGCAGTAGGATTGGTATTAGCAAGACAAAAACAGGTACTGGATAAAAGGAAAACCTGGGTTTTGAATATGACAAGATATGGTAGACGATATCCATATTATGTGCTTATATCAAATAAATACAATAAGGTAGTCTAAACAGGGATATTCCACCTTAGGTGCGCGTTAAAGGAGCAGCGAGTTACTCATGATTCACAACTGTGTACCTGCAATATGCAATACAACGCAGCATGAGAGCAGGCGATTTTATGGCTAACACAAATGTTGGAAATGATATAGCAGGACGCAAACATATTGTTCGCCCAGTGACGTATTAGGAATCACGCTTCGCATTCAGCCAGGGTTTGTTGATAAGCACTCTGACTCAGAGGAGTTGAGTTGCAACAGCCTGTTATAGAGTAAAGTAGGCGATTACCAGGATCCAAACTTCATTGCTGATTTGAATTGAATCGGCACAGTAAAATATGTGCTAAAATGCTAGTCAAGAGTCAGTATAATAAAATCCAAAATAAGCACTAACACTGTTAGTAATGATAAGTGGTGAAGTAGCTACATTCATTAATGCATTTATAACTTTAAAAAAAAACAACTGATGTATTACATTCACTATTTCTATAATAAAAGCTTATTTGCTTTAACATTGTTGATTAAAATACTATGTATTAAAGATGCCCAGTCCACTTCATATCGCACTAACGATCACGGCTATTCAAGTCGGTCAGTTGCGGTACCCGTGAAAGGGAAGTAAATACCGGTTTGTGAATTAGGGTAAGAATGGCATATGTAGCAAAATATTTCCTATAATTAAGAGGTAAGATAGTGTTTAACGCCAGCTTTTATTAAGAATAGCATCGCAGGCGATGACACTTACGAACATGTAATGAAGGTTGAGCGCCTGCGGAATGCGATGGCGGGGAAAACCGGAGGACCTGGAGAAAACACACTCCAGCCACAAATCCCACATGCGGTTGTTTGGAATCGTACTCGGGCAGTCTAGGTGAGAGACAAGTGGTATACTCACTCGGCTACGGCGCGGCCTGCAATTAAGAGTTAGATGGAACTTTGTTATTTAACCATCTCTTCGTTTTTGGGTTACCTGTTCACACACATACACACACACACACGCAGGCGCGCGCGGACCTTATAATATTTTATTCAGGGGACCTCGAAACAAGTTTCGTATTTTTGGATGGAATAGCTTCTCTGTCTATTATGTATGTAATCCATGGTAAACAAACTAATATAGTTTTACATAATAGAATATTATACAAATATGCCATACCATATATTATTACTTTCTCTAGCCACGTATGTACAATGCACATAGGGATACAGAAGTTTTGTATTCCACCCAAAAATTCGATGTCGAGATTCCACCGGAAAAAAAAAACATGTTTTAGGACCCTCTGAGTCAAAAAAAAAGGGAAAAAAAGAGCATTTTCAGAAACAAGATCAAGTGTGTGTGTGTGTGTGTGTGTGTGTGTGTGTGTGTGTGTGTGTGTGTGGACAGCATAGCTCAAAAGTGAAAAGACGATTAAATACCAAACTTGGTATTTAAGTTTGGTATCTTACAAGGATGCGACACGTAGATTTTCAAGAAAATTCCCCCACCCCTAACTACCCTTTACATGGAAAAAATTTCGAAAATTTTGTTTTTCTTAAAAATGGCTCCAACGATTTTGATTAAAATATTACACATTAAAGCCATTTCTATTACAAATAAAATGTATATCTTGAATTTTCTGGGAATAGCTTCTAAATACCTGTTTATTCTGGATGAATTTTGGCATAAGTGGCAAACCGTAATAGATAAACAAAAACTTACTATACATAAAATGTAGATCTCGTTAAAATACACAAGTTTGTCACATACAGTTTTTTCGTGGAGCTTACCGTTTTCGAGGTATTCCTTGTTTTTAATTCAAGTTATGAAGTAAAACTTTTCTCAGACAGGAGTGTCCGTTTTTCTTTTCTTCTACTCCTGGCCAAGCAAAGAGGCGATTTGCAATGACAATCGCATAACGACAGCTTTTAACACATTTGACAATCACTTTAGCCTAATATAATCCCTTAGTTCCATTCTACTTATAAGGAACTAAGTAATAACATTCTGCTAATGTTTATCTCGATTAGCGTGGTTTTGAAAGCAGAATTATCTTTTGTAAGAAGTTTGTTTGTAGGGTAGCTAGAGAAAGTCAAGTCAGTGTAACATCAGATTTTATTTTTATTACACTTCTGTCTTAACAGAATGTAAACTTTAAACATTTTTCTTTAAATTTACAAGCTTCAGTTATGTATTCTTATGGTTAGCCCTGTTTCAGTAAACAATGTCTCTCTTGAATATATTTTCACTCCCACGCTGCTTGGTTTGTATTTATTATTCAGTTCGAAATATAATAAGTCTAGTCATTATAGATCAGTACCATTCTTTTGGTCACAAAGAAAGTAGGAAACAACAAAGGCATGTGTTAATCAACAAACCGATGTATTAACACTAAAGTGATCGATTTCCAATTCGTAAAGAAATCATTTTTTGAGTTTATTATTTAGTATTCATTTCATTGAACTAATTAGGCACTATATTATTATTATTGTTGTTATTGTTATTGTTATTATTATTATTATTATTATTATTATTATTATTGTTATTATTATAGTGCCTAATATTTTTACTTTCTCTAAACGTACTATGTACATAGTGTATAGAGAAGGCATTGTATTCCACCCAAAAATTCGATACCGAGATTTCACCGGAAATACATGTTTTGGGCCCTCCTGAATCAAAAAATAAACATTTTTGGAAAAAGGTCCGTGTGTGTCTGTGGACAGCATAGCTCAAAAACCAAAAGACCGTTAAACACCAAACTTGGTATTTAAGTTTGGTATCTTCCCAGGCTACGACACGAAGATTTTCAAGAAAATCCCCTCACCCCAAACTAATATTTACATGGAAATAATTTAGAAAATTCTTACTTTCTGAAAAATAGCTGTAACGATTTTTTTAAAATCTCTTATATTTAAGATATTTACATGACAAATAAAATTTATATCTTGAATTTTCTGGTAATAGCCTCTAATAACATCTTTATTTTGGATAATTTTATTGAAAATTGCATAACTGTTAAACCGTAAGAGAGAGATAAAAACTTACAATACAAAAAATGTAGATTACGATAAAACACAACATTTATATCCTATACATTTTTTTCGTGGAGTTGATCGTTTTTGAGATATTCCTTGTTATTGGTTTCAGGTTTAAAAACTTATACATTTCTCATACAGGAATTTGTCAACTCCTGTCCATACAAACAAAGGAACTTCAGTCACATAGCAACCAGCTTTTGACTATCACTTTAAACTATGGTACTCTCTTATTTCGGTTCTACTTACAAGGAAGCAAGTAATAAGACCATTTCTGCTAATTTTTTTATGATTAGAAGGAAGTAAACAGTAGTATAAGCTTATTAATAATAATTTGTTGCAGAGATGTAGAGAAAGTCATAGGAATGGTACAAATCAGATTTTTTTTCTCTACACGTACTATACATATGTACAGATGGTAATGTAATCCAACCCCGTCCCCAAAAATGTCGAGATTTCAACGGAAATTTGTTGTGAGGTTTCCTGAATTCAAAAAAGGCATTTTAGAGAACGTTTCTGTGTGTTTGTGTAACTGTGAACAGCATATCTCAAAAACGAAGGGATAGTTAAATACCAAACTCGGGATTTAGGTTTAGTATCTTACATTACAGATTATCAAGAAGCACCCCCCCACTCCAAACTATTCTTTACATAGAAAAATGTTTGTAAACTTTATTTTTGTTAAATGTCTCTAACATTTTGTTTAAAATACCGTATAGTAAAGGTATTTACATCCAAAATAAAATGTATATCTTGCATTTTCTGAGAATGTCTTCTGAAGACCTCTTCATTCTGGGCGACTTTTGCTGAATTTTGCATAACCGGTAGCAAGAGAAATAGACAACTTGCTCCACAAAAATGTATCTCGTTACAACACAAAATTCATATCACATATATTTTTGCTGTAAAGTTCACAATTTTTGTTGATTTTGGTTTTAAACTGTGTACTTTTCTCAAACGCCTTTCGTTGCATCTATTTTTTTATTTTATTGCTCGCAATGCAAAGCTAACCGAACTTCAGTTGTTCACATGGCAACCAGCTTTTAAAAAAAATTGACTATCTCGTTAGCCTAGTGTATTCTTTTATTTCCCTTCTCCTTAGAAGGGAACAAGTAATAAGACAATTTCTGCTAATGTTTATCTCGAATAGTATGATGTACAAAACAAATCTTTTGCAAGAATTGCTTGTAGAGAAGTTAGAGAAGGTTATGTGAATGGAACACATAAGATTTTTTAAAAATATTTTTTAGGAAACTCAAAACATACATTTGCGGTGAAATTTAGAGATAGAATTTTCGAGTTGAATACAATATCTTGCAATATTATGCACATTGTAGGTGATAAGGGACAGTAAAAATTACGGTTTGAGCTCAAAATGACCTTAAGGCAACAAATAGCTGAATAGAATCACATGAAGAAAGGAGCGGAGAGACAACTTGAGACAGTGTATGTCGTGTCACGGGGTTAAAAGTTATTTAAAAATTATTAAATTATAACCAATATGATAAAAATTATACTAAATGGGATAAATTTACATTGAAAATGGTCAGGGGAGAAATATAACAGTTGTCACGAGCTGACAAGCGACCCAGGTAAGAAAGTACTGTTGAGGGAAGGACATTGAACTGAAGGGATGAGATTACACTGCCCAAAGGTGGACATAACAAAGCAAGATAAACAGTTCTCTTGCTGACCAAGCGACACCTTTGGTACTTGGCATGGAACATCTGCGGAGCTAAGGTGTGATATTTGGCGTCCGTAGTGGAGCCGAGCCACAGTCACCTTTGACTGTGACGGAAATAATGCTAATTTAATACGGATCAGAATACGGCCGAAATCACTGCACCAAAAGACTGTCAAAGATAATAATTAAGAAGCGGTCGAGTAAAGCCTAACTGAAGTGTAGAAAATTTAGGAGGAATGCGTGTGGTTTGACGGCAGAAAAGGCCGAACAGAATGAATAAATGTGTTCGATAATAATATGGAACTCGAAGAAAGTCACTTGTGTCTTACCACGCCTGAAAGAAGATTCTATGCTAACAAAATCCTGAGCTAGGGCACTCATATCTCCACACCATTCCTTAATTTCAAAAACTTGCACGTCTGATATGATCCTGGTATCCCTAAGTTACCGCCCCGAACTAAAGCCGAAGGCAGATAGAAAGAAATTCAGCTTAAAACAGATGATAGATACCAAATGCTACATTTGCCGTCAGGAAGATGGCCAACCCCATTACCAAAGTTACTCAACATAAGCTGAAGCAAGAAGGATCACTAGCGCAACATCCAGTAGGACTAACATAACCTTGCGATATTCGCCCGGCGTATAGTCAACATTACTTGATCCCTCAGTTCTCTATATTGATTACAGCTTTTGCTGTTTACGCTTCCACAGAGGACATTAGGAGTCTGAAGGAGTGGATATCTAAAACAATTGATAGATTCACCAGGAATATATATAAAGAAACGGACGATTATCACAAGATAATAATGGTTAATGGTTTAAGACAATGATGTAGTTTATCTCCGTTTTTATTTTATTATCTATATAGACGATATTCTTAGAAAATTAAAAGGTGAAATATCATTAGGGATAAAAGTAAAAATATGCTACTCTTTACAGATACATGATGTTAATACAAGATAAAGAGGATAATCTGCAAATAAGTATTTAAAATTTGCAAAAATTTATCCAGGATTGTTTGAAGTGTATCCGTAGAAAAATAATGGAATTTATAAGAAAACATATAAAAAGATGAAAGAAAGTGTTAGAACAAGCGGGAAAATTCAAATACTTTAAGGCAAGCAATGAAGAAGTAAGTAATAAAGAGTAAATTCCAATATATTTGTGGAATAATAGCTCATACCTGAAAAGAAAAACCCGAAAGGTATGAAATCTAAAGTGCTATAAGACAATGGCTGTACCGGTTTTACTATATGGTTCGGAGACATGGACACGTAAAAAGAAAAATTGAGGCAAATACAAGCGGCAGAAATGAAATATCTTCGAGCAGTAAAAGGATGTACCAGACAAGATCATGTTAGAAACGATGACACAAGGAGAGAATTAGACATATTTTCGTTAACAGAAGAGATACAAATAAATAGACAAATGGAAAAGTCATTTACAAAGAATGGATAACTCTCGCATTCCACTACAGACATACAAATAAAAACCTTTAGGCTCCAGAACAATAGGAAGACCAGTTAAAAGGTGGGAAGAAATATGAGAATGGAGCAGGAGAATTCTCTTAAACCATGAAGAGTTGATGATGATGATGATGATGAAGATGATGAAGATGATGGGGTGGTCTTCAGTAAATGGAGCACAGCAGTACCGCACTGGAAGGGGTGAAGGCGAGACTCGAGGACCACGATGTGGGCTAGCAAGGACGATTCCAACAGGACCCTAATCCTGTCATGCTTAGCCAACCGCAAGCTGGGAGCCCCACGACAGACGAGGTGGTTCCCAGGGAGAAAGAGGGCGCCAAAGGTCCCGACAACGGCCCAGAATATATCTGCCACCTTTGTAGTGTGGTGGTAGCGTGTCTGCCTCACATTCAACAGGTTGTGAGTTCGAATCTCTCTTAAGGTGAGTTACCCGGAGGTTTTCCCTTATCCTGAGAAGACAAATGTAGTCATTTGAGGATCATTTCACCAATTTCATTCGTCGTCCGATATGACCAAGCAGGTTAAAGGTCGTTAAGCTACATAAAATAAATCTGTCCAGAAGGCAAATTTCACCATTCTAACACAACACACAGAGAGCCGTTTCCTGGTCGTCACCTGAAATATATGAAAAAAAAATGATGGCCAGGAAACTGTAGAACAGGAACATCCCAACATTCACTAACCGACATGTGGAGCTCACTCGGTGCCAGGTGGTGCAGCTGCTCCTTTTTTATCGTGTATCCCTATGTGCGTTAAACGTTGCAGAACTCAGCGGGGCTATTTAAGTTAAAACCCATGCAGTGGAGACTGACCTTCGTTTTAAGCCTTGCAATGAGCGCAGCCCGCTCACCGGGGAAAGTGAAGGTCATTCTCACTAGTTCTCCACTGGCGGATTTTAATTTGAAATAGCTCTATTGAATTTTGCAACTATTTCAACGCACGGAGGAGTATCTGAATAGTCAAATACAAAGCATTTCGCCTACCTGGTATATGTGTGGGTAATGAAATGCAAGTCTATGGCTAGAATCAAAAGCTCAGCCAGGAGGTGCATTGAGGGTTGGAACCTTTTTGCTAAAAATGTGAAGTAATTTCAAATTCGCTTTAATTCCCATTGCTACACTTTTTTATGAATATAAAATCGATGTTCTTTAATATTTTTACCCAGGATTAATCCACATTTATAGGTAATTTGATTTTGTAGACATTGTTTAAAAACCCTAACCATAACTCCCACTTAATATTTTTTGGGCTACTACTATGCTTCCTCTATCTCTTACACGCTCATTAACACACACACATACACACACGCACACACATAGACCTTCGCACAAATAGGATGTTTATTACAGATTTTCGGTAAGTAAACTATATTCATTTGCTTAAAATGATTGAGCTGCTTTTTCGCAATCTTACATTGAGCATTGTACCAGCTGTTTGACTTTGACCAGTTTCATTTTTTACCCCTCCTTATCAGCATGTGCACACTTGCCTTCAGTAAACTGTTAGTTATATTCTTTATGCATGTAAATCCTTTGGACGCACATTTTGGCAGATTGCGAGCAGATGGAGGATGCTAGGAAAAAAATTTTGCTAAAAGTATTTTTAGCTTCAAACAGACGAAGGACAGCATTCTGGGATTTGATTCTATACAGCCAAAACTGGCCAAGCTGGGGACATACTCAATAGACGTTCGTGCACTAAGAAATAAAATATTTGTGTCAATATTGTATAGACTTATTTGGTGTTTGTGTAATCTATATGTATGAGTACGTGGTGTAGTTGTGAGTGGAAGTGTGAGTGTGTGTGTGTGTGTGCGTGTGCGTGTGTTTGTGATATCAAAGCTTTCTTTCATTTGTTGTTCTGAGTTTCTGTTGTCGTGGCCGGGAGTGTGTGTGTGTGTGTGTGTGTGTGTGTGATTGTGTGTATGCGTGTGTGTTTCCAATGTTGTTAAGATATATAAAATATATATAAGTAGGTAATACTTTAAATTCAAGTATTTTTAAACAGCATGTACGGTCACTCGACCCATACTACTGAGTGACGCAAATATTGTATTATTGTAAACTTAATAATACACCACCGCCGCCGTCACCACCACAGTTTGGGTATTGAACTAGATACAGATAATATGATTGATATTATGGCTCAGAATCAACACAAATGGAAACTAGTAAAATTAATGGTAACAGAGATTATGAGTATAAAGGAAAGACAAAGATATAATAGACTATAAACACTCAGGTTTCCTAATTAATGTATTATCTATTTTTAGGTAGTTCATAGCAGGATTCCAACGGATAAGAGGGGTTTTTTAGTCGGTAAGAGTCCGGCACACCAGAATTATCTTCAATGATACCCATGAGGGTTTTTCCCCTTTTTTTCACCACCACTGCTTCTACTACTAAAATGATGATTTAGTGTGAAGATCTTGGTTCACAGAGGTGCAATGCCATATCTGTAGCCTTAGAAGGGTGTGCTGCTCAGAGTGGTCTTATTCCCCAGCGTTCGCGTGTGCTAGAGAATGAAGAGGCAAGAGCAAATTACCCGTTACGAGTAGTACAGATATTCAAGGCAGGCTCGTGATGTATGACATTGATTGATGTTTGTTGAAATGGGCCAGAAACAGTGTTGGATGTTAGCTCAACAGGATGTTCTTTACCCTGTTGGGAGTCCGTGTTGAATTCACGGGATTTTGCGTTTTCGGCTTCTAACTCCATGTGGTATTATTTCCGACAATCCTGCTGGGTCGTGTCCATACTGCAGGCTGGATATCAATAGTTCAATATAATTTGTGAAAGATGCCGCGATCTGCGCTCATTGGTTACCTGCCATTCATTCCGCTTATAACTCGTTTTCATTCTTACTCACAAGGTGACATTGTTGCATTGATTTTATAGCCAAAATATGCTAAAAACGAAAACAACTGCGTCGTTGCTTTCTTTCCCATAGGGTCCCTATTCCCCTGAAACATTTCTTAAAGTTTTAAGTTTTTATTGCTTATTTCAGGTCTGTCTTCCACTCAACGATCAGTGTTTGGTACATACTACGGCACACGCTGTTCATGATCCTTGCACCGCACCAAGGCCACAAGAATCTCTGTGCAAGACCGCACTATAGTTAAGTTACAAGCAATATTTCATGCAGGGAAGAGAAAAATCAGTCATAGTTAAATAACATTTTGTTTATTTTCTAATAATGGATGAAAAAAAAAACTATGAATTTAGAATACTTTTCAATGTTTGAGTACTTTTTAAATACTGATATATGCAATAAGCTAAATAATATTACAGAATTATTCTCAACTGTGGTTCATTCTAATTTGTAAACAATGCTTTATGTGTCAAAATTGCTGCTAGAATGTTCACTTGTTAGTAACGAATTATAGCCTATAAACCTGCATTATCTGAACGATTCACAAAAACAAACAAAAACAATCTGATTTGTTCCATTCACATGACTTTCTCTAGCTGTTACACACAAACAACTTTCCTTAAAAAATATTATTCTTTTATCTACACCATTTTAAACAAGATAAACCTTATTAGAAGTTGTCATATTACTTTCATGTAAGTAGTAGGGAAATAAGGTTTAACCGTTAGGAAAAATTCTGCAAAATTCATCCAGAATAAAGTGGTCTTCAGAGGCTATTCCCAAAACATTAAAAATTTAGATTTTATTTCAGATGTAAATATCTTTAGTATGCGGTATTTTAAACAAAATCGTTATAGCCATTTTGAAAAAAACAAAATATAAGAAACAATTTCCATTTAAAGGGTAATTTGTGGTGGGGTGATTTTCTTGAAAAGCTTTGTGTCGCATATTTGAAGGATACCAAAGATAAATACCGAGTTTGGTATTTAAAGCACTTTTCGCTTTTTAACACTTTTCGTTTTTCTAAAAATATTCTCGAGAATGTGACAACGAGAATCTCGGTATCGAGAACTAGTGCTCACGAGCGAGACGACTCGAGTATTCTCGTAATTATAGACGAAGTAGGTTTACGTATGATCCGTAGTATAAACTGGTTACGTAATAACTAGGCCCGGATTTTTAGGTTGTAACCTATTTTTTCCCTTATAAGTAAGTTAGAAAGTTTCAAAGTACTTTTATGTTTCAAGCCATTTATATACTAATGTATGAATCTTATTCAATCTAAAAATAAATAAATAAATAAATAGATCGGACTTAAAATTCGCTAAACTTAAGTTTTATTTTATTCTATCTTTTTTAACCACGGTAGAAAATGTATTAATTTTTTCTTCAATTCACTTGATTTACAATTTTTGTTTAACAATCGTTTTAGTTTTGTTTTGAGTGTACATATGGGGTTAGTCAGGGAAAGAATGTATCATAACTTTTATCTTGGTGCCTATAGAAATTGCGTGTATGAAATATACGCCAGCAACAGCTTGTGATGTTGAAATGACTTTCTCTGACTATAAAAATATATTAGCCCGCCTAGTGTGGTGGTAGCGTGTCTGCTTCACATTCAAAAGGTCGTGAGTTCGAATATCGCTTAGGGTGAGTTGCCCGTATAAGGGTTTTTTTCGGGGTTTTCCATTATCCTGAGAAGACGAATGTCGAGTAACTTTAAACTCCATGGACCCCGAAATCATTAGAGCATCATTTCACCAATTTCATTCATCGTCCGATATGACCAACCAGGTTAAAGGACGTTAAGCTACAAATATATATATATATATATATATATATATATATATATATATATATATGAAAGACAACAGAAAAGTTTCAATATTTGCAAAGTAGTTGTGTACAGCAAAACTGCTGAAATGTGAAGTTTGTTTTAAATGAGTGTTATATATTAAAAGTACATACCAAACTTTTAGTTAAAATTTTCGAGCACGAGTATACTGTGTAATAAATTACCTTAAAATGCAGTATATATTAATAGCATGTTTCCGTGAAGTAAAATAGTTTTCATATTAATTTTATGTGTATTATTTTATAAAAGACGTTTGTCGTCAGTTTACTTAATTAAATAGGAACATTGTTAAAACCCTAAAAAAGAAAAAAAGAAAAAAAAGAAGAGAGAGTCCAAGAACATTGTTAGAAAGCTAAGAAAATTGTTTTAAATGCTAAAGAGTTAATAAAAGGCTAAATGTGCATTTATAAAAAAACTAAAAATCCGGGCCCTAGTTACCATACAAGATGACTCATTTAATAGTACATATATCCCAAACGGTTTGAATCAGCGATATTAATCGTTAATGACATACTTTGTGTTCTGTGTATAAACATGTTCACATTACAACCGAACATTGAATTACTTCTTGCGAACATAAACGTCTTAGCAGTAATAAAATATATACATACTTATTTTAATAAAAGTGGAGACCACGTACATATATCTTTAGATTCTTTAATACCACATTTTGTTTTTAACCCTTTCCCTAGAATAGGATATTTAAACATTATTTTTATCCTGGTAGGCTATTTAAATGTTAAATCATATAAACTTATAGGACTGATTATACGAGTTTCCGTGCATTACACCGCAGTCTAGCTATTAACGAGACTTATGAGTCTTGTAAGAATTGAGACTCCCATATGCTCGTTTGTCAATCTCTCTCCTGCCAACTATGCGTTTAGCTGCATCTATTGACTGCGAGAGGCAAGCTAAAGCGACAGCGAGAAACAAGCGAGACTGAGAGCTGACTTGACCGGCTCTAGTGTAGAGAAAGTAACATCTGGTGTGTTCTATTCTAATTACGCTCTCTACACTTTGTAACACATTATTGCTAATAAAATTATTCTATCCCATATCAACCACGTTTTAAAATATTTGACTGTCGTTTTAACCTAGTGTATGCCCTTGTTTCCCTTTTAGTTATAAGCAGCTGGGTTGAATGAATGAATAAGTGTATTTATTGAAATAACAATGTCATATATTGAACTTCAGCAATCGCACGGGTCCACAAACCGTACGTGCTTTTATAATACACACTAAAAAGCAATATTAAGACAACAAAAAAGAATTAAAAGAGTAAACACGAAAATAAAACGACAAAGAGTACACCTTATTCAGAAGCATAAATGTATGCTCTTATAATAGATAAATAAACTTAAAAGAAATAGATATACACATACACATAATATATACACAATAAAACCATAATCCAACATGACCTAAGTATGACATAAAACATATTTATGTAAAACATTGAAGTCACTTCCCCCCCCCCCGCCTCTTCTCTATAAGTTATAAGACCGTCTGTGTTAATATTTATCTTAGCATTAGCATATGGAACAATAAAACTATGAACAATAATTTCTCACAGAGATGCAGAGAAAGTCATGTGAATGGATCACATCAGATTTTTTTAGAAAAACGTCTGTGCATGTGTGTGTCTGGACAACAAATTTGGTATTTAAATTTAATCTTCCAATAATGCGACACGGAGATTGTAGAAAATCCCTCCACTCCAAACTACACTTTACATGGAAAATGTTTTGAAAATGTTGTTTTTCTCAAAAATAGATCTAACGAATTTTATTAAAATGCCGATATTAAAGTTAGTCACAACCAAATAATATGTATATTTTGAATTTCCTGGGAACAGCCTCTGAAGAGTACTTTATTCAGTTGATTTTTGCAGAATTTTCCATAACGGTTAAACCGTAAGAGATAGAAGAAATGCACTACACAAGAATGTATATCTCTTTAATAAATATATTCCTTGTTGTTGGTTTCAATTTTAAAATACTTATACTTGTCTCAGACAGGAAGGGTTTTTTCTTTTGGTTCTACTCCAGAATAAGCAAGGAACCAATTTAGATAACGACAGCTTCTTGAAACATTTGACTATCGCTTTAGCATAGCGCATTCCTTTAGTTGCTTTCTACTACTAAATAATAAGTACTGCTAATGCTTATCTTGATTAGCATGATGTAGATAGAAAAACAATATGTTTTAAGAAATCTGTTTGTAAAACAGTTAAAGAAAGTCATGTGACTATAATACATAGTTTTTTTTTTTTTTTTACTTTCACTACACGTACTATGTACATAGTGTAGAGAGAAGGTATTGTACTGCTCCCAAAAATTCGATTTCACCGGAAATGTATGTTTTGAGACTTCTTGAATCCAAATTATTACATTTACATGACTTTTTCTACATCTCTATAATAAATTAGAGTTAAGAAGCTTATTCTTCTATCTCCATTAGAGTAATCCAGATAACCATTAGCAAACATTGTCCTTAGTACTTGGTTCCTTGTAAGTAGAAGGGAAAGATGACATGTTCCATCCACGAGATGTCCTCCAGCTACTCGGCAAACAAACCCTTTATTCAAAAGATTTGTCTTTTATCTACATCATGCTAATCAAAATAAACATCAGCAGAATTACTTTTAGTTCTAACTTCCTTGTAAGTAGAAGCGAAATAAGAAAATGTACAGGCTAAAGCGATAGTTTCGTTCATTAAAAGCCGCTGGCTATGTGAAACAATTGAAAGGTCAATCTCTTTGCCTGCCGGGAGTGAGCAAACGAGAAGCGAGAAGATATTTTCCCGTTTGGAAAAGTTTAAGTGACTTAGAATTGACCAATAATCCGGAATAACTTGAAAACTGTTAACTCCACAAAAAATGTATATAACATAAAGTGTGTGTATAAATAAGATCTACATTTTTTGTGTAGTAAGATTTTGCATATCTCTAACGATTTGACAGTGAGACGTTGATTCTTTGACGTCCCTGCATAGTAAAAGCAATTTTCTTGCTATAAAGTATTTATAGACAATCTAAAATGCTTTCATTATTTTAATCGTATATTATATAAACAACGTATTATATTATTTCATATTTATATCTCTAATTGTATTTTTAGCTATGCTATCTTGTGCTAAGGCAAAGCTGAGAAGTTATACAGCAGACTATTACAAAACGCTGTAAGTATTGTATGTAAAAACTTGAGAATTTACAGGATTTCTTTATTTTACTTGCGTGCATCAGAGGTATAATTGTGAACTCGGGAAAAAATCCCAAATATTCAGCAAAGAGAGTATTTTTCATTGTATTCGTCTATCACATGGTGTCAGTACAATAGAACCACGTGATCTGATGGCAGAGTGTATGGACGCTCCTTAGATACTGTGGTTCTCAGAGTTCCATTATAAATTTGGCGTGAAAGACAGCTTAATTTTGCTCAGAAGCCTCTCTACCTTTTGCGTGCCATAAATCTACGACACGGGACCAACAGCTTTACTTCCCTTCCGAAGGAAGTCATGCTAAGGATTTTTACACCCGAAAAAAACCCATTGTCTTCCGTCGGGTTTCAACCCGCGACCCTGAGTATATGAAGTCAGTATGGTAACCATTATACCACGGAGGGTGACTCTGTGTGCGTGCGTGCGTAATGAAATATGCAATCCAGTGTTTACATATTCACATTAATGTTCTATTCAGATTTGTTGGTAACCCGGACTTGAATGCTAAACTTGACGAGTCGAGAGCTACATATGTCTGAATCTGTTTCCAAGTAAAATTAAATTTTAAAAACGTGAGGCAGATGTTACAGTGGCAAAAGAATAAAGCTGTTATTTATTCGACCCACTTTCCAATACAGTGACAGTTCAACTGACCTAATGCTTCACGAAGCGGAGCTGAAACTGCTATTTCAGTAAGTCTATAAAGCTCTCGTAGCGAGCGATGTTATTTGTACAATCGCTGAGTGCTATAGCCATTACAGTGTCCATTGTATAAAATATACATTACATATCGATATGGTACACTTAGTTTTATAGCATCTTCAACAATATATTTTAAAGAACAGTTGGAACCACATTAAACGCGGGATTCTTTACAGAACTTTATAAATTTCAACGCTTTAAACTGCATTTTACTTTAAGATTTCCTATACAGAATGTTTCAGAAATAGAGGGCATAGATTCAGATATAAATTCCCGCATATGTAGAAAATAAAAACTATTCATTACAATATGTGCCCAGAAATGCTTGATTTCTGAATTATGACCTTCAAAACATTGATATTCACGAGAACGTTGTTCTTGCCGCAGGTACGTTTCTTTACATATATTCAAAGTGTCCACCTCCTGTTTGAATAGAAGCCTCACATCGACGTTTCATGGCCATACAAACACGACATGAAATTCAAAGACAGATGCGTATTTCCTCACTGCCACAATTTGATTCTGAAGGGATTCCATGTCAGGCACCGGAGACGAATATAAGAATCCTTTTAAATGACCCCATAATTAGAAATCGGCAGGGTTCAAATCAGCAAAGTTTTGTGTGCAAGCAATTACACCACCTGTACATACCCATCGATCAGGGAACATTAGATGCAAGTATCGGCAAGCGAACTGTAAAGGAACGCCGTCATGCAAGAAGTGAGTTTATTGCCGAATGCTCAGTGGAGTGTCTTGATACACATTAGGTATGATTATGTTTTCCAGGAAGTTTGTGTGCGCCTGCGTCGTAAGACTGTTTACAATTATATGTGGTCCACATATTGAGAATGAACAGCATTTGGTGATGAGATGGAACAATTGTATGTGTGTTTTCATATGCCATCTCGTGAGAACTGTGCTTCATCTGAAGGTTCGGATGTGTAGGAAACTGCTGCACATAATCACTGGCAGAACATAAATTGAGTAGGATAATCTGCTGATGACAGAGCCTATGCACTTGCAAATGACAAGGCTACAACTGGCGATCTTGCAACAGCATCCCGGCAGTTGCATGAGGAACATTCACTAACCTTACTGTACTGATAGGAGTCGTATACGCAAAATTCTGAATCTCCTGTCCTATGTCTGGCCCCTTCCCAAACCAGGAGATGCAAACTTCCCATGAGCGCACAGACGGCGATAGAGACAGTTAAATGTCTTCTGCTTTGAACATTTTGCTGGGGGCACCTCTCTTGGTAGCAGCGGAGCATTTCCGTCCGCATTACCGCATATGAAGTGCATTTCTGCCAGCTCCTCTACGTCTGACTACTCCAAACTGTACCGTTGTTAATCTGTGCACTACACATGAAGTACTCCGGTTACTGGAGATCTCTATGTCTGGCTGCTCCTAACTGTATTATTGTTAATCTGTGCACTACACATGAAGTACTCCGGTTACTGGAGATCTCTATGTCTGGCTGCTCCTAACTGTATTATTGTTAATCTGTGCACTACACATGCAGTACTCCGGTTACTGGATATCTCTACTCCTAACTGTACTATTGTTAATCTGTGCACTACACATGCAGTACTCCGGTTACTGGATATCTCTATGTCTGACTACTCCTAACTGTATTATTGTTAATCTGTGCACTACACATGAAGTACTCCGGTTACTGGATATATCTATGTCTGACTACTCCTAACTGTATTATTGTTAATCTGTGCACTACACATGAAGTACTCCGGTTACTGGATATCTCTATGTCTGACTACTTCTAACTGTACTATTGTTAATCTGTGCACTACACATGAGGTACTCCGGTTACTGGATATATCTATGTCTGACTACTCCTAACTGTACCATTGTTAATCTGTGCACTACACATGAAGTACTCCGGTTACTGGATATATCTATGTCTGGCTGCTCCTAACTGTATTATTGTTAATCTGTGCACTACACATGCAGTACTCCGGTTACTGGATATCTCTACTCCTAACTGTACTATTGTTAATCTGTGCACTACACATGCAGTACTCCGGTTACTGGATATCTCTATGTCTGACTACTCCTAACTGTATTATTGTTAATCTGTGCACTACACGTGAAGTACTCCGGTTACTGGATATATCTATGTCTGACTACTCCTAACTGTATTATTGTTAATCTGTGCACTACACATGAAGTACTCCGGTTACTGGATATCTCTATGTCTGACTACTTCTAACTGTACTATTGTTAATCTGTGCACTACACATGAAGTACTCCGGTTACTGGATATCTCTACGTCTGACTACTCCTAACTTTACCGTTGTTAATCTGTGCACTACACATGAGGTACTCCGGTTACTGGAGATCTATATGTCTGACTACTCCTAACTGTACCATTGTTAATCTGTGCACTACACATGAGGTACTCCGGTTACTGAATATATCTATGTCTGACTACTCCTAACTGTACCATTGTTAATCTGTGCACTACACATGAAGTACTCCGGTTACTGGATATCTCTACGTCTGACTACTCCTAACTGTATTATTGTTAATCTGTGCACTACACATGAGGTACTCCGGTTACTGGATATCTCTATGTCTGACTACTCCTAACTGTACCATTGTTAATCTGTGCACTACACATGAAGTACTCCGGTTACTGGATATCTCTACGTCTGACTACTCCTAACTGTACTATTGTTAATCTGTGCACTACACATGAGGTACTCCGGTTACTGGATATCTCTACGTCTGACTACTCCTAACTGTACCATTGTTAATCTGTGCACTACACATGAGGTACTCCGGTTACTGGATATCTCTATCTGACTGCTCCTAACTGTACTACTGTTAATCTGTGCACTACACATGAGGTACTCCGGTTACTGGAGATCTCTACGTCTGACTGCTCCTAACTGTACCATTGTTAATCTGTGTACTAAACATGAGGTACTCCGGTTACTGGAGATCTCTACGTCTGACTGCTCCTAACCATACCGTTGTTAATCTGTGCACTACATATGAGGTACTCCGGTTACTGGAGATCTATATGTCTGATTACTCATGACTGTAACGTTGTTAATATGTGAACTAAACATGAGGTACTCCGGTTACTGGAGATCTCTATGTTCTGACTACTCCTAACTGTACCGTTGTTAATCTGTGCACTACATTTGAGGTACTCCGGTTACTGGAGATCTCTATGTTCTGACTACTCCTAACTGTACCATTGTTAATCTGTGCACTACATATGAGGTACTCCGGTTACCGGAGATCTATATGTCTGATTACTCATGACTGTAACGTTGTTAATATGTGAACTAAACATGAGGTACTCCGGTTACTGGAGATCTCTATGTTCTGACTACTCCTAACTGTACCGTTGTTAATCTGTGCACCACACGAGAGGTACTCCAGTTACTGGAGATCTTCAGTCTGACTACTCCTAGCTATACCGTTGTTAAACAATATAAAAAACTATATCTTTCTTAACTAAATGTGAGGTGCCCCAGTGAGTAGAGATTCGCAGTGTGCCTATTTCTACCTCCTACTCTGAACTATATACATTTCATTTTATCACGTAGTTTTATCCCTTTTTTATAAAGTAATTTCATAAGCGCTTTGAACAATTCTCTACAACATAGTACTTCGAGAGGTGCCATGTTCGTATCTCGGTTACGGGGACTTACCCGGATAATGTTTTTCCGGTGTTTTCCCTTAACCTAGGATGGCGAATGTCAAATACCTTTAAGCTCCAGGCACCCCGGCCTTAATTTAGCATCCTTTCACACGTTTCATTCATTCATGATGCAATATGACTTACTAGAAAAAAAGTCATTGTACAAATGAGAACTTTTGCATAATGCGCTTCGGAATGAAATGTTTTACTGTGTGAGTCTTCTTTTTTATTTGCATTTGACCTTGCTGTTCTCAACTTTCCATTAAGCCTGAGTTTCGCTTTTATTCTTTGTACTATTTTTCCCTGGTGAATTTATACCTACATACGTTTTCCATTCCTTGCGCTATTTGCATTCTTTATTTGCGTGCCATCTCATTTGCTTCACGGGCTACTTTCCGCCCCAAAGAATCAATGTTAGCGATGGAAAAATCGACAGCGCATCGTGTTAGTTTTTATGGCGACGGAATCCCTTATCTCCAATTCACAACCCGTTTTCTCTTTTACCTCTACGGCCTTCATTTTGCATTCTGGAAACTTTCTCATTTTTCTCCAGTCCTTTACAGGGACCTCTAGGGAGCACAAACCCTGGCTGCTTGCCAGGTCGAGCCACTCTGATGATGAAAAATTATCCCCCGATAATGATCTAAGTTTTGAGCCTCTCCATACTTATTCCCCAGAGAGGGTATTCCATTGTTAAAGCACAAGTGTAAAGGTATAAACGTTTGCTATAGGGACAGTGAACTTCAAAAATTGTTTTTACGTTTGTAACCTGGAAAAAATGTCCTGACAATGTGTTTTAGCTTAGGAACCGGAGCAGACAAATACATCCAAGCCATTAAGGAAATAAAAGAAGAATAAATGTTTTCATTCTAGATAAACGATCTGGAAAACGAGAAGCTTTGTGAAGGGATGAAGCTGCTGCGGTAGCTGTTGATGCGTTTGGGGTCTTGCAGCACTGCCGCAGCTCGTAAATTTTCTACCTAAAGATATATCTGATATATTTTCTTACTTTTGCATTCTCTAATAGGTTTATGTTATAAACTTTATTTAACAGTATATTCCATTACATAAGAGTAATACTACATGCTTGGGTAAACATTTACGTTGTCATATATTGATAGAATAATAAATAAATTAATTAGATAGGTATGAGCTTATATTAATATTACACATAGAAGGGAGCCCCAGGCACTGGGGCAGAGAACCGAACATAAACCTTGTGACTTTTTGCCTCTTATGTGACACCAAGGAAGGAAGAATGACGGGAAAGATCTTAAGGGTGCCCAGATTCTTATCCTGACATGCGCAAACGTGGACGGGGTCCCCGAACACTTTCGACGCGTCCTAGGCACAGCTCACGGGCTCCGAACCTCCCGGCGGACCCCCAGGGAGAGCCCCAAACTCAAAGACAGGTCTCGATGGAGCGGTTCCTACGACATTATTTTTTCAGCGCGCAAGCCATCATCTAACCACAATTCGTCGCCTGGTCCTTCAATCCTTAAAAAGAGACCATTAGGAATTGAGGGGAAATAGGAATTGGTGATCCAAACCTTCAAACATTGGCCTGGCAATACGGGGGAAACCCCCAAAAATACCCATTGGGATCAAGGCCACTTCCGGGTACGGGCGAAACCGCCAACCATCGCTGCAATCTGTACTATTAAGTGCAAGTATTGCATTCCGTCCAAACGTTAGATGTCGATATTATAGCGAAAATATATGTTTTGGGGCTCCCTAAACTGATGAAAATACAATTTTAAAAATAGTTTGTGTGTTTTTCAATCTGTGTATGTATCTGTGTACACAAAACTAAAAGAAAAAGAAAAAAAATCTGATATGTTCCATTCACATGACTTGCTCTACATCGTTATAACAAATTATTATCTAAAAGCATATTTTTCTATCTACTTTATGACAACTGAGAAAGCATTAATAGAGATTGTCTTAATTGCTTGCTTTCTTGTAAGTAGAAAGAAAATAAGGGAATACACTAGGCTAAAACTGTAGTCAAATGTTTTAAAAGCCGGTTGCCATGTGGAAGAAATCCATTTCTCTGCAAGACCAAAAGTTTACAACTTTCAGTGTGAAACAAAGTTTGAGTATTTTAAATCTGGAACAAATAAATGGGCAATTTAACGAAAAAAAAGTCATAGATTGTGTGTTTTAGCGTGATCTACAATTTTTCAGTAGTAATTTTTTGTCTAACTCTTACGGGTTGCAGTTACGCAAAATTCAGCAAAACTCATTCAGAACAAAGAGGCTTTAGAAGTTGTTCCTAGAAAATTCAAGATATACATTTTATTTGCCATTTAAATATCTTTAACGATTCTGATTAAAATACCGTATATTACAGTCATTTTTGAGAAAACCAACATTTTAAAATTTTTTTCCATATAAAGGGTATTTTGGTGTTGCGGGATTTTTCTCAAAATCCATATGTCGCATCCCTGGAAGACACTAAACTAAAATACCAGTACTTCGACTTTTCGTTTTTCTGTTATCGTGTTCACAGGCACATGGACACGCACACACACACACATTCACGTACCTTTTTCTGGATTTTTTTTGGATACAGGGACTCTAAAACGCTTATTTCCGGTGAAATATGGTATCGAACTTTCGGGTGCAATACAATACCTTCTCTATACACTATGTACATAGTACGTGTAGAGAAAGTAAAAATGAAGCAACGATTTTTCTAAACTACTATTAATACGGTGTTGTTTTCGTATTTTTATTTTTACTTTATCTTCTTCGTACATAGAGAAGGTATTGTACTATACTCAACATCAGATACCGAAATTCCAACGTAAATATACATTTAGGGCCCCCTTAATAAAAATAAAGCATTTTTAGAATAAGGTGTGTGTGTGTGTGTGTCTGGGTCAGTGTGTCTGTTTGTGTAGTGAACTCAAAAACAAAAAGTCTATCAAATTCTATATTTTATATTTAAGTTAGCATCACCCAAGGACAATACTCCATGATTTTCGAGAAAATTCCCTAACTCAAACTACAAGGAACGTTTTTCCATATTTTCAATGTTTTTAAAAACGGTTACATTTACTTTAATACAAATTCCATATACTAAATATATTTACATGGAAAATAAAACGTATCTTGAAACGGTAACCCGAAAGAAACAGGAAACATGTTACTACAAACAGTATAAATCTCATTAAAACACACAATTTGTCAGTTACACCCTTTGTGGAGTTAGCTTTTCGAGAGATTCCTTTTTACTGCTTTCAATTTTAAAATACTTACACTTTTCTCAAACGGTAGGTCTTTTTCGTTTTTCTTATATTTTGTTCCAAGCCATTTAAGAGAAGGTAATTTCAATATCATACTCTTGCTACAGTTTTAAAATATTTGTCAGCCTCTTTAGGGTATTCCCTTATTCCCCTCAAGAAACTTAAGTAATTGGACCGCATCTGCTAAAATTTTGACTATCACTTTCATCTATGTACTCGCTTATTTTCTGTTAATGGTTGTCTCAATTAAAATGAAGCTGAAGTAATAATAATCTTTTGTAAGAAAAGTGTATTTGTGGGGTAGAGAAAGGCATACGAATGAACACACAAGTTTTGTTTATTAATCGTGATGGTGACAATTTTTGTTAAAATTACACTTAAGTAATATATGTTGTTAAAATTTTTGGAATATTCTGTGAATATCTGTACATTGGAAAGAAATGTTTTTTTATTTTTGTAATGAATAACCTTAAGAAGTCGATAAAAATATGTAGACCTTTTCCAAACGCACAATTTATTATAAAGACCTTTATAGATGGCATTATCAATTTTCGAAATATCCAAATTATTACTCATTTTAATGTTTCAGCATTTTATCATTTTCTCAAAGAATGGGAGTCCTATTTATATTTTGAGTCTAATAATAAAAAAACCGTAATTTGTCATTGATAATATTGCTTTGTTGTTTCTAGAAATGTTTTTTTTTTATGATACAGACTCTTTTGCATGTGTTAGGATCATTTGTCATAGCATGGTTTTTGAATACATCAACAGTTTCTTCTGCCGATGAAAATTGTTGTCCACGAATTTTATTATTGATATTCGGGAACAAAAAGAACTCATTGGGTGCCAAACCAGGACTGTACTGCGGATGAGTCGTCAGTTCGATTTTTGATGTTCAAATGGTCGGTGTTAGACGAGATGTGTGCAAGCTCGCATTATCTTGATGAACGATTCGACGGCACTTATTTGCTCTGCTTAGTTCACTGAATACTTCGGCAAACAAATGGTACCATTCAGAATTGACCGTTTTACGTTCCGCTAAAGGCAATGTTACCACGTGAGCAGTTTTTCTGAAAAAACAGGCGACCATTTGTTTCTTAGTGCTTCGAGTACGAACAAGTTTTGTTGGATTTGGTTCATCTTGAAAGAGCCATAGAGTCGACTGCTGTTTACACAGATTCATGATTCATCACCTGTTACAATTTTATATACGTGTTTTGAAGCCCCAGTCGAAACGCACATTCTTTTGAGTTTGTGTCAAATTTTTTGGGACCCAGCGAGAGAAACCTTTTTCAGGGCTAAATGATCATGTACTATTTTATATATGCGGGTGGAACTATGCCTAGGGTCACCTCTATTTCACGTATGTGGTATAACGATCTTGCATTCTTAGTTTTTGCACATCATCTATGTTTTCTGGCACAACTACGATTTTGGACAGGCTTCACGAATTGCGTCAATGAGCGAACGGCGGCCACAATTAAACTCGTATACCAAGGATGGAACTTGAAGCAAAATGTAGCAGTAAGTTGATCAATGCACTCTTGGCTTAGTAATCCACGTCCAAACGATAATAAACCATAGCATTAAATTTTCACGAGTTAATTTTATCATTTCACTGAGACACAATTTTAAAGTCACTGTAAACAATATAAACAACCTTCCATTGACAAAATATCTGGGGTACGTTATGGTCAACAATGTTAAACTTTTCAGTAGAAACTTCAGATGGCACCTACAGTAATCAGTGCTGCCAAGGCTCAAAATATAAAATATAATGATCCTCAATTGTCACTATTCGGTTGTTTTTTACAATATGATAGAAAAAGCCTGGAATTTCAAAGCCGGCATATACCAATTATATTTTAAACATTGAATATCTACTCAGTTTCCTTTATCCCTCTTTTAGGCACGATGTAGTTGTAGTTAAACTATTTCTGCCAATGTTTATTATGATTAATATGAGATAGAAAAATAAACTTTCCTCAGAACGGTCTGTAGAAGACGCATAAAGCAAACCAAGTTGGGTAGAGAAAGTCATATTAATGAAACACATAGTACTATAATAGTTTACCTCTATCAAACTTGCGTTTGCACTGCATAGAGTGGAGTCCTTTAACATTGCTTTTTAGACGATTGTGCTTGTGTGGTCTCCTTCAGGTTTTCAAATCGGGGGAGATGAAACGCCTCTCACCTAGACGGCCCGGGTTCCATCCCAAGCGATCGCATATTTGCGGTGGGCAAAGCGGCGCAGAGGCATGTTTTCTCCGGGTTCTCCGGTTTCCCCCGTCATCGCATTCCACCGGTGCTCCGTCTTCATTCCAAGTATCACCAGTGTCATCGCCTGTGATGCTACAAGTAGTAAACGCGGGCGTTAAGCACTACCAAACAAAAATCAAAAACAAAACTCATGTGTTTTGCATATAATCACCTATTTCATTAAAATATTCATCCTCCTCGTTTTATATGTATGTTTATTGTTGCGGAATGCAATATGCATTTAACATTTAAATTGTACCATCTTTGTTTCTTTTAGCCGTTGTTGGCATTTCCTTACAATTTATTGCATTTAGCACTTAAATACAACTATTTTGGCGGCAGCAACTAATATTACCTCCAGCAGTTGGCTAGCATGATCAACACCATTTGGCGTGTCTAGTTGAGCACCATTTGACTCAGCACCAGAATTGACTCTGCCATTGGTCGATTGACCAACATGGCTGCCCATGCTCAAGCACACAGAAGGGACAGAAGACTATGCATTTCTCATAGGAAAGAGGAACCGATTTTCAGAAAGTCCATTTTTACCTCTTATTTCGATCCAGTGCATTTACGTACACCTAACCTAACCTAACCTAACCTAACCTCGATGAAATCTTGAAACCTGTCGTTCACCTGTCACGTAGCCACATTGCCTGTGTAAGTAAAAGGAAAGGCTCAGGAAAGAGCTTTAGTCTAAATCTGCAATCTCGCATTTTACATAAGCTAGCGAGGTCATCGACCTTGATATTGCTTCTGAAGAGCTGAGATAACTTTTACACCTGGTGAATAATGTAACATAGTAAATAGTTTGTGGTCAAGATTACTTTTGCATTGATAAGATAATAGGGTGACAAATTAGCATCTCTCTGACTTCTGTGCAGTAACGGTCGCGGCCTGCCATCACATTATCAATAATCTGTTTTATTTCAAGCAGGAAGCAGAGACGTTACCCCTACTATCAATTTCCATGACGGCACTCGTGCAGATCCGAGCTAGATCTTTCGCCATGTCTAAAAATGCATTATGCCAAACATATTTATTTGATTTAAATGTTTATTAATTACTATCATCAGCAAAATAGAGTGCATCACGCGGGCCTTAATGGGAGTTGAAATGGGATTTTCACAATTTTGTCCATTTTCATGTATTAATTTCGTATGAATATTTATCTTCCACTCATTTTGGTATAGCTATCATAGAGTTGTATTAATTGTAAATATTTTTAAAATATTGTTGAAAATATTCCTGCGTGGTAGCTTTTTATAACATTCTGGTACACTCACTTGGTAAAACATCAATAACTTTGTACATATTAGTGTTAGAGAAGAGAGATTTTTTTATTTTGTTCCGAAAGTTTAATTTTGCTATTCGCAGCTTTGCCATGTGAAAGTTTCGAAGTACTGCGAAATTATTTGGAAAGTTAGGTTACAGTTGTTTAAATGTTATGTTTGAAAGCAATTTCTGAAGAAGCAAAATTGTCTATATAAATGCCCCTTTATCTGACACTAAGGGCTAACATTTTTATCACACATTTGCCTACTTAATAGACTTTATTTTGACGTATATGGATTATTTATTTTATAAAAAAATTAAAAATCATCATTTTTCAATACAATTTTAAGACATTTATTAAAATATATCATAAATTTCCTTCTAATCATCTAAAGTATTCCATTTTTCATCAATCAACAGTAAAGGTATTGCTGAATATACTTTGAAAAATTTAGCTCATTATGATTAATAGTTGCTGAAATAATGTGTCAACCTAAAACATTGGCAAGATAGGACATTTCGACTCCTCTTAAGTGTTTGCAAAAAGTTAAAATATTTGACTTATTCTGTATTTATTTCTCGGTAAAATGTGAAAAAATGCTCGGTGCCAATTTTTTTGAGTTTTCTGTTTTTCACGCTAACATCAAGATTTGAGAACTACTTGTAATTAGTTTTTTGCTTTTGTGGGTCAAGTCTCGATCCTGTACTTAGGTTAACTAGCCAGTTTATCCCTCTAAAGACTACTTGTTCTCCAACTTTTCATCCGTGTGAGTAGCGACAATATAGGCGCAGAGTTCTTTGTAGTAACAGGAAACCGTTTCTGGGACAAATCATTGCACTCTTGGTCATGTTTTGATCGTTTCATTTTCTGTGTTTGCATTTGGAAGTTGATTTAATACTTTGCTATGGGACATACGTAGAAATCTAGATTTCTATTTTGATTTATGTGTTGTTATTTGGAAGCATATTTTAAAAGGTCATTCTTAAACTGTTCACATCTGTTCTAATTCATGATTTTTCATTTTTGTTCGTGTACGCTGTTGCTAAATAAACAAAGTGTAAGATATGATATGACATTTTTAGTGTGTGTATTTTTTTAATGTCGATTCTTGACCATGTTGCTTAACAGTGATAAGTGTCCTAAGTGTATCTCTCGTGCAATGGGGAGGGGCAGCTTTATATAGATATACAAGATGTGTTTAAAGGGAGAGTGTAATGGTCATAGATCAAACATTTCTGGAAAGATAAATGAAATATATTGTTCAGTAAGAAGTATAAAAATAAATCTGTATTGTAACTGGTTTTGCAAATTATTGCATTTGTTATCTTTGTAAAGTCCGCCTCTTAGAAGGCAGTAGACTCGACTTGACTCACTCCACTTTCTCGACTTTGTTTACCTGTGGCACTGTGATATGCGCTGTATTGTGAGTGTTTCTAATCCTCAGTCCTGGATACACAAGCAAGACACAGGCTAACATTTTTGTTTCTAACCGGGAACACATTTCCTAACTTGAAACAATTTCCAGGACTCAAAATGTGCATTTTTGTTCCCTATACACATGTGGGCAGCTAGTTTTAGTAATGAACCAGAGTAAACTGCCTAATTTAAAAGATATTAATCTTCTCTCTATAATACTTCTTGCTATCAAACCAAACACACAATACTTAAGAGATATTAGTCGCAAGAATAAACTATTGAGAAAATGTACTTGTATGTAAACCACTGATGTGTATGATTTTGTACGTAAAGTATTTTTTGATGAAACTTAGGGCTCGTAGTATGATATTTTAATGGAAAATTATCTCTTCATTATTGTTATTATTAATGTGTTGGTTTTAAGTACTATATGTTTTCATACATGCATACACACACATACATACATACACATATATGTAGTACCTAATTTATTTTTCATGCATGTAAATGTTTGTTAGCATTGTGAAGTATTATTTCAATTGCTTACATTACAAGTGCAAGTTACATCTTGCAAGTAGCGTGTTGTATTGTTTTAAGAAACAGTAATTATGAATTTGAGCCTTTAAAAACAGTTTAATACTAATTTTAAAACTTCAAGGAAAGAAATTCTAATAATTAATTCCCAAAACTATATTTTATTTTAGACTACCTCGACAAATGAATTAATAAATGCTTACTTAAAATTTATTCGTTAATTAAAATGTCAAATAATGCTTTCGATGTGTGTGAATTATATTACGTTATCATTGAATAGGTAGAGTCAGACTGAAAATTCTATGCAATACCCACAAATCTTCCGGTCTCTATCCGGTTGCTCTAACCATTGAGCTACTATGGAAACATGCCGGTATGACATAAATTCAACTGATTCGCATATTTCCTAGTAAACCACAAAGCGATCTCAAATAGCTTTGAGATGACATACCTCAATGGTCATAAAGTCGTAAGGTTTGACAGCTTAGCTATTAGGTTAATTAGAGTTAATTTTTTTTTCACTCAAGATGTGTGTAAGGCATGAGCTGGATAGCTAGTCATACTGAAAAATGCAATGCCTAGACTAGAGACTGGGAGGTCCGTGTTTCAAATCCTGGCTGTGGCATCTAGGTATCCAACTCCTTCCCTCACACGGATTGTGGAAAAAAAATTAAATTAACGTTAGTTATCATTTATTTTTCCAGTATTAATGGATGGATTTGTATGTAAACAATCCTTCGATTACTAATTGAGACAGTACATGTCATGTCACGGGTGTAAGGTTATCTAAAAAGGAGATATAAATTAAGGCCAATATAATATAAATTACATTAAGAGGGGACAAATATACATTCTAAATGCTAGGGAAGGAATATTGTAAAGGAACTCGAGGACAAACAGCTGTCACGAGCTGACAAACGACCCAGGTAGGATAGTACCGTTAAGGAAAGGACATTGAACTGAAGGGGTGAGGTTCGACTGACAGAGGGTGGATATAACAAGGCAAAATAAATGGTTCTCTTGCTGGTCAAGCGATATTTTTGCACTTGGCATGGAACATTCGTGGAGCTAAGATGTGATATTTGGGTCTATGGTGAAACCGACGGAAATAGTGTTATATTAATACGGACCAGAATATGGACGAATTCACTGCAGCAAAAGACTGACAAAAGTAATAAGTAATGATAGTCGCGGTCGAGTAAAGCGTAACTTAAGAGTAGAACATTTAGAAGGAATGCATGTGTGTTCGACGGCAAAAAAATCGAACAAAATGAATAAATGAGTTCGATAACAATCTAGAACTCAAGAAAATCACGTGAGAAGATTCCATGCTAACAAAATCCTGAACTAGGACACCCACATCTCCACACCTTCTTTAACATTCAAAACTTATACGCGGTATACAAACCCGGAACCCCTAAGTTACCGCCGTATAATATATTGTAATGAATTTTGTTTAAAACAGTGGACATTACAATTATATCCACTGGTGTGATGACATTCGCGTTTGGTAGATGGCAACCACAGGGTGACATCGTCAACCCTTTCAGTGCTACACTCAAGATAACTCGACCTTAGGTTTGAGCGATTGTAGGTCTTAGAACATTTTAAATCAATTATATCTGTCAACTCTCACGGTCTGTTTACACTAATTCGGAGTAATATATAAAACAAACGAAAACTGCAAGGCATTCAGTCCGAGTTAAGCTGCACTTTGCCGCCAAACAATTTCTATACCGCAGCCGAAAATATGCTGTGGATGGGGTGAGGGGAGGCCCGCCGGGTGCTCTATTTCGCCTGTACTTTAGGATGGAGGGGGCCCAGGTTAAATAATCGGTGGTACGGCAAGCCTGGATAATAACGGGACAGGTAGAAGCACCCGGTGTGAGATCTGTTTTCTAAATTATGAAACATATTATTATATTCACTTTTTTAGTTATAAGTGCATATTATTGTATTTTCAACTTGAAATACGCACATATATGGCCAAATTTTATTGGTCAAAATTAAATTCCGTATTTTTAGCAATTTTTCACCACAGTATCAAGCAGGTGTTTCTCGCATAAAAATATGTTAGCAGGGAAAGGGTTAAGTGAAGTCGGTGTTAGTGTTCCATTTCCATTCTTTCGGAGCTACCCATGCTTGATAAAGGTATCATTGTTAAAGTGGACAGACAGTTGTTGACTCTTTCTTGAGGTCTATATGGAACGTTACTCCATGTTGTAATTTAGCACAATGATTCATATAAGCCGCACATTAGCTAGAGCAGCACTTACCAATATACTGTCTTATAGTTTGCTGAGATTCAAACTTCATGAAATGTTTTGAATGATGAAGATGTTATGCTGCCAGTAATACGTCAAATATCGAGCTGTTATCAAATAGAGCGAAGTTAATGATTGTATTATGTGTATATATTTCTATCCAGTTACCATAGAAACAGCCCGGTACAGTATGCAGTTATTTCAGTGCTGCTATGTTGCGAGCTAAGATTCCGCTTTTGTTTCCATGCCAACATGGCACTTGCTCTTCAAAAGGAAGATTACGGGGTGGAGTGGTTAAGTGCAGTGCCTCATGTGATGGCTCGAGTGCCTTTGACAATAACCTACCACTTGTTGTATCCTCAGAACTCTGCCAAGTGTGCTCTGAACCTTTTGTCTTCATCTCTGGGCTTCTGCTGGAACATGCTTATTCATTACCTTTACAGCCAAGAAAGTTGAGTCGTAAGGAATTACATTTAATTAAATTCATGGATTGTGTTGTTCTTTCTCCGACAAAATTTCTGCAAGAACTATACCAGAATTACAGAAAACGTTCACAGAAGTCTTACAGAATTTCCTTGTGGTTTAGCTAAACAAAGGTGCATATTAGTTCTTCCTGACAAGTTGTCGGATAAACACTCAAGCCTGATTAGAACAACAGGTGTGGTTATTATATGGAGGCGGTTTAAAAAGTACCTGTGTAAGGGATGATAAAACGACTTTTGCAAACACAAATTATTTATTTCTCAACATAGCCCCCTTATAAGGATACACATTGCTGCTCCTGGTTTTTTTAGCTCCTCCAAAAATAACAACCGTTTCGTTCTGCAAAATATGCCTGTCTTGAAGTTAAACTCGGTTCCTCTAAATTTTGTTCCCACGAGCTACTTCATTATATTTTGGAAGAAGAAGAGCTTGCAGGGAGGGAATACAGTGGGTATGGCAGCAATTCATTCAGTTTGCCGGTGACAAATGTGTATGATGTGCTGGTGCGTTGTCGTGGTGAAAGAGCACCTCCTTCTTCACCAAATAGGGCAGTGTGGCCTTTAACTTCTTACCTAATCTAGCCAATAATCATTTTTTATTTATTTTTAAGAAGTGAAGGATGATCCTCTTTATTGCTTCAGAAGTATTTTTCTTTGTGTCATTCTTTTGAACATTTTATCACCTCCTATTGCCATTGGATTTTTATGACATCCTATAGGAACTATCCCTTTTAAAGTTCTTCAAGTTCCATTACTTAATACTACTGTTTTTGAAACCCTTCGCATCCCCCTCCCCAAAAAATTATCGCCATTACTTTTCTGTCTTTTCCTTCTTTGGAACAGAGACATCGGAAGCAACTTTTTGTTTCTTTGTGTGTTTTTTGCTTGGTTTCCGGATTATAAAAAATTAATCCAATTTTCATTTATGCTGACAATTGGCCTCAAAAAGGCCTTCTGATGTCGCTTATCTAGCTCCAAACACATCTTCGAATTTGAAAGCTGCATCCGCTTGTTGCTAACAGCGAGCAATTACGGCACGCATCGGGCCGACAATTTTTTATCTTCAACATTTCATGGAGAATATGAATTGACGTTCCCGTTGACATACCTTTAGCCTCTGCCTTTCGCGAATTTCGTTAGAGATCAGTGAGAACCGTAACTGGACTTTTTCAGTTATTTCTTCGTTACCTACACTGCCGGGAGTTCTGAGTGCCCCATAAAAAGCGATCGTTCTACCATGTTAAAATCGTTGACCAAATATCTAACTGTGGTCATAGATTATGAAAGTCCCCACAAACCACATTCAATTTCTTTTTTATCTCCTTGCAAGTTTTCCCAACAAAAAGTAAAAATCAACATTACGACACTTTTTGCCAAAACTCGTTGAACGACTGATTAAAATACTTGCCAGATCCAAACTAATCTATACATCGGTACCAAAGTTTTAATCCGCCGATGTGCAAAAATGATAGAGCACGATGGTAACACCATCTTTCCTTTGAAACACCATACATTTTAAAACATGGGTACTTATTGAACCGCCCTCGTGTCTATTCACCATTTGGTGAAGCAGAATCTACTGACCTCTGGGAATAAGATAGTGTTAGAAAATCTAACAATGCAGTTTTGGGTTGTTGGTTATACTTGGAATCACTTGATATAATTGCATATTAATTTACCTGCCTAATTCTATGCTCAAGAGCCTCAGCAAGTTTTGCTCCTTGCGGGACTATGTGAATAGCAGATGTTTTTGAAAGCTGACGCAGAGGCGTTGATCCATGGCTCTTCTGGGTTGCCTGCGTCTTTTATTTTTACATATTTGAAGTAAATGGTAACTATAAATAGTGATACATCACCTTTGCTTTGTATAGTAATGTATGTAAAATTTATTTTATTTGTTAACGGCGATATAAATAGCCAGGACCACATCAACACCGCCGGTGTGCCAGAATTTCCTTCCGCGGGAGTTCTGTATAACGTGCCAATAGATCTATTGACATCAGTCTAGGTCATGTTTGAACCCGTGATCTTGAGTTCAGAAGGCCACCGCCTAACCAACTGAGCTACCTAGACCGATGATTGTAATGTATGCCCTTAATCTAAAATGTTATCTCTTAATATTATTAAAATGATTCAACATGGCTAAATTGATTATGATTGTTATGATACTAAGTAACTTTATATGGTTTTAATAAGCATTAGGTATACAGTAGAAAATGTGCTAAATATAAATTTACAGACCACGATTTCAGCCCACATTTTTCTTAAATTACAATTACTAAAGCACTGTCACCCTTCGTGATGTAGTGGTTATATGCTAACTTCTGAAACCCAAGGTTGCAGGTTCAAACCTGGTGGAGAGTGGATTGGATTTTTTATACAAAAATCCTTATAACATGGCTTCCTTTAGTAGAGAAGTAAAGCTGTTGTCTCGCGTAACGTTTATTGGCACGTAAAAGAACCCCAGATCTTAAAAGAAGGTTTCTGCGCAAATTTACGCAACTTCTCGTGCCATCTGAGGCTGCGAACAATTCCCTCGTTACCATAGCGCATAGCAGCGAACTCACAAACTAGAAATAAGTCTGATCAATGGAACATCGTAACGAGTTAGAGGAAATAACTAAGACACATACTTCTCGCGTTCTTTCCAGCTAGTCCAATCTCTACGTTTTTTTTTTAAATATAAAAATACAGTTCTAGAGGCTTGTCAGAACCCCGGCTCTGTTTCATTTATTTATATTATTTCATTAATTTATATTATAAAATACGCTGCAATACGTACTGTTCAGAGAACTTGGGGAACGAAGTGAATAAAATAGATGTACATGTATTTATATAAAAAAAAATATATATATATACATATATAGAGTGTTAGGAATATAGGTATAGGTATTTTGATAAATGGCACCTTAAGGGGAGTCGAATGGGAATTTTCATAATTTTCCCCCATTTTCATGTTTTAATTGCATATGAATATTTCGAATCTCCCGCTCATTTTGGTGTAAATTTCATACGCTAGTTGTAAATAGTTGAAAAATATTGTTGGAAATAATCCTGCGTAGTAGTTTTTCAGAATTCTGATACATCCACTTGGTAAAACATCAATAGTTTTGTAAAAATTAGTATTAGAGAAGAAATCTTCTTTATAAATTTTCTTTGAAAAGTTTACTTTAGCTATTGGCATCACTGTCATCCCGCTC
Source organism: Hymenopus coronatus (assembly GCA_030762935.1). Taxonomy (NCBI): domain Eukaryota; kingdom Metazoa; phylum Arthropoda; class Insecta; order Mantodea; family Hymenopodidae; genus Hymenopus; species Hymenopus coronatus. The sequence continues at coordinate 100,556,729 of CM060897.1, forward strand.
ATATTTTGTTTATGTGAGAGCTCCGAAGTACTGCGAAGTTGTGTTTGAAAAGTTAGGTTACATTTTTTTTTAATGTTATATTTGAAAACAGTTTCTGAAGAAGTTACATTGTCGTTACAAATGCCCCATTATCTCAGAAACTAATTGACACCAGGAGCTGAAACTTTTGCCACACATTTGCACCTAAAATGTGCTTTATTTTAACGAAATAGTTATATATATGTATGGATTGTTTATTTTTTTTTAAAATGTAAAAATCAGCGTTTTTCTATAACACTTTAAGACATTTATACTCTTCCTTCTAATCACAGCAATATTCTAATTTTCATCAATCAACACTAAAGGCATTGCTGAATATACATTGAAAAATTTAGCTCATTACCTTAAATAGTTGCTCAGATAATGGGTCAAACTTTAACATTGGCAACATAGAGCTTTTCGACTCCCTTAATATCTATTCGCTTCAGTTGATTAGTTGTTCATTGTCTTGGTCTAACGGGTTGTCTACAAACACCATCATTTACTATGTACCTGATGTTTTCTGCACAGTCGTAATTGCGTTGTGAAATTAAGAACGCCTGTAGTATACAGATTATCCCTTTTGCTTTAACGTATTCAAAACTCGATTCTGCCTCAGGCCGTGTGGGGTCATTAGCCTTGCAGAACGCATTCGAACTCATTTATGCATTAAAATAAGCATAAGCATTTATTCTCAACAATCATATTTAACCTTCTATTTTTATTTCCATCTGATTGATGGCGTAATGTTTTAAACAATAGCAAATGATGAATATTTAGAAGAGTAACATTTGCAACAATTTCCTGATAGTTCGTGCAAGTGACTTCGACATTTTCTATCGCGAGGGCTGCCCATTTTGGATTTCCCAAGCCTACTTAAAGGTGAACCTGAAAGCATCGTACTCTTAATAACTAAAATTATTAGTCTGCAAATGAAGCTAACATGGATGTAAAGCTGTTCACTACTCTGTACTGCTGTGCACATCTTGGTCCAAATCTGAATACCGGCTTGAACATTTATGCTTAATATTCAAGTGTGTTATAATAAAACAGGGGTTTTAATAACAAGACAATAACACAAAACTATACTACTGCTACTGCTACTGCTACTGCTACTGCTACTGCTACTGCTACTGCTGCTGCTGCTGCTGCTGCTGCTATCACCACCACCAATACGAATAATATTTTTCAGAAACTTTGGAAGAAAGTACAAGCCATTCGGAAGTACAATACGAGAGATGCGTTACATTAATATGACTTGTTCTACTACTCTTCAAAAAAATTATTGTTGCAAATAGTTACCGCGAGTCATTTCTTCATGTGTATAGGAACAAGAAGAAATTGCAGATAGCCATGTTTGTCCTAAATATGAGGGGTTCGGCAGTAATTTATAAAGAATCTAGTGCAGTTTGATAGCGAGAATTGTGGATGAATGTGCTGGTGCTTTGATGAGGTAAAACAGCAGTTTCTTCATCGCCAAACGGAGCAATTTATCTTTCAAGTTCTTGTCGAATCGGGCCAATAATTCAATGTGGTATTGCCTAGTATTTGCTTCTCCCCTAAGAAGTCAATGCACCCTTTGCATTCCAAGAAATCGTCGCCATTATTTTTCTGGCAAATAGGACCGCCTTTTACTTCTTTGGAGCTTTCATCAGAAGCAGCCCATTGTTTTGATTGTTACTTGACTTCCGGAGTGTAATGTTGAATTCAAATCCCATCGACGGCAAAAACTCAATGCAATAAGCCCTTCGATTTTGCTTAAATAGCCCCAAACACAGCCTCGAAGTTGAAAGCCGCATCCGCTTGTTGTTCACATGGGCAATTGCAGGTGCCATCGGGCCAACACATTTTTTGCTTTTTACTTCATGAAAAATATGAATTTCTGTTTCAATAGACACATCCGTGGTCTCTACTATTTGTAGGTTTTCGTTCGACCATCAGCGAAAGTCATGTCTCAGTTACCAAATCTGCCGGACGTCCTGGGCGCTCCTGATAAAATCAGAAGTTCGATCACGTTTGAAGTTGTTGAACCAGTATCTAACTGATGATCTAACATAGATGGCGAATATAGCTCATAAATAGCATCTAAATTTGCTTTTATCTTCTCGCAAGCTTACCCATCCAAAAGCAAAAAGTGAATCACTGAACGATGCTGCAACTTTTCCATTTTAGCAAAACGCTTTTGAAATTGAATTATGTTATGGCTTCAACATTGGGGCGGCAATTTGGAATATCATTTATTTCAGAAGCAGCTTGTGGTGACAAGTCAAAATAGGAATTTATCACGACCCTATACGCTGTGGGATATTAGGATGGGCTTTTGTACTTTATAAGAGTTCTTATAAGAGCGAGTAGGTTTCTACCTCCTGTGTTTATTCTTCTGTGTGGAACATGGAGACAATTTGCATTCATCGGTTTAGTAGTTTGGCTTAATAATGATTAGGTTCTTGAAGGTATATTGTCACCATGTGTAATAAATTTAAAATTATTCACAACGAAAATTCGTTTGATATTAGCAAAAGATTCTTGTGATATCTCGGACGTCCAGAAAAATAGAAAACGTATTACAAGAAATGAGTGCAAGGCTGATAATTTACTCCATTTATTCCACATAAAAACTCGGCGAACAAACTTTAAGTAGTTTCTTGAGGATCTTCTTACTATATGTTGTGAATATTATAATTTCTCTAATATTAATTACGTAATCCTATTAATATTCAAAAAGTAATTTATATAATACAAATTCAGCAAGGCTTGTATTTGCAATGTAATTAATGACGTGAGTCTAGTTCGGAACAGTGAAGTCCAATTACTCTTCACAACACTGAAGACGAATTATGAACAAAAAATGTATCCTCTGATTGTCTGTGGTTATCTGGTAACAAACTGGAATAATGATAATTGTAATTGCTTTCTCACAAAAACCGTATGTAGGAGTTAGATAGGTAGAGTCAGACTGAAAAAATGCAATACCATAGCCGGGATTTGAACCACGGATCTCTCAAACTCTACTCGGTTGCTCTATCATTAAGCTACCATGGCAACGTGCTGGCATAGCACTGCATTTCTCAACTGACTCGAATCTTTCCCGGTAAACAACAAATTTTTTTACAGTGTTTAGCGCCCGTTTTACTACTTGTGGCACCGCAAGCGACGACACTGTTGATACATGGAATGAAGATGGAGCACCGGTGGAATGCGATGGTGGAAGAACCTTGAGAAAACCGCCCTTCTGCCGCTTTGTCCACCTCAAATCTCACATGTAGTCACTTGGGATCAAACCCGGGCCGTCTAGATGAGAGGCAAATAATCAAACCACAAGGTGATATCAAAATATTTTGAGATGACAACCCCAATGGCAACTTACAATGTTGTAAGTACTTTAAGTCCCTGGAGTCGTAGTATAGCCAACTATTATGAACAACTGTGACAATTTTCACTGTTTTCTCTCAGAAACCGTGTTTAGGAAGGTAGAGTCAGACTGAAGAATTCAATCTCCCGGTCTCTAGCCGGCTGCTTTACCACTGAACCACCATAGCAAAATGCATGGCATGGCATTGTGGTTGTCATCTCAAAATAATATGAGATCACCTTGTGGTTTACCGAGAAACATGTGAGTCAGTTGAGAAATTGACAGTTCTACAATGGGCGTGAAAGACCGCTTAATTTTGCTCAGAGACCTCTATATCAGGCTTGACACGGGACCAGCGGCTTTACTTCCTTTCAGAAGGAAGCCATGCTAAGGAATTTTACACCCGAAATAATCCATCGTCCTCCGCCGGGTTTGAACCCGCGAACTTGGGTATATGAAGTCAGCATGATAACCATTACACCACGGAGGGCGACAACCGTAAGAGATAGAAAAAAATCTTACTACACAAGAATATAGATCACGATAAAACACACAATTTATGTCATATACATTTTTTTCATGGGGTGGATCGTTTTTGAGATATTCCTTATTATTCATTTCAACTTTAAAAATGCTTATACTCATACAGGAATTGGTCAACTCCTGTCCATACAAACAATGGAATTTCAGTCGCATAGCAACCATCTTTTGGCTGTCACTTTAACCTATGGTACTCCCTTATTTCGCTTCTATTCGCATGAAAGACGTAACAGGACTATTTGTGCTAATTTTTCTCAATTAGCATGAAGTAAATATAAGCATAGGCTTTAATTTTTGCAGAGATGTAGAGAAAACCATGTGAATGGAAAACATCAGATTTTTTACTGGTATGTTGTCTCTCCCTTTGATGCAAAAATACTATACAAGAATTGAGTGAAAGAGCAGAGGTGACCGCAACACTTTTTCTCTGCATCACCTGTGGTTCGACACTACATTTATTATTATCGAAGGGAAGGAGTTATTCTATCCGTGTTTTTACTCATGTCTTGTTTTCTCAGACCGTGCAAAGGACGCAGATTCAGATCATGTAGGAGCCAAATATGGAAAGTTCCTTGGCAACCAGCCGGCAACTTTCATGAAATGAATCTGATACACCAGATTTATGACCGCCACAAATACATACAGTGAACAATGGTTCTTGAAACAGGAAATCGTCTCTTGAGGCAAATAATAAAACGCGATATATACTTATGCCCTCTAGACAGATTTATTTACATATCCGATATCTTTTGTCTTTTTTGCATAAAGAGCCCACTCTAATCCTGTGTTTGCTTGCTTGTAGCCACTGACCTGGAAATGTAGTTTCTCTGTTTTGAACGTTATGTGTGCCACTGCGATGCAGGCAGCGGCTAGTTTTAGTTATACTTCCACATAAGACTACATGCTACGTTTGTAAATAACGCTAGCAGAATTAATTTATTCTATAATCAAACAGGTCTGGTGTAGCATAAGGTTGAAAAGTTTTATTTTTTCTTTCTCTAGCACGTAAGTACATAGTGCCTAGAGAAGGTATTGTATTCCACCGAAAAATTCGATGTCAAGATTCACCTGAAATACATGTTTGGAGCTCCCTTGAGTTCAAAAAAACATTTTAACAAATATGTTATTTATGTTTAGTATCTTCGAAGATTCCTGCATCATACTTACATAGAACAATTCTTGAAAATTTGTTTTTATTAAAAAGGGCTCTATAGATTTTGATTCAAATACTCTAATTAAAAATATTTATGGCACAAATAAAATGTACTTTTTGAATTTTCTAGGAATAGCCTCTGAAGACTACTTTATTCTAGATGCATTTGCATAATTGGACAACCGTAAGAGACAGAGAAAAACTTGCTTCATAGAAAAGTAGAGCTCGTTAAAACACACAATATATGTTATATACATTTTTTCGTAGAGTGACTTGTTTTTTAAATATTCCTTGTTATTGGTTTCAGCTTTAATAAACATATTTTTCTCATACGGGAATTTGTCAAGTCCTGTCCATACAAACAAAGGAACTTCAGTCACATAGCAACCCGCTTTTGACTAATACTTTAACCTATGCTACTCCCTTATTTCCCTTCTACCTGTATGGAAGGAAGTAATAAGACTATTTCTGCTAATTTTTTCTCGATTAGTATGAAGTTTAAGCTTTTTAACAATAATTTATTGTAGAGACGTAAAGAAAGTCATGTGAATGAAACAGATTTTTTGTTAAATTTTATGCTCGAAAGCAATTTCTAAGAAGTAAAATTTTCTATACAAATGTCCCATTATGTCAGAAACTAATTGACACTAAGGACTAGAATATTTACCACACATTTGCAACTAAATAGACTTTATTTCAACTAAAAAAAATTATGTGTGTGTAGTAGTTATTTTTTTAAAATTTAACATCATAATTTTTCTATAGAAATTTAAGAGCTTTATTGAAAAAGTATCACCTTTCTTTCTGATAAACAGATGTATTCCAATTCTCATCAATCAGCAGAAAAGATTTTGGTGAACATACCTTGAAAAATCTGATGTGTTACACTCACATGACTTTCTCTAGCTGTTCTACAAACTTCATACATAAGATTCTTCTTCTTTCTGCACCTTGCTAATCGTGGTACTCATTAGCACAATGTTCTTATTATTTAGTTCCGTATAAGTAGGAAGAAAATAAGGGAAAACACTAGGCTAAACCAATAGTCAAATGTTTTAAAAACTGTCGTTATGCGATTGACATTACAAATCGCTTCTTTTCTAGGCCAGGAGTAGAACAAAAGAAAAACGGACACTCCCGTCTGAGTAAAGTACAAGTACTTCACAACTGAAACTAATAACAATGCATACCTCGAAAACGGTAAGCTCCACGAGAAAACTGTATATGAGATAACTTGTGTAGTTTAACAAGACTTACATTTTTTGTTTAGTAAGCTTTTGTCTATCTCTTATGGTTTACTAGTTATGCCAAATTAAGCAAAATTCATTCAGAATAAACAGGTCTTCAGAAGCTATTCCCAGAAAATTCAAGATAAACATTTTATTTGTTAGGTAAATATCTTTAATATATGATATTTTAAGCAAAATCGTTAAAGCCATTTTTAAGAAAATAAAAATTTTCGAAAAAAGTTCCATGTAAAGGGTAGTTTGGGGTGGGGGGATTTTTCTCAAAATCTTCGTGTCGCACCCCTGGAAGATACTAAACTTAAAAACTAAGTTTGGTATTTTAGCTAGTTTTCGTTTTTGAGTTATCGTGTTCACAGACACATGGACACACGGACACTCGGACACACACACACGGACCTTTTTCTGAAAATGCTTTTTTTGGATACAGGGGATCCTAGAACATGTATTTCCGGTGAAATCTCGGTATCGAATTTTTGGGTGGAATACAATACTTCTCTATCCCTATGAACATTGTACATATGGGGCTAGAGAAAGTAAAAATTTGGCTCACTATTTTAAATAGTTGCTGAGATAATAGGTGAAAGTTTAACATTAGCAAGGTAGAACATTCCGATTCCCCTTAAAGATATTGTATACAATGTGAAAGCCCCTGGTTGTATATTTACTGCCGCTATTCAGTTGTTAATGCAGATTTGTGTGTTATATCGAGTTGCCGTCATGATCCGCTTGGGGATTGTGGATAAAACTGAGATCATGGAAAGCTCTGATTATCCTGTAGGGGGTCGTAAAAACAACGCATCTTCCTCTACTCTCGGGAACGTTTTCTTTTTATAAGCAATATTACAGGAGTCACAGGCACGTGCTGAGATGCCTGAACCAGCTTTACAAGGAATCGATTTCCCTTTATGACTATCGTACGTCAACACCTACCAAAGTTACAGGGCGTTCCGAAATGTCATCTTCAGAGCTAAGGCACTCAAAATGCTATAGGCATGATTTATTAATTACTTTCCTCAGTTGAGGATTGCCACGTAGACAAAGTATAATATTTTAAAAATAATTTACAGTGATAAAAATTAATTGTATAGAAAGTATATCAAATTCAAAACGGTAAACTTAAAATCTAATACAAATAGCACTTATAATCTGATATACTACTATTAGTTTCAAAGTCCACAACAGAATTTAATGAATTTACAGGATATCAGCATTAAAACGAATACAAATGATTTCTGAGGATGAGAATAGATCCTCTGGTTGCCATGATCGTTATTGTATGCAGCAGGCGTCTATCCAGATCATAATCTACCCAGTATTAGTGTAATTTTTGGGTATTGTCCCTATGGCCTCTATAATTAATCCGGTGACGATATTTTTAATATTATATTTGTCCTTGTAAAAGGCTATGGCAGATTGTTCCAGTGGGACTCAAAGCGAAAAGCAGGATTGAGATCACTCCACGACCTTCAGATGTCCTATAGGCAATGATGTCGATGCGCCTGCTCCTACCACTGTTGAATAAACCATGCACTTCCTCATGAAAATCAGAGTGCCTTTCTAATTGATTTTCATCTAATTTTGGCTATTTCGCCTACACCTATATTAAAACAAACGTAAACGTCAAGTCTGCTTACTTACAAAATACCACAGAAAAAAACATTTTCACAAAAGGATAATTTCACACATAATTCATTCTACTATTATAAGGAGAGCAAACATGTAGTTACGTGTACATGTGTATAGGATAATATCAGAAACCATTCAACCGATTTTAGTAGATAATGCTTGTACTATTCAAAATGAATAATCTTTCTGGACTACAAAAGTCCTTCTAATTACAATTCTTAAGACAGATTAAAAACATTTGTAAGAATAGTTTGTATAAAGTTGAGAAGAGAAAGCCAAGCAAGGGATACAGATTAGAGTTGTTTCTCAACTAATGCCCCAATCTATTTACCTGAAGTTTTATATGCAGGTTGTTTTGCACATATCGACATAAGTTAGTTATGTAACTTAATTGAGAAATATACAGGATAGAGATTATGGAAAACTGTAGACACACATATGGGTATTCTATAATGATGATATTTGAGTTTTGTGGTATAATCAAAAATGTTTTCGGATTTTGAGAAAATAACTAAAATAGGGTAATGCATCGCTTATTTGCTTCCTCGTCTATTTATTTAAGAATATTAAAAATCTGATGCTGCATTCACATTCATTTCTTTAATATAGGTTTGTTCCCTTAAGCTAGAACTCTTAGATTTTTAATCATGTTATTACGTGCGTACATACAATTTTCGGAATTATTAATTGCTATGCAAAACGCCTCACAATCTCTTCTCTAATATTTTCTCTATCTATGTTTAGTAAACTAATCCGACGAAGGAGTATTCTAAGTCCTTCCTTAATGTTATTGGAGATAAACTCTTTTATAGAATTGTTTTTTTTTATGTTCACCTTGAACCTATCACTTAAGCGATAGTCAATTATTTTAAGAGTCGGTCCGTGTGTAATGCGGGTAGTTTTTATGTGTTTGTTTATATATTGTTGTTTTGGACTTTGGTCAACAAGGACGTTTTATCTATCAAGATGTAATATTCTATTAAACACACACACACACAGCACACCCATGCTCTCACTTATACTTCCACTTCTAAGAAGGAATAATCCTGGCTAATTGTAAATGTTTATCCTCCAGCCGGGATCTCTGAATTTACAAGGTTGCATGCTAACTACCAAACCACAGAGACAGTAATGGTTTTAAAATTCCGATGTTTTTGGATGAAAAGTAAAAAACAGAATAGCGACTTCCCATTTTAAAACTATGATGTATTGTATTCACATTACTGCGTCTACCTATATCATTTATTATTAAACAAAAGGTCCCAAAACATGCATTTAAAATAAGTTTCGTGTTTTGAAGGTGTCTAAACTTGTGTTTAGCATATTTTCCTCTATAGTTATGCATTTACCACTCATATAACAGTATACAAAATGACTTCCAAATGAAGAGAACTTCACAGAGTATTCCCAGAAAATTTAAGATGAACACTCTATATATCGTGTAAATATCTTATGCCATTTTAATAAAAATCGTTACAGTAATTTTTGCAAAGTTTGAAAAATATTCCGTAGAAAGGAGTGAGGAGGGTATTTTCTTATTAATCTCGGTGTCGTATCAACTTGACTTAAACACAAAGTTTGATATTTAACGGACACTTTTTGTTTTTGAGTTATCCTGTTCACAGTCGCATTCATACACACATTCAGACGCAAAGACACGCATCTATTTCTAAACATGCTTATTAAACTCTCTATACGTACTATGTACATTGTGTGTAGAGAATATATTGCACTTCACCCAAAGATTTGATGCCCAGATTTCAGCGGAAATATATGTTTTAGGGTCCGCTGTATCCAAAAAATGCATTTTCAGAAAAAGGTATGTGTGCGTCCGTGTGTTCGTGTGTCTGTGAACACGATAACTTAAAAACGAAAGGTAAGTAAAATACCAAACTAGGTATTTAAGTTTAGTATCTTCCAGGGATGCGACACGAAGATTTTGAGAAAAATCCCCCCACGCCCAACTACCCCATACATGGAACATTTTTCGAAAATTTTGATTTTCTCAAAGATGGCTCTAATGATTTTGACTAAAATATCATATATTAAAGATATTTACCTGGTAAATAAAATGTATTATCTTCAATTTTCCGGGAATAGCCTCTGAAGACTACTTTATTCTGGATGAATTTTACGAAATCTTGCATAACTGCTAAACCATAGGAGATACACATAAACTTACCACACAAAAAGTAGAGCACGTTAAAACAACAATTTATGTTATATACATTTTTTTGTAGAATTGTTCGTTTTTTATATATTCCTTGTTTTTGGTTTCAGCTTTGAAAAACTTATACCTTTCTCATACAGGAATTTCTCAACTCCTGTCCATTCAAACAAAGGAACTTCAGTTACTTAGCATCCAGCTTTTGACTATCACTTTAACCTATGGTACTCCTTGTTTAGCTTTTACTTACAACTAAGCAAGTAATAAGACTATTTCTGCTAATTTTTTTCTCGTTTAGCAGGAAGTAAATAAAAGCATAAGATTTTTAAAAAAGTAGTTTGTTGCAGAGATATAGAGAAAGTCATGTGAATGGATTCAGGGGCCTTCAAAACATGTGCTTCCGTGAAATATTAGCATCCAACTGTTGTATAGAATGCTTCTTACTATAGTCACTAGAGAATGTAAAAGCATACGTATTTCTAAACTCAAACCAAAATAAAGAATGTGACGAAATTGGTTAATTCCATAAAAAGAGATTATTTGACTTAAAACGTTAGCTTTAACATTTATTCACACATTTTGCAATGAGGGTTTTTCTATCTGTTGCGGTTTAGAGCTGCACAAGAGAAATTCATAATGACTTAGACTTCACAGGTTCTTCCTAAAAAATCCAGATAAACTACGTCTCATTTGTCATGAAAATATCTTTAAAAAAAACTGGTACTTTAAATAAAGTTAGTCATTTGGGCGTATAGCATTTTTGGGAAAAATCCATAAGAGTGTAATTTGAGGTGGACGGATTATTTTGAAAAATTTCGTGTCGTATCCTTGGAAGATGGAGAACCTAAATACCAAATTTGGTATTTAACCAACTTTTCGTTTTTAAGTTAGATGTTTAAAAACACAAGGAGGGATGTTTTTGTAAGAGTACGGAATCCATTAGGCATTTTCGGTGAAATCTGAAAAGCTAATTTTTGGATGGGGTATAGTTCTCCCCTAGTTACTTCTTTTTGTGAGCTGGTTATCGGTCGATGAGTAAAATGATAAAATGCATTTCAGATAATCTCGGGGTACATGGAACTCAAAGTTATTTGACATTCGTCTTCACAGGATGAGGGAAAACCCCGAATTAAACCTATCCATTAACTCACTCTAAGCGATATTCGAACTCGCGACCTGTTGCATGTGAGGCAGACACATTACCACCACGCTACCCAGGCGGGCTAGTTCTCCCCTAGTCACCATACATACCAGAGAATGTACCAATGCGTTTTAACAATGGAAGAAGGAGGCAATAATAAATCATAATATTGTGTGAGGTTATTTATGAGTGCTCACTGCATTTTAATCGCGTTAAGCTACCTTATACTCCCAAGTGTATTTTGAGGAAACTAAATATTGAAATCTATGCCTGGAATATTGTTTAGTAACGTTTTGTTATCACTGAATAACACATTATATGATCTGGATATCACATGTTAATTAGATATTTTAAGCTGCTGCAGGTTTCAAGCCATATGATAATCAATTTGCATACAGTTAATTAATAACAATGTTTACCCAAAGGCATGTTGTCATATACATAATATTCTCTGTTCTCCCATTATCGGCTTTTCTTTTCCTCATCGCACGTTTACATTTTCTAAATAAAAATCATGGTTTGTCTTTTCAGGCCCAACTATTATATTCATACCCGCTGCTTCCATTTCGTAGCAAATACTCTTATTTTCTATATAACATATACTAAACAGAGGAAGTGTAGTATCCCAAAAAATTCCATGGTGGCGGTAGACAAATCTTACTTTTTTTGTAAATTTAACCATGTCCGAAATATTCGTTATTGTTGATTTGAATTTCCAAATATTTTTATTTTCCTCAAATCGGAAATCGTTATTCTTTCTTCTTTTTCTGGCTATACAAGACAATGGAATTCCAAAGATTACTAGCAACCATCTATAAAACATTTGATTAAAGCTTAAAGTCTATTGTATTCCTCTAAACCATTTTTTCCTACAAGGAATTAATAAGACATTTTCTGTAACTATTTATCTTGATATATAATTCAAAATCTGTTGTTTTTGGCTTTAATATTTTTGAAAATATCGATTTTTCTGTTATGAAGAGATTTAAGATATGTATTTTATACATTTGTAAGAAAGAAAGTTGAGAAGGGAAAGCCATGCGAGGGCTTTTAATGTTCATTCGGTCCCTTACACTTGTAACCATTTTCTTATTTGGTCTGTATACACAATATCCGGCATTATTAATTTCTATTCAAAACACCTCACAATCTATTCTTTAATACTATCGTAAAGCTTTATACACAGGTTGTTTTGCATGTATCGACATGAATAGAAGGTCAGTTATGTAACTTAATTGAGAAATATACAGTTGTGAACTGCACAGGTGACGCTGAAAAAAATTTAAATAGTGATAATTGAAGTTTAAGTTATGAAGATAGTGTTAATTGTTTTAAAATTCCCAAAGTACATAGTGAATTCAATAGGACTTAACTTTTAATTTATAATAATTATGTAAAAATTGTCTCACATTCACATGTGTACTACCCTTACAAAAGCTCTTTCTTTTGTTTATTTCATGTTAAACGAGATTAGCAAAAATGGTTTTATTACATATTTCCATATATGAATATGGCGTTATACTAGGCTAAAGCGATAGCCATATATTTTAAAAGTGTGTCACTTTATGGTGACAGTGAGATTTTGTTCAGGATGGGAAAATAACTTTTGAGAAATGTATAAGTATTAAAAAATGTAAACCAAAAAGAAGGGGTCTCAGAAATTGTTAACTTGGCAAATCACGGTCTGTTTTTCGAAAAATGTACCTTATAATTTTATATGGGAAAGATATTCTGGAAAATATTTGTGTTGCATCCTTAAAAGATCCAGGACTTGAGTATAAAATTGGAATTTAACTGACTTTTCATTTTCAGTTATGCTACTCACACACACCCACCCACACACACACCCAAACACACACACACACACACACACTCATACAAACACACCTGGACGTTTTTCTCTTAAATAGGTTTTCGGGATTTAGGGAGGCTCAAATCATATATTTGCTGTAAAATCTCGACTTTAAATAAACGAAAGCACTTCTGAGAAAGGTATATGTATTGCAAAATATAAACCAAAAAGATGATCTCAGAAATGGTTTACTTCCCAAACAATTGTCTGCCATAAATTGTCTTCTTTATCGAGGTCTAAAATTGTTGTGCAGTAAGATTTTGTCTGTCCTTTACGGCTTACCAGTTACGCATAAATCATCCAGAATAAAGACGACTTAAAGTAAACTGAAGATATACATTTCATTCGTCATGAGAACATATTAAGCGTTTGGTAATTTAATTGAAATTGTTGGAGTCAATTTGGGAAAATAAATTTTTCGAAAAATGTTCCTTGTAATTTTCTGTGTTGCATCTTTGGAAGATGCAGAACTTAAATATCAAATTTGGAATTTAACAGACTTTTCATTTTTAGTTATGCTATTCTCTCTCTCTCTCTCTCTCTCTCTCTCTCTCTCACACACACACACACACACAAACACATCTGGACGTTTTTCTTAAATAGCTTTTCGGGATTCAGGGAGCAGCAAATCATATATTTGCTGTGAAATTTAATCGTCCATTTCTGTGGAATTTATTACTTACCCTGTTTATTAATCGTAGTAGAGAAAATAATGATTACTTGTCCATCCGTGGTGACTACTATTTCACTGCAAATATTACTTATATACTCGTAGGATCTCCGACTTTGAAGACTGTCGAGGTGAGGTTAAGGAATCCAGTCTCTCCGTTGATGTTTCACTTTTTTTTTTGACATGAATATCGGAAGATTTTTCATCAGTCATTTGAAAGATTCCGGTTAGTGTGGCATTATCATTAGAAAAACCTTCCAGATAATTTTAGAATAATTTGAATGGGGTTTAATTATTCGTCTCTGTAGTTTAAACAGCTTACCATTCCTATCATTAGGAATTATATCTTATCCTTACTGGGAAGCTTACTTAAGTTTAAAACTGGCTATATGAGGTATTTTACTGCCTATTCTGCGTGTAATGTGTATAATAGGTAGAGATATTGTATTTTTTCCCCAAAATTCGATACCGACAATACACCGGAAATGCATATTGAGGACCGCTAATTAAGAAAAAAAACATTTTTAGAAGAAGGTCCTTTGTGTCTGTGCACTGTATAACTCAAAATGAAAACATAGTTAAATACCAAACTTAGTATCTAAGTTCAGAATCCTATAAGGATACGAAACGAATATTTTCAACAAAATCGCACATTTTTTTTTTTGTAATATTTAGATTTACTGATAAATAGCTCTAACGATGGTGATTAAAATATGTTAAAGACAAGTAAATCGCAACTAAATTTGTACATTAGATTTTATGGGAGTATCCTTGAAGCTTTCTTCATTCTGGATGACTTTTTGATATTTGGTAAACCGTAAGATATAGACAAAGGGTTAGTACAAAAAGATAACGATCTCCTTAAGCAAATAGTTTATGTCAGAAAAATAAATGGTATTTGACGTGTTATTTATGGACGCTGTTTAACTTGCAACAGTATATTGGCCCGCTGTGTATTCTATTACTTTAATTGTTATTTTTGTATAGGTTTCATGTAGGAATTATCTGCTTCAGTAGCCACGACTGAGCAGACTGTAGAATATAAAACCCTAAGGTGAAGAAGTTGTTATTATACTCGCCAAGATTGCTTTCTTTGTTAATGTTAGTAACACAATTGCCTTTGTAGAGCAAGATTCTTAAAGCATTAGAGACATAAGTAACAGGGTAAATTTTAGAGAAAGCTTAGTCCCCAAAAAGTTAAAAGCTCGGGAATTCTTCATTATAAAGAGCGGATACGTGAGCTGAATACAAAGAACTTACATTATTAGTCATGTGTCAACGCTACTTTCGCGCTTCTTTTCAGCCAATTAGGAAGGAGTTCAATATTGGAGATTTTAAGTATTTAAGCGATGCGTTTACAAGCAATCCGGTTATTGTGATTCTTAATGTGAGTGTGATTATTGTTGCTGTTGCAGCTTATTCTGCATGATAGACGCGCGATGCTGTACGCGTTACGCTATAGGTTGTATTTTGTACGTACGTGAACGCGAGGTGTGAGTGTCAAGTATGCAATTTTATTATGCGAGAGTTAATTTGTCGCGTCACAGAAAAGTATACGCAAAAATTACCAATGACCTTCGACAGCAAGAACTTAGCAATAGCAGAAAATAGCACTAATTGTATTATTTCTACGTCATCAAGGATTCTTACGTCGGGAGTCGCTCGTAGGATTAGTACCTCAACAAGAAACAAGTATTCATTTAGTGGGATCTTAAGTGAAGTACTTCTTTTTTTGAGTCTACCCCGTGATAGATACCGTCATTCATTCTCCCCCTGAGTGAGAGTCAACTTGTGTTCTACAGGAACGAGCAAAGTCGGTGCAGCAAAGGACTTTTCATATCCCCTGAGTGAGAGACAACTTGTGTTCTACAGGAACGAGCAAAGTCGGTGCAGCAAAGGACTTTTCATATATATATATATATATATATATATATATATGTCTGTACATGTTCGTTTATAGAATATTTCACGGGTGCTAATCCAGACTAACTCCGAGGTGGACAAATGAACGGCGACATTGTTAATACACACGACAGTGACAAACTATTGTGGTTTTTAGCGTCCCATTTTAAATTGGGCGTGAAAGACCGCTTAATTTTGCAGAGGCCTCTCTTATCAGGCTTGAGGTTCTTTTACGTGCCTTAAATCTACGACAAGGGGGACCGAAAAAATTCATCGTCCTCCGCCGAGTTTGAGCCCACGACCTTGGGTGTCTGAAGTTGTTAACCATTATATACCACGGAGGACGACAATTTATGTCAGATACAAGTTTTGTAGAGTTAACCATTTCAGAGAATTCTTTGTTATGGGTTTAAATTTTGTAATACTTACACTTTTCCTAAATAGACGGTCGTAATTCGGTTTTCTTTGTTTACTGCTGACGTTGCAAAGAGAAAGAAATGGACTTAGCGACCGGCTTTTAAAACTTTTGACTATTGCTTTAAGTTGTTGTATTCCCTTATTTCTCTTGTACTTACAAGAAAATAAGTAATGCAGATTATTTAATGTTTATCTTGATTAGTATGAAATAGAAAAAAGAATAAGGTTTTATTAGAATAAACTGTTGCAGTTAAAATAGAATAAGTCATGTGAATGGAACACGTCCTCCATGTATTTGAAAAGCAAAAACAAAACAAACAAACAAACAAAACGAAAAGTCGGGGATGAGTATATTTTTATAAAAATTGAAAACAAGATCTTCAGAAAAATCTTCCCACCCAAAACAACCCTTTTCATGAAACATTTTTAGGAGTTTTCGATTTTCTAAAAATATCTGCATCATTTTAAAATAATATGTAATATTTAATAAGGATATATATATATATATCACAAAAGAAAAAGCATATTCAGAATTTTCTGTGAATAAGTTCTGAAACCCTCTAATTTAAGAATGACTTTAGCTTACCTGGTGAAACTTACATACACAGAAATGCAGATCTCAATAAAATATATATTGTATGTGAAATGCAGTTTTTTGTGTAGTTATCTATTTCCGAGTTATTCCTTGTTATTCATTAAAATGTTCCATTACTCCTCACCATGCAAAGAGAACGTAATTTTAATATAACCACGTAAATACTAACTTTTAAAGCATTTCACTGTCGCTTTAGCGTGGTATATTCATTTATTTCTCTTGTAATTACGAAGGAAATAAGGAATAAGACTATTTCTGTTAATAGTTATTAGCATGGAGTAGATAAAAAAATGTGCTTTTGCAAGAAACTGTGTTGCAGAAAGGTAGAGAAACTCATGTGAATGGAACGCATGAGACTTTTACTTTCTCTAGCCCAGAAAGTACAACGTACATAGTGGATAGAGAAGGTATTGTATTCCACGTAAAAATTCGATTCCGAGATTTCACCGAAAATACATGTTTTACGATCCCTTGAATTAAAAAAAAAGTATTTTCAGAAAAAGGTCCGGTGTGTGTCTGAGGACAGCATAGCTTAAATAGGAAGAGACAGTTAAATACCAATTTGGTATTTTAAGTTTGGTTTCTTCCAAGAATGCGACACGAAAATTTTCAAGAAAATATCCCCACCCCTAACTATCCTTTACATGGAAAATTTTTTGAAAATTTTGCTCTTTCTTAAAAATGGCTCTAACGATTTTGATTAAAATACCATATATTTATGTCATTTTCATCACAAATAAAATGTATATTTTGAATGTCCTGAGAATAGCTTCTAAAGATCTGTTTATTCTGGGTGAATTTTGCTGAATTTTGCATAACTAGTAAAGCGTAAGGAATAGACAAAAATGTACTAAACAAAATTAAAATACACAATTTATGTCATATACAGTTTTACTCTCCCTATACGCACTATGTACATAGTGTATAGAGAAGGTATTGCACTCCATCCAAAAATTCGATACCGAGATTTCACCGAAAATATATGTTTTAGGGTCCCCTTTATTTAAAAAAAGTATTTTCGGAAAAACGTCCGTGTGTGTGTGTCCGTGTGTCTGTGAACACGATAACTCGAAAACGAAAAGTCGGTAAAATATCAAACTTGGTATTTTAGTTTAGTATCTTCCAGGGATGCGACATGAAGTTTTTGAGAAAAATTCCCCACCCCCAACTATCCTTTACATGGAATTTTTTTCGAAAATTTTGATTTTCTCAAAAATGGCTCTAACGATTTTGACTAAAATTTTGTATATTAAAGATATTTACACGACAAATAAAATGTATATCTTGAATTTTATGGGAATAGACTTTGAATACTACTTTATTCTGGATGAATTTTATGGATTTTTGCATAACTGCTAAACTGTAAGAGATGGAGAAAAACTTATATCACAAAAAATGTAGAGCACCTTAAAACGCACAATTTATCTTATTTACATTTTTTTTTTCTTGGAGTTGATCGTTTTTGAGATATTCCTTGATTTTGTTTTCAGCTATGAAAAACGTATATCATTCTCATACAGGAATTTGTCAACTCCTGTCCATACAAACAAAAAAACTTCAGTCACATAGCAACCAGCTTTTGATTATTAGTTTAGCCTATAGTACATTTCCTTTCTGCTAACAAGGAAGTAAGTAATAAGACTATGCTAATTTTTTCTTGATTGCATGAAGAAAATAGAAGTATAAACTTTTTAACAATAATAATTTCTTGCAGAGAGGTAGAGAAAATCATGTGAATGGAACACATCAGATGTTTTTCCTGGAGTTTGCCTTTTTGAGTCGCCATCCGTGCTGTAATGGTTATCATGCTAACTTCATATACCCAAGGTCTCGGGTTCACACCCAGCAGAGTACTATGGATTTTTTCGGGCGTAAAATCCTTAGCGGGGCTTCCTTCAAAAGAAAAGTTGGTCCGTGTCGTAGATTTACGGCACGTAAAAGAACTTCAAACCTGATAGAAGAGTCCTCTGAGCATATTAAGCGGTCTTTCACGCGCAGTAAAGAATTGACGCTGAGAACCACAGCAGTTAAAGAGCGTCCACAAATAAAACTACATTTACGTTTTCTACCGTTTTCGAAATATTCCTTGTTATTAGTTTCAATTGTAAAGTACTTATACTTTTCTCAGACAGGAAATGTCCGCTTTAATTTTTTTTTTTTTTTACTTCTGGCGAAGCAAAGAACCAATTTGCAATGACAATCGCATAACGACAGTTTTGGAACTGTTGACCATCATTTTAGTATAATGCATTCCTTTAGTTCCCTTATACTTATAAGAAAAAAATCTGATGTGTTCCATTCACATGACTTTCTCTACATCTCTGCAACAAATTATTGTTAAAAAGCTTATGCTTCAATTTACTTCACGCTAATCGAGAAAAAATTAGCAGAAATAGTCATATTACTTGCTTCCTTGTAAGTAGAAGCGAAATAAGGGAGTACCATAGGTTAAGGTGATACTCAAAGCTGGTTGCTAGGTGACTGAAGTTCCTTTGTTTGTATGGACATGAGTTGACAAATCCCTGCATGAGAAAAGTACAAGTTTTTCAAAGCTGAAACCAAAAACAAGGAATATCTTAAAAACGATCTACTCCACGAGAAAAATGTATATGACAGAGAGTGTGTGTTTCAATGTGCTCTACATTGTTTGTGTGGTAGGTTTTTGTCCGTCTCTTACGGTTTACCAGTTATGCAACATTTCATAAAATTCATTCAGAATAAAGTAGTCTTCAGAGGCTATGCCCAGAAAATTCAAGATATACATATTATTTGTCAGGTAAATATCTTTAATATACGATATTTTAATCAAAATTGTTAGCGACACTTTTAAGAAAAATCAACATTTTCGAAAAAAGTTCCATGTAAAGCGTAGTTTGGGGTTGGAGGATTTTTCTCAAAATCTTCGTGTCGCATCCCTGGAAGATAACTTAAATATCAATTTGGTTTTTTACCGAATTTACGTTTTTGAGTCACAGACATACTGACACACGGACCTTTTTGTGAAAATACATTTTTGGATCCAGGGGACCCTAAAACATATATTTCCGGTGAAATCTCGGTATTGAATTTTTTGGTGGAGTGCAATACCTTCTCTATACACTATGTACATAGTACGTGTAGAGAAAGCAATAAGAACATTCTGCTATTTTTTATCTTGAACAGCATTGATGAAACATCTTTCGTAAGAAGTTTGTTTGTAGAGCAGCTAGAGTAGATCATGTGATTTTTTAAATGTCGAATTATTAACAGTTTGACACATTTTATTCCTACTGTGTTTTTATTGGCTTTTTCGATGTAGTAGCTTTGTTGCTGTATCCCGCCGATGAGTTTTATCACCGAAATAAAAGCAAGTCGCGACCGCATTCTCTGTTCACATATTAGGTGTAGTGATTTGAAGCTCACGAAATCCATAGCTGGATATGCCATGAACCCGCTATACATAGCTGCACCATGTCCCTTTGTCCCCGAAGAGCTCTAATGAATTGCGGCAGTGTAAATGTTTGCTCAGAGGGAAGGAACATCTCATCTGCAGGCTTTAGAAATCATCATGACGGCTTCACTAGGGTGCTATGAGCCTGTTACCATATATTTTAAGCCTTTATATACGAACGGATTACTTTACCAAACAACACATTTTCTACCTTATCATATTCTTATTTCTGGAAAAATGCGAGGAGCAGAATTACTGGCAGAAGATCAAAGAGAAGTGAATAACTAATGAATATATAAAAATCTGGCGTGTTCCATTCACATCTCTGCAACAAATTATTGTTAAAAAGCTTATTCTTTTGTTTACTTCATGCTAATTGAGAAAAAAATTAGCAGAAATAGTTTTATTATTTCTTTCCTTGTAAGTAGAAGCGAAATAAGAGAGTACCAGAGGTTAAAGTGATGTGATAGTCAAAAGCTGCTTGAAGTTCCTTTGTTTGTATGGACAGGAGTTCACAAAGTCCTGTGTGAGAAAAGTATACATTTTTTAAAGCTGAAGCCAAAAACAAGGAATATTTAAAAAACGATCAACTCCACGAAAAAATTGCATATAACACACATTTTTTGTTTTAAAGTGCTCTCCATTTCTGTAGGGTAAGTTTTTGTCCATCTCTTACGGTTTAGCAGTTATGCAAAATTCTGTAAAATTCATCCTGAATGAAGTAGTCTTCAGAGGCTATTCCAAGAAAATTCAAGATATACATTTATTTGTCAGGTAAATATGCTTAATATATGATATTTTAATCAAAATTGTTAGTCTTTTTTGAGAAAAAGTTCCATGCAAAGGAGAGTTGGGGGTGGGGGATATTCTTGAAAATCTTCGTGTTGCAACCTTGGAAGATACCAAACTTAAATACCAAGTTTGGTACTTAACGGTCCTTTTGTTTTTAACCTATGCTGTCCACAGACACACACACACACACACATGCACACACGGACCGTTTTCCTAAAATGCTTTTTATGAGTTCAGGGGGACTCAAAACATGTATTTCCGGTGAAATCTTGGTATCGAATTTTTGGGTGGAATGCAATATATTCTGTATGCACTATGTACATACTATGTGTAGAGAAAGTAAAAATGAATCACCGAAATGTATGTTCGCGCATCACTTTCGTACGACTACACCAAATTGAACAATTCTTTTTTTGTTGTGTTCGTTACTGTCACGACAAGGTTTGTGTAGAAGAAAATATTTAAACATCGTACGGAAAAGTTTTTATGTCTCATAATATGCAGCAACATACAGTGGCAAGGGAACGCAATCGGTTAATATTCGCCAGATGGCAGTAGTACCATGGTTATTTGTTGCTAAATGGCGGTAGAAGTGATCTATTTTTTCTCCCCATTCAATGTTAAGGTAACGCACCAGTCTATCGAAACAATGATGCAACGCAGCAGTAAAAGTCTAATACATTTGTATGTATTAACTGTCCTTTCCTTACTCCTATCGTTTAAGATAAAGAAACAAAAAGCTTTCCTGGCGACGATCGGCTAGAGTACGTACTTATTTATTTGCCGCTGGATGGCCGTAGTACTGCTCTATTTTTCTTCTCCTTTCAATGTAAATGGAATGCACCCAGTTATGGAGTCAATGATGAAAGATAAAAGTGAAGCTCAAATATATTTCTTATGTATTAACTATCGTTCCCTTGGTCATATCGCTTAAATAAAGAAATAAAAGCGTAATTGTTTCACGTATAAAGTATATTTTTGCTGTCGAAAATCTTTAAAATGAACAAGTTATAAACTATGCACATAACCAATAATCCTTCTTGGAATCTAAAAATGGTGGAGAATTGATGGGACCCGAATAATAAACCGTTTTAGATTACTCTGCCTATTGCAGTTGTTGGTTATTTGAGGTTATGTGGTACATGATCTGGCTAAAGATGATTTCATCAGAACATGAAGATACCCCGGTCACCATCATACTGCAATTGCGATGCTCTTAATACATTTGAAGTAATATTTGGTGTTAAATGGTTTAATACACTAAGCTATCAATTAAAACTTATCAATTGCCCAACCAGATCTATTTGCTCTTTAGTTATGTCATTGTTTGCCTAAAAATGAATGTTTTGGCATTGAATAAAATAAAGAAACAGATGGAATAGAGTAGGAGTAAAGGAAAGAAAGAGATTCGGGAGAAGCATGAATGTTAGTTTGTAACATTCCCCTTAATGAAATTCATTACGCATTTCAGCGTTTACCCACCACATTATGGCAGCCCTGCCATCTCAGTTTTCTCATTAGGTACACCACCCGTGTGAAGCCGGGGCGGGCAGCTAGTAAGTAAAAAAATTCGATGTTTGTAGTGACATCTAGTGTTCTGAGAAAACTTTGCTTAAAGTCTAATGGCTGTATAACGTTAAACATAGGACATTTTAATTTTTACTTTCCCTAGCCTGTATGTACCTACAATGTACATGGTAGCTAGAAAAGGTACTGTATTCCACCCAAAAATCTGATATCGATATTTCGCCGCAAATATATGTTCTGAGGTCCCCTGAGGCCGAAAGAAAATTTAGAAAGCGGAACATGTATGTGTGTGTCTGTGGACAGCACAGCTCAAAAACGAAAACACCGTTAAAAACCAAACTAGATACTTATGTTTAGTATCATTCACTGAGACTTTAAAAAAAATTCCCATGCTACAATTTATCCTCTACATGAAAACATTTTTGAAAATTTCTAATGCTTTTGACTAAAATGCCGCACATTAAAGATATTTACAACGAAAATAAAATGTATATGTTGATTTTTTGGGAAATAGCCTCTGAAGTTCTCTTTATTCTTGATTAGTTTTGCAGAGTTATGCATAACGGTTCAACCGTAAGATATAGAGAAAGCTCAATACACAGAATATGTAGATCGCGTTAAAACACGCAATTTATGCCATATAGGTATTTATTGTAGTGCTAACCGTTTTTTGGTTTTATTGATTTTAGTTTTAAACTGCCTAACTTTTCTAGAAAATGGAATATTCATAGCAAACCGAACCCCAATTGTTTCACATAGCGACCAGCTTTTTAAATATATGACAATCGCTTTAGCATAATGCATTTCCTTATTTTCCTTCCGCTTACAATGAAGCAAGTAATGGTACCAATTCTGCTAATGTTTATCTCGATTAGCATGCTATAGATACAAGAATAATCTTTTTTAAGAATAGCTTGTATTTGGAGAGAAAAATAGGAGAATGGATTTCATTAGATTTTTCGAAGTAATATCACCAGATGAAATCGGTGATGATATACGTAGGCCACTATTTATATTTTGGTCCTTTGCAACATTGGTTTCTGTAGGTGTTATCTGATGTCTCCACTGGAAAGTTTGACGTTGTTGATCTTATTCTACTTCAGCTATTTGTCAATAGAGCGTTATTTATGTCATCTACAGTGACTTTAAGATTGTGTCTCAGAGAAAAGATGGAGTTAACGCGCGAAAATGTTTTTACGATATTTAATTATGATTTTCGACGTGGATTACCAGAACAAGAGTGCACTGATCAACTTGCTACTACATTTGGTGGTGAAAATTCAATATTTTCCACCAGGAAACGCTGGTATAACGTGTTTAATCGTGGCCGCCGTTCGCTCAAGGTTCGCCGTTTCGTGAAGGTCGTCCAAAATTAGTTGTTGTTTCAGAAGACATTGATGCTGTACAAAAACTGATAGTGGAAGATCATCATGCCATATACTGTGAGAGAGAGGCAACCATATACTAAATATTGGAAGATCATTTAGCCGTGAAAAAGATTTGCTCTCGTTGGATCCCTCAAAATTTGACACAATCTGAAAAGGATGCTCATGTCGATTGGTGCACACAAATCCCCAAGAAATATAATGGTGGGGCTTCAAAAGACTCGCATAAGATTGTAACAGGTGACGAATCATGAATATATGAGCCGGAATATAAACAGCAGTAGACTGTATGGGTGTTTCAAGATGAAACTAGCGGTTGCCTGCTTCTTCAGAAAAACTGTTCATATGGTAACGGTACTTTTAGAGGAATGTAAAACGGTTCTTTCCGGCTGGTACACAACTATTTGTTTGCCGGAAATCTTTAGTGAAACAGGGAAAACAAACAAATACCGTCGGTTCGTCCGTACGTCAGGTATCTCGTCTAACAACCAATTATTTGAACAATCAAAAAATCGAATTGATGACTTATCCGCCGTACAGTCCTGATTTGACGCCCAATGACTTCTTTTTGTTCCCGGTCATCAGGAATAAAATGCGTGAACAGCAAATTTCATCGACAGAAGGAGCCGTTGATGCATTCATAAACCATGTTTTTTCTTTTTTTCAGGTGTCTCAAGCTCGGTAGAAAAACTGCTATGACAAATGGTTGGAACGCATATTGATCATAAAGGAAAGCATTTTAAGAGCCAATAAATTAATTTGAATAGGAAATTAATATTATTTTTTGTTATTATGCTCAAAATATAAATAGTGCTCCTCGAATGCGGATATGTGACAATAACAAAACACACCTTAATTCAGTTTTCAATTTTATTAGTCAGAATTTTTTTTTCCAAAACAAAGGTTTTAAGCAATTAATCTTCATATCAACTTACCGTTAACATATTAATCCAAATAAAAATTCTCCTTATAATCAAATATATAATCCAAATTCTTAATTACTATACAATTTCTATTAAATATTCAAATACCCGAAATAATCCATATCCTTCTAATTTAAGCAAAGCCACTTAACTAGAGAAAGTTTTTGAATCGAGGGCATATAATAACTACAAACCAAAATATAAAATTAGATTTATTTATTACATTTACATGACATTCTCTTACCAATCTTCAGCAACTATTCTTAAAAATCTCATTTTTTATCTAGTTTACATTAATCCAGATAAGCATTTTCAAAATTCAAAATCTTCTCGGGCTTCTAGCCAGGTAAAAACTTGGCTTGACACCAACGTTTCGAAGAAGTGCAACATCTTCAGGGTCATATCAGTTCACCCTGAAGACGAGGAAGATGCACTTCTTCGAAACGTTGGTGTCAAGCCAAGTTTTTACCTGGCTAGAAGCCCGAGAAGATTTTGAATTAACACGTCGCCAGGAAATTTTTAGTTCTTATTTTCAAAATGGTTTTATTACACATTTTCTTGCAGGTACTAAGGAAACGGGAATATACTAGTTTTAAGTAATGGTCAAGTATTTTATAGATGATCGCTGTGTGCTGATTTATACTTCCGTTTCTCATTCCTTGACCAATAGCAAGAAAAACGTATGACATCTCCTGTGAGAAAACTGCAATATTTTGAAATTGGAACAAAAAACAAAGAATATCTTGGAAATGCTTAACTTCACTAACATTTTAATAGGCGCATTAAGTTTTGTGTTCTAACGAGATCTACATTTAACATCAAAGTTTTGACTATCTCTTAGGCTTTTTCAGTTTTGTAAAAGCCACACAGAGTAAAACTAACTTCAGAAACAATTCCCAGAAAATTCAAAATAAACATTTTGTCATGAAAATTTCGTGAACATGTGGTATTTTATTCTAAATCTTTACAGACATTTTTGGAAAAGTCCAACTTTTTTCAAAAGTTTCTATGTGGAGAATACTTTAGGGTGGGGGAATGTTCTTGTAAATCTTTGTGCCCCTCTTTGGGTACTTACATATCAACTTTAATGGTTTACACATACACACGTAGACTTAAATAACACGTAAGCACAACATTTTTTTTTCTAAAATACTCTTTTTGGGTTCAGGGAGTCTCTAAACGTATATTTCCGGACAAATCTCTGTATATTAATCCTCTAACTCTTACCACCGGAAATAATTAGTATGTTACTATAATTTGGTTTCAGAGGTCATTGCTTTCTTTTTGAGGCAATTAATATTTAGTTTTATCTTACCTTAGAGGTCCTGAGGATGAAATTCCGTTTTCACTAATACTTTATTTTTAATTATTATTTAATTTATATATTAAAATGCTTTTAACATTTTGAGAAACTATGATTTAATTAGTAAAGTATATGTACATACACATAGGCATATATATATATATATATATATATATATATTTATGTTAAGTGATTCTGTAAAGTTAAATTCACGTTACACATCATTTTCTCTTTCATGTTGCTTCAGTATGAAATGCGAAAGAAGAAGCATAGAACTTTCTGGATTTAAGATTTTACATAGTTTGTGGACATAATCTCATAATTGAGAAGCATTTATTTATCTGGAAAGAGTTAAGAATAAAACGCTTAGCCCAAACAATTGGATAAGAAGTGGCGAGCACAAATGGCCTATTTGAAGTGCACTAGGATCGTGGGAAAACACTACTAAAGTCAGATCACAACTAAGTGAACTAATTTATTGCCACTAAAACAACAAAAGGAGTATCACAACAAATAAGAAGTAGTCAAAATTGCGCCAAAATTGAAAATTTCAGCTCGCATCTAGGTTGGCAACGAAACTGCGCATGTGCAATACCAATCATATGACATGTATTTTTCCATTTTAGCCATGAGTTTTACTATGCAAGAAAATATTAAAAATAGAGGAAGTGGGTGAGTGTCGACAGCTGATCCTACATTACTTGATATAAATACAAACACAATTTAGTAGGATTTTCAGCCATATCCACTACGGAAAAAAAAGAACCAATTATAGCTCCGCAAATGCTCTGAATAATTGTAATTTGTTTCATGTATACGGATAAATGTATGGAGAAAGGATATGTATAATTGATATAAACTACCGAACTTTTCAAAAACAAATGTGTTACATTTTTATCTTTGCTAGAAAAATGTTGATATTTCAATATGTGATATTGCCCATTTGTCATGTATGAAAGCAATACATTAACAACACTAGTTGAACTGCTTTATTGTCTCTCAGAATCTAAAGAGCCTTGTCAGGAAATTAAAAAGAATGCAGATGATAGATGGTAAACGTAGAGGTTCCTTTCGCCACAATTACTGATTTGTTATAAAATAAAGCTTTAAACAATGCACTTTTAATATAATAAATTTGAAACTTCAGGAAGCCCACTCCATTACTTAACTCTTAGCTCGTTGTGTCTTTGATTTTCAACCCTGCATTCACTCTCTCTCACCGCGAGTTTAACCTGCGATTCAAAACCTGGCCTTAAATTAAAGTACCTCAGGGGAACGGCCCGAGTCCACCGTTGCTCTAACTAACCTGTTAATCTTTTCCGCTCCGTGTCGTAAATAACACTAGCCAATTAACTTTCGTTCCCATTTCTTTCTACCAAACTTAAATCTCTTTGGGAAATTCCGAAAGTGCATTTCCACAAAATACTACACGGAAAGCTTCTATAAAGATTTTTATAAACAACACGATCACATTCGGAAATAATGATTCTGCCATTCACCATAGGATTCTGAGATTTAATAACTAAATCCGTGTTAATGATTTCCGTGATTCCATTAAATGTGGACTCCGAAAGGTTATATTAAATCCTTTTCGTTTTCTTTACTAGTATATAACTATAGAAGGTATTGCATCCCACCCAACATTATTGATACCGATATTTTATTGAAAATACATGTTTTGAAGCCTTTGTGAAAGTCAACCATTTAGGAAAAGTTCCGTCTGTGTTCGCGCGCACGCGTACGTAAGTTAATTCTGCTGTAAACAGCATAACTAAAAACCAAAACGTCTGTTACATGCAAAACTCTATATTTACGGTTTGCTGCAAATTTCTCTACCCAAACTACTCTTTCCATGGAATTTTTTTTTTTTAAAAATTCTTGTTTCCTCAAAAATGGTGCTAACGATTTTGATTAGCGGTTTACCAGTTATGCAAAAGTCATCCAGAATGATAAGGATTTCAGAGGCGAATTACGGAAAATTCAAGATATACATTTTAACTTGGCATTTTGAAGCAAATAAAACTTTTCGAAATTTCTTCCATGAAAATAATTTTTTTTTTACATTCAGGGGATCTCGAAAACAAACTTCCGGAGAAATCTCGGTTTCGAATTTTTGGGTAGAATACAATACACTATGTACATATATAGTATGTGCAGAGTAAGTAAAAATATAGATTTATTTTTTGAGTCGTAACCATTTCAGAAATATTCCCCGTTATTGGTTTAACTGTGAAAATTTAAACTTTTCTCAAATTGGAAGTCCCAATCTGTTTTATCTCTTTTGTTTTACTCCTGACCATGGAAAGAGAACCAAATTTCTATGACTAGAGAGGTTAATTTATCAAATACAATTTAATGACTAGTCATTCTTTTGTTTTGTACATTTATCACTAGTTTATTTTTTGTTTAGTCAGGGTATTTTTTTATAATTAACATATTCTGACCAAATCTCTTCGATATAGTATTTAAATTCATGTTTTATTTATGAAATACTTCAGATAAATAACCATCGATAGTCTGAACTTCCCAGATACATTCTCTCACTTGCTCGAAATTATTCAGTTAGTTAAACGTCTTACAAAATTAAACTCTTGTGACAATTCATAGCGACAACTCTTAAAAAAATCTGATGTGCTACACTCACATGACTTTCTCTAGCTGCTCTATGAAGCTCCTACAAAAGATTATTCTTCTTTTTACACAATGTTAATCATGATAAATGTTAGCAGAATGTTATTACTTAGTTCCTTATAAGTAGAAGGGAATAAGGGATTGCAGTATGCTAAAGTGATTGTCAAATGTTTTAAAAGCTATCGTTATGCGATTGTCATTGCAAATCGCTTCTTTGCTTGGCCAGGAGTAGAACAAAAGAAAAACGGACACTTCCTGTGTGAGAAAAGTTTCAGTACTTCATAATAGAAAACAATAACAAGGAATATCTGGAAAATGGTTACCTCCACAACAAAAACGTAAAGTACAAAAATAATGTATTTTGTCATGAGGTGCATTTTTTGTGCAGTACGTTTTTTCTATCTCTTAGGGTTTAGCAGTTAAGCAAAATTCAGCAAAATTCAGCAAAATTCTCCAGGACAAAGAGGTCTTCAGAGGCTATTCCCAAAAAATTCGAGATATACAGTTTATTTCGGACATAAATAGCTTTAATATATGGGATTTTATTCAAAATCGTTAGAGCCATTTTTAAGTAAAATCAAAATTTTCAAAATTTTTTCCATGTAAAGGGTAGTTTGTGTTGGGGGGATTTTTTTGAAATTATTTGTGTCGCATCCTTGGAAGATACTAAACCTAAATACCAAGTTTGGTTTTAATGGTCTTTTTGTTTTGGGGCTATGCTATCCACAGACACACAGACAGACAGACAGACACACACGGACCTTTTTTTAAAAAGTTTTTTTTCGGACTCAGGGGACCTCAAAACATATATTTCCGGTGAAATCTCGGTGTCGAATTTTTGGGTGCATTACAATACCTTCTCTATTTCTATGTACATTGTACATATGGGGCTAGAGAGGGTAATTTTTGTTGTGTAAATATTATAGTATCTTGAATGAATAAGTTAGTATGTACGAGTGATAATGTTTAAAATAGTGGCGTTGCGATCCTCAAAATCAAAGATAATATACAAGAAATGGTGAGTAAAATCTAAAATTGTAATTTATAAGGGCTATTTTCGTGTACTTTTCATTATGAAAATACCAAAAATGTTTCTGTAAGTAATTAAAATATAATTTAAATATTTGAGTTGACAAAATGGTTATAAATGTAAAAAGGAAGAAAACAAATGTAAGGAGACGTTCATTGTTTTTCCAGAGTAATGAAAAAATTGAGAATGTTGTTGATTTTTACAAACTTGGGAGACGCTATTACATAAAGGCATACTTCAGTTTCAACAAGCTACCAGCTTTGCTAAAAGTAATAATTTATATAAAAGATCACTTATTTTAAATTTGTTATTAAAATAATAAATATAGAGGAGTATTACTTCGATGAAGAATTGTAAATGTGAAGTAAGTCATAGTGTATAAAATGTGTTAATATTATTGTGAAATATTACTAAAAGTTTGGTAAATACAATAAAAGTTATTGTCTTCAAATCACCTTCAATTGAGCTTATTTCAAAAGAACAGTATTCCGATCCCAAATCGAAAGAATTTCATGCCGAAAAATTTAGAAAATAAAATACTTCGCTACGCCGAGGCATATTACACCATTAATACAAACATATAACTGGAATAAGAAATCGTTGGAAGGATAAGTTATATTGTTGTTGCGGATGGAATGGATTGCCACCGCTTTTTACTTAACTGTGTAAAGTAAAAATTCTCTTCCACCATGGCGTTAAATACCCAACTGCCGCAACATCTTTGCTTGTTTTATATTTTAAATTTCTTCCGACTGTGTCACATACCTGGTCAAATCGACCTATTTTGTACTGTACATCTGCTTCTCCTTGATATTATATTTTAAATCGAAGAGAGTTACTCAATTCGCTTGTTCTTCGATAAGAATTCTTTGAACTCACTGAGGTTGCAATGTTTTACTTTTTCTAGCCCCGAATGTACAAGGTATATAGGGATAGAGAAGTATTGCATTCCACTAAAAAATTCGATGTCGAGAATTCACCGGAAATACATGTTTTAGGAGCCTTTAAATCTAAAAAAAAGCATTTTCAGAAACAGGTTCGCGCGCACGCGCGCGCGCGCGTGCGTGTGTGTATGTCTGTGTGTGTGTGTCTGGGTCTGTGAACAGCATAGCTCAAAAACGAAAAGACGGTTAAATACCAAACTTAAACTTAGTATTTAAGTTTGGTATCTTCCAAGGATGCGGCACGAAGATTTTCAAGAAAATCCCCCCACCCCTAACTATCGTTTACATGGAAAAAAATCGAAAATTTTGTTTTTTTTAAATGGATGCAACGATTTTGATTAAAATACCACATATTAAAACCAAATATATCGCAAATAAAATGAATATCTTGAATTTTCTGGGAATAGCTTCTAAAGACCTGTTTATTCTGGATGAATTTTGCTTAATTTGGTACAACTAGTAAACCCTAAGAGATAGACAAAATCTTACTATACAAAATATGTGGACCTTGTTAAAATACACAAATCATGTCAGATAATTTTTTTTTTTCGTGGAGCTTACCGTTTTCGAGATATCCTTGTTACTAGTTTTAATTGCGAAGTACTTATACTTTTCTCAAATGGAAGTTTTCGTTTTTGTTTTGTTCTATTCCTGGCCAAGCAAAGAAGCGATATGCAATGATAATCGCACAACGACAACTTTTAAAACATTTGACTATCACTTTAGCCTAGTGCATTCCCTTAGTTTCATTCTACTTATAAAGAACTTAGTAATTCAATTCTGCTAATGTTTATCTCGATTAGCATGATGTTGAAGGAAGAATTGTCTTTTATAAGAAGTTTGTTTGTAGAGTAGCTAGAAAAAGTCATGTGAGAGTAACACATCACATGTTTTTTATTTACATACTTTAACATTGTATTATTTTCTTATATTATTTCTTAGATTTTGTGATGTATCTTCATAATCAGAATGCATCTACATATAGTAGTGATGTAATATCATTCTTGGTAGCACTAAAATAAGAACGGGGATGGAATTGGTTCCTCTCATTTGTTTTAGATACCCTATGGGAGAAGAAAAATACCAGGGCATAATACGTACGTGGTTAGCTGCAGGAAAGACCAAGGGCACATCAGTTGCATATCGAAAGCTTCACACAATATCGCTGTTAGAAATTTACAGCAATATGCTTCCACAGTACTTCTTCATTTATATTACCTTACATTTTGTGAAGAGTTATACTTCAAAATTCAAAGAAAAATCTATGAGTCCAGCATTCACGACGATTAATACGGTAGCTGTTTAATAGCTGCTCCTAATAACTGGGCTATTTTTATAACACAATATTAATTTACTCGCCTTATAATAATCTTCTCTGTAACAGGATGCAGCTGTGAAATGAAATCAAGTATTTTGCTTTATGATAAGTTACACTCTACGCAGATGCATAAACTGCTCTCGCACAATAAATGCCGTTTTAATTTCTCTACACGTATTATGTACATAGTGTATAAAGAAGGTATTGTATTGCACCCAAAATTCGATAGCGAGATTTCAACGGAAATACATGTTTTGTTCCCCCTGAATCCAAAAAAATATTTTCAGAAAAAGTTTCTGTGTGTGGGTGTGTGTCTGTGGACAGCATAGTTCAAAAGCGAAAATACCGTTGAATACCAAACTTGGTATTTAAGTTTCGAATCTTCTAAAGATGCGACACGAAGATTTTCAAGAAAATCACCATACTAACCTTTACATGGAACTTTTTTTAAAAAATTTGGATTTTCCAAAAAATGGCTCTAACGATTTTGGTTAAAGTTTCATATATTAAAGATATTTACCTGACAAATAAAATGTATATCTTGAATTTTCTGGGAATAGCCTCTGAAGAGTACTTTAATCAGGATGAATTTTACTGAATTTTGCATAACTGGCAAACCGTTAGAGATAGACAAAAACTTACTACACAAAAATGTAGATCAGGATAAAACACACAATTTATGTCATATACATTTTTTCGTGGAATTGATCGCTTTTCAGATATTCGTTTTTTTTCAGCTTTGAAAACTCACACTTTTCTATACAGGAGTTTGCCAACTTTTGTCCATACAAACAAAGGAACTTCAGTCACATAGAAACCAACTTCTGACTATCAATTTAGCCTATAGTACTCTCTTATTTCGCTTCTACTTACAAGGAAGCAAATAATAAGACTATTTATGCTATTTTTTTCTTAATTAGCATGAAGTAAATAGAATCATAAGTTTTTTAACAATAATTTGTTGCGGAGCAGTAGAGAAAGTCATGTGAATGGAACACATAAGATTTTTTGGATTCAGGAGGTCCCAAAACACATATTTCCGGTGAAATCTCGGTGCCGAATTATTAGGTGCAATACAATACCTTCTCTATATACTATGTACATAGTATGTGTAGAGAAAATAAAAATGAGATGTAGTTAGTTATTGGACATGAAGAATAACATCATTGAAGAGCTGCAGAAAGAAATGTAAAAAAATAACTAAGAACAATTTAAAACTCACTTGACTTATAGAAATACTTCAAAAGGAATGCAGGTGGCAGTGGTATGTCCAATAATGTTTAAGACGACCTCCAATATTACTTCGATTTAATTTACATGCAAACTAAAGTTGTCTATGATGATAGTTTTAGGATTTTAATATGAATGTGTGTATTGTGACCTTTGAAAAGTAAAAGAGGAAAGAAAGGAAACTTCTAAGATATTGCGAAGTGAGAATGGCTTCTATAATCACACCAATGCGGAGTGAAGGCGACATTGCAGATTCTAGATCAGCTTTAGATTTGAACTCTGCCATTGGTCAAAATATCTGCGCATGCGCAAGCAGACAGAACGAACGGAAGATGGTACATTTAGCATTCAAAAGAAGAGCCCATTTTCAGAAACACCATTTTTTACCCCTTATTTCGATCCAATTCATTTACACATACCTAATCTACCATATCGTAGCCTAACCTTGACGAAATCTCGTCTCAGTAACCAACAGAAAAGCCTCAGTGCTAAACTGAACTAGAATTGGCAATCTCGCGGAGTGAACTGAATGCAACGGGAAGGCGAAACATAGCAGAAGTCAGGACATTGGAAACATACTAAGGACTTATAAACAAACCAAACTCCGCACTTGGTCTGAGGACTTTGAGCAAACCTTTTATAATGGTCCATTATGTCGTTTTTGTTCTCTGGTGCAACCATTTGGGTGCAAACATCATTATGTTTCAATTAGTTCTGTGTCAAATTTTCATCCCGCATGCAAATAAAACTCTCTCTTCGGAAGCGTTAAGCGATGCTACCACCGAATAATCTGCCCGCCAATGAATGGCATTCAACTGAAAGCCCTGGTCGTTCCCAGTTCTGTATTCTCACCTTCGACAACATCGGTTTTTTACTTTCTCTACATGTCCTATCTACACAGTGTATAGAGAAGGAATTATATTGTAACCTCGATACTGAGATGTCACCGGAAATATATGCTTTGAGACACTCTCTACCTGAATAAAAAAAAAAAAAAAACATTTTTATAAAAGAGTCCGTGTGTGTGCGCCTGTGGGGCAGCATAGCTCAAAAACGAAAAGTCCGTTAAATACCAAACTTGGTATTTAAGTTCAGTGCCTTCCAAGGATGTGACACTAAGATTTTAAAGGAAATCCCCCAACTCCCAATTACGCTTTACCTGGAAAAAATTTGGAAAATTTTGATTTTCTAAAAAATGGTTCTAACGATTTTGATTAAAATATCATATAAAGATATTAACATGACAGATAAAATGTATATCTTGAATTTTCTGGAAATAGCCTGTGGAGCCATCTTTATTTTGAATGACTTTTGCGGAATTTTGTATAAATACCAAACCAGGTATTTAAGTTCAGTATCTTCCAAGGATGCGACACGAAGATTTAAAAAAAAAATCCCCCCACCCCCAACTAAACTTTACATGGAATAAGTTTCGAAAATGTTGATCTTCTCAAAATTGGTTCTAAAGATTTTGATTAAAATATCGTGTATTAAAGATATTTATTTACATGACAAATGAAATGTGTATCTTAATTTTCTTGGAATAGCCTCTAAAGACATCTTTATTCTGAATGAATTTATGCAAACTTTTGTATAACTGGTAAACCGTAAGAGATAGATACAAAGCTATTTAACAAAAAATGTAGAGTTCGTTAAAGCATATTTTTTATGCCATATACTTTTTTGTGGAATTGGCCGTTTTTGAGATATTACTTGTTATTGATTTCAGTTTTAAAATACTTTTGTCATACCGGAACTTGTCAAAACCTGGCCACGCAAAAAACAAATTTCAATCCCATAGCAACCGCAGTTTAAGAAATTTGACTGTCGGTTTAGCCTAGTATAATCCCTTATTTACTTCTACTTATAAGGATCTAAGTAATAAAACCGTTTTGCTAATGTTATCTCGAGTAGTATAAGAATAGACTTATTAACCCTAATTTGTTACAGAGATGAAGAGAAAGTCATGTGAATGGAGCACATCAGATAGTTTTCTATCAGTGTCTGTGAACATTATAATACGTATAGTAATTCCGTACTAGAATATCTGATTAGGGAGACGCAATTGTAAACAAGTACTGTTAAGCCTTTTAATTCTAATTGTATTAGATATACTATGTTTACGTTTAGATAGTAACAGATACAATATAATGCAACTTTATTAAAACTACAATCTTACACTTGAAATAATGTGCTAATGTTGTAGCTTCGCGAGAGTAAATTGTCTCTGAGTTGTTAACATGAATTAGGTGATCATGTAAACAAGATGCCAAAGCGCCGGTACCCATGGCCACGCTCGCTAAGGCGTCTCGCTTTGTTGCTTCGAGGGCAGGGGATCGTGGGTTCGAGTCCCGCCTTGGGCATGGGTGTTAATGTTTGTGCAATGTATATATGTTTGTGTAAAGGAACAGTAAAACCAGTAATAATACAGTAAATTTAGGGGGGGGAATGTAAACAGGGGATACAGCGCCGGAGTTCTGATCAGACTCCGTTACTGTTTAAAAAAAAAAAACAATTTTGCTTTCTCATGCCCCGCTTAACACATTTGAAGCATTAGGTGTACTTGTGAATTCATAAATAAATCAAAATGAAAGTATATGTGTAATTATCCTATCGTAATTTCTATATGCGTCCGTCTTGAACGATGTGGAAGTAATGAATATAAGTAAAACTGTTCCAGACAACGTGAAAAAATCTGATGTGTTCCACTCACGTGACTTTCTCTATGTCTCTGTAACAAATTATTTTAATAAGCTTATCTTTCTATCTATTTAATGCTAAAATATTAGCAGAAACGGTGTTATTACTTAGTTCCTTTATACGTAGAAGGGAAATATGGGGATGCAATAGACTAACCAGTCAAATGTTTTAAAATGTGGTTGTTATGGGATTGAAATTCGTTTTTTGCGTGCCAAGCGTTGAACAAGTTCCCGTATGAGGAAAGTTTAAAGTATTTTAAAACTGGAATCAATAACTAGGAATATCTCGAAAACGATGAACTCCAGGGAAAAAAATGTATATGACATAAATTATGTGTTTCATCGTGATCTACATTTTTCGTGTAGTTGGCTTTCGACTGTCTCTTACGTTTAACCAATTATGCAACGTTCAATAAAAATCATCCAGAATAAAGGGGCCCTTAGAGGTATTTTCCAGAAAATTTAAGATGTACATTTTATTTGGCATGTAAATATCTTAAACATAAGAACCTTTAATCAAAATCGTTAGAGCCATTTTTGAGAAAATAAAAATGTTCAAAATTTGTTCCATGTAAAGGGTAGTTTGGGGTTGTGGGATTTTGTTGAAAATCTTCGTGTCGCATCCGTGGAAGATACCAAACTTAAATACCAAGTATTTAAAGGTATTTTCGTTTTTGAGCTATGCTGTCCACAGATACACACACGCACGCGCACACACACGGAACTTTATCCAAAAATATTTTTTTGGGATTCAGGGGCACCCAAAACATGCATTACCGGTGAAATCTCGGTACATAGTACGGCAGAGAAAGTAAATAATGTTAACATGTACTCACATTATATTCTTTTCTCATTGTTTTACTAGGTATTGTTACGAAATCTTATTGTTCTATGATATCTTTTTAATACAGATAGAACTTTATTACGTATTTATTACGGGTATAAGAGTAATACAGTAAGCTAAAGGCAAAGTCAAATATGCTCAAAACCGTTCGCTTTTGATAATTTAAAAATTTTATTTTCTTTGCGTGAACATGAAAAATGTGTAATTTGTGTGCTTTGATGAAATCTGCATTTTTATATTCTTAAGCTTTGTCTATAATTGTACCATTCCAAAAGTGATTCAGAATAAAGAGAAGCTTTGTCCATAATTGTACCATTCCAAAAGTGATTCAGAATAAAGAGAATTTCAAAGGCTGTTCCGAGTAAAATTCAAGATATGCATTTTATTTGTTATAAAATAATTTAAACATGTGCGGTGTTTAAAATAAAATCTTAAGAGTTTATACACAAAGTCAAAAATAGCAAATAACGTTCCTGTAATTTGTAATATTCAATGGCCTGGGAATTTTATTCAAAACCTTGTGTCGCTTACTTGGAAGGTTCTGAATTTACATACGAAATTAAGCAATGAATCGTATTTCTCCATTAAGTTTATAGTACTCGGAGATTTGTGGATAAATTCCGATGAAATAAAGCTCATGAAATTATTCCGTTGCTTAACGATTTGATAGCCTGAATAGGTAGACTGAAAAATGTAATAACATAGCTGGGATTTGAACTACAAATATCTCAGTCTCCAGCCGGTTGTTCTAACCACTGAGCTACCATGGCAACATGCTGACACGGAATTAAATTTCTCAACTGACTAGTATGTGGTAATTTCAAATTTTTTAAGATGACATACCCCAATGGCGACTTATAACACCGTAATTAAGTTACGGTG
Source organism: Hymenopus coronatus (assembly GCA_030762935.1). Taxonomy (NCBI): domain Eukaryota; kingdom Metazoa; phylum Arthropoda; class Insecta; order Mantodea; family Hymenopodidae; genus Hymenopus; species Hymenopus coronatus. The sequence continues at coordinate 100,594,347 of CM060897.1, forward strand.
ACACATCTGTGAAATTATGAAAATGCACAAAATATATATATATATATATATATATATATATATATATATATGATATTGAAATTTACATAAGTTATAGTGCATAATAATATTAATCTTTTCGCCACGTATCAAAAATCTTGCTTAAATACGTTATTTAAATAATACTTTAACTGCCTAAATAATTGTTCTACTAAAAAGGAGACACGCGATGCATTTTTTAAAATGCCTTTATGCAAAAAATTAGTTTTACAGTAAATAAGCATACATGTAGATTTGACGTATTGAATATTTTTATATTAGCCCTAGTTAGGGTAGAAAGATATTACTTTTCGTACACTTCAAAACTCTTTATTTTTCAAAATTTAATAATTTATTCATCAAAATTCGGAGCATCATTTTGAAAAAGTAATATGCCATTTTCTTTAACATGCTTTTGGTTGAAAGTATAAATATTTTGAAACAAAGTAGTGAAAAATTTCATCGTGTGGAACTTTCTGGGTGTGGAAAAATGTTGGAAAAAAATTGCGAGAAAAAAGGGTTTAAAATTGGGAGTACCTGTTAATAAGCATGTGACTACATATTTACAGATTCTGTTAATTGTTAATTAACATTTAACAAGTTGGAAAAGCTATATATTTTCTTTAAATTTAGAATACACATTTTATTTCCGTTTTTCTGTGGTTTTTAAGTGAAAATTTCCATACTTTCATTGTTGTAACTAAAATATAACGATACTTGCTTTCTCTACTATTTTTAGTACGTTAAAGTATTAAATTCTCCCGAAAAGTTCAGTCGAAACTTCATTCAAAATATATGTTTTGTAAACCTCTGAATCCAAAAGAGCGTTTTTGCGTGTCTTACAAATATCATAACTCAAAAACCAAATGTAGTTTACCAAACTTGGTATTTTAAGTTCAGTGTTCTGCAAAGATGCAACAAATAGATATACAAGCATATTTCCCAATCAAGCTACTCTTTATATGGGCATGTTTCGATTTTTTATCTTCATTTCTGCAACAAAGTATTATTAAAAAGCTTATGCTTCCATTTACTTCATGCTAATCGAGGAAAAATTAGCAGAAATGTTCTTATTTTGCTTGCTTGTAAGTAGAAAGGAAATAAGGGAGTTAAAGTGATAGTCAAAAGCTGGTGGCTTGTGATTGAAGTTCCTTTGTTTGTGAGGACAGGAGTGGACAGCTTTCCGTATGAAAAAGGTATAAGTATTTTCAAGATGAAACCAATAACAAGGAATATCCCAAAAACAATCAAGTCCACGAAAAAAAAAGTTATATAACATAAATTGTGTGTTTTAACAAGCTCTACATTTTATATTAAGTAAGCTTTTGTCTCTTATGGTTTACCACTTATATAAAATTCCATAAAATTCATTCAGAATAAAGATGTCTTCAGAATCTATTCCCTGAAAATTCAAGCTATACATTTTATTTTTCAGGTAACTATCTTTAATACACGATATTGAAATCAAATTAGAGCTATTTTTGAAAAATTCAAAAACTTCCAAAATTGTTCTATGTAAAGGGTAGTTGGGGGTGTGGGCATTTTCTTTGTGTCGCATCCTTGGAAGATATTGAACTTAAATAGCAAATACCAAATACAGACAGACAGATAGACAGACACACGGCCAGATACAGACTATTTTTCTAAAAATAGTATTCTTTATTCAGGGGGTCTCAAAACGTATATTTCCGGTGAAATCTGGGTAGTGAATTTTTTGGTGCAATACATTTCCTTCTCTATACACTATATACATAGTAATTGTAGAGAAAGTAAAATGCTTTAAGATGTTAATCAAAATATATTTTAAACACATGCATGACAAAGCGTAAGTTTTGAATTTTCTGGAAATGTTAATACTGGTAAATCATAGGTGTTAGACAAATGCTTACTTATTTAAAATATACAGTTTGTTCATCTTTGTGGCATGAATTATTTGCAAGCTATTCGTAGTTATTGATCTAAATTTATCAATGCTGTCAGTTTTTGAACTGGCCGTTGGTTATTTCTCGCGACGTCATGGGAAGATTATACGGATTCTATTTGAAACATGTGAATATCGCTGCTATTTCCTGTGTTCCACTTTTACCTGCAACGAATGTGCTATCAATTACTCTCTGCAAACGTTTAACTCAATAAGCGTGTGTAGGAATACGTTTTAGAATTTATAAAAAATCTGATGAGAGATATTCACTACATATTGGGCACCAAAATACTTCTACAAAAGCTTATTCATCTAAATACTTCATGGTAATGGGGATAAACATCAGCTTAAATATGTGATAATTTTAATTGTTTCTTTCAGAAACCATGTGTAGGCCAGGAGTTGGACAGGAGAGACAAACTGAAAAATTCAACGTTATAACCTGCTAGGGTTTGCATGTTTCAGTTTGACTCTACCTATCTAATTAAAATAGTCACAGTTGTCCACAATGTTTGGCTGTAGACAATGAATCCTTGACTTAAAGTACTTGCAACATTGGTGTTGTCATCTCAAAAAAAAATTGGATTAAAGGGAAACATGCGAGCCAGTTGAGAAATTCAATGCTGTGCCGGCATGTTGACATGGTAGCCCAGGGGTAGAGCAACTGGCTAGAAACCGGTAGATCCGTGGTTTAAATCCTGGCTATGGCGTTGAATTTTTCAGTCTGATTTTACTTATCCAATATTAGCTTAAATAGTTTTACTACATATTTTCTTTAAGGTTCAAGAGAAATAAGAGAAAACCTCAGACCAAAGCGATAGCCAAATCTTTTAAGCGCTGGTCGCTATGTTATGACTTTGACTTTATTTCTCCTTGTATGACGAGGATGAAAAAAAGAAAAGAAAAATAAATGATGAATTTTGGTTTGAGGAATGAATACGTATTGGGAACTTTAAACTAAAAACTAGGAGCATGTTGGAAGAGTTTAACCACACAAAATGTATTTGGCATACATTTTTTATTTTATTGAGATGCACATTTTTGTATAATAAGATCTTTTTTTACTCTTATGGTTTATCTGTTATCCGAAAACTTATCCAGAACAGCTTCACCGAATATTCCCATAAAAATGAAGGAATTCCTTTTGTTTTTGACATAAATATTTGCAATATATGTATTTTTACTAAAAAACTTAGATAAATTGTAAGAAATTAAGCAACTTCAAAAACTATTTCATTAAAGGGTAGTTTAGAGTGGAGAAAGTTTTTAAAATTATGTTGTGTTTTTGGAAGATATTGAATCTAAAAAACAAGTTTTGTATTTTCGTTTATGAGTTATGCTGCTCACTTACATACTCACACATGGACTCACTCCCTCCTCACATAAATACACACACGGCAGCGCGAATATTTTTCTATAAATGCTTTACCTGAATTCAAGGAATCCCAAAACGGTTATTTTCGATGAAATCTCAGTATCAAATGTGTGGGCGGTATGTAATACCTTGTCTAGCTATTGTGCACGCAGTAGAGAAAGTAAGAACATGGAAAAATGGTTCTGTGTGTATAGTACTTTAGATATATGTTATATATTATATAGGTATATTTCTCGTAGTCATATAAAGATAACAGAATTTCCAAGCATTTACATATAAACTGCGTTTGAAATATTGGACTATATCTTCAAATGTTTTTATTTCCCTTGTATCCACAACTAAGAGTGCAGTAAAGAAATTTATACACGGAAGCGAATAATAGAACTACCTTTTATAAGAAGAAAATGCAGCATGTGAGAAGTGAAGGTGTGTGAATTAAATACCTACAACTTCTTTATGCGTATTGGATTCAAGAGAGCAGCGGTAAGCATTAAAGTTTCCTCTGCTATCCTGTTACACACATTTGACTGTAGCTTTTGGGCACTCTCTGCATTAGAGTTAGCTAAATAAACATAAAAGGGCCTAACATGGAAATCTTGTACAATCCCCCTCAGTGAAGTTAGTTAACTTCTTAGCAATGAACACTGCGCGGCGCTGCGGATAGCGACGGGCGCCCTCGAAGTCGGCGGCGGCGTCTATGTGCAGATAAACATTGCTGATAGCATCGGCCAAACATTCTGGAAGTGAGCCAAGGAGCTGCATTCGCATTCCGTTCTACGTCTCTCTCACATACATTTACATTGTATGTACAATTCCTTTTGTCCGCAACACCAATGTTTTGCTACAAAGGGGAGCTCAACCTGCGTCAATGTGTTCCAGCCAATCGCTGACCTCACTTGGCATCTGATACATTAACACTGCTGCTCTTGAATAATAAGGGAGTGAGGCTGGGCAATATATTCTTCCACCAACTCAACGACTCCATGTATTTCAACAGAGATAAATTTTCCATCTGCTTTTATTGAGGCTTGCTTAACTTGAGAGATATGGGGTAAACTACGATATTCTGTGCCAAGCATTTTCATTAATTTTGTTTATATGCAGCACATAAAATATGCATGTACAGAATTTTTGTTATGTCAAAATGTTTTATATATTGTATGTAGAGAAAACATTGCTTCAATAAAAAATTTGACTGCAATGTTTCACCGGAAATGCACATTTTTAGGCTTTGGAATAAAAATCTGATACGTTCCATTCACGTGAATTTCTCCAGCTGTTCCACAAACAAACTTTCGCTACAGAAGATTATTCTTTTACGTCTTGCTGATGGAGACAAACTTCAGCTGAATTTGTTTTAATGCTTGCTTCCTTGTAAACAGAAATCCGGAAATACACTAGGTGAAAGCGAAACTCAAAACCTTTATAAACTCATCACTATGTGAAACAATTGAAAGCCGGTTATATTTTGCATTTCCGTGAGTAAAACAAAAGAGATGACAAAGGTGAACTTCGCGCTTGAGATAAATTTAAGTAGTTAAATATATATTTCAATAAAAAGGAATATCTCGGAAACGATTAACTCTGCAAAAAATTGTGTGTTAAATTATGTTTTTAACGAGATCCATATTTTTTGTATTACGTTTTTGTCTTTTGTTGCGATTTAACAGTTATATAAAAGTTGTCCACAATGAAAAGGTTTTCAGAGGATATTCCTGAAAACTTCAAGAATATTTAAATATATATATATATATATATGGCATTTTCTGGAAATAGCCTCTAAAGTCATCCTCCTTCTGAATGACTTTTGTAAGCACAGCTAGTTTATATCAAATTTATATTTTATTGCTAAACAGTTTTTTTGTTAATTCAAACTCTTCTCGGGCTTCTAGCCAGGTAAAAATTTGGCTTGACACCAACGTTTCGAAGAAGTGCATCTTCCTCGTCTTCAGTTCACCCTGAAGACGAGGAAGATGCACTTCTTCGAAACGTTGGTGTCAAGCCAAGTTTTTACCTGGCTAGAAGCCCGAGAAGAGTTTGAATTAACACGTCGCCAGGAAAGCTTCAGTTCTTATTTTAAGTTTTTTTGTTATTGGTTTAAATTTTAAAATATGTATATTTTCTTCTAAAATGCAAAGTTTCTACTTAATTTTTCCTCGTGGCCATGCAAAGAGGATGTTTTTTTTTCTTTTCTTTTTTACATAGTGAACCGTTTCAATGAAAATCTGAATGACTATAGCCTAATATATCTTTCTTATACGTAATACGAAATGTGTATTGAAGGTTATCTCCATGTTGTTTTTTATTATTTTTTTTTCCAAACACTCCTCATGCGACGTTTGATCTTCCAGTGTAATCTCATTCCATTCGAAGGTGGAGGTGCCAAGCGGCGGTGTTCGTTACCTCTGCTGGTAATATGATGATGTGTTTGGAAGTGGAATAAGAAAACCTCAATGATTTACTATGAATATCGAACCAGAGCCTTGTTGATACTCCACAAGCAAACATAGGTGCAGGATTGCACAAGGGTTTAAAATCGCCACCCATGAGACGAGAGTCAAACAATGGACCCTCAGCTCTAGAGCCGTGAACGAAAGTACTCTGATAACAAAGATTAGCTGCTAAATCATTAACCATCGGTATGAATATTTTGTGTAACAGATAAAGGAGAAAGTTATGTGAAAGTAGCAGATCATATTTTATTCGTAACTTATTCCTTATGTGAATACAAAGTACCTTCTTCTTGTACCAAACGGTTCATTAGACCTAACCTAAACCTTAATTCTGATTTTTAAAAGTTTCATACACATGACTTTCTCTACCTCTTCTACAGAAACTAGTTTTACAATATCTTATTCTTCTATTTTCATTATGTGGTGATAAACATTAGTGGAAATTATTCCATTATTTATTTCCTTGTAGCTAAAAAAACCGTGAAAAGCTAACGGTGACAATTCCAGGCTGACTACTCGGCATCATTGCTTACAAAATAAATGTGATAATACGTTAGGGAAAATGCTTTGTAAATTTGTACTTTAACATTACGTCTCACTAATAACTTAACACAGCCAATGGTTTTACTCTCTCTAGCACGTTTGTACAACATACATAGTAGGTAGAAAAGGTACTGTATTCTACTCAAAATTCCTATATCGAGGTTTCACCGGAAATTTAAGAACCCTGTTTGGAAATTGAGCTTTAAGAGCTCTGAAACCAAAAAAACACTCAAAAACAAAAACTCGTTTAAACACTAAAAATACCCCCCAACCAAACTACTCTTAACATGACAAATTTTTGAAATGTATGATTTTCTAAAAAAAAGAATAACGATTAAGATTAAAATGTTTTATATTAAAGATATATACATGGCAAACAATATGTATACGCTGAATTTCATGGGAATAGCCCCTGAAGCGGCCTTCATTCTGAAATACTTTTGCATAACTGGTAAACTGAAAGAAAAAAAGAAAAACAAACTACAATACAATGTACAACTCCTTAAAACTCTTAATTTTTGGCATTCTGTTGTTTTGCAGATTTAACCATTTCCTATATATCCCCTGCTATTGGTTTCAATTCTATAATACTTAAATTCTTCTCATACGGTAAGCCCTCATCCGTTTCATCTCTCTTTTGATTTACTCCCGGCCTAGAAAGGGAACCACATTTCAAGACAATCATATAGCTACAGTTTTTAAAATATGTGACTGACTATCGTTTTAGCTTGGTGTATTCCCTAATTTCCTTTCTTCTTATAAGGAACTGAGTAATAAGACAATTTGTGGTAATGTATTTACTTTCTCTAATCGCATGTATATGCAGTGTACCTACTAGTTAGAGAAGGTATTTCACCCAAAAATTCAATGTGGAAATTTCACCTGAATATATGTTTTGAGGTCCCCCGAGTCAAAGAAAGCATTTTTAGAAAAAGGTAATGTGTGTTTGTCGACAGCATAGCTTAAAAAATTAAAATACCGTTAAATACCAAACTTGGTATTTATGTTTTGTATCTTCCAAGAATGTGACAAGAAGATTTTCAAAAAAATTATCACACCACAAACTGCCCTTTACATGGAAAAATGTTTGCAAATTTTATTTTTATTAAAAATGGCTCTAAAAATTTTGTGTAAAATGTCATATATTAATAATATTTATATCACAAATAAAATGTATATTTTGAATTTTCAATAAATAGCCTCGGCAAATCCTTTTATTCTGGATAAGTTCTGCAGAGTTTTGTATAACGGTTAACCTTAAGAAATGGACAAAAACTTGCTAAAAATTTGGAAATCTCGATAAATCATATAAATTATCTCATGTACAGTTGACCGTTTTAGATAAATTCCTTGTAATTGGATTCATTTTTAAGCCACCTAGCTTTTCTCAAACTAACTGAACCCCAATTTTTCATATATCGGCAGGCTTTTAAAAAATGATTATTGCTTTAGCTAGTGTATTCCTTTATTACCCTTCTACTTACAGGGACGCAAATAATAAGACCACTTTTGTTAATATTTATCCAATGAGCATGAATTAGACCAAAGAATAATATTTCGGAAGAACAGTTTGTATATTAAAGAGCTTGAGAAAGTATGTGAATGGAGCACATTGATTAGCCTGCTCTAGATAAAATCATAAACCTTTGTAAGAATAGTTTGCTTGCAGATCAGATCGAGAAAGCTATGTGAGTATAACACGTCAGATGCAGTGAATTTTAATATATTTATAATAAATATTTATCTGTTTCCGATATTATTTCCTTATAAAACATATGGTTGCACTATAAATATAGTTCCGGCATCACAGCTAATAACCTTAAGCTTAAGCGTTGGCCAGTTTTACTTTCTCTACACGCACTATGTACATAGTGTATAGAGAAAGCATTGCACTCCACCCAGAAATTCAATACAGAGATTTCACCGGAAATATATGTTTTAGGGCCCCTGTATCAAAAAAAAACTTTTTCAGAAAAAGGTCCGTGTGTCTATGAACAAGATAACGCAAAAAACGAAAAGTCAGTAAAATACCAAACTTGGTATTTAAGCTTACTAACTTACAGGAATGCGACACGAAGATTTTGAGCAAATCACCCCATCCTAAACTACCCTATACTAATATCGTATATTAAAGATATTTATTTACCTGACAAATAAAATGTATACTTTGAATTTTATGAGAAACGCCTATGAAGATTACTTTATTTTGGATGCATTTTGCGGAATTTTGCATAACTGCTAAACCATAAGACATAGACAAAAATTTATTATACAAAAATGCAGAGCTCATTAGAATACAAAATTTATGTTATATAAATTCTTTCGTGGATTTAATCATTTTTGAGATATTCCTTGTTTTTTGGTTTCAGCTTTAAAATACTTATACTTTTCTCATATAGGAATTTGTCAACTCCTGTCGTACAGACAAAAAAGCTTCAGTTACATAGCAACCAGATTTTGACATCACTTTAACCTATGGTACTCCCTTATTTCGCTTCTACTTCCAAGGAAGCAAGTAATAAGACTATTCCTGTTATTTTTTTTTTCTCGATTAGCGTGAAATAAATAGAAGCATAAGCTTTTTAACAATAATTTGTTGCAGAGATATTTGTATATAGTTATAAGAGAGAGTTTTATTCTCTGCTCTGGCTAGTGCAGCTGTGAGTCACGAAGCAGCTTGTCTGTTTAAGCAGAACTAAATGCAACCGTGTACAACTCTCTCTGCGCAATTAATGCATCGCGCTGTGCTCAGGCAAAATCTTTTTCATGGACGAGCGGTCTCGAAAACGGCTGGCTGAGTCTGGGGATCTAAAATGTGAATTCTTCCCTACCGTCATCGTTTAAAAATGCAGTTCTCATTTTTATTACTTTCTATATCACGTATGTGCAATGCACATAATATTTTAATCCACCCAAAAATCAATACCGTGATTTCACCGGAAACACCCAGAAACCCCTGAAATGTTTTGAAACCCGCTGAATCTAAATAAAGGGATCTTTAGTAAAAGGTCCGTGTGTGTCTTTGGACAATGTAACTGAAAAACGACATTTCGTTTGAATACCACACTTGACATTTAGGATTAGCATCTTCCAAGGATTCGACATGAAGATTTTCAAGAAAATACCCCCTCTCCAAATACGCTCTACATAGAAGAATTTTTTAAATTTTAGACTTTCTCGAAAATTGCTCTAAAGATTTTTATTAAAATACCTTGTTTTATAGAAATACACATTTTTTTCGTAGTCAGCTTACCCTCCCCATATTCAGGACTGCTACTCCTCTCCTGGCACTTATAAGCGGACACCTAGAGGTGAGAAGTCTGTCGGGGAGCTAACGGCACCTAAGCACACTATGAAGAACCTTGAACGAGGTATGAGCTTGAGGAAGTTTATAATATGAAATGTAAGCAAAATGGATGATAGGAAAGGTGAAGATGGAGCAATTATTGGAATGAGTGGCGGGGGAAACCGAAACACCCGGAGAAAAAAACCCAGATGCCACTTCGACCACCACAAATCCCACATGTGAGCGCTAGAGATAGAGCCAAGGTCGCCTAGGCAGGAGCGAGCGGTCTAACCACTTGTCCATGGCATCGCCCTAGATATACACATAACAAATTAAATGTGTATCGGCATTACTGGTAAACCGCAAACGATAGACTCAAACTTACTGCACAAATATGAAAACCTCGTAAAATACACACTTTATCTCATACAGTCTTTTAGAGATAGTAATTTTGAGTTATTCCTTTATTATTGGTTTAAATTTTAAAATACTAACATTTTCGCAAATAGAATTTTTTATTCTTGTTTCGTTTGTTTTACTCCTGTCCATGTATAGGGAACTGAATTTCAATGAGATAGCAACCAGCTTTTAAAGGATAGATTTTGCTTTGGTCTAGTGATATCCCTTATTTCCCTCCTACTTACAAGAAAACAAGTAATAAGCCCACTTCTGCTAATGTTTATGTTGTTTAACATGAATTAAATGAACACTAACATTTTGTAAAAATAAATTATTTGTTACATAAGTAGAGAAGGTCATGTGAATTAAACACATCAGACATTTAGGAAAAACTGTGTGTGAAGAATCGACATGAAGATTTTGCCCCTTTACATGGCAACATTTTCGACTCGATTAGCTCAAAAATATCTCTAATAATCTTGATTAAAGTACCTTATACTAGATATTTACAAGATACATAAAACGTATCTCTTCAGCTCTGGAAATGACCTGTGAAGGCCTTTCCTTTCTGAAAGGCATTTTCATAATTCCTAAACCGTAAGAGATAGACAAAACATTACCACAAAAAAGTTGACCTTTTAAACACACAATTTAGTGATAGCTATAATTTTATGAAGCTAACTTGTTTCTGAGATATTTCTAATTATTTTTTCAATTTTGAAGTACTTAAACATTTCTCATTCCTCCTTCTTTTCCTTTATTCATCGCCATGCAAGGAGAATCGATATTCAAACTAGCAATCAGCCTTTAAAATGGTTTTACTATCGCTTTAGGCTAGTGTATTCCATTATTTTCCTTCATTTATAAACAGTATTCAGGAAAGATTACAAATGACTCATTTAAAATTAAGAGAGACATCTTGCACTACATTACTGGACCATGGTATTCCTGGACCTACTGGAAAAAAATCTGAGGTGTTCCATTCATATGACTTTCTCTACAACTTTGCAACAAATTATTGTTTAAAATCTTATGCTTCTATTTACTTCATGCTAATAGAGAAAAAAATTATCAGAAATAGCTTTATTGCTTGCTTCCTTGTAAGTAAAAGCGAAATAAGGGTGTAACATAGGTTAAAGTGATAGGCAAAAGCTGGTTGCCATGTGACTCGAGTTCCTTTGTTTGTATGGACAGGACTTGATAAATTCCTGTGTGAGAAAAGCATAAGTTTTTCAAAGCTGAAACCAAAAGAGGGAATATCCAAAAAACAATGAACTCTATGAAAAAATGTATATAACATTAATTGTGTGTTTTAACGTGGCCTGCATTTTTTGTGTTAAGTTTTTGTCCATCTCTTTCGGTTTTGGAGTTTTGCAAAATTCCGTGAAATTCATCCAAAATGAAGTAGTTTTCAAGATATACAATTTATTTGGCAGGTAAATATCTTAATATTCGATATTTTAATCAAAATCATTACAACCATTTTTGTGAAAATAAAATTTTTCAAAAAAAGTTGTACTTAAAGAGTGGTTTGGGATAGTGTATTTTCTTGAAAATCTTCGTGTCCCATCCTTGGAAAATACTAAACTTAAATACCAAGTTTGGTATTTTACCGACTTTTCGTTTTGAGTTATCGGTTCACAGACACGGACAAAGACACATACGGACCTTATTCTGAAAATGCTTCTTTTGGATACCGGGGACCCTAAAACACAATCTCGGTACCGAATTTTTGGTTGGAATGCAATACCTTTTCTGTACACTATGTATATAGTAATATAAAGAAAGGAAAAATGAATAAATGTACAACGATAGTTCTACACTGTGCCATATCCAGATCTCACCAGAATGCATTAGATATACGGATAATGCGGAAGAGGAACGAGCTCACCTAGTGGGAAACAAATAAACCAAGTTTTAAGAGACGAAAATTGCATTCAAATTATCAGTATTTTTAGAAAACAAAATAATGAAATTAGCATGAGAAGAAGAAAGAATATATGCAGCAGATAGAGAGGAAGAAGATTTACTGCAACAGCAGTCTAGAAGATCATAAAGGATTCGATCACTACCCAATTTAAATTTTCACTAGATCAAGATTTACACGAACACCCGTTATTAATAAAATAATGTGATAACAACGACGACGAAGTAGAAGTAATTAAACTCGAGATATAAATGACGAGAACCAATAAAGAATATCCGAAAGAATCTGCACAGAGAGGAGGAGGGAGGAGAGCAGTCTACCAATGTTACTCCGGGATGTAGCGGGAGAGTCATAACATTTGGAGGATGGATCACTCCACATGTCAGGGAGAAGGTCGGTTTGGGACACGCTGCCCTGCGGCAGTTGTTTCCCATCTTCCGCTCCACCATGCCTACATACCTAAAACTACGGCTGTACCGCGCAGTCATTCCACCCCTGATGCTGTACGGCTGTGAGGTCTGGGGTTCGGTGGCTCGTTCCACCATCCGTAGGCTGCAGGCCGTGCAGAACAGGGCATTGAGGATGATATACGGCACAGACCGAAGATTCCCGTCCCACATTCTCCATTCCCACTCCGGAATCCCTTACATAGTGGACGTTGTGCGAGAAAGAGCTCGCACAATCTACACTAAACTTGCTCCCCCACCCAAATCCCCAGGTGAACACTCTCGGTCTTTACGACCACACGCTGCCTAGGAGACGCGTAAGCTACCGCCTTCCCAAGGACGCCTTGGGATGGTAGTTTTCCGGCCGCCTCTCCCTTTATTGTTCTACCCGCCAAGTTAAGCAGCATCGGGCATGGTCACGACTCGGACGGGTGACCATCCAGTTGTACTCCGACCAGATCTGCAACACTGGCTTCCCCCACCCCGTACCTATATCCCTTCAGGTTTCCCCGCTAGCCGGCACTGCTTTCCTTGACAGCCCGCAAGCGGCTGGCCAATGTAAGCAGCATCGGGCCTGGTCCCTCTCTGGGTGGGTGGCCACTCAGATAGGTAAGCCAGCCCGCGCCGGCTGCACAGAGGGAACACCCTGCCCAATTACTTTGACACAGACAAAAACGCTTGCATAAGACTACATCTTTTATATCACACGGGTAAATCCGCGAGAAAAGCGGATAGGTACCGTGGTGATTTGCCCCCGCCCGAGTACACTCGGGCGACTAGTTCCTGCTCCTGGCTCCTGGCTCCAAGGCGATGGAGTTGATGAAGAGGATGGGCTCCGGTATATACGACATAATGGTGACATCGGACGAAAATAAAAAAGGATTCTTTTCATTACAGTTAAATATTTAGATAATAGCCTTTAAATATTACTTCAGAAAATTTAGTTAAGGGTTAGTGTTTAAATGAAGTGAGCTAGCTATTTATTAACTAAAAAAAAAAAACAATACTTTTAGTGTATTATTTAAGTAAAGTCAGAATGCGAATAGATTATTTACGCACAAAGAAGTGTAATGATAAAGATAAACCTTCATGAAAAATCTTATGTTTTCCAGTCACATGACTTTGTTTACATCTCTGCAACAAATTATTGTTAAAAAGCTTATGTTTCCATTTACTTCATTCTAATCGAGAAAAATTGGCAAATTGTCTTACTAATTGCTTCCTTGTAAGTAGAAACGAAATAAGGGAGTTCCATAAGTTAAAATGATAGTCAAAAGCTAGTTGCTATGTGACTGAAGTTCCCTTGTTTATGTGGACAACAGTTTACAAACTCCTGTATGGGAAACTATAACTTTTTCAAAGCTGAGACTAAAAACAAGGAATATCTCAAAAACAATTAACTCCATGAAAAAAATTTACCTATATAAAATAAAATTTGTGTTTTAACATGGTCTACATTTGTATGTGGTAAGTTTTTGTCCATTCTTAAAAGTTTAGCAGTTATGCAAAATTCCGTAAAATTGATCCAGAATAAAGTAGTTTTCAGAGGCTATTCCCAGAAAATTTAAGATATACATTTTATTTGTCATGTAAATATATTTAATACATGATATTTTAATGAAACGTACTAGAGGCATTTTGAGAAAATGAACATTTTCGAAAAAAGTTCCATGTAAAGTGTAGTTGGGTGTGGGGATTTTCTTGAAAATCTTCGTGTCACATCCTTGGAAGATACCAAACTTAAATACCAAGAATACACACAAACCTTTTTCTAAAAATGCTTTTTCTGGATTCAGGGGGACCCAAAACTTGTATTTCCTGTGAATCTTGGAATCGAAATTCTGGGTGCATTACAATACCTTCCTTATACATTATGTTTACAGTATATGTAGAGAAAGTAAAAATGAAGTTATAGTGTACATACAGTGAAAAATGTACCTGGAAGAATAAATGGTTTATAAAATGATTTCATTTAAATAATAATAGTTGTATAGTTTAAATTATAACTTAAGAAATGTACATTTTATAAATTAGTAGTGACATAAGTTCGTTTTGCTTTAGCCAGTAGATATGCAGAAAAATTATACACTTATAGATGGGAGCTTTTTATCTGTGCTGGGAACCAGTGTTTAGGGGAACCACCGGGCCCCATCTTTGGCTGTAGATTTATATCGATAGTTAAAAACCAGTTATATTACTGACTATTGGTAAGGTTTATTATTATATACTTATATTTGATAAAGGTTTAGACGAATATTAATTTATATAGGCTAAATAAATATAATACAAAGTAATACAAAATAAAACATAAATATTGGGTATTGTTTATTATAAAGAATAATAATTGAAATATTAAAAGTTATATTGAGGTGGGTGATGAAAATTCAATAATTTTAAAAATTGCTTATTTCAGAATATAAACGAATAATAATTAAAATAAAAGGTACAGAATTTTTGCAAAATATTAAAAGAATTAATGTGAAGAATATGAATTGATATTAATATTAACGATTAAGTAATAAGTAATCACAATAATAATGAAGGAAACGAGTGAAAATAAATGTAGGTAATATTAATAGTAAATAAAAATGTAAACATAAAGCACATAAAATAAAAATATATGCATAGGAATAAATTAAAATAGAAGGAAGATATATAAATACATTCTTTTTACATGTTATAAGTGCAATTATAAAAAATAATTTAAATAAGTTAAAATAAATGTAATTTGAAATTATAGTTAAAACTTAAGGAGTAAAAATATTACCTTTTTAAAGGTAATTTAAAGGGAGATTATGAATGTAAAATATTATTTTATAAACCTTATTCAAAGAATTATTTCCTAAATTTGAATATTATAGTTTAATATTAGTTAGTAGTTAAATATTCAGTTTAAAATTATCAGCAAAATAATGAAATATTGTTTGGTTGATTTATGAAACAGGAAATAAATGTAAACATTTGGATTAATGCCCAGTTTCTGAAACTTTGCAGCATGAATACAAAGCAATGGCTGTGGGAGCTCACAACTGATAAAACGTACCCTTGCCACGTTCTGCGCCCTTCTGTGCAGTGTATAAGGTAGCTGCCATGTCGCCCGATATGCATATAAGACGATTGCGGCCTTCACATAAAACAAAGCACGACATATAATCGAGTATAGGTGTTTTATGTTTTTCAATAGAAATCAAGGTTTCTTTTATATTAGTGTTTTGATGGCTCCTTTTATTTGCCACACATATGAAAATGGATAAAATATATAAATGAAAGATAATATTCTTGAATGACAGGGTGAAGCATTTGAGTTTCTTATCGGAAAGAACGAAGTAGGATTATAAATATAACTTAATATAAATAATAGATAGACTTTCTTTGCGGAATAATTAAACTAAATGAATAATTCTTTTCGGAATAGGGCTTGAATGTAAACAAAGTCGTCTTTTGGCCTAAATATAGTATCAAGTTATATTCCCAGTTTGCCCTCCTGTGCAATCTATCTATCTATCTATCTATCTATCTATCTATCTATCTATCTATCTATCTATCTATCTATCTATCTATCTATCTATCTATCTATCTATCTATCTATCTATCTATCTATCTATCTATCTATCTATCTATCTATCTATCTATCTATCTATCTATCTATCTATCTATCTATCTATCTATCTATCTATCTATCTATCTATCTATCTATCTATCTATCTATCTATCTATCTATCTATCTATCTATCTATCTATCTATCTATCTGTCTGTCTGTCTGTCTGTCTGTCTGTCTGTCTGTCTGTCTGTCTGTCTGTCTGTCTGTCTGTCTGTCTGTCTGTCTGTCTGTCTGTCTGTCTGTCTGTCTGTCTGTCTGTCTGTCTGTCTATCTGTCTATCTATCTATCTATCTATCTATCTATCTATCTATCTATCTATCTATCTATCTATCTATCTATCTATCTATCTATCTATCTATCTATCTATCTATCTATCTATCTATCTATCTATCTATCTATCTATCTATCTATCTATCTATCTATCTATCTATCTATCTATCTATCTATCTATCTATCTATCTATCTATCTATCTATCTATCTATCTATCTATCTATCTATCTATCTATCTATCTATCTATCTATCTATCTATCTATCTATCTATCTATCTATCTATCTGTCTATCTGTCTGTCTGTCTGTCTGTCTGTCTGTCTGTCTGTCTGTCTGTCTGTCTGTCTGTCTGTCTGTCTGTCTGTCTGTCTGTCTGTCTGTCTGTCTGTCTGTCTGTCTGTCTGTCTGTCTGTCTGTCTGTCTGTCTGTCTGTCTGTCTGTCTGTCTGTCTGTCTGTCTGTCTGTCTGTCTGTCTGTCTGTCTGTCTGTCTGTCTGTCTGTCTGTCTGTCTGTCTGTCTGTCTGTCTGTCTGTCTGTCTGTCTGTCTGTCTGTCTATAGACAGATACATACGAGTCATGGATGTACTACATTGGAGCAGATATCTGGACATAACAACTCAGTCCCTCTCTTTGTACCAGAAATAAGACAATATGAGAAGGTTTCCTCACACCTTCATATCTCAAATACTGGTTCTGAAGTGCCAACAATGAGCAAAATTAAGTATATGCTGTTGAACATTTAATTTTTATGATTTACTTTTCTGAACGACCTCTTTTTCTTGTGCAAGTTGTATTATTGAGCTAGAGATTATAAAACTTCCATTTCTCTGTGAAATAATAATAATATGTTTGCATTAAAATAATTAATAAATATACAGTATATTTGTTATGGCGTACTTTTTAAATATTTAAAAAGAATATGCCTACTTTTATTTCTACGTTGTACATATTTATATTTTATTGCAATATTCACCCAAAGCGATGGTGTTTCAATGCTCCTGTCTATTAAACTGGTAACCCAATCGCAAATTCCACTTTCGGGCACAGTACCTTCAGCTGATTACAAAAACGAAATTGCAGAGAATCACTAAATCACCACTGATCTCGAAGCAACAAATGAAATGTCACATTCTGCCCTGGCGGCTATCCAGAACTACGTGACTGTGCCTTGTTTAGTACATAGAACATGCTCTGTAGAGCAATACAGAGATGGTCATTTGTCACCTGACTCATGTTGGAAAGAGCGGCTTGGATTTTTCAAGCTCTGTTCTGAAGAGCCGCGACATGCAATTTCTGCATATGCTAGTTCGTTGCTAATGCAGCCACTAACGTAGCGATATGTTACACTCATATGCCTTTCTCTAGCTGCTTTACAAACTTCCTACAAAAGATAATTCTTCTTTTTACACAAATCTAATTGAAACAAACACTAATAGAATGTTCTTATATAGTTCTTATAAGTAAAAGGAAACTAAGGTTATGTACTAGACTAAAGTGTTAGTCAAATGTTTTAAAAGCTATTGTATGTGATTGTCATTGCAAATCGCCTCTTTGCCTGACCAGGAGTAGAACAAAAGACAAACGGATACTTTCTGTAGGAGAAAAGATAAAATACTTTACAATTGAAACCAATAACAAGGACTATCTCGGAAAAGGTTAGTTCCACAACAAAAATGTGAAAGACATAAATTGTGTTTTGACGTGATGTACATTTTTGGTGCAGTGAGTTTTTGTCTATCTCTTACGGTTTAGCAGTTAAGCAAAATTGGGCAAAATTTATCCAGAATAAAGAGGTCTTCAGAGGCTATTTCCAAAAAAATCGAAATATACATTTTATTTGTAGCTTTAATATTTGGGATTTTAATCAAAATTGTTAGTCATTTTTAAGAAAATAAACATTTTCGAAATTTATTCCATGTAAAGGGTGCTTTGTGTGTTTTTATTTTAATCTTCGTGTCGCATCCTTGAAAGATAGTAAACCTAAATACCAAATTTGGTAATTAACGGTCTTTTTGTTTTGGGGGCCATGCTGTCCATACACACTGAAGTAATAATGACATGTTTAATAGGCTGCTTTCAAAAACTGGCGGGACTTTAGTTGATGTAAAGGTTTACTTTAACTGCAGTAAGTATGCTATAAAACTTGGCCGTCAGGTTCACGGTCCATCTCCCGGTCACATACTGTACACTTGGCTGGCAGTCTCATGGCCCGTCACCGGTCACACATGCGTGGACTTCAAATAACATATTATCAAATCACATTAATATTATCAGAATAAACACAGATATACTTTATTAGGAGTGTTGGAAATGCCATCCATTTGCATCAATACATCTATATCTTCTTAGGAGATTTTCATTCACACTCATCACATCTTACGA
Source organism: Hymenopus coronatus (assembly GCA_030762935.1). Taxonomy (NCBI): domain Eukaryota; kingdom Metazoa; phylum Arthropoda; class Insecta; order Mantodea; family Hymenopodidae; genus Hymenopus; species Hymenopus coronatus. The sequence goes on from CM060897.1 coordinate 100,612,969, forward strand.
AATAGCATTAATTTCTGTTCTGATATTTTGTTTTATTCCTTTTAATGTGCAGAGATTAGCTTTGAGTGCTTCACTTTTGAAGATGCCCCAAAAATAAAAATCGCATGCCATACGATTAGGGGACCGAGCAGACCATAAACCCTTACTAGTGATTCCATCCTAAAAAGTGTTCAATAAGTTGTAATGATTCATCAGCTGCGTGCGCGGTGGCAGAATCCTGCTGGAAATATCCAGATCGACATTCAATGACCATCAGCTGCTCGAAACTCCATAGCAGTATATTGTTTATGATACACTCATAAAAGAGGCCCTATTATTCTGTATACCTTTTTGCGCACCATACTCCTATTTTTTGATCATGCAAATGAGATTCATGAACAAAATTGGGTTTCTTTGTAGCATATCTGTTGCGTTGCGATGACACATGACCATGTAAATGAAACCATGCTTCGTCATGGAACAATATTAATCGTGGGCCGATTGTTTCATCGTTGAGATTCATCAAAATCCAGTTACAGACTTTTACCGAATCTAATGATAACGTGGTAACAATTCCTGGACAACATTAAACTTTTATGGTTTGAGTTTTAAAATGTCTTTCTTTCCATGCTGAAGCTTTCGAAATGTAAATTTCTTGTGTAAGTTGCCTAAGAAATTTCCGAAGTGACCGTTCTAACCTTTCTCCGATTTCGTCTATCTTCTGCTCTGGAAACAAACGCCTGTTTACCTTTCTTTTCCTAAAACAAATTTATCCAGTCTCCCTGAATTTAAGTACAAGAAAACAAACGGCATTCAACTCGGAACACGCATGCCAGGAAAATTATGTTTTAAATTACCTTACAAATTACCTACAAGACGATATAAGTACATAAGTATCGTAACTAATCACTCATTTTGGTGCTGTATACCGCATTTTGATAGCGATTCAAGTAAAACTAAACAATTCCAATGTTATTTACGTGAACTTGACTAGGACAGAAGTAACTCTTGACGCACGTGTGGCTAGAGAACGGATGTAGATCGCGTGCGCACCGAAATACAATGAAGGTCACACGGGCCGTTTTCCTGGCGGCCAAGTTTTGTAAGAAACGTACTGTAGATTAATTTAGACAGGAAATAAATATAAAATTTAATCGTAATCTATTGAATTAAAATGTATACTTTTGCAGAAATGGATACATAACACATTCCGTTGCAGGTAAAAGGGAAATACAGAAGGCTGAAGTAAGAGTAAAATAAATAGAAAGGCGCTCGCTATATTATGCCGGTTTTAAGTTCCATATTCTATACTTTCAAGAGAAATAAACAAAGGGCAACTTTAGCCCTTCAAAAAGTATAAGTATTTGAAAATTTAAACCAGTAATAACGAACATTTTGGAAAGGGATAATGTGTGAAAAAAACATTCTTACCTAGATATCATTTTTGTGATTTAAGGTCCGATATTTTTTCTATTCTAGGAATGTTTATATTCTTTTTCGTGTACTATATATATAAAGTATTAATATTTATTAACAACGAAGAGGACTTCAGAACATATTCGTAGAAAATTCAAGATATGCTAATATTCAAATATATGCATTGAAATATATGCACAAATATATTTTAAATACACACATCTTTAATAGAAATCGTCAGAGTTACTTTTAGAAAAACCAAAAATTATTAAAAATGTTCCACATGAAAGTTTTTTTTTAAATTGTTGTGTAACAATGCTGTGAAAGGTTGTTTAGGATTAGCATTACACACTGGCGCAGTTCCAAAAGCTGAGGTAGAGCATCGCATCCAGACCCTTTGGACCTTTTGCGACTTACGTGACCCCAGGGAGGAATGAGAGAAGAGTCACGTAGGGATCCCAGATCCGGATGACCGGGCTCAAGCATAGACGGAGTCCCTAACGTTTACAAATGGACCGTCTCCTACGCCGCTAGGTCCCACTAATGAGTCATGAGTCTCTTGTGTTAACCCGATCGGACCTGAGCCCGAATGTTCCGAAGCAGGATTCGATTGATCGGTCCGACACGGATAAACTCTTATGTTATCAGCATCAGATGAATAACATAGAACATCAAAATGGTGGGCGGCTGGGCTACAACGGGGACTATCAAAAATTGGCTTAAGTAGTATTTGGTAAAGAGGTAACGAAAATAGATATAATGTTGTGAAAAAAGTAAAAAGACGACTGTGCGATATAAATAAGTAAGAAATAGAATCTGATTGTAGAAAAAAATCGTCAATGGGTAAGTAACAAAGGACGGGAATAGCGTGGCACATTTTGGGAGGGTGGAAAACTCGTAAGTTAGCTGATGAAGCTGGTAGCAGGATTTGCTCATTATGCAGGGATCAGGATGACTTAACGCATATTTTGGCAGATTGCGAGCAGATGGAGGATGTTAGTAGAAGATGATTGCCGGAAGTAATTTCACCTTCAAACAGACGGAGGACAGCATGCTGGGACTTGAGCCTGGGTGCGTACTTGAATGGAATTACGTGCACTAAGAGGTAAGATATTTTAGTAAATATTGTATAGACATATTTGGTGTTTGAGTAATCTATGTGTATGGGTACATGTAGTTGAGTGCGAGTGTGTGTGTGTGTGTGTATGTGTGTGTGTATGTATATGTATGATATAAGAGTGTTCTTTCGTTTATCGGCCTGCTGTTGTAGCGCGCGAGTAAGTGTGTGTTTCCAGTGTTGTGAAGAAGATATGTAAAATATATATGCAAGTAACATTTTATTTTCGTGTATTTTTAGAGAAAAAGTACAGTCATTCGTCCCATGCGACTGTGCTACGCAAATTTTGTATTATTGTAAACTTAATATACACTACAAATACAGAAAAAAAAAAAACACTAGGCACCGCAACCCACCTAACGCCGGTGTCTGGTTCTTCAAGGCTGAAACAGATGACGGGAAATTATGGAAACAGAAAATGGTGAGCAGGAACATTCTGGCGATATGAAGAACCTTCCCATGTTTTACATGCAGACTGAAAATCTCAAAAAATGCTCATGGATAAGGAAAGGCGGTCACTGGAATCGAACACACGCCCTCTAGAATGCGAATGACACACTTTACCGCGGCACCATCTCTTTCAGTGCACGTGCTGAGATTCAAGTATGTATTTATCCAAATTTCGTTTTTGAGTTATGCTTTCTCTCTCATACATACACACATACACGTACCTTTTCTGTATTTTACTTTCTCTACATGTACTAAGTACATAGTGTATAGAGAAGGTATTGTATTCCACAACAAAATTTGATACCGAGATTTCACCGGAAATAGATGTTTTGGGTCCCCCGAATCCAAAAAAAGCATTTTTGAAGAAAAAAGTCCGTGTGTCTAGGTGTACAGTGGTGGAAGTAATTATTGCATCACCTTCTATATATCAGTATTTTTATTTTTGGCAGCTGTTTGCTTCAGGTTATGGCAGTCAATTGTTGTTAAATTGTTGAGTTAAGACTTCCTATCACATTTTTCAACAATACACAGCTCTTTGTTGTCATTGTTTTGATTTGCAATAAAGCTGTGTGTATACAGTCATTTTATGTTGAGACACGACAGTGAAAATATGGGCAGGTCAATGGAATTAAAATCAGACAAGAAAGCTGTTATACTTGCTTATTCCTCAGTTGGCCTCAGCTCAAGAGAAATAGCCTCTAAGACAGGTTTTAATCAGAGTGCTATTTCAAGATTATTCAAAAATTACAGGGAGGAAGGAAATGTTGATCGGAAGAAAGGAAGAGGCCGAAAAAGGACATCTACTGCAAAACAGTATAGGGTATTGAAAAGACTTTCTCTAAGTGATCGTCACCTATCATCCACTGAACTAAAGCGACACTGGGAAGAAATGTATGGCATCTCAGTAACCAGTAGAACTGTCAGAAACAGACTACTGGAAGCTGGACTCCCTGCCCGTCGTCCTAGAAAGAAGCCATTATTGACTAAAACTATGTAACAACAGCGACTAAAATGGGCAAAGCATATATTATATGGACATCGGAGATGTGGGACAGAATAATCTTTTCAGATGAATCTAAATTTAATATGCATGGTTCCGATAGAAAAGTGTTCGTACAACGAAGAAAAGGTGAAGAATTTTTACCTTCGTGTACAACACAAGCAGTCAAACATCTACAAGGGCAGATGGTCTGGGGATGCATTTCCAGCCATGGAGTGGGCCTCCTTGACTTCATAAACGGTACCGTCAATGCAAATGTCTACATGAGCATCGTTGAAAGAAGACTTATGCCCTCAATAAGACACCATTTTGGAGATGTTTCCAATTGCATTTTTCAGGATGATTCTGCTCCTTGCCACAGAGCTTTGAAGGTAAGCCCTGTGATCAATATATGTACCAAGCATGAAGCAGAACATGTTCCAGTGTAATAATTATGTGTTTCTACATTTCAGGTAAAAAACTTCCTTAGGCAAAATGGGGTTCAAGTGTTAGAGTGGCCTGGAAATAGTCCTGATTTGAGCCCCATAGAGAATTGCTGGAATTCTTTCCATGCCTTCACGATGCAAAGCGGTGATAAAAGCACATGGTGGGGCTACTAAGTATTAAATGACAACAGTGCATTCATATGAGTGCATTCATAAAAATACTAAAACGTATGAGTTTTAAATCACAACATTAATTTTTAGTGTTTGCCCATCATTTGTGTTAATATTTCAGAAGAAAAAAACAGACTAGCAGCCATATGTGCTTACATCCATTTTTTTCTAAAAGTGCTAAATTATAAATAAATATTTGTTTTGTAGAAATCATTCATGAGAATAAAATAAAATTAATAAAAAGTATTGTGTATAATTGTATTTAATTGTTCCGAATAGAAATAGAGAGAAACCAAGCCAATTTAGCTCAGTTATTCAATGATTAGAACAAAAATACTGAAATATAGAAGGTCATGCAACTTGGTGTTTAAGTTTGGTATCATCCAAGGATGTGATACGAAGACTTTCAAAAAATTCCTCCCCCCCACCCCAAACTAACCTTTACATGGAAAAGGTTGCGAACATGTTGATTTTTTAAAAAATGGCTCTAAAGTCCTCTTTATTCTGGGTGAAATTGATATTGACATAACTGGTAAAACGTAAGAGTTAGACCAAAATTTAGTATCAAAAATGTAGATCACGATAAAACACAGAATTTATGTCATACATTTTTTCGTAGGGTTTATCGTTTTTGAGATATTACTTGTTATTGGTTTCAGCTTTAAAAAATCTTATAATTTTCTCATACGGGAATTTGTCAACTCCTGTCCATATTAGCAAAGGAACTTCAGTAACATATCAACCAGCTTTTGCCTATCACTTTAACCTATGGTACTCCTTTATTTCACTTCTACTTACAAGGAAGCAAATAATAAGACTATTTTTTTCCCGGTCTCTATCCGTTTGCTCTTCCACTGAACTACCATAGCAATATGCCGGCATAGAATTGAATTTCTCAACTGACTCTCATGTTTTCCGGTAAACCACAAGGTGACTTACAATATTGTAAATACTGTAAGTCCAAGGATTCATAATATAGCCAACTATTTAATTGTTTTTCCACGCACGGGATTTGAACCATGGTTCCTCGGGCTCTAGCCGGTTGCTCTTTCACTGAGCTACCATGGCAACATGCTGGAGATCCATGGTCCGGCTATGGCATTGAATTTTTCAGTCTGACTCTACCTAATTCCTGTTCTACACACGGCTTGTGTGAAAAAACAAACTAAAACTATTTAGCTAATTCTCGATTAGCATGAAATAAATAGAACCATAAACGTGTTAACAATAATTACTGCAGATATATAGAGAAAGTCGTGTGAATGAATCACATCAGATTTTTTTCGAGTTATACCCCGCCTCTAAACACATGGTTCTATCGGTGGCATTCAACTTTGGAACACGTGTCCTGTGCAGTACTGCTGTCGTTGGATTTCTAATTTTCATCACATCAAACATATATATTTATATATACATTCAATTTTTATTCTACTTCCAGACTTTGGGAAGGATAGCGAATATTTTTGATTAGAGAAAAATCCCACCCCAGCTGGAATCGAACCCGGGACCCCTCTGACAGCATGCAGATGCTCTAATCTAATATTTTCTTTGTTACTTTGTAAAATATATGAATAGTTACATAGTTAAACGGGGATAGTTACTGGCCAAGAAATCAATTTTTCAGATCTTTCCTTTTCGTCTCTCTTTGAATTCCGTACCACAATGTGCTTTACTCAGAATAATAAAGGTAAAAAAAGTCAACAGAAAAGTCTTTTAAGGTACACTGATATACCTTTTTCCAATAAGCTTGTTTACTAAGGAAGACTTCCATATGTCATTTTTTGACCAAATGTTATTAGAATAGTTTTTAAAAAAGAAACAACAATGTTATAATTAGATATGCAATTACCTTCAGCGGTTATTTTTATTCCCCTAAAACTTAATTAAGGATCTTCAATAGTTTCATAGTTCTTGAATCATAATTCCGAAAACATCATTCTAAACCAAAAAGGAGAACTGGCGTATACTTGTAAAAAAACGAGGAACTAGCGTATAGTTGTAAAAAACGAAACCACATAGATTGAGAAAACAGAAGCAACCATTTTTAAAATTAATACTAATTTTTGTAATAAGACTATCCCTAAAAAAGAGCCACAGCTCCAAAGTATGAAGAAGTTGATACTTTCTGTGAATGTAGAACTCAAATCAGGCAGTAAATGGCAGATGAGATCTTGTTTAAAAAATATAATTTAGAATATCAGCAGTATGCTTACAAAGATAAAATATATATTCAGTTAAAGCGGAAACTGAAATTAATAAAAAAACTATTTCATTTTTATTTGATTGTTTATTTAATTTTGTAAGAACTTATTCTGCATAATTATTTTTGTGTCATTTGATATATTGATATATTGACTACAGATCATTAATTCTCTTACAATATTTATTTAACAACATAAATATTAATAAATATTTGCAGTTCAAGCTTTCCATTCTAATAAGCTTTTATTAAAATAAAGGTAAAGTAAATCATAATGGAGGAATAGATAAATTTATTCCTTGTGCTATTGATCTGGAAGCAAGATTATACTATTTTTTTTTCAGAAAATGTATCTTAATAATATATGTATTTAATATATAAAGCTGATAGGACTTTTTAAACAAATCTTTCTCTCTTTTACAGGTAAGTAGAAGCACAACAAAATAATATGTAGTGTTAGATGTTCTCCGCTCTGAAGTAACTCCACAGACTCCACTCATCCTTATGTAAGTACTGCATTTGAAAATACTAACTTTAGTTATTCATTTAATATTCAATCCAAAGTATTGAAAAATTACCAGAAACAGCCTTATGTTCTTGAAAGGGAGTGAAGAAGTGACGATTATCCTTCCGATCCATCCTAAATTATATTGCTATATGTACATCCAGGATTTTTATTTTTTATCTCGGTTGTTGCGGTTATCCCGAGTCGCGAAACCGGGTCTAAACTTAACATTTACTTGAGGACAAGGTGTCGATTATGAAAGAAAATAAATCAGTATATTCCCTAGATGGAGATGTTGATATTTCTTCCGTAACGTTTCTACATTTGTCTAACCAGCGTCTCCCTAGACTATGTCGGTTCTCTCAATGACTAACATGCAAAAGTTGACAAGAAGAACAGCATCAATTAAAGTTTAAGTGTTAAGAAGTAGCCTCTATTACTGAGCAAGATAAAATGGAAACCACATTTAACATAACTAGTGACTTGATATGATAGATATGGGTTTATGTTCGAAAACTTTTTCTGAAGCAGACATAAAGTGAAGTCTAAAATTATTGCCAACATCGAATAGGAATGTAACTTGAATAAGTTGGTAAACGGTTCGAAATAGCTGGAAAAACTGAAACCCTTGGATAGTAACATTAACAAGAAAAAAGATGATATATGAAATGTACATAAGTATTTTGGATAGCCCCAAAACCACATTATTATTATTATTATTATTATTATTATTATTGTTGTTATTATGTGATATCTGAACTGTACAGCATTTCAGTTTTACATTAAAAGTTCACCAATTGTCATAGTAGGGTTCCCTCCCGTCCAACATTATCCACAATCAGTAACTCGGCGTCAGTCGAATACTTAACAATATTTACGCATTTTTACTTTCTCTACACGCACTATTTGCGTAGTGTATAGAGAAGGTATTGCACTCTACCCAAAAATTTGATACCGAGATTTCACCGGAAATATATGTTTTAGGGTCACTTATATCCAAAAAAAGCATTTTCACAAAAAGGTCCGTGTGTGTGTGCGTGTGTGTGTGTGTGTGTGTGTCCGTGGGTCTGTGAACACGATCACTCAAAAACGAAAAATCGGTAAAATACCAAACTTGGTATTTAAGTTTAGTATCTTCCAGGGATGCAACACGAAGATTTTGAGAAAAGTCCTCCCACCCCAAACTACCCTTTACATGGAACTTTTTTTCGAAAATTTTGAGTTTTGTAAAAATGGCTCTAACGATTTTGATTAAAATATCAAATATTAAAGATATTTACCTGGTAAACAAAATGTATACCTTGAATTTTCTGGGAATAGCATCTGAAGGCTACTTTAATCTGAATGCATTTTACGGAATTTTGCATAACTGCTAAACCGTAAGACTTAAACAAAAACTTACTGTACAGGAAATGTAGAGCACGTTAAAACACACAATTTATGTTATATACATTTTTGTCGTGGAGTTCCTTGTTTTTGAGACATTCATTGTTTTTGGTTTCAGCTATGAAAAACTTACTTTTCTCATACAGGAATTTGTCAGCTCCTGTCCATATAAACAAAGGAACTTGTCACATAGCAACCAGCTTTTGACTATCACTTTAACCTATGATACTCCCTTATTTCGCTTCTACTTACAAGGAAACAAATAATAAGACTATTTCTGCTAATTTCTTCTCGAGTAGTGTGAAGTAAATAGAGGCATAAACCTTTTAACAATAATTTGTTACAGAGATGTAGAGAAAGTCATGTGAATAGTACACATAAGATTTTTTACATTGCAAGTTCAAACGAAGCTCGTAGTACATAATAATTTAACTACCCAAGAATCACACCGAGTGAGGTGGCGCTGCAGTAACCTGTGAGACACTCCTTCGAGAGGTCGCTGGTTTGCTCCCCATCAACAGCGCACTTTGACTTGGGGATTTTCGTAGTTCTCCCTTGTCTTTTAAGTATTTATTCTCCATTACTTCCTTTCCATCATTTCCGTTTCATTATCTTTGCTTATCATTTTCCAAGAGTTCTTCTGGGCTTGTGGTGTGGCAGTGCAGGTAGATGGCGCGTGGATGCAGACACTGTAAATGCTATTCTCAGCCTTGTGGCCGGTGTTCGCGAGAGCGTGGACTTTTGAACCCATGATGTTGGGGGCTGCACGGCAGATACTGGCGCAAGAATGAAGCCTTAGTTAGAGACATCCGCATAACTGTGTGACCTGCCTGAGGCCTATTTATACTTTCTCTACACGTACTACGTACATAGTGTTTAGAGAAAGTATTGCATTCCACACAAAATTCCATTCCGAGATTTCACCGGAAATACCCGTTTTAGAGTCCCCTGTATCCAAAACGACTATTTTCAGAAAAAGGTCCATATGTGTCCATATGTCTGTGAACACGATAACTCAAAAACGAAAAATCGGTAAAATACAAAACTTGATATTTACGTTTAGTGTCTTCCAAGGATGCGAAACGAAGATTTTGAGAAAAAAATCCCACCCCAAACTACCCTTTACATGGAAAATATTTCGAAAATTTTGATTTTCTCAAAAATGGCTCTAACGATTTTGATTAAAATACCGTACATTAAAGATATTTATATGGCGAATAAAATGTATATCTTGAATTTTCTAGGAATAGCCTCTAAAGTGCTCTTCATTCTGAATGAAGTTTACTGAATTTTGCGTAACTGGTAAACCATGGATAAAAGCTTACTACAAAAAATGTAGATCACGTTAAAACACACAACTTATAACGTATTTTCGTTGAATTGATAGTTTCGGAGATATTCCTTGTTATTTGTTTCAGACGTAAAATACTTAAACTTTTTCACTCGGAAAGCTGTAAACTCCTGGCCCAGCATAGGAACGGATTTTAACCACATGGCAACTGGCTTTTTAAAGATTTGACTATCGTGTTAGCCTAGTGTATTCCCTTATTTACCATAAACTTACAAGGAAGAAAGTAATTAAGACAATTTCTGCTAAAGTATATCTCGATTATCATAAAGTATGTAGAAGAATATAATTTTTTAGCAATAATTTATTACAGCGATGTAGAGAAATTCATGTGAATGGAACACATCAGATTTTTTATTCTTTACCTCTTCTCATGGACAAGTAGTTTATAAAATAAGCCTACCTCTGTTTATCGATATTAATTGCTGGTATGAGAATAAAAATATAATGGACAAAGTGAACTGAGAAGTTTAGAAACAAGCTCTCATCTCCAAGCAGTTATTGTTGTTCTCTGCTTTTATAATATTCTCTTTTTTGAATATTCTTCATCTGCACTCTTTATTACTGGCAAGCGCATTAATTTCCATACATTTATATGACTGCTCCTATCCACATTTCCAACATATTGTCCTCTGAAGCCACAAATCTGCTATCAAAGACTGGCAAATGGGAAAAGAAAACGTTGGAATGCAATCCCTTTCCTCCATTTCTCTCACCATTGTTCTGGAATGTAAAGGGAACAGCCTGGCGGCGGAAAGTATCGGGCTCTTTGAGGCTTCTTGGTTAGAGCGGCGAGCAGAATGGCTACTGCTTTCAAATACACTTGGCACAGTACTCAATCTTCACCGTCTTTGTCTCTCTCTTTGGCAACAAACAACTCTCCACTTTTTCGTTATCGCCCTCTTCCTTATTCCTTTCCACTTCAGTATCTATTTACAACCTTACCTCCCTGTTTACGGAAACATTCATGAATCCTTTCATGCATCCTTGTCTTCACATTGCAGTTGACTTGAAAAACGTAATCCTTTACGTATATTTCTGTAGTAAAGATTTATGCGAAATCTGATAAATGTTTTCATTGGAGGATAGGAACATGCAATTCATATTAAAAGTATTAAATCAGCTTCACCACAATTGAGTTCAGTAAACTTTTTAGGCCATTTAAGAATTTAAGGAGGGTAAGGAAACATTTTGTGTTCCATTCACTTTCTCCATTATTCTTGTTCTAAGCTTGTTCCTCTATCTACTTCATGATAATTGAGATGAACTTAGCAAAAATGATCCTATTACTTAGTTTCTTACAAGAAGAAAGGAAACAAATGAATACACTGGCTAAAAATTATGTACAAGTACGTATAATAGCATAATTTTACGTTTGAGAAAAACATAATATTTTAATATTAAAACCAATAACAAGAAATATCTCAGAAATGGCTAATTCCACACAAAAAAGGGAAATATAAGCTATCGGACATAAATTCTGTGTTTTATCAAGATTCACGTTTGTTTTGTTAACCAACTTTTCGTTTTTGTGTTGCGCTTTTCAGATATGCACACATACCGCCACACAGATACACAAACACACACTCGTACCTTTTTCTAAAATTCTTTTTGGGTTTTAGTTGTACTCAAAACATGCCTTTCCGCTGAAATATTGGTATAATATATTTGGATGGAATACAATGTGCATTTCAATTTGGTATAAAAAGTAAATATATATAATATCTGGATCTGGAGGTGATATAGGAATTGCTCAATTTGGACTCGGATTATGGAGAAATAAAGTTGAAGTAATGAAGGATATATATTTTGACAAACTACTTAGGTACAGTACTTCGAATTATTATAGAAATCTTTAAGTAGACAAAGGGGTGTTAATATGCAATTTTCGGCCACAAAATAACCTTTTGTTTTTGTGAAAAATTTAAGTCTGTCATTTTCATTTTGACCACATCTATTATATACATAATGTATACAGAAGGTATTGCATTCTACCCAAATTTTTGATGCCGAGTTTTCATATGAAATACATGTTTCAAGGTCCCCTAAATCAAAGAGCATTTTTAGAAAAAGGTATGTGGGCATGTGCGTATGTATGTGAACACGATAAAAACGAAAAGTCGGTAAAACTCAAACTTGGTATTAAAGTTCAATATCTCCAGGGATGCGACATTACGATTTTTTCATTCATGGAGATTTTCTCAAGAATGGCTCCAACGAGTATGATTAAAATACCGTGTAAAGTATATTAAATGACAAAATGAATTTTCTGCAGATAGCCTCTGAAAACCTCTTTATTGTGAATGAATTTTGTATTAGTGGTAAACCGTAAGAAATAGGACAAAAATGCAAGTATCGTTAAAACACACAATTTATGTTATATAGGAGCATTTTTTCGTGGAGTTTACCATTTTTTAGATCAGTCTCTTTGAATTAAAATGCAGGATGAGAAGACATTAATAACATTAATAAATAAAGCTGAAAGATTGAAATTTTAATGGATTTATATATAACGCTTATAGCATATGTTAACAAAAATTTAAATTCTTATCTTAAAAATTCTAGAAGTTAGAGTTCAAACCCATTCCCGTCTTAACTCGGAGGCGCGGTAAGTTTGCAAAAACTAAAGATATAATGAATAGTTCTTGGTTGCTGTCAATCGGTACAGCAATGGGAACCCTTAGGTTAATTTTTTCTACATTAGAAGAATACTTAATTTTTAGATTTATGAAATCGAAATAAACAGCTTCTTTCTTGGATAAATGTTATAATAATGCGGTACCATTTACCATATTTGTCAAAAAGTTATGGTAACAAACTAAATAATTGCGTTGAAATGTCATACTTTTCTATAACAATGAGAGAAGCGGTGATGAAAAGTTAACAAAAACGAATAACGGCTTGCAATTTGAGAAAATAATAGACTGTGATACCGGAATTATTTTTGTACACATTTAATACTTATTTTATAACTAAATAATGGAAAAAACATAATTATTGCATTAAACTATCCCATATATTAAAATGAAGGAAATAGTTAGAAATACGTACTATAAATCTGTTATTGAAGATTCATTAACGAAAATCAAGGGTTGCAGCGAAACAATTAGCTCGAAGTAAAATCTTGATGGTAATTAGTATCCAGAAATCTCAGAAAGCAAGAAACCTAATACCTCAGAGCCATTCTTTAGAATAGAATGCTCAGAAATTCTAAAGCGACATGTGACGAGGCACGTAGCCAATTCTGGGAACTACAGGCGATACATAATACTGAGAATTAATAAAAATATACCTATTTGTCACAGATGAATTGAAAAGCTTTACATTTGGCAAAACAAAGGCACTTTGGTGAAATCAGTAATATAGGCGGGACTTATGTTAATTAAAAGAGCCTGTAATTCGAAAATTTATTTTCTGCTGCCTTAGTTTCTAAGGCTTCATTTTACTGCAGCTTCTAGTGCGTATTTGTGGTACAAGCAGTGTAGTTACAGCGTTCTGCTCATTGCCCACTACCGGTAGTCGTGTTAGCAATCACCGTTTAGGATTTTAGAAAGTCATTACTACGGAAACAAATTTTGTCTACAATGTGAGGTCCTTAATACTTTATAGGTAAATAACTACATGGCACGACAGCTCACAAGGAACCTTAGCCTACCGCCCGGCCGCTGCGGTCCCCATCTCGGTCCAGTATTGGAGGGTGAGACGTGGTCAGAGCCTCGAATCCCTCCCGGCCGGTTAATGCAGCCCTCTTGAGCTGGAGCCGCTACTTCTCCATCAAGTAGTCCATTGGCCACCCAGAGACCTCACGAGGCTGAGTTCACAGTTATAATTCCTCACGCTTATATTCAGGAACGTTTAGTTGATCTTAAAACAATCTTTAACTCATTAGAAACATATCAATGTTAATCTAATAAAAGTATTTGTAGAAAAATATTAGTGTGTGGTCTGTGGATAGCTTAACTCAAAAATGAAAAGTCCGATAAAAACCAAACCTGGTATTTAATTTTTGTATCTTCCAACGATACAACAATAAGATTTTCAAGAAAATCCGCCTGCTCAAACTACTCTTACAAACAAAACATTTAAACAAATTATATATCTCAAAATGGCTCTAATGATTTTCCTGGAAATAGCTTCTGAAGATCTTTTATTTTGGATGAATTTTGCTGTATTTTGGATAACTGCTAAGCGTAAGAGATAGACAAAAACTTGCTACACCGAAAATGTAGATTTCGTTGAAAAACACAATTTATGTGACATACCTTTTTTTTTGAGAGCTGACAGTTTCTGAGATATTCTTTGTTATTTATTTAAACTTTAACATACTTATACTTTTCTTGTACCAGCATTTATCAGCTCCTGGCCAATCAAACAAAGAAATTTCAATCACATAGCAACCAGCATTTGACTATCGCTTTAACCTAGTGTACTCCCTTGTTTTGCTTCTACTTACAAGGAAGCAAGTAATAAGACCACTTCGGCTGATTTAATCTAGATCAGTATGAAGTAGATAGATGAATTAACTTTTTAACAACATTTACCTTAGAGAAGGTGATGTGAATGGAACAAATCAGATTTTTGCATAGTATTTTATTTATCTCTTATAACCCACAGAACAAAAAGAAGAAAAAGTTCATTTAGAACAAACAACGATTCAGAGGGTATTGTCATAGAAATCAAGATGAACATTAATTTGTCATGAAATATCTTGAATATGGCATTTGCATCAAAATATTTAGTCATTTTTCCATTTTGCGGTAATGTGTGTTATGGAAACTTTATTGAAAAACGTCGTATTGTACCCTTGGAAGATAATAAATTTAAATGCCAAGCTTGGTACTTAATCAACTTTTTGGTTTGAGTTATGCAGTTCAGAAACACACACACACACAAGAACTTATCTAAAATCAACATTTGTCTTTTTGGATACAGGCTGTCTCAACACACGTACTGCCAGTGAAATCTTGGTATGAAATTTTTGGATGGAATACAGTACTTCTTATGCTTAACAAAGTTAACTGTAGAGGTATTTATTTTTAAGACCAGAAAAAGTGTTAAAATGCTGCATTGGAAATGTATTGTCAACATCATGCGCATCAGGTGCTGGAACCCTACCTGCGCAACTATACCTAGATCAGTTGGTAGATTGTTCCTTCGTCTCAGGTGTGAAGTGATGGACCCAGGTTTTATTCATTGTTATGAATTGACGCAAAAACTCAGCTTTATTGCAGCGGAACATTGCCAATTATTCGACTGAAACATCCTCACGATGATGTTTTTGTTCTATTGTGAGCAAACGCGGCACTCACCTTGCACACAACTTTCTCATATCCAAATTTTCAGTCAGTATGTGATGTACAGAATTTCTTGAAATGCCTACATTGTGTGCAAGCTCGCGAACTTACAGTCGACGGTCATTCAACACCATTTTGTGGATTTTCTTTATGATTTCTGGACTGGTAAACTCATTTAGTCGACCACGGCGATGATCGTCTTGGCAGCTCGTACGGCCGCGCTTAAACTCTGCCACCCAATATTTCACTGTTGTAAACGAAGGAGAAGACTCCCCCTAAGTAGAATCTATCTCAATTTTAATATTAGTTGGACTAAGACCTCTCACATGAAAGGATTGTATCACATAACCATGACCAGTTTACAAATTCGCTGAGAGCATTCACTAATGATGGCTGCTAAACAAATGCTAAACAATGTAAAATCGTTTAACTTCAAACTTAAGCTTTCTAAGGTTGGTACTTTGTACATTGTTGTTTGAAACAACAACCGCTCTCTATACGTCAGGGCGGATACTTCTGGGACAGTTACTGCAACACCAAAACTTTAAACACGATATTACATTGAGTGCTTAGTGACGTAAAATATAAATTTGAGCTTGAACATAATACAAATACGTGCCTCATAACTATTACACTACTTTTACTTTCTCTACACGCTCTATGTACATGGTGTATAGAGAACGTATTGTAATGCACACAAAAATTCGATACCGAGTTTTCACCGGAAATACACTTTTGGGACGCCCTGAATAAAAAAAAAAACAAAACATTTTTTGAAACATTTTCGTGTGTGTCTGCCTGTCTGTGTATGTGTGTATGTGTATATGTGTGTGTGTCTGTGGGCAGCATAGCACAAAAACGAAAAGTCTGAAAAAAAACTGAACTTGATATTTAGGTTTGGTATCTTCCAAGGATGCGACACGAAGATTTTCAAGCAAACTCCCCCACCCCAAACTACCCTTTACTTGGAAAAAGTTGTGAAAATTTTGATTTTCTCAAAAATGGCTCTAACGCTTTTGATTAAAATATCGTGTATTAAAGATATTTTACCTGACAAATAAAATGTATATCTTGAATTTTCTGGGAATAGCCTCTGAAGACTGCTTTATTCTGGATGAATTTTACAAAATTTTGCATAACTGTTAAACTGTAAGAGATGGACAAAAACTTACGACACAAAACATGCACAGCACGTTAAGGCACAGAAATTATGTATTAGACATTTTTTTGTGGAGTTGGTCGTTTTTGAAATCTTCCTTGTTATTGGTTTCAGCTTTGAAAAACATACTTTTCTCATACAGGAATTTGTCAACTATCACTTCTACTTACAAGGAGGAAAGTAATAAGACTATTTCTGTAGCTAAACTCATGTGAATGGAACACATCAGACTTATCCTCTATTAACTTTGAGAAAGAGGATATTCTAGCTCTAGCCATTCTCAATAGAGATGCTCAGGAAAACACAAAGCAGCTAAAACATAACGACGATGTAAAAGCCACACTGGAACAAGCGACTGGCTGATTAACGACTGCTAGATTCCCTTTAACGAGGGAGACCATTTGGAATGTGAATGTGTCTTTTTTGCATTAACAAGAGTTTGGTAGGGCAGCCATTGAGTCCGCTGGAACACTTCCCGGTCACGCTCGCTTTGTTTCATTACCTGCGTAATGCTAGTTTCGACCTGCCATCAATTCTGGGCCACTGCTAATTCCAACATACTTGTTCCATATTTGTTTCCAGAAAAACACCAGCTTATACATATGATGCATTTAAAATCGTAATAATTGAGTTATTTATCAAATCACGCTTTAATATTTTCATGCACTAAAAATGCCCTATCTTATTTATTGGAAAATTACGGTAATGTCCTGAATGCGCAGCGGATAGTTCACCGTAGATGTATTGTATACAAATTGAAGCCATATTGCAGAATATTAATAATACATTAGTTAAAGATATGAAGCTTTCTCGGTGTCAGTTCTCTGACGGAGATCACAGAGTCAAGATGGTCGAAAGCCTGGATTTCTTTGACGCCAATCTAACCCGGTTGCTATCCCGTGAAGTCACCAGTAGTACATTAGTTATTTATTGACTTTGCACAGAAGAACTGAACAACAAATGCAAATTGTATTAATAATGGTAGAATATTAAACCACAGAGAAAATAAATGTAATGAAACAAACTCAAGGCAGAAAAAACTCAATTGGGAACATACTAAACCGAGAGGTCTTTACATGCACAAATATAAATGTATTGAACTTCCTGGTCAATGATGCAATTGGCTTGTAGAAATAATCATAGATCGATTGACATATATAAATAAACGCTCTCTTTAAGCTATTTATTATCTTAATTATTAATTTTTGTTGTATAAAATAATTGATAGCTTATACAATACTGAGTAAGTGCGACTTTGATTTTGAAAGTTGGAGGTTCGATTCCTTTCTGCTTGGGGTTTCTCATAGTTTCTCTTTGTAACTTAGGTGAATACTGGAATGCTTATTCTGCATGATTTTTTTCCGCCATTTCCTTTCATACCATGTAGTTGTTATTTTTCAGGTGTGGTTCTAGGATCATAGTATGTTCCGTGCTGTCAGACGGAGCGCGGATTCATGCGCAATGTAAATGCATTTCTCGGCGTTGAGGTGGCGTAATGGTCATTGTCCTCACAGAGGCGGGGACGACTACCAGATTCCGTACTCTTGACGGTGCACGAAGGATCCTGGCGCCGGGATAAAGAACTTTCAGCCACAGTTAGGGACTTCCTTGCGTCTTTTGGCCTGTCGCCTGCCAGATTATGTGGAGTCCTATGATTCTTTCAGTTTGTCCCTTCCTCTTGTGGAGTATTAGTCCATAGTAAATCTCTATAGGACGCAGTGTCGACTGTTGTGGACCCTTTACCATGGCTTTTATAATCTACACAATTAAATATTTGAGATGGTATACAAAAATTAATGTATTGTTTAAAAACAGTCTAATTTGTTCCATTCAATGACTTTTTCTACCTCACTGCAACAAATTATTGTTATAAAGGTAAATGCTTCTGTTTACTTCATTGAGCAAAAATAGCAAAAATAATCTTATTACTTCCTTGTAAGTAAAAGGGAAATAAGGGAGAACCATAGGTTAAAGTGATAGTCAAAAACGACCAATTCCACGGAAAAAATGTGTATAAAATAAATTGTGTGTTTTAACGTGCTCTACATTTTTGTGTGTAAAGTTTTTGTCCATCTCTTAAGGTTTAGCAGTTATGCAACATTCTGTGAAATTCATCCAGAATAAAGTAGTCTTTAGAGGCTATTCCCAGAAAATTCAGCACATACACTTTATTTGTGAAATAAATATCTTAAATATACGATATATTAATCAAAATCGTTAGAGCCATTTTTGAGAAACTCAAAATGTTCGAAAAAAGTTCCAAGTGAAGGGTCGTTGTGGGTAGGCGATTTTCTTGAAAATCTTTGTGTCGCATCCTTTTAAGATACAAAATTTAAATACCAAGTTTGGGATTCAACGGTCTTAAGTTTTTTAGACCTGCTGTCCACAGACAGACAGACAGACACACACACGCACAAACGGACCTTTTTACTAAAAATGCTTTTTTTTGCATTCAGGGGGACCCAAAACATGTATTTTCTGTAAAATTTTGGTATCGAATTTTTGGGTGGAATGCAATACCTTCTCTGTACACTATGTACTTATTACGTGTAGAGAAAGTAATACACTGATAACATTGCATCTTATACAACAATTCTATTAGGAATGGTTTGTTTCTGTAAAATAATATATTTTAAAATGTTCTGCTTGACGTACTCGAATGTTTTTTTGAAAGTACATTTTCATTTAGCTGTATCAGAAAGTTTGTAATACAGTTTGTAGAAGTTTTTTTGGAGCATATTTTAATATATGTTTTGTTTAGAGCTAGATTATAAAATATATTCATTTAATATATATATATATATATATATATATTTGTGATAAGTATAAAACCAGGCGATAATAAATTATACTGAAGGAATAAAATAAATATAACTATTGAATTAAAATAAATTATTGAATCTGTTGATGATACAATATTTCATGAAATGAGTCTCAGGATATGTTAAAGTGGTTTGTGTATCATAAATGAAATTTTAGCCACAAGAGTAGAAGGAAGTCAAGTCTAAAGTGCTGTAACTTGGGATACATTGACCAGAAGCATTATTTGTGATAATGCTGTGAACTGTACGATGGGCGCTTATTGGACCGAGTACTTTCCCTTTCCAATAAGAATTCGCTAAAGCAGATGATCATTCATTCTTCGGTGTATTCTCCGAACAGGTGTCATTATGTTCGAAAGCGTAATGTATGTCCTCAATGTCTTAACTCATGTTTTCACGTTCTTCCGCTTCCTAAAAATCCAGTGCAATGTTTGCCTGAATGTACACTATACCGGTAAGCACACGGAAGAGAAGTTGCCTGTCCTGCACGGCGCAGAGAGGTTTTTCTAAGTTACCAGGTGAGCCAACTGCCCTGTAATTGACGTCTGCAGATATCCCCCTTTTTATATAAAAATAATACAGTTCTGATGTCTTGTCGGGACTCCGGCACTGCATTCCTTTTTTTTTCTTTTTTCCCTTATTTTCTCCATTTTCCCAACAATTCCTTCGTTTTTACTTTCTCAGCACATACTATGTACGTAGTGTAAAGAGAAGGTATTGCACTTCACCCAAAAATACGATACCGAGATTTCACTGGAAATATATGTTTTAGGGTCTCCTGTATCCACAAAAATAATTCATGAAAAAGGCCAAGCTACCCTTTACATGGAACTTTTTAAAAAAAGATTGATGTTCTCAAAATTTGCTCTAACGACTTTAATTAACATATCTATATTAAATATATTTACCTGATAACTAAAATGTATACTTTGAATTTTTTGGGAATAGTTTCTGAAAAGTACTTTATTCTGAATGAATTCTATGGAATTTTGCATAACTGGTAAACCATAAGAGATGGACAAAAACTTACCACACAAAAGATATTGAGCACGCTAAACACTCAATTTATATTATATGCATTTTCTCTTCATAGTTCTCTTGGGCTTCCAGCCTGGTGTAGATAATGGCGAGGCACCAACGTTTCGGAGTATACACTGTTTCCGTCTTCAGGGTCACTGAATGAATTGAACGCAACGCAGCGAACAGATGGCAGGCTGAGGGCAGCCCAACGGTGTGTTAGACGTGTTCCTATTCTAACAAGAACTTGCTCTACACTGTTATACCTGTAAAGTGCTTTTGTTTTTCGTTGTTATAAATTTATGTAGCATTAGCCATTTCCGGTATATGCGCTGTTATTGGTTTTATTTTCTCTAAACTGTTATACTTTTAAAGTTCCTTCTTTATTCGCTGTTTCTCCAATATCATGGAAAGTGCATGAAATGTAAAGGCTATGGCATTGAACCCGGATTATAATCATATGAATTAGTTTTCTGTATTCCACTTGTTCCAACAATGAAATTTGTGGTTGAGTTATTTTGCCAAAACTCTTTGGGGTAACATAAAGTACATAGAAAAATAATATTTCTAAAAAAATATCTTTTACAAGCTTTATAAACAAGAGACGGTAAGGAGTACAAATCATATGAATGTAACACATATTTTTACTTTCTCTAGCACGGATGTACAAATATGCTTAGTAAGTAGAAACGGAATTTTATTATAACCAAAAAAATTTACCGAGATTTTACCATAATTTTATGTTCTGAGGACCCCCGAACCAAAAAACATTTTCAGAAATGTGTAGGTCAGTCCAATTCCCGAACATCCACTCGTTTCAAAGATCCTTCACCTGTGCTGTTCGATGCGGTCGCGCACTTTCATCATAAAAATTAAAACACGGTCGACTTCACCTACAGTAGCACAATAACGTTGACCAGTGGAGGTCGGTACGCTTATGCAATGTTATGCCTGCCCATACCATAACATCCGAACAGCCAAAACGATTATTTTTATGGCTGCTCATGGGTGCATTACGTGTGTCCACCTCTCGCTAGACGAGAGTACGCCGAGAATCATTACTCAGATTGAATCGACTCATATGATAAGAGTATGCAATCCTCGTTGGGAAAATGCTCAGGCTCTTGGGACAATCACAAACGGTGCTGCCGATGTGCGGATGTCAATGGCAGTCGGGCAAGGATACCACCTCTATACAGTTGCCGTGCCACTGTGTAGCGTGAGATTGCGTACCTAGGAGTCCTGTTTAGTGGTTTCAATTGCAGCCACTGCTGAAGTCGATCACTTCTTGACTGTTGCACAATGTAGCGGTCATCGGCTGCTGTAGTTGACCTTAGTGAACCACCTCCTCTCCTTAGGACAGCAGAGCCTGTGATTTGAAAGGCTCCCCATGCTGTGAGCAATAACAAACTCCTGGGTACATTTGATACTTCTTCTAGTTTCCCGATTATTCTTTCCCGTGTGAAAGCATCCAAATGTTGTCTGTGGACCGCAACAGCGCACCGTAATAATTCGCTGATGGCTACACAATATCCGTGTTGCGGGACCAGACATATTTGGTGCTATAGTCTCACTACATCCAGTCGTTTGTGTACGTGTGAGAGAACTCTGGCAACATATTTCCGTAATTTTATTCATTTCCACCAAGCAGTTCATATGTTATGTTAGTTTGTCCATCTCGCACTTAGGTTTTATACACCAGTGTAGTATTGGGTTGGAACAATAACCGCGTTAATTACACCCTAAAATTTTTCTGAATAATTACACTCTAAAGCGATGTTCTTCCATAAATAAATAAGAATTCTCTAATATATGTTTATTTGCTGAATGAATTTGGGATTTATGTTTGTATACAAAGGTGATTCAATAACAATGTTAGCAATGAAGACACTAGTTTTTTAAATACAGATTATTTATTTCTCAAGATAGTACTGTTTTACACTTCTCTCAACTGTTCTGAGATTTTTAACCTCCAAAAAAGGGAATTGTTAAACTCTGCAAAATACGCCTCTGCCTTGACGATGATCCCCTCACTTGATATAATACATTTTGTACTCGCCAGCCACTTCTTCGTGTTTGGGAACAAAACTAATTAGGGAGCTAGATCGGGTGATTATGGAGGGGCGGTAGTAATTCATAACGCAATTCATGCACGCTGGAAGCGACAACTCCAGCTGAATGTGCTGGTGCTTTGTCGTGGTAATGCAGCACTATATTCTTCTCCTTTAACTTTTCATCGAATCAGTCCAATAATTCACTGCAGTGTTTTACGACATCATTTTTCCAGCTCGTCTTTAGCTTCTTTGGAACCGATTCATGGAAGCAATCCATTGTTTTCACTGCTTGGGTTTCGTGGTATAATTATGAATCCAAGTCTCATCGTCAGGGACAACTCGACGCACAAAAGGTCCTTCGGATTTCGCTTTAATAGCACAGCTACTAATTTGAAAAATCTACCCCTTCTTGTCGACTGTGAGTAATCTTGGCATCCTCTGGGCCGATAACTTGTTCATCTTCAAGTTATTATCAAAACATGAACTGCTGTTGGCACACCTAGGCTTCTGCCATTTCGCAAACGTTCGTTTGACTTTAAACGAGAATCATATCATAGACTTTTTCAATGATTTCCTCGGTAAATATATCTGCCTGACTCTCCTCATCAAAATGGATGTTTGACCACGTTTTCAGTCATTGATACAATGTCTTAATTGTTAACGACTCCCCTAAAAGCAGCATCCAATTTATCTTCTCGTAAATGTTTCCATCTAAAAGTAAAAATGAAATCAATGAATGTAACTGCCCTTTACCACACATTGAACAACTAATTGAAATGCTTGCCAAATCCAAACCGACCTATGAATCAGTATCAACTTGGTTTTTGTGACTGGCAATAAATGATAGTGCTCGAAGGTAATGCCAGCATACCTTAGCAATACCATCTATTTTCTAACACGGGTACTTATTAAACCACTATATCTATAAATACATTTTAGAGATGTTTTGAATACTATTTACGATTTTATAAGGGACACAATTTTAACTATGCGTTCAGTACGATGTGTCTTCTTCTTTTTAAATGGAGTACCTTCTTCATTGTTCAACTAACAATGGACTTCCAACACTTTGGATAAGTTGCCTGTTGTGAAGCAAGAAAAACTCTGGATCATACGAACGTTTATTAGCCCATTGTATGGCGCTAAGATAGAAATGAATGTAGTGGTAAAAGAGATGACAGAAAGTTCGAAAATTAAATTATCCACCCTAATTTTGATTAGCGACTGGAGAAAAGTGCGGAAAAGACTTCGGTCAATTGGTACAACCCAGAAGTCAGAACCCGGGACCCGAATGACAATCGCACACGTTACCGTTCATTTACAGTGTATTTTAGTAGACATAATTAATTAAGGAAGGTTTTTCTACCGTTCAACAATGCAGTAGTATTTGAGTTTAACTCTATTAAAAGCTGCCTATATATACTATTTTATTGAATGTGGTCTATGTATTGGTTCTTTAAATTTAATCATGGTTCCCAAAAATATAGAAAGAGTATTTTTCATGCTGATGTAGTCGTCTTAGAAAGACCTAAGATTGACACAATAATTTCTGGCACTTAACAATAGTACCTTTTATATATCTATCCTGTACTTTAAATATGTTACTGATTAATAATTGACACTAGGTGATTGGGAGAATTTTATAAGATGCTTATAGTATCAACAACTCAAGATGGTTCATGGCATTTTTATATTATCTATATAGAGTTTTATTGAATTAAACCGACATATCCCTATGCTGATCTAATCGACATTCTGTTTGTATGTTGTATAATTCACATTTTATTTAAGACAGAATGTTAATAAACTACACCGAAATATTTTCAGAGAATAAGGAGGTGTATTAGACAATTAATTTGCTATAGGAAACCTAGTCTATCTGTCCAAATTCCGAAATGACGGATACAAGATTCTAAAGTATCTGTTCACCACTGCCTGATGATATACCATTCGAATACACAACAACAAAAACGAAGGGCCGTTGGAGAGCTACCTTTCTGGTTTAATGGTTATGATATTAACTTCGTACAAAAAGCAGTATTTCCCTTTCGTGTCCGAATCTCTCCACCAAGCACTTCTTATTATTTTATTTAAAATAATTTTCTTTTAAAGATAAAAAGTTAAATCCATGGCAGAAAATGAATCTCTCACCTTTGGATCATCAGCTTTTGGCATCGCATTTTAGCCACAGCAGCAGTTAAATAAATGCCTTCAGAGTTGCCCACATAACGTAAGAGGAAGTGGGAAGTGTCGCACTGTCAAGTGATCTGTTCAAGATTTTAGAGAACTTTATGGCGATAAATCTTGAGAACGCGAATAACGAGTTGCTGAAAATCGATATTTATAAACCGACATATCAGTTTTAAAGGCATTTCAAGCTATATTTTCATCTAATTTTGATTTAAAATCAACGTATTTGCATTTGAAACCAATCTGTTTATCACTTTATAGCTGCGTATGTTTAGCCGTGGACCACGATGTCCTACCTGAAATTACTTATATCAGATAGGTACATCTATATACTCTTAAATTATTTCGGTGTAGTATATTATTATATAACTCTGAATATATAATATCTGTTATGATGCTCTTTTGATTCTGAAGAGTTTACAGATTGACCTCTCCAATTTTCAGCAATATGCTATCAAATCTTTTCTACATATAATGAATCTACTTCATGCCAAACTTTTGAAACCTGTACTAACATTTTAAGTATTAATGGAAGCATTACAGAAGGGCTTCCATACTTTTTAATGTTCTAACACCGTCAGTGCCAAGGCTTTCCATCAGTAAAGCTCCTTAAAGGCATTTTAAGATTTTTACTTTCTCTACACATACTATGTACATAGTATATAGAGAAGGTGTTGCATTCCAACCAAAATTTCTATATCGAGATTTCACTGGAAATATGCGTTTTAGGGTCTCCTGAATCCAAAAAAAGCATTTTAGAAAGAGGTATGTGTGGGTGTTCGTGTGTCTAGGATAAATCAAAAACGAAAAGTCGGTAAAATACCAAAGTTGATATTTAAGTTCAGTATCTTCCTGGGATACGATACAAAGATTTTGAAGAAAAAAAATTCCCCCACCGCAAACTACCCATAACATGGAAAAAATTTCGAAAAAATTGATTTTCTCAATCATGGTTCTAACGATTTTAATTAAAATACCATATATAATATATTTACATGACAAAATATATATCTTGAATTTTTTGAGAATTTCTTCTAAAGATCTCTTTATTCTAAATGAATTTTACGAATTTTGCATAACGGATAAACCGCAAGAGCTAGACAAAAGCTTACCACATAAAAACGTAGATCTCGTTAAAACGCACAATTTATGTCATATACCTGTTTTTCGTGGTATTGACCTTTCTGAGATATTTCAAGTTAACTGTTTCAAATTTAAACCTCTTTAACTTTTCTAAGGTTTTTAAAAGATTTGACAATCGTTATATCTTAGTGTATTCCCTTACTTCCTTCCACTTACAAGAAAGCAGTAATTAAGAGAATTTCTGTTAATATTTACCTCGATTATCATAAAGTAGATGGAAGAATATGCTTTTTAACAATAATTTGTTATAGCAATGTAGAGAAATTCATGTGAATGGAACACATCAGATGTTATCTTTCTTTACACATATTATGTAAATATGAATAGAGAAGGTATTGAATTCCACCCAAAATTCACCGGAAATACACGTTTTAGGGTGTCCTGTATCTTTTTTAGAAAAAGGTCTATGTTTGTCCGTGCGTCCAGGATAACTCAAAAACGAAAAGTTCTTAAAACACCAAACTGGGTATTTAAGTTTAGTGTCTTCCAGGGAAGTACCTTTTACATGGAAAAATTTCGAAAAATTTTATTTTTTAAAAAATGGCTGTAACCATTTTGATTAAAATACCGTGTATTAAAATATGTATATCTTTAATCTTCTGGTAATATCTCTAAAGGGCTTTTTATTCTGAATGACTTTTGCTGAATTTGGCCTAACTGGTAAACCGTAAGACATAGACAAAGACTTACTACACATAAATGGTGTATCACGTTTAAATACACAATTTATGTCATATGTGTTTTTCGTGGCATTGACCATTTCTGAGACATTCCTTGTTAATAGTTTCAGATTTCTCACACAGAAGCTTGTAAACTCCTAGCACTGCATAGAAACGGATTTCAACTGCATGGCAACAAGCTTTCAAAATATTTGACTATAGTTTTAACTTAGTGCATTCTCTTATTTTCCTTCTACTTAAAATAAAACAAATAACTAAGAGAACTTCCGCTAATATTTATCTCGACTACCATAAAGTAGATAGAAGAATATGATTTTTAACAATAATTTGTTACACCGATGTAGAGAAAGTCGTGTGAATGGAACACATCAGATTTTTTGTAAATACATTTTAAATTAAGTGTTGGGCTGTAACATTCTATTGATTACAAAGGGTTTACAGATCGACTTCCGTAACCTTCAATGTACAAACACCGCCAAGAATGTGTCAAGGCTACTAACTCTAAATGTTTAAATGATTCTCGAGTAGCCTGATATCGATCACTCGGTATGTCGTTAATAAAGCAAATGAGTGGCGTGCCTTTCGTGTTGCTCGTAGACACGTGTATTTACTGGTTGCCAGGCAAAGGTCTGTTTACATACGGTATTTGTTGCCAGTCTGTTCTACAATGTCATCCATTTCATGTGTTTGTTTCCTATTGGAAAAAAATCTGATGTGTTCCATTCCCATGAATTTCTCTACATCTCTGGGGAAAAAAAAAAAAAAAAAAAAAAAAAGATTATGCTTCTATTTGCTTCATGCTAATCGAGAAAAAAAAATAGCAGAAATAATCTTATTACTTGCTTCCTTGTAAGTAGAAGCGCAATAACGGAGTACAATAGGTTAAAGTGATACTCAAAAGCTGGTATAAGTTTTTCAAGGCTGAAACCAGAATATTTATAAAATGGTCAACTCCACGAAAAAAAATGTATATTACATAAATTGTGTGTTTTAACGTACTCTATATTTTTTGTGGTTTAAGTTCTTGACCTCTCTTACGGTTTGGAAGCTATCCAAATTCCGTTAAATTTATTCAGAATAAAGTAGTCTTCAGAGGCTATTCCCAGAAAATTCCAGATATATTTATTATTTGTCAGGTAAATATCTTTAATATACGATATTTTAATCAAAACAGCTGCAGCCATTTTTTTAGAAAATCAAAATTTTCGAAAAAAGTTCATAGTAAGGTGTATTTTGGGATGGGGGATTTTCTTGAAAATCTTCGTGCCGCATCCTTGTAAGATACCAGACGTAAATACCAAGTTTGGTATTCAACGGTCTCTTCGTTTTTGAGCTATGCTGTCCACAGATACATACACACATGGGCCTTTTTCCAGAAATGCTTTTCTTGTATTCAGGTGAACCCAAAGCCTGTATTTCCGGTGAAATCTCGGTATCGAATTTTTGTGTGCATTACAATACCTTCTCTATACACTATGTACATATTACGTATAGAGAAGTAATACATTCAACAGATAGAATATATTGTTCATACCAGCAAATCTTACTCTATAATTATCTTTTAATACATTTTCATGTAAGAAACGTGTGCCCATAATTGCGCTTCCTCAGGTGAAAGCCCTTAAAATTACTGCCGTAATAACAAATCATAAATTTGACATCGCACGTGACCAAAAGGAGAAATAAAGTTATCAAATTAATATTTGATATTGTGGCGGGAACTTTATGCTAGGTATGCCATTTTATGGCAGGATAAGAAGGGCTTCTAAGAACAGGATCTCTTTTAGAGATTATCTCAGGGTACCTGATGTGTTCCATTAAATAACTTTCTGTACATCGCTGTAACAAATTATTGTTAACAATCATATTCTTCTATCTACCTTATATAATCGAAATAAAAATTAGCAGAAATTGTCCTAATTATTTGCTTTCTTGTAAGTAGAAGGGAAATAATGGAACACACTAGGCTAAAACGATACTCAAATCTTTTAAAAGCTGGTTGCCATGTGGTTGAAATCCGTTTCTATGCAGGGCCAGGCATTTACAACTTTCTGTGTGAGAAACGTTTAAGTATTTTGATTCTGAAACAAATAACAAGGAATATCGATTAAATTATTACATTATTCCAAATTAGGCCAAGTAGATAATGAAATAAATGAGAAATTGTTTCAAAGCTTTATCTGTAAATAGTAATTTATGGTTGGCTGATAACCAGTAATGGCCTTGCCATGGTAATTGGCTATTTCACAGAGGCGGTGTGTAGGATAGTATTGAAAAGGTAGAAACAGATTGCAAGTTCAATATGATAGCCAGGTTTTGACCAGGGATCTACCGATTTCTGTCTGGCTGCTTTCACCAACTCAGTTACCATGGCAACATGCCAGGGAAGTTCTTTCACACAGCTTAAGGTATCATAGTTGCTACTTCCCAAGTGCTTATTATTTTTACTTTCTCTACACGTACTATGTACATAGTGTATAGAGTAAATATAATGCACCCAAAAATTCGATCAAGAGGTTTCACCTCAAATACATGTTTTGGGTCCTCCTAAATCCAAAAACAGCCATTTTTAAAGAAGATCCGGTGTTTGCGCCTCTGTGCGTGCGTGTGTGTGTGTGTGTGTGTGTGTGTGTGTGTACAGCATAGCTCAAAAATGAAAAGTCCGATAAATACCAAAGTTGATATTTAAGTTCAGTATCTTCCAGTAATACGTACGAAGATTCTGAGAAAAATCCCCCCACCCCAAACTACCCTTCACATTTCGAATATTTGATTTTCTCAAGAATGACTGTAACGATTTTGATTAAAATGTCGTATATTAAAGATATTTCTTTGACAAATAATATGTATATTTTGAATTTTCTGGGAATAGACTCGAAGACTATTGTATTCTGCATGAATGTTACATAGTTTTGCATAACTGCTAAACCGTAAGAGATGCACAAAAACTTTCCACACGAAAAAATGTAGAACACGTTAAAACACACAATTTATGTTACCTATATACATTGTTTTCGTAGAGTGAATCGTTTCTGAGATATTTCTTTTTATTGGTTTCAGCTTTAAAAAACCTATACTTTTCTCATATTGTCCATACAAATAAGTAAACTTAGGCTTAGCTACTCCCTTATTTTCCTTGTACTTGCATGCAAGCAAGTAAGAGACTATTTCTGCTAATTTTTTCTCAGTTAACGTAAAATAAAATGTAGCATAAGCTTTTTAATATTAATGTGTTGCTACGATGTAGAGAAAGTCATGTGAATGGAACACATCAGTTTTTTTTTTGCTATACCGGTTTAGTATTATAAATTATTCTTTTTGTAGTGTATGAAAATACACAGGATGACTGAGAGGTAAGCGAAGACCAGTGTATTTATTAATATTTCCTGTTTAACTGTTTTACCTATAGGTAAGGGTAAATTTTAAGAAATCAACTAAGCCCGTAAAATCTCCTGCTCAGGAAAAAAGCAAGGTTTTTAAGTAAATGTGTAAAAGGTGTACTTAATGTGTATATATTTTTACCTTCTCTACACGTACTATGTACATACTGTATAGAGAAGGTATTGCACTCCACCCAAAAATTCGACACCGAAATTTCATCAGAAATATGTGTTTTAAGTTTCCCTGCATCCAAAACAAGCATTTTCAGAAAAAGGTCGGTGTGTGTCCGTGTAAACACGATAACTCAAAAACGAAAAGTAGGTGATATACCAAACGTGGTACTTAAGTTTAGTATCTTCCAGGATTGCGACACAAAGATGTTGAAAAAGATTCCCCAATACTAAACTACCCTTTATATCGAACTCTTTTTCGAAAATTTTGATTTTCTGAAAAATGGATTTTGATTAAAATATCGTATATTAAAGATATTTACCTGACAAATAAAATGTATATTTTGAATTTTCTGGGAACAGTCTCTGAAGGCCTCCTTATTCGGGATGAATTTTGCTGGATCTTGTATAACTAGTAAACCATAAGAGGTAGAGAAAAACTTACTCCACAAAATATGTAGATCTCGTTGAAATACAAAATTTATAACATACATAATTTTTTTGTGAAGTTAACGATTTTTGATATTTTTCTTATTATATGTGTCAGTTTCAAAATACTTAAACCTTTCACAGGGTAATGCAAAGAAATGTTTCCTACATGGCAACCCGGTTTTAAGAGATTTGACTATTGTATTCGTCTAGTGTATTCCATTATATAGCTTATACTTACAAGTAAGTATTTCTGCTAATGTTTATCTCGATTAGCATGAGGTAGATAAAATAAGGTTTTTAACAATAATGCGTTACAGTGATGTAGAGAAATTCATGTGAAAGGAACACATCAGCTTTTTAAAGAGATGATGTTCTTGACCTTGTCTCAGTTCTGCATACGCTGCATAGTTTTTGCATGTTAAAGCGACTGTGACACCTTCATTTTTCTCCTGTGCCTGGAAGTGCACCCTCGATTTTATCGATCCTCCGTGGTACGTCTATGTTGATCTTTGGAGCCTCAAGTGACACAGCTAGGCTAGAAATGACTATGCAACTTGGAAATATCTAATGATTTTCAGTCACATGACTTTCTGCAAACAAAGAATTCCTACAAAAGATTTGTATCTATATAATGATAATCACGATAAACATTGTAAGAAATTGTCTTTTTATTTAGTTTTTATATGTAAAATGAAACTAAGGGAGCACATTAATCTAAAGCCACAGTCAAACCTTTAAAAGCTGTGGCTAGGCAAGTTTTTCTTTCTCTACGTACTATGTACATATATAGAGAAGGCATTGCATTCCACCCAAAAAATTGATACCGAGATTTCTCCGAAAATACCAAACTTGGTATTTACATTTAGCATCTTCTAGGGATACGAAGATTTTGAGAAAATCCCCCCAACCCAAACTACCCTTTCCATTAAACCTCTTTATTCTGGATGAGTTCTGAAAAGTTTGCAGTTGGTAGGAGAACCTTTCAAGAAAACTATGATATGTTCCATTCACATGATTTTATCTACATCTCTGCTACAAATTAGTGTTAAAAAGCTTGTGCTTCTATTTAATTCATGTTTATCGAGAAAAAATTAGCAGGAATATCTAAAAGAAAAACGATCAACTCCACGAAAAAATGTATAGAACATAGATTGTGTATTCTAACGTGTTCTGCGTTTTTTTGTGGTAAGTTTTTGTCTCTCTCTCTCTCTCTCTTACGGTTTAGCAGCTATGCAAAATAGCAGAGGCTACTCTCAGAAAATTCAAGATATAGATTTTATTTGCAAATGAATTTGAATTTTTTGAGAGTTTGTCTCTCTCTCTCCCTCCCTCCCTCCCTCCCTCTCTTACGATTTAGCAGCTATGCAAATAAAATGTATATCTTGAATTTTCTGAGAGTAGCCTCCGCTATTTTGCATAGCTGCTAAACCGCAAGAGAGGGAGAGAGGGAGACAAAAACTTACCACACAAAAAAACGTAAAACACGTTAGAATACACAATCTATGTTATATACATTTTTCGTGGAGTTGATCGTTTTTCTTTTAGATATTCCTGCTAATTTTTTCTCGATAAACATGAATTAAATAAAAGCATAAGCTTTTTAACACTAATTTGTAGCAGAGATATAGATAAAATCATGTGAATGGAACATATGTTTTTCTTGAAAGGTTCTCCTACCAACTGCAAAAATTTTCAGAACTCATCCAGAATATAGAGGTTTACAAATGTTATTCCAGAGAAAATTCAATATATACTTTATTTATGATGTAAATGTATTTAAGATACGATATTTTAATCAAAGGTGTTAGTCATTTTTGAGAAAATCAAAATTTTCAAATTTTTTTCCAAGTAAGGGGTTGTTTGTGGTGGGGGATTTTCTTGAAAATATGGTGTCGCATTCTTGGAGGATACTAAAGATAAATACCAAGTTCGGAATTTAGCTTTTCAGTTTTGAGCTATGCTGGCAACATACACACATACACACATACCCACACACGGACCTTTTTCTAAAGTTGCTTTTTTGGACTCAGGGGAACGCAAAACATACATTTGGAGTGAAGTTCGAATTTTTGGTTGGAATACAATACATCCTCTATCACTATGTACATTTTACATACAGGCTAGAGAAAGTAGAAAGAGTTTTCAGTCTAAACAGGTTTTAACTCTCATGATATCTTATTTATCAGTGTGCCAATAGAGATTTGTAGCGCGTCAATTGTTCAGAAAGTATGAATGAAAGTGATGATAACTATACTCTAAAACAATGCCAAATGTCCAAGGAGCTGAAAATTAAGGAATATGTTAAGTATGTAGGAAACCCCGAAAATAAAGCTTTATAGGCAATTATCTAACTGAAAGTACACTGCAATTCTGTGTACATACGACATTCAGAAAGTTCTCACAATGTATAAGTAACACAGAAACAACATTTCCTTCAAAATAGTTCTCTTCCACGATGAATTACCCCATTGCTTGCAAAGAGACTGAAAGCACTCCTAGAAGCCAGTTTCAGATACCTGTTGTGGTGCCCTTGTAGCATATACAGTAATTCCTTCAGCGTTCGAAAATATTGACTGAAACGTTTATGCCATTCTTACCTGCGGGTTTTCTTCAACGCTACTTCACCACAAGCTTGTTTCATCATTTTCACTATCTCTGAGGGAGACTTGATAAACAAAACACAAAACCTAATTTGCATTGTCGACATTATGAAAAGCGATAAACAAATATACACACACACAACAACAACAAAATTTGATGTGTTCCATTCACATGACTTTCTCTATATCACTGTAACATACTATTGTTAAAATGGATTTTTTTTCTGTATACTATATGCTAATAGAGATTAACCTTAGCAGAAATTGTTTTAATTAATTGCTCCCTTGTAAGTAGCAGGAAAATAAGGAAATACACTAGGTTAAAGTGAGTCAAATCTTTTAAAAGCTGGTTGCCAAGTGGTTGATATCCGTTTCTATGAATGGCCAGGAGAAAAGTGTGAGAAAAGTTTATGTATTTAAATCTGAAACAAATAATTTGAAATATTTTAGAAATGGTGAATTTCCCGAAAAAAAACCTATATGACATAAATTATGTGTTTTAACGTGATCTACATTTTTGTCGAGTAAATTTATGTCTATGTCTTTCAGTTTAACAGTTACGCAAAATTCAGCAAAATTCTTTCAGAATAAAGAGGTCTTTAGAGGGTATTCCCAGAAAATTAAAACAGTACATTTTATTTGAAATATAAATATTTTAATATACGGTATTTTAATAAAAAATGTTAGTCATTTCTGAGAAATTCAACATTTTGAAAATTTTTTCCTTGTATAGGGTAGTTTTGGGGAGAATGGATTTTTCTCAAAAGTTTCGTGGCGCATCCTTGGAAGATACCAAACTTAAATACCAAGTTTGTTATGTTCCAACTTTTTGTTTTTGTGTTATTGTATTCACAGGCATACGGACACACCGACACATGGACACACACACACACACACGACTTGTTCCTAAAATGCTTTTTTGGATACGGGCTACTAAAACGTATATTTCTGGTGAAATCTCGCTATTGAATTTTTGGGTGCAATACAATACCTTCTGTATACACAAAGTACATAGTACGTGTAGAGAATGTAACTAGTTATCAGGCAAATACATCACCTATAGTATGAACATTGAAATGGACTTTACCAACACCTAAAGATTACAATATGGAGATAAAGAATTTTTGGAAAGAAAGGCAGCGCTGGAATATTCTGTTTGAACTGTAACACGTTTTGCCTTCCCATGCGCGGAAGGGGTTTCTCTTGATCACTTCATCGTAACAGGGTGATCATATTTCGTGCATCCAGAATATGGGTGTGAATCACAGTTGTAACTGACGCAGTTACACTGTGTTGACGGTTACATGTAACGTTTACCAGCAACAATTAAGTTATTTGTTTTCATGGCTCTCACGTCGCAGTTATAGTATATTAACGGTTACTAGTAACATTAGCTATAACTGTTACATCGCTCTCCGTGGTATAGTAGTTACAAACTTAGCCTCTAGTAGCCAAGGCTACGGGTTCAATCCTTCGGAATGGATCTAAGCCGTTGGTCCACTGTAATGTTCATTTGTACCCAAAAGAACACCAACTCGTACCTTGAAAGAGAATGGATCTGAGCAAAATGTCACTATGTGTCATGCTGTACCACATAGGCGACAAATTACTTCGTCTCCATGTTAACATAGTGACGATATCACGAATTAGAAATTTCACCTGATCTAGGAAAACACAGGCGTCTCAAGTATAACGACATGGCGCCATGGAACATGCATGCATACATAAATACATACATACATGCATACATACATGCATACATACATACATACATACATACATACATACATACATACATACATACATACATACATACATACATACATACATACATACATACATACATACATACATACATACATACATACATACATACATACATACATACATACATACATACATACATACATACACACACACACACACACATACATACATACACACATACATACATACACACACACACATACACACACATACATACATACATACATACATACATACATACATACATACATACATACATACATACATACATACATACATACATACATACATACATACATACATACATACATACATACATACATACATACATACGTACATACGTACCTGTTACAGAAACCAGCTTTTGACTATCACTTTAACCTATGATACTCTCTTATTTCGCTTCTACTTACAAGGAAGGTAGTAATAACACTATTTCTGCTATTTTTTTCTCGATTAGCATAAAATAAATAGAAGCATAAGCTTTTTAACAATAATTTGTTGCAGAGATGTAGAGAAAGTCATGTGAATGGAACACGTCAGATTTTTGTTTAAGTCTTTAAGGAAATCATTAAATTAACATCGAAGGCAACTGATATGGATGCTTTGCGACTACGTTGTTAGACAAATCACCACTTCCGATACCGAGCTGGGTGTCTTGATATAAACCGAGGGATCCGATTAACTCGTAAGATATGACCACTAAAACATTTCATAGCATTTTTTCTTTCTCTACTACGTAACAGGTGGCACAATTGTATCGCATTTGATGCGTGTAAATATCCCTTAGTGGGTTAAGAGAGTTGCAGAACTCAACGGGGTTATTTCAAGTTAAAACCCGTCAGTTTCCCATTACCATGTTAAATGTTTTGTGACTAAAAGAGAAGCAGATGAGGCAAAGTT
Organism: Hymenopus coronatus; assembly: GCA_030762935.1. Taxonomy (NCBI): domain Eukaryota; kingdom Metazoa; phylum Arthropoda; class Insecta; order Mantodea; family Hymenopodidae; genus Hymenopus; species Hymenopus coronatus. The sequence continues at coordinate 100,648,578 of CM060897.1, forward strand.
TTTCCATACATTCACGAAACGTCAAGCCGTATTGATAAAGCATTTTGAATTTTTTTCTATGCAAAGAGTAGTTTGGGGTGGAGGGATTTATCTCAAAATTTTCGCGTCGCATCCTTGTGAAGGTAGAATCATGGAAAAAAAATGATTTAGCGCTGTAACATTTAGAAGTGTCACTTCGGCCTCACGGAAGCACACGAAGTTACACATGCTGGGTTTATACGTGCACTGTGCTACAAAACATACTTTTATAAAGCGAGGTAAGTCGTAGTTTATTGTTTTATAACATAAAATAACAACCAGGGAACAATTAAAATAATTGTTTTTCGCTAACATGCACAGGAACACTAAAAAATAAGCAAAACTTGATAGTTGAGCTGTACACTACAGTTCTTTATAAACAGGAAAAAGAATGCTCAGAGTAGAAATGGCTCATTCCGAACGTGCACTCTTTTAAACTCAATGTGATAACTAGCCATCTTTTATTTGCTGCAACATGACCTCCGGCTTCTTTTAAATGCAATAAAAGGTTAATAAAACAAGAGAAAACAAATGCTAATACTTTGTGTGGTAACCGTTATTTGCTATCACTGCATGGAATCCACTAGTGTTTGAAAATAAGTAATGTCTTCTTATAGTGAATTTCAAGTGTCTGTCATGGCACACCAGATTTGTGTAGCATTATTCAATATGAGACCTCGAGAAAGCATCTGCTTTACTTTCGTCCAAACATGTTAAATTGGGTTGAGATTTACTGCCTTTGTAGGTCACTGTAAGATGGTGCTCTAAGATATTCGTGTGCTCTGAAAACCACTTTTGAAATTTGGCCGACTTGATTATCCTGTTGGAATTTAATAATACCTCCAGAACAATGCTCTTGGGAGATGGAAGCGGAACATGTTCTAGAATTTCAGAATATGCAGCTATTGCAATATTTATCAAGGAAATTCTGCAGGAGAAACATGAGTATGGCAAAATAATGTGAAATCAAAATGGAGATTACTCAAACTGAAGTAATTAAACAGGAAAAATGAATACCATGGTGTCATCGACTGTTGAAGTAATGCCTCCAGCAGTTCCAAGAAACGAACTTTCATATAAATAATGGGAAGTAGGGGTTTTTAGTTTGTGAAAATCCAACTCGCACACAGAGTGGTGTCTTTAAAAAATGTTCCCCTACTATAAAAAAAGCAAAAACAAAAAACAAACACTCCTTGCACGAGTGGCCAAATAGCGCATATCATATCGAATACAGCTAGGCCTGTAAACACAGTCGAATTGACATCTCCAGTAGAAAGTCGCTTCATCGGAGAAACTACTTCGCTCCAATCGAAGTTGTCGTACTGTACAGTAAATGCCAACCTGTCAATTTTGTAGGCTTCAGTTAGCACTTCCCTTACTATCACACGTCTACGCCGAATTCCGGCACCTTTACAGCGGTTGCTAACCGTCCTTGCACTACCCGGGAATAAAGATAAAGCTTTTATTCAGCGGTCGTCAGAAACGGATCTCTTGCGACCTCTGCCATGAGAAACCTGTGTTCATTCTCGGTAGATACACGCGAGCGACCAGTGCTCTTCCTTGCAGCAACCTTTGCTTTGCCTATCTCCTTGCAGTGGACCGGGGAACATCACAAATTCTACCGACTCTGGTGGCAGGTAGCATTTGCATAACGCTGTGAAAACAGGGTGAGAACAGTAGAACGTTTAACAACGGCGTCTGCCATTGCTAAAGTATGAGTGAATGCGTCGTTGTTGTAGTAGTGATTGAGGACCTCTTTCGGTGACTAATGGAACCAAACATGTGACCAACACAGAAAGAAACACAATAACAACAAAGGAATCAAGCTTATCACCAGTAGCTGCAAACTTTGGCTATTATACACAATGTATATCAACATAATGTCTAATACCAAATTATAATATAGCGTAAACTCTGTATTAGTATAAATTAAGAATGTGAAATAGAAAATATGATAGAAGAAACAACATAAATGGAGGAGAAAAAATGTATGCTGTTGTAGAGGTTTGAACTTAAGTTCGGAATTTTTAAAGGACCTGCCAAAGCTCTGAGCTATATTTGTTGGCGGCAAAAAAAGTCAGCTGTCACATTCATATATGCATAGTCATAGTTCTTATGATAACGTGAATCATTTATCGTATTCAGGGTACTTCATGGCTTCTGAACCAGCTCATTGGTTGATTCATTGATTGGGAATTGGTTGCTCCGCATATATGTATATCTGCCAATGAACATAGCATCAGGTAGAAACACTTTTGGGTTTGTTTACTAATTGGCTAACGAAGAATGCGTAGCATGGCGATTGTTGCCGAATTCTTTATCAGGAACCAATACAAATACGAAACATGATGCACGACACAGCCGTTAAAGTGTTCGACAGGCGATAACGTATGTCGCTGACACTGTTAGGTAAGTCTAGCTGCATATCGGAAATAGCGACCGGTGTAAGCTTCGCTGCGATACGAAGTGGGGCTTTGAAATATTGTACTCTTAGAGTGCGCTCAATCATTTTTCCGTGACTGTATTAAACTTAAATACCAAGTTAGATTTTTTTACGAACTTTTTGTTTTTGAGTTATCGTGTTCTTAGACACACGGACACACACACACACACACACACACACACACACACACGAGCCTTTTTGTAAAAATGTTTATTTTGGATACAGGGGTTCCTAAAATGCGTATTTCTGGTGAAATCTCGGTGTCAAAATTGTGGTGGAGTGCAATACCTTCTCTATACACCAATGACATAGTAAGCGTAGAGAAAGTAAAAATAGAAGTCTTGAATTTGTTTTGCACACCTTTAAGTATGTTAAGATGGATTTTCTAAAACATGGTAGTTAACGTAGTATTTGTTCAAAACGTTGGCAGCAACGTGATTTACTATTTACTAATTTCATTTTTCAAGTTCAAGAAAAAATAGTGACCGTTCTAGAGTGACGCAACTGAATAACAGCCTTTGATTTCATTATAATAATAGAGTAGGATGTAATACATTCACATGGTGCTATCTACCTATTCTTCAATAAGCTATTCTACATAAATTTATTTTATGTTAGTCGACAAAAACATTAGCAGAAATGCTTCTGATGCATATTGTCTTGCATGCACAAGGGAAATAAGGATATACATAGGTTAAAGTGACATTCAAATCCTTTGAATCTCTGTGGTGTATTGTTGGCGGCATGTCTGCCTCACCTTCAAGAGGTATTGAGTTCGCATCTTGGCAAAAGTCATTTATTCGGATAATGTATATTTCCTAATAATGCCTTTTAAGAGCTGTAAATTCCAATTACATTTAAAGACTTTTAGGGTCCATTATTCTATTTAGTATTTTATTTTTATTATCTCTAAAAGAACTTTATATACTAGGAGATCCAGATAACTTTACACCTGGTAATCCTCCGGTAACTCTTTGAAATTAGGATTTATTTACACATCCAAGATGAAAAATAAAAAACAAAATAATAAACAGGAGCAAGGGAGAACGAATGAATAAAAAGAAGAGAAGAATAATTATTCGGAAACTGAATAAAAAAACTAAAAATATTTCATAAATATCAAATAAAAGGAGTATATTATAAATTGTATGTGTAACAAGATATACATATTATGTAGTAATATTTCTTTATTTCTTATAGTTTCCGAAGCTCATCCAGAGGCTTTTCCCAAGAATTTTTAGATATACATTTTATTTCTCATGAAAGTGTCTGTAATACAATTTGCTATTTTAATTAAAATCGTTATTTGAGTAAATCAAAATTTTGGAAAAATGTTCCATTGGGTTATATTTGGGTTGGGGTTTTTCTTCAAAATATAATTATACATCCTAGGAAACTGCTAACTGAATATAAATATTAACTTCGATGTTCATCTGGCTTTTTCGTATTTTAGTAATGCTGTTCATAGACTCACACACAAACACACACACACGCACACACACATGCACATGGACATGTATTTCCAGTGAAATCTCGATATTAAATTTTTGGGTGGAATGCAATACCTTCCTTACCTAATATATACCTGGTAGAGAAAATAAACCTGGTAAAAATAATTGAACGCTTATCAATTTATTAGTAGTACTCAATTTTCAGTTTACATTCACAGCTTTAAATATATTCCCTAATGTGTATAACCAAAGACCCAAAGTTAGAAACAACACAACGATCACAATAAATAGCTGACGTTATAATACAAAGGCCGCACACACACAAGCGGTATATATTGAACTAAGCCCTTCTTCAGGCTAAAAGAAACGTAAATACGGTAGCTTGACGGGACAGGTGGCGGGAGTAGATAATGCCAACCTGCCGGTATATTCATTTTTTACGAAACAAAATATCACCAACATTTGTGTATTTGTGAATATTTAGCTGAATGGAAAGTCTGGCCAAATCGAATTGCTTGTAGTACTTATTCTGACCAAAATGTTGTACTTTTTAATATTCATTTAAGCCAATAGTATTTCAAATAAACAATTAAATAAGTGATAAGATAATTGGAGATACCATAATTGGTTATTGTATAATTTACAGCGTCTGCGATCCAAGATGTCAATTGCTATGACATTCATCTTGTTATTTCAAACTTAATTCCATCTCTAAGGGCATTTTCTGACGCTGAGCAAGGACAACATTTATAAATATAGGATTAATACAGAGATGACTAGCAAAATAGCTAGATGAGGTACCCATCCCAGACAGTGTTATAGAGTAGCGAAACGTATTTGTTTGGCTACAAGTCAGGTGCATTGGTGTATTTGTCCCAATCTGGTATCAGTAATAATTTCGTCACTAGTATTTAAATTATTTGTATATATTAAGGATATGCTTCGTACAATATTTAGTACAGTCATCTACTGTGGTTAAGCAAATTGTAATATTCTAGTTTATAGCCATATCTTGTGCGCATAATATAATGTTACACTCCCTTGTGCTCAACAAAAAGTATTGTCTCTTTAAGAATAAAGTAATAAACTCATTATCACTGAACTTTAATATATATTTTATGTGTTGAAGTGCTTGTTGAAGTTTATTATTTAGTAACAAGGGTATACTTGGCTCTAAAGTGGAACAATTCAATCGTAACATTCTGTTACACTCTTCCAGAAACTGACGTCCCGATTTCGAAGCCATAACCGCTACTGAATGAGACATGTGCGACGCACAAATGTAAGAGATGGACGGTGAAGGGAAAGGGATAGTCGCTGGAATGTGACAACCGTGCCTCATGGAGCCGTTTTTCTCCATGCCTATGTTAAAAAATTAATAACATATTTCATTACAATACTGGAGGGATTTAGAAGTTAATAGTAGTCAGAAGGAGAGGTCTCCAGCACTTGGAGCACAGCACTACAATTAGGCCATAGAGTACCCTTTGTGATTCTAACATTATTGAGAGGTAAGATGAGGAGAGCCGAAAAGCGACAAGATCTGAACGACATTGTGCACTAACATGACTGGATCCAAACAATTCACTATTATGCTAATTCTGGAAAGAAGCATGCCCCAATAGTCCCATTAAGTGTACAGAGAAATATTTCCATAGCGCAAATTCCACTATCCTGCCCCAAAATATCAACCCCCGAAGCCTATTTCTGCAACCTTGTAACAGATGAGATGAAACAGATGAAAGAAAATTGCGTGGACAGAAAATTATGTACATAAAGTTATTGGCAGAAGGAGAACCACTCAAGAATTTTCCCACCAATAGCTTGTCAGAGTGGCCGGCCTGACGGGAATCAAAGTCGGAACATCCTGAATGTTAGCCTCATACGTTATCACAGAGGCTTTCGCTCGGCACGAGGTTGTCCAATATGGTTACTCATTCTTAAAGAGCTGCTATTGAGGTTACGCCAACGTAAAGGTCTGCCCTGCTGCAGGTATACTATATTTCTAGCCACAATTGGTGTAAAAAGTAATCTCTTTTCCATTTGAGATTTAGGTCCTAAAGCGTTTAGCAAGAAGTGGTTGGTGTGACGTCTCGCATTTCGGTTCTTGACAAAGATATCAGCCAGGTGATTTAGGAGTGTCTTCAGATTCCCAAAAATTGCAGCGAAAGGTATGTTTGAGATTTTGCGTCTTCCTTTGTTAGAAACGTTTTGCAAATAAAGCAGCTTGCACTCCCTCTTGCATTTAGTACGTTAGACATAACATCGCGTGAAAGAAAATCCGAGAAACATCACAAATAAAAATGGATGCGCAGACTTCCACGACCTGTGTCTTCTTAGGTTCCGGAGAAGGCCGCGTTATCTTGCATGGGAATGCCGACGATTCGCTCATCTTGCTGTGAGCTTCTTCTGGGCTCTTTTGCGGTGGTTGCTTATTTGCTCTCGCTTATATAGTAGCAGTGCGGTGGAAGTTGCCCCGCCCTCTCACTTCTGGTTGGCTAGTTGCCTGCCAATTGGCGTGGGTGCTGGTGCCGCTCTTTCCTGGTGATGTTGGAGTTGCTTTACGCTTTCTTTTTCCAGGTTTTTGTTTCCTTTTTGTCTTATTTCTTGTTCTAGATTGTGGTTTGGATCTTCTTTTAGTAAATGCTGCCGTAGTTTGCCGTCAGTTTCTAGAATGCCGCATGTCTCCGCCCCTTGCCTCTCTTTGGCTATGCGTATAAATGCCTGTCCATATCTTAAGATGCCCCATATAAATAACAATACAGACATAATTAATGACAAATGGAAAACTGGAATATTAGTATTTGTTTTGTTAAGCAAACCAATTACTTGAAATACTCTTAAAATCGAATTTTGGGGAAATTTAATTATATTGTTAGGGCAGGCCTTTGTTATTCCATACTTGACATACCCCTCACATACGGTCTGCCACATCCGTCGCATAAACATGTATCGGAATAACCATAAAATGAATCATTAAAATCCATGAACTAACCATAACTTTGACTACAACTTTTCATTAAACCCATTAAAATGAAACTTTTGTTCCCCGCTCGGTACTATAATAAAAATTTAAGATGTTCCGTGGCAAACACAGAAACTCAACTACTACACGACCACATATAAATAGTTTGCCTTATAAGAAACAACCAAATATTAACATCAATGGTAAATATCAGCCACACTCAGAGGTTCAGAGCTCAACGTCAATTAAACCCCATCCAAATGCTCGTGGCACTCCACATGCGCAAGAGAAGAGCAATTAGGAGAAATGGGGAAGTGGTGGGGCAGTAAGGAGCCATGTGTCACACACACACACACACACACAGGAGATGAAACTCTGGTCCCCACCTCTTTTATTATGCAAGTAGGCTAGTTACTGCTATTGCGCAACTATGCATACTTTAGGAGTGGGGGAATGTCACGACGGTTTGGACGGACTTTAGCTTCATCCACTGCTGGCCCAAGTAGCTAAACTCAGTAAATAACGTAAGCACCATGAATTTAAACAAGTTATAAAAGAAAAGTCGTACTGAACTTGGACCCATAATGTTGTTTTACTACTCGCGGCAGAAATAAAATAAAATCAGCACAAGCCGTAGAAGTGTTTATGTTACTGCATCATTCCACCAGAGTAATTTTATTAAGGTCTAGCCCATGAAGATTAAATTTGTTTAATTTCTGTACTTTGACTTTAATTTGGGTTGTTTGTAACATAAGGGAGAATGCATGAATTTGGGAAATCAAGGTAACTGAATTGAGTTAGTTTCTTAATGAAGCTATAGATTTGCCTTTCTAGAGCGAGGGAGAGGGGGATGGGAGAGAGAGACGAGGACCACGAAAAGGTGGTTCAAATGTAATCGATCTTATAACGTCTTACGTATTTGGGATGGAAGCTGTCAAAGTGCATAAAGTTGGGACTGGTAGGTTTTATATGTAACGCTGAGGAAAAACTCCAGTGAAATTCTACGTCAAAGAAAACGGCTGAAGTGTGTGAGATTGCTACTGCGAATTTTACAGAATACTTCAAATTCAACCTTTGGAAAAATTTTGAAGGACTCTACACCGTTGCTCCAAATAACAAAGATATCAGTGAACCTCGGCCAGGTCCAGGGAAAATTTTATAAATTCCTTCAACGGTAGATCGCTTAAACTCTTTGAACACTCTTATACTGCATTCACATGGAGTTCTCCATCTTTGTTTTTTTATTTTTATACAGTTTCTATGAACTATTCTTACAAAAATTTATTTTTATATGTACTTCTTGTTAATCCACAAACAAATCATTTACGTAAATAGTTTCATGACATATCTACGCCATGAAGCTACTTACGCAATTTTTTTTCCTGGATTAACAAGAAGTAAATATAAAAATAAGCTTTCATAAGCATAGTTTGTAGAAACCTGTATAAAAATAAAAAACAGTTTCATGACATATTTAGGGTTGAGTTTTCTTCGTAGAATTAGTGTGCAAAGAGAGATCATTTGAGAATTGAGGAAATTAGGGGAGAACTGGAAATTTACATTATAAATGATAAAATAAAAGAATATAGAGAAAACTGAAGAAGTCATCTACCCCATGGAGAAAGAAAGAATACATATATGTCAGCCGAGAGGGAAGACAGACTTGGGACGACCAAGGAAGAAGAGATGGCAATGAAAGCATGATCATGAAGACGGAAAAGGCATTAAGACCTAATCCCACAAGTAGATGAAGCGGGAATGCAACGTGATAGTAAAATGTTTAAAAACAATTCGGTATATCACGGCCTGAAATTTATTTTTCTCTCTGATTTATATCAATCTTGGTAAGTGTTCGCGGAGACAGTTCCATCCCACATTTCGCTTTAGGTAAAACAGGACGGAAACCTTCGCTTCGATAGTGTGTTTAAAAGTGCATCACCTATTCCGCCCTGAAATTCCGTAGTCTTTCCATGATATCGCAAGAAACAAAGTGAACGACGGCTTCAAAACTGACAAACGTATTGTACAATTCAAATTAATAGCAACACCTATCTGAAAATGGTGGCATAGAAATATGATATGTGTTAAATTGGAATTTTATGAGAATGTCTTATTTTGGCATTTTCTGTCAGGAAGATGTTATTCCTTATAATATACTGCTTATAAAAGGCATATAAAATTATGTCTCAATAAAGATAATTTCAGGTTTATCCAGAAAATTCCATATACACTTTATTACTTTCTCTACCCGTACTATGTACATAGTATATAAAGAAGATATTGTTCACACCCAATAGTTCGGTAATGAGTTTTAACCAGAAATATATTTTTGCGACCTCCTGAATTAAAAAAAAAAAATTTAGAGCAAGGTCCATATGGGTGTCTGTGGACAGCATAGATCAAAGACGAAAAGACCATTAAATAGCAAACTTGGTATTTAAGTTTGGTATCTTCCAAAGTTGCAGAACCAAGATTTTCAAGAAAATCCCCCCACCTCAAACTACCCTATGGAAAATGTTTTAAAATGCTGTTTTCTCAAAAATTGCCATAGGGATTTTAATTAAAATACCACATATTAAAGTAGTTTCCATCACAAATAAAATATACACTTTGAATTTTCTGGGAATAGCTTCTGAAGATCTGTTTATTCTTAATTAATGTTGCTGAATTTCACATAGCTAGTAAACATAAGACATAGACAAAAACTTACTGCATAAAATGTAGATCACGTAATAACACATAATTTACGTCATATATATTTTTGTGGAGTTGACCGTTTTCGAGATATTCCTGGTTATTAGTTTCAGTTCTAAAATGCTTTTAGGCATGCGGGAACTTTTTTAACTTCTGGCCATGCAAAGAAACTGCTTTCAATCCCATAGAAACCACATTTTAAAACATTTAAATTATTTCGGTTTAGCCTACTGTATTCACTTACTTCCCTTCTACTTACAAGGAACTAAGTAATACGACCGTTTTTGCTAATGTTTATCTGGATTAGAATGAAGATATAGAAGAATAAGCTTACTAACAATAATTTTTTACAAAGCTGTAGAGAAAATCATGTGAAGAACACGTCTTATTTTATTTTGCAAATAGTTATTTTAATATATGATATTGTAATCAAAATCATTACTAAAAATACCGAAACTTTCTTCATGAAACTTCTTAACAGTCTCCGTGTTGCAAATTTGTAATTTGAATACCAAGTTTGGTATAATCTAGTATTTAACTTTTTATTTGTGCAGTGCATACACACTTACACATACAGATTTTATACAGGATCATTTTCTAAAAATCCTCACTTTGGTTTCAGGATGTCTTAATGCTAGATGTCACCCTTCGTGGTGTAATGGTTACCATGCTAGCTTCATATACACAAGGTCGCGAGTTCAAACCCGGCTGAGGACGATGGAGCAAAATTAAACGGTCTTTCAGGCCCAATTTAGAGTGGGACGCTGAGAACCACATTAGTAAAGAGCGTCCATAAATAACACGCCATTTACATTTAAAGCTAGATACAAAGGTCATAGCTTTCTGCAGTTTCCTACGCTATTTATGTATCAGAGAAAGTAAAAGCCTCTTGTTATTTAAAAAGGAAATTCTATATTAACATGTTGTTTTAGACTTTTTGGCCTATCGTGGCGACGAGTAAGGCTAGAGCCACCATCTTGATGTCATAACGTTCCTACATTCAGTATCCATCCAGCTGTGGTACCCTGAGGATTGTGCCTTCCTTAATTTGCCCTCTGCGAGTTGTCAAAATGTGTGCTGCAATAGAAAATCCTGCCACTTGTGAAGTGCATCAAACTCCGTGAAATTTGGGGAAAATATTCCGAAAGTTTTGTAATCGTGAAACGAACATTTTCACAAAATTTTCTCATTATTCTCTGGCCATAAACATCACAAAGTTAACGATAAATTTCAATTGTTGTGTTGTTTTTAACCAACAAAAACCTAATCACAGACCGTACTTAACAAGTGGAAAAAGTAAGGAAAGTAAGTAAACATCATGCTACTACAGCTGGATGCGTACTGAATGTGGGAACGTTTTGTCATCAAGATGGCGGCTCTCATCACCATGATAGGCCAAAACGTCTGGGACTTTCTGGACTGCCCTCGTAGCTTTGGCAGTTACGCGTCAGCTATAATTTTACTTAAAAATGTTATTAAAATTATTTACAATACTAATTCTGAGCTATCATATTTCAGAATGAATATTGTATTTGCAGCAAGGAAATAAATTGTATCAATTTAAAAGTTTGCAACTGTTTGTGATATAAGTATTCATGTTATTCTCAATGTATGATTTAAATGAGTAGCTTTAGATTTTAGATAGATTAATAAAAGTTTTGGACATCCAGAGACTCAATTAAGGAAATTCGATATGTTCAATTTTGCCAATGTTAAAGTTTGAACCATTATCTCGGCAACTATTTAAGATAATGGGCTACATTTTAAGGTATATTCAACAATACCTTTACTGTTGATTGATGAAAAATGGAATACTTCTGATCATTAGAAGGAAAACTACATTTTTATTAATAAAGTGAAGGAAATACGAACAGGAGCCAATGCTGCAAATAGCTAAAGCAAAACTTTCCGATTAAAATAAAAAAGGATATTTTCTCTAACGCTAGTGTTTACACATCTATTGATGCTTTATCAAGCGAGTGTGCCAGAATGTTCTAAAAAGATACTACGCTGGATTCTTTAAATAATATTTTAAAACTATTTACAATTAGTGTATCTCTATGAAAACTATATCAAAATGAGCGGGAGATTTGAAATATTCGTGTGCAATTAAAATATGAAAATGTAAAAACAAAGTATAAAATCTCTTTTCGACTCCCCTTAAATGATTGAGATGTCCATAGGACCAAGCGAGGAGGCACATCGCTTAATGTGTGTGATTACAAGGTCTCAAGTTCGCCGACCGACAACTCTGAACTCATGTTTCTTTCTTTCTCCCCGGATCGCAAGACTAATATTGGAATGGTTTTTTCGACCGCCGAATTGTCTGCCTTTCATTGCCGTTCCATTATCATTTCATTCAAAAGAGAACTATATGCCAAAATTAGAGAAAAATCTTATGTGTTACACTCGCATGACTTTCTCTAGCTGCTCTACAAACCTCCAACAAAAGACTATTCTTTTTGTACACAATGCTAATCGAGATAAATATTAGCAGTGCTATTACTTAGTTCTTAATAAGTAGAAGGGAATAAGAGAATGCGCTATGCTAAAGTAATTCTCAAACGTTTTAAAAGCTGTCGTTATGCGATTATCATTAGAAATCACTTCTTTGCTTGGCCAGGAGTAGAACAAAAGAAAAATAGACACTTCCTGCCTGATAAAAGTTTAAGTTCTTCACAATTGAAACCAATAACAAGGAATATCTCGGAAACGGTTACCTCCACAACAAAAACGTAAAGTACATAAATTGTGTGTTTTGTCGTGATGTACATTTTTATGTAGTGAACTTTTTTCTATGTGTTACGGTTTAGCGGTTAAGCAAAATCCATCCAGAATAAAGAGGTCTTCAGAGACTATTCCCCAAAAATGTGCGATATACATTTTATTTCGGACATAAATAGCTTTAATATACGGGATTTTAAACAAAGTCTTTAGAGCTATTTTTAAAAAAATCAAAATGTTCGAATTTTTTCCATATAAGGGGTAGTTTGTGGTGGGGGGATTTCTTTTTGAAAATCTTCGTGTCGCATCCTTGGAAGATACTAAACCTAAATACCAAGTTTGGTATTTAACGGCCTTCTCGTTTTGGGGCTATGCTGTCCACAGACACAGACACACACACACACTGACCTTTTTTTTAAAAATGCTTTTTTCGAACTCAGGGGACCCCAAAACATACATTGCAGATTTGCAAGTATTTTAAATTTACATCAAACGATTTCTGTACATAAATGTATTTTTGTGAGCATTATATTTATACATGCATGTAGGCACGCAAGCACGAAAGTGAAATACAATAGTGAGTAAACAGATTATAATACTATTTAGACCAGCATTTTGGTTCAAGTTATTTTTGGTATGCAATAATTTATTTTAGTTTAACTTGTCCACGTATATAATATATTAATGTTGGATTCTTAGAGAAGTGATGAGTTTTAAAAAACCGTATTCTATTTCTTTCTGAATTGTTTATGCTTTCCGTCATTGCCTTTGAAAAGCTGTTATTACATAATTTCCTCTTTACATTTAAATTCAGATTGACAACAAATGACTTACGTAAAGGTCCGTTGCCAAAGTAAGTTTGACTGTCCATACCATCGAGTGGTCAGCGTTCTGCATCTAAATTCAGAGGTGCCGGATTTAATTCCAGGTTGTGGCGGGACATTTTTCTTTAACCTTTATAATTTCATATCCTCCACAGAGCCTGGAATTATGGTTGTACGTCGTATGAAGATGAAAACGAGTAAAAGGTTAAGTCCAAGCCGCCGATATTAGTATAGAACTTAAAGGAGCTATAGAAATGTAACAATAACAACGTATATGAGGTTAAACCTGATGTGTCAAACTAACGGCACAGAACAGAGAAAGTACACATAAAAATCACAGGTATAGCATTGCTGTGTACTTTGCTTCCGACATGTGCGTCCAGTCTCCGTTTAGGCAAAAGAAATAAACCAACACTTGCGAACCTGTAAATTGATTTCAGTTTGTTTTGGATACTCATGTGTTTAACAAAGAAGTAATGCTAAAAGTAAACATGCACAACTGGAAATGATAATTCTGACATCAGAAGCTTTAATAAAACACATGAAACTACATTACGCTAAATGAAACTACTTACTTTTTACTCTTTGTAAGGATTCTCCATTCTTCAGCGGTTGCCCTATATTCCCAATCTCCATTTTTCCTGATTGAACAACCATATTCTTCCTGGCACCGAGCGGTCATCATTCTGTAAATCTGTTCTCTCCACATTGCTCTGGGCCTACCCCGCTTCTATGTTCCATAAGGATACCATTCTAAAAAACAGGTTTTGGACCGCCTTCGGACGCGTTCACGCCTTTAAATTTTCTCCAACACCGTTTCTCCATATACATCATCTATCTCACCTCCTCAGCTCTCCTGCTTTCCAATCTCGAAACCCTTGCACTCGCCTTATTCCATCCATTTCCACTGCCAGGAGCTCAGATTTTTGTCCCCCTACCAAAGTCCACCCCTCGGTACCATACGTAATTATACTTTTCACCACAGATTTCAAAATCCTCTTCTTTGTAGAATTCAACATGGTGCTACTCCACAAAACTCTAACATTCTTATAGTTCTTCGTGCTTGTTCTAGCCCACTCTTTACATCAGCTTTACATCTGTCTGATTCTCGATAAGCGACCCCAGATATTTCAACTTTTTAACAGCTTTATTAGTTCCTAAGGTTAAGGAGATGTCTCGACCACTTCCTCCCACTACAAACTATTCAGTTTTATACATGTTTGCTTGTAGTTCTCCTACTTCAAAATCACTCAAAAGTTTCCTCATATAATTTACATCCTCATGACTCTGAAAATAGCAGTGAGTATATTGTATCACCCCGAACTGGTATACCCATAGCTCCACAGGACCGAATTCATTGCTCTAATACGTGTTGAATAAGTATTTTAAATACGTTAGGCCTTTTATCTTTCTAAATGGGGAGGATGATAGCTTACCTGCTTTGACAGAAGCCTGAAACTGTTGGTACAATCACCGAATCAATGAAACCATTGGTATCTCAATACCAATATCCGTCATTGCGTCCCAGATTTGATTAATAGGCCTTATCAATTATAGGCCCTTTCATCAAATATCAGATGTGTCTCTTGACCCTTTGCAAGTGATTTTTCCGTAATCTGTCCCTTATCTGAAGATATACATGATTTTCCGTTATTAAATCCTGATTTGTCCTCTAAACATTTTCCCTTCAACAATATGCTCGAGTCTGTTTGTAATAATAATGCTGAAAATTCTTCTAATTGAAGCCATTACACTAGTTCCTCTACAATTTCCAGGATCTTTACGATTTCTCTTAATATATGAGTCCCATTCTTTAGATATGTCACCACCCTCTAAAATCTGGTTAAACATTTACATATGAGTCTTTTTATTAACGACGATCCATATATCAAGTATCACCTAATTTACAATTCAAATACTAAATCCTTTCCTGGGCTCATGAATAGGGGATGAGCTCATGTTGTCACGGACAGGTTCAAAGCTACAAGGATATTTGTATTGGTTCGGATATTATTTTATGGACACTTGATTATTTCAGGTCAAAATTACACATTTCTATAACATTTATGTATTTCAACATTTCGTAGTCTTTCGAGAATTATAGAAGCAAATATTCTATACAAATAGTGTGGTAGCCATTTCCTATAACAATCCCCGTGGATTTTTCTGTGATATCAGCTTCTACGTGCAGATTTTTACACCATTGCGGGGAACTGTGATCCGGGTACGTCATTCAGGATATTCTAGTACTATTTTGTAAGGTCTGTCCTGATTGGCTGGTACAATTCAAACCTACGGCGTAGCAAATAGGGGTATGATGGCGGCAGAATTGCCAAGAGCACATCTCTTGTTGTTCATTCATTTTGAAGCCTTCACCCGTGTCGTCAGACCCGCCAGTGCAACCCTTGTCTGACTCGTGGCATTTTTCCAAGGTAAGCCCCGAGTGGGGAAGATCCTAAATAGCAATACTCACTTATGTTAGACTGAGATTGAATAAGGAATCATGGGTAGTGTGACTTGTCTCTACTTCCTTGTCCCTTAGCGAAACAGTTATATCCCCAGCAGGATGACAATATGGAGCATTACATCATTGAACTATGAAAGTGAAGAGGCGCAGGAGTCGTACCGTTAAATCAAACACATATATCCACCAAACAAGTAAGTATTACATACCTTTACTCATATATCTGTATTGTTCGGCTGATTACCTTTCAAACATATTGGTGTCGACGCTGCGGGGCAGAGGAGGCAGCTAGAGCTGTTGACCCGATCACATCTGGCTAACGAGGCTCACTAAACTGACGCTATTTCCAAATGATACAACGCAACTTTCCCCCTTTACGTCCCTATACAGCGTGGCTTGATACCAACCAATCGAAACACTATTTCCCGAAAACCGTTGCAGCTCTATAACTATCATTGTAACAATCCCTATATAATAATGAATTCTCTTTCACCACCACCACCACCACTAAATATTCCCTATGTATAATAATATTTCCTAAATTTAATGACTATTTCACCAGGTCCACTAGTTCTACCATTTTTACTTTTTACAAAGCCTGATTTAATTCGTCCTCCAAAATGAGCTCTACATAATTAAAACAATGTATTGTCAATAAATTTAGTGTCTTCACTTTCCTTCCCCCTTTATTTCTCCACTAATAGATTTTTAAAATGTTTCTCCTATTGTTCCCTACTAACAAGGTCCAAGGCTGATGGATTTTAACAGCCCTCATCCTCCATTAATCCTAATTTATCATCAATTTTGGCACAAACATTTTTGCAATATTCTTTACATGCTTCTTACATTCTTGTTAGCCTTTTCCATCTTCTTCACTCTTTCCATTTAACCAGACTCCTTCGTTACTCAATAATTTCCAATTACTTATCCATTCTATTCTGCCCACACATTTTCTCCCAAAACTTGCTCAGCTACTCCACTAACACTATGATAGATCTCAAATTCCTGGAAGGGTTTTCCCAAGTAAAAATATAAATGTATTTATGCTTAAATTGTGTATTCACAATAAGATATTCCTGCTATCTACAAAATTCACTGAGAAAATGCAACAAGAAGTTTGTCCCTTAAACCGCATAAACCATGGGTATGTTTGTTTTCAGTTGTACTAAGATTTAATATATTGCAAACCTAGAATATTCACAACGGCAATAACAATTATTAATGATAGTATCTAATCCAGCAAATGATGTCTAATCAAGCAACTTGATTATTCTTCATTTAATCAAAAAAGTATATAAATATATAGTTACACACGAGACTTTTAATAGCTTTACTACGTCCATAATTTAAAACTCATCTAAGCTGAGCCGCGCGACCGCTACATACATACAGCACAGTGAAGTATCCCGAACTGACAACTTCGGAATATTTCCACGAAGTCGCAAAAACAGTAGCAACTTATGGAAATGGGAAGGTAATCGGATAAAAGGGTTAAGTCACAATGGACAACCAATCACCAGCTCCAAATGGAATTTATTGAGAATGGATAAATTGAATTATTACAGATTTTACAATAAGGTTGGAGTAGTTATTACCAAAAAAGCTAAAAATACTAAAATGGCACAATCGCCATATCATACTGTAATGCCTGACGGAATCAACTAAATTACAAAACTGTTATTATGTAAAAGTACACATTGTTTATAACTATGGTCGTAATATACAATTGTAAAATAGGACTACCATTTTGGAAGTTCAATAATAACAAAGTCTATCCAAACTATACCAGGAAGATCAAGCAAACAATATAAGACGTTTGAGACGAATTATTTGATTCTTTTTCCTTTTTCTTTCTTTGTTTCCTTTTTTTTTTTTTTTTTTTTTTTTTGAATGAATTGATGAAGTTTAGGAAAATATTTCTTTAATGAGACACGCTTTATAGTGAATTCTCAAGAAATTTACTCCTAGATTTACTTTGATTAACTTTTCATTAAAGGATCAGTGAGTCAGACTGAAAAATTCAATGCCTTAGCCGGGATTTGAACCACGGATCTCCCGATCTCTAGCCGGTTGCTTTGCCACTGAGCTACCATGGCAACATGCCGGCTTGCATTGAATTTCTCAACTGACTCGTATGTTTCCCGGTAAACCACAAGGTGATCGCAAATTATTTTGATATGACAACTCCAATGGCGACTTACAATGCTGCAAGAATCGGGAGATCTGTGGTTCAAATCCCGGCTATGGCATTGAATCTTTCAGTCTGACTCTACCTATCCAACTCCTGTCCTACACAGGCTTGTGTGAAAAAAAACAATTATTCCAATTCCATTAAAGGAAAAATGCAGCTTGAAATGTTTGCTTTTCTTTGTTTAAGTTTAAAAACCCAAATGTTAAAGAAGTAATAATAATTTCAAATAGAGAGAAAAAGAACCACCTAAGAAGTCTAAGTATCTCATAAAAATTACTAATCTAAGAATCTAATTAATTTTATAGCCACATAGACATAAAAAAGAACAATGGCTTACAGAATTTAAAACTGATACTTAATTCATCAGTACTACATCTACTAACACCTAAAACTTAATTAAGCAAAAGAAATATATCTTATTGAATTGAAATGTAACACAAAAAATAAAAAAGAGAAATTAGCTCTGAACTATAACACACACTACCATTAATTCAAGAGCAACAAATTTACAAAGAAGCTATCCAGAAACATTAAATCATACCCAGTAGTTAGTACAATTATCAGAAAATAAATCATGAAGAAAAACCAGTCTTAAATTCCATTATGCAGCTCTAAACAACACCCAATAATTTAGTAAAACTATCAGCAGAAATATTATCAAAGAAAACGAGACATAAATCCTCATTAAAAATAAATATTATTGAAGTTGGCAGAGATATTCTCCAAATCCTTGAGATACTCTCAAGATTTAAATTATATAAATATAACCATGTATTTAACTACAATGCATTGAAAGCAAAACTAATTCAATAAAATTAACATATGTAATCTACAGTCACAAAAGGTAGGGAAGCAGTTTCCTTATAGCATAATTATTTAACTTTGTAATTATAGAGTCTATATGAACTTCTCCTAATACAAGTGCCGTAAGCTCAACCAACACTCAGTATACCGATGTAGAATAAGATTTCTCTATATGTATATATTTCACAAGAAATACTACTTCTCACATTACACTATACGTATAATAACCTTAACTTTCATTTGCCAATATTTAATCACTAACAAGTGCGAGCAAAAATAAACTTTACTTTACTTTGAAATTACTTTTCTAAAGTAAGTGCTTTCCTATTAATACATAAACTTTCACTGGAAAAGAATTGAGTAAAGCATGACACATTTAATAGGTAGAACCTCTTTATATCTTTTCGTGTCTTTCTCTGTTTATGCCGGACATTATACAGTTAAAATTACTTGAGTTTTTCAAAATTTAAATTGTCATAAGCATATGCACCCCCTTACATAAAAGAAATTAACCCAATTATTCCTTACAGTTCGCAAAGTCCTACAACATTTTAATTCCTTAAACGAAACCAGGGAATTGCATTTATTAAAATATTCCTCATACATTAATAAAAGTATCAATGCAATTAATTACTTTCTCTACAAGTACTATGTACATAGTGTATACAGAAGGGAGAAGGTATTGTATTCCACCCAAAAGTTAGATACCGAGATTTCACCGGAAATACACATTTTGGGTCCCCCTTAATCCAAAATTTTTTTTTTGGAAAAAGGTCCGTGTGTGCGTGTGTGTGTGTGTCTGTGGACAGCATAGCTCAAAAACGAAAAGACCGTTAAATACCAAACTTGGGATTTAAGTTTAGTATCTTCCAAGGATGTGACAGGAAGATTTGCAAGAAAATTCCCCCACCCCCCACTACCCTTTAAATGAACTTTTTTCGAAAGTTTTGATTTTCTCAAAAATGGCGCTAACGATTTTGATTAAAGTATCGTATATTAAAGATGTTTACCTGACAAATAAGATGTATATCTTGAATTTTCTAGGAATAGCCTCTGAAGACTACTTTATTCTGGAGGAATTTCGCATAACTGCTAAACCGTAAGAAATGGACAAAAAGTTACCACACAAAAAATGTAGAGCACATTAAATACACAATTTATGTTATATGATTTTTTTCGAGGAATTGACGTTTGTGAGATATTCCTTGTTTTTGGTTTCAGCTTTGAAAAACTTATACTTTTCTCATACAGGAATTTGTCAATAAAAAATCTGATGTGTACCATTCACATGACTTTCTCCATATTCCTGCAAAAAATAATTCTTAAAAAGCTTATGCTTCTATTTACTTTATGCTAATCAGAAAAACTTAGCAGAAATAGTCTTATTACTCGCACCCTTGTAAGTAGAAGTGAAATAAGGGACAACCGTAGGTTAAAGTGATAGTCAAAATCTGGGTGCTATGTCAATGAAGTTCCTTTGTTTATATGGATAGGAGTTGACAAGCTCCTGTATGAGAAAAGTATACGTTTTTCATAGCAGAAACCAAAAATAAGGAATGCCACAAAAACGATGAACTCCACGAAAAAAATGTATATAACATAAATTGTGTGTTTTGATGTACTTTATACTTTTGTGTAGTAAGTTTTTGTCCATCTCTTATGGTTTAGCAGTTATTCAAAATTTAGTAAAATTCATCCAGAATAAACTACTCTTCTGAGGCTATTCCCAGAAAATTCAAGATATACATTTCATTTGTCAGGTAAATATGTTTAATATCCGAAATTTTAATCAAAATCGTTGGAGCCATTTTTGAGAAAATCAATATTTTCGAAAAGAGTTGAATGTAAAGGGTAGTTGGGCGTGGGGGGCTTTTTCTCAAAATCTTCGTGTCGCATCCCTAGAAGATACTAAACTTAAATAACAAGTTTGGTATTTTACCAACTTTTCGTTTTTGAGTTATCGTGTTCACAGACACACGGACACACACACACACACACACACACACACACACGGACCTTTTTGTGAAAATGCTTTTTTTGGATATCGGGGACCCTAAAACATTTATTTCCGGTGAAATCTCGGTATCGAATTTTTGGTGGAGTGCAATACTTTCTCTATACACTATGTACATGGTGCGTATGGAGAAAGTAAAAATCTGATGTGTTACACTCACATAACTTTCTCTATATCTCTGTAAATTATTATTGTTAATAAGCTTATCTTTTATTTATTTCATGCTAATCGAGAACAATTAGCAGAAATAATCTTATTTCTTGCTTTATAGTAAGTAGAACCGAAATAAGGGAGTACCATAGGTTAAAGTGAAAGCCAAAAGCTGGTTGCTATGTGACTGATGTTCCTTTGTTTGTATTGACAGGAGTTGACAAATTCCTGTATGAGAAAAGTGTAAGTTTTTCAAAGCTGAAACCAATTAAAAGGAATATCTCAAAACGACCAACTCCACGAAAAAAATGTATATAACATAAATTGTGTGTTTTAACGTGCTCTACATTTTAATGGGTTAAGTTTTTGTTCATCTCTTACGGTTTAGTAGTTATAAAAAATTAATCCAGAATAAAGTAGTTTTCAGAGGCTATTCCCAGAAATTTCAGAATATACATTTTATTTGCCGGGTAAAAATAACTTTAATATACGATATTTTAATCAAAATCGTTAGAGCCATTTTTTAGAAAATCAAAATTTTCGAAAAAATTTCCATGTAAAGGGTAGTTTGGGGTTGGGGGATTTTTCTCAAAATATTCGTGTCGCATCCCTGGAAGATACTAAACTTTAATACTAAGTTTGGTATTTTACCGACTTCTCGTTTTTGAGTTATCGTGTTCACAGTCACACGGACACATGGACACACGGACATACACACACACACGCACAAAGACCTTTTTTTGAAAATACTTTTTTTGGATACAGAGGACCCTAAAACATATATTTCCGGTGAAATCTTGGTATCGAATTTTTTGGTGGAGCAATACATTCTCTATACACTATGTACATATTGAGTATTGAGAAAGTAAAAACGATCGACTCCAGAAAAACATGTATATTACATAAACTGTGTGTTTTAATGTGCTCTACATTTTTATATGTTAATTTTTTGTCGATCTCTTAAGGTTTAGCAGTTAGGCAAAATTCCGTAAAATTCATCCAGAATGAAGTAGTCTTCAAAGACTATTCCCAGGAAATTTTGAGAAAATCAAAATTTTCGAAAAAAATTCCATGTGAAAGGTAGTTGGGATTGGGGGATTTTCTTGAAAATGTTCCTGTCGCATGTTTGGACGATAACAAACTTAAAACACCTAGTTTGGTATTCAACGGTCTTTACGTTTTTGAGCTGTGCTGTCCACAGTCACACACACACACACACACACACACACACACTCATACACGGACCTTTTTTTAAAAAATGTTTTTTTTTATTCAGGAGGACCCCATACCTGTATTTCCGGTGAAATCTCGTTACCTAATTTTGGGTGGAATGCAACACCTTCTCTATACACTATGTACACAGTACGTGTACAGAAATTAAAAACTATAAAGTATCCAGTTAAATGTTAAATATTACTAAATGTTAATGCACCCAAAATCTTGTGGTGATTTATAAAAGTTTGTAGACTGAAAGGAAATAATTTACACAGAATTGCTATAAGAAGTGTACATTTATAAAAATGGTCTGGGGCAATATGTTGCAGTTAGTGCAGAGTTCAAGGCTTGCATATTAGAGTACCAACAAGTTGTATGTAAACAAGACAAGGACCGTTCCCAGGAGTTCCCTGAAGCCTGGAAATAATGGATCCTTTTGTGAGACCTGACAAACAAACAGCAGCAGCCATTGTCACACCGCGGACAGTTTTCTTACGTCGCAATCACTTCCAACTTGTGAGAATGATATCTTGTTACTCAGTCAACCTTCGAGCAAAGGCAGCTCACATAGTTGATTGTTGAATGTATTGTATTTGAAATCATAGCATCACATTTATAGCAGAGAATATGAAAGGCAGCTCGGTAATTAACTGGAATTGAACAAAAACTGAAAGACACGTCCTTCCCCTTGGTAACTATCGAAATCATTTGCATGGATTGTATAATAAAGCTGTAATTGATTTCTCTGAGGGCAAAATGTTGCCGAAAACTAAACTCTTATTCCGTCACTTTCTATAAAAATAACGGTTTCACTTGGGTAGGTATAGACATCGGAGTCAAAGACTTGCATGTTGGATTGTTTTTAGTTCCCGACATTATAAACCGACAAATTACGTATGTACACAAGTAAGAGACAATTCCTGCTGTCACTTGTTTACCCAGTGCATGTACGGATCATGCGCAAGTTTAAGCGAGTTGGAGACAGCCGATTTAGAGCATAACTGAGGTTCTATCCTAACTGTTAATTTATTCATAAAGCTGATATTAATCAGTATGTTGAATCCACTCTATGTATGACCTTTGCCATTTCATTCACCAAACGTTTCTCTTGTCATAACATAAAACCTTACATTATCACTTAGTTCACTTCTCACTTCTGTTTTCTTTGCTCGCATTGCTGTAATGAATGATGGACAAAGCAGACCCTTCTTCCTCCCATTTACCTCGCAGAAGTTTTGAATACCGACTGCGGCGGTTTCCGTTATATGTAGGTAGCTTTAAAGGGGTTCCGGTTTTGAATCCACGTGATGGTTTAGGAGTTTAAAGAATGGTGTGGAAGTGTGAACGCCTTTGCTCAGGATATGTTGGCATGGAATCTTTCTCAGGGGTGGTGTTAAGACACAAGTGATTTCCTTTGAGTTCACAAACTCATTTAATTCCTCCCTTTGATATTTTCTGCCGTCAAACATACACGCAATCCTCCTAAATTCTTCCCCCTTTTTAGCCATTCTTTAGGCGACTGCGCCTACCATCTCTTATTACTTGTGACACTTACTATGGTGTATTAATTAACACTAGTTCTGTAACGGCTATACTTAGCCCGTTCGTTTTTACCGCAGAATCAAAAACCACATCTTATCTCATCGCCTCCCTCACAGCAAGTGAAGTCGCTTCTCTCTCTCCCAACAAGAAACCATTTGCTTTTGTCATTTCCACCATCGGGCACTGAACCTTCCATCCCTCTTTGGTGTATTCTTCCTCTAGTAACGGTACCTGTCTACCTGGGTCACTTGCCAACACGTGTACTGGGCACATTCGTACCTTGGTAAACTCCGCTATACCGTTTTCGAAGTGTTTCACAACATTTATTCCCTGGCAGTTTCAAATTCATATTTTCCCTTCTTAATATAATGTATATCTCACATAAATACATTTTAATTCCATGATACATGTATTGTCTCATGACTCTCTCAATGTGTGGAAGTCCAACAACTATGGAACTGGACAACCAGGGAATTTGAAAAACTTTTACCTATGTAGACGTGTACTCAACTATATGGCTTGTTTCCCAGTTGCATCCCTTTGGTATACACTATGAATTCTGTAAACATGGTTTGGGAAGGGGTATCAGTATTATCGAAAAGAAA
Source organism: Hymenopus coronatus (assembly GCA_030762935.1). NCBI lineage: Eukaryota > Metazoa > Arthropoda > Insecta > Mantodea > Hymenopodidae > Hymenopus > Hymenopus coronatus. Next base: position 100,672,682 of record CM060897.1, read on the forward strand.
AAAAAAAGCTGCTTCGAAGAGAGGAGCATCAATTGGCTAAATTAATGCCTCCCATGGCGAAGGGGTGCTCTGCACAGATTGCCTTCCTAGATGTGTGAGAGGACACTGGAATCTATTCACTAGGTTTGATGTGGCATGTGATTATTACTTTGTTATTGTGTTCTATGCAGAACAGCGAAAAATCGTTTAACTGTCTTCTAACGGAATATATCTTCAAAAGACTCTTAGCCACTGAGAATGGGTCCTCAAAACGCAAGAAAAACGGAATTCCATGGGAATAATAAGCACCAGTATAGAAGAGAATTGAAATACCGTGTATTTACAGTTGGTGTTTTATTTCAATTATTATTCATGAATTTATTGTTTTCATTTTGCTTCTAATGTTATCATCTTACATAAAATAAATATAAAACATTAAAATAAAAATAAGGAAATGAATAAAAAAGAATACTGGAATTCTCTTTCCTCTTATGGTCACTCACTTTCAACGCAGGACTTCTCTTCTGTCGCTCACAAATGATCGCTAAACTAGAAGCAGCACTCAGAGCAACTATCTCACTCATTGGTTCGTCGTAAGCACGCTCAGTGTGTAGCTAAAGAAGATGTATTTCAGTAGAAAGGGGAGGAAGCATCTCATTACTTTTCGAAGGCATTCCTGGAGTTTGGTCAATAGAGAGCATCTCTCCCTCTCCAAATAATCAACTGGCTTGTGCTCGAGAAGGTCCATATTTGTCCCTTGTTATCTATATAAATAGTTATTAATTCTGATAAACGGAAATACATGTAACACAGGAATATATTGGACCTTAACGGCGTTTTTAAATGGGTTTTGTATATCAGAATGTAGGAGAACAACTATTGTAAATATTCATCTGTTTTCCATCATTAACCTTTCTACCAGAGGCACTATAAGTAAGTACCAAACCCTGCCAAGTAATGACTGGCCAGAAAAATGAAAAGTAAAAAAGTAGCAAGCTTCCCAGTCATCCAAATTACTAGTTAATAATCTAATAGTTAATATTCGAAAGCAACCAGACATATAATAACCTGAATTAATGATCACATGATAGTAATTGTAAGCATATAAGTTATTTCGTCAAAGAATTATCGGCATCTAAATTACTCCGAACCAAATGCATATTATTAGCCCTTCAATAAAATAAAGTGGAGCACGACGCAAATTTGAAGGTTAAGGTGATTTATGCATGCGACAATGATGGAGTCATCCTAAAATATACCGCACTGCAATGATAATCTACAGTATTTCCGTCACTTTTTGTAGAATAACATGAGACAGCAATACGAAGGAGGCATCAACCTGTTTTGCTGGGCCATGCTCCGGCCCACACGGCACACCCTACAGCTGATCTATACGGTTACTGGGAGTTGGAACTGATTTTTCATCCACCACATTCACCACACTTAAACCTCTGTGACTATGTATCACTTGATCCCAAATATGAAGAAAATACTTTGACGTTTGATTCCGGACTGTTGCCGAGATTCTGCAGGCATTACAGTGGTTCATCAGAAACAACAAGCGCTGCTACAAGGATATTACGACGTCCATATCGAAGGCAACGAGTTGTAGACAATTCTGGGACCTACATTGAAGAACGGTAAAAGTTTCACAGATATATTACTTGTGTACTAGTAACAAATAAATAGTTGGGCAGGAGAGTCAGACTGAAAAATTCAATGGCATAGCCGGGATATGAACCACGGATATCCGAGTCTCTAACCGGTTGCTCTACGAATGAGCTAACATGGCAACATGCCAGCATAGCATTGAATTTCTCAACTGAATCGCATGATTCCCGGGAAACCACAAGGTGATCTCAAATTATTTTGCGATGACAGCCGCAATGGCGACTTACTTGAAGTCCCAGGTTTCGTAGTATAGCTAACTATTATGATCAATTGGTTTAATTGTTTTTTCATATAAGCCGTGTGTAGGACAGGAGTTGGATAGGTGGAGTCAGACTGAAAAATGAAATGAAAAAAACAATTCAATCATTACCAATTGACCATAATTGTTGTCCATACTTTAAATGCTGGGACCTAAAGTACTTACAGTATTGTAAGTTGCCATCGGGGTTGTCATCTCATAATAATTTGGGATCACCTTGTGGTTTACCGGAAAGCATGCGAGTCAGTTGAGGAATTCAGTGCTATGCCAGCATGTTGCCAGTGGTAGAGCAACCGGCTAGAGAGCCGGAGATCCGTGGTTCAAATCCCGGCTATGACATTGAATTTTTCAGTCTGACTCTACCAATCCAACTCCTGTCCTACACACGGCTTGTGTCAAAAAACAATTAAATCAAATAAATAGAAACTACTAAAATATTAAATGTATTACCTTTTATGACTTAGCAAGACGAATTAGATCTACACTACTATTTACTAACAACTACATTAAGGTAGCGCATTTCCAGATGAGATAGCAGCTCGTTAATTAGAGATACAGAAGCAGGAAGCCAAACGTACAAGGAACGCTTATCATTTTAGCTACATAGTAAGACGCATTTGTGTTTCAGGTTTGCGCTTGTATCTCCCTTTCAGGATATGCTGCGGGATTCTGAATACCGCTTTAAACATATACTTTCACTTCAAATATTTGTTCTGACAAAGTATATAACACAACTCCCTCTTTAGCTCTCCGTGATACTGCCGGCCATCTCCATTCTTACTCAGGCAACGCGCTGTGAAATTAATCATTTGAATTTGTGTTTTTACTTTCTCTACACGTACTATGTACATAGTGTATAGAGAAGAAATTGCACTCCACCCAAAAAGTTGATACCGAGATTTCACTGGAAATATATGTTTTAGGGTCCTCTGTATCCAAAAAACTCATTTTCAGAGAAAGGTCCATGGGTGTGAGTCGGTAAACTTAGAGTTTAAGTTTAGTATCTGCCAGGGATGCGACACGAAGATTTTGAGAAAAAGCCCCCCATCCCAAACTACGCTTTACATGGAACTTTTTTCGAGAAATTTTGATTTTCTCTAAAATGGCGATAACGATTTTGATTAAAATATCAAATATTAAAGATACTTATCTGATAAATAAAATGTATATCTTGAATTTTCTGGGAATAGCCTCTGGAGACTACTTTATTCTGGATGAATTTTACGGAATGTTGCATAACTGCTAAACCATAAGACATGGACAAAAACTTACCACACAAAAAACGTAGATCATTTACATACCTTGATCGAATTTTAGATATTCCTTGTTTTTGATTTCACCGTTAAAAAACTTAGTTTTCTCAAACGGGAATTTGTCAACTTAAGTCACATAGCAACCAGCTTTTGTTTATCACTTTAATCTATGGTACCTCCTTATTTCGCTTCTACTTACAAAGAAGAAAGTAGTAATACTATCTCTGTTAATTTTTTCTAGATTAGCATGAAGTAAAGAGAAGCATAAGCGTTTTAAGAAGAATTTTCTGCAGTGATTTAGAGAAAGTCATGTGAATGGAACACTCAGATTTTTAATTCACAGTATGTCATAATATAACCAAATATGATATTTATGACAAAACCTGGTATTTACTTTATATTAGTTATGCGGTGACGATACACATATGTCTCCAATTTTATAGAGTAATTAAAATTAATGTAATAAATTAATAAAGAGAAAGATGGTAAAAATAATATTAAAAAGTTTTATTGGAGTAAAATAATATTTAATTTTAAGTTAATCTAGTTACGTATATAAAAAGAACTAATATATTTCGTAAAGAAATTAAGAGTACAACATATACCGATGCAATTTTTTACTTTCTCTATAGTATATGGTACGTAGATATTGAAGATATTGCACTCCACCCAAAAGTTCAATACCGGGATTTCACTGGAAACATAAGTTTTAGCGTGTCCTGTATAAAAAAATATTTTTAGAAAAAGTCCGTTTGTACCAAAGTTGGTATTTAAGTTCAGTAGGTCCCAAGAATGAGACCCAAATATTTTCAAGAAAATCTCCCCACCATAAGCTACCTTTTACATAGAAATGTTTCGAAAATGTTGACTTTCTCAAAAATGTTTTATCGATTTTAATTAAAATACTGTATATTTAGATGACAATAAAATCTATATCCTGATTTTCTGGGAATAGACTTTGAAGAACTTTTTATTCTGGATGAAACTTGTTAAATTTTTCATATTTTGCATAACTGGCAAACCGTAAGAGAGAGACAAAACTTACTACATACATGTTTAGATCTCGTTAAAACACACATTTGTTTTTCGTGGAGTCAGCCATTTTTAATGTATTCCTTGTTATTGATTTCAGTTTTTAAAATACTTAAACGTTTCACATGCGGGGATTTATCAGCTCCTGAAATGCAAAGAAACATGACAACTCACTTTTAGAAGACTTGAATATTGCAATAGCCCAGTGTTGGTTCTCTTCTATTTACGAGAAAGCAAGTAGTAAGACTATTTATGCTAATAATAATCTCATTAGCATAAAGCACATAGAAAAAGATTCTAAAGACAATAGCTTGTTCACGGAACTATGTTTCTATTAGAAGGAACATTTTTTGAATTATATAAGCGCATATAAAACCAATTTTATTTAATTTTATAAGTGTTGAAGTTGCATAACAAAATACATATATCTATATAATGAACTTAAAAATATAAAATTGTATTTTACCGACTTTGTTTTTATTATATTCATGGACACGACACACACGGACTTTTTTTGTTTGTAAAATGCTTTATTTGGATACAGCGGACGCTAAAACGTGTATTTCCGGTGAATTCACTGTCAGATTTTTTAGTGGAGTACACTGCCTTCAGTATATACTATACACTATAGTACGTGTAGAGAAAGTAAAATTTTAAAAGTATTGAAAAAAACATCAAATGTTAACAAGAATCGAGATATTGTCGGTATCTAGGTTCCATCCTTACTTCGTAAGTGAGACTAAAAATTTCAGTATTAAGTTACAAAACAGATGAAACTTTATTTTTTCAAGATAAGGATATCATATTATGCACTTTGAAAATTGTGTAATTCTTTAGCAATTATCATTTTACCAGACATTTATAATACTTTATGTTATAAGCTCCCAATATTTCAACATAATACTTAGAGTAGTTCCTAACGGCGAAAAGATAGGCAGTTCTTTAATCTCCTTCAGAAAATGACTGGTGTGTTATACTCACACGAATTTCTGCTCTCTCTATCCCTTAGTAGAGAAAGTACAAACTATTCATTCGAAAATTTGTGTTTCTCTTCGCTTTATTTTAATCGAGAAATATCTTTGGAGAATTGCATTAGAAATCTATTGCACGTATAATAAGCAACTGTTTAAGAATTGGACGCTATATATATATATATATATATATATATATATATATATATATATATATATATATATATATATAGTCTTGAAATTCCATACTCACACAGGCACACATATTGCAACTTATTTAACATACTAGCAAGCGCCAAATAGGCATTTGGGTCTTCTCATCTCTTATAATATCTAACGTGTCTGTGATCTTTTGTTTATACTCTACTCACAGTTTCCTGTGAAGTTGCTGGTTTGGAAGAGCTTTCTTTATTGTTGTGTACAGTGAGTTTCTGATGCTTTTATTTTTCTATCATGGTTTCCTTCATTCAATGTTGACTGAAATCCCTTATCTTCGGTACTAAACACCAACTCTAGGTAAGACAATTTACTATCGGTTTAAATTCAAGCCATATGCGCACTCATTAGCTTATGAACAAAGATCAGCCAACGAAAGTAGAGGAATATGGAAACATTTCACTAGACTGGCTGGACGCAATGTCCACTCCAATCCCTGGGTGAGTCCGTCTCGTATTGGTTTCATGTGAAACGTGGCACTCAAACGTTAATCTATGACATTTCAGATTCAGCAACGAATGAAATGGCTGTAGTAAAGCAAATAATTTGTGGAGTTCAACATCCAGGTACAAGGTGGGGGCTTAGCGTGGCAGAGATGGTTTAGTATTCCAAATCACTGCACTTTATATAGCCAAGATTCCGTACACTAAGCTGTACATCTTCTATCATCAACTTTTAACAGTTTCTTCTCTCCTTTATGTTTTCTTACACACATTTTATTTTGGCTTAGCGTCAAGTATATAACGGTTCTCTTCACACTAAATTTGATAAACAAGAATTAAACTAATCAAGAGTTAGACTATTTCACCAGCAACGACGTTTCTAAATGGAAAGTTGAAATGCGCATACAAATAACGAACATGATTATTCCTTACAAAAAATAAACATAAGAACAAGAGCTTTAAAATATCCATCACGTCAAAACCTGTAGGATATCGGATGAATGCTGGTTTATTTTCGTAAATTATTCTTCCAAAAACTTCACCTTTCGTGTATGTACGAGAATGTTTTAAAAATATTAGTTAATTTTAATTCTATTCCAAATATAGGTCTATAGAACATTGTGTATTGTATATATTATTGCATTACATAGTGAATTTAGTTCTATTCCAACTATAGGTCACTAGTACATTGTATATTGTATAATCTATTGCATTATATACACGTTTGTGAAGTATTTTACAGAATATTCGAAATAAAAATACACGCTGTTGCTTTATTTCCCCCATTTTATGTTTATCTCTATTATGGTGAACTTCCGTTCCTATCTCGTTCTGAAATTATTCGCTTTCAATCGAGCATATATGTAGTATATCTGAAAACAACATAACGTGTCAACATATATTAATTCATGGGAAATAATTAAAGTTTTAAACACTCATAAGCGTGTTTCGTGTTAAAAAATTATAAAAATTAACCATTGACCATGTTAGTTCGATTTACTTAAAATCTGAATAATAAGCTTCCAATAGCATGTGCTTAGGGGGTTAACAAAAGCAGTTAAATCTGTCTTTGGATCAGGCCGATGCGGGGCACATGATATTTGGATGCCCTCTGCCGCTTCCCACAGAACGCCAGGGCCTCTCGTTTCAATTTGCATTATGTGTGCTCCTAGATGATGTAATGCAGATTGCCTATTACTAGGACTCGGGAAATGAAGGCTTTTTACCACATCAGATATAGATAGGTGTATGTGTATGTATGTGTGTGCGCGCACGCGTGCTGTGAAACGTATTAAATCTCACCAAGAGAATCCCTTTCCCCTTCAGGAAGCGCTGTTCCCTAAAGGACAAGTACCAAACAACTGAAATGTCTCGCTAGCGTATTTGTTTGTTTATAACGAAAGCATATTAATATAGATAATTATTTTATCTAACATGTATATACAATGTAAAAAGTGGGTAGAAGTTATGGTACTTTATTAAAAAATCCGATACCGAGATATCACCGGAAACATATGTTTTGAAAAAAACATATAAATAAGCATTTTTAGAAAAAAAGTCCCTTTATGTGTATTTTGGGTGTCTGTGTGTTTGTGTGTATGTGTGAACAGATTAAATCTAAAACACAAAGTACATCTTGGTACCTAAGTTCGTCTTCCAAGGATGCGACACAAGATTTTCAAGAAAAGGGCCACCTCTACCTTATAGGTGGAAAATATTTCAAAAATTCTGATTTTAAACGACCACTGATTAAACTATTTGTGATTAAATACTATACGGTTGACATATTTTCATAACACATCAAAACTATATCATGTTGATGACCTCTGAGCTGTATTCACTTTTGCATAGTTGGTAAACCGTAAGAGATAAAACAACAAAGTACTTCTTAAAGCGCACAATTTATGTCTACACATTTTTGGTAGAATTAACCATTTTGAAGGTATTTTTGTTATTCGTTTACATTTTCCAATACTTAAATTCACTGAACTGGGATATCTTTACTCGTTTTACTTTTGATTTTTACTCCTGACTAGGCAAAGTGAACCTAATTTCAATATGATAATATGATGACTAGGTGTTAAAGAAATTGACTGTTGCTTTAGCTGAGTGCATTCGCTTATATTTTCGTATTCCGCTTGTATCTAAAGATAAAGACTAGATAGAGCTATTTCTCCGACCGCGCTGTCACCGAGTGGTTAGACCGCTCGCCTATCACCTAGATCCCAAGTGACTGCCTGTGAGATTTGTGATGCACAAAGCGACGCAGGAGTGCATTTTCTCTGGGTTCTCCGGTTTACCCCACCATCACATTCCATTGGTGCTTCATCTTAACTCCATGTATCATCAGTGTCTCGCCTGCGGTGCCACAAGTAGTAAAAGCCGGCGTTAAACACTATAAAAAACCATTTCTACCAATGTTTTTCTCGAATTGCAAATATTACATGGTAAATTAAGTTTTTGTAAACATTTCTAGTTGCAAAATAGTGAGAAAAAAATCTGGTGGGGTGCACTCACATAACCTTCTCTGGAGGTTCTTGCAAAAGATTATTCTTCTTTCTACACAATGCTAATCGAGATACACATTAACAGAATGTTCTTATTACTTGGTTCCTTATAAGTAGAAGGAAACTAAACGAATGCACTATGCTAAAGTGATAGTCAAACGTGTTAAAAGCTGTCGTTAGGCAATTGTCATTGCAAATCGCATCTTTGCTTGGCCAGGAGTAGAACAAAAGAAAACCAGACACTTCCTGTATAAGTACTTCACAATTGAAACAAAAAATATGGAGTATCTCGGAAACGGTTACCCCCCCAAAAAACGTAAAGGAGATAAATTGTATGTTTTGACAAGATCTACATTTTTTGTAAGTTTTTTTCTATCTCTTACGGTTTAGCAGTTAAGCAAAATTCGCCAAAATTCATCCAAAATAAAGAGTTCTTCAGAGACCATTCCCAGAAATTCAAGATATAAATTTTATTTGGAATGTAAGTAGCTTTAATATACGGGATTTTAATCGAAACCATTAGAAGCATTTTTTAAAAAATAAAAATTTTCGAAAAACGTTTACGTTCCACGTAAACGATAGTTGGGGTGGGAGGACTTTCTTGAAAATCTTCGTGTCGCATCCTTGGAAGATACCTAACTTAAATACCAAGTTTAGTTTTTAATGCTCTTTTCATTTTTGAGCTATTCCGTACAAAGGCACACACACACACAAACACACACACACACTCAGACATTTTTCTAAAAAAAAAAACAATAGGGGGTCTCAAGACATGTATTTCTTTTAAAATTTCGGTATCAAATTTTTGGGTCCATTACAATACCTTCTCTATACACTATGTACATGGTACGTGTAGAGAAAGTGAAAGGCCATGTTAATATAGCACATCAGATAGTTTTTCTAACTCTTAAAATACACACACACACATATAAAAGAGCAACACTTAACTGCTATAACTGGGCCCATAGCTCATCGCTAAAGCACTTACTCACAATAAGGAGTACCAGGTTCTATTTCTGGACTGCAACAAGTTTCCTGTGGAGGAGAATGATTGTCCCTGAGCAAACCAACACGTACATGGGCCAAAGAATATTAATGGTGTTTCAAGGAATGTCAATATGTTACAGTTAATTTGTCAACAACATATAATGCAAAAATTTGTGCTTCACAATTAGCAATATTAAATAATTGTTATTATATCCTTGTTTGCAATAAAGAATACTGAATATAATGAATGTAATTCATTTATGTTCCTTTAAACCTATGTTATAGACTGACATCTTTTCTTTTGCATTATTAATAATACAAATGTTCAAATTCATGTCCGTCTTGTTGGTGCATTGATGTAAGCGCCTCTTAGTATTAGCATGGACACCTCTTAACGTTTCTACAGCTACTAAAGTGCAAGATGGCGTAACCTTTCTTTTAATACATCTGAATTTTCTGGTTCTATTTCGCAAACCCTCAAATAGTTCCTTACAAGAAAAGGTCCAAGGAAGTTAAATCAGGTGACTTGCTGGCAACCACTATGACCTATCCACCGTTCTGGGTAGATAGTTTTGTGATATTCTCTAACCCTTCTACAATAATGGGGTGAAGCACTGAAACCAGCGCCTCACAGCTAACCGAAGTAGGATTTTCTGTAAAAGATGCTCTAGATTCAGCTTATTCTGTAGGAATTACAAATACTACTGACCAGAAAGGCTGGGAGCCAAATAATCTGCTCCAATAATGTGGTCTCCTAGAATGCCGCAACATACGTTAACAACCCAGTGCACTTACATGTAATGTGGTCGTAACCACTGACGATATTCAGGAGCCCAATAATGTAGACGATATCTTTTTATAGTGGAGTCAATGACGAAATAGCATCCATCTCCTCATAATATATGCAGAACGATTCCCCCTGGAAATTGTTTCCATGTAGCTGTTGGTGTAGGTGCAGCTTAAAAAGATGCCATTTTCTTTTCTTCAGAATTCTTTGTATCGAAGACCTCGATACCCCCAGTTCTCGGGCAGTTCTTCATTGTCCTAGTCCAATGACAAGTGGGTATTAATGGTTGAGAACTAATGGTTCTAATAATAATAATAATAATGATAATAATAGTCATGTTATTATTAATATTCTTATAGGTTCAAAGAAAGGAAACTAGGTTAAAGTTTTACAAAACACTGTTATATGGAAGTGAGATGTCGGTCATCACAAAGAAAATGAAAAGCCGTTCACAAAGTGCAGAAACGAACTTTTTAGACAAACAAAATGATATGCAAAATAAGATCAAATTTGGAATGAACAAATAAGAGCAGAACTTAATATAGTCAATAAATTCCAAAATTGAAAAATATCAGAACCAGTGGATGGGACATGTTCAAAGAATGGCAGATTCAAGACTATCTAGGATTGCATTTGAATATGAACCAAAAGGAAAGAGAGATGACGGTCAACCAGAAAAAGGTGGAGGGAATAACTTTGAGACGGAACAGGCAATACCGTGAAGTGAAGAAGAAGGAGGTACAAATAATAATGCAAACTAAAATGAAATAACAAGTAAACATTATTGTTTATACTACATTGTCGTATAAGCTGTGTTTATACTGCGTGCAATATTCTCCCAAAAACCCCATAACGTGGGGTAAACGTTAGGTGCGTCCCTCGGTTCTTAAACACATCTTTGTGCGTCTGAACACATGTACAGAAGGTAGACATCTCATTGGAAAACGTTGAAAATACAGCCTTCGGGTCCCAGTTGCATTACGGTACGTTTTCTCATCTTAACTGTGTAGTCTTCGCTGGAGTATTTTGCCGTTGTTATCTGTTTGAGTGAAAGACCTGACTCGAACCACAAACAGAATATCACGTGACCTTAAGAGAGCGAAACAAGGAGGAAAACACTCGCAAATAGGAGCACTGCTCAGTGAAGTTTCGCTGATACGTGCACTTCCCCTTTGAACTGCAGTGACGAGGCAACCCTTCTTGCACTAAGGTATGCGGGAAATATAAAACTACAGTAGCGGCTTGAGTGGGCCACCTATATATACACACAATATTGCGTTATATATCTCGTATGTATAATGTATATTGTAGATATAGTAGATAGAGAAGGGAGTGTATTCCACACAAAAATTTGATGTCGATATTTTACCGCAAATATGAGGTCCCTCGAGTCCGAAAAAGGCATTTTTATAAAAAAGGTCCGTGGGTGTGTGTGTGTGTCTTTGGACAACATAGCTCAAAAACGAAAAGACTATTAAACACTAAACTTGGTATTCATCTTCAGTATCTTCCAACGATGTGACCCGAAGATTTTCAAGAAAATGACCCACCACAAACTACCCTTTACATGGATTTTTTTTTTAATTTTGTTTTTCTCAAAAATAGTTCTAACTATTTTGATTAAACCGTGTATTAAAGATATTTAAATCACAAAACGTATATATTTTGAGTTATTTGGTAATAACCTCTGAAGACCTCTTTATTCTGAATGAGTTTTGCAGAATTTTGCATAACGATTGAATTGCAAAAGATAGACAGATACTTACTGCACAAAAATGTAGAGCTTGTTAAAACACATAATTTGAGTTTATTATATAGAGCTGACTGTTTCTGAGATATTACTTGTCATTCGTTTCAAATTTAAACTACTTAAAACTTTTCTCAACCCTGAAGTTAATTTCGTTTCTTCTTCCATCGTTTTACTGCACGGCATGCAAAGCAATTTTTTCACATAGGCTAGCTTTTAGAAGGTTTGAGTACTGGTTTAGCGTAGTGCATTTCCTTAAGTCCCTTATTCTTACAAAGAAGCAAGTATTGAGACAATTCCTGCTAAGTTTACCTTTTTTTTTTTTTAAAACAGTAACGAAGTCTGATCAGGACTCCGGTACTGTATCCCTATTTACATTTCCCCCCCGTAGGTTGTACTGATTACTGGTTTACTGGTTTTACTGTTTCTTTTACAAACATATAACACCCATGCCCAAGGCGGGACTCGAACCCACGATCCCCTGCCCACGAAGCACCAAAACGAGACGCTTTAGCGAGCGTGGCCATGGGGACCGGCTACCTTGGTTAGCATGTCGTTGATAAAGGATAATCTTTTGTGAGGAAAGTTGTTTGTGTAACAGCTAGAGAAAGTCATGTGAATGGGACACATCAGATATTTTTTTTGTGTTTGGTTTATGAACGGTGTTATAAATAAAAAGAACACACAATAAATATAAATAGTCAAGTTTGATCAAAATTCAATTTTAAGTGAATTCAAAATATTGGTTTACTTAACAATACTTTTAGTACTATTTAATACTAACCATATTCTATTTTTTTATTTCTCTACACCTACTATATACATAGTGCATATAGAATGTATTGCACTCCACCCAAAGATTCGATACCGAGATTTCACCGTAAATATGTTTTAGGGTCCCCTATATTCAAAAAAAGCATTTTAGAAAAATGTCTCTGTATGTGTGTGTGTGGGCAGCATAGCTCAAAAACGACCGTTAAGTACCAAACTTGGTATTTAAGTTCAATACCTTCCAAGGTTGTGAAAACAAAGTCCACCACCCCCAAATACAGTTTACATGGGAAAAAAATCGAAAATTTTGATTTTCTCAAAAACGGCACTAACAATTTTTTATTAAAATCTCTTAATTTTAAGATATTTACATGGCAAATAAAATGTATATGTTAAAATTTCTGCGAATAGCCTCTGAAGACATATTTATGTTAGATTAATTTTGCGGAATTTTACATAACTGGTAAACCATAATTGATGGGCAAAAACTTACCTAACAGAAAATATAGATCTCGTTAAAACACACTATTTATGTTACATACATTTTTTCGTGGAGTTGATCGTTTATGAGATATTCCTTGTTATTATTTTTAGCTTTAAAGTATTAAATGCTTCTCAAATGGAAAGTTGTAAACTCCTGACCCTACATAGAAACGGATTTCAACCACATGGCAACCAGATTTGCAAATGCAACAAATTATTATTAAGAAGCTTATGCTTCCATTTACTTCATTCTAGTCGAGAAAAGTTTAGCAGAAATAGTCTTATTACTTGCTTACTTGAAAGTACCACAGCTGAAAGTGATAGTCAAAATCTTCCTTTGTTTGTATAGACAGGAGCTGAAAAATTTCTGTGTGAGAGAAGTATAAGTATTTTAAAGCTGAGACCAAAAGCAACAAATATCTTAAGAACGATTGACTCGACGAAAAAAGTATATAACATAAATTGTGTGTTTTAACGTGCTCTAAATTTTTTGTGTGGTAAGTTTTGTCAATCTCATACGGTTTAGTTTTTATGTAAAATTCACCCAAAATAAAGTAGTTTTCAAAGGCTATTCCCTGAAAATTCAAGATACATATTTTATTTGTCAGGTAAATATCTTGAATATAAGTTATTTTAATCAAAATTGTTACAGCCATTTTTTGAAAAAATCTTCATGTCGCATCCTTGGAAGATACCAAACCTAAATACCAAGTTTGGTATTATATAGTCTTTTTTATCTATGCTGCCCACAAACACACACAGAGAGACAGACAGTTTTCTAATAATGCATTTTTTGAATTCAGGGTTTCCTAAAACATGTATTTCCGGTGAAATCTCGGTATCGAATTTTTGGGTACATTCTCTATACACTATGTACATAGTATGTGTGGAGAACGTAAAAATGTAATATGAAAAATATGCTTGTATACTGATTTGCTATATAATTAGATGTTTATGTAAATGTATTTTGAAAAATGCATTGCGTGGCTGGTTTTTATTAGAACCATGAATTTAGGCAGTAAATAATATTATTTAAATAGCCATGCAAGCTATAGTTTTGATTTGTATTAAAAATATTAATATTGTTATGCATAATAACTGATATAAATTTGAATAAGGTATCTTACATATTGTGCATTTTCAAAATGTCACAGTTGCATCACTTTAAGCCAGAATGTCGGAGCAAAGCAGAGTCTTAGCAAATGGAAGAGACGCCTTGTCTCGCCTACATAAACCTGATAGAAGATGGGATGCTGGAATGAAACCACGTGCCATGTGATGAGACAGAAATCACGGTTAGCTGGAGTTGATTAAACATGTACATACACCGATTAGCGCAATGGAGTCCGGAAGTTCTGCTCCCAGACACGAGACATTAGTGGCTTATCAAATGCCACGAACACTGCTCCAGGATTTACGACTGTCGCAGAAATATCTGGAGCAGTAGTGTTAATTATAGTGCTTTGAGTTATTTTCTGATTATCAAATCTTTAGAGCTAGTAATCTCCGTTCAGAGGCAGGTAGTACAACGCTAGGAATTCTGCAATACAATCCATGCGAATGGTTTACATAACAATAACGATGAAATTAAATGGCGTTTTACTTATGGACGCTCTTTATTTACTGTGGTTCTCAGCGTTCCATTCTATATTGGGCGTGAAAGATCGCTTAATTTTGCTCAGAGGCCTCTCTATTAGGCTTGAGGTTCTTTTACGTGCCGTAAATCTATGACAGGGGACCAACGGCTTTACTTCCCTTGCCAAGGAAGCCATTATAAGCTTATTTTACGCCCGAAAATATCCATGTCTTCCGCCGGGTATATGAAGTTAGCATGGAAACCATTACAACACGGAGGGCGACTACAATACCGATGATAGTTTTTGTACTTTTATTACTCTCTTGAGATTACCATATCAAAACAATTGCATTCATTTTACTTTTAGTATTATTTTGAAGTGATTATAAATCACGATACTTTTAGTATTATCTAGAAGTGATTACAATACGAGAACATTGAAATTCTTTGTCCTTTTGGTGTAATTTTAAATGATTACAATATAATGATGACAGTCTTTGTAATATTCTGAAGCAATTATAAAACAAAATATTATCTTGAAGTGATAACAGTACGAGAACAATTATAGTATTTGTACTTTTAGGATAATTTCAAGTAATTGCAATATATCTATGTCAGTATTTAAACTTTAAGTATAATTTAAAGTGATTATATTAAGACATTAATAACATTTTGTACATTTAATGGAATGTTAGGTGAATACAACAGGATAGCAATTACATTGTTTGCACTTTTAGTGTAGTTTCAAGTGATTTAAATAGGAGAGTATAATACAGTTATTACAGAAGCATCAAAATGATATTCCTTGTACTTTTAGTTTAGTTTTTAAATGATTACAGGAAAAAAAAACATTCTTAGTAATTGAAATATTATCTTGGGATAATTATAATTGGAGAAAAAAGTATTCTTTGTATTTCTAATCGTTAAATGATTATACCATAACACTGTGATCCTCTGGGGGTAACAAGCTAGTCTCTGGTTCACAATGCCGTGAGTTCAAACCCGGTGGAGGGCGATGGACTTTTTCGGACGTAAAAATGCTCAGCATGGCTTCCGCTGGTCACGTGTCTTAGATTTACGGCACGTAAAAGAACTCAAGTCTGATAAAGAGGCATTTGGGCAAAATTAAGCAGTATTTCAAGCTCAGTATAAAAGAGTTTACATTGTAACAATAACATTTTTTGTACTTGTAATCTCATTTAGACTGTTTCTATTCTTCCTGTGGCAGGGTTTCGCTTGTATACAAAAGAAATGAAAGTATTGTTTTATAGCTCTGATTGCTTAATCCGGTCTTGTTTCACAGCTTAGGAAGCTTCTGAATTTTTCACACCTCTGTAGTTTCTACATCATCCTCGTGGTATACTGGTTTTAGGTCTGATTATTAATTAGTAATTTCTTTCCAACAGACTCCTACCAGAAATAGCTATGTCCTTTGAAGTTTTGTTCTCTTTGCTTGACCTGGAGAAAGAAAAAGAATAACGGTTTTCCATTTTGCATTACAGTTACACATTTAAAAACTGAAGCCAATTAAAAGGAATGTGTTGAAAATGGTTAATCCCAAAAATATCATTTGGTATAGCCATGCCCTAAATCTACTTTGAGTAGTAAGATTTGCTGTTCAGTTTAATCAGATACTAAAGGTAATTTGCCATAAGAAGGGTAGCTTAATTGGGAGATTTAAAGTTCTTCGTGTCGCATCTTGGTAGATGTTGTACTTAATCATAAACACAAACTTTGGTATATAATACATTTTTTGGTTTTTGAGTTATGCTGTTTACAGATATACTGACGTGCCTACGCGCTCGCATACAAACATATTTTCTAAACATGCTTTTACTGATGGAAATTCAAAACTGAATTATCAGGACCAGTATTTTTGTGGAAGCAATACTTCCATGACTTATTATAGAGAAGCAGTAGAGAAAGTATAAACGAAACCTCAGGGAAATATTAAGTTTCTTTTTTAAATGGAGAGCCATTTAATGGTACAAACTTAAGAGTTTTAGAAAATGTAATCCATTTAAACATATGCTACGTGGTATTTCACAACCGATTCCTAAACTACCTTGTTAGTGAATCTGTTGTGTTATTGCCTCGAGGACCTTCCGGATAAAATATAAAGTAAGATTCTCATGCTTCAAACTTCAATACACAACCATCAACAATAACAAGCTGTAAGAAGTGGAAGTGCATAACTTGTACGCGTTTACCATCTCAAAATCATAAACAATCTTGTGTGTTCCATTCACATGACTTTTTCTACATCTCTGCAACAAATTATTGTTAAACAGCTTATGCTTCTATTTACTTCATGCTAATGGGAAAAAATAGGAGAAATGGTCTTATTACTTACTTTCTTGTAAGTAGTAGGGAAATAACAGAGTGCCATTGGTTACAGTGATAGTCAAATGTTTTTAAAGTTGGTTGCTATGTGATTGGAATTCCTTTGTTTGTATAGTCAGAAGTTGATGAATTCCAGTATGAGATAAGTATAAATATTTAACAGCTGAAACTAATAACAAGAAAAATATGAAAAACGGCCAACTTTATGAAAAAATGTGTATAACGTAAATTGTGTGTTTTATGAGCTCTAAATTGTTTGTTAAGCAACTTATTTTCTATACTTAAGGTTTATTAATTATACAAAATTGCACAAAATTAATCCAGAATAAAGATGTCTTCAGAGGCTATTCCCAGAAACTTCAAGATATACGTTTTATTCGTCACGTAAATATATTTAATATACGTTAGAGACTTTTTTTGGGAAAAATCAACATTTTCGAAAAATTTTCCATGTAAGAGATGGTTGGACTAGGGGTTTTTTCCGGAAAATCTTCGTGTCGCATCATTGTAGGATACTGAACGTAAATACCAAGTTTAGTATCGTGTATCAAGATGTCACTGGCCAATTAACACCAAACCCTTAAGGTATAATAAAATAATAGTACCATTTCATTTTACAACAACCAAAAATTATGACACATAACATACTTATTGTAGGAAACTCTTAGAGAAATTGTGGATTATAATATGCATATGTATCAGTCATCTACTTTAAGCATCTTCTCTTAAAATTACGGGAGAAGCGATGTGCACGTTTTCAATTCTGCGACTCATTTTGAAACAACCCTTGTATTTAGCACTTTAAACATTTCCTAACATTGATCTTGGTTAAAAAGAAATAAGATTTAGGAGAGAGATAGTCTGCGTAAGGGCGTATTCCCCATTATAGGCGCACGCAGATGGCATATCAAAAAATTGACTGTAGCTAACTAAACGTGACTTCGGAGGAGGACAAAGTAAAGTTTTAAACTTTTGAGCGATGGTTACAAGTTTTATACAAGAGTTAACTAAAAGCATCTTAAAATCGTTAATGATCTACTCTATATACTTGAATGGGCTATGAATACACAATAATATACGGTTTATGTATATTTCACTTGTGTAATTTGGTTAAATAATTGCCTTTAGTCGAGTAATGATCGTTGCGACTGTTACGCGTAGATCTGGATTCTTTTGCCGGCTGGAGCAGGACATTTCTGTTCAATCACAATGATTCCCTGTTTTCCTTAGAGTATAACTGTAATGGCATGATAATCAGTAGCTTTAATTCCAAACTTAGTAAAAACTAACCTTAAGGAAAATTGCTGCTCATTAAATGGAGTTTTTTTCTGGCCCAAGCAGCCTATATTAAAGGTGGCTGTAAAAATGAAACAATATAAAAAAATGGAAAAATATATATGGTGAAACTTCACAAATATATCACCTTAATCCGATATTTAAGTCACTTTTGTATTTATATTCTTTCCTGTGTATTGTTTTGCAGGCAGAAGCGCTACACTGTCACATGTATAATAAGTATTGAAGGTACTGTGTTCCGCTCACGAATTTTATACCACGAGTTTACCAGAAATACATGTTCTGAAGACTCCTGAATACACAAAAAAAAAAAAAAAAAAAAAATAATAAAATAAAAAAATCATGTATAAAAATCTGATGTATTCCATTCACACAACTTTTTCTACATCTCTGTAATAAATTTTAGTGTATAAAGCTTATTCTTCTGTTTACTTCCTGATAATCGAGATAAACATTAGCAGAAATTGTCCTTATTACTTGGTTCCTTGTAAGCAGAAGGGAAAAATTGCGATTTGCTCCATTCACATGTTCAGCAGTTAGGTAAACAAACCTTTTATTAAAAACATGTATCTGTTATCTCCTTTATGCTAATCAAGATAAGCATAAGCAAAATTAGTCTTATTACTAGCTTCCTTGTAAGTTGACGGGAAATAAGAAAATGCTCACGCTAAAGCGATAGTCTCATACTTTAAAAGCCGGTCACTATGTAAAACAATTGCACTTCCACACTTTTTGCTTGCTAAACGAGAAAAAAATGTATTTCCTTTCGGCTTAAAATTGAAATCTATATCTCGTAGTTCTTTTTTATTAGAACGATGCATTTAGACAGTAAAAATTATTATTTAAAGAACCATGTGAACTAGAATTTTGATATGTAACACACCTCCATGGCACGACAGCTCACAAGGAACCTTAGCCTACCGTCCGGCCGCTGCGTCCCCCATCTCGGTCCATGACAGACGTCATGGATTGGGTGCAGCATTGGAGGGTGAGTCGTGGTCAGCGCCTCGAACCCCCGGCCAGTTAATGCCGTCCTTATGACCTGGAGCTGCTACTTCTTCATCAAATAGTTCCTTAATTGGCCCCCAGGGACCTCACGAGGCTGAGTAAACCCCAGTGCAGATCTCCCAGCGGGGGAAAAATCCCCACGCCGGTACTGGGAATCGAACCCAGGTCTCCCGCTTGGTAAGCAGCAACGCTACCACCGCGCTAAGGACAAGACCAACAAAATATTTCTAAAAATATTTCTATTAGTGTGCATAATAACTGGTATACATTTCAATAACATTTCTTACCTTATGCGGATTTTCCAAATTTCACAGATGCATTATTTTAGGAACTCTTCTTAAGATTCCAGTTTTGCCAGGATTCAAACCAACGAGTGTGACACGCCCTAAGCTAGAGTAGTGAACTAGAGATGTAATGTTTTCTTAGGGGTTTTATTTCTCTAAGTTGCGACCTAATGAAAGCGGATGGTATGTACTTATAAGGAAGACCCTCTATAGAACAAGATGAGGGCTGCAAAAAGAAAACAGCTGCAGACTTCTTTGCCGTATTGCTGCTTTGAAATTGTAATCCCTACATAAGAGGCTTCTTAAGCCTGTTTCATTTCACCATACATATGTATATCTTGCAACAGACGGTGGAGTTGAGGAAATCAAATGCAAATTTCATATCCCATCTCATGTAGTGTTTAGAAATAAGTTTCGCTTCACCGAGATCCTCGCGTGTCTTTAGATCCGCATTAACTGTTTGGCCTCAGCAAGATAAAGCGAAGGACGCGTTAGCGCTTTGCAACTGAAGCTTATAGCTTAATGATAAACACGCTATTACTATAGCAGAATAAAGGGATTAGCTAACCTGCGTTTATTTATTCAGTTATTCATTTATGCAACCCTGCCATTAGAACAGCATCACTGTATTCAACGTGGTACATACTTATGACACACGTGTCGCCAATAGCAATGATGTGATTCTAGTATTAAAAGTTGCGGGGTTTATTGAGATCAGATGAAACATTATTCTTTGCTCTAAGCAGCGAAGATGCAGAAACATATTAAGTATACAGTGGCGATATTAAATTTCTACACTTCTTTTGTTAAATTAAATTTCTCTCATTCAGGCTCATTGTTTCTGTTAAATTATACCAGGAAATTACCATAATACAGTATTGGACCTTTTAACATAAAACTGGTGTTAATTTGGCTCTTAGTGGGCCACTTTGGACCATATTTGGAAATTTTATAATTACCATATACATCTATTTTTAATTTCTCTATACATATTAAGTACATAGTGTACAGAGAAGGCAATGTATTGCACCCAAAAATTTGATACCAAGATTTCACCGGAAATACATATTTTGAGACCCTCTGAGTCCAAAAAAAAGATTTTTAGAAAAATGTCCTTCTGAGTGTCTGTCAGTAGGCAGCATAGCTCAAAAACGAAAAAGCGTCTAAATACCAAACTTGGTCAACTTGGTATTCAAGTTTGGTATCGTCCATGATGCGACAGAAGATTTTCAAGAAAATCTCCACACTTCCAACTACCCTTTACACTGAACATTTTTCGAAAATTTTGATTTTCTAAAGAATGGCTCTAACGATTTTGATTAAAATATAGTATATTAAAGGTATTTACCTGATAAATGAAACGTATTTTGAATTTTCTGGGAATAGACTCTGAAGATTATTTTTTTCTGGGTTAATTTTACGGAATTTTGCATAACTGCTAAACCATAAGAGATGGACAAAAACTTACCACACAACAAATGTAGAGCACTTTAAAACACACAATTTATGTTATATACATTTTTATCGTGGATTTGATTGTTTTTTTTAGATATTCCTTGTTTTGTTTTTTTTTCAGCTATAAAACTTATACTTTTCTCATATAGGAGTTTGTGAACTCCTGTCCATACAAAGAAAGGAATTTGAGTCACATAGCAACCACCTTTTGACTACCACTTTAACCTATGGTACCCCCTTATTTCGCTTCTACTTACAAGGAAGCAAGTAATAAGACTATTTCTGTTATTTTTTTCTCGGTTAAATGAAATAAATAGAATAATTTGTTGCAGTGATGCAGTGAAAGTCATGTGAATGGAACACATCAGAATTTTAAAAGATGTGATTATCGGTTTATCCTACGGTACTCCCTTGTTTCCCTTCTACTTACAAGGAAGCAGGCATTAAGGCCCTTTCTGTCAATTCTTTTCACGATTAGCGTGAAGTAAACAAGAAAATTAACTTTCTAACAATACTTGATTGCAGAGATGAAGAGGAAGTCGTGTGAATGGAACAAATCAGATTTTTATTTTATATTATATTCAATATGGAAATCGGCATTGTTGCTCTCATATTATAAATAATATCCTAAATTTTGAGAAATATAGCTATTTTGGTATTATAGCATTTCAATACCATGAACAACATCAATAACATAATCTTAAAAATACATTTTCGCAATTTCAGCCCCATTATTATATAACAGTGATAATGAATTATATTTCATATTGGATGAAAAATAAAATTTAAAGTATATTTGGTAATTATTCTTTATATTTTATACTGTATTCAATATGAAATACAATGAATTATTAATCTCATATAATAGGGGAGGGGGAAAAATTGGAACAATGCAATATTTTGAAGATTAGTTGTTCAGGGTGTTTAATTGACATAATTAGTATATTCCAAAAATTAATAACCTTCTTCAAATATTGAGCTCCTGTATGTAACGAGAGCAATAATGCCGATGTTCATATTATGTATATACAATATTAAATAATATATACATGTGTGTGTATATAAAGTAATATATTTTCCGAAGTTGGACCAAAGAAAACCATTAAGGCCAAATTAACTGCAGTTTATGCTAAAAGGTTCAATATTATATTATGATAACACTTCCTAACTATAAATTATCATATGAGAATAAATCTGAATTAGAGTTGAATGCAACATTCAATTTTCAAAGTCAATTTAAGAACAAAATTACAAATTAATGCCACTACTCATGAAGAATAATTATCGTCTGAATTTATATTTCCTTTACATTCTGTATTAATAATAGGTTACATCACAGTCCATACCACTGCTCACTTCTCTCCTAGGAGGGAAAGTCATGCTGTGTTGCTTATCGGTTCTTTAAGCCAATTATTAGGAATTAAAATAGTGGGAGAAAGGCATACTTACATGCTGTCACTTAAATCAGTTATAGATGCTGAACTATTTCAAGGATTTCTTTCCCATAATATATAATGCCAAATGCATGACATTCGTATTCAATTTGTGAATATAGTCTTCATAAGATCCTCTTTAAAACTGTAATCTCATGTTGTTCGTGCTACTCCACTCGTATTATTAGCATTGTCCAATTGATATACAGACTGTTAGAAGTATAATTGTACTGGTAATTGTACGAACAGTATGATGAACAACACTACATCAATATTTGTTTCATTTACAGCCTGATAATTTTAATTATTAGATTAGTGAGTTTTCATGTTGGACAGTACCTCCAGGTAGGCGAAGCACATACAAACCATACGTATTTATTTTCCTTAAAAGCTCGGGGCCAAAGGCGTAACGTTAAGTGCGCAGGCCCCACTAAGTTCGAATGCTTTCTGCATGGCCAATTTCAGTTTTAAGCTACCTAATATTTCTCAAACGGGATCATGCAAAGAGAACTGAGCCTCAATTGCTTCACATGGCAACCAGTTTTAAAATATATGCTTTAGCCTAGTGTATTCTCTTATTGCCCCTCTAATTACAAGGAAGCTAATAATAAAGTCAATTCTTCTAATGTTTATTAGTTTGTATTTGGAACATCTATGGAAAGTTATGTGAATGAAACACATCAGTTTTTTTAATTTCAAACCAAAATTCAGACTTTGTTAAAAGGTCCCGATTTAGTTAATAGATCCCGATTTAGTTGCTTTATTATGTCAGATATACCATTAGATATTAAAGCAGTTATATTTTCTCTATATATGTATCCGACAATGTAATTTAATTACAGAGAACTAAGGGACTGAGGAATCTGAAGAAACATAGAAAGGAGTGAAACAAATGTTGAGAAGACCAAAACCTTCAGATTTGAAGTTTCAGAATCTTAAAAAGAAGGAAACGAAACAGAAATTCCAGCATTTAATAGAGTGGGTATATACCAGATGATTCAACTGACCCGTATTTGACGTGTGCAGATACCCCTTCGTGCATTAAAAGATTTGCACATTTCAACAAGGCGATTTCAAGTTAAAACCCGCCTTTGAGGAACTGGCCTGAATAACCTTCGTTTTGCCCCTCTTGCTTGTCAGTGGTGACCGTAAACTAGTCGCGCTCATTTGAAGTTAAAACGTAGGTGGCTGAGGCCTGCTGGCGAATTTTAGACTGAAGTAGCCCGTTGAGTTCTGCAGCTCTTTTAATGCACGAAGAGATATCTGCACATGTCAAATACACGTTGGGCCACCAGGTAGGGTTTTCACTAATTTCAGCTTATATTTAATACTATAAAGAGAAGTAATTTATGCACGTGTGTGTCTGTGTAATTTCAATGGGCAAAGTGTTTTCATATTCGTGTAAATTAGCTTTACATTTAGATATATTTAATCAAGA
This sequence comes from Hymenopus coronatus, assembly GCA_030762935.1. Taxonomy (NCBI): domain Eukaryota; kingdom Metazoa; phylum Arthropoda; class Insecta; order Mantodea; family Hymenopodidae; genus Hymenopus; species Hymenopus coronatus. The sequence continues at coordinate 100,696,621 of CM060897.1, forward strand.
GAATTTTGGTCTTGTATTGATGATAGTATTCATAGTTTTGCAGTCTAAGTAGCAAAAAAAGTTTGGAGTTTTGAATTGGGGAGGTCGGAGTAATCTGTAATGTTGAGTATGCCTGTGTGTCCTATAATTTCGTTGAATATATTAACTCACAGCAACGTTTCTGTTGTTTCCAGAATGTTGGTGCAAGGGGTATATGTGTCATCCACTAAGGAATATAATTTATATTCACAAGGTCCAATCTTAAATTTGTCTTTCATATTTCATAACCATTTATATATTGCAATATAAGTTGAAGAAAAACTTCCCTAACACACGACTAAAACAAAATTAATAACATGTTTAAAACCTTTGTGAACTGTTCTTTTGAAATATGTCTTAGGTATTCTTGATTCTTGCGGTCAGTCGATAAAATGTTACTTGGATGTTCTAACTGAGCATTATTTATAATACGGAAATATAGCAGCTAAGAAATAAAATAATACTTATAATTCAAACCGTAACAAAAAAAAAATAAAAACTAAACAGTTTCAAATACCATAAGATATTTAAAATTAATTATATTACACACGAATTCTTGTTTAAGACGCACTATACATATATATGTGTGTGTATGTGACACATTTTATAAGTTGCATGCATGAGTATTTACAGACCGTAAAGAACATTCACAATAAACTGAGGGTAAACAAAATCAAAATTAAATTATTGAAGTTTATCACCCATGTTGAACATAAATAATTCAATAGTGTATATATACATAAATAATTCAATAGTGCATTACACTATTGAATTATTTATGTTACATATGGGTCATAAGCTTCAAATTTTTCATTTTGATTTTGGTTACCTTCTGTCTATTGTGAATGTTTTTTACGGTCTGTAAATACTCATGCATGCAACTTATGGCATTTGACATTTTTAATACAGTTTTTCAGTGTTGGACTCGCTACGTAACACAATTGTATAGTCGCTTCGGTTATGGTACATTTTTTTCCACTCGCCCCCCCCCCCAAAAAAAAAGTTCACTTCAGCCACAAGTTGTATAACTATACTATTTAAATAGAAAAATAAGCTTTCCTCGTATTATAATCAATGATTAAATCAAGTATTATTGAAATTTAATACACTGAATAAATATCAAATTGAGCCCTTCTCTGCATTGTGGGAGTAGGGGGTCTGCCCCACATTGAGTAGATCACGAGTTCGAATCACGGTTATGGTGTTACCCGGAAAAGGTTTTTCCCTTATTGTGAAAAGACGGATGTCGAGTACTTTTAAGCGTCATGAACTCCGGATTCATTTGAGCATCATTTCACTCATCGTTCTATATGGCCCACCAAGTTATATTACGTTAAAAACAATAAATTACTATTTTTATCTTCAGTTTCTTACTTAAGCTCTTCTGTTCATCACATTTTAGCATTTTTTGCACAAATAAGTGTTAGGGGATGGGTTTTCTCGTCCGTTAGCTTTCAAACCTTGACTATTGCTTCAGCTTCCTATATAATATTTCGTAACTATACCGAAATAAAATCATTTCTCAGAAGTTTACATTGAGTATCCTGAAATAGATAAGCAATAATCGTTTTCAGTAATGAATTGTAAAAGAAATACAAACATAAACAATAGTAAATGCAAGAACTAAAACAGAAGCATGTAAGCATATTCATTTCATTCTTCTTTTTTTTTTCTCAAATAAATACTTCTTACTTAGTCTGTAAATTTTCTTAGACAAATTTACATATACTCCGTAAGTCTCATAACATAGAATAGAAAATAACTTTTCAAATGTTCCATACTATATATGTCTGAATGTATGTGTGTATGTGTGCGTGTGTGTGTTTCTGTGTGGTTTTGGCTTGGTATGAGGCATTCTAATTAAAATTGTTAATTCTTACTAGGCACTTGTTTTATTACCAGTATCAATGATAACCTAAATCTCCCATTCTTAAAAATTACACGAAAACAAAGTGTGAAATGCATGTTATAAACGTTTTCTTTTCTTTTACCTCTTTTGGAGGTTCATAGACTTTTCCCCAATGGATGATGATGGTAATGATGATAATAATAATAATAGTAATAATAATAATTATAATAATATGATAATTTAATAACAAATTTAACAATTTAATAATATTAGAAGTTTTGACAGGAAATAATTAAGCGAAGGAACAAACAGCAACAGACCACAAAGATGCGCAGAAGACCTAACAAATTCCATCTGAGAACCTACCCTGGAGCTACTCAGAATGAGTATGAATGACCCACTCAACCAGACAGCCCTCTGATGTACACTGGGAATACTCTTGTCTCAGTGCAAGCAGCATTGTGACATCCGAAAATATACGATACTGCAAAGCTTGAAAACGCACATCTGAAACATGAAAAAGAATGGGAAATGAGAGAAAGGATATGGTGATTGAAGAAAAACCGCACCAGTGTTCGTCTAGTGAGCAGGTATCTCACAGTTCAGAGTAGGTGGGCAATGGCAATTGAACTGGGACCTTCCTAATTCACGCCTCAAATGTACTGCGGAACCTAATAATAATGATAACAACAACAATAATATTTATATTATTATTATTGTTTATAATATTACTAATATTATTATTATTTATAATACTAACAATATTATTACTATTTATAATAGCAGTAATAATATTATTATTATTTATAATAGTAATTATTACTTTATTATTTATAATAGTAATTATTACATTATTATTATTTATAATAGTAATGATTACATTATTATTATTTATAATTTTAATAATTACATTATTATTATTTATAATATTATTAATAACATTATTATCAATAATAACAATAGCAATAACAATAATATTAATAATAACAACAAAAGCAACAATAATTTTATTATTTATTGTTAAATATTATCGCCATTATTGTTATTATGTTATTATTATGTTATTATTATTGTTATTATTATTATTATTCATATGACGAATTTCTCTGTGAAAATAAAGATCTGAGTTGAAGAATTTCGGTTTGCCAGTGCTGTCCAAAGAAATTTCGGAGGTCTTCCCCAGAGGGCTGTATCACCGCGAAACGACACTTTGGGTGTTACAAACAAGTTCTGTGTTAAACCTAGAAGTAGATGGTACAGTAGCTGAGTTTGCTCTCTCGAAATGTTACAACATTGTTTGCGGAGTCGCTGCAGATGCTCAATTTTAAGATTATATAAAGGAGAATATTTATTGGTTTATAAATTAGGAAAAATGTGTTGAAAACATATGTATAAAGGATAAGCTGTCACCGTGAAATTGGCATTGAAATTTGATTCCCTTTCGTCAGGAGTAAAACAAAAGATATATATGTAACGGATGAGGACTTCTGTGTGAGGAAAGTTTAACTATTTTAAAACTCGAAACTATTAACAAGGAATGTCTTCTCTAAAACTGTTAACTCTACAGAAATTTATATGAGTTATTGAGTGCTTTAACGAAATCTAAATTTGTTATAATTTATCTAACTCTTATACTTTACCAATTCTATAAAAAGTCTTTCAGAATGAAGAAGACTTCCGAGGCTATTCCGAAAAGCTTCAAGATATATATTTTATTTTCCATTAAAATATTTTTAATATAGGTTATTTTAATGAATCTTTCTACAGCGTTTTGAGAAAATCAAAATTTTTGAACATTTCTTCATGTGAGGAATAGTTTAGAGTGGGTGATTTTCTTGAATATCTTCGTGTCGTATCCATGGCAGATGGTGAGTTTAAATATCAAGTTTGGTATTTAAATACTTTTCGTTTTTGAGTTATTGTGTTCATAGACACACGGACCTTTCTCTTAAAATTACATTTTGGACTCGAGGGATCTCAAAAGAATATATTTCTGTGAAATCTCGGTACCAAAATTTTGGATGAAATGCAACATTTTCTCTACCTACTATGTACATAGTATGTGAGGAGAAAGTAAAACCGGCTCCTGTAAATCATAATTCTTTGATTTTAGGCCTACAGTTTTGGGTTTAAAAATGCCAGTCTCTGAACATGGATCTCAGCTTTCCATACCGATACCATAGTGAGATGTCCATCCGTGCATTAAACTTCCTGATCTGATTTACAAACTCCATTAATTCTCCTAGGCGATCTCATAACTTTTAAGGAAGATGTGCAATGCTATAAGTAGGTTTATTTCCCGGGCATTTCTACTTTCTCTACACATATTAGGTGCATAGTGTAAAGTGAGAAGGTATTGCATTTCACCCAAAATTTGATACCGAGATTTCACCGGAAATAGACGTTTTAGATTGACCTGTATCCAAAATAAAGTGTTTTCAGAAAAGGTCCGTGTGTGTATGTCCATGTGTAAGTGGACACGATAACTCAAAAACGAAAAGTTGGTAAAATACCAAACTTGGTATTTAAGTTTAGTATTTTCCGGGGATGCGACACGAAGATTTTGAGAAAAATCCCCCCATACCAAACTACCCTTTATATGGAAACATTTCGAAAGTTTTAATTTTCTCAAAAATGGCTCTAGCGCTTTTGATTAAAATACCTAAAGATATTTATGTGGCACATAAAATATATATCTTGAATTTTCTGGGAATAGCCTCTAAAAACCTCTTTATTCTGAATGAATTTTGCTCAATTTTGCGTAATTGGTAAACCGTAAGAGATAGACAAAAACCTGCTACATAAAAGATTTGACTATCGTTTTAACCTAGTGTATTCCCTTATTTTCCTTCTACTTACAAGGAAGCAAGAAATTAAGACAATTTCTGCTAATGTTGATCTCAATTATCATAAAGTGGATAGAAAGTATGCTTTTTATCAATAATTTGTTACAGTGATGTAGAGAAAGTCATGTGAATGGAATATATAAGATTTTTTGGTTAATTGATGTGTTTTATGACTACTGCATTGCACCGGCTATTGCAGACTCAAAGCTCATTGCCTACTCAAACCATACACTTATGTTTTCCGTGCCAATGTTGTGTCCTGAAGTGCACTGTAATATACAATACAAAATTGAAGTAACAAACCACAATACCAGGAAAATATCTGATGTGCTACATTCACATGACTTTCTCTACATGATCTGGAACACACTATTCTTACAAACCTTTACTCTCCTATCTACATAATGGCCGTGCCGTGGCTGAGTGGTTGGACCACTCGCCTCTCATCTAGGGTTCGATCCCAAGCGGCCGCGTATGGGATTTGTGGTGGACAAAGCGGCGCAGGGGCGGGTTTTCTCCAGTTTCCTCCGCCATAATATTTCACCGGTGCTCCATCTTCATGTATCATGTATCACCAGTTAATCGCCTACGGTGCCATGGTCGTAAACGCATGCGATAAATACTATAAAAATATACATCTACATAAACATTAACCGAAATGGCTTAATTACATATTGCTTCTAGGTATAAGGGGAGTAAGATAATACACTAGGCTGAAACCCTCTTTTAAGAGATGGTCACTATATGACGGTAATGACTTACATTCTATTTTCCTAGCCAGAATGAAAATAACTGAATAACGCCTTCCCATTTGAGGTAAATATGAGTACTAGAAAATGGTTATCCGGACAAAAAATGTATCGATATAAATGTACTTTTAATAAGGTTTACATTTTTTGTGTGGTAACATTTTGTCTATCTTTAACAATTTACCATTTAGACATAAGTCGCCAGAATGAAGTCAATTTTAAATGGTTTGTTTTTGAAAATTCAAGATATATGTCATTTTATATGAAAATCTAACACATTTATTATTTTAACCAAAATTGTTATAGCCAATTTAAGAACATCAAAACTTCTTAGCACAACTCCAAGTAAAAGGTATCATGGAGGATTTTCTTAAAAATCTTGCTTCACAAACTTAGAAAAAATGCTGAACTTAAACATCAATTTTGGTTTCTCAACGACTATTCGTCTTTGAGTTATGCTATTCACAAAAACATGGGACTCACAAGGAGGACCTTTTTCTATAAATGTTTTTTATTGTTATTATTTTTAGTGGCATTTAGACTTCAAATCTTTGGCTGCAATACGATATTTATCCTTGCTATATGCAGTAGAGAAATAATAAAATAATGAAAATGAAGAATAAGAAATCTTCTGAAAGAAACCAAGGGGGAAGGGAAAATTTTTGATAAATTGAAATGCAGCTTTTCCTGGGAGAAAAGCTGGAAAATATAAAGTTGAACACTTATAATACATAAATTCTTCTGGATTAAAATATGTAGAATGGTAGTTACTGTGTGAGAAGTAAACTTAAACTAATGAAGATGACTAAAGCCAAAGCACAGTGTTAGAATTTGTTTGCAAACAAAATTCAATTAGATGCTTGCGATTTTGGTCACGTAAAGCACGCTTAAACAATGAAATATTTTAACTACCAGAATTGCTTTTTTTTATTTCTAAAAACAGCCTTAAAATGAACGGTGTAAGGGGTGTATATAATTTGAAACAGTTTTATATCAGAGTATCTAGATAATTCTTCATATTCTTCATGTTAATGTCAGTAAAATGTTTTGTTTGTGATGTAATATTTTAAGAAGGAGAATATATACTTAATGTTCATGCAGAATTAAATTATGGATATTAGAACCTTCCACGATAGCAATATAACAAATAGGTGTTTGATATGGGGAATTGCTCCATCAATCAGTTCATGCAGGAGAAGGACCTCCGTGGTTAAACAAGAAAACTGCAAGTCGCAGCTGAAGAAGCGGAACGGGCTGCAAAGCCGGGTCCTTTGGAAGACGATGATGGTAATGGTAATCGTTTACAAGATGGCCGAGTGCTCCCGGAGCGGGGTGGAACATGCGCCGTGGTATGCAGCGCTAGGCCGGCGCAGACCTGGGACCCTCCCCTACGTATCTTCCCGGTGCCAAACCCCGGACCTCGATGTTGCATTGTGGCGGTGCGCGCTGATACCTGCAGTTGCCGGTGTCGCGTGTAGTCGTGTGCAAGTGTGTGTGTGATGATCCCAGGCCGGTGAGTAACCGTGGCAGAAAGATCGCTTGGCACTCCAACACCAGTGGCAAACGACTTTCCTGTCATTCTGTATTTGATCTGTGTAAAGTGGTGAACAAAGTCACAAGTGTTGTGGTGGTGCTGGCTAACGGCGACAATGTCCATAAAAATCAATTCACATTACTGAAGATAACAACAACAGTCTGAATGGCTCCTCCCCTTGTCCCCGCTGGGGGGATGGGCAACGCGTGTCAATTTCTCTTTGGCTTATTTCAGGAAATTCCTACATAGACCACCGTACTCTCTTATGATAGCGGAAACACTACACAATATCAAAAAAGATACGCAATAGCTAAAACTATTTGTCGGTAGTCCTCAGATATTTCTGATGACTTGTTTTGTAAACAACTGCAGAGATTCCTACAAAATAAAATTCTTACAGCGTACAGTACGGCATGTGTACGATTTTACAACGTAGTATAATAATTTTAAAATACAACACAGAGCCACAGAATTTGACTTTTTCTGAAACAAAAAGTTATATGGTATATTAAACTGATATTAATTAGGTAATGTTACTATTTATTATTTAAGCGGCATGATTTAAACATATATTTACACGTTTCAACATAGAAAAAGTAAAATACCATAAGATATTTAGCTGAAAATAGTTTACAAAAATGCATTTATTCTAATAATTATGCAAGTAAGTTGCTTGTAATACTGTATACGTAAAAGACATGAGAATTTAAGTAAGACTGAACGTTACAAAAATAAAAATCATAGAGTATATATTTAGATTTTGATATTGTATCATTTGCAAATAACTTATGGCACAGGTAACACGTACTGATAATTTTTCAAGCAAATATATTGTTCATCTAATTTTTAATAAAAAAGAAATTAAAATGAGAATTTACTTTGTATAAGTATAAAAATATGACTTAAAACTGTGGGTCAGTAAATTTTGGGTCATAGAATTCATTTCGAAGAACATTCAATGGAAATTTTAATGAGAGAGAAAATTAGAAAAATAAAAATCATAGAGTACATTTGAAATGTTGATGTTGAATCATTTTCAAATAATTTGAGATACACGTAACACATATGTTGCAATTTTTAAATAAAATAAATTGTTCATAGGTTTATATTGAGATATTCTTCGATAGTACATACTCATTGATAATAATTAATAAGGGATATAAACAAGGCGTTGTATAGAAATTTTGGTGTTTTTATTAACGTTACTATAAATATTTTTAAAATATTTGAATGTTTGTTGTTTAGGATCATATATTGTAGTCCAAAAATGCAGCTGTTATTTTAAAAGTTCTAACTAAACGTTTAACTCTATCCATAATTAGGCTTTTTTGTTTTTCTATTCTAGATTTTTTTTCATTTATGCCGTATATTGCAAATAGTTCCAGTATGCACCTTAGTCTTATAGTATTAGGTTTCCAAATCAAAATGTTTTCCACTTCTAATCCAATTTAAAAATGGTCTCTATGTAATTACTTTAAAAATCCTGTTACAAGGATTTATAGAATGATCTTCTTTTGCAATTTATTAGAAAATAGATATTATAAAAATGAGGCAATTATAAAACCATGTACACACAGATCAGAACAGACAAAAAATAGTAGGACTGCATATCAGTGCACATAAAATTATTTTTTATGCCGTCACACAGACATAACCTTACGATTATGAAAACCACAATTAGTATTCTTGAATATATATATATATTTTTTTTTTAAATTTTCTAGAAGAGGAATAACTTTAACTTTTTCTAACGCGAATTTTTGTGTTTATTTAATTTTGTGCCTGTGAGCTAAGTAACTCACAAACCAAACCTAAATGTGGTCATTTATACATTTTCCTTAGCCAATATACTTATTTATATTACGGGCATAATATGTAGTTTTTGAAGGCAATTCCAATAATTCCTGTACATGAGGTAAGAGCCCAACACCTATGTTTTATGGCCTCATTACATTATCTAACAATACCATTTTTATTTCCACATCTATTCCGTATATTATTCACATCAAAATTTATTTAATTAATGCTAATAACCATAAAGTTTTGCAGAATTGTTTTAATTATAGATTTTGATGTAAGTATACAGAAATAGCCTTGGACAACAGTAAAATCTTAAAGGTATCCTGTCTTTGATATTACATTACCCCGCAAAGAAGAAAATAATAGTCACTTGTAAAATGTAAAAGAACCTCAGCGAATGTCTTAGATAGTGTTCATACTACAAAATATGTGATTTAAAATTTTCATTTTCAATAAATATGTTTTTTGCGATACAAAATGTTTATCGTATTTTAGGTTTTACATTTTATAAGTTACAGAAATTCACTCAGATGGAACAGAGTTTCACAGCTTTTTTCATAGAACATATTATGGATGGAATATCTCAATCACATTATTTTATAATATTGTTGGGGCGTATGTGATAAAATAAATCACGAACATTTTCTGTGTAAATGGTAGCTTCAAGTGGTTGAAATTTCATGAAAATCTTGGTGTCACTTGGAAAATATTGGGCTTAAATACCAAGTTTGTTATTTATACGACTTTTCGATTTTGAAGCTCAAACAAAACAACTAGATTCAAAGTCGGGGAATTTCTAAAGTGAAACCTCGATATCAATGTGTATTTGTGCAGGAGTAAAACCCGCAACATACACATTAAACATCTGGCATATAAAATATATTCTTAAATGTGCCTATTCATATCTAAAGTATGTAGGTTCATAATTATTGTTAAAACCTGTTCAGCGTGCAAAAGAAAACATGTCTGTCAATTTAAAGCAAGTATCATACTGTAATAATTTTTTTTTCTCACAGAAACCGTGTGTAAGACAGGATTTGAATAGGTAGAGTCAGACTGAAAAATTCAATGCAATAACCGAGATTTAAACATCGAATCAGTTGATAAATTCAATGCTATGCCGGCATGTTGCCATGGTAGCTCAGTGGTAGAGCAACCAGCTAGAGACCGGGAGATCCGTGGTTCAAATCTCGGCTATGTCATTGAATTTTTTAGTCTGACTCTATCAATCTGTGCTCGTTATCTACGTTTAGGTAAACGCCAATATTCGTATCATTTTAAGCAGTTTTTAAAAGTTCATGACATTTGCAGCTAAGTAAAAGGTCTTCATTATCATTAAGAGTAATATTGAGGCGTAAAGCACTAAATTCTCCAGTGCATTGCTTCCAGAGCCTTATCTCAGAGCAGTACCTCTGGTTTAAAATGTTAAATTATCGTTTGAAAAACGTCTGTGTGCCACGTGCTGTATGACCATTATAAAATCGCTTTCATCTGCCTGGAAAGTATAATTTCCAAGCTGCAACTTGCTGTACAAGTGACGCCAGAGTTCTTAATTATTTAACTTTAATTTTATATGTATACACGTTTGACCTTTACCTCGAAAGCAGCATGTTTTAACTGTTCAGTTTGAAAGCTCCCGCGCACAAACGCGTTTACCGTCCGTTACCATCTATCGATCGAGAATCTCTATTCCTCTTTCTTGGCCATTTACCCTAGAGTGGCAGAACTTGGCTCATTTTAATGTTTCGGTGCGGTCCAACAACTCATAACACTACACTGCACACGTTCACAACAAAGCAATTCTTTATTTTTAGTGGAAATATACTTATTCCTTTCGGAACAAAAATACGGTTTATCGGTAGGGAGACTGCTTGAATTCTTGAGGCAAATAAGTATTTACTTTCTCTATTTCATACATAGTATATAGGTAGACAAGGCTATTCTAAAAAAAACTGATGTGTTCTATTCACATGACTTTCTGTATATCACTGCAACAAATTATTCTATTTACTTCATCTAATGCAGCAAAAATTAGCAGAAATAGTATTATTACTTGCTTCCTTGTTTTAGTAGAAGCGAAATAAGGGGTTAAAGTGATAGTTAAAAGCTGGTTGCTCTGCAACTGAAGTTCCTTTGTTTGTATGGACACGAGTTCACAGAGTCCTGTATGAGAAAAGTATAAGTTTTATTGCTGAAACCAAAAACCAGGAATATCTCAAAAACGGTCAACTCCACGAAAAAATGTATATGATATACGTTGTGTGTTTTAAGGTGCGCTACATTTGTTGTGTGGTAAGTTTTTGTCCATCTCTTACGGTTTAGCAGTTATGCAAAATTTCGTAAAATTGATCCAGAATAAAGTAGTATTCATAGGCTATTCCCAGAAAATTCAAAATATACATTTTATTTGTCAGGTAAATATCTTTAATATACGATATTTTAATCAAAATCGTTAGGGCCATTTTTTAGAAAATCGAAATTTATGAAAAAAGTCTCGTGTAAAGGGTAGTTGGGGGTGGGAGGATTTTTTCTCAAAAACTACGTGTCGCATCCCTGGAAGTTACTAAACCTAAATACTAAGTTTGGTATTTTACCAACTTTTCGTTTTTGCGGTATCGTGTTCACAGACAAACAGACAAACGGACACACTGACACACACACACACGTGCGGACCTTTTTCAGAAAATACTCTTTTCTTTAGATAAAGGGGACCCTAAAACACATATTTCCGGTGAAATCTCGGTACGTAATTTTTTGGTGGAGTGCAATACCTTCTCTATACACTATGTACATAGTTCATATAGAGAAAGTAAAAATTCTATGCCAAAAAAGTTTATACAAGACTTCACTGAAAATTCACATCTTGCAGTCCCTTGTATTAAAATTATTTTTTGGAAAAAGGTCCATAAGAGAGCATATGTGTGTGTGAACACGATAACTAAAAATGAAAAATTCGATTAAATAGCAAATTTCATATGAAGGGAAGTCGAAATGCTCTATCTTGCCAATGTTAAAGTTTGAGACATTATCTCAGCAACTATTTAAGATAGTAAGCTACATTTTTAAGGTACATTCAGCAATATCTTTACTGTTGATTGATGGAAAATAAAATACTTCTGTTGATTAAAAGGTAAGGTATGATTTTCTAATTAGGCTCTTAAAATTATATCGAAAAATTATTATTTTTAAATTTAAAAAAAAACTAATCCAAATACATAAGAAATTTTTCTTTAAAATAAGGCCTATTTAGGTGCAAAGTTGTGACAAATGTTTCAGCTCTTAGTGCCAATTAGTTTCTGAGATAATGGGACATTTGTATATACAATTCTACTTCTTCAGAAATTGATTTCAAACATACATTTTAAAAAAAAAAATCTTATGTGTTCCATTCACATGACTTTCTCTACATCTCTGCAGCAAATTGTAGTTAAAAAGCTAGTGCTTCTATTTACTTCATGCTAATCTAGAAAAATTAGCAGAAATTGTCTAATTACTTTCTTCCTTGCAAGTATAAAGGAAATAAGGGAGTAGCATAGGTTAAAGCAATAGTCAAAAGCTGGTTACTATGTGACTGAAGTTCCTTTGTTTGTATGGACATGAGTTGACTAATTGCTGTATGAGAAAAGTTAAGATTTTCGAACCTGAAAACAAAAACAAGAAATATCTCAAAAACGATCAACTCCACGAAAAAAGGTGTAAAGCATAACTTGTGTGTTTTAAAGTTCTCTACATTTGTTGTATGGTAAGTTTTTGCCCACCTCTTACGGTTTAGCAGTTATACAAAATTCCGGAAAATTCACTCAGAATTAAGTAGTCTTCAGAGGTTATTCCCAGAAAATTCAAAATATACATTTTATTTTTGAGGTAAATATCTTTAATATACGATATTTTAATCAAAATCGTTAGTCATTTTTTAGAAAATCAAAATTTTCGAAAAAAGTTCCATGTAAAGGGTAGTTTGGAGTGGGGGATTTTTCTCAAAATCTTCGTGTCGCATCCCTGGAAGACTCTAAACTTAAATACCAAGTTTGGTATTTTACCGACTTTTCGTTTTTGAGTTGTCTTGTTCAAAGACAGGGACACACACGGACCTTTATCTAAAAATGCTTTTCATGGATACAGGGGACCCTAAAACATATATTTCCGGTGAAATCTCGGTATCGAATTTTTTGGTGGAGTGCAATACCTTCTCTATACACCATGTACATAGTTCGTATAGAGAAAGTAAAACGCGATGGAACCTGACTTTCGATACACAGCTTCGCAGTACTTCGCAACTCTGATGTGAAGGAAATATGAACGGAATGGCAATGATTGGAATAGTTAAAGTAAAACTTTCCAATCAGAATAAGATAAAGAATATCTTCTCTAACATTAATATCTACACAATTATTTATATTTTACCAAATTAGTGCATTAAAATTCTCTAAAAAGCTACTACGTAGGGTTATTTTCAACAATATTTTTAAACTGTTTACAAAAGTTACACCAAAATGAGGGGAAGATACGATATATTTGTATACAGTTAAAATATGAAAATGGAAAAAGTTATGAAAATGCTATTTCGACACCCCTTAAGTTCCACATCTTCCAAGGATTCCAAACGAACATTTTCAAGAATATGCTTCCTCTACCCAAAACTAGTCTTTGCTACGGCGATAAAAATAATTACTTTACAATTAAAACGTATATCTGCATTTTCTGGAAATTACCTCTTAAGTCCCGCTTATTTTGAACGACTTTTGCATAGCTGGTAAACCGTAATAGAGAGACAAAACGTTAACAGATATCGTTAAATAATACAACTTATACCATATACTTTTTTATGTAGAGTTAATGATTTCCGAGATATTCCCTGTTATTTATTTCTGTTATAAATTATTTAAACTTTTCTCAAATGGAGAGCCCCCATTCGTTTTATATGTCTTTGATTTTATTCATGGCAATAGAAATAAAACGAAATTCCAATGTCAATCGCATAGCGATAGTTTTTAAAAAATTTGACTATCGCTTTAACTCTTATTTATTTTGCCTTATTTCTTACTTACAAGAAACCAAGTAATAAGATTTTTGCTAACGTTCAACTTAATTAGCATTCTGTAGACACAAAAATAATATTTTTTAACAATAGTTTGTTTGCTGAACAGATAGAGAAAGTTATGAGAATGGAACACATTAGATTTTTCAAATATATAATGTATTTTAAGATGATGCACTAGTGAAGATCCAATTTCTAAACCTATGAATTTATTTAACTTTTTAACACACATTTACCTTTTCAGTTAATATGTGCTTTGATATTACACTTTTATCCTTTCATTTTCCATTTGTATATTCCATTAAAATTCAGAAGTGGAACGCCAAAATAATCCTTAAATTATATATAATAATAGTAAAGTAATAATAATAGTAATAAATAATAATAACAAAAATAATAATGTAATAATAATTACATTTCAAAGATGTTTTGAACAAGCAGTGTAAAAATATATATTTATAATAATGGTAATAAAATAAATATACGTTTAGTATAGTTATGAATGATTTTGCCAATAATTTAAAACTTCGTCTTTTCAAAGGAAACAATTTATATTGATATAGTAAAAAATTAATGCGGACAGTTCCAATATTTCACTTTTTCAAGTAAGTAGAAAATATTTAAAAATAACTTGTAAAAAGCTCAATAAAATAAACGTAATAAAGTATGTACAGGAACGGCTACCTGAAAATCATGGGAAGTTAAAACATATTTACTACATGTCTTGTCACATTTTACAAATTTATCCATTAAATGCCCATAACGCTACAACAAGATAAATTAAAAACTGCCGAATTTTAATATTTTCGACTGATTGATCACATAAATATTCTTTTTTGAAAAATTGTAACATTGTATACTTATCCTGAAAGCCAGTATATCCACCAGGAAAGCTGTATTTTATTTAATATATCTTTGAATTTTACAGAGTAAAAGGCAAACGCATTTGTAACATGTTACCAACATACGAAATAAGAATTACAAGTACAGAAGTTGGTAGGTACTGTATAAAGGATAACTAGAAGGGACGTAATAATAAATGGGAGTAAAGGGACATGTGAAATAAGGAATACCCTTAATAGCGTACCTGTCTCACGTTCAAGCGGTCCGAGTTCGAAACTCGCTTAGGGTAGGTTACAAGGGTAATTTTTGGCGGGTTTTTCCCTTATCCTGAGAAGATTAATGTCGATCCATGGATCATTTGAGCATCATTTCTCCGATTTCATTCATCGTATGATACCACCAACTAGGTTAAAGGACGTTGAACTGTATAAAAAAAATCTGATGTGTTACACTCACATGACTTTCTCTAGTTCTACAAACTTCTTACATAAGACTATTCTTCTTTCTGCATCTTGCTAATCGAGGTACTCATTAGCACAACGTTCTTATTACTTAGTTACTTATAAGAGGGGAAAAATAAGGGAATATACCAGGCATGTCATAGTCAAATGTTTTAAAAGCGGTCGTAATGCGATTGTCATTGCAAATCCCTTCTTTTCTTGACCAGGAGTAGAACAAAAGAAAACCGCACACTCCCGTCTGAGAAAAGTATAAGTTCTTCACAATTAAAACTAATAACAATGAATACCTCGAAAACTGTAAGCTCCACGAGAAAAATGTATATGACATAACAGGGTATTTTATTTTTTTTTGTACAGTAATTTTTTGTCTATCTCTTACGGTTTACTAGTTATGCAAAATTCATCCAGAATAAATAGGTCTTTAGAAGCTATTCCCAGAAAATTCAAGATATACATATTATTTGTCAGCTTAATATTTTTAATATACATTATTTTAATCAAAATCGTTAGAGCCATTTTTAAGAAAATCAACATTTTCGAAAAAATTTCCATGCAAAGGATAGTTTGGGGTGGGGGGATTTTTCTCAAAATCTTCGTGTCACATCCCTGGAAGATACTAAACTTAAATAGCAAGTTTGGTGCTTTGCCGACTTTTCGTTTTTGAGTTATCGTGTTCACAGACACACGGACACACAGACACACTGACACACTGACACACGGACACACACACACACACGGACCTTTTTGTGTAAATGCTTTCTTTGGATACAGGGGACCCTAAAACATATAATTCCGGTGAAATCTCAGTATCGAATTTTTGGGTGGAATACAAAACTTCTCTATCCCTATGTACATTGTACATACGGGGCTAGAGAAAGTAAAAATAAAATTAAAAAAAAGGATAGATTCAAATGGTTTGGACATATAAATAGAATGGACGAAAGAAGAAAAGCAAAATAGATATGGAAGGCCAGGTTGGAAGGAAACAGAGGACGAAGACGACCAAGAATTGACTTGAGATAGCTATGTGGTAAGCGTAATTCATAAGAAAGGAAAGACCTTCAGGGAAGCTAAACAACTAACGAGGGACGGAGCAAAATATATCTGGCTGATTACGACCAGCTGCGGATACTCGAAAGGTCATAAGGGAAAGGAAAAGACGAAGATTTAATTCTCGGAAATGGTTAGCTCCACAAATAATGTACTTACATTTATATTGCAGCTTTAACGAAATCCAGTTCACCAGTAATGTAAAAGCTCAAATTCACCTCAAAGTGAACACTTTTAGTACTGTTGGTTTATTATACAAGTCATTATCATTTTTCTAAAGTTGTATAATCCAAAATCATCACCCACAAGTAGAACATTGATTTGCTTCAGCCTCTAAATAATTTAAATTATTTAAAACCAGGATTTCATTGACTTTTATAAGATATAAGGCAACCGGATGTTTTAAATTCTTAAAATACCTGGTTTTGATGTGATGACTCCCGTAGCCATCCAGGTTGAAGAGTCACTCCCAGAAAATTCAAGATATAAATTTAATATGTCACGAACACATATTTACATATAGTATTTTTATCAAAATCATTACAACCATTTTTGAGAAAATGCAATTTTGAAAAATTATCCAAAAAAATTTGTTTTGGGTCGTAGAATATTCCTGAAAATCTACGTGTAGCTTTTTACTTCATTTCTATAGCCCCTTCTTTAGCTACTGCGTTCTTATCGGGAGGTAAAGTTAACTGCAACATTGGTGTTTTATTCTTTGAACTTTTACTGTAGATTTTTTACACGCACATTCAAACATCCATACTACCGGGCTCTTTGGAGGGCATAAAAGAATCTTAACTAAAACAACATTTCCACCTCCATCCTCTGGCCGGGAGTCGAACCCGAGACCTCTGGATGAGAAGTAAGCTCTCTGACCATTTGACCATGGTGGCAGGCTTAATGTCATATTTTTGGAAGATGCATTTATAAGACTTTACGTTTCTGAGTTATATTGTTCACAATAATACGAACACAGACACACCCATGCCAATTTTGTAAAACAGTTTTTTTTTTATTTTTTATTTATTTGGAGTTCTTCAGAACATATATTTCCGATGAAACTTCGACATAGAATATTTGGGCGGAAGACGATACCCACTTCCTCTACTTACTCTACGGAATGGAGAAGATAAATATATAATATGATTTATACAAAAATGTACTAATAAACCAGGATACCTACAGCATCGACGCTCAGAAAAACGTATGTTGAAGTATTCAATAACAACCAAAAACTATAGGTGATTTAGATTTATATCAGCATTATTTTCCTTTTAATTTTCCCAGATGAATTATCTTAAAGGGCAGGCAAAAATTCTTGTTGCGGAGAGGGGTTAAAAGCTCAGACACATCTGTGTTACCATGAACAGTTCAAATGTAGGCAATTGTGTCCATTTGATGGATAGTGGTTCATTTGTTAAGGAAATGTTAAACCGCCTCTGCCACACCCAATCTTCAAACCTTATCTTATACTAGTTTTGCACATAATTTTTTACTCACTGCCTCATTTGCCTTCACGCTTGAGCCTAAGACAAACCTGAGTAATAGTGCTAGATGTTTGACATCAAAACAAATGCAAAACTCATCCAAGAGTCTGTGGACTGGGCGAAGAATGGCTTCCAGCCACTCATGTAAAATGTATGCATACTTCGACCCTTTCCTCGTTCATCTAGGTCAGATCTATGCCATAGATTAATGCATGTGGATTCAAACTACGAACTCGTAATAAGAGAGTGGCTCAAGCAGCGTTTCTGAGGAACACAAATACTAACGAGATTTTCCTAAGATTAAACAAAGAAAAACTTTTTTGGAAACTAAAAGCTTTGGCTTGTTTCCTGCATTCTAAACTACTGAAATCACTGCAGTGCAAACTGAATAGAGGAGGCTAATAGTTGTGTAGATAGGTATTCTGTTATTTGCTATACATTTTATAATAAATTATTTTTGTTTATGATTTTGATATTATTAACTATATTATATTTCACTTTTTGTAGATTAAATATAATTTTTTTATTTCTTTTTTGATGAGGAGTTTAATTTCTGCTTTATTTTAACTTTTGGGTAAGGAGAAATATGTCTAATAGGAAAAGGAGAATTTTCAAATATTTTCTAGTCACCATTTCTAAAATCGACTCGGGTTCCTCTTCCATCTCCAAAATCCACACATGCTAAATAATATAGGTTAATTTTACTGTCATTGAACTGTATTCAATTAAAGTGAACATCCTATATTATTGCTTGTATTAACATCTCATAGTTCCTTTCTCTTTCCACCGCCTGTAGCAGCACTGTTGACGTTTTGCTGTGTAACCACAGTTACGAAGTAAACAAAGTTGTCTATGTAAACTCCCACCGTTTGAGGCCCGGGAACTCCTAACTAAGCTCTGGATATATTATAGGTCTTTATACGCTTCAGTTTAGAATTATAGTGTACTAGCAGCACCATCCATATTCTAATCCACCGAGGTTTTTCCTTCGGTTAGATCCAAACCAAACGTTATACTTATTTTCCTATGCCAGGAAAACGTGAAGCCCAGTAATTTAAACAATGTATTTGAATGGTGAGCAGGACATCCAAGGTAGAATGAACGACGAACTACGCGGGTGGCCGAACTAGTTAAAGCACTGATTCGCCTACTACCTCTCATTTTTACTTTCTCTACACGTATTATGTACATAGTGTATAGAGGAAGTATTGTACTCCACTCAAAAATTCGACACCGAAAATACATGTCTTAGGACTCCCTGAATCCCCCCCCCCAAAAAAAAAACATTTTCAGAAAAAGGTCTGTACCTGTGGAGAGTAGCTCAAAAACAAAAAACCGTTAAATACCAAACCTGGTGTTTGGTGTCTTCCAAGAATATGACACGGAGATTTTCAAGAAAATTCCTCCATCCTAGGTGCACTTTACATGAAAAAAAAATCGAAAATTTTGATTTTCTAAAAAATTGCTCCAACGATTCTGATTAAAATCCCGTATATTTAAGGATATTTACATCTCAAATAAAATGTTTATCTTGAATGTTCTGGGAATAGTCTCAGAAGATCTCTATTCTTGATGACTTTTGCCGAATTTTGCTTAACTACTAAATCGTAAGACATAGACAAAAACTTACTACACATAAAATGTAGATCTCGTCAAAACATACAATTTATGTCCTTTACATTTTTGTTGTGGAGGTAACCGTTTCTGAGATATTCCCTCTTATTGGTTTCAATTCTGAACTACTTATATTCTTCTCAAACAGTAAGTGTACGTTTTTCTTTTGTTCAGCCTAGCGTATTCCCTTATTTTCTTTCTACTTATAAGGAACTAAGCAATAAGAACATCCTACTAATGATTATCTCGATTAGCAAGATGCAAAACGAAGAATAATCGTGTGTATGGAGTATGTAGAACAGCTAGAGAAAGTCATGTGTGTAAAACATCATATTTTTACTTTCTCTAGTGCGCATTATTATTAATTATTATTATTATTAATATTATTAATGTTGAGTTAGTTTAAGAAAACTTCATATATTTGTCTAATGTATCATTTTAGTTTTTACTTCTTACTTTTATTAAATATATGATCTTAATAATTACAGAAAGAATTACTTACCTGAAAGAATTATAATTACGATTTTTAATTACTAGTGGAATTGATAAAGCAATTGAACCAATATAACTCATAAAACATGGCAATACTTGCATTGCTTACAATAAATTATAAATTATTCCCAAAACTGGTCACTGATGTTAAGAGCTTATGTATATTCCATCACGATGTGGGCATGTTTGGGACACCTAACGGTGTTTCCTAAATGAGATAAAGTTTCTAACTCGCGATTTCTTCGCTATTTGCACATGGTGAAACAAGGATCAGTTGATCATGCCCATAATGATGCCATAGGACTATATCACGAAAAAGAAGAGAAAGCTAAAATATACGAAAGAAGGCTCATGAAGGACCAACGCAGGACTCCAGGTACTGTAGTCTCGAGCCGTTACCCTTCCCAGGTTAGTCCATGACCCAAGCGCTGGGAATGTGTTTCATCAGAGCTGCAAATAGCACAGCAAAGACGAGCAAGGCAGAAGCGTGACGTCATTTATTAGAAAATGTCTCATTTCATTGATGGAAACTTTGGATAAAGTTCCCAGCTTTTTCGCTAGGGAAAAGGGAGCTCTCTCATTTTCTTTCTGTCAACAGATTAAGGCGCTGAGACGACAACCTCGTCTTATCTCCAGTAGACGGTATTAACATCAGAGCAACAAAATAACTGGAAGGAGTAGAAGGGCACTCTGTGCGGAATAATCACCCTGAACACACACCACAGGTTTTCTGCTTCATGTCACAGAACCACTGTTACAAGTTCGCGATTGGTTTTAGAAGTATTGCTACGCAACACGCAAAGTCGGCTAACATCTCATAGTTTGAAACAAACCAATAGATAGAGGAGAAGGATAAAAAATCTGATGTGTTACACTCTCATGACTTTCTCTAGCTGTTCTACAAACTTCATACATAAGATTCTTCTTCTTTCTGCACCTTGCTAATCGTGGTACTCATTAGCACAATGTTATTACTTAGTTCCGTAGAAGTAGGAAGAAAATAAGGGAATACATCGCCCGGCGGAGGACGATGGATTTTTTCGGGCGTAAAAATCCTTAGCATGGCTTCCTTCGGAAGGGAAGTAAAGCTGTGGGTCCGTGTCGTAGATTTGCGGCACGTAAAAGAATCTAAAGCCTGATAAGAGAGGCCTCTGAGCAAAATTAAGCGATCTTTCACGTCCAATATAGAATGGGACGCTGAGAACCAAAGCAAGAGCGTCCATAAATAGCAGGCCATTTCATTTTTAAGGGAATACACTAGGCGAAACCGATAGTCAAATGTTCTAAAAGCTGTCGTTTTGCGATTGTCATTGCAAATCGCTTCTTTTCTTGGCCAGGAGTAGAACAAAAGAAAAACGGACACTCCCGTCTGAGAAAAGTATAAGTGCTTCACAACTGAAACTAATAACGATGAATACCTCGAAAACGGTAAGCTCCACGAGAAAAATGGATATGACATAACTTGTGTATTTTAACAAGACCAAAATTTTTTGTTTAGTAAGTTTTTGTCTATCTCTTACGGTTTAATAGTTATGCCAAATTAAGCAAAATTCATCCAGAATAAACAGGTCTTCAGAACCTATTTCCAGAAAGTTCAAGATATGCATTTTATTTTTTAGGTAAATATCTTTAATATATGATATTCTAATCAAAATCGTTAGATCCATTTTTAAGAAAATCAAAATTATCGAAAAAATGTCCATGTAAAGGGTAGTTTGGGGTGGGGGGATTTTTCTCAAAATCTTCCTGTCGCATCCCTGGAAAATACTAAACTTAAATACCAAGTTTGGTATTTTAGGTACTTTTTGTTTTTGAGTTATCGTGTTCACGGACACACGGACATACACACACACACACACAGACCTTTTTCTCAAAATGCTTTTTTTGACTACAGGGGGTCCTAAAACATGTATTTCCGGTGAAATCTCGGTATCGAATTTTTGGGTGTAATACAATACTTCTCTATCCCTATGTACATTGTACATATGGGGCTATCGCCCTCCGTGGTGTAATGGTTACCATGCTAACTTCATATACCCAAGGTCGCGGGTTCAAACCCGGCGGAGGACGATGGATTTTTTCGGGCGTAAAAATCCTTAGCATGGCTTCCTTCGGAAGGGAAATAAAGCTGTGGGTCCCGTGTCGTAGATTTACGGCAAGTAAAAGAACCTCAAGCCTGATAAGAGAGGCCTCTGAGCAAAATTAAGCGATCTTTCACGCCCAATGTAGAATGGGACGCTGAGAACCAAAGCAGTTAAAGAGAGTCCATATAAAGCAGCCATTTCATTTTCATTTACGTATAGGGCTAGAGAAAGTAAAAATTGATGTGTTCTATTCACATGACTTTCTCTACATCTCTGCAACAAAGTATGCTTATGCTTCTATTCACATCATGCTAATTGAGAAACATTATCAGAAATGGTATTATTATTTGCTTACTTGTAGGTAGAAGTGCAATAAGTGAGTACCATAAGTTAGTCATAGTCAAAACCTGGTTTCTATGTGACTGAAGTTTCTTTGTTTGTATGGACATAAGTTGATAAATTCCTATATGAGTAAAATATAAGTTTTTCAAAGCTGAAACCAATAACAAGGAATATCTCAAAAATGATCAAATATATATATAACATAATTGTGTGTTTTAACGTACTATATTTTGTGTGTGGTAAGTTTTTGTCCATCTCTTACGGTTTAGCGGTTATGCAAAATTCCGTAAAATTCATCCAGAGTAAAGTAGTGTTCAGAGGTCATTCCCAGAAAATTCAAGATATACATTTTATTTGTGAGGTAAATATCCTTAGTATACGATATTTTAATCAAATTCGTTAGCGCCATTTTGAGAAAAAAATTCTAAAAAATTCCATGTAAAGGATAGTTTGGGGGGGGGGAATTTTTCTCAAAAACTTCGTGTCGCATCCCGGGAAGATAGCAAACTTAAATACCAAGTTTGGTATTTTACCGACTTTTGAGTTATCGTGTTCACAGTCACACGGACACACACGGACCGTTTTCCAAAAATGCTTTTTTTGATTCAGGGAGACCCAAAACATGTATTTACGGTGAAATTTGGGTATCGAATTTTTTTGTTTGGAATATAATACCTTCTCTTTACACTATGTACATAATGGGTGTAGAGAAAGTGAAAGGCAGCAATGAGCGCAGTGACTGTTGACAAGTCTTAGATAAATAATACCGACTTCTTTTGTGTATAGTTTAGGCTAGGCCGGTTTAACAAGCGCCCTGATGCCTGTGGTGTTACGACTCTCCCATGTCTTACAGTGTGGGACACCAACATATGCTTGAAGCTGTTTTGTGAATTCATCAAACATCACCACAAACATAGAGCGATTAGTTGCATCGAAACACTGCCAAAAGTTGTGTAACTGAATCTTAACTGTTGATACACGGAAAAATAAACTTTGGTAGCAAAATTATGCCTCAAAATGTGCTTCATGGAGTGCAAACAGAATATAATGATTTAAATTCACGAACATTTTTAATATTTGTTACCGAATAAAACACTGCATTGTTCTATCCATCCACTATCGCCACTAGTAGTAGTAGTATTCACTTTTAAAACAGTTTTATACAAGCATAGCTGTGTTATCAAATAAACTACAGTGAGCTGTTCACTCATGTACGGGAGTGCGATGCATAAGTCTCAAAATCCAAAATGTTAAAGACCAATTCTCTACTTTACATTTTACTAGGTGTTTTTGGACGACGAAGCCTGGACTGATACAAAGAATTGAACACGTTTGGTAACAATAAAACTTCCCTGGGACGCATTCCAATGACCATTTTTCAAGAATGTTTAGACCTCTTTAAACATAATTACAGTGCATTCCTCCGATATTTCATAACTTCATAAATGAAACATAGATTCTTTACTGCGCTCCAGAGACGAAAGAGCATCTAAACAGACATTTTAACGTATCCGGAAAAATATTACACTAAAATATCTCACACTTACAATGTTATTTAATTATGTGTCAGTTCTATTCATGAGCTTTAAAACTCCCATGTAGTAACCGTCTACCGCCAGTTATTTCACCAAGCAAACAACAAGAAATGTTACGGGGAAGAAATATATGGCTTATCTAGAGCTAAATGTCTGCATTGGAGGATTTTATTGCTCCATGTCGATCTTCCAATCACTTCCTTTAGTTCACAGTAGATTTCCGCAGGTTTCAACTAAGCCTTCAAAAATCCAAAATAACTCACCTCACAGTTCATTTAAACAAACACAGAATGCACAATAGCCACTTATTCCAACTAGCACTCACATAACCGTTAGACCTTGGATTAGCCTCCTACATGTAGAAAAGCAGAATATTGTATTTAAAATTATAGAATTGAGTCAAGTTTTGTTAACACTAAACGTTAAAACGTTATATAAAACAGTATATATTGTGGTTATGTTTACCTAAAAATCTGTGAGTAAACCATATTCGTGCCTTAAGAGATAATTGTCTCTTGGTAAATAATAACCCCGGAGAGGAATGAAAGTTCCGCAGTTTTTGAACAAAGTTGTAATTTATGTATTGAACATATACGGTAAGTGTGGAAAGTTTTAAAGCAAAAATAAGCAAAAAAATGCCCTGTTAAAAAGACGTGTTTTAAATCTGAGGTACAATACGTACCTACTTTTGATAGTTATACAGGATGGAAGGAGTTATTACAATTTCTTTTTAAAATATATCAAAATAAAACTGTGTCCCAATCCATCAGATTCAAAATGTATAAAACCAAATTGCGTAGTCGCACTATGAAATTCGTGATTCTGATAGTTCGGCATGTGCTGCAAATTCGCATGTTGCCATGAGCAATCTTATGCAGCACGCCAAAATTGCAACAATTTTTTTCATGAACTTCTGAGAAATACAGGAAATGAGGAGAATTTAGTTAAATCCAGTGGGATGGCTCCGCAGTACTTGTCAGTCTCGCATTCGGGTTCGATTCCTGGCGGTCGTCTTATCTGACCATGGATGTTAATGTTTTTTCCCTGGTCAGTAAACTAAATGCTAGAGTAGTTTCTTCTATCAATATGTTTATTTCCCCCCACCCCTTCTCATTTCCTTTCAGTTTCATGTTTCAGGGCTTCTTTCAGGTCCTAGTCGGACAGATGGCGCAGTTGTTTGCGGTGTGGGAAGAAGTCTCCCTGTGAACGCTAAGGAACGGTATCTCCTTGTACTTCTTGCCTCGCTCTGTTGGAATAGCTTCCTATTGGTACGCAGGTGTTTTAACTTAGAAATCCTAGTACCCGATACTGAAGTCCACGATGCCGGTTCTCCTTAAGTTGCGCCTTTTGAGGGCTCTCATAGTCCCGTTGCTAATCTACGCCTGTGAGATCTGGGGCATGGCGGCAGACTCCAGTCATGGCTTTCCAACGAGACTCCTGCACGAAGCCTCTGGTCTACTATACCTGTAGGACGAGATTAGGCGTCGGGTAACAAAATTCAACGAAGGGTTACCATTCCATCGGAGCGCCCTCGTTAGGTCTCTTGGGGATTACAATCCCACAAACCGCCGCTTCAGGCGATACCGGTTTCCCCGCATGGCTTTCGGCCATCCCCGATAACGAAGAAGCACCTCCAACAGCTGCTACGGCTAAGCTCCTTACAATCCTTCAAGAGTTGCTTGGATTCAAAATTAAAACCTCAAAACAAACATTTTGATAAACACACACACCAGCTGTGCTCAAGGGCCGTTGCACCATGATAGGCAACCGTCGAGGGGCAAAACTTGCCTCCTCCTGTCACTCCACAACTCCAACACTCACCCGCCATCCTGCAAAAACCAACAATCCCGTCATAACGTGGTTAAGTTCTCTCCGAGAACAGGGACACGTCTATCACACCTCGGGCTGCCCTCAGTCTGCCAATTGCTCTGGGCGCATCTCTTGGCCCATCTACGGTCCCTTCCGTTCATCCGTGCTATACCGTGATCCATAACGATGTCTTAATGAGCTAGGTGCGTACCATTGTTGCAATATCCTAATAACATTATTGGAAACACCGCAGTATTTTGACTTGTAAAAGTAGCGTGATCATTTGAGTTTTAATGGTGACTATATTAATCATAAATGTGATCCTATAATTATGTTTACTAATATTCATTCAATATTTGATGATAATGAACTAAATAATCCTAAAATGTTATTAAAAGTAATTGTTTACATAAATTCAGATGTGAAAACAGAGTAATGTTATCTCTACCTATATCACAAAGAAGTTATCTCTTGAAATGAGGTACTCATCCCTTGCACTTCGTGTAAATCTTACCTTACATTCATCAAAAGCCTGCTCAAATTTAATATTTTGAAGATGGCTTATCCAACTTTGGGAATAAATATGAGCAGTTTTGATGTTTACACTGCGTCTGCATGTTCCCAGTAATTTCAGGTTTCTTTCCAGTTGCTGCCTTAATTGTCTTCGTTAATATTAACCCACACAGTTTCTAATTTTCGCTTTCTCTACCGCCAGCTCGGGCCAGGTAGTACGGGATTTTAACTTCCCTGATCATTAGCATAGTCGGATGCTTAATTCGTAAGCAGGAACATGAGAGTCATTTACTAGGGATTAGAATAACTAAGCAAAACATAATTTATTTAATTGGATTTACTATCAGTATTGTGATTAAACGGATTGTTTATTAAACAAATTATAAAATGTATCCTATGTACAAGGAAGTTACTAACTTTATTCCTCCTCTTTAATTGAATATCATTCGCAAAGCACCAGAGCAAAGTTTTACTTTCTCTACATAATACATCGGTAGAGAAGGTATTGCAATCCACTAAAGTATTCACAAGATTTCACCGGAGATATACATATTACGGTCTTCTGTATCCAAAGAAATAGCATTTTTAGAAAAGTTCCACGCGCCCGCGTGTATGTATGTGTATGTATAACATGATAATAAAATGTCGGTAAATTACCAAATTTTATTATCTTCCAAAGAATGCGACAGGAAGACTTTGAGGAAAATTCCCAATCCTATGAAGACTTTGAGGAAAATTCCCCATCCCCAAGCTGCCCTTTACATGGGAAAAATTTATAAATTTTTGATTTTCTGGAAAATGGCCCTAACGATTTGACTATAATACGAATAATAAAGATGTTTAAATAAAAAATAAAACGTATAGTTTGAATTTTCTCAAAAAACCTCTTATTCTAATTGGACTTTGCTGAATTTTGTATCTAAATGTTACTACACAAAAGACGAGACCCCGTTAAAACACACAATTAAGTCGGATACAATTTTTCGTTGAGTTTACTACTTCCGAGACATCCCTTGTTATTGGTTTGAGTTTTAAAATACTTAAACCATTTTCATGAGTGAGTTATTTAACTATCCATTACAAAGAAACGGGTTTCCATCACATGGCAACAGCTATCAAAACATTGGAGTATCGCTTTAACCTAGTACATTCCCTCATTTCCCTCCCCTTTTCCTGATAGTGTTTAACGTCCGCTTTTATTGCTATGACACCTTAGGCGATGACCCTGATGATAATGGAATGAAAATGGAGGACCAGTGGAATGCGATGTGCGAGAACCCGGAAAAAATATTTCTCTGCGCCGCTTTGTCCATCTGAAATCCCACATGCGCCCGCATTGATGAGAGCCAGTGGTCTAACCACTCGGTTACGGCATGACGTTATTCCCTTCTGCTTACAAGGAAGCAAGTAATGAAGGCTTTTCTGCTAATGTTTATCTCGATTAGCATTAAGTAGATAGAATAATAGAATAATAAGAATAATTTGTTACAAAGATGTAGAGAAAGCCTCGTGCATGGAACACAGACTTATTTTACTATGCGGTATTTCAATGAGCACTTAACATAAACACACTAAGCTGGAGAGACAGTTCCACATAGCTGAAATAGAAATGCGCTACAACCGCTTATTTTACATAAATGGCTTAACTCTCCACATGCATCTAACTAGGCGTCACTCTTGATAAGGGCCTAACCTTTTATGAACAATGCTAGGAACGCCGGACAGAGCGAAGGAGGCGGTGGCCGCCCATTACCCTGTTCTGGTCTTTCAATTGCCGGTCCACTTAAAGCTACGTCTTTTCAAGGTGCCCATAGTCCCTCTGATGCTCTACGCCTGCGAAGTATGGGGTATGGCTGCAGACTCCTGGCTTCTGTGGTCACAGTGGATACAGAATAGTGGACTCCGGTCAATCCATTATGTATGTCGACGTTTCCCAGTGAGGCTACTACATGAAATTCGGCCCTTCCATACGTGGAGAATGTAATTGGGCGCCGGGCTCAGAAATTCTACGCCAGATTGGGCGAACATGAGAACGCACTTTTCAGACCACGGGGGGGAGTACTTGCAGGCGGTATCGGGTTCCTCTCATGACTTGCGGGTACCCCCGGTAACAACGTCTTCAAACCAGCCAACAGCAAATTAGCTGAGCTAAGTACTCCCCCCCTCCCAACATTGGGAGTGGTCAGTCAATATTCTCCAACAAAAGAAATGTAATCAAATTAAACACCAGAGGAGCAGAGGAAAAGGATACTACTCCTAAAAATGCTACTGTTCAGGAGCCTATCTAACGCTACCTCCTTAACATCACTCGAAACCTCGCAATAATCCCAAACTTAAAACATCCTCCTCATTCCTATGCTAAAGCCCTTATCAGAGTAGCTACACAGAAGCTACACCTATACTCACCACGAGTCTAACAGATCTCGGACGGATGGACGGATGCATTCCATTTTTATGAAAATTAAAAAAAAAAAGTGGAATCTATGAGTATAAAAATAAACTAAAAGTATTTAAATGGAACCAATGTTTTCAGTTGTTCTTAAAAGTTTGAATTTTGGGCAAAAATTCTCTTTTTTTGGGAGGAATACTCAATTCATCACTCATGTAACAATCCAATTCATTCCCATTAAAATCTATTCACTCTGGCATTCAGGGTCTGTGTTAAAGTCAGAAACCTATTACTATTTTAATGAACCTTTTTTATATATTTTGAAAAGGTGAAGCTTTAGACTTTTGTACCTTCTTTTTGATAGCGAAATTATATTAAAATATAAAAGCTAAGGGATTTTAAACAACACCGGAAACCGTAACTATACAAAGAAATGTAAGTGAAGCTAGAGAATATGAAAATTCCTTACTCCAAGTGATCGAGTTAAATTTCTTTGGAAAAGCACAAATTGTTCCACTATAAAGAAAAAAATCTGTTGTTTCATTCACATAACTTTTTCTAGCTGGCCCTTATACAAACTATTCTTATAAAATACTATTATTTTATCTACTTCATGTTAACCGATATAAACATTAGCAGAATTGGTCTTATGGCCTGCTGCCTTGAAAGCGGAAGGAAAATAAGGGAATACATTAGGCCAAAGCATAGTCAAATCATTTAAAAACTCATCGCTATGTGAAACAATTGACGTTCGGTTCGCTTTGCATGGTCCAGTTTGATAAAAATTAGGTAGTTTAAAACTGAAACCAATTGCAAGAAATATCTCTAAAACGGCCAACTCGACAAGAAAAACGTGATCTACATTTTTATGTAGTAAGTTTTTGTCTATCTCTTACGGTTTAACGATTATTCACAATTTTGCAAAACTCGTCCACAATAAAGAGGCTATTCTCAGAAAATTGAAAATATATAATTTTTATTGTAAAATGTAAATGTTTTTAATATGCAACAATTTTAATAAAATCATCAGAGCTATTTTTGAGAAAAAGTACATTTTCAAAAATGCTTCATGTAAAGATTAGTTTGTTGTGGGAAGTTTTTCTTAAAAATCTTCGTACCGCATTTTTGGAGGATACTAAATATAAATACTAAGTTGATATTTAACGGTATTTTCTTTTAGAGCTATGCTGCCCATAGACACACAGACCTTTTTCTAAAAATACTTTTTTGGACTCGGACCTCAAAACATGTATTCGGTGCAATCTAGCCATCGAATTATTTAGGTGTAATACAATACCTTCACTAGCTACTATGTACATTGTTATGTACTTTTGGGCTACAGAAAGAATTAACATATAAATTGTCAACTACAAAATATCGGTTGACTAATTTCTAATGTCAGCTGAGACAAATTTGTCACTTTCCGTGGTGTAACGGTTACCATGCTAACTTCATATACCCAAGTTCACGGGTTCAAACCTGGCGGAGGACGATGAATTTTTTTCGGGCATAAAAATTCTTAGCATGGCTTCCATCGGAAGGGAAGTAAAGCCGTTGATCCCGTGTCGTAGAATATCAAGCCTAATAGAAAGACCTCTGAGCAAAATTAAGCGGTCTTTCACGCCCCGTATAGAATGGGACGCTGAAAACCATAACAGTTAAAGAGCATCCATAAATAAAATGCCATTTCATTTCATTTTGAGAAAAATTTACCTCTTTATAGTTATTTAAGACGTCCTGCCTAAGATTTTGATTTAAGTAAAACTGAACTTGTGCTTCAGGTTTATTGAAAATGCGAGCAATGACAGAACTGTGATATTTTGGATAATACATTAAATGTGTATGCAAAATGATAATTAATTTGGAAAATAAAAACACCTCACCCCAGGATTACTTCAGATTCAACTTTCATATGCAATGAATGACTTTGAAGATTGCTTCTGGAGTAATTTACTTCTTCAAAATTTCAGTCACTTACGAGGTGAATTCACTGTCTCCATAAGAGGAGCAAACCTCACGATGCGCACAGAAGTGTCGGCAATAAACATTAAACTACTTCGTCTGTGGTTTCAAGAACTGTGGCACTTCCTTACGTATGTTTTGCTTGGACGATGTTACTGTGTTAAATAAGGTAATAAAGGAGGCCGAATTCTCGTTGGCAGCAACACAGTATAGTATGACAACACCAATAAATTCTGGTAGTCATTAAAAGAAACAATTACAACAGAGTCGAACAAAATAATTGGGATCCTTGGTTCGTAGGGGGGGGGGCGGACATGATGCTGTCTGTGCATTTAATTGCTTTTTCTGAGAGGCGAATGTCAGTCAGTTTCACGAAATTAGTTCCTTTATCCGAGTGGCAAATAGCCCGAACACGCAACATTGATTTGTCGCCCTTCAACAGGAAGCCTCAAATGATCAGCTACAAGAGACGAGTATAATCTGGATAAAACCTGCGTAATCAAAACCTCTATAAGGGGAGGTGGAACTGTCCTGGACATGTTAAAACCTTCACAAAATCCAAACAACTTTTATAAGCTTATAATATGTATTTAATTATTCTTACTTTCTCTATACGTACTATGTACATAGTGTATAGAGAATGTATTGTAATGCACCTTAAAATTCGATACCCAGATTTCACAACAAATACATGTTTTGAAACCACCTGAATAAAAAAAAAGCATTTTTAGAAAACGTCCATGTGTTTGTCTGTCTGTCAGCGTGTGTATGTGTGTGTGTGTGTGTGTGTGTGCCTCTGTGCAGCATAGCTCAAAATCGAAAAGACCATTAAATACCAAACTTGGTATTTAAGTTCAGTGTCTTCCAAGGCTGCGACATGAAGATTTTCAAGAAAATCCCCCACCTCGAACTACCCTTTATATGGAAAAAATTTTGAAAATGTTAATTTTCTCAAAAATGGCGACAGCGGTTTTTATTAAAATATCACACATTAAAGTACATGGCAAATAAACGGTATATCTTGAATTTTCTGGGAATAGCCTCTAACGACATCTTTATTCTGAATGAATTTGCAGAATTTTGCGCAACTGGTAAATCGTAGGAGATAGACAAAAAATTACCACACAGAAAATATAGAGAACGTTGAAACACACAATTTATGTTATATAATTTTTTTTGTGGATTTGATCGTTTTTGAGATATTCCGTTTTGTTGGATTCAGCTTTAAAATACTTATACTTTACTCATACAGAAATTTGCCAACTTCTGGTCGTTCAAAGGAACCTCAATCACATGGCAAACAGTTTTTAAAACATTTGACTATCGGTTTAGTCTATTGTAATTCCTTATTTCGCTTCTATTTAAAAGGAAGCAAGTAATAAGTAATTTTTGCTATTTTTTTCTAGATTAGCATGAAGAAAATAAAAGAATAAGCTTTTAACAATAACGTGTTACAAAGATGAAGAGAACGTCATGTGAATGCAACATATCCGATTTTTTTTTACTTCTGTTATTTACAACTCGGACATATATTTGCAATAAAATACAACTTTTTTGTATTCTTTAGTTTTTAATTTTAAATAACCATATAAGGCTCAAATTTTGTATTTTGATGAACAGATTATGGAAGGAATATTTTTGTAGACAGATTTTCCTGAACTCAAGCTGAAAACGAGGCAGATGTGGAATACGTTTTTATGACTTAGAACCTTAAATAGAGGTGTATTAATTTCACTTTGTGCCAATTCATGAATAAGAGCATGAATAGGTTTGGAAATTAATTTACACACCTTCATTCCATTGTTATCTCCCAATAAAAATGTAAACTCCGCTGAAGCGTTATTAAAATATTTTTTAATTCTATCTATTGCATCGTCAACTTTATTATTCTTAATCCTTTTAAAAACTAATCTCTATTAAATATTTTATTTTATAAAGAACAGAACCTGAAGTAACTTAATTATAATTCCCATTTTAATAAAAATTGCTTGTGCACCTTTTCATTAATGAATACTGTCAGTAGTTGAAGGACTTTCATACATAAATTGTTTTATGATCTTATCAGTTCAAAAAATTGCCCCATTAATATTAATTTCCTACATATTGACCAATAACTATTTCATTCAATTCATAATTAGCTTTTCTTTATTTATCTTAACAAGAAAGGATTGAGAATAAATGGTTAATATTTTGTGTACATATTTTACCGGGATATACAAATCACTAAACATCCACACATCTCTGTTTCTCTTCAAAATAGAAATATGAAACTAGTTGCTGATGCTACAATAAGCATAGAATCGATAGAGAACTATAACTTAAAATATAATTGAACTAATTCCTCTGCATATCTTACAAGCTACTTTCGAGGAGTGCCTCACCAATATTGAAGTAAAATTAATTATGATGGAAATGCCAGGTATAATCAATACTTTCTTCGCCAATTTTAATTGTAATAATGAACAGGACAGAGAATGAGTATTCTATTTCATTTAGCTGTACACCTATTATTAAGTATGTTTGCGGATCTTGGTGTAGAAATACGTTAAATACAAACCTAAACCTAAATATTCCTTGGTATTGGTTTCAGTTTTAAAATACCTTTCTCATATCTACAGGAATTTGTCCTGGCAAGGCAAAGAAACTGATTCCAACCACATGGCAGGCAGCTTTTAAAATATTTGACTATCGCTTTAGCCTAGTGCACTCCCTTATTTGCCTTCTACCTACAAGAAAGCAAGTAGTATGATCGTTTCTACTAATTTTTATTTCGATTAGCATCAAATAAATAAGAAATATATAAAACAATATTTGTTGATTTGTTACATAAATGTACAGATAGTCATGTGAATTGAACACATCAAATTCTTATTTTAGCGTAAGCATTTTTATTATTCACCATCACTGAAAATAGAGTGCAATTCGCTACAATTAAAGAGCGCTGCAGAAAATCGGAATGAAAATTCTCGACCTCCTGCTTGTTGTCAAATTTCTTCTTCGTTTTGTAAAGAGGTACTTACCACAACTATATTGAACTGTTATATCTAGCACACGGATTGGCTCTTTAAATTGATGTTATGGATTCTGAATAGGAACTTCATTGTTATAATAATTTCATATGTTAATTGCTAAATCAGCATTTGATTTCCTTACATTCCATTCTGAATATTCATGAGTCGAGAAATTCCACCTCGTTTCTGGGAATTTAAGTACGGGAGGAAGCAGTTGAAAGCTTCCTGGTTTCGTTTCAGTTTATCTCCGGGTAGATCAGTTTAGACCTCATTTTTATGTAAATTAATCACAGATATTGATGTTAATATTATAACGAGAAAGTATCTATTATTTTCTATACCACGTGCATAGTGAATAGAAAATTATAGAATTCCACCCACAAATTCCGAAAGCTATATTTCACCAAAAACACATTTTCAGAGGACACGTGAGTCCAAAAACGCTCCGTGTGTTCGTCTCTATCTGTCTTTCTCTGTCGGTGAGGAGCATAACTCAAAATTAAAAATTCGCTAAATACCAAACGTAATATGTATGTTCAGCGTTTATCAAGGATGTAACACGACGATTTCAAAGTAAATACTCAGAGCTCAATCTACCCTCTTACATGAAACATTTTTCCAAAAAAATGGCTCTAAGATTTTAATTAAAATACATATGCTTCAGATGTCTGTGAAATTAATTGCTTCAGTTCCATTTTTAAGATATGGTAGTGTAGACAAAAAAAAGTCTGATGTGTTCCATTCACATGACTTTCTCTACATCTCTGCAACAAATTTTAGTTAAAAAACCAAAGCTTCTATTTACTTCATTCTAACCGAGAAACAGTAGCAGAAATAGTCTTAGTATTTGCTTCCTTGTAAGTAGAAGTGAAATGAGGGAGTACCATAGGTTAAAATGATAGACAACAGCTGGTTGCTATGCAACTGAAGTTCCTTTGTTTGCATGGACAGGAGTTAAGAAATTTCTGTATGAAAAAAGTATGTTTTTCAAAGCAGAAACGAAAAAACAAGAATATCATAAAAATGATCAACTCCACGAAAAAAAATTTATATGACATAAATTGCGTGTTTTATCGCAAGCTACATTTTCTGTACAGTAAATTTTTGTCCATCTCTTATGGTTTAGCAGTTATGAACAAGTCCGTAAAATTCCTTCAGAATAAAGTAGTCTTCAGTGCCTATTCCCAAAAAATTCAAGATATATACAATTTATTTCTCAGGTAAATATCTTTAATATACGATATTTTAATCAAAATCGTTGGAACCATTTTTAAGAAAATCAAAATTTCCGAAATTTTTTCCATGTAAAAGGTTATTTTGGGTTTGGGGAATTTTATTGAAAATCTTCGTGTCGCATCCTTGGAAGATACCAAACTTAAATGCCAAGTTTGGGCTTTAATGGTCCTTTCGTTTTTGCCCTATGCTGTAGACAGACACACAGACTCACTCATACATACAGACAGACAGACAGACACAGACTCGGACATTTTTCTAAAAATGTTTTTTTTTTATTCAGGGAGTCCCAAAATAAGTATTTCCGGTGAAATCTCCGTATCGAATTTTTGGGTACAATACAATACCTTCTCTATGTATATGCACTTAGTTCATGTAGAGAAAGTAATATATTATGTTTTCCATTCATATAATTTTCTATACATCTTAGTAAAAAATTATTGTTAAAAAGCTTACTATTCTATCTACTTCATGCTAGATCATCTAGATAAACATTAGCAGAAATTGCCTTTATTACTTTCATTCTTGTAAGTAGAAGAGAAATGAGGGAATACAATAGGTTAAAGCGCTAGTCAAATCTTTTAAAAGTTGTTTGCCATGTGATTGAATTTTGTTTCTTTGTATGGCCACGAGTTTCCAAAATTCCCGTATGAGATACGTATATTTTAAAACTGAAACCAACAATAAGCAATATCTGAGAAACTATCAACTCCACGAAAAAATGTATATGACATAATTTGTGTGTTTTAAGATATCTATATTTTTGTGTAGTAAGTTTTCGTCTATCTCTTGTGGTTTACCAGTTATGCATAATTCATAAAAATTCGTTCATAATAAAGACATTTTTAAAACTATTCTCAGAAAATTCAAGATATACATTTTTTTCCCAAGTAAATATCTTTAATGTACGGTATTTTAATCAAAATCATTAGAGGGTTTTTGAGAAAACCAGATGTCAAACAAATTTAACTACCACCCACATCATCTCAAAATGTACACTATACCACAGATAGAGACTGAAGAACCAAACTCCAGAAGAGCCAACCTCTCAATGTAACCAACATGATACCACGAATTTTACAATTCTCAAAATAGACCTCTTCGTACTAACTTTTATAAAAATTAATTTTCCTAAACTGTTAATTTAAACTATAATTGTTTTTGTTATTTCGAACATATTAATCTAGTGATCAAAAATACAATATTGCTACAAATTTTGCTTTAACTATGATTATATTATTGTACTTAATGTTCATTTTGTTAAATCTTATCTTGCCACACTTATTGTTATTAACTGTCCGCATTTTGTTACATTGTTTAAAACATACAATTGTTTATTCTCATTGTTACTAATTCTTTTACATGTTCACTGTTAATAATCCTGATGTAATTATTATTGTATTATTTATTCAAGTCTATTCTGTAAAATCTCTTTTTTGTAAACGAAAAACCCGCTAAAAGATCTTGTAGTTAGACGCGACTATAAATAAAAACTTAAAAAAAAAAATCAAAAATTTTCCAT
The DNA here is from genome assembly GCA_030762935.1 of Hymenopus coronatus. Lineage (NCBI taxonomy): Eukaryota > Metazoa > Arthropoda > Insecta > Mantodea > Hymenopodidae > Hymenopus > Hymenopus coronatus. The sequence goes on from CM060897.1 coordinate 100,732,805, forward strand.
GTAAAGGGTAGTTTGTGATAGGGTGATTTTTCTCCAATTTTTTTAGTAGCATCCTTGGAAAATATTACACTTTTACTGACTTTTCGTTTTTTGAGTTATCGTGTTCACAGACACACGAAAGCACGTACTCACACATACACATGATGGACCTTTTTTTTTAAAAAATGTTCTTTGTTATACAGGTTACCCTAAAAGATGTACTTCCTGTGAATTTTCCATATCGCATTTTTGGGTGGAGTGAAATACTTTATCTGCCTATATATCATGAACTATATAGAGAAAGTAAAAAAATGTCCAGTTACATGGAATCCTAAAGCATCCTTTAAGAACTAAGATTTCTTGTTCACATTAACCTATAGGAGTAATCTTATAGATGGTGGATGATTTTAAAACAAAAATATTTTCACTGTTGTGAAAAACATTCTTTCTACTGCAGATTCTTTGCTAATATGTTGAACCTACAAAATTAGTAAACAAATGCGAACACTGTTGTTGTCTATGTATGTAAATCACATTTCCGAATAGTTCTAGTGGGATCTATTTCTGTTTTGATAAGTTTGTGAACTGCTTTTACATTGTAGTTTCATCTTTGCACTTACCAGAATAATGGAAACCTATTACTCCACATGATTTGTTATGGTGTGGTAAATGGAAGTAACCGTCAAGCCGTGTCCTGAATGCTGAAAAATATCCAGAACGCAGGGTATCTCTGCAATATTATTCAGCAGTTTTTTTCAGCGACTAGCACGTAACTCTTCTCCGGGGATCGTGGCAGACCTCGCACCATTTGTATCCTTGTTGGGAGAAGCGAGAATTGCAACGGCTGGTTATTAATTTCCACAACAAATATGTGCGGGCTGGTGAAAATCCACACGCAGTTCAAGGCATCAGCACTGATTTGTTATAGACTAATTGGATTTAAATAGTACTAGAAGTTTGACTGGTGCAAGACAGCTTAATTTCTCATTAAATGGCTTGAGTGTCGTGCAGAAATGGTACCATACCAACAAAAGCTGGAGCCTAATATAGCTCTAGCCCAACATCTCCGAAATGTTCGAATACACATTACACTGCCCAGTTTGTTCATGCTAATTTGATGCCTTGGATTTTTGGTCGTGGGGACACTTAAAATCATTGGTGTATGCAATTTTGCCCTCCGTGGTGTAATGGTTACCATGCTAACTTCATATACCCAAGGTCGCGGGTTCAAACCCGGCGGAGGACGATGGATTTTTTCGGGAGTAAAAATCTTTAGCATAGCTTCTTTCGGAAGGGAAGTAAAGCCGTTGGTCCCGTGTTGTAAATTTACAGCACGTAAAAGAACCTCAAGACTGATAGAGAGGCCTCTGAGCAGAATTAAGCGAACTTTCACGCCCAATTAAGAATGATACGCTGAGATCCACAGTAGTTAAAGAACGTCCATAAATAACATGTCTACCAGTGCATACGTGACCAACCTGGAATCTTTCAGAGAGTCCACGATTCCCTAAGAATCAAGCGGGGGAATGCCTTAACTATGAATGGACATTATTGAGCATCTTCAATGAAAGTTCACAACAGTAGATCGCATACACAGATTACATTAGAAACTATGCTGTTTCAGTAAATGATTTCTATAGATCGTACGTAATAGCAAAGAAAACATATGTTGGATAGGTAGACTCAGAGTGAAAAATGCAATGCAGAGCCGGGATTTGAACCACGGATCTCCCGGTCTCTAGCCGGTTGCTCTACCACTGAGCTACCTTGGCAACATTCCGGCATAGCATTCAATTTCTCAGCTGACTAACATGTCTCCCGGTAAACTACAAGGTGATCTCAAATTATTTTGAGATGCCATATTAGCAACCGGCTAGAGACCGGGAGATTCGTGGTTAAAATCCCGACTATGGCATTGAATTTTTCAGTGTGACTCTACCTATCCAACTCCTGTCCTACACATGACTTATGTGAAAAAACGATTAAACCAAAACATGTTGTTTTACGGTAGCGAAGATGAATAAGTGCTCATAGCTTGTAAGGTATGGATTGTAGAACCCATGTTTCTTAAACATTTCTTTCTTGTTTTGGTGCATATTGCCACAAAATATAGAATACATTTGTATATGTATATGGGCACTATTAATAAGTGAGATATAGCAATACAACACAACAGTACAATGGTAGGGTTACCACCTTTAGCCTCTGGACAGGCGTAGAACACAGTATTTCCTCTGCATCCAATGGAACGGATGTACCGCCGTAACTCCGTCTCCAGAGAATTTTTAGAAGTAGGATGCGCCACGAGTAGGCAAAGGTTGGTAACTGGGTAGGAGAGGCTATGAAATGCATTTCACTAGTGTAAGAACAATTATTGCTGGTTAGCGGCAGATTTGCATACTCCTGAACACTACAACAAGCAATTCTACCAATCCTCAAGCCGTTTGTTTTACACCTTGTCGGCACTACTTTAGGAGATATTTATATTCTCGTCTCTAGTAGCAGTATATATTTACCAAAACTGTTTTATAAAATATAAATATTTTAAAAACACAATTTATTTGAAATAAGGATACGTAAATATCCGAGATGTCCGTTGTTATTGGTTTAATTTGGATTTCATTACTTTCGTCATTCTCGTGATATTATTAGCCCAGTTACTTCTCTCTATCATGCAAAATGCAATAAATTTAACCACCAAAATATAGAGATCAGTTACCAAACATTTGATCATCACTTCCTTTCTTATATCTCCCTTTACCTACAGCGTAATGAATACTGAAACTGCTTCTGCAAACTTGTACTTCAGTAATATGTAGTGAGCATAAAAATCAGCTTTTGCAAGAAAGATAGAGGACAAAGAAAATCAGGTGAATGTAAAACATCAGTCTTTTAGGCTAAGCTTAACGTTACATTGGGATATGATGAAAAGGTTGATATTACATTCCAATACCTGGATACACAGGACATAAAGTAATCAGTCATTTGTTTTCTTAGAGGAAGAAAAAAACTCGGATGAAAATCTTATACAGAAAATTCATCCGAAACGAGATTCGAATTCAAGACCTTCTAAGGAGGAGACAGAAGCCCTATTGCCACATTATTATTATTATTAGATATTATTATTACTATTATTAAATATTATTATTTGTTTATATATTTAGTTATTTTGCTGGTCTCTTTACTCACTTGATACAGTTTTAATTATTTATTGTATTATTTGTGAAGTCTACTTTTACGTCATACCGTGGGTTTGGACTTAAAAAAATTGAGAGTGTTTGTATCTGGATGATTGAAGGTTTTAACGTAGTTGATATTCATTTTTACTGTAGAACACAAACGCACATTAAAACATTTATTTCGGACGCTGCGAATATCATGAAAGGATTTCAATTAATAAAATTCTTCTGCCATAGCTGGGAATTAACCCCATAACCTGTGAATTGAGAAGCCACAACGCTAATGCCCAACGTTTTTCCCGCCTCCGTAGTGTGAGGGTAGCGTGTCTGCTTCACATTCAAGAGATCGCCAGTTCGAATCTCACTTAAGGTGACTTACTCGTGTAAGATTGTTTTCTAGGTTATCCCTTTTCCTGAGAAGACGAATGTCGAGTAACTTTAAGTTCATGAACCCCGAGATTTTTTTTAGCAGCATCCACCAATTTCATTTGAAGCATAAATGGAATTAAAGTACAATAAAAAAATACAAGCTTGCTTTTTTTTCTTAAAACAACAATAAAAAAAAATTCTTAAATCCTAGTTGAATATATTTTATTTGGTGACGTGACGATGATTAAGTAGGTTTTAAATAGTGAATTGATGAACCAATTTGACGATCTTCGGAGTGAACAACTTCACCTTATGCTACGAAGCTCCAGGTTAGGATTTCTTTAGAAGCCAAACTTAAGTTTCCCCTGGGCTTATCTGTTACCTTGAAAAGTAATTAATGAGTAACTTAAGCGTCCCATACTCCTGGCGGAATAGCTTAAGAACAAGATAAGGCGTTGACAAATGAAATTTAACCAGGGGCCTAAAAGTTCCATTAAACGTTTATTTCATCAAAAAACCCAACGCTCAATAAATGTGTTTCGATGACTCAGTTTCATTCCTGCACAAGTATTTCAGCTACTTCAGCAAATAGCAAAACAGTTCTGTAATGTGCACGAAGCACAGAAGCGTAGGAGTGAAAAATGAAATAATGAATGTGCCAAAACTTTTCATTCTCCCCTCTTTTTTTTTTTCTTAACTCTGCCAGAATTGAACAGCCATAGTCAGCTCAGAATTACTCAACAAAACATGTGGACACACGTCTTCTATATGCATTTGTATCTACAAATAAATCTATAATGAAACAGTTTCTGTAAATGCACATTTTGATTTACATGGGTAATTAGTTTTCGTAAGACAGTTGTAGAATGGTAGTGATACTCACTTCTTCACCAACTTCACTACTCGCAAAATAATGCAGTAGTTGTAAAAATGAGAAAGTAAATATGAATGTTTAAAGGACCATAGAAGCTAGAATTCAAAAGATGGCGAAAATATTTCTGTTATTGTACGTAACAACTGACATACGTTTCAAAAAGTTGTCTTTACATGCTGTGAATTTTGCTCATTTCATAGATGAAGTATATACTCAAAACAATAAGTCATTTGTGTAAAGTTCAGAATTAAGGAAAAGCTTATTGTGTACCGAAGAGCTTAGGACGGAGGAATTTTCATCAATATCCACATTTTTGGAAGAGGCTAACTTAAATACTAAATGCCTTATTTACCCAACTTCGGTTTTAAGGTCAGGTATGCTGTTCACGCATTAACGCACGCATACACGCACAATAAACAGACAAAACAGTGCGGCTGGATGCTTTTGGTTTCATTGGTGTTTTTCTTAATTTAACGTTGGTACACTCTTCTTAACAGTTGCCTTACACACTTACACGGTTGTGCTGAACTCTTATTGGTTTGAACAAACATAGCAAAAAAGGGGTTGAGAAACGAAAGCATTTTACCTGAGTGATGAAAGACACCGTTAGGATATGGAATTGACCCGGGTGAGTAGTGAAGAAAATGGAAACATAAAACCAAAATTTTTTGGAGTATTTAGATGGACTTGTATTTAAATCTTGTCATATTATTAGTTAGGTCATTTGAAAAGAACAACCGAAATGTGCTACAAAGCGAAAACTATTTCCTTGATTGATATTATTGTAAATTTTTAATGGACACCTTTTAACTGCTGAGTTCTCAGCGTCCCATTCTATATTGGGAGTATAGGACCGCTTAATTTCGCTCAGAGACCTGTTTATCAGGCCTGAGGTTCTTTCACATGTCGACCCGGAACCAACAGCTTTACTTCTCCTGCGAAGGAAACCATAAGGGTTTTAAGCCTGAAGAAAAACTAATCGGGTTTGAACCCGAGACCTTGGGAACCATAGGCTAGCATGTTACCACTAGAGCACGGAAATTATAGTGCTGGGTGGACATGGAGCTACATGGAGTATCTCCAAGAATAGCGTGAAAATTTAAGAAACATTTCCTTAAAATTATTTTTTGGATCCAGGAGATCTAAAAAAGTGTGTTTCGGATAAATTTTAAGTGGAATACATTAATTTCTCTAAGCAGATGTACTAAATATTACTTTCTGCTGTTAAGAACACCTCATTTTACTATGAGCACTAAAATGTATATTCAAATATTACAGCTCTAATTCGTATTAAACTTACAAATATCTCTGCATGTGAAAATATTCCAGTGTTTATAATTATTCATTTTAACTTAACCACGGGAATGTTTAGAAATGGATTTCCACAATGTAAGCATTTTCAAGATATTCATTTTAGAGGAAATGTATCGTTTTTTACCTTTAACTTCAGCAAATTTTATGCAGCAAACTTGCTTTAACTGGAACCCTTAAGGATTATCAGAACTTGTTTGGTGAAGAAACGGTAAAGGTGCCATAATGAATTGAACAGTAAAATGAAATGTTTTTATTAATATTACCCTGATTTCCTTTAAATGTATTGCTTTTGAAGAAAGATTTTGAATTAATTTGATTTTAAAATAATTTAAGTAGCTTTATATATTTATAAAATTTTGGTTTTGGAAAATAGAAAATACTAAATTCTTATTAATTTATGTATTGTACATTTGCTTGTCTTTTGTTCAACTTCTACTACTTTATAGCGGTTACAAAACATACTGGTCATGTTACATCACAGTGAGTATGTAACATTCAAGTGTTAACCGAGAAATGGCTTCTCCACCGTCCGCAGATCGAAGGAAATTTAATTCAATCTAATCGCACAAGATGGCGGATGAAGACGTAATTACCACGAGTGTCAGCCCTGTCATTTTAGGGAGGTCTATAAAGAAATAAGGAAAGACAGTTCCAAAGTCATATTTCAAGAGCAGCAAATCATTAGAGGAATTTCGTTGGTTTCTATCGCAACAATGTCAGAGATCTTGACGTTTGCGTTCTTCTGAAGTGACCCGTCGTCCTAAGTATTTGTAAGGCGTTTTGTGGTAAGTAAGGTATTTTTAAATAATCATAAGCGATCGAAATGAGTCGTTATTACAGAAAATATTTCCGCAAATCATTTTTACCTCCAAAATGTTAACTCAGCTCCGCAAATGATAAAAATCCTTAAATGTTTCCTTTGACAAAAGGTATGTCATAAATTTCGGGAACAAAAGCTAATATGATATCATTTTTACTTCCTCTACACGCACTATGTACCTGGTGTATAGAGAAGGTATTGCACTCCACCAAAAAATTCTATTCCAAGATTTCACCGGAAATATTTGTTTTAGGGCCCCCTGTGTCCAAAAAAAGTATTTTCAGAAAAAGGTCTGTGTGTGTCCGTGTGTCTGTGAACACGATAACTCAAAAACGAAAAGTCGGTAAAATAGCAAACTTGGTATTTAATTTTAGTGTCTTCCAGGGATGCGACACGAAGATTTTGAGAAAAATCCCCCCACCCCAAACTACCCTTGGATTTCCTCTTTAATTTTTTATGGATTTTATCATTGTTTGCAAAATAATTATTACTTTCTCTACACGTACCATTTACATAGTGTATAGAGATTTCACTGGAAATATATGTTTTGGGTCCCTCTGAATAAAAAAAAAACAAAAACATTTTGGAAGGAGATCCGTGTGTGTGTGTGTGTCTGTGTGTGTGTGTGTGTGTGTGTGTGTGTGTGTGTCTGTGTGTGTCTGTGGACAGCAAAGCTAAAAACGAAAAGAACGTTAAATACCAAACTTGGTATTTAGGTTTAGTATCTTCCAAGGATGCGACACGAAGATTTAAAAAAAAAATCACCACAAACTACCCTTTACATGGAAAAAATTTCGAAAATTTTAATTTTCTTAAAAATGGCTCTAACGATTTTGGTTAAAACCTCGTATATTAAACCTACATATGTCCGAATTAAAATGTATATCTGGAATTTTTTGGGAATAACCTCTGAATTCCTCTTTATTCTGGATGAATTTTGCCGAAGTTTGCTTAACTGCTATACCGTAAGAGATAGAAAAAAACTCGCTGCACAAAATATGTACATCACGATAAAACACACAATTTATGCCCTTTACGTTTTTGTTGCGGTAACCGTTTCCGAGATATTCCTTGTTATTGGTTTCTATTGTGAAGTACTTAAACTTTTCTCAGACTGGAAGTGCTCGTTTTTCTTTTGTTCTTCTCCTGGCCAAGCAATGAAGTGATTTGCAATGTCAATCGCATAATGATAGCTTTTCAAGCATTTGACAATCACTTTAGCATAGCGCATTCCCTTATTCCCTTCTACTTATAAGGAACTAAGTAATAACATTCTGCTAATATTTATCTCGATTAGCATTGTGTACAAAGAAGAAAAATCTTTTGTAGAAGGTTTGTAGAGCAGCTAGAGAAAGTCATGTGAGTGTAACACATAATATTTTTTTACTTTCTCTACACGTGCTATGTACAGGTATTGTAATGCATCCAAAATTTTGATACCGAGATTTCACCGGAAATACATGTTTTTAGAAAAATGTCCGTGGGTGTGTCAGTGTGTATGTGTGTGTGTGTCTATGGGCAGCATAGCTCAAAAACGAAAATTCCATTAAAACCAAACTTGGTATCCATTAGGTTTGGTATCTTCCAAGGATGCAACACGAAGATTCTCAACAAAATCCCCCCACCCCAACTACCCTTTACATGGAACTTTTCTGAAAATTTTGATTTTCTAAAAAATGGCTCTAACGATTTTGATTAAAACATCGTATATTACAGACAAATAAAATGTATGTCTTGAATTTTCTGGCAATAGCCTCTGAAGACTATTTATTCTGGATGAATTTTGCATAACTACTAAACCGTAAAAAATGGACAAAGACTTAACACACAAAAAATGTAGAGCACGTTAAAACACACAATTTATATTATATATTCTTTTGCGTGTAGTTGATCGTTTTTGAGATATTTCTTGTTTTTGGTTTCAGCTTGAAGAACATACTTTTCTCATACACGAATTGGAAAATTCGTGTCCATACAAACAAACGAACTTCAGTCACATAGCAACCAGCTTTTGCCTTTCACTTTAACCTATATTACTGCCTAATTTCGCTTCCACTTACAATAAAGCAAGAAATAAGACTATTTTTGCTTATTTTTCTCGATTAGCATGAAATAAATAAAAGAATCAGCGTATTAACAATAATTTGTTACAGAGAAAGTCATGTGAATGGAACACGTCAGATTTTTTTAATTTAATGCACATGTAGGTCACTTGAACTGAAACGTGCACCTCCTACTGAACGCGTGCGTGTTGTATGTGTCACTATAAAATGAAATATTGGGTGATAATAAAGCCTTCTATTTAACTTTAAAGAATGCAACCGGTCTATTTTCCAAAAGCTTCTCGCCCTCCAAAGTACACTCAATTAGTTTCTTGAAAATAGTTCTAATGATTTTGATTACAGTGTTATATGCTTGAGATAGTGCTAACAGTAAAACATGCCTCTTGAATGTTTTATAAACAACAATTAATGGATTTGTTTTGTGTGTATATAAAGGCATTTGTTTTGTAAAATTGGACAACCATAAGACATATAAACACTTCCCCATAGAAGAAATGCATTAAAATATGTGACAGTAGCACAAGGATTCAAACGATTTACCCTCTTCCGTTATCCGAACACTGTTCTCTCTGTTTTACTTTCTCTAGCCCGTATGTATAATGTATTTAGTGGATAAATAAGGTATTGTATTCCATCCAAAGCTTTGATACCGATTTTACCGGAAATATATGTTTTGAGATCTCCTGGTTCTGAAAACATATTTTTAGAAAAAAGTCCGTGTCTGTCTGTGGACACATGGCTCAAAAACGAAAAGTCGGTTGAATTCCAAATTTTGTATTTAAGTTCCGTAGTTTCCAAGAATGCGACGCGAAGATTTTCAAGAAAACCTCCCAACTGCCCAACTACGCTTTACAGGGAACGCTTTTCGCAAAATTTTATTTTTTCAAAAATGGCTCTAACAATTTTAATTAAAATGCCGTATAATAAAAATGTTTACATTACAAATAAACTGTATATTTTGAATTTTCCGGGAATAGCTTTTGTAGATCTGTTTATTCTGGATGAATTTTGTATAACGGTTAACTGTAAAAAATAGACAATTACTGCACAAAAAATGTTGATCTCGGTAAAACACCAATTTGTGCAATATATGGTCTTCTTTTAGAGTTAACTATTTTCGAAGTATTCATTGTTATTGGTTTCAATTTTAAACGAATTAACTTTTTACAATCGTGACAATGCAAAGAGAATCGAACCTCAATTGTTTCACATAACGACCAGCTTTTAAAAGGTTTGACTATCGCTTTAGCTTAATGTATTCCTTATTTTCCTTCTACTTATCAGGAACTAAGTAATAAGACCAAGTTTTCTAATGTTTATTTCGATTAGCATGACGTAATTAAAAGAATAATGTTTTGTAGGAAAATTTTGATTTTGGTACAATATAAAAACTTATGTGAATGGTAAAATCAGAATTTTTCTGATATAACCCAGTATTTCATTCATAGCTTTGGCACGCCCACCTTTATTTCTCTACACGTACTGTGTACATAGTGTATAGAGAAGGAATTATATTTCATCCAAAATTTCGATACCGTTATTTCACCGGAAATATATGTTTTGATACCTCCTGAATCCAAATAAAACATGTTTAGAAAAACGTCAATGTGTATGTGTGTGTGTCTGTATCCTTGGACAGCGTAGCTCAAAAACGAAAAGATTAAATGATTAGTATTTAAATTAGGTAATTTTGAGGATACAACACGAATATTTCGAGGAAATCCCTCACGTCAAGCTACCCCTTACATGGAAAAAATTCCAAAATGTTTATTTCCTCAAAAAAGGCTGCACGTTAAAGTATTTACATTACAAATTAAATATAAATCTTAAATTTTCTGGGAATAACCCCATATTCTGGATGAGTTTTGCTGAATTTTGTATAACTGGTAAACCGTAAGAGATAGACAAAAACTTACTACACAGAAAATGCAGACCTCTTTAACACAGACATTTGTCACAGTGGGGAGATTTTATTGAAATACTTCGTGCTGTATCATTGGGAAATACTAAACTTAAATACCAATTTTGGTACTTAATGGTATTTTCGTTTTTGAGCTGTGCTGTCTACAGACATTCACACACGGACCCTATTATATTTTTTTTTTCTTTTTTAGAATTCAGGAGAACTTTATTATATGAACTTGTTAAAAGCACACGTTTTATGAGTGTATTACATAACATTTTTAAATGCAAAGAACCTTAAAGTATGTATTGTTTATTAGTTTAGCATCTCGTAATTATAGTAAAATTGCTACATGGAATTTACTCGCTTTAATTATTTAGAGAGTAGGCTAAATTGTCAAGTTAATTATTATAGAATAGACCAGGCGGGCATAAGACCTTATGAAAGTGAGGAAAAACAGACCCCCGTGTTGCACAACCAGTTTACCAGTAATGAGTGACAGAATCACGCTATTTGTATGTTGATCGTAATCATTAAGGGTGGAGCCGCGGTTAACGAAGCTGCATTTTGGTTACACTGTATATTAATCTAACAAATAATTATAATTACCAACTACGTTGCGGTACTTCAGGTTAAGTGCGCTATAAAACATCGGCACATAAGCAGAGAGTGCGTGAGGGCCCCCAACCCCCGCCATGGGTAGAGAGAAGGCTTCACTCTGTTGACAGAAGCGTTTCTTTGCTCAAATCACCGCAGAGAGACCCAGAATGTACTGGTATAGACTATCGGTAAACCATAGAATATCTACATGAATAGCTCCAGTAAAACTGACAGTTATTGAAAAATCTGATGTGTTCCATTCACATGACTTTCTCTACATCTCTGCAGAACATTTATGTTAAAAAGCTTATGCTTCTATTTACTTCAATTTAAAGGATTTGTCCACCGCTTTAGCCTTATGACAATGTTTTTTTTATAAGCATTATGTATATAAAAGAATAATTTTTTGTGAGGGATACGTTGGATATGTATGTGAGGGGTTTGTTAAGTAAAAAAGTACAAAGGCCTTCCTTTTCGAAATAATCACATTTTCCCAAAATTGGATGTTAACTGTACTTTAAAACATTTGTTTATTTAACAATATTTATACAATATTTCATAATGCACAGATTCCATTTTTGCTGCTATAATATTTGCAAAACAGATAAAGATAGTCATATGAATCCAGCAAATCAGAATTTTAATTTTATATCTTAATTGTTGGAATTTATCACTATGTTTTGAAATGTTAAAACGTACATTTTTTCTCTTTCATTAAATTGACTATCCATCTTAAAGGCAGGGAATAATCTGGCCAAAGATAGCCAATGTTATTCTTTTGTTTTTCACTTGATGAATGAAACTGCTGAAATGATGCCCAATGATCTCAGGCTCAATGGGGAATTTTAAAATGTTTCATTCATATTAGTTTAAATAATATGCACCAGTTTATACATATATATAAAATTATTTTACTAAGCGAATAAATCAATGAGCCAAAAACTTTGGAACTGTTTTCAGAATACTCGTTTTCACTATACTCGTTAGTACTCCTTCCACAGAATTTCCGAACAGAAATAAGGTAGATAGTCTTAGGCATGCGCATTAGCAAATACCCTTACATGAGTAATTGAATAGTTACATGTTTTGCATTCATTTCTAACCTGGCTCAAATTTCGTGCTAGCGAACGTTGATCATTTCATTCTTAAATAAGACTAATAGTGGTGTTTTGTAGCACTATGGGACTTTATGAGGATTTTACTGGACTTTAATATCTCATGAACTGCAAGATACATTGCTTTCCTCAAGTAGGCAAAACAAAAACAAAACAAGTGGACAAATTAAATGGAAAAAATCTGATAATTTCTATTCACATGACTTTCTCTTCATGTCTACAACAAATTATTGTTAAAGCGCTAATGCTTTTATTTACTTAATGTTAATCAAGAAAAAATTAGAAAAAATAATGTTATTACTTGCTTCCTTGTAAATAGAAGGGAAATAAGAGAGTACCACAGGTTAAAGTGATAGTCAAAAGCTGGTTGGTATATGATTGAAGTTCCCTTGTTTGTATGGACAGGAGTTGACCAATTCCTGTATGAGAAAAGTATACGTTTTTTATAGCTGAAACCAAAAACAAGGAATATTTAAAATACGATCAGTTCCACGAAAACATTTTATATAACATAAATTGTGTGTTTCAATGTGCTCTACATTTTTGTGTGGCAAGTTTTGGTCCATTTCTTACTGTTTAGCTGTTATGCAAAATTCCGTAAAATTCATCCAGAATAAAGTAGTCATAAGAGGCTACTCCCAGAAAATTCAAGATATACATATTATTTGTCAGGTAAATACCTTTAATATACAATATTGTAATCAAAATCGTTAGAGCCATTTTTTAGAAAATCAAATTTTTCGAAAAAGGTTCCATGTAAAAGGTAGTTGGAGGTGGGGGATTTTCTTGAAATCTTCGCGTCGCATCCTTAGAAGAAACCAAACTTAAATACCAAGTTTGGTATTCAACGGTCTTTTCGTTTTTGAGCTATGCTGTCCACAGTCACACAGACACACACGCACACACGGGCATTTTTGTAAAAATGTATTTTTTTATTCAAGAAAACCAAAACATGTATTTCCGGTGAAATCTCTGTATCGAATTTTTGGGTGGAATGCAATACATTCTCTATACACTATGTACATAGTACTATAGATAACGTAAAACTTATAAAATAATGACGGTTTCAGCTTTTTCACCTGCTACCCCATCGTTAACTGCAATGGTCGTATCGGCTACGTTTTATCTTTGGTATATATTTCCTCTCGGCAACAGTATTAACTCGTGAACATGACATCAGATTTTGTGCAGTCCTATAAATTGTAATTTCATTTTAAGTAATACGTATATTATTTATTTGTGTTATATTTGTAAGCACGTTAATTATATTTTAAATATAAGTTTTGCACCTGTGAATTTTCTAAACTTTTTCAGAAAAAAAAAGTATAATTCCTATACATTTTGGAACAGAAAATTACCATTAACCTATATTTTAGGGGAATTTTGAGTCTAGAAATTGGTACAGTGCTAAGTATGTGAGCTCACATGCAATGAAATTATGTGGTTTCTATCCTTATAAATATGAGTTTGGTTGCTCCTGGTTTGCTTTAAAGAGCGCTTTCTGTAAAAAAAAAAGATAATTTCTGATTAATGTTACGTTATCCACTTTGGTAGGTATTTGTAGTTTTGTTTTTAAACATCTGTTACTGATCATTAATCATACACAAAAATGCATGAATAAAATCATATTTTCCTTAATAAACAACAGTTTTGGATTACATTTTTTGAATGAAGTATGCATTTATATACATTTCTTTTAATATGTTAAATAGTTTCTGCGATAATAGAGCATGACTTAACATTGGTGAGATAGGGTTTAATCTTCTCTAAAATACGCTTCATTTTCAAACTATGTTTCATATCAATTGTAAAATGTCATTTTATTACTGATATCAGTTTTCTGCTTTTATTTAACACTTATTCTTGGTTCGTTTCACCTTGTAAGGATTACACCCCGAAGATCTGTGATCTGTCTACAAGTTATGAAGACATATTTTGAAGCATGTGATTCTTACCTCGTAAGGGTAAAGCTTAAGGCAACAATGCTGAGCGATACCTCACGCAGGCGCCCTTTTTAGATAATTCCTTCCCCTCAGGAGGAAGCGGTGAGGTGAGAGAAGTGCAGGCGGTCACATGCTGGGTGCAGACACGCCACAGAGTCACGCAGAGGTCCCTAACTCTTTGGCAAGCTGGTCATACAGTCGCTAACACCACGAGTCCCATGTGTCAGCAAGACAAACATTCCCACATCCGCGAAGACGGTGACCTCAACGCCGCCCAAACGCCGAGAACTCCTGCCTCTTAAATCGTAACTGTGTTGAGTTTTTAGTCAATATGGGGAATATTGGTCGCCAAGAGTAATTTATTTTAGCGAACCGTCCTGGCTTATTGGAAGACTTAATCACTTAGGCAAAGTGTCGAAATATGACACTATGTAGAGTTTTGAGGTCATGTCACCTTAGAAGTGCTGACAAGTCTAAGAAGACTTTTATAAGCTTTCGTTAGGCCTTCACTCGCTCTATGCTCTTTGCTCTTTTTATCCATCGCTACATAACCGCACGACAGATGCTACAGAAGCCGTGCTGTATTTCGCTAGGAGCAAGAGAGTAGTACTATAACGACGATAACAGGCTTAATAGTGTAATAGTGGGTCAAGCGTGCTCAGGTAAGCCTGGAGTTAAGTCCTTTTATTAAGTAACTCGGCCTAGACTAATAGTTCTAAATTATCATTTGAGCTAGCTGTATCACGGCTATTTTATTCTAAACTCCCTGATCATCTCCTAACCCACCTCCCCCCACTTCAAATTTCCTTGGAGGTCACCATCTTCACTTCTCGTAAGCCAAAATCCATCTGAGTTCCCAATTCCCTAGTGCTTGAGGATTACTCAACCTCTCACCCGGTGTATACTACATCATTTTACACGTACATCCTTCACGAATGACCTTGAATGCTAGGTGTCTTTCCAGCTGCCGAAAAGAGCAGTTACGAAGAATCACAAAAATGAAGCGTCGTGTTTATTCCATTAATTGATATCGTAATTTTGATCGTGCTGCAATGTTAACAAATGAACTAAAAACTGCACGCTATTATCACAAGCATTTTGAAACGTAGCTTGGACATTGCACTTCACCGTGAAATATATAGACCTACTAGGGTTGGCTGATAAGTCCCGGGCCTCACACAGATATGGCGCCACTAGGCAAGTTAGACGGTAGCATAGTATAATTTAACTTTAGACTAGCTTGTACCCTAGCTACTGGTCAGTAACTTGTTTAGTTTTCGAATGTTACAGCATTTTAAACAAAACAAATTTAGAGTTTTCAAGAAAATGGAGAATGTGAAAAAACGAGCAGTGATTAAATACTTCCATTTGAAAGGCTTAACGCCTAATGAAATCAAGAAGGAAATGAACAGTACATTGAAAGACTCTACCCCTTCATATTCAATGATTTAAGGTGGGTTGCAGAGTTTAAAATGGGACGTACGAGCACAAGTGATGAGCCTCGCAATCATTGAAAAAAAATCATCGTTTAGTACTGCAAGATTAAAGTTATTTGCATAGGAGAGGCTGTACATATCAAAAGAACGTACGTGCAGGCAATATTTTAAGTAATGTTTTGGGCTTTCATAAGGTCTGTGCAAGATAGGTGCCGCGTTTGTTGGCAGTTGCTCAAAAGTTGCAAAGAAAAGCTGTTTCTGTTAAGAATGTGGAGCTCTACCGTAAAAAGCCCAGTAAATTTTTGAGACGGCTTGTTACCAGCGATGAAACTTGGATACATCACTACACTCCAGAAAGTAAATTACAGTCTAAGCAATGGATTGCACCAGGTGAACCAACTCCAAAAAAGGCAAAATCAATTTATTCAGCTAACAAGGCTATGGCGAATGTTTTCTGGGATGCACAGGGAATTATTTTTATTGATTACTTGGAAAAGGGTAAAAATATAACCGGTGAATACTTCTTAAGCTTACTACAACATTTGAGTGATGAGATGAAAAGAAAAAGACCTCATTTGGCAAAAAAAAATATTGTCTCATCACGATATTGCTCCGGCCCATCATTCAGTCTTTGCAATGGGAAAAATAGGCGAATTAAAGTTTGAATTGCTTGAACATCCACCCTATTCACCAGATCTAGCACCCAGTGACTACCACCTGTTCCTAAACCTAAAAACAGTTCTTGGAGGACGAAGATTTTACAGAAACGAGGTGGTCATTGTTGAGGTAAACAGCTATTTTGAGGACCTTGATAAATCGCATTACAGAGATGGTATAATTAAATTGGAACACCGATATGATAAATGTATTAGCGTTCTTGGAGACCATGTTGAGCAATAAAGCAAAAAAAAAATGCTGTTTTCATTGAGAGACCCGGGACTTATCAGCCGACCCTCGTATTTCTGATCTCGAGGTGGGTTTCATTTAGAGACCTGATTCACGTGGAAACTGCTGCAGCTACAAGCCCAACATTTTCCAATAATCTGGAACCATATTGCTTCAGCGAAGGAGAGATAAGAAGGACGTTCTTTTAATATCGCCGGCTCAGTTCCTTCTAATCCTTCTTTAACAAATACAGAACTCATTTCTTCCGAGGAATATCAACTTTATTGAATACGGAGATCTGAGATTTTGTAACACCTTCTCTGGTAGAAATGAAATGTGAAAAAACGCACGTATCAAAGGAATTCTATTCCAGATTATTCTGCACAGCTTTTGAATAAAGTAACATACTCTATGGCAAACATATTAGTTTCTTCATATACCACGTGTCAGGGAATGAACTAGAGGCGTATCCCGCCTTCCTGAGTTACTCAAAATTTTTACACCTTTTTGTGCCTCTGTACTCAATCTTGGGTGTCAACTTGCTTGTTATGAATTCAAAGATTGACGAGAATCATTAAAGGAACCGTGGGTTTCTCGAGTGTTTATTATTTTCTCTACCTTGTATAAATAATGTACAGAGTAGGGAGAGAAAGTATAGTATTTCATGCAAATATTCGATACCGAGATTTCACCGCAAATAAACGTTCACCTAAAACGTCCTGTGAATATGTGAGTGTGTATGTTTGTGTCCCTCTGAGAACAGTGTGAGTAAATAAAGTTTCAATTACCACACATGATATTTAAGTTCAACATCTTCCATATAGGCGACACAAAGATCTCCACCCCAAACTACCCTTTACACATAATAACGGTTCCAAACGGTTCTAACTATTTTGATTCAAATATCATACGTTTAACATATATTTATGGCAATCAAACGTATATCTTGAATTTTCTGAGAATTATCTCTGAAGCCCTCTTCATCCAGGATGAATTTTTCATAGCTGGTAAACCGTAAAAGACCAAATTTAATTTACAATAAATATAGATATCGTTAAAATATATTATTTATGTTAAATGTATTTTAACTACTTCCGATGATTTCCTTTTTATTGGTTTAAATTTTCCAATACGATTTTCTCAAATGGGAAGCCGTTATTGGCTTTTTTATCTTTATCACGCAAAGAAAATGAAATTTTAATCACAAAACAACCCGCTCTCAAAGTATTTAGCTTTATTTCCTCACTCTCCTTCTGCCTACAAAGAAGAGTGTAAAATGTTAGCACTTATCTCAATTAGCGTAAAGTCGGTAGAACTTTAAGCTTCTGTATCGTAGATCTTATTCGTGGAAAGAGTAAGAAACTTTAAGGTCAGTACATAGCTTCTAATTCTTAAAATTTTAATATATATTATAAACTTCGTTATATATATATATATATATATATATATATATATATATATATATATAGAAACTAATAGTGATTTTTTAAGAACTGGAAACTATATGCTGGTCTTAAAGTTTCATACTCTTCCATATATATTTATTTCTATAAAGGTTTATCTAGATAAACATAAGCACATAGCAATATAAGGCTACACAAAATTAATTTCAACACTATGTACATAGTAGACAGACAAGGTATTGCATACCATCCAAAATCCGATATGGAGATTTCATCACAAATATGCTACTCTGTCAAGAAATTTCCGGGAATTTGCAAATAAAACAGAAAAAATGAATTATGCAGTTTTATTTTATCGCCTTCAAAGTAAGCCCTTTCTGATACAATACATTTATGCCAACGAATAATCCAATCATCAAAATATTTTTTGTAGGCACTTTTAGGAATCATAATTTTCCTTTATGTCTTCTATCGACTGAAAACGGGTGCCTCGAAGTGGTAACTTGAGTTTTGGAAAGAGAAAGAAATCAGCAGGAGCCAGATCAGGTGAATACGGTGGTTGTTGGATGAAGTTTGTTGAGTTTTAGCCAGAAATTCGTTCACGATAATAGCTTTGTGAGCTGGTGCGTTATCGTGGTGCGCAAAGCAAGAGTTGTCTTCCACAAATCTGGCCTTTTCGCCGTATTTGTTCTTTCAAACGTCGCATAACGCTCAGATAATAACCATTATTTACCATTTGACCTTCTGGCAAGTACTCTTAAGTGCACGATACTGCGTTAATACAAAAAAAAAAAAAAAAACTGTCAACATGACCTTCAGTTTTTATCGAGTTTGATGTGCCCTTTTAGGTTTCGGTTCAGTTGTAAGGCGCCATTCGGAAGATTGTTGACTGATTTGAGTGTGAAACTTGTAAACCCACGTCTCATCACCAGTTACAATGCGTTTCATGATTGTGGGGTCGGAACTGGCTCTTCTAATATGTCTTCAGCAATCCTTACGCGATTGAGTTTTTGTAGAAAATTCAAGTCTTTCGGAACAAACCGAGCTGCAACGCGTGTCATGCCCAAACATCGTTTAAAATGGCACGAATCGATTTTTGAGACACAGAAAGTTCAACGGCAATCTCGCTCAGATCTAAATGACGATTTTCAGACACCATTTTCTTCACTTTAGCGATGTTCAGTTCAGTTGAAACCGTTGATGACCGACCAGAGCGAGGCAAATCTTCCACCACATCTCGACGACTTTTGAATGTACTGTACCACTCATATGCACGTGTTTTTGATAAAGTCGATTCGCCGTAAGCCCTCTGTAACATTTTCAGCAATTCGGCAGACGAAATACCATTTGCAATGCAAAATTTGAGACAGATTTTTGTTCAATATTTGTATCCATCGTAAAATCGCAAATCACCTTTGAGATGAACTAACAAAATGGCGTACTATAAACAAACTAGATGACAGATGACGATAAAACTCCGCGTGGATATAGAGAAAGCTGTACCAACTTAGTGAAAACAATAATTTCGAATCCCCTTTTAACCAGGATTTTTAAATGATCAATTCCCGGTACTTTCTTGACAGAATGTATGTTTTCAGGCCGCCTGAATCAAAACAAAACAAAAAGCATTTTTACAAAAAGGTCCATTAGTGTGTGTTCGTGTGTCACTCCATTCTATCTCTCGTGTGTGTGTGTGTGTGTGTGGGGGGGGGGCGGGTTGGCGGGTGTGTCTGCGAACAGTATAGTCCAATAACGAAAAGTTTGTTAAATATCAAACTTGATATTTAATTTGAGCATTTTTTAAGGATGCAACACGAAGGTATTCAATATAATCCCGCCCTCACCAAATTACCCCTTACATGGAGTATTTTTTTTGAAAATTTTTAATTTTTCAGAAATGGCTTTAACGATTTTGCTTAAAAAAACAAATGTTTAAGATACTTTCATAACAAATGAAATGCATATATTGGATTATCTGGGATTAGCCTCTGAAGACCTCTTCATTTTGTATGACTTTTGTATAACTGTTAAACCGTAAGAGATAAGACAAAAGCTTGCTGCCCAAAATATGTAGATGTCGTAAACTTATTGTGTATTAATAATTTACCAGTTATTTCTTACGAGTAGTTTCTATTTTAAAATACTTAAAACTGGTCTCAAAAGGAACTTTGTCATTCCTTTTGCATTTATTCTCCTAGGCATGCAAGGAGAACCACATTTTATGCACATGTAACCTAAGTTTTAAAACATTTAACATGGCTATAGCATAGGTATTTCGTTATTTTCTAGTTATAAGAAACTGAGTAAAAAGACAATTTATGCTGTCGTTTAACTTGTTTATTCTAAACTAGATAGAAGAATAAGCTTTTGTAAGAATAGTAAAAGCTAGAGAAAGTTAAGTGAGTGGAACATATATTTTTATATTAAACATTACTGAGAAAATTAATAAACACATTTTCAGTATTCTAAATGACTGATTTTAGCACCTTCCATGATGATGTTTCTCGGAGGAAAGTGCTCTAGAGATGGCGTTTAATAAATGGGCAATTCGACCCAGTTTTCTCTTTTTTAGGTGAGATAATCTGGTGATTGCATTCAGAATATACGAGTCGCAAAGAAAGTAAACTGATATCACACACTGGTGGAAAATACCTCAGTTGCTTTAGTTCTGAAAAGAAAGTTTCTCCGAGTAGATTCTATTGTGGATTAGAAGCCTCTACGCTCCATAACAGCCCTAGTGCACAGTTCATTTCCCAACTTCTTCAGTTCGTAACAACAAAGGCTTGAATCTTTGCGACAGAGATTTCCTGTAGGCCGTCTTGTTAAAACTTTACCAACATATAATGATAACCATCAGCAATACATAGAACGTGAACCCTGAGTAACAAATAATGTGTATATTTTGTTACAAATATAATTTATAAAAACATCTGATTCTTATACAGCAATTCTCTTTCGCTGCATGTTCTTCAACACTCTTCTATCAGAATTTAAACATTTTTATTGGAAAGAAAAAAAAATGGATACACAACTACTTTCACTTTCATTTGCATTTTTTTTCCTTATGTTTTTTTTTTTTTTTTTTCATACAGGCTGTAGTAGGACAGGAGTTAAACATGTAGAGTAAATAGTTAGCTTATATGTAGTAAGATTACTAAAGCATGAACAATAATGAACAATACCGAATATTTTCACAGAATATAGATTACTTATAAATAACTTGAGATAGGAGACTTATGGCATGTTTATTTAAATTTCGAAGTAATGACTATAAGTTTCTGAAGTGCCAGTGTGCCACGTATTCCACGTCGTCTGGAATGAAACAAATTATAATAATAGAAAACATTTACTCTATGACAGAAATCGAACTCGTGACCTGGGATAGCAGCTGCCCAAGTTACGCATTATGCCACCAGAGCAGTTGAAAAAATGCCTCCACGGTAGGTTACATAACTCAAGAACGTAGTTAATGAATGCTCAGTGTCGCACTGTCAGGTAATTAGTTCGAGATTTTACAGACTTTGAGGCATTAAATCTTGAGAACGCTAGTAACGAGCTGCTAAAAATCGATATTTCTGTACTCGGGCAGCAGTTTTAAAGACATTCTAAGCCATATTTTCAACCTGCTTTTCTTTAACACTGACTTATCAGCGCCTGATACCCACACGTTTAACGCTATGTAGCTGCGTTATGTTTATCCGGGGACCATGCATCGCCGATCTCAAATTACTTATATCAGTCAAGTGCACAATTTCGCAAATTATTTCGGTGTAGTTCATTAACAGCCTGTATATATATAATATAACGCGGTGGTAGCGCAGCTGCTTACCAAGCGGGAGACCTGGGTTCGATTCCCAGTACCGGCGTGGGGATTTTTCCCCCGCTGGGAGACCTGGCCCGGGGTGCACTAAGCCTCGTAAGGTCCCTGGGGGGCCAATTGAGGAGTTACTTGATGGAGAAGTAGCGGCTCCAGGTCATGAGGACCGCATTAACCGGCCGGGAGGGACTCGAGGCGCTGACCACGTCTCACCCTCCAATACTGCACCCCATCCATGACGTCTGTAGTGGACCGAGATGGGGGACGCAGCGGCCGGGCGGTAGGCCAAGGTTCCCCGTGAGCTGTCGTGCCATGGAGTTATATATAATATATAATATGGGTAGCAATGCTAGCTGTATTGCAGGAGCATACTATCCGAAAATACCTTATGCTTTAGTAATCTGAGTAATATACTGTATAATATTATAAATAGATAACTTATTCAACTACTATGAATTACTATTTCGTCATTGACAGCTGCTCTTCCTGATTGACTCACTTATAAATTTAATTTCTAATTATTTCAACAACGAAGGTCTTGAATACTAGAAGATGAAAATGCCATAATCATTAAGAACATACTTCCAAGATGTTCTGGCTTACAGATGAGAAGGCCATGGAGAAGAACACAATTCTCGTTTATACACAAAATGCTACAGAGCGTGCTAAAGTCGTAATGTACATACATGTGCATGTCGGTAGCTATGGAAGTAGAAGGCTTATAAAACAAGAAATAATTAAATATTTGAATGCCTCCGTATTCGTGCAATCAACGACCTGCCAGAGACTCAGGATTCGTTCCCTAACATTTAAATCTTTTCATTATCCCTACTCTCCATAGTCAGGACATATGACTGTGATTGTGACTTTGCGTGTGAAATTAAGTTTAAAAAAGCCAAAATCCAATGTAAATCACTTCATGGAGTAATAACATCAATTAATAATTATAATAATACTCAGGATATGTATTGTTAATTATTGACGTGCTTTATCAAGGTATGTGGGATTTAGCATTAAAATAACTGATTGATTTGGTGCGCTTCTCTGGTGTCGGGGTAGCGTATCTGGCAAACAGCCAAGGGTTCCAAATCTTTACGGCATAAAAGTATTCCCTTATTACGAGCAAACGAAAACTGGATAATCTCTATGTATCTCAGGATAATTTTTGAATAATTTTATCTATTTCATTCATTACCATCCGCTGTGAGCTGTCTGGTTAAAATACCTTAATTAATAATCAAAACAAACACAATTATGACACCCTAGTGGCTAAATAGTACTTGATGACCCAACGCTTAACCCTCAACGAATATAACGTTTTGGATTCCAAAGTATTTTAACATATTAACGTAACGGGCACACAAAACGGAGCATTTTTCAAAAATGTTTTTTTGTATTCAGGGAACCCTAGAAGTTTATCTGCTGTCACATCTCAGTTTAGAATTTTTGATTAGAATACATCTCCTCTACCTCGTAAGTACGAAGTAGAGAAAGTAAAAATTAAATAGTACATTCCGATAGCACAAAAGAATATTTCCTTTCAACTTACATAACATTTTCCGAATTTGGAAGACTATCTGGATTGAAGGAAATATTAATGAAAGCAGAAATATGAAGTTCGTCTGTATTTCTTGCACATTTGCTTGAATATAAAGGGGATTTTTCGTACATTCTAGGAGGTGTGCATTTTATTGTACCTTTTTTTTTAAAAAAAAATTAAAGGAACTTTTCATTTAATTTTTAAGCTTTCCCTTTTTGGTGTTCATAATACAAGAGAGTTTGGCAATAATTTCGGTAAAAAATATAAAAAACAAAATATATTCGTGGTTAACATGATAACTGACTAAAATTTATTTTGACCAAAATATTAACTCATCCAACGTAATAAAAATATTGTATAGTCCGGAAAATTAAATTCCTAATAACACTAGTAGTTAACACGAATTTTAATAGGAATGCAAGTATAATGTACTTGAGAGTATAATGTTTAGTAGGAAATACTAATGTAAACATTTAGCCCAACTTTTTATATTCCAATACATAAAATTTCAACACACAGAAATTTACAATGTTTTCAAGCTGGTGAAGGCTTCTAAGAACCAGTGAGTTATGGCTAATGCGAAAATAATATTTCGCACTCCGCATTTGACGGTAAGGCTTGAAAAGTTACCTCACAAACATTTATGAAACTGAATATTTTGAGATACAATTCCCAACGGAACAGAATAACAATTTCGTACATAATTCAAAATAACATAAAAGTGCATACTTTTTACTTTCTCTATACTTACTATGTATATAGTGTATAGAGAAGGTATTGCACTCCACCAAAAAATTCGATACCAAGATTTTACCGGAAATATATGTTTTAGGGTCCCCTGTATCCAAAAAATGTATTTTCAGAAAAAGGTCCGTGTGTGTGTCCGTATGTCAGTGTGTCCGTGTGCCTGTGAACACGATAACTGAAGAACGAGAAGTTGGTAAAATACCAAACATGGTATTTAAGTTTAGTATCTTCCAGGGATGCAACACGAAGATTTTGAGAAAAATTCCCCCACACCAAACTACCCTTTACATGGAACTTTATTCGAAAATTTTTATTTTCTAAAAAATGGCTCTAACGATTTTTATTAAAATATCATATATTAAAGATATTTACCTGACAAATAAAATGTATTATATCTTGAACTTTCTGGGAATAGTCTCTGAAGAGTACTTTATTCTGGATAAATTTTACGGAATTTTGAATAACTGCTTAACCGTAAGAGATGGACAAAATTTTAGTACACTGTCTTTCTTTTGATAGAGATAAAACACACAATTTATGTCATATACATTTTTATGTGGAGTTGATTGTTTTTGAGGTATTACTTGTTTTTTGATTTAGCTATGAAAAATGCATAATTTTCTCATACAGGAATTGGTTAGCTCTTGTCCATACAGCCAAAGGAACTTCAGTCATATAATAACCGGCTTTTGACTATCACTTTAACCTATGGTACTCCCTTATTTCGCTCCTACTTTCAAGGAAGCAAAGACTATTTCTGCTTTTTTTTTTTTTCTCGATTAGCATGAAGTAAATAGAAGCATAAGCTTTTTAACAATAATTTTTGCAGAGATGTAGAGAAGGTCATGTGAATGGAACACATCAGTTGTTTTTATGTAGTTTAACGTCCTTTAACCTCGTAGGTCATATCGGGCAAAGTATGAAATCGGTGAAATTAAGTTCATATGATCTCGGGATCAATGGGTTTAAAGTTACTCGACAGTTGTCTTCTCAGGATAAGGGAAAACCCTGAAAGAAAACGCATCCGAATAACTCACCCTAACCGAGATTCGAACTCGCGACCTCTTGAATATGAGGCAGACACGCTACTCTCACTCTATCGATGCAGGCTAGTACATATCATTTTCAATCTTACGAGGTTACTCAAAGAGATAGATAATCTTTACTAAATCAAGATTTATATCAGTTTTTCCAAATACTTTTGGTGATTCAAAAGAAAATGGAATGCTTTGATTATATTTATATCGTCTACATGTAACATTTTAATTTGATTTTTAAAGTATTCCGATTGTTGTGTTTAACGTATAAAAACATTTTGCAAGAAAACGAGACATTCAAGCAAATCCTCTCCTCCAAAATGGTTTAAAACTTATTCTAATTGCTTTCACTTTTTGCTTTCTCTACTGCATAGAGTAAGTAGAGCAAGTGTTGTATACCCAAGAATTCGATATAGAAACAGAATGTGATTTGATATTTCCTGGATCTATTTTCTTTTGAAAAAAATCGTGTGTGTGTGCATGTCAATGAACACCATGACTGTAAAACTAAAAGTTGGTAAAATAATACCTAACCTGATTGATATATTGACTTTCTCAAGAATGGCTCAAACAGTTTTAATTAAATACTATACGTTTCAGATATTTTATTACAAATGAAATGCATATATTGAATTTTCTGGGAATATCCGAATAACTTTAGATGGCTTTTGTATAACTGGCATGCTGTAAGATATGGACAAAGCCTTACTATTAAAAAAATGGAGAACTCGTCAAGAAACACAGATTTTTGTCTTTCTTTTGATAGAGTTAACCATTTCCGAGATATCTCTTATTATAAGTTTCAGTTTGAAAATATATACACTTTCCTAAATGGAATACTGTTATTGGATTTTGTTGTTTCTGATCAGGCAAGTGGAGCGGAATTTGAAAGCCGTCACATAACAGCCAGCTCTGAGAAAATTTTATTATTGCTTCAGCTCAGCGTATTCACTCTATCTATAAGAAAATATGTAATAATGATGGTTATGCTAATTCTTATCTGGATTAATGTGAATTAGATAAAAGAATAAGCTTTCTATGAAGAATTTTTGAACAAGAGTAGAGAGAGAGAACATCATGTAAATGTAACACAAGTTTATTTGCCACATTCTCAGAATATGTAACATACAGTACGCACAAAACTTTAATGAGCTATAACAACCATTTAATAAAATATAAATATTTTTATTCAATATCAATGAAATTTTGATATAGTAATATGAAATAGTTCTGACCTTACAGTTCATTCAATAGCCTCTAGCTTTTAATTTGAGCTTAAGGAATCTGTTTTAAAAATCTGTTGTGTTACATTCACATGACTTTCTCTATATCTCTGCGATAAATTATTTTTAAAATGCTTATGCTTCTATTTACTTCCTGCTAATCGAGAAAAATTAGCAGAAATAGACTTATTACTTGCTTCCTTGTAAGTAGAAGCAAATAAGGAAGTACCATAGGTTAAAATGATAGGCAAAAGCTGCTTCCTATGTGACTGATTCCTTTTTTTGTATGGACACGAGTTCACAAAAACCTGTATGAGAAAACCTAAGTTTCTTAAGGCTGAAACGAAAAACAAGGAATATTTCAAAAACAAACACCTCCACGATAAAAATGTATATAACACAAATTGTGTGTTTTAAAGTGCTCTACATTTGTTGTGTGGTAAGTTTCTGTCATCTCTTACGGTTTAGCAGTTATGCAAAATTCTGTAAAATTGACACAGAATAAAGTAGTCTTCAGAGGCTATTACCAGAAAATTCAAAATATGCATTTTATTGGTCAGGTAAATACCTTTAATATACGATATATTAATCAAAATCGTTAGAGTAATTTCTTATAAAATCGAAATTTTCTAAATAATTCTATATAAAGGTTCGTTTGGGATTGGAGGATTTTTATGAACATCTTCGTGTGGCATCCCTGGAAGATACTAAACTTAAATACCAAGTTTGTTATTTTAGCGACTTTTCGTTTTTGAGTTATCGTGTTCATAGACAGACGAACACACGGACACACACGGATCTTTTTCTGAAAATACTTTTTTTGGATACAGGGGACCCTAAAATATATATTTCCGGTAAAATCTCGCTATCGCATTTTTTGGTGGAGTACAATACCTTCTCTATACACTATATACTTAGTACGTATAGAGAAAGTAAAAATGTCTTAATTCTACACAGCTTAAGAGAAAAATAGTTTTGCATGCAAGTTATTGAAATTCTTGAATTTTTTCAAAAAAGTTAAAGAAACTAATTAATTTACATCTAGCTTTTTCTATTTGAAACTAATGATTTTGAAATTCGTAATTTCTACTGCTCTCCTGAAAATGTGTAACTCAGTATTCTCACTAGAATTGCAGCATAAGTGACAAAAGAACTATCTAGTACTCAAGCAGAAGACAATACAATTTTAAACGGAAAAAGAATAACTTTCTGTAGTCCCCTGAAAAAGGAATTACAAATATTTAGACCTATAATTACATTAGCAGAAAACGTTATTTTTCAAAACAGTGCCAAGTGTAATTGAAGCATTTGAAATTTGTGTATGAAAAAGAATGGCTAGGGAAATATATGTAGAGGGAAAAAATTCGTAATGAAGTTTTTGAAAGAGTTTCAAAGGAAAAGCTTACCCATACTGGTCTTGAAGAGTAGCTAGACTAATGAAAAAATTAATATAAGAATTAATAATGGTAAAATGTTTTAGGGAAAGAAAGAACTTAGAGTAAGCTTTTATTAATATACGCAATTTATATTCGCAGACATAAAAGAGAGAGATGAGTGAAGACCTACCTGAGAAGAGAACTAATATTGATATGCAGTGATTTTCTTTCATACTGTGGCCAGCTCAAGGCAAGTTGCGTTCTAGCCTCCGCAGTTCGGACTCCTTCCGAAGGGTTATTATGCCCTCGCAACTGCCTCACATTATCCTACAATTCTATATCAATAAAAAGCACATAATTGGCCTAAAAGTGTTGGAAATGTTTTCATAATCTATCAGCACATTTCTGGCATCTCATAAATTTGTCTTTACAGTGGAGAATTTAATATCTAAAATTAAGTAAATTTCTTACTTCATGTAGTTCTAAAATATACATACGGGGTTTATTGCATATATCTAATTTTTTAAGTTTCCCATAGATAAAATGTAACATACAGTTATAGTAGGGGATATTTAAGGTTATAATCCTTTGCTAATGTCCTTTATTTAAAAAAAAATCTCCAATTACTCATTAGCTGTATGCGATAACAGAATTTTGTTATAAGAATCCAGACATTCAACGTCCATCGGTTCAAAAACTGGTGTGGGCCATTTGTTTTTGTACCTTAATATATTTATTTTTTGCTCAAAAAGGTCTTTATTATTTTGTATGCATTTATTGTACACCACACACCAATTTCAACATTATGTACAGGAATCTCGTGTGTAAAGTCGGGTTTTCCTTTACTCCAATATGGTATATTATGACGGAAGGAACTATATTACCATATAATTTTAACCATACTTCGTCAGAAAAACACTAAGCGTGGGTAAATTGCTGTATAATTTTGCAAAATCTAATTCAGATATTTACTCGACTGTGATGATCAAATGAAGAGTAAAGCGTGCATAGGAAATGTCGTAAATTGTAAAATCTTTAACGACACATTAGCTGAAAATTTTGGAATAAAGTGTGCACGACAACTGCTGTAAATTGTAACGTCTAAAAGGTAAAAAATTCGAATTGAATTGAATATTGAATCCTCGAGTATGAATGTAAATATCTTTAGTATATGCCATAAATGAGTGGATAGACAAGCATATAATTTTACCTTTCTGTAGCCCAGTATGTACAACGTACATAGGGATAGAGAAGTATTGTATTCTATCCACAAATTTGATGTCGAGATTTCACTGGAAATACATGTTTTAGCACCCCTTGGATCCAAAAAAAAAAAAAAAAAAAAGCATTTTCATAATCAGGTTCATGTGAGTGTGTGTGTGTGTGTGTGTATGTCTGTGGATAGCATAGCTTAAAAACAAAAAGACGGTTAATTTGGTATTTAAATGTTGTATCTTCCAAGGATGCGACATGGAAGATTTTCAAGAAAATCCCCCCCTAACGACCCTTTACATGGAAAATATTTTGAAAATTTTGTTTTTCTTAAAAAACGGCAAACGATTTTGATTAAAATACATAGTAATGCTATTTCTATTACAAATAAAATGTATATCTTGCATTTTCTAGGAAGAGCTTCTAAAGATCTGTTTATTCTGGATGTACATTGCTTAATTTGGTGTAACTAGTAGACCGTAAGAGATAAACAAAAACTTAGCACACAAAAAATGTAGATCTCGTCAAAACACAATTTATGTCATTTACGTTTTTGTTGGGGGGTAACCGTTTCTGAGATATTCATTGTTATTGATTTCAATTGTGAAGCACTTATATTTTTCTCAGACGGAAGTGTCCGTTTTTCTTTTGTTCTACTCTTGGCCAAGCAAGGAAGCGATTTGCAATGACAATCGCATATGACAGCTTTTAAAACATATGACTATCACTTTTGCATAGCGTATTCCTTTAGTTCCCTTCTACTTATAAGGAACTAAGTATTTAATTCTGCTAATGTTTATCTCGATTAGCATAGTGTTGAAGGAAAAAATATGTTTTGTAAGACGTTTGTTTGTAGAGTAGCTAGAGAAAGTCATGTGGGTGTGACACATCAGATTTTTAACTTATGTTGTGATGAGGTAGTGCCTATTATCATTGTAATTGTCATTATGACTATGAGAACGAGGGGGTTGCGGGGATATTTCAACTGTTCTGGCGAGATTGCGATTGCGGCGGCCGGCGCGTCAGCTGCAGTTGTTGGCCACAGTGTGAAGAAAAGTATTGTTCTTTAAAGTTTAAGCTACATTTTGAAACAGACTCTGTATTAGAAATAAAGGAAATGCTGTTATATTGTGAAACAGAAGTCGCGAATGAACGGAAAACAAATAAAAGAATTGGTCACATTGGTTCAAATTGATTCTAAAATTAATTTCTGTTACAGAAATGTGATATTGTCTTTATTCTCGGAAAACATATACATTTTATTTCTCTCCGAATACTAATGCGCGCTTCGCATTATGCAAATTCATGTACAACACTTGTCTCTTCCTAGAAACAAAGTCATGAATTTTAGCGAAATGCGTGAACACATTTCTGAGAGTCGCAACATTGTTTTCATTGGAGCGCTTCTCGAAATTCTGGCATATGAACAAGTTCGTTGAAATTTAGAGCTGTGACTGTCAGCACCCTTCACAGAAAATATCAACTTCAACCGTATTCTCTGTGGCTGATTAATTATTTACTCAAGGGAAGCCTCCCCCACGAAATTAATGCAGCACCACATCTGTTCGAATTTGAGCAAGGATCCCCAGCAGGAAAAGTTGATAGCTATGTGTCACGCAGCCGGTGCTATAGAGATAAACCAAAGAGGCGAGGGCCTCGCATTTATAAAGAATGACAGTGAATTATTTTGCAGCGATAAGTCCATGTGTATGTGTGTGTGTGTGTGCGTGCGTGTGCTCCCGTTTTCCCTCTACATTAACATTTGCTGTTCCTCTCTCTCTCTATACTCCCACTCCATACAAAAAGAAGAAAAAATATGCAATGCCGCATGGCGGCTGTGAGATCTCTAAAACCGGACCATGGATCAAAGGCATTATTTGCGGCGCAAATGAACTCCGAGGCCACTGGTGCCTGAAATTGTCCAGAGCGCTTTTACATTTTAGCCGCTTGGCGTTGCTGGCATTTTCGAACTGCTATCGAAACTTCCATGTTACATAGAGAACCGTAGAGCAATTAACGGGAGTTAAGGAGGAATTATAGCTTTCGGTGAATCCATTCTGAGGGATCCGATACGTGCTGCAGTTCACCAGTTAAAATAAAGCGTGTGAGAGTAAATCAAGTCGTGCCAAAATTCATTTGCATTTTCTGTAATATCCTTTGAAAAATACGGGTCATTTGTTTGCATAGTTAGGCCATAAATTAAGGTATCAGGTGTGAAAGGATTTTTATGTGGTCTTAATATCTTTGAACTAAGCTATATATTTCAGGGAATTAGTACAGCTTGAAATCCTAATAAAATCAATATATGGTATTTTGTCACTTATAAAAGATTACTTTACATCGACATAAATTGTCAGTATATAGCGTTACGTCTATAACATTTTATTTATTTATTTATTTTGTAGTTTTAACGTCCTTTAACCTGATTGGTCATATCGGACGATGAATGAAATTGGTGAAATGATGCTGAAATGATCTCGGCGTCCATGGACCTTAAAGTTACTCGACAATCATCTTCTCAGAATAAGGGAAAACCCCGAAAAAACCTTATCCGGGTAATTCACCCTGAGTGAGATTCGAACTCACGACCTTTTGAATGTGAGACAGACACGCTACCGCCACACTACCCAGGCGGGCGTAAGGCATTCATTACAACCGTTTAATAATGATTACTGGGAAACTGAAATTTAAAACTAATAGCAACATATCAACTTCCTGTACCGCTGATAAGAGAACTTCAGCTCAGCGGGATAGCTCCGGCGTAACGTCTAGGGCCGACCTTTGGGAGATCAGGGTTCAATTCCCGCCGATCGCCCACTTGAACCCATAGGTTCGTATACTGTTTGGCTCAAATACATAGTACGAGAGAAATTAAAACAATCAAATATAGTAATTACCAGAGCTGGGAAGTTCGTACCGACTTCCTTGAGCAGAGAAGAGCGGCTAGGTTTGGCAATACCATATGGAGCTACTTGCGCGAGCAAAGGTCAACATAGAGCGCAACCCATTACTGCATAACCGCTATCACTGTGCAACAGAGAACCAAGTAGGTAGCATGGAAAGCGTTTGAATAACATTTTTGTTCTGCTCAAATGAGAGCAAAATTAATTTGTTTTACAACCATATTAAGTTTTCTAGCAATGTACATATTTGTGTACTTATTTAGAAACAGGTGGCGATTCTGGTAAATATACTGTCAAACGTCTTGTAACAGAACAGTTTCACAGAAACATATTGATTGCAAATTTGTTCAAAAAGTTACCCACATCTATCAGCTATTATAGTCTAGAGGTATGGACCTATGTTGCGTGTAGAACTGTGAAGACGGATTTACTAATCCATGAGCATCCTAAATGATATAAAGATGAAAATGAAAAGTGTAATTGAAAGAAATGAAGGGTTTAGTGTGATAAATCACATACAAGCTGCACTTTTAAATCCTAACAAATGCTATTTGCTTGGTGATAAATGACACAGTAAAATATTTCAAATATGCCCTGGTGACATCCTGGGAAGCGGAACGAACTTTTTCATATTATAAAGCTTATTTGTCGGAACATAGAATGAGTTTTTATTTGAAAGTCTTCACAAGTACAATATTTTTTTGGTAATATGGCTGCTGATGATTAGATTTATTTTCATTCCTTCTTTGGTTTTTATCTAGTAAGAGTCTTAAAATATTTAATAAATTAATTTTATTGTTTTACATTAAGTCAGTCAATATTACAATCCGCGCTATAATTGCTTGTGTGTTTTCATAATGCACATATGTAATGAAGCAAATCAGTAACTCAAGCTGTATATATGCAACAATGTGTATGTTTACTTAGATAATTTCTAAATAGCTGTGCATTTACGAATGTCTCATGAGTCATTTTTGTTCTCTGGAAACGGCACTGTTTACTTGACCACAGGTTTGCTTACCTCTCCACCGTACGTTCTTATGAATGATTTGTTTTGATGCGGCGAGACGGTCGGTCGCAGCCTATATGACGGAACGGCGAATTACTGTAGTAGAGAAACCAAAAATAAAATAACTGCTGTCTGTCAGGGAGCTACATGTCGCCTCTACACAATAATCCATCCCCAATGTCATAAAGCTCCGCAAAGTATCTATGTTAGCCACGTAGGACTTCTTTCTAACCCTCTCTCCTTCATTGGCGTGATAAGTAATAAGTCGTCTGGCTATTAGTGTCGTGTAATATTTGAAATTGAGGGGAAACCAAGGCACGTAATCTAAAATAACCAAGAGTGGTCCAATTCGTACATAGGGACATATTCGAAGCGATATTTGCTGACTAGAATGGATTACCTTGCTAGATAATTGATGTTCTAAACCATGTGGTTCATTCAGAGTTAAGGAAATTCTTGTTTCCAAAATATAGCAAAGGTCGGAGATATCTTTGGCATATAAGCATAATGGGTCAATCTAACCCAGACCATGTCATGGAATTTTTCATTAATTCATAACACTATGATGATAATGATGATGATGATGATGATAATAATAATAATAATAATAATAATAATAATAATAATAATTGGAGTTCTTCCTATTTGGAGGTAGTATCCCTATTCTAGTTATTTCTCTTGGTATGATATTCAAAGGAGAATGCTTTTTTATTTTATTAATTTTCAGATGTTCATGTTTATTACAACTTGACAATTTGAACCGCAACTATTTTAGAGCTTATAACTATTGTTTATAAACGTACTTTCATTCCTCTATGCGTGTTCTTACCCAGTAGTGATTTGCGGACAACGTAATAATTTGTGTTTGTTTCTCGAGTATAGAAGCAATAAAGTCCGTTAGGTACCAAATATATGGTTGGCAGCCTGTGAGCTTGATTAACTATTTCTCCAAAAGCCGTACAGAGCCTCTACCTTGACTGAGTTTTCATATAAAGTAGAGAGCTTAACCAGTAAACAGATGGCAAACTGGAACGAACATAGCTTGCCTTGCTCTAAAAGGCAAACTTCGGTAGCAGCGACACTCGACAAACATGAACACAGCGCGTTTTGCAAGTCACTACTAGCCATACCTACACTGTAGCTGTTTAGTTTTGGTATAACAATATCATGTATGTTTACAAACCATAGAATATGACATAGTTAAAGAAACTGATTTATGATAAACATTTTTCAGTCCGCCCTCAGAGAATTAGGGCATAAATTATCCCAAAGTCCCCCGAAAAAAAAAATGATTTCTCATTGTGCCCTTCAAGCAAAATAAAGCAATCTGTAACAGAGAAGCATGGCAACTTTATGGCAAGATATTCAGAATAATAACCAAATATATGTGAAGAGGCCGAGGAAGCTTGCAACAGACACAGCAATTTGCCTTATATGACGTCATGATACTATAGCCCCGAGTTCTCAGAATGACGGGGAAGGAGAGACTTCTTGTATACTGGGTTGAAAACAATACAAAAAATAAACAAGAGCAGTTACTTTATCTGCGTCGTTTCTGCCATTATTGTATTGCGTTATTATACGAATAGCAAACTGGGATGTAAGCAAAAGAAAAAGCTGGAGCAAGAACGCAGACAAGAAAAGAAAATCAGAAACGACAAAAGCACTTGATGCATTTTCTGATTGCTAAGAGGTAACATTCTTATCACACTAATGCTGCATAGTTACCAGGTCTGTGTGTGCGTATGTGTATGCGCGCGCTTGTTTGTGGACGGGTGAATGTTGGTTGTGGGAGGTACGCACAGATTCTAATGTTCCTTTCACAATTTTATTGAAAAGCATATCTAATCAAAATACGCTGACCATAACTGCAATGATTAAGCACTGGCATACTTATTCCTTTTTCGCTTTCTTTTTCTAACTCTCCTCGATCTACTACTTTTTCTCCAGTTTGATCTTCTTCTTCTTTATGAACAAAACAAATTGGCTATTTTGCCCTCATAATTCTTTCCATCATCTCATAGTTGTTATTAAATGTAAATATTTTACCTTTCAGTTTATAATAACCCTTTTGGTTTCTTTTTTTCGGGTGTTGCTTTTATTTTTCTTTATTTCTTGTTTTTATCGTGTATTGAATATTTATTTAGTTCTTTTCTTATACCTGTATTACGCATTCTATTGAATTTTGCAGGTCTTTGCTTCTTCTTAGAAAGTTCATCTCTGCAGCCTGTATTTACGTCTAATGACAAAGAAATTGAAAAAAAGAAAATAAAAAAGTAATGCATTAATTTTATAAACCTTTAATACTGTAAATTTCCTTGTTACTACTATTAATACTACAACTAATACTACTACTTCTGCTGCTAGTACTACTGATTATGATGATAATGATGTTGACGAGTTGACTTATCATTATAGTAATAGATTTGGTTGCAATTGCCTTTAAAAGTGAAATTTAAGAATTTATTGTGCAATCTACTACAACTATTGTTTAATTAAATGGTCCTGTTCCTTGAACGTTCCGTAAAGAGCCCAGTTAGCAGGTTAATTTATAATAATCATAATAATCATTCTATTATTGTGCTTGCATTGAATCAATCGTAGTTTGTGGTTCTGATTAAATTTCATATATCATCAGTATCACCTCCTGCGGTGCCACAAGTAGTAAACGCGGGCGTTAAACACTATCAAAAAAGTTCCATAAAGGTTTGAGCAGATCCTTTTCTTGCCAGGATATCTGGTTTTCACAATTGATCTTGTTTTGGCAATAACATTTATTAGGCAGTTCAAGACTAACTTGGATGTTATCTGACAGCTTTCAAATGATTTTAGCGAAGTTGACTCTCTAGAAAATACACATTTTACTTTACTTGTAGGCCCTTTTCAGATTATTCATGAAGGAGGTTTTGGTTTATAAGCTTCAGCTTGAAATACAGTGGTAATGAGCCAACAGAAACATAAATATCACAGTTTGAGATTTCCCCTGTATTTCAGCTACAAATCCTTGCCTATTCCAGCTGTGCAATAGATTAAGCTACCTTCAGTATATTTTTTTTTCTGACTCCGTTCCAGCACTATGTTGAGTGGCATGTGGAAATATAGTTTTGTTAGCCTGATATTATAATAACAATAATATAAAATGTATTGGACTTATTAAACATATGAGAAAGTTTAATAAATTACGTTCTAGGTGCTAAAATGGTATGCTGTTTACAACTTAATAAGATGCTTTATCATTGGTTATTGGATAATAATTACCTCCCTGCAAACGGCTTGTTTGCTACCAATAGTAATAGATTCATATATTCCTTAACATGCCCATCATGTTTCGCCATTCGTGAATATTTGCAATTGTTGCTGTGGATTATAGTTAATATTTTATGCATTTTTATTTTTATTTATTTTTTTTATTTGTTTTATAGTTTAGTACATTGCATAGGACTAAGAATAAATGTTTCAAATGAGCCCGGAGTCCATAGTGCTTAAACTCAACTTATATATGTTCTTCCAGGATACGGGGAAACCACGGTAAAACATTGTTCGGGTACATCACTCAAACCAATATTCGAACTCCGGACCTCTTGAGTATGAGTCAGACTTACTATCACCACAATATACCAGACAAATCCAGTTTTGTGGCTCGATAGAGAGGCTAAAGATTGAACTTCTGTGATTTGCTCTTAATTGAAAAGCGCCAGAAGAATGTCTTATTTTTAAGAATATTCATGTGTAAAAAAGGCCAAATATTGTCAAAATTCATAAATACGAATACAAATGTATTAGTTTAGTTCTCTGTATATTTTATAGCTGTACGAGCTTTCAAAGTGTAGATATCATATAACAATTTATCTTCCTATAAATTGTAGCTTAAAAATCGGTTATGTTCCATTCTTTTGATTTTCTCTATATGTTATGCAAACAAGGTATTCCTACAAATTATTATTATTTTGTCTACATAATGCTGAGCGAGACAAACATTAGCAGAAATTGTAATTACTTGCTTCCTTCTAAAAAGAACGGAAATAATGACATATAGCATGCTAAAGTGATAGTGAAATCTTTTAAAAGCCGGTCATTTTGTAAATAATTGAAATTCGGTTCACTTTGCAATGCCAGTCGAAAATCAAAGAGAAATAAAACAAAAGCTATATAACTTTGATAAAAAAGTTGACTTTCTGTGCAAAAGAAGTTGAAAAGAAAAATAAAATATCTCAGAAACGGTAAATTTTACAACAAAAATGTATATGACATAAGTTGTGGGCTTTAACGAGACTTTTATCTTTGATGTAGTAACTCTTTGTCTATTTCTCACGGTTTACCAGTTATGCAAAATTTAGCAATGTTCATCTAGAATGAACAGGTCTTTAGAAGCTATTCTCAGATGTTTCAAGATATACATTCTATTTCTGATGTAAATATCTTCAATTACGCTAATTTAATCAAAGTCGGTAGAGCTTTTATGAGAAAAAACAAATTCTCAATTTTTGATAGTTGGCGGTGGGAGAATTTTCTTAAAAATCTTCGTGTCTCATCCTAGTAACATACTAAAATTAAATACCAAAGTTTGTACTTAACGCTCTTTTAGTTTTCAAGCTGTGCTGTCAACACACACACACACACACACACACACATACACATACACATACACACACACGCTAGCGCACTCGAAGATATTTTTCTAACTTTTTTTGACTCAGAGGACATCGAAACATATTTCCGGCAAAATATCGATATCGAAATGTTGGGTATAATACAATACCTTCTGTGTATTTGTACACAGTACGTGTAGAGAAAATAAAATAAGTTTTGCCAACTCTAAAATGAATAAAATACTCAAAATAATGTTTAGTTTATCTACTACATATAGTAACCAGCTAATATATTGTAGTCTACCATAAAATTCAAAATCAACATTTGACCCATAATACATATTTTGAATCGCCATTGTGACAAGAAAACATTTTTAAGAGGAAGTGCATGTCCAAATATTAATATTTATGTAAACTTTTGACTTTAATAAACTTTGATATTTTATGCAATTTTTATGCATTTGGAAAAATCATAAAAAATAACCCAAATGAATAAATGTAGATTATGATAACCTGATTGCTATGGATGGCTCTGTAAATGTCGTTGCATATGTTTAACCAGGAGAAAGGAAGACGAAAACGATTTCCTATTTTAGAAAAGCATACTAATGAAAAATGTATCCAATAATAATGAATATCACCACAGTGGTTTGACTTAAATTGTGTGTTTTAATGGGATCTATATTTCCTTAGTAAGATTAACATTTTGATACAAAATTCATCCAGAATTATGAAGATTTTAGAGTTATCCCTATAGCATTTAAGATATGCATTTAAGTTGACGTGAAAATATTTTAAACCGTGGTATTTTTATCAAAATCTTTACAGCTGTTTTTGAGAAAATCAACATTTTCGACGAATGTTCCTTCTTAAAAATCTTTGTGGTACCTTTGGATTAAAGTGGAAGAAATAATTATGCATTTAAAGAAATATCTCTTGGTTAATGTGTAGGAAATTAATATTAATAGAGTAATTGTTTAAATCATGCATTTCACTTATTTGAATGTACCCTGAATACAAATTTAACTGCAATATTAACTGATGAGGAACAAGCCAAATGCGAAAAGATAGGTTGCTTATAGGCAATGAGCAGTGCTTCCTCCAAAGGACGATATAGTATGGTCTCTTTTCTTAAAAACCAACTACGTTTGATATAAATTAATCCTTAAATCTGCTCAGTAGAAATAGAAGCCGGTAAGTCTAATCCCTAGCCAGGACCAGGATTTTGAATCGGGGTTTCGTTCTACTAGAGGAGTTGCTTTCACCTAAATTCAAGAGGGTTTTACTCGCCTGTCTGCTGGTCTTCAGATGGTAGTTTATTTCCCAATTCCCACTTAACCTCCGGCTAAGCCAGCAAGGGCTTCCCGTCTGTTCCCAGGAGACCTCAGGTAACCTACTGCTAGAAAAAGGTAAACACTTAAGCTTTTTGGGTATTAGAAAGCTCCTTGGAAGTAGTAAACATTAAATTTGTTCCTCAAACATTTATAAAAAGCATCGAAACATTAAAGAAACAAATATGAAGCTTCAAACTGAGGCTACATGAGTAAACGATGGCGAAAAAACTGTGTCTTAACTAAGAAGAATAGAAATAGAATTCAAGATCAAAAAATGCCACAGCACTTCTGACCTATAAAAAAGTAGATCATACTGTAACTATGAAGAAGAAATGAAAGTAGAAACATTTTAATTCTAAGATACATTTATATTGGTAAATTAATATCATGCTTGTCTGGTGCACCATGTGGCGTTTTGTATCAAATTAATACAGCTGTTTTAGTTGCGTTATTCAAGGTAAAAATATTAATGATATAATGTTAACTGATCATTTGGAAACATGATTAATGTATCAAATTCTGGCTATAGTGAAACCAAGTGCATGCTTGTAATCTCGGGGATAACTTCTAAGTTGCCAAATTTTTGGATTCAGTGGAAAATGTTTAGAACGAAAGCTTTGGATATTACATAGTATGCTATCCTCTTTGGTAGTGCCAAGCTATTTGAATAGCCGTGGTGCTTAGGTAAAGTGTTACTTCAGTAGAAATAAATACATTTGTTTACATATACTTATATGTATGTATGTATGTATGTATGTATGCATATATGGTAT
This sequence comes from Hymenopus coronatus, assembly GCA_030762935.1. Taxonomy (NCBI): domain Eukaryota; kingdom Metazoa; phylum Arthropoda; class Insecta; order Mantodea; family Hymenopodidae; genus Hymenopus; species Hymenopus coronatus. The sequence goes on from CM060897.1 coordinate 100,772,248, forward strand.
GTATCCCTGAACTTCAGAACTCCCTTGCTCGGTTGCAAGATGTTCGGATGTGGTAATTCTACAAGTCATCTATTTTGATTGATAGGTGTAATGAACATTGCTAAACAGTTCATAAAACTTTCATTCATTATTGTATCACCACATACTTTCTTTACTTGGTGGCAAATTTCTTCAGATTTCAGTTTCAGAGCATTTTGAAATAAAATAACACCTCTCATCTCACATACGGCAGGACTATGAAACATGTAGCCATTTTGTGTTATCACATGCTTCCTTTACTTGATGGCAAATTCGCACATGCTTCGATGTCAGTTTCGGATCATTTTAAAATCAAATAATACCTCTCATTTTACAGACCTTTTTGAGCACTCACAGAATGCACAATAACAACTCGTTTCGACTAGCAACCACACGGAACTGAGCAAAGATGTCCAGAATACATTTCGAGATTGAATAGTCCAATTGCGATCTGGGCAGCTGCAATGCGCAAATGGCCGTTACTTTCTGCACTACACCTTAACATACACATACATACTTGCAGACACATGCATGTATCTGTAATACTGCTATATCATCAGTTACCGTGGCAAATGGTCAAGACATCTTACTTTTATTGTACTGTTTACATTATAAAATTGGTTGCTCACGTTTGCTTGTTTGGAAAACCGATGCCAATTTCTTTGAGTGTTACGCCACTCTCTTTTCACTGCTATATACTTAGCAAAGTGCTGACTTGTTTTTGCCGACCTTGGCTCTCTGCTGAATAATATATCCCATTTATATGCTGCCTTGAACATCTGGGTCATATTGGCAGTTGGAACAATATCTCATGGCAATGGTGTTCACTCGTTTACTGTTGATGTTTATCTATTCGTACACACACACAACCACACAAATTTTCCATTAGTGCATTACATACTAGGGAGGATAGGAAATAATCTTGGCTACAGAGACTAATCCATCCCCCCCAGCTGTGCATTGAACCTGAGACCCTTCGCACACTAACTCACTACGAAATTTGTAATTATCTGAATTTCTATACCGAGCGAGATGTCTCTTCAGTGGCGTGTAAATCTTCTATTCGGTAGGTCTCAAGTTCGATTTCCGTTCGTCTTCTTACCTTCGATTTTGTGTTGTTTTTTTTTTCAAATCAGTAGCCAAATGTGATTAAAATATTACTAAAATGTATACGTTTTGGTTGAATTAATAACACCAAACATATTTGTTCACTTAGTTTCACGAGGAACAGCTGGAGCTCTAATAGCATATGTAATATTGGATAGGTGGAGTCAGACTGAGCAATTCAATGCCGTAGCCGGGATTTGATCCACGGATCTCCCGGTCTCTAACCCGTTGCTCTTCCACTGAGCCACCGTGGCAACTTGCCGGCATAACATTGAATTTCTCAACTGACTCGCCTGTTTCCCGGTAAACCACAAGGTGACCTCAAATTATTTTCAGATGACAACCCCAATGGCGACTTACAATTGTAAGTATTTTAAGTCCCAGGATTCACAGTATTTCCAACTATTATGGTCAATTGGTATTGATTTAATTGTTCTTTCACACAAGCCGTGAGTAGGACAGGAGTTGGATAGGTAGAGTCAGACTCCAATTCAATGCTATGCCTGCATGTTGCCTTTGTAGCTTAGTGGCAGAGCAACCGGCTAGAGGCCGGGAGATACGTGGTTCAAATTCCGGCTATGGCATTGAATTTTAAGTCTGAATCTACCTATCCTGTCCTGGATTGTGTGAAAGAACAATTAAATCAATACCAAGTAGTAATATTATTCAACGTGGTACTTTAGCAATTGTACTTGCTGCTAACATAATTGCAGCTATGTGTTGGCTCCTAATCTAATACGAATTTCCAGCCCATCTTTTTCTTTCTTCATGTTTCTGGGGTGTAAAGATTTCTCACCTGCACTTGGATGGCCGGCTGGTGCCACTTCTTGGGAGGAGCTCGTTTCCCTAATCCCTTGGTTGATTACGCCAGTTGGCACACATATCAATTATAGAAGTTACACGCATATAAGTTGAATGCTGAGCTTCAGTACTGGGGGGCCCCAACTAAAAGTTTTTTGTAAATGCTCGAGGACAAGTAGATCACGCACCGCACACGTAGTGCCTTCGTATAAATATGGTCTCTTTGCCATATTTAGGTTGAGGTATTTTTACTTTCTCTACACGAACTATGTACATAATGTATAGAGAAGATATTGCACTCCACCCAAAAATTTGATACCGAGATTTTACCGGAAATATATGTTTTAGTTTCCACTGAATCTAAAAAGTATTTTTTGAAAAAGGTCCGTGTGTGCATGTGTATGTCTGTGTGTCTGTGGACAGCATAGCTCAAAAAATCCGTTAAATACCAAACTTGGTATTTAAGTTCAGAAACTTCCAAGGATGTGACACGAACATTTTCAAGAAAATCCCCCCCAACCCCAACGACCCTTTACATGGGAAAATTTTCGAAAGTTTTTATTTTCTCAAAAATTGCTCTAACGATTTTGATTAAAATGTTGTATATTAAAGATGTTCAGATGACAAATAAAATGAGTATGTTGAATTTTGCGGAAATAGCCTCTGATGACTACTTTATTCTGGATGAATTTTCAGAATTTTGCATAGCTGCTAAACCGTAAGAGATGGACAAAAGCTTACCACAAAAAAAAAAAAAAAAAAAAAAAAAAAAAAAAATTAGAGCACGTTAAGACACACTAGTTATTTTGCATACATTTTTTCGTGGAGTTAATCGTTTTTGAGATATTCCTTGCTTTTGGTTTCTGCTTTAAAAAACTTATACTTTTCTCATAAAGGAATTTGTGAAATCATCCACACAAACAAAGGAACTTCAGTCACATAGAAACCAGCTACTCCCTTATTTTCCTTGTACTTGCAAGGAAGCCAGTAATAAGGGTATTTCGGCTTTTCCTCGATGAGCATGAAGTAAAAAGAAGTATAAGCCTTTTAACAATAATTTGTTGCAGAGATGTGGAGAAAGTCATGTGAATGGAACACATCATATTTTTTTTAAAATATAATAAGATATATAAAAATAATATTAATAAATAGAAAGGACTAAAGCCATAAACGCAATTCTTTTAGAGAATAGAACCTATATCCCGGTGAAAAAATGTCACCAAAAGGACACGAAACCAGACCTGCTGATGATGACCCTGAAAGAACACGGCACTCCAAAGCTAGACCATAAAGTTAAATCTGATGCATTCAGAGTAACAATAATAATGTGCCGTAACACAGTGAATATCGGCGTTTTGTTCATTCACATCCTATATATCGATCACACTATCCGGTGATAAATGGTACATCCTAAATGGCTTTATATAATCCTGTTAAATGTACAATGTGCTGGTGTTCTCCATTGTCATTTATTAAACACTTTTTACTATACATAATCTTCTATGTAAATCGGCAACAGTGCATTATTATGCATCTCTGCAATTATGCGTTACACTAATTATTTAGATGGAATGTTAAAAGTAGTTTTTATAGAGTTGACGTAAATTCTTTTCTTTGCCCGCCTCAGTAATGTGGGCGTAGCGTGCCTGCCTCATATGCAAGAGGTCGCGAGTTCGAATCTCGTTTAGGGTGAGTCACCCAAATAAGGGGGTTTTCGGGGTTTACTTTATCTTGAGAAGACCAATCTCGAATATCTTTAAGCTCCAAGGATCCCGGGATCTTTGAAGCATCATTTCATCAATTTCATTCGTTATCCGTTATGACCGACCAGGTTAAAGGATGTTAAGTTACAATATATATTCTTTTTCACTTCTTCTGTGACAGATAACTTGTGTTTTCAAACCCAAGAGATGCTCACAAAAATTGACTTGAACTTGTAATAATTCAAAGTAAATTTACGTTAAAACAATACTTCTTTATCAGCCAATTAGTCTCGTCTTTGTAGGTTTTACAAGCCAATGCTTTGGGTCAGTATCCTGTAGAGGAACCAGAAAACTTGATTCCATCAGCCAAAAGGCGGCAAAGAAAAAGGAAGTGAAGAGTAGTAATGAAAACAATGTCAGGAATATTCGTAAACAAAATATCCAGCTACCGAGCCTGGCGACCGAGGAAAATCGCGAAAGAATCGTCGATCAGGTTGGTCGGCATCGGTGTGCGACACGAATGCAAATCCCACTCTTTACCGCTACGCCATCTCGTTCGCCAAAACGAAACCAAAGAACCAGTTTGCCCAGCAGTCCGTATTTAACGTGTGCAGATATTCCTTCGTGGGTTAAAAGAGTTGCAGAACTCAACGGTGTTATTTCAAGTTAAAATCTGTAAATGGGTAACGGCCTAAGCAAATTTCGATTTACCTCGCTTGCTAATGAGCGGAGACAATAAATGTGTCGCGATCGCTGAGAGGGGTAAAACGAAGATATCTCTGGCTAGTCCTCCACTGATCGGTTTTAACTTGAAATATTCCCGTTGTGTTCTGAAAATCTTTAAACGCATGAAGAAATATCTGCATCCACAAAATTGGTATTAATATCTATGGAATTGAGTATCAATAAAGCAGTTTAAAATGATATTCCAATTAATCCTCTTGTGCGTTTCCATTTTCAGTCGTTGCGAAAGTCAAAAAAGATGGCATGAAACCACAATAAGCATTTCATCCTTCTTTTTATGCTAAAAAATTATCCGTTTAATAAATTCAAATTCAACTGATTATTTGTAATGAGGTATAAATTAGTGATGGAGGACTAGGATAAGTATAGTTTTAGGTCAGAATATGAAAATATAATGGAGTTGGTGTAGTATGAAATAATACTAGAAGTATCGTTAAGCAAATGTTTTGAAATACACTTAAAATCACATTTTGGGAACATTTTATTATTTTAGGAGTAAAGTACGTTGTTGTATTTCACATAACACACCCCTCGCATACCGATTCAACACATCTCTCAAGCACCCATGGTACTTCTGACGTTGCTAGAAGTAGCCGGACCGAACAACTGAGCCTCTCCCGAATGGAAGCTGTTCGGATTGGGTTGGACTCAGCGTGGTGGTGATCCCAAAACCCATGGGAGATTGTGAGACACCTCAATGTCCTCCGGTGACAGCCAGCTAGATAGATATTGCCCCCACCGAGGTTCTTCAGTAGCCTTCCCTGCAGGGTTGCGCGCGTAAGTGGCGTATCCACTTCCGTCGTGGTGTGTTCACATGCCAACAGGGGGGGGGGAGACTTTTTAGTAACCTAGTAATGCCCCAATGGAAAGAGCCACGGAGGACTCCCTGGGCCGAGAGGGAGCTTCCGCTCCGCTTAGAGACTCAAGCGCGAAGACGATATCCCCGACATCCGCTTACTTATATTCTTGGATCGAAAAATTAGGTGTATTACTTGTAAAAATGTTTCCTTGTGTAAAGTGTGGATCTGCTATAAGCAGTTGCAGAATACATTGACACTTTTTCCTTTATAGACTCTCAGTCATCATGAGTAGATAAAACACCCCACAAAGACTTGAATTTTATGTTTTGCAAATGTTTTCAAATAGAAACATAATTATTAAATTATCTCTTATCTATGGGTAATCTGCAGTGATAATGCAAGCTGCAGGTACCTCTACCCAACATCCCATTAGTATGGGATGCTATTGCACTGCTGAGCTTAGTTGTTCAGTGTTAGATTTAGGCTTAATGGTACTTTGATGGCTAGGTTCAGAAAATTAACACTCTTTTGATAATTTCAACTATCGTAATACCTAAAAATCCGTTCCAAACTTCAGAAGATGTGTTTAGATTATTTCTGCAAATTCTTATTTTGCTACCCAAAAAGCAGGATAGTTAGAACTCGGAAAATTGTTTTGCCCGAAGGTTTTATAACTAATACGAATCGCCACATTTATCCTAATTGCAGAACCTTTTGGTAATTACCATTGAGTTACTAGATTAAGTCAACTTGAGGAGTCTTCACTTCCTGAAGAGTAGCTTCTGGCCCTTTGTGCTTCCAGCGCGACCCCTGGGAGAAAGGGATACGGCGGACCAAAGGGTGACAACGATAGGCTTTAGCAAGGACGGACTACCGTGATTATAAATTTTGACTTCGACACGATCCTCCAAACCTTCTTCTACCTGGAGGGTCCCGAAATGAAAGGGGATCCTCCCATGACGGGACTCTAACCGTCTTGCCAAGCGCCAGTGTGAAATCTTTTACACAGTGGAAATTCAACCGTCTCGCCGCAGCACACCAATCGGCGCGCTCTAGTTCTACACCCCGACAAAATATGATGCTGACACAACATATGTAAAATTCGTGGTAGAAAAGGAATAATACCATCACTTGCCTACTGGCTGGGGAAATCTAAATAATAATAATAATAATAATAATAATAATAATAATAATAATAATAATAATAATAATAATAAATAACAAAATTAGAGATTCGGGTTGAAGAAATATAATCCAGGACGTTCCTAACAGGTTTACTTGTTACTGTGGAGTAATTTCACAGGAAAAAGTTGGTAATTATTTAATTTGATAACAGGACGATGTTTTAGTTGTTCGCCAAAACCCCTTAGTGCCACTGCTTTCTCAAAACTCTCAGAAATATTTTCTTCCAAACGCAAGGGTTATAGGTATAGTTTCATCATTCTGTAGTTAGTCAGGCGGTCCATATTTTCAATAGTGCTATCACTACCTTCCATTTTCCTTAGGTGCCTTCTTAGCTCTCTAATTCATTAACATTTTTCATTAAGCAAATTTATTAATTATTTTTACTATTTTAGTGCTAAAATTGCATAACACCTGGTATGTAATACATGTATAATTCATTGTAGCACTCGTATCACAATCAGTTAGATTATACATTAGTTACATAAATATTAATTAGCTTAAACTTCTGGTATTAAAATGTAAAATAGACTTTACATTCCACTCAAGTGTAGGCGAGGGATGCCTCCCGTTTCTATACACTGGATTGGATTGGCATAGAAATGGAGTTGGGTTATGGGCTCTTATACTGATATCCGAAGAACCTCTGTATCATTCTCCATCTTTGTAATTTCTAGTTAAATAGGCCAGTTGTTTTAGCACGGAGTTATAGACTATTAACTAGACTCTTACATAGGAAACTTCTGAACCAGTCACTCACAGGTATATCTTTATTTGGCGAATGCATTGCAGTTGGAAAAATCCTATGTGTTCCATTCACATGACTTTCTCTATATCACTGCAACAAATTGTTCTATTTACTTCATCCAATGGAGCAAAAACAGCAGAAATAGTCTTATTACTTGCTTCCTTGTTAGTAGAAGCGAAATAAGGGGGCACCATAGCTTAAAGTGATAGTTAAAAGCTGGTTGCTCTGCGACTGAAGTTCCTTTGTTTGTGTGGACACGAGTTCACAAAGTCCTGTATGAGAAAAGTATAAGTCTTTATAGCTGAAAAAAAAGTAATATCTCAAAAACAATCAACTCCATGAAAAAAAAAATGTATATAACATAAATTGTGTGTTTTAAGGTGCTCTACCTTTGTTGTGTGGTACGTTTTTGTCCATCTCTTACGGTTTAGCAGTTATGCAAAATTCCGTAAAATTGACCGAGAATAAAGTAGCTATTCCCAGAAAATTCAAAATATAGATTTTATTTGTCATGTAAATATCTTTAATATACGATATTAATCAAATTCGTTAGAGCTATTTTTTAGAAAATCAAAATTTTCGAAAACAAGTTCCATTTAAAGTGTAGTTTGGGGTGAGGGGATTTTTCTCAAAATCTTCGTGTCGCATCCCTGGAAGATACTAAACTTAAATACCAAATTTGGTATTTTACCGACTTTTCGTTTTTGAGTTATCGTGTTCACAGACACACGGACACACACGGGCCTTTTTCTGAAAATACTTTTTTTTGGATACAGGGGACCCTAAAACATAATCTCGGTATCGAATTTTTTGGTGGAGTGCAATACCTTCTCTATACATAACACGTATTGAGAAAGTAAAAATAAGAGGCAGCTTTTTCCTCTTCACCCATAACCTTAAATTGGGGTTTTATTTACTGATTAACAATTGAATGTAGGTGTTTCCTTCACAGCGACCTGTAAAGCGTTCTACACATTCAGTTGTTTCCAACTGATACTTTTAAACTGCTTCAGTAAGAGCTGAAGATGGTTCTAGCAACACCCTCTTACTAATTGTTTAGCACTTTTCTTTGTTATACCCTAGTATCCAAGAGTTACTTTGTAGCATGTTGCTAGTTTTAATAGCTTTTTAGTCAGCCATGTTTGTATATATGCAGTGATTCTACAGTGATATACTCAAATTAGAAAGATCGTGTTTAAATTCCATTTTACAAACACTTCTGTCTTGTGATGAAAAACATTTCCAAAACACGTCAATATTCTTTGCTCATAACGATTTAAATGACAGAATACTGGTAAGCCTTAAAGCGCATTTGAATCTCAATTCTCAACTCTTGAATATTTTATCCAACGGTTTTCATTGGATAAATGATATGGTCACTGACCGAAAGAATCATTGCCCCAACCCTGGCAATCGGTGCTCTTGGCTTTGCCACTATACACAGTTACAAGGTGCCTATATCTCATGATTCTGGCAACTGCAGAACGGATGTTATTAACACCAGAATGGCCGGAAGCCAGTTATTCCGTTATGGAAGCTGAAGCGTTGAATACTACACACTCCTTTTGGACGAGAGTAAGACTTGGCTTCCAAGTAAATATTTACATTTATTCACTCAGAAAATATTTACATTATAAAATGTTTTCCAGGGAAAGATATCTCCAAAATGGTAGCCTGAGTGCGCTACTTGCGCATGCGTTTAAATATCCATTTGTAGGAGCACCATTCCCCCAAAGTATATAACATTAGTTTTTTACTTTAAACCCCTTCTATTATATTGTTAATTATTTGAAGAACTGTTGAAAGAGGAGCCGGAACAGGATAAACAGTATATCTCCCACTCCCTTTCAGCAAGAATTATTGCTCATTCAGGAACTGCAATAAACTTGACTAAAATAGTCTGTTTACATGAGTCAGTTTTCTCTTTCTCTATTTGCTTTACAAGACAAGAAATTCACAAATTTCCATATTAAAAAGTTTTAAGTATTTTAAAACTGAAATCAATAACAAGGAATATCTCAGAAATGGAGAATTTCAGGAAAAAATGCATATGACGTAAATTGTATGTCTTAATAATTATTTATTTATTATTATTAATTAATAATAATTAATTAATAACTTATATTAATAATATTAATATATTATTTCTCTGACAAATATGTTTAATATACGGTATTTTAATCAAAGTCGGTAGAGCCATTTTTGAGAAAGTGAAAACTTTGTGCATTAATTGTTAAATTAAGTAGATTTAAGTAAAAACTGCATGTAGTTGGGGTGGATGGATTTTCCTGAAAATCTTCGCGTCGCATCCTTGGAAAATATTGAATTTAAATGCCAAGTTTGGTATTTAACGGGCTTTTCGTTTTGAGCAGACACACGTCATTTCTATAAATTTCCGGTGTAATCGGTATTAAATGTTTTTAATACACCATAAACATAGAGTAGAGAAAGTAAAACCAATGCATATGCATATTTCCTAAAAAATCAGCTGTTTCAGAAATAGTTTTACTTTCTCTACACGTACTATCTACATAGTGTATAAATAAGGTATTGTATTCCATCTAAAAATTTGATACCGAGATTTCACCGGAAATTTACATTTTGAGGTCCTCTGAGTCGAAGTAAATCATTTTTAGAAAAAGCTCCGCATGTGTGTGTCTGTGGAGAGTATATCTCATAAAAGAAAATTCCGTTAAATACAAAACTTGGTATTTAAGTTCAGTATCTTCCAAGGGTTTTCATGAAAATCTATTCATCCCCAACTACCCTCTGCCTGGAGAAAATTTTGAAAGTTTTGATTTTCTCAAATATGGCTCTAACGATTTTGATTAAAATACTGTATCTTAAAGATATTTACATGATAAATAAAGATGTATATCTTGAATTTTCCGGGAAAGCCTCTGTAGACTTCTTCATTCTGGATGACATGGTAAACCGTAAGAGGTACACAATCTTATTACACACACACACACACACACATATATATATATTTATATATATATATAAACAGTTTCTGGCATATACTTTTTTGTAGAGTTGATCGTTTTCGAGATATTCGTGTTATTTTTTTCAGGCTTAAAATGCTTAATCTTTTTACTTTCTCTAGCCCCATATGTACAATGTACATAGGGAAATATGTAAATGGTGTGTTATTTATGGACGCTCTTTAATACTTTGTTTCTCAGCGTCCCATTCTAAATTGGGCGTGAAAGACCGCTTAATTTTGCTCAGAGGCCTCTCTATCAGACTTGAGGTTCTTTTACGTGCCGTAAATCTTCGACATGGGACCAACGGCTTTACTTCCCTTCCAAATGAAACCATGCTAAGGATTTTTACACCCGAAAAAATCCATCGTCCTCCGCCAGGTTTGAACCCCCGACCTTGGGTAGATGAAGTCAGCATGGTAACTATTACACCACGGAGGGCAACTGTACATAGGGATAGAGAAGGTATTGTAATGCACCCAAAAATTGATACCGAGATTTCACCGGAAATACATGTTTTGGGTGACCCTGAATCAAAAAAAAACATTGTTGAAAAAGGTCCGTGTGTGGCCTGTCGGTCTGTCAACCCCAACTACCCTTTACATGGAAAAATTTTCGAAAATTTTGATTTTCTAAAAAATGGCTGTAACAATTTTGATTAAAATCTCGTATATTAAAGATATTTACACCCCAAACAAAATATATATCTTGAATTTTCTGGGAATAACCTCTGAAAACCTCTCTCATTATGGACGAAGTTTGCCGAATTCTGTTTAGCTGCTAACCCGTAAGACTCAGATAAAAACTTACTGCACAGAAAATGTAGATCTCGTCAAAACACACCATTTATGTCCCCTACATTTTTGTTGTGGAGGTAACCGTTTCCGAGATATTCCTTGTTATTTTTTTCAGTTGTTAAGTACGTTTACTTTTCTCACACAGGAAGTGTTCGTTTTTCTTTTGTTCTAATTCTGGCCAAGCAAAGAAGCAAATTCAATGACAACCGCATAACGACAGCTTTTAAAACGTTTGACTATCGGTTAAGTTTAGTATATCCCCTTATTTTCTTCCTACTTATAAGGAACTAAGTAATAAGATGAATCTGCTAATGACTATCTCGTTTAGCAAGGTGCAAAAAGAAGAATAATCTTATGTAAGAAGTTTGTAGAACAACTAGAGAAAGTAATGTGAATGTAACACATATTTTTTTCATATGGGAACTTGTCAACTCTTGACCATGCAAAGAAGTGGATATCAACTCCATAGCAACCACGTTTTAAAATATTTGACTGTTGGGATAGCAGCGTATTCCCTCATTTCCCTTCTATTATACAAGTAAGGAGCTAATAAGACAATTTCTGCTAATGTGTTTCTCGGTTATCGTGAAGTAGATAGAAGAATAGGCTTTTTAACAGTAAGTTATTTCAGAAATGTAGATAAAGTCATGAGAATAGAAAACATAAGATTTTTTGTATAGGTAATTTTTTCAAGGAAGAATAGGGGTACATTTCTATGGGGATACTTCTAACTAAACTCTGATCTGTTCCATTCACATAACTTTCTCTAGCTGTTGCAATACACATTATTCGTACAAAAAATTATTCTTTTATCTGTATCATGCTAGTCGAGCTGGGTGACGCCAGCTTTCGCGCCATAAAATGTAACATCTCTTATTGGTTCTTAGTTAGCATCACCTCACAAGTTATGAGAATAAATTGTGCCAAGTTCTGACGTGCACATGATGCGTTTGGAAATAGTCAATGGTTCTTTCACACTTTAACATTATGCTCTCTTTGTCTGTCTTTCCAACTTCCTGTGCTTCTTGGAAGACACATCACTATTCCTGTCTCACTCATGTATATGCCTGTTCTTTTCTATTATGCATCCTTTAGCCTAAACCCTGTGCTCATTAGCAGGTGGTGTTTGGTGAACTTATACCTGGAATTAAGCTAGCCTGTCTCCCCTAATTACCTCAGTTATAACTTGCATTTAGGCATATTTCTACTCTGGAATATTTACATTATATTCCCTGGCTTTCTATGAGCTAATAATACTATGTACATTTTTTCTTTTTATATAATTTGTGAGCATGTGCTATGTGCTCCTACAATCGAAACATCGACTTTCTGGGTGGAATACAATATATTCTTTATCTGTTACGTACATTATAGTACACGCGTGCTAGAGAAAGTAAAGATGATATTTAGTTTGATTCACAAGCCTTTTCATTACATTTCTCAATTCGGCACAAAAAATATAGTGTACATTTCTGTACTGTCGTAATTCATCGTATGTCGAACAGTGCACTTCCTTTGGGTGTGTCAGATTAAAAGCCTAGGATCTCTACAACTTTATCCGACCTTTCAGCAAGAAAAGCGCAGCTGCAGAAAGCAAGTGCAATTAACGGCTTGAACAAACCTTGCTGCACAACTGGTGTTGGGTCAATGCCCAAATCTCTAGAAAATTCTCTCAGAGGAAGTGCAGAATTCAGTGTGTCATAGTGTTATTTTTGTTATATATCTCACAAGGGTTTTACGAACCTGAAAATTTTGTTTTTATTGCACTCTTCTATCTTTTCCATTGCTAATCGAGATAAACATTAGGAGAAACGGTCTTAGTACTTAGTTCCTTGTAAGGGAATATACTAGGCCAAAGTGATAGCTAAATTTTTTAAAGCTAGTGTTTGAAAACCACTTTTTTTTCCTTTTTTTTTTTTTTTTGCATTACCAAGATTTGGTCAATTCCCTTGTGACCAGTCACAAGGAATATCTCAAAAACGGTCAACTCCAAGAAAAATGTGTTTGACATAAATTGCTTTGACGAGATTTACATTTCTTGTGTAGTAAGTTTTTGTCTATCTCTTGTGGTTTATCAGATATTGCAAATTCATCCAAAATAAAGAGATCTTCAGAAACTATTCCCAGGAAATTCAAGATATACACCGTGTTTTCCATGTAAATATCTATAATATTTAAATTAAATTTGTTAGAGCTATTTTTAAGAAAGTAAGTTTTCGAAGTTTTTCCTTGTAGTTTGCGGTGGGGGGTGTTTTCTCAAAATTTTTGTAAGATTAAACTTATAATACCAAGTTTGGTATTTATCAACCTTTCGTTTTTGAGTTATTGTGTACACAGACACGCGATTACAGACACACGAACCACTCAAACATGAACCTTCTTCTATTTTTTTTTTTTTTTTTTTTGGATACAGAGAACCCTAAAATGTATAATCCGGATGAAATCTTGGTATCCAAAATTTGGGTGCAATACAGTTCTCTCTCTATACCTATGCACTATGTATGTGCAGGTAAAATAAAAGTAGAGTGTAAGTGAAACTCTCTGACCAAAAATGTTTCTGGTTTCCGCTGTGCATTCTGCGGCACCTTTGTGCGCACATATTTTATTTTATTCGATTAGTAACATGATTAAAGTTGATAATAATAAATTTTAAATTGGATGTTATAACACGTTAATAATTGTATAAAAAGTGAATATGATGTTCAATAATGACGATTGTGTTCATAGCCTTGGTGCAGTTTTTATTGTTACAAAATTCCTTATATATGATGTAATTGTGTAAAATTGTGCAAATGCGAATAAAAATATTTTCAAATAAAAAAAATCTGATCAGTTACATTCACATGACGATCATCTTCTGTTGCTTGTTACTAGGCATTAAATTATTGTTCTTAAAAAAGTTTATACCAGTATTTTATTGTAATCGAGGTGAACCTTTTCGGGAATAGCTGCATTACACATTTCTTTAAGGATATTAAGGGCATAGCGATAGTCATATGTTTTAGAACTGGATATATCATGGCATTGCATAATAAAACAAAAAATCGGCAGAACTTTAAAGCAATGCCAAGTATAGTCCTACACAACGCTTATATATAAACACAATTAAATCAACACTAAGTATTCAGCAATTTGAAACTTAAGGGACACTGCTACGGAATTTTCTAACTTTTTAATTTTAAAGTTATTTAGTTGAACATTACAAACTTAATATAAGAAAATAAGCAGTCTGGAAAATGGCAGATGTCAAAAACCATATTTGTAATAAGTTGCTTGTTTTAAATATATCCTCATTTTGTGTAGTGCGTTTTTGTCTGCCGCTTAACATTTACCAGTTATGCAAGTTTATACAAATTTCCTTCCAAGTGAAAAATACTTCACAAGCTATTCTCAAAAAATTCAAGTTAATATCGACATTGGAGCAATTTTGACACAAAATGAAAGAAATAAAAAATTCTTCATGAATCGGGCATCTTGGGTGGGCTTATATTGTTGAAAAACGTCATGTCGCTTCTTGGGAAGGTATGTAGTTAAATACAAATTTTGGTATTTGTCCGATATTTCGTTTTTGAGTCATGCTAAACACATATACACACAGCCCTCTTTTTGGCATTCTGTATTCAAAGAATGCATTTCCATTGAAAGCACAACTTTCAATTTCTCATTGGAATTCAATACTTCCCGTAGTACGGAAAGGAAAGATAGGGAAGAAGTGACGTATTTTATATTATTAGTTTTCAATGCAACTTTATCATAGATAGTAGCATAAAGTTAGGCGTATAAATGACAGAACAAGAACTAACAAACCAAAACAGAGAAGAAAATAAACAAATTAAACTCGTGTAAAGCAGTTGCTTCCCAGCATTGATATATAATACAAAACTTGGACTTAACCCTAAGTGAAAGAAACAAAGAAATCGGTGCAAATAACTCCTGTCCTACACACGGCTTCTGTGAGCAAACTTATCACAGTTGATCATAACAATTGGCTATTATATGAATCCTTGGACTTAAAGTACTTCAACATTGTAAGTCGCTATTAGGGTTGTCATCTCAAAATAATTTGAAAGCATCTTGTAATTTACTGGGAAACATGCGAGTCAGTTGAGAAATTCAATGCTATACCGGCATGTTGCCATAGTAGCTCAGTGGTAGAGTAACCGGCTAGAGCCCGGCAGATCCGTGGTTGTAATCCCGGCTATGACATTGAACTTTTCAGTCTGATTCTACCTATCCAATATAAAACAATTTAAATTTACTTTCTTAGAAACATTTCTGTCTGATGTAAGCACGTCGTAAACGAAATATGGAACTTGAAGAAGAACTAAAATATTACATATATTTAAATCTTAAGGAAAACAACAAACGTAAACGTTAAGCAAACAAAGAGGAGGGAAAGAAGTGGATGTTAAATTAATAAGAAAATATAAGTCAAAGCATTGTGATAGAGGAGGAACATCAAGGACGATGAGCAGAAGCGTTTTACTTTCTTTAGTACGTATTGCAAGCAGAGAAAGTATTGTATTCCACTCAAAAATTCAATACCGAAATTACCAGAGCTAGGAAGTTCCTACCAATTTCCTTATGCAGGGTAAGAGCAGCCAGACTTGGCAATACCATGCGGCACTACCTGTACGAGCTTTCTTTAGTACGTATTGCAAGCAGAGAAAGTATTGTATTCCACTCAAAAATTCAATACCGAAATTACCAGAGCTAGGAAGTTCCTACCAATTTCCTTATGCAGGGTAAGAGCAGCCAGACTTGGCAATACCATGCGGCACTACCTGTACGAGCAAAGGTTAGCGCAAAGTTCAATTCATTACAGAAAAACATCTATTACTGCATAACACAGAACCACATGGGTAGCAAGAAAGGTGTTCAATAACATCTCTGTTCTGCTCAAATGTGAACAAAATTAATTTGTTTTACAACCATAATAAGCTTCCTAGCAGTGCACTTTTTCGAGTACTTATTTAGAAACCGATGGCAATTCTAGTATACAAGCAGTCAGACGTCTAGTAGCAGAAGAGCTTCATAGAAATATGTTAGTGATTGCAAATTAGTTCAAAAAGTTATACTCAACTAGCACACTGGACTGTGCAGCATGTGGAAGAACTTTCAAGACGGATTCAGCAAACCATGAGCATCCTACCTGAAATAAAAATGAAAATGAAAAGTGTAATTGAAAATAATTTTTTTTTTGTCTGAACGTAGAATGAGTTTTTCATTTGAAAGTCTTCAGAACTACATATAGTTTTCAGTAATATGGCTGTAGAAGAGTAAAGATTTAGTTTAATTCATGATTTCGTTTTTACCTGGTAAGAGTCTGAAGACATTTAAGAAACTAATGTTATTATTTGGATTTATTTTAAATTCCATTAGTAAATATTACAATTCGTGTTATAATTGCTTTGCGTTTTCATAATGCATATATGTAAAGAAAAAAAGTTAATCAGCCTTATATAAGTAATAATTTCTATTGTACATAATGATCTGCTATGTCTCATAAGTTATTTTTGTTCCCTAGAAACAGTAATGTTTATTTGACATGTTTGTTTACCTCTCTCTTTCCTGCGTGTTTATCGATGACTTGTTTTGATGTGGCGAGATGGTCGTTCGCAACCTAAATACAGAACGGCGAACGGTACGAACTTCCTAACTCTGCTTATAACTAACAATCCTGAAAGAAAGTGCTTGAAATGAAAAAAAGAGATGAAATGAACGGACAGCAAATTTGGAGCAATGAAGAAACCTCTCGGTAAAGCCCCCGAAATAAACATAGGTCAGAGTAGCTGGCAGCGGGAATCGAATCCTCGAACTTCCAGATGCAAGTCCTAGTCGAAGCGCCTGAATCACATACTCGGGAAAACATGTAAATAATAATGATAATAATAATAATAGATATATGCACACAGATTTATGAGTGTATGAACGTGTGTTGTTATTGAAAGTAATAAAAACACCTTGCTGCCATACGTTCTTGTATTATAGTGCTGATAAAATATAATTCTCTATAGTAGCGACCATATGGAGAACGGAACAGCTATTGATAAATAATGCATAAGGTCATCAGCGCAGTATCAAAAACACTCTTCATGCAGTGTAGCCAACAGGAAAATATTAAAAACCATAGTCCATGTAACTTCAAACATGTTGAAATTGATATACATACCGTGATTTGCAACGGAATATAACCGAGTACACATTAGGGCGTTATACGCTCACCGCTTTTTGAAGTCTCTCCTACGCCGACACAGAGTGCTATTTGACAAAAAGGTTAAATATCGCATACACTGGACTTTTTCTACTCACAATTCCACAAAATATTCACACAAATATTATTATTCTATTTCTTGATGATCCAGAAAAAAAAAATTAGAGTTCGCATTTAGACGTTTCGTGATAGTATAGAACAGATAAAGTAATTGATGTTTAAAGGCCGTGTCGCTATAGGATGATTTTGAAATTTTATGTCCTTTGCATATTCACGTGAAAACAATTGATGTGTTGCATTCACATGACTTTTACTTTTATTAATGAGTGTAGAAACTAGAGAAAAGGTTATACTTTGACTTTAATAGAAATAAACATTTGAAAACTAGCTAGAATACACCTGAGCAAATGTTTAACCTAAAATGTCATACTTCAATGCAATCGCGAGAAATATCTGAACGCCAAAACCCTTTAGCTCTACATTTTCGGTATAGAAAATATTCCTTGTTTATCTCTTAACATTTACCAGATATACAAGATTATATAAAATTTGTTCAGAATGAATAGGACTGCATAAAATTCAAAACATACAATTTAATTTTCATATTTAACACGTATGGAATTTTAATCAACACAGTAAAAGTTATTATTGATAAAATCTAAAATTACCAAAATCTTGCCTGTAAATTGTAATTTGAGGTGGGGAAATTTTGTTTAAAATCATCCACGTGCTTATTTTTATGATAGTAAACTTAAATGACAAGCTATGTATTCCGTTTTTACAGTTATGCTGTTCACAGATTTACACACGCACGCACTTTTGTCTAAAAATGTATTTACTTGTTCATTAAGGGAGTCTGAAAACGGAATATCTGGTGATATCTAGTTTCGAATTCTTGGGCGGAATATCTCCTTCCCCTACTCACTGTATGTATCACAGAAAGTAAAATGAAAAATATAAAACCTTTCTAATAGGTTGTATTAAAATTTCAAAATTAGAACCAATGAAAAGGAATTTCTCCTGAGGAGTTAACTCTGTAAAAATACATTTTATTCATTTGTGTTTCATCAGATATACGTTTAAATGCCATTTTTCTATATTTTATGGTTTAGCAAATATACGTATACTCATTCAAAATCCACAGCAATTTACAGGCTGTTCCCAAAAATTTTAAGATATAAATTTCCTTTGTGGTCCAAATATCCTAAACATATGATATTTTAATCAAAATCTGTATAGCATTTTTAGTAACATCAAAACATTCTAAAGATTTCCCTACAAAGTATTGTTTGGGATGGGAAGCTTTTTTGAAAATATTCTTGTCGCATCCTTGGAAGAATCTCATATTGAATAACATACTTGTTATTTTATCCACTTATGTTTTTGAAAGCTATGCTGTACACATACACACATACGCACTCACACAGACTTTTTCTAATAATATATATAAGTGTGATTTGCAGAGAAGTTTTGGTATGCAGTTTTTGAGTGGAGTGAGAAAGTATATCTATTTGCAATAGGTAAGTAATAGATAATGCAAAAATTGTGAGTTCCAGAAATGTTGATTAATTTAATGTACTTATCAAAGGGGCATACTTTTATATAAATGCACTTCAGATAAGAAAGGAATGGATATAGGAAATATATTTTATAATATCGAATTGTTTAAAAGGATGCTACAATACAAATTCAGAGGAAAAAAAAGGGCTGCACTACCGAAATAAAGTAGCAGGAAGAGTTTAGGGAGACGGTACATTGCATGTGTTAGATAAAAAGTAGTAAAAGTTAGAAAATGAGTCAGAATCAATGAAACCAAGTGACAATCTCTCTCACGTTTCAACAACTTTCAGTTGTGAAGCTTTATCTAAATGAAATTTGAATCCATTTGCTCTCAACACAGTGGAGTTACCTACCAGATCTCATAGGGAAACAGTTTTACTTCACGGCAAGGTGTAGAAGCCTTTCAGTACTCAAGACCTCCATAGATCTTTTGGTATGGGAGCGACCTGTAGGCGCTCAGACAGTCGATTGTTTTATTATGAACAAAGACATTTGAACCGGGACGGTATGAGCTGTGAGCCATAGGTTTATTGGGTGTGTGCATGTGAGCGAACCTCTCTCTTCTAACACGGGCTTCAGATACCTCGGGGACTAATCAATACTACTGCTTTTGGGCTTGCGCCCCTAACACTTCCGGGACTCTAGCACTCTCTCTCTTCCCCAATTCTTAGCCCTCCCTCTGTTAACAGTCTGACTATCCTTGTATGGCTCCTCCATTTTATTTGTTGCGATCTGTAGTGGTCTGCTAGTACTCCTGTCCCCATTCACTTCAATCCAACTCAGTCATTCAAAAATTCTTAACGCCTCCTGTACGTTTACTCTCGTCTGTACTAAACACTCAAGTTCTACGACCCTTCCTCAAGGCGTTATTTTTCTTAAAGTTGGCGTGATGTTGTTGGTTTTTAATAACATTCACGCTTACTGATCTTACTTTAAACGGTACACAGACGGTGGACATTGAAGACCAGGGAGAGGAATCTTAGTAATCCTGTTAACCGCACGAGTAGTTCACTCCCTAGAACAGCCGGTTCCGTTGCGACGGTTCCATTTTCCGGCTTAAAAACCAGTATAGTACTGTGGCAGTATGCCTGTAAATAAGAATCGCACATTTTAATCATCACAATTAGCATTGTATGTGTCGGAATTCGGTTGTGAATACTTCAGCTCAAATGGTGAACCATCAAAATAACACGTTGCAGTCTACTATCCTAATTGTTATGTATTTGTGTGTCTATTACCAATGTTGTAAATATATTTAAAATAGATATATAGGTAATATTCTAAATTCAAGTATTTTAGAGAGCATGTACGGTCACCCGAACCATGCGACTGTGTGACGCAAATATTGTATTATTGTAAACTTTAATAAAATAGTACTAAATTATGACAAAGTTGTCAACATAGCTTATCTAACATTGCAGTTAAATAACATTACTTATAAGCTTTACACTTAAAGCAACGGAAGAAATTCAGAAATACTAACTAAATTTTAGCCACGAACTGTTAAGCAAAGAATGACAAAGATATTAATGTATTCTCTTGAAGAATTAAGGGTGCGCAGACATATCTAAAACGAGTAGCGTGTTATTGTGATAGGGAATCACTTCGGGTTCTATTTGCTATTAGTACGTCAGGTAATGTGGAACATAGTTTTCAAAACATGAAACTTCTACATGGTAATGCGTTTTATTTCAAAAATACAGTATGTTAAATAAGAGTAAGCTCTTGTTTCTGTGCGTCAATTACGCAATGAAGTAGCTTTATTACTGCTACCAATAGCTGACTGTAACTTTGTATTCTTCTGATTTCCCTTAATCGTGACTTACCTGACTCCAACTGTTTATCAAATTTTTACAGAGAACACTGCAAAGTCGCAATCGCTTAACTTGTCTCTCGGTGTATTTAAACTTTGTGGTTTATTTACTAAAATCCTCTGCCTGCTGCTGATTTCTGCAGCAAATGGTTTGTGAGAAAATAATTTTGGGAAGGAAACGTAGGATACCTTTCCAGAATTCCATTAAAAGGAATACCTGAAGAAAACCTCAGTCATGGAGGACGGTCTTGACATGATTTAATCCGCAGACCTTCCGAATGCATTACGCTACCACTGATTGTAACAGCTACTTCTTTCTTAGACTATCCCATGAATATATATTGGGATAGCTAAAATCGGTGCTTCCTCACAACAGGAGGCACATATTCCTAGTCTTGAATCCAGGGCGCATACTGAAGCACCCCCAATCCCAACGACTAACTGAATCCGTGTCCTCTAAATACCAGTTGGGAACGCTGACCACGTGCCACGAAGACTGGCCTTTTGGGGGTTCTATTTGAAAGAGCAATTGCTAAGAAGTAGCTAACGGTTATGATGCTTCAAATATGAAATAGCCTTAGTGTTGTTTTCAGTAAAATCCCGTCGAAAACCCGTTTTATATGCACCTCTGAACGAATGAAAATTCCTAGTCAGAGTAGATCATAAGTTTTTGTCTACATTTTGAGCTTCTTTCCTTTCATTGTTGCTTAGCTTTACCAGTACGAGTGTTTAATCAGTCTCCAAAGTTTCATTGATACTTCAGTGAAACTCGTTTTGGCACAACTTATATTTCCGATTCCGTAAGCTCGAGACATGCCAAATATTCTCAAGTCGTTTTTGTTTTTTTTACATTTCTCACTGAAATTTTTACAATAATAATGCATCTTTAAAATTTAATAAAAATTGGGAAAAATTATTTCTTTTTATAATAAAGTAATATCAATCTCAAACTCTTCGGAAGCACGTTTTTCGTCTTGGTTTAATGTAGTTATCAATTCATTAAATTTAAGCGCATGCAACCTATCCACGTTTGCAATTTTTTTACTATTTTTTTTTAAAAAAAATAGTGTTTCTCACAAGTGCATCAAATAAACGAGCCTATACGTTTTTGAAAAATGCTTCAATTTTGAGAAATTAATTATAATTAGGAATTTGTAGGTAAAAATGAATATAATTTATACAATAATTAGAGATGAACAACAAAATTCTGACACAAGAGATTTATTTGTAAACTTTGATGGTAAACACTGACTTTTGGATGTGAATACTTTAAAGTAATGCATCATGTTTATGCAACATCACCCGAGTCAATACTGCCGGGAGCGCTGGATGGCCAACTAATTGAAGAAGTGTATATTGAAAAGTATATAGCTGCATATCCTCTAACATCGTATCCAAATGCTTTTAAACAAAGGCAGCCTATTTGACTATAATATTTTTGTTTTTCTGTCACTTCGTTGAGGTTTCACAATATCTCGAGTGAAACATTAATCACAAAAAACGGTGCGCGAATCACATAGTTACGATACCAAGCTTCAGCATCTTTCCGCTGGGATTTGAACCAGGAAGCTACATGTTGAGTAAATAAGCATATTTATTTAAATACCAGTACACATACATTGATCTTCATCAATCGCTCGAGTCCACAGACCATACATGCGTTTATATACACAAACTAGTAATATTAAAAGCAAAACTGAAAAGAGTGAACACGAAAATAAAAAGAAAAACATTAATTAATTTAATTTATTATAGTAAAAATGCACTTAAGAGAGGTACAAAAAAAAAACAATACTAACATCACAACAGAACAGTAACCGAAAAGAATAATATAAAATAACATTGTAATCAATACTTAGCTCTTTTTATCCCCCCCCCTCGATCGCACTATCTAGCTTGTCAGGTCTCAGCTGTCTCGCCTTAGGCAGAAATTTACTTATCCCCGCCGCGTATTCCATGCCTACCAGTAGCGTCCAACATGCTGCTAACTCTCCATTTACGGTGATAAAAATTGTGGTATATACTTTTCCCTCCATTCCTCCGTACCCTTACATCGAAGATACGTGTTGCCACTCAGCAATGCTCCTAAGGACATGAGCCCCTGCGCAAGTAGACCACCCACCCTACTGTTCAGCTTCTATCCATGCCACTAAGTAACTCGTATCTGTGCAAGTTACAAACATAAAACTTAATTTCCGAATTAGCTTTTGAAGAACCTTGCTAAAATAGGATCTGCAGTGTTCTGTACATTCATATGAAATTAACAGTATATTTGAAATTGTATCATCTATCCTCCATAGGATTAGAGTAATCCTGCTAAGGAATCAATTTCATTGTTACGAAAAAAATAAAAGGATGGTGATTCTATATTACAGAAGCCTAATAAAAGATTTTTTGAAGAAAATATTAACATTTTCCACGATTTGATTTGTAAGTTAAAATGTATACCACTAAATATTGTTATCTACAGAAGAAGATCCTTTAAGAACAGCATCGAATAGAAAGTTGCCAATACTAAAAAATCAGAAAGTTTTTACGCATCCTCTCAGGTCCCAAGAGCTCAGAGAGAGAGACATTCTTACACCTTATTGTGTTCTAATTGTAAACTCCTGGTGTTGAACCTTTTAAAAATAACGTGTTCCATTCATATGACTTTCTCTACATCTCAAACAAATTCTTGTTAGACAGTTTTTTCTTCTATCTACTTCAAGCCAATTGAGATAAACGAAACCAGCAATGATCGCATTACTTTCTTTATGTAAGTAGAAGGGAAATAAGAAAATATATTGGGCTAAATCGATATTCAAATATTTTAAAAGCAGTTGCCATGTATGAAAAATGTCATCCATTCACACAACGTTCTCTAGCTGTTCCAAATATAAGCTATTCTTCCAAATGATAATGGTTTTATCTACATCATGTTAATCGAAGTAAACATTAGCAAAGTTGGTCTTATTACTTCTTCATTGTAAGTGGAAGGAAAATAAGCGACTATATTATGTTAAAGGAAGCCAAATCTTTTAAAAGTCGGTCACGATATGAAACATTTGAGGCTCCGTACATTTTGCGTGGTCCCGTTTGAGAAACGTTAGGTAATGTAAAACTGAAGCTAATAATAAAGGTATACCTCAAAACGGTCATCTGTAAAAGAAAAACATATTCAACATAAGTATTTTAATATGATCTACATTTTTGTGCATTAAGGTACGATTTAACTGTATGTAAAATTCTACAAAACTCATCCAGAATAAACAAGTCTTCAGAAGCTGTTTCCGGAAAATTAATTTTATTTAAGATGTAAATGACTTTAATATAATTTAATTAAAATGTACTGTATTTCAAACAAAACATATAAGCATATTTAAAAATGTTTCCATGTAAGGGATAGTTTGTGGTGGGGGGATATACAAACTAAAATACCAAGTTTGGTATTTATGGGATATTTTCATTTTGAGCTATGCTAACCACAGACACAGACAAATAGTGACCTTTTTCTGAAGATGCTTCTTTTGGATTCAAGGGTTCAAAAACATGTATTTCAGTGAAACTCGGTATCGAAATTTTGGGTGGGATGCAATTGATACCTTCTCAATACACCATATGCATAGTACATATAGAGAAAGTAATAAATATAATATTTTGTTTTGGATGTCCAATATTATTCAATCCAAAAGCAACTGAAAAGTTGGGGCATAATTAATATGGTCCAAATGTGATTTTTAGAGATGTTACTGGTCTAATTTCCCGTGTTTATAGTGTTGCACATCAAACTGTCAAATCCAATTCAGCTCATTTTGTAAGCCAATCTAAGTAATAGAAAGGGTCTTAACTGTCCCTTTCGCGTTTTTTAAACCCCTATCTTAAGTTACTGGGCATTGTTGATAGTTATTGCAATAACTGTGGTCAATAAGCTATCCTCGTTTTTATAGAGGACCATACAAGAGAATATTATTGCTTAATGCTCGTGTTACCTTAAACCCACGCATTGAATTAGTGATGCGGTGAATATTTCTATCAAATATTGTTTGAACAGTAATTAATTTTGAAATTAATAGTTATAGGCAGGATTAAAGAAATTTTGAAGTAAAACATTGAGAATATGATAGCCAAGGCTTTGGAACACTATGGTCCATATGCATAAAATCTGAGTAATAGCTTTTCTCTTCCTTTGTTCACTACGGTACGTTTTGCTCTCGGTAATAGCTGATTGTATATCTTCGTATATTTTCGCTAATATTCGGCCATGCACGTCAGTTGATTGTTTCTTGAGTATAACACTTGTTCCTTCAGACACTTCCTTCAGATTGTTCCTTCATAAGGTAAGGAAATGTTTGGAAGGCTGATTTCTTTAAATAAAATATATACTTATGTTTTGTAAATCTTCTTAAAGTTAGACTATACGTGAAATGAATGTCAAACAGCGAAGGAAGGAAATGAAAAATAAATAGAATCCAAGAAGTCAAACAAAAATTATAAAGGTAATCATATAAAAGGTAACAATTGCTTAAAAAATTGGCAATACAAAAATGGAGGTGAAAGATAAATTCAATATTAAAACAAAAAATGGAACATGAAAATTCTTCTGGAAGAATGAAGTCATAAACCTCCTATCCAAGGATGCAAATGCCCCCATAATTAAAATACCAAGTAAATGTTTAATTTTATTATGTGTAAATCTAAAATTTATTATGCATATGAGATAAATTAATATTTCAGAAATGATGTATTAAAAAAGCAATGTGGTCACATCAGGCACCTTATTTATATTTAATTCATATTCATCTCTATGTATTGTTAGGTTTGGGAATGTTCTCACTAGTGCTGTGTAATGTGCCTATTGCCGATGGAAAACCATAAGTTTGCTGCTATTTGCCATTGGCTGCTCTCATAGTACAAGGAAGTTCTTTGGTTTTTTTTCGTTAGGAACGAGTAATCGTTGAAACCACGCTAGAGTACAGCATTTTCCACAACAATAACAACATTTTTAATATTTTACTCAGAGGTTAAGGCTGTTCCACCTCTTTTGTTCTTATTTCGTAGAAATATTCGCCACTTAAAATGTTTTATATAACACCCCAGTTATGTTGTGCAGTAGAGTGATTCGAAAACCATGCCGATATACATGGAGTGTTTTATATTGGTAAGGAAATACTAGTATCGAGAAAATAATAATTGTTACTACTCAAAGAGTTTTAATAAAATACCATATTACATACTAAGTTAGGATAATATTTAATAGGAATGCTTGGGCCTCGCTAACTCTAATGCATATCTGAAGTAAGCATTGTTTTATTGGACATCCCAATGAAACAACAAGCCTTAGTTACTGTATATATCCAGTAAATTTCAGGTCTGTAAGGAATATCAAGACAGCTATTATACCCCCGCCGCTGAATCCTTGCACTTGACGGTTCGGGTGGTTTCGCGTAAAGTTGGCTATGCTACCTTTGCGGCGTTGCCAGAGTAACTAGTAAACAACAACAGCATTACAAATATCTCTATCGTGTGTAAAGACGAATATAAACAGTTTACGTGATGA
Source organism: Hymenopus coronatus (assembly GCA_030762935.1). Lineage (NCBI taxonomy): Eukaryota > Metazoa > Arthropoda > Insecta > Mantodea > Hymenopodidae > Hymenopus > Hymenopus coronatus. The sequence goes on from CM060897.1 coordinate 100,798,258, forward strand.
ATAGTGAAACTTATTCGTTATTATCAATGCTAATTAAAAAGAACAGTGATATTATAATGTAGCAGCATACGTATTTACGACAATATTGAACAAAAATGCAAAGAGCTTCTTACAATAAGAGAAAGGTATAACAAAGTGATTTCACATTTTAATGGCTCAATTCCATTCAAGTTTCCGTTGTCATTTTCGGAAGCATCATTGTCATTGTCATCAACATCGTCGTCATCGTCACCAAGACATATCATCAGTGGCTCACATTCACTAATGATTCCATCTAATTCCGTGCTTTTCGTATATTTTTTGCACATGATTCACTTTCACCTTCCATGAAGCCACGTCCAGCCTCGCCACACCTTCCGCAAAATTATATCCACCTCTATAATTGCGAAAGTCTTATGTTCCCTCACCAACATTATCTACCATAACAACAAATATAAATAACGAATAATATGTATCTTGTACAGAACAAATCAACGCACATGTTAGGAGATCACAAACTGAGCACGTAGTTGGAAATAGCCAGATATTGCAACAATGGCATCTAGATCCGTTTACGTTGTCTGACCACCGACGCGAGATTGCAGATTCTAGTTCAATTTTAGACTAAGACTCCTTCCTGAGCCTTTACCTATTGGTTACGGAGACAACATGACTACGTGACAGGTGAACGACAGGTTTCGAGAGTTCTTCGAGGTTAGGCTACGTTAGGTGTATGTAAATGAACTGGAGCGAAATAAGGGGTAAAAATGGACTTTCTGAAAAGTCTTTCCAATGCGAAATGCAGTCTTCCGTGCGTTTTGTCGGCCTATACATGGGCAACCATGTTGATCAATTGACCAATGGCAGAGTCAGATCTAAAACTGAACTAGAATCTGCAATGTCGCCCCACCGACCGGAATGCTGCTTTGGGATTGGTTCAGAAAGTCAAACGGGTAAAGCTCTTGTTTTCTTTGGTTGTACCAACTTAACTTCTAACTATCAAGTGCAAGGATTCAGCGGCGGAGGTACAGTTCTTGATCGCACTAGACAATGTCAAGGGGGGCGAGGGTTGGAGAAACATAAAATACTGCCTCACCTCACGGCAGGACATAACATGTTTAGTGCTTTAAGTAAGCTGGCGTTGACAGAGCAGATTGAAAATTATACACCTCTAAAAGCTCCGCACATTAACAAACTGTAATGCGCTGCTACCTGCACCATGCTACCATCGGTCAAGATTTATTATCTGCATCAAATAGCAATTAGAATGCTTGTTGGTAGATGGTATATGATTTCGGCGCACGGCTGTGAGTGAATACTAACCCCACTGGTGAGTGGCGCGACAGGCACGAAATTTGCACGCAGCCTAGCCATTTGGAACGCATCCACTATGATGTGATTCACAAGTGCAGTGAATGCATCATGAGTAAGGGTCATCTGGTTTAGTAGCTCATGTAGCTCATGTACGCATCATACAAGAGAAAACGAGCGAGCACATTTTTGAAGTACTAGCACGAGTAGAAAACTCTTTAGAGACATCATTCGTCCAGCGAAATGGAAGCGAAGTTGAATTTACAGCCTTTTTAGCATGGCATACTTGAACAGAGTAGAGCAAATATTGTGATACAAATTAGTAGTAAATATTCGCGAGCCATCTATTTGCTATTTCCCAAACTTCATACAGAATCGTATTTTAAAATGTATTTAATCGACTTCTAGGAGCCTATCAAAGTTCTGCCGTAACGCGAGGCACGCATTTGGGGACTCCTGAGCTCGTTTCCAAATTGGCCGTTTTTTTGCTTGTTTCCTCGGAATGTAGATAAATGATAGGGTGGTTCTTTGTCTACCACGAATTGCCCATTCCTGTCCTTTCTTTCCTTTTATCTGTTTCAGAGTTGTAGGGCCAGGCATAGGCGGCTTGTGTGTTTCAGAAGGGCGGTGGAGTAGCGTGTGGCTAAGGCAGTGCAAACCAGTGCTAAGATTAGTGATTTTTACCTTTACTAGTCATTATTACTTATTAGTATTATTTCACGTAACAATGTTATTATGTAAAATATACACTTTATTTTTTTACAGTAGAGCAGCCTTATAGGCCAACCTCAGCATGTAATTTGTAACTGTTACATTGTTAATTATTCTTAATGACTTGTAAAGCAACGCTGCTGATCGGTAAAGAATAAATTATTAAAAAAAAAGAGAAAAGTATTAGTGATATGTTAGGGATGTCATCAATGTAAAGCATATCGTCGTCGGGATCTGTCAGCCTTTGGTTCTCCCTTTATTCTGTCTTACGGGATCACATTGGAAGCTTAAAGTCCCGCCATGGTCTTTGTGTCATATTGTCCTCTAGTGACGAGAGACCCCTCCGTCTGACTGCTCCTAACTCTAGTGCCGTCATACTCAGAGTTTCCAAAATTTCTTTTGGGGGACAAGTCTTGCTTTCTTCACCTTGTGCTTCGGCTCCTCTTTTTTTTCGAAATTTACTTTCCTTTTTAAAATGATTAGTTACACAGCAGTTTAGGTTATTTTCAGAAGCCATTACGTAGTGACTAAATTCTTTGCTCAGACTTCTCACTGTATGGAAGTGTAATATACTGACATAGTGAAAGGTTAATTATTTCACTATAGAACAAATTATCCAATAAAAGTAATTTGGGAACATTAAAGACTTAGAAAATTAATTTATCTTTCAACATTTTACTTCCTCTAGCACATAAGTACAATACCATAGGGGATGAAGAAGCATTTTGTACATCCAAAAATTCGATACCGAGATTCCACCGGAAATATATGTTTTGAGGTACCCTGAGTCCGAAAAAAGCATTTTTAGAAAAAATTCCATTTTAGAGTGGGTGTCTATGGTCAGCATAGCTCATCAAGGAAAATACTGTGAAGTACCAAACTTGGTTTTTATGTTTTAATAATTTCAAAGGTTGAGGACACGATGAGTTTCAAGAAAATCTACCCACATAAACTACCCTTTACATGGAAAATATTTCGAAAATTTTGATTTTTTCAAAAATGGCTCTAACGATTATGATTAAAATATCCTGTATTAAAGATATTCACAACAAACATAATAAGCATATTTTGAATTTTTTGGTAATAGCCACTGAAGAGCTCTTTATTCTGGCTGAGTTTTGTAGAATTTTACCTGACGATTAAACTGTAAAAGACAAGAGTTGACAAAAAATCTAGAACTGGTTAAAATACATTTGTGTCATATGTTTTTCTTGTAGATTTCTTTTCGAGATATTCTTTGTTATTTGTTTCAATTTAAAACTAATTAACATTTCTCAAAGTGAACCATTCTAGGTGAACCGAACCTCAATTTTTTCGCATAGCAACCAGCTTTTAAAAGATTTGATTATCGCTTTAGCCTAATGTATTCCCTTATTTCCCTTTTGCTTAAAAGGAAGCAAGTAATAAGACCAACTCTGCGTATGTTTATCTCGATTAGCATGACGTAGATCAAAGAATAATCTTTTGTAATAAAAACCTCTTTGTGGAACACCTAGAGAAAGTTATGTGACTGGAACGCATCACTTTTTTAGAATTGAGGCGTGGTATACTTCAGTGGCTCTTGTGGAAAGTCCATAGGTAACTTACCTGCTCCCGATGGCGATTTTAAATTTGTCTTATCCACGTTTTCACCTCCGACTAGCAATGGAGCATCACCAACTGGCTCGGAGTACAGGTAAAAGTTGTAAGTCCTCTCAATTCACCATCATCCTAACCATCGCCTTACCATACGAAGTAATGAACCTCGCCCGCTTTGCCGGTACCGAAAAAATGGATTCTTTTGGTGAAGTGAATTTAGGGTGAAAGTCATAAATCATTTCGTAACGTTAAAAACCACGACATGTTTGATGTTAATTCGCTACAAGAAAGAGAAAATATATAATATGTTCCATTCACATCACTTTCTCTACATCTCTGCAACAAATTATTGTTCAAAAGCTTATGCTTCTATTTATTTCATGCTAATGGAGAAAAAACTAGCAGAAATAGTCTTATTACTTGCTTCCTTGTAAGTAGAAGTGAAATAAGGCAGTACCATAGGTTAAAGTGATAATCAAAAGTTGGGTGATATGAGAATGAACTGCCTTTGTTTGTATGGACACGAGTTGACAAATTCTTGTATGAGTAAAGTATAGGTTTTTCAAAGCTGAAACCAAAAACAAGGAATATCTCAAAAACGATCAACTCCAAAAAAAATGTATTTAACATAATTTGTGGTTTTAATGTGCTCTACATATTTTGTGTGGTAAGTTATTGTTCATCTCTTACGGTTTAGCAGTAATGCAAAATTTCGTAAAATTCATCCAAATAAAGTAGCCTTCAGAGGCTATTCCCAGAAATTTCAAAATATATATCTTATTTGTCAATTAAATATCTTTAGTATACGATATTTCAATCAAAATCGATACAGTAATTTTTCAGAAAATCAAAACTTTTGAAAAAAGTTTCATATAAAGGGTAGTTGGGTGAGGGTATTTTCTTGAAAGTCTTCTTGTCGCATCTTTGGAAGATACCAAACTTAACTACCAAGTTTGGCATTCAATGATATTTTCATTTTTGATCCATACTGTCCAAAGATACACACAAACACACACACACACACACACACACACACACACACACACACACGCCTACACGGACCTTTTAATAAGAATGCTGTTTTTTTTGGGGGGGGGATTCAGGGGACCCAAAACATATATATCCGGTGAGATCTCGGTTGGAATTTTTGGTTGGAATGTAATACCTTCTCTATACATTATTTACATCGTACGGGTAGAGAAAGTAAAAAGAAAGCATTGGAAAATTGTGGTGTAAATTTGTTCTAATTTTAAATGCTAAGTTGATGAGAGGAACTCGTAGCTGATTGAACCCATCAATACTTTTGTTGCTATAAAGCACAATTAAACATATGCATCTTCTACTCTTCGTAGTATATTTTCATATGAATATGATCAAAACAAAAGAGTTGCAAATGTTACAACCAATGCAGTTGCTAATCCACCACATGGCTTCGAATGTATTCTCTTAGTACTTTCTGTACACGTACCATGTATATAGTGTATACAGAAGGTATTGTAATGCGTCCAAAAATTCAATACCGAGATTTCACCGGAAACATTTTTTTAAGACCCCCTGAGTGTGTGTGTCTGTGGACAGTATAGCTCAAAACGAAAAGTCCGCTAAATACCAAAGTTGATATTTAAGTTCAGTAGCTTCCTAGTATGTGACACGAAGATTTTCAAGAAAATTCCCCACCCCTAACTACCCTAATCATGGAAAGATTTTCGAACATTTTGATTTTCTCAAAAATGGCTCTAAATGTTTTTATTAAAATACCGTACATTAAAAATACTTACCTAACAGATAAAATGAGTATCTTGAATTTTCTGGGAATAGCCACTGAAGACTACTTTATTCTGGATGAATTTTACAGAATTTTGCATAGCAGGTAAACCACAAGAGATAATACACAAAAATTTAACAAACATAAAATATATACCTCGTTAAAACACAAAATTTATGTTACATATTTTCATTTACATACATTTTTTCGTGGGGTTGATCATTTTTAGATATTCCTTGTTATTGGCTTCAACTTTAAAAAGTTAACAATTTTCTCTAATGGGAATTTGTCACCTTCTGTCCATATAAACAAAGGAACTGCAGTCACAAAGCAACCAGCTTTTGAATATCACTTTAACCTATGGTGCTCCTTTATTTCACTTCTACTTACAAGGAGACAAGTAATAAGACTATTTCTGCTAATTTTTTTCTCGATTAGAATGAAATAAATAGAAGCATAAACTTTCTAATATTAATTTCTTGCAGATATGTAGAGAGAATCACGTAAATGAAACACATCAGGTTTTTTATATAAATATGATTAAAACAAACGAATTGCATACGTTATAACCAATGCAGTTGCTAGTCCGTTACATGGCTTAGAAGTATTCTCTTATTTTTGTGTGTCCAATTAGAATATCCTCCTTTCAACGTAACATTCTATGTACTTTCTATTGTAAAATATTCTCACCTGGGAAAAAAATCATCTGTTAACCCTGCTCCTACCTGAAGTGCTTATGTATAGAAATGCTTAACAAAAGAAGCAAGGAGGAAAGAAAAGAAAGGGGTTTTCTTTGCGAAGTTTGCCATTCTCTTCTAAGCTTGAAAACTCCGAAACAAAGACTAGGATATTGCAACTTCAAGTAGTATTACCTCCCTTAAGGGAAAAATTCAAACAAACCTGCATACAAATGAGTTTGCAAAAGAGAAAGAAAGCAAAGCAAGGAGCTGTACATTAGCGCCATCTATATAGAAACGTTCTCTTTGTGCGAAGGGAACTTATATATTGAAATTGACAACAGTCGTAAAACAGTCTTGCTCTTTATGTCACCAGGTTACCTAAAACCATAAATTAAAATGCATACCCATTTCCTGATTCAAGCTTCGAAACTTTATTAGATATTCAGTTAGTTTTTGTTTCTTCTTGTTTTTTTTTTTTTTTATCTTTTTATTTTTGTTACATAGATTAATGTCATGGTAACACGATCCGACATTGATGAAAGGGGTGAAATGATGTTCAAATATGCCTAGTGAGCTTAGAGTTGCTCTTTTTTTTTTGTAGTGTTTAACCCCCGCTTTAACTACTTACGGCACCGCAGGCGATGACACTGATATACATGAATGATGATGGAGCACCGGTGAATGCGATGGCGGGGAAAACCGGAGTACCCGAAGAAAACCCGCCCAGCGCCTTTGTCCACCACAAATCTCACATGAGGTCGCTTGGGATCGAACCCCCCACCATCTAGGTGATAGGCAAGTGGTCTAACCACTCGGCCACGGCGTGGCCTTAGAGTTGCTCGAAATTTGTTCTCTCAGGATAAGGGAAAACCCCGGAAAAAAACTTTATCCGGATAACACAATCTAACCGAGATTCGACTCGGGACCTCTTGAATATGAGGAAGATACGCTACAACCACACTATAGGGGAGGGGTAATATTTTTATGTTACATGTCTTGACAACGGGTCGTCTCCTTAGTGTGGTGGTAGCGCGGCTGCCTGTCAAGCGGGAGAACTGGACCGGGGTGCACTCAGCCTCGTGAGGTCCCTGGGGGGCCAATTGAGGTGCTACTTGACGGAGAGGTAGCGGTTTCAGTTCATGAGGGCACCCATTCAATGATGTCTTTAGTGTAGAAAAAATATTATTTTTCGAAGTCTAAAAAACTCTTTATTTTTCAAATAATAATAATAGTAACAACAATAGTAATAACAAATATAATAACTTCATGGCACGACAGCTCACAAGGAACCTTGGCCTACCGCCCGGCCACTGCGTCTTCCATCTCGGTCCATGCTACGTTAATAAAATGGTCATATACTTCTTTGAAATAATTTTCCAGTTTGTCTCGTAAGAGTTATATGGCGCAATGTTGACATCCCGGAAAATATTACACGCCAAAGTCTTAGCGTTCTTTAGGGGATAAAAGCTAAATACGTTACTCACAGAAAGGTCCAGTGACTTTCCTCAGGTAATATGGACACTAAATTTACTACTCAAAAATGGACATATTTTGATCATCTAGATAGCTTCCCAATGCAGGCTCTAGGTGTATAAGTGCAGCTATTTGTATGGGTATTGAAGAACATTTTAATGAAAAGCAATACATAACTATTTGCTTCAATTGAAGACTACTCATTTTAGCTGCTTAGAGTATGTTCTCAGGTTGATTAGTACTTCCAAGTAGGCTTGGCGCCCACAGAACATTCGCGTTTATTTTATCTGAGATCGTGAATCGGAAGGGTAACCTTGATTAGGTGGACCTCGCTATTACTAATGTTGTATTGGAACTGAGTTTGAATAATTTCTGTAAGCAGAACAGATAATCTCTGGTAAAAAGTGTTGTTCATTTCGCTACGCAGTTAAGACCATATACAATAATATATCGAACAGCATTCCAGGTAATTGTATTGTGGTAAAACGGTCAGGCGAACAGAAATATCAACTAGCACAACGAAGTGGATACACTTATTGTACCATTTATCGTAATATCATTATATACCCCTTATACACTATACTTAAAATGCTTTTGCCATTATTGTTGAATCCAACATTTTGTTAACGTATTCCAATTGTTTAACACCTCTGTACAATGCACATAGTAGATAGAGAAGGTACTGTATTCCATTCAGAAATTCTATACCGAGATTTAACCCGAAATAAATGCTTTCATGACTCCCAATCGAAAAAAAAATTAGAACAGCATAAAGGCAAAAACGAAAAGTCGGATAAGTACCAACGGCAGTTCAGTATCTTCCAAGAATGCGACACGATGATTCAGTAAAATCCGCCACCGCAAACTACGCTTTATATGAATGACTTTTCGAAATGTTAGATTTTCTCAAAGATGGCTGTAACCTTTTTGGTTGAAGTATCACTATTAAAGATATTTACATGAAAAATAAAATGTACATCTTCAACTTACTGGAAAAAGCATCTGAAGACCTCTTCATTTTGTATGAACTTTTCATAATTGGATAACTGTAAATGGTAGACGATATCTTGCTGCATAAAAAATTGGATCTAAACACACACTGTTTATATCATATACATGTTTGTGGATTTAACCATTTTCGAGATATTGGTTTTAAAATTCCACACACTTGAGGATTTTCTCAAATGGAGAGTGGTTATTCACTCCTTTCTTCCTGTTGAATCAAAGTTCTGCATCACATAACGACCAGCTTTTAAAGAGTTAACTATCGCTATAGCTTAGTATAATCCCTTATTTCCCTTGCAATTACAAGGAACTAGGTAATGAAACCATTTAGGGTAAAGTTTATCTCAAAAAGCTTTTGTAAGAATAGCTTGCTGTAGGATAGATAAAGAAAGTTATGTAAGTAAACATAAAATCTTCTTATTTCTCAATAACTTCTTCTAAATAGTTGACGAATCCTTGATGCTTTTTGGAGATTTCATCTTGTCATCATCCATGACAAACTGCTTCTCAGTAATTTTATATTAAATATACCAAATCAAATTAAGTACTGCTATTTTAACTCATTTTTTAAAAAGTTGGTAAATGGATGTTAAGTTATTTGCGGAACTAGAGGATGTGATTTAGGGTATTGTCATTGTATTTCCACTTATAAAACTGTTTAAGCAACTTTACAAAAAATAATAAAACTAAATTTTTATTAGAAGTTTACCCTATAATCTTCTCTAGCACAATACAAATCTACAGATAGGCAAAGTTATAAATTGATAGTGTTGTAAATATTCAGAGTTTCAGGAGCCTATTTAAACCATTTTAAAGACAAATACAAAAATTCACGACTTGCTGTATTAAAATAGTTTGAAAATATTATACACCAATTTACTGAAGTCATATTTAATTAGAATTCCTTAAGTACAAAGACTAAATTAAAAAGTCATGTTCAGTTAACTTATGCTATGTTTGCAATTATTTAGATTTTCTCTAAATTCTCATTTGAAAAAATCTCATGAATTCCATTCACATAACTTTCTATACATCTCTATGACAAATTATAATTCACAAGCTTATTCTTCAATCTATTCATGCTAATGTAGATGAACATTATTAGAAATAGTGTTATAACTTGCTTCCTTGTAAGTACAAGGGGAAATAAGGGAAACACACTTGGCAGGATCACAGTCAAATCTTTAAAAGCTGGTTGCTATGTGATTGAAATTCGTTTCTTTGTATGGCTACGAATCGACAAATTCCCGTATAAGAAAACTATTTTAAAATTTAACCCATTAACAAAGAATATCTTGGAAAAGTTCAACTTCACGAAAAATGTATATGGCATAAATTATGTGTTTTAATGAAATCAAACATTTTTGTATTGTTCGTTTTTGTCTATCTCTTTCGGTTTACCATTTATGCAATAATCGTCCAAAGTTAGGAAGTATTCTGATGCAATTCCCCAAAAAGTTCAAGATATACATTTTATTTGTCATGTTAACATCTTTAATATGCGGCAAACTTAATCAAATTCGGAGTCAATTTGAGAAGATCATAATTTGGGATTGGGGAATTTTCACCAAAATCTTTGTCACATCCTTGGAAGATATTAAACTTAAATAGCAAGTTGCTGTTTAATCGTCTTTTCGTTTTTGAGTTATCTATTACCACAGACACGGACACACACGGAAGTTTTTCTACAGATATTTTTTTTATTTATAGAGCACTCTAAAACGCTTATTTCCGCTGAAATCTCGGCATTAAAATTTTTGGGTTGATGGTAATACCTTCTCTACGCATTTCTATGTACCAAGTAGAGAAAGTAAAAATGTACAGTTTGCATTACATATTTGTTGGTGCAGAAAAGTAACTGAGTATTAAGATTTACTCTGAAGAATAATTAATAAAATTCAACTTTCAAGTACTTCAAATTTGTGATACCATGTCCCCTGTTTGTAATTCTGACGTTAGCAAGATGAAACCAATTCCTTTCTAGTTCAAAAACAAATGCTCCTGTCACAAATGTGACCATCCTGAGACAATTATATCTGAGTGTATTGATCATCTCTCTCTCTCTGTTAGTAAAATAAAGAGGAAGTTTGGATTCTTAAGACTACTATTTTTAGGTAAAGGTGAAAAATCTGCTGCATAAACATTTTTGCATCCCCTGAAAAGTTTAGTGATCTCTGTGAAATTCCTGTGAATTTTCAGCTTTTCATCACAAAATGAATTTTACACAGTACCTATATACTAATTCTCATTATTGTCTTGAATTTTATGGAAATGTCTACTGCAAAACTCTTCATTCTGGCCGACCCTTTAAACTGGTAAACCGAAAGCGTGACATTTTTGTGAGGTTAACCGTTCCCAGATATTATTTGTTATTGGTTTAAATGTTCCAATACTTATAGTTTATTCAAATTCTCGCGTTTATTCATTCCGGTCAGGCAAAATAAACGAAACTTCAAGGTCATCATTGTCTCTTTAACCAGGTATATTCCTCTATTCACGTTGTATCTACAACGAAGTATGTAATAAAGCCATTTCTGCAAATGTTTATCTCGATAGACTGAAGTAAATAGAATAATACGGTTGTAAGCCTATTTATTAACATTATAAGCACATACTCATGTGAGTGAAACACCTAAACATTTTTATTATAATTGATCGCTTTAAAATGCTCTTGGGCCCTACAGATTATCGTATTAAGCTTTCGTGTAGGTATTTCTTAGTTTCATTTATTTCAAGAGAAAATTATAAATATTCCTGTATTTTAAAATCGTTTCAATATGAGTTAGGGAAAATAATCAGTTTAAACTGAAGTGTTTAATATTTTTGACGAGTGCACAACAATTTCAAATCGTAATTCCTGAAACTCTTCTGAAAATGTGAAGCTAAAGTTTGGCCTAAGAGCATTTTGAATTAGAAACATAAAAAGAAGAAGTGAACTGAGAAAAACTTGAAGTGTTTCACGTAAATGGTAAAGGACAAATTAGATAGTGTTTTGTTAGTTTAAAATTGTTGATATTGAAATGTAATTACACATAACAAATTGAAAACTTTAACAATTACATTAATTTATTATGCCTCAGGCAGTGGTATCAAATCAAAGTAAATGTACCGTGAGAAACTGTACTGTGTATATAGTAGATAGCTAGGCCGATAATTTTGTGTTCCTAAAACACCTGACTTGCATAGGAAATCATGGATTCGTGGTTCTCGTGAATATTTTGTTTGCAATCTCACTTGTGTATCCGAGAAAGTGTAATTACTACACTCTAATTGCACCGTGGCACGAAAGTCTTTAGCAATTTACCTGGATGTGTAAACACTGCGGTATTTGGTAAATGTGTTAATCTTAAACATATGGGGCATCTATCTCAAGGGAATCAAGTACCAATTGGGAAATAAGAGGAAAATATTCTTTCTGTAGAGTTGGAATATGAAACGTTTCGAAACACAAATCTGTCCATATATATAATTAGTTTGTGTTATTTACGGATGAACTAAAGAAATGGAATGTTTCCTTCTGTACCCGCTGCTTTAGAAATAGCGAATAATGCCATGAATACAGAGCACAGTTGGGGTACACCCACGCTGAACTTCATGCATATTTACCTATATGCCATAGGAGCAGGTGTTCTGCGAATCTGTTACTAAGCAACGGAGACAAAAGAAGGCCAGCAGATCCACTATAATCTTTGCAGAATGAAATGCATTAGGATTGCGTTTTATATTATATTCGGGATTAGTAAGAGAGAGGCAAAAACTTACTAAACAAAATATGTAACTCACGCTAAATAATATACAATGTATGTCATACACATTTTTTATTATGAAACTAAGCATTTTTAAGATATTCCTTGTCATAGATTTAAATGTTCCAATACTTATCGATTTTCATATTTTTACTTTCTCTACACGTACTATGTACATAGTGTATAGAGAAGGTATTGCACTCCATCAAAAAATTCAATATCGAGGTTTCACCGGAAATATATGTTTTAGGGTCCCCTGTATTCAAAAAAAGGATTTTCAGAAAAAGGTTCGTGTGTGTGTGTCCGTGTGCCTGTGAATACAATAACTCAAAAACGAAAAGTCGGCAAAATACTAAACTTAGTATTTAAGTTTAGTATCCCAGGGATGCGACACGAATATTTTGAGAAAAATCCTCCCCCCTAAACTGCCCTTTATGTGGAACTTTTTTCGAAAATTTTGATTTTCTCAAAAATGGCTCTAACGATTTTGATTACAGTATCGTATATTAAAGATATTTACCTAAGAAATAAAATGTATATTTTGAATAATCTAGAAATACTGAAGACTACTTTATTCGACGTGAATTTTTCGGAATTTTGCTTAACTGCTAAACCGTAAGGGATGGACAAAATCTTATCAAACAAAATATGTAGAACACATTAAAACACACAATTTATGTTGTATACATTTTTTTCGTGGAGTTCATCGTTTTTAAGATATTCCTTGTTTTGGATTTCAACTTTGAAAAACTTAACTTTTCTCATACAGGAATTTGTCAACTCCTGTCCATACAAAGGAAATTCAGTCACATAGAAATCAGCCTTTGATTATCAGTTTAATCTATATTATTCCCTTATTTCGTTTCTGCTTACAAGGAAGTAAGGAATACGATTATTTCTGCTAATTTTTCCTCATTTAGAATGAAATAAATGGAAGCATAAGCTTTTTAACAATAATTTGTTTCCGAGATGTAGAGAAAGTCATGTGAATCGAACACAGCAGATTTTTTTTTTAATTCTGGTCAAGCAGAAAATGTATATAACATCACATAGCGAAAGGCTTTTAAGGTTTTGGATATCGCTTTAGCCTATGTATTCCCTTCCGTCTCTTTGCCTACAAAGAAATAAGACTCTGTTAAAGTTTATCTTGACTTACATGGAGTATTTTGAAGAGCAAGCTTTTCTAAGAATAATTTGTTTTAGAATACGTAGAGAAAGTCGTGTAAATGGAATACAACATATGTTTTCATTATGAAAGTAATTGATTTCATTTGAGGTGTTTAGAATGTTTGACAGGTACCCACCAACCTTAACTTCCTGAGGGTCTCCTGAGAACTTCAAGTTAAGTTATAAACTTTGGTAAGAGGAAGACTTTTAGTATGAAAAATGTTGGTAAAAGTATAAAAACGGAGTTTAAATTTCAGCATGTTTTTTTCAGGTAAATGGTATAAACCAATTAAATTGTTATAGAGTTGTATGGATTAATAGTTCTCATGAATATTTTGCGTTATAATCCATCTGTGTACCCAAGGAGGTATAATTACCACGTGTCTAAGTGCTCCATGGCACGAACAACTCTGGCTGTATGAGTAAATGTTGCGGTGTTTGGTCTGTTTATTAATCTCGACTAGATGGGACATCGACCTCAAGGGAAGCATTATAAAAGCACAGTATATTTAGAGTAATCAAATGGGAAATAAAAGAAAATGTTCTTCCTGCAGGGTAGGATCAAAAAATCTGATGTCTTCCATTCACACTACTTTTTCTATCTGTTCAGCAACCAAACTATTCTTTCAAAAGAGTTTATTTTGCTTTAGGTTTTCTCGGGCTTCAAGACAGGCGAGGATGATAAATGAATAACTAGATCGGTCCTGATGGATGATGATGGGAGAGGTGTACCTCCTGAAACGTTGATAGATGCACATCACCTTATTTGACTTGAAGCCGAGAAACACATATAGTATGTTCGTCGCCAGAAAAGTTTCAGCTCTTATTTAAGATTTTTTTAACTACATAATGCTAATCAAGATAAACTTTGCCAGAAATGGTTATTACTTAGTTCTTAGAAGTATATGGAAAATAAAGGAACACATATAGTCAAATATTTTAAAAGCTGTCGCTAACGATTGTCATTTTCAGGAGAAAAACAAAAAATATGCGAAACGTTTAAGAAAAGTTGAATTATTCTAAAATGGAAACAAATAACAGATAAACTGTGTGTTTTAACGAGATCTACATATTTTGTGGAGTAAGTTTTATACATCTCTACGGTTTACCAGTAACACAAAACTCATTCAGAATGAAGAGGACTTTAGGGGCTATTTCAGCATGCGCATTTAATTAACCATATAAGCATCTTTCATATCCGGCATTTTAATCAAAGACGTTAGAGCCACTTTTTAGAAAATCGAACATTTCGAAAAATGTTCCATGTTGAGAGTAATTTTGGATGGGAGTTTTCTTTAAAATCTTCGTGTCGCATCCTTGGAAGATACACTTGAAATATAAAGTTGGTATTTAACCAAATTTCCTTGTTTAACTCTGCTGTGGATACGCCCACATATACACATGCAGATCTATACGGACCTTTCTGGATTCAGCGGTCCTTAAAACTTGCATTTTTGGTGCGCCTCGGTATCGAGTTTTTAATTGAATACAGTGCCTTTTCTATCTACTATGCATATGGTACATTCGCGACAGAGGAAATAAAAATAAAAGGACACAAATAATGACACAAAGCTCCCCATATTCGTTATTTCTTGACTGTTACTGAAATTGAATTTCCTTCTGTACACCGCTGTTTTGGATATTCCCTTAATGTTTTATTTCTCTCTTATTTAAATACACCTCAGCTAGTGGATCCACTGCTTTCTGTCCAAAAGAACTGAAATGGAGATTTCATCAGAAATGCCTGTTTTTAATTCTTCTCAACCAGAAAACTGTCACACTCTTAGAAATAAATCTGTATGGAACCAAGTCTATTGTGTATGGTGAGGTGGGTAAACAGCATAGTAATGTAACACCATCAACCACTATAATTAAATCAATATCATTAATGGATAGAAGGCGAAGATTGTCACTGTATTTTACTTATTTCTCTATGGTGAATTACAGAATGATTACAGAACTCTGGTGAAACTTATAGTATTGCTTACAACCATTTGGTTAGAATTTTTTCATTTTCTTGGAAGTCAAGCATATATTCAGTCACCATATGCTTGTGTAAATCTTGTCGAAAGGTAAGTGGTTTATGTAGACTAAAATAAAAAAAATTGGAATAAATAATTCCATATGATTACGAAGCTACAAAACAAACAATTCGAAACGCCATCAAACATTAATAAGGTTTAATAAACTACACATATCCCAATATGTTGAAGCTTTTCAGGCCTGAGTATTCTGTTGTATTCCATTCATGTGACCTTCTATATCTTTCTCCACCTATTCTGCAAACAACCTATTCTATAAATGACTATTTTGTTATCTACGTATATCATGTTAATCGATACAAACATTCAAGATTAGGAGTAAAACAAAAGAGATATAAAACGAGAGATGACTTCCTGATTAAGACATTTTTAAGTAGTTTAAAATTGAAACCAATAATAAGGAATACGTCGGAAATGTTTTTTTCTACAAACAGATATGTGATGTACATGTTTTAAGGAGATCTATATCTTTTTTATAATTAAGTTAAGGCTATTTTTATCTCTTGCGGTTTAGAAATATGCAAATGCCACCCAGAATGAATAGATATTTAGAGGTTATACACTTCATTTGTCATTTAAATATCATTAATATACAAATTTGAATCAACATTTTTAGAACCATTTTTGGGAAAATCAAAATGTTCGATTTTTTTTCTTCGTGTAAAGAGATTGATATTTAAGTTTCGTATTTAACCTCCTTTTAGTTTTAAGTTATCATTTTCACAGACCCGCGAATATACTGACACACGGAGACTTACATATACACACATGCTTGCGCGCGAGACTTTTTCTAAAAATGCATTTTTGGAGGAATTCAGGGAACCCTAAACCTGAACTACCCGTGAAGTCTTGGTATCGAATTGTTGGGTGATAGCAACACCGTCTTTACCTATGTACAATGAAGAGAAAGTAAAAGAGAAAGGCGACTCCGCTTTTAAGCCAAATGCTAGGTTAAAGACGATCAGTCGAAAAAATTACTATGAAAAGTAAAATATAGATTTTTCATCAAGTTTCACAGTTTAAGAACTTTGCTTTACACATATACACCTCACAGAAACTGAAGTTCTGGAGATAGGTTTCTGAAGAGAACAGAAATGTATCTTGTGGTCGAAAATAGGAATGCTCTCGCACCCTCAAATGAAACCTATTATTGCCTTAAACGCGCAAACTAAAATATTGCTCTGCTTCCGGCTTGGTAGACGCGTTGCCAAATTGCCAATATCTAAAATACCAAGAACGATGCTAAACTACCCGAAGGACATTCAAAACGTGTTTCCAACTCTTCTGTTCTTCCTGCTTCAATATGGTAGATTTTGTTACTACCTTTAGCTACTGATCACTTTTGTACAATTACAAAACCGTACGGCTAGTGATTTTGGCTACTTTCACAATGAGATGCAAGCGCAGACGTAACGTAACATAAGCGCAAGCGCGAGGGAAGATCATTCACAATGCTGTTGCAAGCGTAACGCAAGAAGTTGGCACGGGTATGTAGATCTGTAAGTTATGCGTATATCTTCCAAGTGCCCCGCAAGTCACAAACTGAATAACATAACCAACAATACCACATAAGAAAAGTCACTCAATCTTTTAAAAATAAATATGTTATAAAACTACATACTAAATAGTGACACTCGCGGCAATGACGTCACAATAACTGCTCGTTAAAAATTACTGAAAATAGAATAAGCATAGAGACTTCAGAAAGTGATAAAGCTACACATTTAATGAACTAAGAAGACTCTCTCTGCGTCTTCAATTTGTAAAAACCAAGAAATCTAGACACGGAGTCGCCCTTCATATATCTAAGGTCGCGGGTTTAAACCCGACAGAGGACGATGACTTTTTTTCGGGTGTAAAAATCCTTAGCATGGCTTCCTTCGGAAGGGAAGTAAAGCCGTTGGTCCCGTGTCGTAGATTTACGGCACGTAAAAGAACCTTAAACCTGAGGGAGAGGCCTCTAAGCAAAATTAAGTGGTCTTTCACGCCCAGTTTAGAACGGGACGCTGAGAATTACAGTAGTTAAGGAGTATCCATAAATAACACGCCATTTCATTTCTAGACACGGATGATAGTTACATCCATTAAATCAAAGAAGGATTCGCAAGGAGGCTGTCATAACCTGTTGAGGGAAATTAGAGATGGCGCGGCACTGCACGGCTAAATACAACCATTTACAGCAGACCGTGTAAAATCTAGCAGTGCGATCGTTTGTTATTGAATTAATAGGCAATGCATAGAGAAAAGAAGCAGTGCACGCTACGCAAGGATCAAGTTTGGAGTTTGCAAACTCTTGCGTTGCATTGCATTGCGTTACGTCTTGCGTGTTTCTTTGTGAATGCTTACATTAAATAACATGAGTGCAAACTTTTGCGCTTACGTTACGTCTGTTCTTGCATCTCATTGTGAATGTAACCTAACATATGATGCAGCCAAAGAGCATTCTTTGTGTTCCGGTATAGCAAACTGTGCTTCCGCCTTTCTATGGTTTGTTCCCCTTTATTCCATAAATAAGCCAAACAGATCTCAGTACGCTTACGCTGAAGCCGTACAGTCGCGGCTTTACGCCAGATCTTGGTTGTGGTGGTTGCGCTGTTTTATTATATTCAACCGCTGCTGTAGCCACTAAAACACCAACTCATGCATATGCTAGCATTGTTTTACCGATAGATACGCTTGCGTCATAAAACAAATGTAATACATCGTTATTCCGAACATGCTAAGTTCTCTTTCAAAAACCTTTCACTGTCTGTACCACACAAATTAAGTAGCAGAATTATCTAACGTATTCCACCCAAAAATTATAGTTTGAAATTTCATATATATTTTCAGATGCCCTGAATGCAAAGAGCACACTTGTAGAAATGGGCGAGTTTTTGAACATTATAACTATAACGTCGATTAAATGCCAATTTTGGCATTTTAGTTCTGCAACTTAATAGGATGCAACACAGAGATTTTCAGGAAAATATGCCCATCCTAAACTGCCCTACATAAGGTAATTTTTTTTTCAAATACTTTTATGTTTATGGTATTTTCATGACAAATTAAATGTATACTTTGAATTTGCTGGGAATTGCTTTTTAAGTCCTCTTCATTCTGGATAATCTTTGTGTTATTGGTAAAAAGAAACGGAGAGAAAAATCTGGTGACATAAATAATTAAAATGTCATTAAAGCACACAATTTATGTGAGACATTCTCTTTGTTGTTGCTTTTTTTATAATCAACCATTTGCAAGGTATTACTGGTTAAAACTTTCTAATTCTTAACACTTCTGTCAAATAGGAAGTTATTATTGGTGAATATAACACATAAACCGTGTTGGTATTAAACGTAAAAAATTTCTTTTTTTTTTTTTGGAGAAGCAATATAATCTTAAATTACAAGCATTCTGTATGAATTGTGAAATCGCTCCATGGCACAAAAAAAAATCAAAGAATGATTCAAGTTACTCTTTTCCATGAGGCATTTATGAGCCCTTCGTGAATCATTGCAGCAGCAGTTGTTCTTCACCTGAAACTTTGCGACATTTGTCTTTGAAAATCTGCCGAACTTTCCCTTTGGCATGTTATATTTGTTTTATAAGATGTCTCCGACACTTGAAGCTGAAATGTCCCTTCTCTGTATAGAAGTGAAAATCTACAATATTTTTTTAGCCTATGCTAAAGACTTATAAAACTAAGTTGCTTTTTTCGCAGGACGTCTCGATATTAAGTGTATAAGTAATGCAGTGATGGTATTGAGCAGATGATTTTCAGTGTGTCGAGAAAAAGTCAAGGGTGGTTTCCCTTGCTCTACATTCCTCTGCTTGGTTAACCTAATAATCGTAGTTAGTAATTGATTTGTTTGAAATTTAACTAAATGTGTTTATTTCTGTTGGTACATGTGTGAACAAATGATATTAAACTGCACTCAAATTAGTATAATCTCCCCAAAGCAAAGGAACGAAAGTGTAAGGCACGATATCCTCATACTGTGGTATAAGAACACTGATGTCATAGTCAAGCAAGGGGAAAATAATGTTTCAAATCTCACTGCTTAATCGAGATTTGTTCTATCGTAAACAATTTAACAATTTTACAGGCATACCAGGTAATTTCAGCAACAACAAAATGTTGCTAGACAGTAGCCTTCTCCTGCTGGAAGGAAGTAAGAAGGTGAAACACTAAATAGTTCTAAGAAATTTCCAAGCTATAAAGCCAGGATGAAAGAAAATGTGGTTAAGATGTAAACAGAATTCACCTGTGCGTAGTACATAACAGTCGCCTCCCATCCTTGTTTAATCTGGCGTTAGTAGACCAATTACGAGATGGCGTTTTACGTCTCGTCAGTGACTCCTGGTCGCTGTTGTTTACATCTGTTTTTTTAAGTGCGACTAACTTAAAGCCGACGATTTGACAATTGCTTATCCTGCTAATAACATTTTAATTGGCGCCATATGTTAACTAACTCATATATTACATCTAGAAGAGAAGGAACAGCTGACTATAAAACTTGCAAGTGTTCTTTACCTCATTGATAACAATGATCTTTGGAGTAAGACAAAGTAATTTAAAATATTTCCGTAACACTAATTGAAAAATCTGATGTGTTCCATTCACATGACTTTCTCTATATCACTGCAAAAAATTATACTATTTACTTCATCTAATGGAGCAAAAATTAGCAGAAATAGTATTAATACTTGCTTCCTTGTTAGTAGAAACGAAATAAGGGGTACCATAGGTTAAAGTGATAGTCAAAAGCTGGTTGCTCTGCGACTGAAGTTCCTTTGTTTGTATGGACACGAGTTCACAAAGTCCTGTATAAGAAAAGTATGTCTTTATAGCTGAAAAAAACAACAAATATCTCAAAAACAACCAACTGCACGAAAAAAATTTGTATAACATAAATTGTGTGTTTTAAGGTGCTCTACATTTGTTTTGCGGTAAGTTTTTGTCCATCTCTTACGGTTTAGCAGTTATGCAAAATTCCGTAAAATTGACCGAGAATAAAGTAGTCTTCAGAGGCTATTCCAGAAAATTCAAAATATACATTTTATTTGTCATGTAAATATCTTTAATATACGATATTTTAATCAAAATCATTATAACCATTTTTTAGAAAATCAAAATTTTCGAAAAATGTTCCATGTAAAGGGTAGCTTGGATTGGGGGGAATTTCCTCAAAATCATCGTGTCGCATCCCTGGAAGATACTAAACTTAAACACCAAGTTTGGTATTTTACTGACTTTTCGTTTTTAGTTATCGTGTTCACAGTCACACGGACACACACGGAACTTTTTCTGAAAATACTTTTTTTTGGATACAGGGGACGCTAAAATATATATTTCCGGTAAAATCTCGGTATTGAATTTTTTGGTGGAGTGCAATACCTTCTCTATACCTTATATGCATAGCACGTATAGAGAAAGTAAAAATAATTTATTTAAACAAATAGGGACTACATGTAAAAATCCGATTTGCTGTATTCACAATAAGCTTTGTGTGCCCACTCATTTTTACCCTTTCTTACACAAGCTTATTCTTCTAAGTATTATGCTTTTCAATAGACGAGAGCTCTCAAGTTGCGCAGTACAAGGAGTGGGGTTACGAGGCGGAGACTTGTAGTGGTAGCAATGCAGTACGCACAGCATCAGTTCATGCCACTGCACATCATGTTGCCAGTGTTCACTCTATTTGCATGCATAACACTTCTTGTTAAACGACATAAGCTCTAAATATACACTAACAAGTAAAGCGTTATCATTTAAAAACGTGTCATTATGTGATAGCTTTAAAAATCCAGTCTTTTTAGCAAGACAAAAAAAAAAGAACGAATAAAAAATGTCGATTGAGAAAAGCATACATAAATATTTGAAAATTTAAAGCAATAGCGTAACTAAATAGCTCTTAAAATGTCAGCAATACAAAAACCCACAAATTGTGTGTTTAACAAGATACATATTGTTTGTGTAGTGGATATTTTGTCTGTGTCATACAGTTTACAGATTATTGAAAACTCCTTAGAATGAAGAGGATTTTTCAACATATTTACAGAAAACTCAAGTGATATAATTTGTTTGGCGAAAGATGTCTTAAGCATATAGTAATTTTACCAAAACTTTCGAGCCATTTTGAGAGACTGAAAAAACATCTGATGTGTTCCATTCATATGACTTTCTCTACATCGCTGTAACAAATTATTAAGAAAAACATATTTTACTGTCTACTTTATGATAATCGAGATAAACATTGGCAGAATTTGTCTTATTACTTGCTTCCTTTAAGTAGAAGGAAAATAAGGGAATGCACTACGCTAAAATGATAGTCAAACCCTTAAAGCTGGTTGCCGTGTTCTTAAAATCCGTTTCTAAGCAGGGCCAGGAGTTTAAAATTGTCCGTGTTAGAAAAATTGTAAGTGTTTTGAATCTGAAACAAATAACAAGTAATATCTCAGAAATGGTCAATTCTACGAAAAAAAACGTATATGACATAAATTGTGTGTTTTAACGCGATTTACATTTTCTTCGGTAGTAAGTTTTGGCCAAACTCTTGGGGTTTAATAGTTACATAAAATTCATTCAGAATAAAGAGGTCTTCAGAGGCTATTGTCAGAAAATTCAAGATATACATTTTATTTTCCGTATAGATATATTTAATATACGGTATTTTAATCAAAATCGTTAGGGCCATTTTTGAGAAAATAAAAATTTTCAAAACTTTTCCATGTAAAGGGTATTTTGGGGTTAGAGGATTTTTCTCAAAATCTTCGTGTACACATCCCTGGAAGATACTAAACTTAAATATCGAGTTTGGTTTTTTACAAAACTTTTCGTTTTTTGAGTTATCGTGTTCACAGTCACCACGGACTATTTTTTGAAAATACTTTTTTTGGATACATGGGTAACCTAAAACGTATATTTCCGGTGAAATCTCGGCATCGAAAATTTGGGAGGAGGGCAATACAATCTCTATACACTATGTATATAGTACTATAGATAAAGAAAAATGATCTATGTAAAGCGTAGTTGTGTGGAGGGTATCATTGGAGAATAACACCTTAGAACTCCAATTGTCAATAGAGATCTATAAGAGGTATCCCGTATTTGAGGTGTGCAAATATCCCTTGGTGCGCTAAAAGGGGTTATTTCATGTTTAAATCCCGCAGGGGAGATTAACGAGAGTTACCTTTACTCTCCCCGTCTTGCCTATCAGCGGGGACGTTAAACAGGTCTCGATCATTGCGAGAGGTAAAAGGAATGTTGTATCGCCAGTTCTCTACTGCCGGGCTTTATTTGAAAGTGCCCCGTTGAGTTTGCAACTCTTTTTAACGCACGGAGGGATATCTTCGCACGTCAAATACGATACAGTTGGACCAGCTGATATAACAAAATAAATAAATATCAGTTAATCTGTGGGATTATAATAAAAGTATTAAAATCAGCACGGACTAATATTCAGTTTTTTTTTTTTTTTTAAGTAATGGCATCACTAGTTTTATTTTTAGTAATGGATTCAGTAGAACGAAAGATTATAGACGTACTTATACAGGCTATCGATATGACATTTATAAGATCATTATTAGGATTAAATTCAATTACAAAATCAAGAAATACGGAAACAATTAAATATATTTGCCTTACAGGATAACAAGGTAGATTAAAGGATAAATTGGCAAGAAAATCTGCAGCGAATGTGCAGCTCAAGGATTCCAAATAGGATACTTCATTACCTACTGGTAAAAGAGCTTAAGATTAAGATGGATAGAGGCCAGGAAAAGTCGGTTTGCCTAATCCCTGTTAGCCAAAAGATGAAGAAGGATATCGTTGAAAGTCTTCCCATTACATCTTAGAAGCTGCTGAAATTAAATACCAAACTTGATATTTATTCAAATTTTCGTTTTTGAGTTATGTTTTTCACAGGCAAATAAACACGAACACCATTAGAAATGCTTCTAAAATATTTTTTTTACTTTCTCTAGCACTTCAGAGTACAAAGGTGGAGAAGCTATTGCACTCCACTAAAAATGCGATATTAATATTTCATCGAAAATAACCGTTTTAGGGTCCCTTGCATCCAACAATAAAAACGTTTCTAGCTGTTCTACAAACAAATCATGTAAAAGCTATCGCTAAATGAAACAATTGCAATTCGGTACTGTAATGCATTACCGGGAGTAATAAAAGAGATGACACGAAAGTTGACTTCCACTTGACAAAAAGTTTAAGTAGTTTAAATATTAAGTTTCGGTATTTAACTGACTTTTCGTTTCTGAGCTATGCTGACCACAAACACACACATAGCATATAAATACACAGACAAACATAGACACACACCCGGACACTTTTCTAAAAATTATTTTTTTCAATTCAGGATGGTGTAAAACATATATGAAATCTTGGTATCGAATTTTTTAGTAGAGTACAATACCTTGTCTATCTACTATGTACATAGTAAATACGTGCTAGAGAAAGTAAAAATCATTTATAGAAATAGGTCCTTGTATATGTGAGTGAGTATAGCGCGTGTACGTATGCGCGCCCGTGCGTAGCTTTAAACACGATAACTCAAAAAAGAGAAGTCTGTAAAATATCAAAACTGGTGTTTAAGTTTGGTATCTTTGAAGGATACGACCCAAAGATGTTAAGCAAAATCTCCCACCCAAACTACCCTTTAAATGAAAAAAAAAAATCTAAATTTTTTATTTGCTCAAAAATGGCTCTAGCGATTTTGATTACAATACCGTGTAAGATATTTAGATAACAAAATAAAATGTAACTGGTAAATCGTAAGATATAGACAAAACGTTGCTAAACAAAACTGTAGATCTCTTTAAAAAATACAATTTATGTCAAATAATTTTTTCGGGTGTTGACTATTTCCAAGATATTTCTTGATATTGATTTATGTTTTTAAATACTTAAGCTTTTCTTTCAGCTCCTGGCCACGCATAACAACGAATATAAATCACATAATCACATCTTTTAAAAAATGTTTCTATCGCTTTAGCCTAGTGTACTTCCTAATTTCCGTTCTACCTATAAGGAACTAAGCAAAAAGGCAATTTCTACTTATCTTTATCTCGATTAGCATGAAATTGATATAGAAATGAGCTTTTAAACAATAATTGGTTACAGAGATGTATAGAAAATCATGGAAAAAGAACATAATAAATGTTTTGTCTTCCAGCGGACAGAAAACATGTATTTCCAAATAAATCTCAGCAACAATTTTAAGGTAGAATTCAATAGATACTTCCTCTGCTTACTATAGACAAGTAGTAGAGAAAGTAAAATTTTCATTGTAATAATCTGATGTTTCCCAGAGGCAATGTGTTAACAGTGAATCAGAGTAGCAGCCGAGAAAGCCGAATAACCCTAGTTCAGATCCCAGTTCTTGTACTGAGTTTCTTAGACCAATGCTAACCGTTCTTGTATATTTTATCAACACTTAAAATGTATTTAGACATTAATGATTTCTATTACTGTTACTGATTATATATTTGTTTAAAGTTAAGCATACTTCAGTTTGTATAATGTAAAGATCACATTTGCGGATCTTCCGGTTCTATGACCTAAAATAAATAAACAATTAGAATTTGCTGCACACATTTCCGCGGCGCTCACCCCTAGTATGCCAGATGCAAGTTTAGAAACGTGGGTGATGCAGTCCTATTTTGTTACAAGCCAAAAGAGCTATTTCAACCACCATGCATCATGTGATGTAAATACATGAACCGAAAAACATGAATGTAGTTTATACGCCATCTGGTGATGCGTGACAACACTGTTTGCTTTGGGGGCAAATTATCATTTAGAAACATGTTATAGGGGCCATGTAAAGTTTTTATACGGATGGTTATTTGATGTTGGTTATAAATAGTCAGTTTGCATTAGCAGACAATGTGGGGCCACTTTCTATGAGCTAAGTTTAATTAAAATATCTCAAATTAACTGGGCAACTTCTGATGCTTCAAAAAGATTGCGTTATGAATAGTATGTTTTTAAGGGTCACTAAATGTATATTTTACTCTTTGCACCCTCTTCTTCATACCAATCAATTGAAGAGGGAGGTACGTGTTCATGTTAATTTACGATCAACTAATGATTTCGTTGCTAATGAAACACTTCTATTTGGTTGAATGAGTATGACTTGATATAAATAAATACTCGTTATTGTTTCGTATACTTTCTGTGTTCCTCGGCATGTAACTAGTAGCCAGAGAAGGAACTGCATTTCAACAAAAAAGCTGCATGTCAAAATTACACCGACAATAAATATTTTGAGGGCCTTGAACTACACATTTTGTTTTTTTTAAAAAAAGGTCCATGTGAGTGATGTGTTTGTGAACAGCTTAAGTGAAAAACAAAATGTCTCATAACTAAGACATCCCAAAAATGAAAATGAACTGATTGTCTTGGCTTCTTGGAAATAGTCTCTGAAGCCCTCTTCATTCGGAAAGAATTTTGTAAATGTTGTTTAACTCAGCAAACGACAAACATTTTGACACAGCATGCATTTCAAATACTTTTTTGTGGCATTAGCCTTTTCCGAGATATGCATTTTTATTGTTTTCAGTTCTGCAATATAGTATATGTAAACAGGCTATTCAGTAATTCTATATTTCAGGCCAGGGTATAGTGATCCACTCTAAAAAGTCTATTGATTTAGTTTCTTCTGGCCCTCTTGTACCTTCAACAAAGTGTGTAATGAAGCCATTAATACGTATAGAAATAAGGGATAAACATTGTATACAGGAAAATAAATATATATGTTAGTTTTCATCAAAAATACGCGTTTTGAGACCTCCTGATTCCAAGAAAAGCATTTTTTTAAAAAAAGATCATGTATGTATGTGAACAGCATAACTCAAAAATCTGATGTTTATGTTCATTATCTTTCCAGACTAAAATGGAGATTAAAATTCGTTCACTTCAAATTACCCTTTACATGAAACAGTTTTTGAAGATACGCTCAAAAATGGCGCTAACGATTTTATTGAAATACTATAGGTTTGACATTTTCATGTCTTGAATTTTATGAAAACAATTCTGTATGAGCTTGGCAGAAACGCTTAACTGTTACAGATAGTCAAAATCTTGGTAGACAAAAAAATTGTATCTCGCTAAAACAGACATTTTATGTCCGATACATGTTTGCTATTACGGAGGTAACCATTTCCGAAATATTCCTAGTTATGGGTTTAAATTAATTTACTCAAATGAGAAACCGTTATCCATATAAGAAGGAATTATCTTTTAATAGAATTGACTATCACTTCAGCCTAACATATTCCCCTATTCCTCTTGCACCTACAAGCAATAATGAAATACAACCATTTCTGTCAATGTTTATCTGGATTAACATTAAGCAGATAGATGAATAAATGTTTGTAAGAATAGCTTATTTCAGTACAGATAGAAAAAGTAATATGAATATAAGCATTAGGTTTTTTTTAAGGCCTATCTCAATTAGAATATATTATATACAAAAATAATATTTCGTAAGAATTGTTTACAGAATCTGTAAAAACAATCAAGAGTAAATGAAGAGTACCATGTGAATGTAAGACATGTGATTTCTTTTAGATGTGCAGTCGAAAAGTCCTATAGGTGATAACATTTAACTTTAATCACAGTCAGAATAAACAACATTCGGTAACTCAGTTGGACCAAAGTATTTTGGTGTGGTTTTTGTTCTTGGAGAATTTTAATGCGTGGATTTTATGAGAAAATTAACTCAATTCTAAAGTCCTCGGTAAATATATTTTAAGAGATTTCCGAAATTACACTATTTGACGCCACAGAGAGCAGTTAGTGGGTTATAAATGATCTATTCTAAGCGCACGGCCACTTGCACACAATGGAATGGAACTTTTGGAAGCTTTCAACATTAAGTTTAAGCCAGGCATTTTTCAATACTGGATGCCCTTTATGTTCTTATAAAGTACCTAAAAGTACATGCCTTTAAGCAAAAAATTAATAGTTACAATATGGAGATTTCTCAGAGGAATTCTCAAAACTTTCCATCCCAGTCCTATAAGGTAATAAAAAATCTGATGTGATCCATTTCTACATCTTTGTAACATTACTGTTAGAAAGCTTATGCTTCTCTTTACTACATGCTAATCGAGAAATAAATAGCGGAAATAGTCTTAATACTTGTTTCCATTCAAGTAAAAGGGAAATAAGAGAGTAGCATAAACTAAAATATTAGTCAAAATATGGTTGCTATGTGACTGAAATTCCTTTGTTTCTATGGAAAGGATTTGATAAATTCCCGTATGAGAAAAGTAATTTTTTAAAGCTGAAACCAATAATAAGGAATATCCAAAAAATGATTTACTTCACGGTAAATATCTGATGTGTACCATTCACATGACTTTCTCTATATCCCAGAAACAAATTATTGTTAAAAAGCTTATATTTCTATTTACTTCATTTTATCTAGAAAAATTAAAAGAAATAGTCTTATTACTTTCTTCCTTGTAAGTAGAAAGGAAATAAGGAAGTAGCATAGTTTAAAGCGATAGTCAAAAGCTGGTTACTATGTGACTGAAGTTCCTTTGTTTGTAAGTTGACAAATTCCTGTATGAGAAAAGTTAAGATTTTCGACCCTGCAAACAATAACAAGGAATATCTCTAAAACGATTAACTCCAAGAAAAAAATGTATACGACATAAATTGTGTGTTTTGATGTGCCCTACATTTTTTGTTAGGTAAGTTTTGTCTATCTCTTACGGTTTAGCAGTTATACAAAATTCCGGAAAATTCACTCAGAATAAAGTAGTCTTCAGAGGCTATTACTAGAAAATTAAAAATATATATTTTATTTGTCGGATAAATATCTTTAATATACGATATTTTAATCAAAATGTTAGAGCCATTTTTTAGAAAATCAAAATTTTCGAAAAAAGTTCCATGTAAAAGGTAGTTGGGGGTAGGGGGATTTTTCTCAAAATCTGCGTGTCGCATCCCTGAAAGGTTCTAAACTTAAATACCAAGTTTGGTATTTTCTGTTAAGTAGGTATTTGTCTATCTTTTACGGTTTGCCAGTTATACAAAATTTTATAAAATTCATCTGTAGGCTCTTCCCAGAAAATTCAAGATATACATTTTATTTGACAGGAAAATATCTTTAATGTACTATATTTTACTCAAAATAGTTTCAGCCATGTTTAAGAAAAACAACATTTTCGAAAATTTTTCCATGTAAAGGGTAGTTAGGAGTGGGGATATTTTCTTGAAAATCTTCGTGTTGCATCCTTGGAAGATACCAAACTTAAATACCAAGTTTGGTATTTAGCCGTCTTTCATTTTTGAGCTATGCTGTCCACAGACAGACACACACACGGTCCAATTTCTGAAAATGCTGTTTTTGGATTTAGGGAGTCCTAAAACATGTATTTCCTGTGAAATCTCGGTATTGAACTTTTGGGTGGAATACAATACCTTCTCTACCCACTATGTACAATGTACATATGGGGCTAAGAAAGTAAAAAGTCGGGCCTTCAGTTTATTCTTCAAAGTTACTATTGTTTCAAATCGCCATTTTCCTTCTGTTCTTTCACGGCTTTCATGAAAATGAGAGGGTTCTGCGGCAAGGAGGTAATCTGCATACCAAAAAAGTTTCAGTTTCACCGAGATAAAGGAGATATGAGGTCTTATGACAAGGCTTCGGGTTGCATGTGCACCGTCTTAAATGTGACGCATGGGAATGCCGCAGTGTTGCGTGTTAAGTTGGTAGGACTGATAACCTTTATGTTCGCCCTGCGAGCCACACTTTTATTCTTGCACATTACTTACTGCATTATAAATGATAAATATTGATTTCCCCAAGTTTACCGCATAATATTTTGCGTTTCCTCCTTAGAAGTAGTGTCTAAGAAGCGTTTCAAGTTTTGAATTTATGTAGTTCTGTATTTCAAAACGTCGTGGAAGAATATGTATTAAGGCAGTTAGTAACACAGCAGTTGATATTTTCCTTGCATACCTTTGACTGGGGAAGTACGTTACTTTAGGAGCGTAGAGGTTAGACCATTCGCCTCTCACCTAGGGGCCGAGTTCTCTCCCAGGTGACCGCATGTGAGATTTGTGGTGTACAAAGCTGTGTTTTTTTCCGTGTTCTCCGGTTTCCCCCGCCATTTCATTCTACCGGTGATCCATCTTCATTCTATGTATCACCAGTGTAAGCGCCTGCAGTGCCACAAGTTGTAAAATCGGGCGTTAAACACTATCAAACAACATTTAGGAGCGTAGCTGGAATGTAGGAACAATTCATATCATCAAGACGAGATTTACAAAAGTAATACTAATTTAATACAATTAAATAAGGCAGAGAATAGAAGAGTAGCAAGCAAACCATTATGTATTATGCAGATATTGTAGGTAATCTCGAGGTAAGGTCATTTACCATGACAGATTTGGGTGGTGACCTGGAAAGCCCAATCTTGGGTGTTACTTTTATTTATTGTCTGAGAGCATTTACATTGCAGAAACATTACCAGTTAAAAAAAAAGGAATGTAATGCAATTTAAAACAACAATATCCACAGTCATTAAGTTCTAATACTTAGTGCTTTAAAATATTCATTAACATCATAAAGACATAAATCTAATAAAAGTACTTTCACTGATATTTTAAAATTATTAGTGTCCAAGTCTTTACTATGCTGTGACCATACATTATACAATTTTACACCAAAATCATTAAAACTGTTTTTAGTTGCTACATTTCTGTACAAGTTAATTCTTAAGTTTAGATTATTTCTGGTGTAATATTCATGAGTAGTGGGTAAGTATGTGTCAATATTATTTTTACATAAAACGACTAACATATTTGAAAACAACTTTAAACATTTTCATTATCCCACTACATTGAGCTCATTGATTATCTAGATTATTTACCTCACATATGACATAGTCAAATAGCGTTTGATCTGCTAATTTCCATCACACTACACATACAAAATCAAAGGCAAATAACTGGTGCTGAATTGCCCAGTTCTTTGCAACCCGCATAGCACCATATAAAATAATGAATTTAATAAATACTGTAACTACCTCTGGATTATAAGTTACGTCATAACGCGGCATTTGTTTGTTAAGGTTCTTAGAGTAGGTTCAAGACAGAACCTGGTTTGTAATCGGATTGGTAGATTGCTTTCTGGTTGGTCGTTTGAGAGAAAGCTTAAATGTGCAAGACGAAATCTGGGCTGCTACCGGTTTGGTCGCTTGTTACTCCGCTAAAGACGGAGCATTCTACAAGAATGAGTTACGAATTCCGGCAGCAGTAACAAAGACATGTTTTTGCAAGATAATTCTTCAACTATCTGGCCTCTTCTGTGAAGATAATATAGCGCACTAATCTCGACTTCCTTATTTAAACTGAACACAATTAGAATGCCCGTGGAATCCCAAGTCTCAGGTTATATTAAATATACTTACTATTGGATCGTTTCAGCTGCCAGTTCCTCCGGTACTTTTACGATTATCTGGTCTCTATTCTGATGTTCTGATTCATAACTGCTATCATAAATATCTAAGAAACCAGTTTGGAACAGTCCGTTATTCTGAAAATAAAAATACAATGTGTTGCAGTTACATGACTTTTTACCTGTTCTGCAAAAAATGTTCTTACAAAAGGTTATTTGACTAGCTAAATTATGTTAAATGAGGTAAAAATTAATAGAATTAGACTTACTACTTAGCTTCTTATTAGCATAAGGTAGATAAGGGAATGTACTCGGCCAAAACGATAGTCAAATCTTTTAAAAGCCGATCGATATGTGAACAACTGAAGTTCGGTTGCATTTCCAGAAAAATAAAGGAGAGATGAAACAAAAGGTGGCCAGTTTGAGAAGATGCAAGGTTTAAAATTGAAACCAATAACAAGGAATGCCTCGAAAACGGTCAACTTGACAACAAAAATGTATAATATAAATTAACAGTTTTAACAAGATCTACATTATTTGCAGCAATTTTTATCTATATTATAAGTTTACTAGTTATGCAAAACTCAACAAAATTCATCCAGAATGAGTAGGTCTTCGAAAGCTTTTCCAAGAAAATTCTGGATATACATATTATTTGTGGTAAATAGCTTTAATATACAGTAACTTAATTAAAATCGTTAAGGCCATTTTTGAGTAAAACAAAATTTGCAAAATGTTTCCATGTAGAGGGTAATTTTGGGTTGGTGGATATTTTTTTTTGAAAATCTTCATGTCGGGTCCTTGGAACATACTAAACTTAAATGTCAAGTATGGTTGCCAACGGTCCTTTTGTTTTTGGCTATACTGTCCACAGTCACACACGGACCTTTTTCTAAAAGTACGTTTTTTGGACTCAGGGGACCTCGAAACATATTTCCGAAAAAATCTCTACATTGAATTTTTTGGTGGATTACAATACCATTCTATCCACTATGTACATAGTACATGTAGAGAAAGTAAAAAGAATCAAGAACTGATTGGACGCTCATACTATTTCATGTACCGAAGTTCTTAAAAACGAATCCTACTTTACATAATCAAGCATATAAAGTGAAGCTCAGGATGAGACGCCCGAACTGGAATATTGAACTTGTGTTGAACGCGTCCTTTACCGAAGCAGGTTTCAAGTAGGTGCACTTGAGCGAAACTATATCCTCCTGTTTTATTATAAGTTTGATATTGATGCATAAATATCCGAATATTATGTATCAATCATCGTTGAATTCGTAGCTATGGCTACCAATATTCAACCAACATTAATTGAGGATGAGAGAATTTTCCTAAGAAGACTCAATTAAGATTTGAAATGAAAACATGTCAAACAGAGGAAAATTCAGATATCATGCAGCGTTAATGAGTTGTGAATGATGTTTATATAGCTGAGCACTAAATCACATATCTGGTAACCAAATCCGGAATTCCAGGAGACACAAATGAGAACTTAAGACGTGAGGTAATAAAGAGGATGGAAATAGGGAATATATTAGGCTAAACAATATTTATTACTTTTAAGGTGTTTTATATAAATTGTGTGCTTGTGAAGATCTGATAACTTTTTATGGATCTTGCCTGTCGCTTAAGGTTTACCAGTTATGCAAGAGACATTCCGGGTGAAGAGATTCTACAGAGGCTAGTATCAGAAAGGCCTGTATAAAGAATTCAGCCCAGCGAACAGATAGATCAACAAACACGAAGGTTTCTCCTGCTATGAATGGCCTGAAGCCATAAAGATGTCACCAATGTTGCAGCAGTAAAAGCTGTACCAAGAGAGAGCCAAGAAAACGGCTACAGAAGATGCAGTGAAATCAAAAAGGTCTTAGGTACCTGACTATTTAATGAAGCACTACGCAGCCAAAGTCATCACCAAATAAAACCCAGAAAGTCCTATTACTCAAGCTTTTATAGTCCAAAAAGTGGTGTATGCAACTACATACAAACGATGGCACTACAAGGGACGCTATTTATATTCTCAGCCTAATAATAATAATAATAATAATAATAATAATAATAATAATAATAATAATAAATATGATAATACTAATAATACTACTAATAATAAATATAATAATCATAAATATAATAAAAATTATCATTGAAAATCGCTTTATTGTGTCTCGAAATATTTCTGTTTATGACCAATACAATTTTGCATGTGTTCGAACCATTTTCCATAGCATTTTTTTCCAGTCTGCTTGAGACACCACCAAAACATGGTTTTTAATGCTTCTGCTGACGTAAATCTTTGACCGCACATTTTATTTTTGATCTTCGGGAACAAAAAGAAGTCCTTGGGTGCCAAATCAGATGTACTGTGGATGAGTCATCCTTTCGAGGCTTGACTATTCAAAAAGTCGGTTGTTAGACGAGATGTGCGGGGGCTCGCATTGTCTTGATGAAGAACGACCCGACAGACTTCTTTGTTTTCCTTATTTCACCGAAGACTTCTGGCAAATAAATGGCTGTGTACCATTCATAATTTACTGTGTTACACTATCAGTTTTTGTACAGCATTAATATATACTGGCACAGCAACTCGTGGGACTATCTCCATGAATTTCATCAGTGTGCGAACGCTGCCACGATTAAACTCGTTATACCAGCGTTTCACAGTGAAAAAGGATTGAGCTTCATCGCCAGTAAGTTGATCAATGCGCTCTTGTCTTAATAATTCACGTTAAAATTCAATAAATCATTACACGATCATTTACAAAGTTAATTCCATATTTTCGCTAGACGCAATTTTAAAGTTACTGTAATCAAAACAATTAGGTTCTATTGACAAAATATATGAAGTAGGTTAAGGCCAACAATGTCAAACCATCCAATGGAAACATCAGATTGCACCTACAGTAATCAGTATTGCCAAGACCTCAAAATATAAACAGAGCCCTCGTGTTAGAAGGATAGGTATGATCGTTTTCAAGCCTGAGCCAAAAATAGGACTTGTATTATATCCTACTGTCAGATTTGAGAGCCACGGAAATAAGACTAATGAATTTCGCGAAGAAAAGAAATTAATTTACTAACCCAGCATAATCTACTATAAGATCTTATACCAGCTTTACCACATTGAAGTAATGATATTATTAGTTCCTAGACCTTCCAAGAACCATTCCTGGATAAACAGTAGGTTTTCGGAAAGAAAAGTCAAACTTTAAGCAATCGGTCTTCAGGTGCGAAAGGCTGAAAACCACTACACTAAAACAGCTTATTGGCAGCTATCTTCCACTTCATACATTTTCAGAAGGAGGAGATATTTGGCTTCATCTTGAAATTCTCGTTGGATGGATATGCCACTTTTGTGTCACAAGGGAAGGTGCAATGAGATTCCGAAAAGTTTCCTTCTGGGTTACAGGAATTACGAGTATTGTCAGCTTGTGTTAGCAGATTTAGTCTTCTTCTTTTAAAATTTAGACACTTGATTATTTCGAAATAATATCTGCTAGCTCCATATTTCCTAGTTAGAATAGTTAATCTTTGTCCTTTTGGTCTGTACTGTAGAGCTTGTTTAGGTTACTAAGTTTCTTTCGATATTCATTGTTTTTAAAACATTTTCTTGCTGGAAAGCTCAAATGGTACGTATAATATTTTCAGCACATATTACTATTAAATAATAATAAAAATGTGTTACATTCACATTATATACTCTACACATTCTTCAAGAAACTGTTCTTACAACATTTCATTATTGTCTATTTCATGTTAATCCAGTTAAATGTTTTTGGAAATTGTTTTAGTATGCATTTTCCTTTAGCTACAATGGAAGTGGGAATCGTAGTTCCTTAAGATACCCTCAAATATTTTAAGAACTTTTCACTATAAAGTTTGGTGCTCTTCACATTATCAACGAAAACAAACGATTGATGTATTCCCATTTGAAAAAAAAAATATAAGTATCTATTGGGAAACTCAAACCACTTACAGTATATAAATTTCACGCAAATGTGGTGTTTTAACGAGATCTATATTTTTAGTGCGCTACCATTTTATCTCTATTACGTTTTCCGGTTATTCAAAAACAATTAGAATTAAGAGGCTTCAGAGGTATTTCTACATATTTCTTCTATTCTATAGCTTACTTTATTTTTCATAAAAATAACTTAGACTTAAGGAATTACAATAAAAATAGAGCCTTTTTTGAGCAGATTAACATTTTCGAAATTTTTTCCATGTGTACGGTGATACAGTAATGTGATGAAATTGGGAATTTTATTTAAAATCATGACGTAGCTTGTTGGAAAATGGATTTTGTTTCCAGTGATATCTCAGTATGAAACTTTTGGGTGGAACTCAAATTCTTCTTTACTTTGCGGCAGAGAAAGTAAATATATATATTAAAAATAATCATCCGACTATGCTGTTATACGTGTATTGGCATTACACTCGATAATCAAACGCTTGCAAGTATTTTATGGTCCTATATGATCTTGAATTAGCATTAATCACATTAGAAAAAAAATCTTCGAATTTAAGGTATCGAAATTATGATATATTTATATACCTTCCTTTTCCTACTCTTCGGTATGGAGATGTACTTTTTACTTTCTCTAATGAAATAAAAATTGGATGAAAAAAACATATATTTTAGAATTGGGTGTGAAACAAAGGTCGGGAATAGCGTAGCTCAGGTTGGCAGGATGAAAACTCGTAAGGCAGTTGATGACGCTGGTAGGAGAATTTGCTCATTATGCGGGGATCAGGAAGGCTGTATGCATATTTTGGCAGATTCCGTGCAGATGGAGGATGTTAGGAAAAATTATTGCCGGAAGTATTTTTAGCTTCAAACAGACTAAGGACAGCGTTCTGGGATTTGATTCTAAATAGCCAAAACTGGCCAAGCCTGGGCACATACTTAATGGAAGTACGTGCATTAAGAGGTAAAATATTTGTGTAAATATTATATAGACATATATTTGGTGTTTGAGTAATCTATATGTGTGAATACGTGGATGTAGCTGTGAGTGCAAGTGTGTATGTGTGTGTGTGTTTTTGTAGTCGACTTACCCTCCCCGTTTGTAGGACTGACACACCCCTAGGACTTACAAGCGTAAGCCTAGGGGTCACAAGCCAGTCAGGGAGCCAACGGCACGAAACCACAAAATGGAGAACCTGGAATGAGTGGTTGGCCAGTAGCCAGCATGAACGTGAGGAAGTGCATGACATGAAATAAAGCAAACTGGATGATAGCAAAGATGATGATCAAGCAATTGATGGAATGAGTGGCGGAGAAAATAGGAGTACCCGGAGAAAACCCGCACAGAAGCCGCTTTGTGCACCAAAAATCCCACATGGGGCGCCTGGGATCAAACTACGGCCGCCTAGGTGGGAGAGCATGCAGTCTAACCACTCAGCCACTGCGTCGCTAGATACAAAGTTACCACACAAAGAATGTAGAGCTTGTTAAAACACACAATTTATTACTTATGCAATTTTTTCCGAATTATTTCTTGTTCTTGGTTTCAATTTTAAAGTACTTAAAACATTTCTCATACAAGAATTTAACTCCAAGACATGCAAAGAAAACTAATTTCAGTCACATAAGAACCGGATTTTAAGAGCTCTAACTTTCGCTTTAGCCTAGAGTATTCCCTTATTTCCCTTCCACTTATAAGGATCTAAATATTATGATGTTTTCTGTGAATAATTTTCTCGATTAGCATAAAGTAGGTATAGGTGGAAGAATAAGTTTTTTAAGAATAGTTTGTTACAAAAATGTAGACAAAGTCATTTAAATGTAACACATCAGTTTTTTTTACACTGCTAACACTGTTATCGCTAGCGAGACAGGTGTATTTGGAGTTGTAAATGTACTTTCATTGTTACATAAACCTGGAGAACATACTTTTATGTATTTATTGCATATTTTGCATGGTTTTGTTATGTTTTCATTATGAATATTGATACAATATTGCGTAGTAGATTACAGTTTAATAATAATTAATAGCAAAATATCTAACCTGACATTAAATAACTGCTTCCCCAAGAATTTTCCCAACTCTACTCTGTGTAATTGAGTTCTAATTCCGCTGAACGCAGAAATTTATTCTTTAATGCATACTCATACTATTCATTGCATATACAATCATACCTCGTAGCTGATTAAACTTTTATGCAACCAACATTATCGGCGTGCCGTGCAGAACTACGAGATATAGCTTCAAAATTCTAATGTGTTCCATTTTTTCTACCTGTTCTGCAAACAACTATTCCTACAAGAGACTAGTCTATTATCTATGCAATGTTAATTGAGATATACATTAACATAAATGGTATTTTTACGTAGTTCCTTTTAATAAGAAGGGAAATAGGAATAGAATAGACTAAATCCATAGTGAAATCTTTTCAAAGCTGGTTTATATGTGAATCAAATTCAATTCTCCTTGAATGTCCAGAAAGAAGGCAGTTTGATAAAATAAATTCCCGTATTATGAAAAAACTTTAAGTATTTTAAAAATGAAACCAACAACAAGCAATATCTCGGAAATAGTTAACTCTACAAAAAATGTACTATATATGATATAAATTATGTATTTAGTATATTTTTGTTATATGTTACTGTTTAACAGTTATGCAAAAGTCATTCAAAATGAAGAGGGTTTTAGATACGATTTTCCAGTAAATTTAATTTTAAGATTTTATTTGTCATGTAAATAGTTTTATATACCGTAGGAATAAATGAACTTCATGGAGCAGAAAGACAAATACATTGTGTAAGGCGTTCGCTTGTAGAGAAATTCATGTGAATAGAACACACCATATTTTTAACCAATAATTTGTTTCAGAATAGGTAGAGAAACTCAAGTGAGTGTAGCAGTAATACATCAGTTTAGAAAAAGGTCCGTGTGTTTGGTCTGTGGACACGAAGATTTCAGGCAAAGCCTCTCTCTCTCAAAGTAACCTTTACGTGGAAGATTACAATGGCTTAAGCCGCTGATTTAAATGTCATATATTAAACACATTTACATCACAAATGAAATTGATATGCTCTTTGAATGATCTCTGAAGTCTCCTTCATTTTGGATGACTTTCCATAACTGTAAAAGCGTGAGAGATAAACAAAAAACTTACTGCACAAAAAACATAAATCGTAAAACTAAAACACATTTTATGTAAGAAAAATATGTTTTTTGTAGAGGTAACCATTCTGAGATATTTCCAGTTAATGGCTCCAATTTCAAAATACATTTTACGCAAATGGTAGGTCGTTGTTCGATTTTTTATGTGCTGGTTAAACAAAATGTAAGAGTCATAACTTAGCCATCAGCTTTTAAAATATTTGACAATCGCTTAAGCCTAGCATAATACTTTATTGCTATGTATCTACAAGAAGATATGTAATACATTAAAAGGTTTATTTAGTTTAACGTGAAGCAATTTGTATAAGGAAAGTCATGTGAATGCACTACATCAGATTTTTATAAAACTGTGTTACTGTCCTTGATCATTAAGCTACTCTCCAAGCCGAGATTTAAATAGTAAATGTTGCACTAATAGCTTTGAATTGTCGATGAAAGTTAAAAGTTATTCACTATAATGATAGCATCATCATAACAGCATCTTTCACCACACACTGATGGAAAATCGATGCTGATGCTTCTACTGCCGTAGAGTGGGGTACTCTGGGTATATATATATTGTATTATTGAGGCTAACAATGCATCCTTTGTGAAGTGCACCACATCTGCAAACAAGAGAAGAGCTTTGAACTTTCATAATCCATAGCCCGCTATAATGTTTGAACAGAATGAGAACAGATAAGAATGATGTTCCTAGTAATTTCGTTACGTCGTTATTCTAAAGCTAGATAAAGGTAGAAAATTTGGCATATTTAAAATGCATATTTTTTAAACATATTTCCTTTGAAAGGCAACGCTATTTGGCTTCATTAAGTCGATATTGTCTGCACAGTCTACTCGCTGTTTCCAATTAGGCAAACTCCTCCCACAGTCAACTCGGAGTGTAAATAGAGCAAAATTCATCTAGAGCAGCAGCTCCGAACTTCAAGAGAAGGCCACCATCCGCATCACAATGTATCACTTTTAACATGTATGTAATGAAACCTACTTTTAAGTTGAATTCTATCACTAGGGGTGGTGATTTTAACATTTTGAAATCAGAAATTTAGCATTCTGATATCTGCTTTAGCATTTTATAGCATTAATACATTTTCAATTTAGCATTTTATATCATTTTGAAGAAAAGCATACCTCTTGAATTAATTCTGATAAACAGATATTTTCTCATGAAAAATCTTATTAAATGTGACACAACACAACAGTCGTAAACGGGAACTGAACTCTCAACAATAACAATTATACTTATTCAACAATGACAAAGTAATACCAGTAACCTATGAGATAAACATCATTTGTCAATGATGAATGCACAAGACCTGTATCCTCATTTGAGGACATGATTTTTTATTCTCATTTTTTGTTTACAAATTTTTGTATAAATTCTTGTAAGTAAAGTATAGTCCCTTTCTTTAATATGTGATAACAATAAAAATGATTGTTGTTTAAATATGATAACTGTGAAATTGATTTATTTCTGAATGCCAAATTCAGATTTATAATGTGTATTTTACAAACAGATGAGGGATAACGGAATTAGTTCCGCATTCCAGATCAGTGCAGTGGACAAATGTGTCAGAACCATAAACATTCAAAGGGTGCACAATGTCATAAGATAAATTTCCGGAAAAAAATAAATAAAGGAAGAAAGAAAGTATATTTAAAAAAAAATTAGCGATTTCGTAGTTATATTGCACTTTAGTATAATTTTCGCACTTTGAGTCAATTTCGCATTTTATCGCATTTTCAAAACACATTAAAATGTGATTTAGAACTCGTGAAAAATATAAATACAATAGTACCAGGCTTTATGAACATTTCGCGCTATATCGCACTTTCGAAAAATCAGCACCCCTAAAGACCAGCGAGATGGCTCAGGTGGTAAAGAACGGCATTCGGAAGTTCCCGGGTGCGGTACCCGGCTACCTTACTAAAGTATTTTTCGTGATTTCTCCTGGTCGGTTGAAGTGGTTTGTCTTGTACTATGCGTTTCTTGTGCATTACTTTCTGTGCCCATCACTTCCGTGTCATTGTTTCAGGATTGTAAAACCAGGTGCACTGTTCAGCGAGTTTGACAAAAACAGTATAACCCTTTAGTTGCAGAATCTTTATTTTCGAGGGAATAAACTCAGATTTTAGATTGATAAAGTGTGTTTATTGGCACCGTAGCTATTTCTTAAATTATATTTCCTCTGATTATACGCATTGCTGAGTTAATTCAAACCCTTTGTGCAAAATAATAAAAACCATGAAAATTGAGAATACGTAATATTTTAGTGGCATTTTAATTAGTAATACTAACTATTATTATTATTACGCACTCTGTGATTGGTAGAGCATATCAAAACATCAAAGCGCCTTATTTACGCCGTAATCCAAAGGTAAACCGAATAGGACTCAAACTAACACTTGCGCAGTTCGTAGGTTTAGTAATGTAAACAATGTTATTGATCCTGTACTGAATTCCACCGTTTTATTTTGCTCAAAACAATTTCAAGGCACTTATTAGAGCCAAGGACCTGTTATTTATTTCATAAGGGATCATATTTCGTTTTACACATTGGCACCTGAGCTCCATAAGCAGGCATATAAAATGTTTACACTTTATCTCATTAAAGACTGTTTTCCTTCAGATGGATCAAAAGAATCAGTTATTAGGTTGCGAACACTAGTGATCATTTGACTGGAGTTGCTGGTTTTGATACGTGAATCTGCAACAAGAGCGGTTTTCAGAAATGTCCAAATTAATATGTGGGTATTTTTGGGATATTTTAGGAACCAACGGAGCAAAATTTCCAAGTTCCATCCTATAGGTGAATAACCATAGCAGTACCGCTAGACTATTATTATTATTATTATTATTATTATTATTATTATTATTATTATTATTATTACTATCATCATCACAAGGGAAATGCTACGTCCTCTGGTGTTTGAACGGTTTTTCCCTTTGGTGATTTAATGCTTTGATTTGCCTTTGAATAAAATACTCTTACAAAATGTATTCTTTTATCTCCTTCATGTTAATCAAAATAAACATTTATAGAAATTGTTTAATTACATATTTCGTAGTCAGCAAAGTGTGCTATATGATGGCCAATAATTCTATATACTTTACTTGACCAATAGGAAGAAAAACAATAGCGAGTTCTCATTCCAGAAAAATCATGAGTATCCTCAGGAAATGCTGAAAATAAATACCAAATTTGTTTCCTAAAATGACTTTGAGGGGGGATAGGAGGATTCACAGAGTTTAAAAACGTAAACTTGCGGTAAAAATATTTTTATCGAATTTTTCGATAAAATACAATACTGCCCTTTTCTACTACAGAGGAAGTATCGCATACTTATAAGTTCAATAAATAAAAATTTGTGCACTAGTCTTACACATGAGTTTATTCACTGGAAAATAAGGTAGTTTATTCAAGTGGAAAACATATGACTATTTCTGTCTCTTTAAACTGTTCTCATCTATTATTACAAAAAACAAGTCTTGAAACTGCTTCTCGATGAGCGCAATCCGAACTTTTTACGCATATTTGACTATATCTTATCCATTTGTACCTTAAAAAAATGCAGAATATAACTGTTTCTGCACAGGCTTATTTAAACTTAAAATGAGATATCTAATAAAATAAACTTTCATGATAGTTGATATACGTAGCGATAAACGATAGAGCTTTAATTTTTTGTTTCTCTGATTTTTTGAGCGTTTCGTCTATTATCTATGCTTTTTTGGATTTAGGGAGCCTTAAAACGTGTAGTTACGGTGAAATCTTGGTATTAATTATTTGAGTGGGATACAAAACATCATCTACTTACTGTAGGTAAGAAGTAGAGAAATTAATATTTAAATTATGGTGGCCAAAACTTTGATATAAGTTCACATTACAAATACACAAAAACAAAATCAGAAGAAAAACAAAAAATTTAGATCACGTTAAAACACACAATTTATGTTATACTCATTTTGTTATTGGAGTAGATCATTTTTGAGATATTCCTTAGTTTTTGTTTCAGCTTTAGTTTTTTCATACCGGAATTTGTTTGTTCCTGTCCATACAAACAAAGGAACTTCAGTCACATAGCAACTGGTTTTTGGCTATCACTTTAACTTATGGTACTCCCTTATTTCGCTTCTACTTACAAGGAAGCAAGTAATAAGACCGTTTCTGCTATTTTATCTCAATTAGTACGACGTAAGTAGAAGCATACGCTTCTTAACAATAATTTTTTGCACAGATGTAGAGAAAATCGAACACATCAGACTTTTTAGTTAACCGTTTTCAATATATCCTTTGTTATTGTTTCAAATCTAGCAATGCTTATACTCTTCTCAGAGGGAAGTCTGCATTATTTTTTTTCTTTATTACAGAGGAGGCAAAAAGAATCAAATTTCACAGTCGTCATTTTAAAAGATTTGATTACCGATTAGCTTAGTGAATTCTCTTATTCCCTTGATGATAGAACCATTTCTGCTTTTGTTTATCTGGATTAACGTGAAGCAAACAGAACAATAGGAAGAAATGGAGTTTTATTTATGGACGCTCTTTAACTGCTGTGGTACTCAGCGTCCCATACTATACCGGGCCTGAAAGACCACTTAATTTTACTTTGAGGCAACTTAATCAGGCTTGAGGTTCTTTTACGTGCCGTAAATCTACGACACGGGACCAACGACTTTACTTCCCTTCCAAAAGGAAGCCATGCTAAGCTCGACAACCGGCGTATTTCGCTCAACCAGTAAAAATGTGAAGCAATGATCTTTACACTATGCAGACAGAACTATCCACCATCATTAACGCTTCCAGCGAAACATATACCCTGAAAAACAGAGACAGAAATAGTGAAATATCTCGGTGTACTATTGCATCGACGACTCCATGGAAAGCACATATAAGTAATAAACTCACACTAGACTGAGCAAGACTGGCAAAACTCTACCCTCTTCTCAACAAAAGACCTTCACTCAAGCTAAAAAACTGCACACTACTTTACACGACTCTATTAAGACCACTTCTACTATACGCCTTTCTAGTTGGGGAGGAATCAGTCATTCCGAAATAAAACGTATCCAGACATTTAAAAACAACATATTGCGAATCGCAACAAATGCGCCATGGTTTGTCAGAAATAGTCAACTACATAGAGAAACTGGAATCAGCATCATTCAACTGTCAATTTCTTCACAAGCCCAACAGATCTATAGCAAGCTAAAAGACGTCTCAGGAGAGTTTCACTGTTCTCTGGGCAGAAAATCTAGCTATCCAATTCGCATCAAGAGTCGTCTACCACTGGACCAGCTCTCTTAACAAGATCTTCTGTAAAATAAAAACAAAAATGTACTTACTTACGAGGGGCCAATGGGGCTTACCTCATTTCAATGTTATTCAGCATCATGCTTGTAAATGATGTCTAAATTCGATGATCTGTAGAGCGCACATGATTGATCAATAAATCTTTAAAAAAAAAAAAAAGCCATAGTAAGGGTTTCTACGCCCAAAAGCAATCATCGTCCTCCGCCCGATTGGCACTTTTGGACATTTGAAGCTATTGTAGTAAACATTACACCACGGAGGGCGACTGAAGAATAGGAATTTGTGTTAATATTTTGTTAGAGAAAGTCATCTGATTTTTACTCTAGTGTACATAAAACATTCATTTAAAGAAAGTCTAGGTTTCTAAACAAAGGAAGAGAATTGGTAAATAGGCAAATGTGGAGGTTTCTCGATACGCAGTACACTGTTAATCTTGTAGTTTATAACAAGGAAACGCATTTCCTTAGGGAGCACACTGAAAGCTTTGAATCGTATCGGACCAAACACAATGACACTCACTAGC
Source organism: Hymenopus coronatus (assembly GCA_030762935.1). Lineage (NCBI taxonomy): Eukaryota > Metazoa > Arthropoda > Insecta > Mantodea > Hymenopodidae > Hymenopus > Hymenopus coronatus. The sequence goes on from CM060897.1 coordinate 100,842,105, forward strand.
AGCATGGCGTTAAGTTGTTGCGTGCAGGAGGCAAGACGTGAATATTGCATGGAAACTCGTTACTAAAACATTCCACCTCGGGGCAGAAACGCGAGACAACTGTCTTATAATTGCTACACAGAAGTGCTTCGCCTCTTGACCTGTGGGAAAATTCCTCTTTCCTGACACATGGGGAGCATTTGTTTTTTAATACCACTGTTTCATGACAAATTAAGACGAGAATATTTGTGCGAAACGCTGTGACTCCGCACTAGTACCTTTAAATAAATAGTAACACATAGCCGTACTTTGTTTCCTATTTTGGCCGCTTTAGGGGATCCAAACAGCAAAAGATCTGATGTGTTCCGGAGCTGGCCTTTTAGCTTTGTTCCCTGAAGATGCCGGGTGCAGATTTCGGCGAAACGTCATTAATTAAATCATTTGAACCACGGCCTAAAAGTCGAAATACCGTTTATAATCAAGTTGACAACGCAGGCCGTGAAAGCCTAAGTATTTATGATCATTATTTTATCTTCATCATGATAAACATTAGCAGAATTCTCTTGTTGCTGGCTTGTTTGTCAGCAGAAAGGAAATAAGGGAATGCACAGACTAAACCGATAGTCAAATCTTTTAAAAGCCGTCTCTATGTGAAAAAATAGCAATTCAGTTTGCTAAATGTCTTCCCGTTTGAGAAAAACTTAAGTCGTTTAAAACTCAGAATATGTAGAAAATGATTAATTCTACAAAAAAATGTATATAACATAAATTGTGTGCTTTGACGAGATCTATTTTTTTTTTTTTTTTTTTTTTGGTCAAGTAAGATTTTATCGATCTCTTACGGTTAACCAGATATACAAAAGCTATACAGAAGTAATCTTGAATGAAGAGTCCAGAAAATTCAATATGTATGTTTTCTTATGGCATTTTAACACCAAGTTTGGTGTATATAACCCGCTTTTTGTTTTTGAGCTGTGCCGCCCACAGACTTACATACATACACACACATATAGACATGTTTTTTTAAAAAAATTGGGGTCCTAAAACATGTATTTCCGGTAAATATTGGTATTGAATTTTTGGGTGGAATTCAATACTTTCTCTATCTCCTATATACATTTTAGATACCTGCTAGAGAGACTCAAAAATTGGGCAAAATGGTCAATATAAGCAATTGCGGTATTTTTAGGGTGGGGGAGTGTCTATATTGGTGTGAGTGGAATTTGCGTATAAGGGGACGAAGCTATTGTGTTGGTACTCACAATTAGTCGTTTTTCTAATTTATGTTTTCTTGTATAGCCGTTTAATATCGGCAATAATTCCAAACTTCGTCTCCATGTCGCTAATGAAAGTTGCAAACAATTTAAAATTAATCGACTTCATAATCAAATAATCTAAACCTGAAGAAAAATATGTTTTTTTTCGATTAGGCACATTTAAACTTCAAATTAACTGAAGCCGTAAATGAACAGGCGTATGCTTATTAACAGGCACGCACAACTTTAAACCTTTTTATCTGCAAACTTTTTCCAGCATTTTTCCATACTCAAAACATGTTTACTTTTTATACATGTACTATGATCATAGAGGTGGAGAAGTTGTTATATTCCACCAAAAAATTGTTACTAACATTTCACCCGAAATACGTATTTTACGACCACCTAATTCCAAAAAAAAATATTTTTAGAAAAAGACCCGTGCGTGTGGGGGGCAATAAAATTAAAAAACTAAAACCCTGATTGATACTATGTTTTCCAGGAAAATTTCTCACCTCGACTATCCTTTTTCACAAGGAATATTTTTCATAAATGTTAACATTCTGAAAATTGGCTCCTACTATTTTGATTAAAATACACATTTTTAACATATTTTCATGCCAAATGAAGTGCATAGCTCCCATTTTTCCTCGTATGAAGCTTTCCCGCGTTTAGAAGCTACAACTTTGTTTGTGATAGCTTAAAACTTCGCATTTTCTATCAAAAATCTTACGTCAATTCCTGCAAGATTACCTTTGAAAATGCCTGATTTAGACAATAATAAATTATTCTTTAAATAAATCTGCAAGATAAAATTTGGAAACACGACAGAAATATTGCTATTATTCTTTGTAATAACTGGCAAACATTTCATCAAAATATTTTATATACTGTGATTTTTCAAATTTAAGTAGCTTGTTTATAAAATAGCATTTCAGCCAGCTCAATAGAAAGCTTGGTTTTGGAAAATTCAAAATGGACCGCTTAAATATCTGTGAACTTCCTATTTTGTATTTTCTGAGAAAATGATCCACGACATATGCCACAATTCCTAAACGTGAATGTTTCCGTTATAGATATTTAAAAAAATAACTTATTATAGTTGCAAAAGCACAACAAGGTTCCAAGGTTAGAATTTACAAGGCTTTAAACTCAAAAAGATGTGTACATTGCAACACATATGGGATATAGACGTATAAAGAGAAAACAGACAAAAGCAAAGTTCTTAAAAACCATTATTGTTCCTTGAGTTCTATATGGGAGTCAAGCTGCGGTAAATAATAAGGAAATTGGATAGGTAGAGTCAGACTAAAAAATTCAATGGCATAGCCGGGATTTGAACCACAGATCTCCCGATCTCTAGCCGGTTACTCTATCACTGAGCTACCATGACAACATGCCGGCATAGCATTGAATTCCTCAATTGACTCGTATGTTTCCCGGTAAACCACAAGGTGTTATCAAATTATTTTGAGATAACAACCTATCCAACTCCTGTCCTACACACTGCTTGTGTGAAAAAACAATTTTTCCAATAAGAAAATGACTTCATTGACCAGAAACTGAACAATAGTGGACCACATATGAAATGAATTACAAATACTTCAATTTACATTCATGATAAGATGAGCATTGTGTAAACAGTTTAAAAAAAACACATTTACATATGGACAATACAAGACTTACAATATTAGCATACCAATACGAAAGATCACGGCATCAAGACGTGTGAAGAGAAAAAAAAAGGACAAGAAAAGAATAAAATAAAACGCAGTGAATGCTAGAAGGAGATGCTGTGAATACGAAACAAGCGCCCCGCATGTTTTACAAAAGGTATAATAAAATCGGAAGGATGTAATTTATAATTATAAGTTGGTTGCATACCTACTATAATGATTATGCTCGTCATTCTTGTGCTTGAAGGGGACTTGCTCGGCCTATGCTAGACGATTAGGCTTTCAGACAAACATGCTAGCTGCTGATTTCCGAAGTCGTGGTTTCAGACCGGTGAAGGATGATGAATTGTTTCGGGCATGACTTCCTTTGGAAGGGAAGTAAAACCGTTAGTTCAGTGTTGTACATTTACGACACGTAAAAGAACGAACCTCCGGCCTGATAAAGAGGTCTTTGACCAAAATTAATCGGTCTCTTACGCCCAATATAGAATGGGACGCTGAGAAACGCAGCATTTAAAGAACGTCTCATATACACTACCGTAAGCAGCGGTTCTATTTAACAATATTACTGGACCTATCTACAGTATTACAGCAATAAATGGATGTGCATTTAATGGGCAATTCAAAAACAATTTTCTTTGCTTTAAACTCTATAATCAGCTTCAATGTTGTTGTTGTTTCCGTCTATTTAGCGCTTTTATATTCTATATCATAGGTTTCCATGTCCTTATCATTTTCGTCAACTTCAATTTCACCTTCAGTTTTGTTCATTCAGCAGTTGAAATGTCCAATAACATGGTACTATTTTTCCTGACCCTTGTCATCAACTTAGATTTTGTTTTTCTTTCTGTTCATTCAGCATTTAAAGCCTCTACGTAAACATATTTCTTCAGTTTTGTTTTCGTTTCTGATTATTGAGCACTTGTAACATCATTAATATTTCATGTATAATAACATGTTGTTTTTTTGCGTTGCATACTCGCAGTTAATATTATGTTATGTCCATTAACAATACTTTTTATACCCTGATCATGTCGTCAGCTTTAATTTCTTTTTCTGTTCATTTAGTACTTATAACTGCCACATGAATATTATGTGACTGCTCTCCTCTCGGCCAGTGAAATATTGCACATACCATGCGATATAGTGTGGTAAGTCTGGGGAATTTTAATTAGATTCGTCAGCAATATGCTATCTCATATTGTCTGCAGATATTAAATAGATTGGTCATTCACTAAAGTCACCTTAATGTGGGTGCCAAGACATGAAGGAATTGGAGGCTACAAAATAGCTGATTGCCCAAGGAAGGAGCTAATACTCCATTTACTGGCCCAGAAGCATTCTGCGGGCTGCTAGAATGTTACATCAAAGGACAAATTAAAGCCTGAGAACGTAAAACAAACTCCAAAAAAACTCCAAAACTAAACTATGCAAAATAATTAGTTGAAATCATGAGCAAAAAGCGGATACCCACTCTCAACAAATAGGATATGAGGATTCTAAATTGACTCTTTATTGGACACCGCCATATTAGGGACCTTCTGTATAAAATGGGAAAAACTGAGGGGAATATATGTAGATTTTGTTTACAAGAAAAAGAAAGCATATACTTTGCAAATGCGAAGCAATTGCCCAACAAATAAATATGAAACCTGAATCTGTTGTTCCAGATTCAGAACAAATTGCCTTAATATCACCCAGGAAAATTGTAGGTTACTTTAGAAGCATTAAATTAAACTGGGATTTATAGAGTAGGGTAATCACAATACATCTACTAAAGGTCGAAGTGAAGAGAAATCGAAAGACTCGAACAACCCCATACTTATCTCTAAGCCATCTCTGAACGCTAAGTTACCGTTAAGAATACTGAAATTCCCACCGAAGAAAAGCCCTTGACAAAGTATGGAAGTCTACGACTTACCAAACCTTTTTTTGTAGGTAACGTTTTGTGTATTCACTAGAATTTTTTCTCGAATTTTTTCTTTGCCAAAGTATTTGCTCTGTGATGTCAATTTGTGTATACTACAACTTTGTGTAAGCTCACAAAAATAGTGAAATGCGTCTTTTCAAGCGTGTTCTCTAAAGTGTTCTCTAATGGTTTTTCAGTGGTGAAAGACTTTATAAAAATTAGTTGAGTGGTTTCTGAGATTATCCTACATAAACATCATTTTTACTTTCTCTACACGCACTATGTGCACAGTGTATAGAGAAGGTATTGCACTCCATCCAAAAATTCGATACCGAGATTTCGCCGGAAATATGTTTTAGGGTACCCAATATCCAAAAAAAGCATTTTCACAAAAAGGTCCGTGTGTGTGTGTGTGTGTGTGTGTGTGTGTGTGTGTGTGTGTGTCCGTGTGTCCGTGTGTCTGTGAACACGATAAGTCAAAAACGAAAAGTCGGTAAAACACCAAACTTAGTATTTAAGTTTAGAATCCTCCAGGGATGCGATACGAATATTTTGAGAAAAAATGCCCCCCCCCCCCACACCAAACTACCATTTACATGGAACTTTTTCGAAAATTTCGATTTTCTCAAAAATGGCTATAACTATTTTGATTAAAATATCGTATATTAAAGAAATTTACCTGACAAATAGAATGTATATCTTGAATTTACTGGGAATAGCCTTTGAAGAGTAGTTTATTCTGGATGAATTTTACGGAATTTTGAATAACTGCTAAACCATAAGAGATAGATGAAAACTTACTACACAAAAAATGTAGAGCACGTTAAAACACACAATTTATGCTATATAATTTTTTTTTCGTGGAGTTCATCGTTTATGAGACATTCCTTGTTTTTGGTTTCTGCTATGAGAATCTTATACTTTTCTCATACAGAAATTTGTCAATTGCTGTCCATACAAACAAAGGAACTTCAGTGGCATAGCAACCAGCTTTTGATTATCATTCTAACCTATGGTAGTGCCTTATTTCGCTTTTACTTACAAGAAAGTTAGTAATAAGACTATTTCTGCTATTTTATTTTTCTCGATCAGCATGAAGTAAATTGAAGCATAAGCATTTTAACAAAAATTTGTTGTAGAGATGTAGAGAAAGTCATGTGAATGGAATACATCAGATTTTTTTACTTATGTTATATATACATATTGTAGACAACTGAAAAGTCTTTCATCACTGAAAAACGCAATTCATTCTAACGGACATCACAACTAAAAATTGTCTTCCAGTTTCAATTCATACTTTATTAAAAGGTTAAAAAAAGAGTTCCAAGGACCTTGTACTTGAATACGAACACGTAAGAGAACACAACTGCAAAGATGCCTTTCACTTTTGGTTGAGATCCTTGGAGTAGAAAACTGTTGCTCTAACTCACAGAATATACATGTAAAATAGCACAAGTGTTGCGCATATTCCATCTCAAGCAATATATATGCTGTTGGTCACGATTGGGTTAAGACACAGCAAAATAAACTATAATCAAATACATGGGATGAATGCTGCACCAATGAAAACTAGTTTTAATAAATCTCATCTAGATCAACTGCTTTTTAGTTCCTTTGTATACTGTAGTGAAGTTCTTTGGCAGCTACTTTAAAATGATTGTGTAAAGGGAGGAAATTTCGTCCAGTTAACATTATAAATTAGTACCAATTTGTATTTGAAATAGGATAGTGTAATGAACAAGATTACATCAGTATTTATTGTAGACTAATAATTTTACTTATTCATAATGGAATATTTTCAGCTTTGTTAGTATCCCTTAGTAGACGTGGCACGAGGCGGAAGTGTTAGGAGGCGTAACGCAGAGTGGGCCGGTCTCGCGATAACGAATTTCGAGATCACTTGCGCGAAACGTATAACAAATAGAGGAACCAGCCACAATTCTTACGTCCCAATTGTATATTATTTGTGTTATCCAAAATTTACATTTTCACTGTGAAAGTAATGAGAATGGAAGTTTAAATGCATCTGGTTGTAGGTTTCAATTCTTATGTTTGTATTTCCATAATTTAGGAATTCATTACTTATGTCTTACGGCTAATGACCCCTGCTGGCTCCGACATCATGTTTTGAAGTTTGGACACATGAAAGTAACACCGATAGTCTATACTGAACGGCGTTGTCCTTTTTACGGCACAATTACAACCGAGTAAAAAACATTAGGTAGTTAACTGTGTGATGTGTTTGTGGAAAAACTGCTAGACGAAGAGAAAGAACAACTAAAACAAGGCATGAAAAATTAAATTAAATTAAATTAAATTACCTCAATTAAGGGTTAATGGTTTCTATAATTTGTGAAAATGCTATACATTTTATTTTATTAAATTATTACGGTACCAAAGAGAAAAAACTTTAAAACTTTCACGAACAGTAACTGTCTAATTAGTTACCATCAATGATTGCTCCACCATCAATCGGTATTTATATGCTATGCAGCATTTCCAGGTCTTGGAAGATATACGAGAGGAGCTTAAGGACGTCATACTTTTTGCCGTTGTACACAGACTTTTACATGAATATCAGGAATATTTTCATATTTTGTTTTGAATGTACGGGCTATAAGAAACTAGAGCTATAACGGGTAAACGGAAGAAATAACCATACAAATATTATTGATAATTTATAATTATTTAATAAAGAGATAAGTAGTAAGTAAAATAAAAAAAAATGTCATTCGAGTTTAAAAACATAACCGTGAAACATCGAGTGAGTGCTAGAAGTACTATATGCAATGCTTATACCAAGTTCAAGTTTGTAACATTTTTTCACACATTTATGCTGATAAAGAAGAAGTTACTATCAGTACCCTGATGTAAAGTTATATCGATATCAGATATATAGAAGCCCTTTTTCCTCTTAACAAATGATTATGTAACTCTTCAGGAAAAAAAAGTCTTTCCCTTCAGAAGTTCCTAGAGAGCCTTCTGAAATTCGAAAAGGAGCCTTTAGGTAGGAATCTGAGAAGCATCTGAATATTCATAAAACTGGATTTTATACTGTCGCTGCCAGAGTGTTTGTCAAGCTTTGCTCAGTTTTGTAACCACAGCAATACTTCTCTTAGTTTTATTAAAATCTGGACATCTATTTCCAACACGTGCTTCATTGGTCATGGTGTAGATGGAGTACCCTGGACGCGTGTTCCCACAACTTTCGTTTTCATTCTCTTGCAGACATCTGAGGAAATAGGAACATCAGCGTCTGACCAACAGTAGTGGCTTCTGGTGGTAGAAGTCGGACATCATTGACAACTGCCTTCTTCTTTCTAGTCCTTGATGACCTCTTCTGGGATTAGTTATGAACGTTTAGGTAGACGGAGATTATTAATTAATAAAGGTTTATTAAATATCTAACTCTGAAGGAGAATTAATGGCTTTCAGTAATTTTATTTTTGCCCAACTTCATGGTTGGTACTCCAAAAATGGTTGGCTACTGCTGATTTATCCAACTGTTAGTGCCTACATAAAGAATGCATTTGAAATAAGATTTCTCCCTTTCGCTAATATTTTAGAATACAATACGTGTTACATTTCAAATACAGCACTAAACATACCATTATACAAATACTGAGGGGGTGGTGACGTATTAAATTATGAGACTCGTATTCGAAAGTTTCTGGATGTGATTAATTATATTATCTTTTATTTCTTAGTTCTAAAGTGTCCATTGCTTGATTGTATGTATTTCCCAATGTAGATTAGTTTTATGTTTTTAAAATAGCATTATTTGCTGTTCAGTCATCTGATGATAAAATACGTTTGAAATTAAATTAATAAAATTATTGTTTGAAATGGCAATATGTATGAATCTGTGATTATCCTCGGTAATCATCCACTCTGATCCAGTGTTGGGGTTTTCTTTGGGGTTGGTAGTCATATGCTAAGGTGGTGATTCATCTACCACGATTTTCTTTTCCTAATTTCCCTTCATTCCGTTTTCTTTTCATCCTTCAGATGTTCTGAATGAATGAATAAATAAGTGTATTTATGGATATAACAGTATCATAAATTGACAATCCGTATCATAATATTATAATTCCTTGGTGTTTTCATAATGTACATTTGTAAAATAGGAAATCAGTAACTTAACCTGTATATATGCAACACTTTTTACGTTTTACATAATTGTCTAAATAGGTGTGTCATTTTTGTTCTTTGGAAACAGTACTGTTTACTTGACAACAGGTTTGTTTACCTCTGCGTCTTATCTATGACTTGTGTTGATGTGGTGGGATGGTCGGTCGCAACCTATATGACGGTGCGGCGAATGGTACGAACTTCCTAGCTCTGTTAATAATATGGATATAAATAAAATAATGAATTCTCTAGAGAAGCACCAAAACAGACCTAGCCTTTATTTCTGTGTGGGCCTAACGTATCTGAGCGCTTGAGGAGAGTGTTGATTAACATAGAAAATTATAATTATTGACTCTATGAGGCTCTCTTTTCGTATGAACAAAGTACCTTAAGCTGATACGTACAATTTTATTGTTTTTACATTCCTAGTGCAATTTGTGACGATTTGATGCTGCTTTTGTACGTCCATCTTCTTCACCCCGATACTCTTGTTGGCTTTTTATGAATACAAGTCGGGAAAAGCTGGCCGTACGCTTTTTGAATATGGATGCAGTTCCTTAATTAGCGAAATCCAAATTACTATTTACAATCTAAACAAAAGGCAAAAAAGGAGAAAAATCAGAGCACATAAAATATACACATAACAAGCAGAGTTTGCCACAAGAGAAGAAACCACACCGAACAGTAACCGACCACGGTTAGGAAAGTTAGTGATGTAGCGCTCATTAGCAGCCAGGGCAGGAACCGCAAAGGATTAAATTGATTCTAAAGTAGGGAATATAAATTATAAGTGCTGTCGTTTCAAGTTTTCTCTCCTAGGTGTTCTAATGTCAATGGATCACAGCAACAACAGTAAAATGTCATCTCAGAAATCCGTATTTAGCTTAAAAGTTCCTCTACAACGAAGATTCTGCTAATCTTATCTGAAAATCTATTCAATGATATTCATATTGCTCAGATACTCCCATGTATATTTCTCCCATGGATTAGCTCACCTGGGTGTTTTTACATTAGCTACCATACTTACAGTAAATGAAATGGAGTGGTATTTATGGACGCTCTTTAACTGTTGTGGTTCTCAGCGTTCCATTCTATATTGGGCGTGAAAGACCGCTTAATTTTACTCACAAGCCTCTTTTTCAGGGTTGAGGTTCTTTTACGTGCCGTATATCTACGACACGGGACCAACGGATTTCCCTTCCGAAGAAAGCAATGCTAGGGATTTTTACGCCCTAAAAAATGCATCTTCCTCCGCAGAAGCCGCTTTCCTTAAAGGGATGTAAGATTCTTATCTTAAAAAGCATCTCCCTGCATCCAAATTTAAGCTTTTATCCTCTTCGGGGCCGCGCCATGTCCGAGTGGTTACACCACTCGCCTCTCACCTAGACGGCTGGGTTCGATCCCAAGCAAAATTTGTGGAGAACAAAGCGCCGCAGGAGCGCGTTTTCTCCTGGTTCTCCGCCTTCCCACACCATCACATTCCACCGGTGTTCCATCTTCTTTCCATGCATCATCAGTGTCTTCACCTGCGGTGCCAAAGCAGTAAAAGTGTACGTTAAACACTATAAAAAAATTATTCACCTCCTCCATTCGTCTCTATCCTTCCAATCAAATTCCTCTAGACCTAATTCCCACATTTCTCTTTCAATATTCCTAATATATTTCATTCTTGGTCGACCACGTCTTCCTCTTCCAGGTAGGTTCCATTCTAAAACTTGTTTTGATAATTGTATCTCAGGCATTCTGCAGACATGCCCGTACCATTCTAGCTGTTTATATCTTATAAAACCTAAACTTGGAGTTTTAATTTTCATAGATTGTCTTCATTAGAGATTTTTTATAATTTAGAGTGTCCAATGGATCTCCAGAATATTTCGGTGGATAGGAATTTTAAATTTAAATTCCTATCCACTGTCCAACTTTTTACTCCACAAGTTAACGTACCTCTAACTATCAATTTATGTATCTTTATGTTCATAAAGTTATATTCTTGTCTCATAACAGTTATACAGCATGAATATTGCTGTTCTACCTTTCTGAATTCTATATTTAATATCCTCTTCTTGACTACAGCTTGAATTTATCTTCACTCCTAAGTACATACCCTCTTCACTTCCTTTGATGTATCCCATGCTGTATTTTAAAATTAGATCTTTTTCTTCATCTCCAAATGACAAACAGATTGTTTTCTTTAAATTAATTTTAATCCCCATCTATTATATTCTTCAATAAGTTTTCTACTCACATATTCTAAATTTTCATAGCCCTGAGCTATAAATATTTGATCATCTGCGTAATATAAGGAATAAACTGTAGAATTATCTATGTGAATTCCCATATATCTGCGTTTAGTTCTAAAATTTTGTAAGGCCTGTTTTATGAACATGTTTAAAAAGCTTGGTGATAAACTGCAACCTTGAGGTAAACCGTTTGTAACTAAGAATGTCTCTAATACCTTTTTCCCAATCCTAATTCTAGATGCTGCATTTACTTATAGTCTATATCTGGCATGCAAAATAACTGTATTTTCCATAGTTTGAACCAAAATTTAACATAATTTCTTCACGGGATATAAATAAATATATATACACATACATACACATATACGTATACATGGTAGGAGGTGAATAAGTGCAAATGATGTTATATTTAATAGAGAACAATGTGTAAGACGAAAATGTATTTCATTTTGTGCGCTTACTAATAGCATTGCCATAAATGAAGTTCAAATTTGAGGGTCTAATGTACTTTGAACAGCCCTGAGCTATGTCACTGCCGTGTTTATATATATCACTCCGCCTATAGTCGGACGGGCAGAGATGATGTGAACCGTGTGACCTGCTACGTAAACAACCGAACATCTGAAATAGGGAATAATACCCACCCTAAAACATCGTGAAATGTTCCTAATGTACATAGTTTTAGAAAATAGCGAAAAGACCTGCAAATCAGCATATCGTTATCAAAAGTTGATACGAATTATTACGCTTATTCACCTCACATTTTGCATGTATGTGAATATATATGTATGTATATATGTTGTCGTCTTTGGTTACCATACTAGCTTCATATACTCAAGATCACGGGTTTAAATCCGGTGGAGGACGATGGATTTTTTCGGGCGTAAAAATCCTTAGCATGGCTTCCTTCGGAAGGGAAGTAATGTCATTGGAACCTCAAGCCTGATAAAGAGGCTTCTGAGCAAAATTAATTAGTCTTTCTCGCCCAATATGAATTAGACGCTGAGAATATTGTTCCATATATTTTTCTCTAACTTTTATTTTTTCAAATTAGAAATACTTGGCCTTAATATATAGTACCTTATTAATGCCAGTTTATATAAAAGAATCTGATCTGCTACGTTCACGTGACCTTTTCTATTGCCTATCGTCTATTAAAGCGTAAAGAAGCTATTGTTATAAAACTTGTTTTTTTCGATCTATCTACTACATATTTATCGAGATATACCTTGCAAAATTGGCTGTATACCACATTTCGATATAGGTACAAGGGGAACAATAATAGTCAAATATTTACAGATTACGAATTGTGGTAGCCTTAAAATCTCACGTTCTCCCAGGCATTGCGAAAAAAAAACTGACAATATTTGGAAGGAATGGTAAAGAAGTAAACAATTCCAAGAATTAATTGCTGGTATCTCGAAAGTCACTTAATATAAAACTGTTAGTTGTATGTATTACAGAAATCTACCCCAAAAATAGTATAGTGTGTTTTCTTCCATCGCTTAAAGTTTACAAATCATTGTGAATCATTTACAAATTCTTTATGAATGAAGTGGAATTCATATGTTTTTCTCAGAAAAACCATACACTTGACTGATGATATGTCTTTTTCATACATATTGGATTTTATTCAAAATTACATACCCATTTTTTAGAAAATAAACATTTTTAGAAATGTATTTATAAGGTAGTTGTACAGTAAATAATCTTCGTGTCGCATCTTTGAATTATGCTGTTCAAAGTGACACACACACATGCGGCGAATTTTTGTAAATAACGCAATGCTTTTCCACTTACAATGTCCATGGTACAGAAAGTATTACACTACATTTCGTCTGTGTTACAAAACTCATGACGGTTATTGTAGCAAAACAAAATATGGTTCATTCCATTCACATGACTTTCTCTAGATATCCGCAACAAATTATTGTTAAAAAGCTTATGCGTCTATTTACTTCATGTTAATTGTGAGAAATTAGCAGAAATTGTCTTATTACTTGCTTCCTTGTATGGGGAAATAAGCGAGTACCATAGGTTAAAGTGGTAGTTGAAAGCTGGTTGCTATGTGACCGGAGTTCCTTTGTTTGAATGTACACGAGTTGACAAATTTCTGTATGAGAAAAGTTTAAGTATTTAGAGCTGAAACCAAAAACAAGGAATAACCCAAAAACGATCAACTCACGAAAAATCTATATAACATAAGTTGTGTGTTTTTACATGCTCTGCATTGTTTGTGTGGTAAGTTTTTGTCCGTCTCTTACGGTTTAGCAGTTATGCAAAGTTCCGTAAAGTCCATCCAGAATAAAGTAGTCTTCAGAGGCTATTCCCAGAAAAGTCAAGATATACATTTTATTTGTCATTTAATATCTTCAATATAAGAGATTTTAATCAAAATCGTTAGAGCCATTTTTGAGAAAATCAATATTTTTGAAAAAAGGTCCATATTAAGGGTAGTTGGGGGTGGAGAGATGTTATTGAAAATCTTCCAATCACATCCTTGGAACATACTGGAACTAAAATACCATGTTTGGTATTTAAAGGCCTTTTTCTTTTTTAGATATGCTGCCCACAGACACACATACACACACACAGAAACACACACAGACAGACACACACACGGACATTTTCGTAATTTTTGTTTTTTTGTTTTACGGGGTCTCAAAGCATATATTTCCGGTGATATCTCGGTGTACAATACACTACTTTCTCTATACACTATGCACATAGTACTTATAGAGAAAGTAAAATACCTGTTAACTTTCCATTTTGAAAATATGTTTCAAACTTTACAGCTGTTCTGTTTATTCTTCTTACAGAAGAATATAGTATATCACTCATTCTTGATTATAGTCTTACAATTCTTTAGGTCTATAATTTAATAAAATTATTGATGTTCGTGAACTCTTGCATCTTATGTTTGAACTTAAATATATGTTTGCTTAACTATTGTTTGTAACTCGCAACTATCTAGTAGCTTATTTATTTATTTTATACCATTTTAATATTACTCTATTGCCAGGCATAACATTAATATATGTTTCACTTTTTGCCAAAATGCAGATGGCGAATTCTCCCGGAGATTAGCCTAAACATTCAGAAAAATAATGTTCTCTGTTAATAAAAATTTACTGCTTATAATTTTTATAATTCTAATTAGATCAACTTAAACCTTTATTTAGTATACTGTGTTAACGAAATTGATTGCAACTGGTCATATACGTTCTTCTTGTAAAATTGCCCGTTTTCAATTGTTTCATATAGCAACCAGCTGTTAAAATGTTGACTCTAGCTTTAGCCTAGCGTACCCTTTTATTTCCCTTCTGCTTACAAGGAAGCAAGTAATAAGACTATTTCTGCTAAAGTTGATCTCAAGTAGTTAGCATGAAGTAATTAAATTAAGTAATTGTTGATAGCTAATATTAGAATAGTTGGTTGAATATGAATAGTAATATTAGTTTTAATAATAATTTCATTTTTAGAGCTGCTTATGCATTATATTTATATTCTTATAGTCAGCATGGAATTTATTATTCTGGAATTTATAGAAGAGTCGTAGAACCGCTAGAGAAGGATATGTGAATGTAACACATCACATCTTTCTACAAATATATTGTGATATGAATGAGTAACCGCAAAACATAACCTTGGCCTTTAAACTGCGTGAAAACCGCGTTAGGCTCTGGGATTCGCCGAGGTTGGATCAGACATTCCTGGTGTTCTCTAAAGCGATAGAGGTCATGAAATACTGATCTAATAAATTGTATACATTTCATTTCTGCTCCTCTAGGATATAGTTTTCTTCTTTTTTATTTTCTTTACACATACTATGCACATAATATAAAGAACATTTTTGAAAAATATTCATGTGTGTTTTTGTGTTTCTGTGTCTGTAGACAGCTTACCTCAAAAACGAAAATACCGTTAAATTCCAAACTTGGTATTTAATTTTAATATCTTCCAAGGGTGCGACAAGAATATTTTCAAGAAAATCCCCCCATCCCCAATTTCGAAAGTTTAAATTTTCTCAAAAATGGCTTTAAGGATTTAGATTAATCTTTATAATTAAGGTACATGCATGCCAAATAAAATGTATCTCTTGCATTTTTTGGGAATAGCTTCCAAAGACCTTTTTATCCTGGATGACTTTTATTGCATTTTGCATAACTGGTAAACCCTAAGATATAAACAAAAACTTACTACACAAAAAATGTATATCACGATAAAATACACAATTTATATCATAGACATTTTTTTCGTGGAGTTGGTCGTTTTCGAGATATTCATTGTCATTTCTTTCAGCTTTAAACAACGTATGCTTTTCTCGTACGGGAATTTATCAACTGCTGTCTAGACAAAGGAACTTCAGTCACATAATCACTAGCTGAAAACTAACACTTTAGCCTATGCTATTCCTTTATTTCCCTTTTAATTGCATGGAGGCAAGTGATAAGATTATTTCTGATATTATTTCTCGATTACCATGAAATAAAAAGAACCATAAGCTTTTTAGCAATAATTTGTTACAGAGATGTAGAGAAAGTCATGTGAGTGGAACACTCAGATTTTTTTTTGCGTTACCATGATTCACAGCCGTAAAACTGTACACACAGCCATCGATTTATAAAATGATTATAACTAGTAACAAACTTACACGATACTTTAGTGTTAAATAGTATACTATGTATCCAAAGTACCTTTTTGACATAAATACTATATATAGTACAAGACTTCTTAATTGTATTTGCTTCCCCGTATTCTACTAGGAGATTCAGCCTTCTGATAGATAAAATAACTTCGGGGGAACTTTGTTGTGCTTCTCATTCCGAGCACTCAGCAAATCTGATGCAGTATGAAGCCAAAGAGTAGTAGTCCCGCACATTACAGTACTCTTTATACCACGTATAGGTAATAACCTCAAATCGATAGCATCTACCGCCAGCAAACTCGATAATCGATTCGCTGCCCTCTGGTATGGCCTACGGAATATAATTGGGGAAGTTTGCAAACTGGAACAACTTCAAAACAGATCCCAAAAGGGTCTCTCTCTACTTTGAACATGCTACACTCAATAGCCAATATAGATTTCACTTGAAAATAAATGATTTTGATATTCTATCAGTATTATCTCAACCTAATACTTAAATTTTGATTTAAAATTTCGAGGAAATACGAAACAAAAGTTACTCCGGCATGATCATAATCTTTAAATTGGATGAAAATTAGTAAACACTCCAACATATGTTTGTCTTTGTGGGCGCTATAATTTTATTTTGTATTATTTTAGTCTTTGATGTTATTTTTGACTTTGAATACTGTAGGAACTGTATGAAACAGTTAATGCTATGCAAATAAAGTAATTTATATAAAACCAAATAGAAACAGAAAATACTTACAATTAAAACCGTGAACATATTTTAAAGGTCCTAAAGCATCACACAAAATGACCAAGGTAGCCAGAATGAAGAAGTCTCAAAAGAAAAAGAGAATATGAAACCCAAAACCAGCCTCCTTTTACCAAAAAAGGTTTCTCATTATTATATTTGGGACATGTTTAATCTATGAACATGCCATTTTCTGAAAACCAAAAGTTTTCAGTTTTCGGTACAGTTTTCACAAAAAAAGTATGAAGGACAAAGACTTGTAATGTTTTATGTTTTAAAGAGCGCCGTGATTGAAAAATAAAAATCGTTAGAACCATTTTTGAGAAAATCAAAAATTTTAAAGATGATCCATGCAAAGGATAGTTAGGGGCGGGAGGTTTCTGGAAAATCTTCATGTCGTATTCTTGGAAGATACTGAAATTAAATGCGGAGTTTGATATTTAATCAACTTTTAGTTTTTGCTGTACTCACAATCTCACAGATACAGACACAGAAACACACACGACCATGTTTCTAAAAATGCTTTTTTTGGATTCAGGGGTCTCAAAACATGTATTTCCGGTGAAATCTCGATATCGAATTTTTGGGTCTAATACGATATCTTCTCTCTCTCTCTCTCTATATATATATATATCACATCTCATCTCAATGACTGTCATATTTTAGTAGGTAAAGGCTATCAATTTTCGAGCTGTCGGTGTATAGTTTTATACCTAAAGACTTCTAAATTTAATACCTACTAGTCTTATGGTTTAAATTTGACGGTTGTATTCCCATTTACGGCTTCTTGTTTACACTTTACGGTTTCTATCTGTCGTAAAAATGCAATATATACAGTAAAAATAATGATTTTACTATTATATAAAATATCATTTTGGGAATTAATTCTTCAATGTTATTATTAAGGTATTAAGAATTAAATACACTTAATATGATTTTATTATTGATTTTAATATCACATTAAGTATATTAAATTATGTATACTTAGATATTTTTGGTAGAATTAATACTCCAGTGTTATTATTAAGGTATTAAGTATTAACATGATGTTTCTACCACTGTTCAAAGCACGGAAAATGAAAGTTAATGTATGTTTTATTTTTGTTTTTTTACAATTGGAACTGTCGTCCTTTTTTACTGGCAGTACTCGTATGTTTGAACATTAGAAAATTAAGTGCAATACATAAACTCTAAATTTCATTCTGTGTGTAGATGACTCAGCATTACAGCTGTTTATGTTTCCACAATATGGCGGATATTGTTCAAACGCAGTTATCGCTGGGGCGCGGATTATGGCGAAGAGTCAAATTTGTTATGCTCCTTATTTTGCGGTATCCAGCTTTCTCACTTCTGGGGCCCTATTTACGTCGGTAATCCAATTACGTCGGATATTAGCGGCAAAAATCTCGGATAACTGCAATATTACAATTCACTAACAACGTTACCCTGGGTGTGAGGTTACGCCGGATTAAAACGTAACCGCAGAATTATTGTAGGGTAAATACATATGGCAAACCTTGGCAGTTGGGCTAAAACATTGCTCTTTTGCAACTAGGATTCGTAATTAAACAGCAAATAGTCGTTTTAAAGAAAACTATGCAAAATATGCATTAAGGCCTGCTAGAAAAACAGAAATGAGCGTCGTACATTGACAATCAACGTATTAATTTTGTCAGACGAATTTTTAAATTTCCATTTAATTGGATAGGTAGAATCAGACAAAAGATCTAATGTGTCACATTCACACAACTTTCTCTAGCTGCTCTACAAATTTCGTACAAAATATTCTTCTTCTTTCTACACAATGCTAATCAAGCTAAATATTAGTGGAATGTTCTTATTACTTAGTTACTTATAAGTAGAAGGGAACTAAGGAATGCACTAGGCCAAGTGTTAGTCAAATGTTTTAAAGGATATCGTTATGCGATTGTCATTGCAAATCGCTTCTTTGCTTGGCCAGGAGTAGAACAAAAGAAAACCGGACATTTCCTGTCTGAGAAAAATATAAGTACTTCACAATTGAAATCTATAACAATGAATGTCTTAGAAACAGCTACCTCCACAACAAAGATAAGGTGGAATCGTAATCTCCAATGCTCAGTTAAAAATACCTTTAACTCTAGGAATATGGATAGTTTTAATGTATATGTATGTGCAATAAACAAAATGCATATAATGTTCACCGTAATGACGTTTCAAATCGTATGTGTTCATTCATTGACATTCTCTATCTGTTTATCTATTATTCTGCTACTAAATATTCCTATTAAAGATTAATATTGTATCTAAATCATGCTAATCAGGGTATATATTACCAGAAATAGTCTTATTATTTAATACCTTATAAGTAGAAGGGAAATAAGAGAATGCACTGGGCTAAACGGACGGTCAATTCTTTTAAAAGCTGCTCTATGAGGTTTCCGTTGAAATTCGATTCTCTTTCCATGGCCAGGAGTAAAATAAGAGGGTTATGAAACGAATAAGGATTTTTCGTTTGAGTTCTTCAAAACTGAAATAAATAACATGAAATATTTCGGAGATGGTTAGCTCTAAAAAAAAAAGAGAATGCACTGGGCTAAACGGACGGTCAATTCTTTTAAAAGCTGCTCTATGAGGTTTCCGTTGAAATTCGATTCTCTTTCCATGGCCAGGAGTAAAATAAGAGGGTTATGAAACGAATAAGGATTTTTCGTTTGAGTTCTTCAAAACTGAAATAAATAACATGAAATATTTCGGAGATGGTTAGCTCTAAAAAAAACACCGTACATGACATAAACTTTGTTTAGTTATCTACATTTTTTGTTTTATCTATCTCTTAAGGTTTAGCGATTATGCAAAAGTCATTCTTAATGAATAGGATTTCAAGGACTATTCCCAAGAAATTCATGTAAATATGTTTAGGATACATCAATTTGGAAATATGTTTCCTATAAAGCATAGTTTGTGATAAAGGATTTTTTTTAAACCTTCGTGTCGCATTTTTGGAAGCTGCTGCACTAAATACCAGGTTTGGTATTTTACCAACTCTTCGTTTTTTAGGTGTTCTTTCCAAGGACACATAGAGACAGACGCATACACGGACCTTTTTCTAAGAATACTTTTTTCTAGTCAGGAGTTCTCAATATATTTCCCGTGAAATATTTCAGTGGAAAACAACACGTTCTCTATCTACTATGTACACTTTACATATGTGCTAGAGAAAGTAAAATACCTGATGTGGTCACAAACCTTCTTTAGCAAACACATCTTGGAGAAGGTATAAATTAAGAGAATGAAACATAGAGTCGTAACCGAATTGAGGGTAATGAAAGATACTGGCTCCGTTTAATGCTGAATGTCACAGAAGATAATATACCCGGACTATGAAAGACGTAACTAAGAATTCAAAGATTACTATAAAGTATATAATAAAACTGTGTTTGCTATTACTGTGTTCCTGGATTATCTCTCTAGAGGATACTACGAAGATTAGGAATCGATGAGGAAGAGAGAGAGAATAAACTCGTACAGCTACATATTCCATTAGTGCTTTTATAGAGCCGAGAATACCGCCAAGAAGTTCTCGAGATTATCAGTAATCTTGAGTATAATACCAGTCGGAAGAAGTCGTTCACTATTGTTATCTGAAAACTCATTCAAACTAAATACCTATTATCTAAAATGGACTCTTCCATGAACAGAAAGCCGTATACAGGAAGAAACAATAACACTTTATATCTCATGCGTGCTGTTTGCCCTCTCGCATTTAGTAATAGATCCATGGCACCACAGCTAACAAGGAACCTTGGCCTACCGCCCGGCCGCGGTCCCATCTCGGTCCATGACAGACGTGGTCAGCGCCTTGAACTCTCCCGGCCGGTTAATGCCGTCCTCATGACCGGGAACCGCTACTTCATCAAGTAGCTCCTCAATTGGCTCCCCAGGGACCTCACGAGGCTGAGTGCATGCTGGACCAGGTCTCCCAGACGGAGAAAAATCCTCACGCCGGCATCGGGAATCGAGCCCATGCCTTCCCTTTGGTAAGCAGCTGCGCTACCACCGTGCTAAGGAGACGACCCCTCTCGCATTTCCTAGGGTTAACAATGCCCAAGGAAGTACAAGTCATCACCGCCTTCAGTGTTTTTAACAAACATGTAAATTGTCTTCGTATCCATTGAGAGGCAGTAAATAATACTAGGGTCAGCTGATAAGTCCCGGGTCTTTCTATAAAAACAGCATTAAAAATTTTGCTTTATTTCTCAACATAATCTCTAGAAAGGCTAATACATTTGTCATATCGGTGTTCTAATTTAATTAAAACATCTCTGTAGTGCGATTTATCAAGATCCTCAAAATAGCTGTTAACGAACCTCGCCCTCCAAGAATTTATTTGAGACTTGGGAACAAGCGGTAGCCACTGGGTGCTAAACTGGCGAATGGGGTGGATGTTCAAGCAATTCCAACTTTAAAATAAGAACTGTAGCTTTCCTGGCGACGTATTAATTCAAAATCTTCTCGGGCTTCTAGCCAGGTACCAGGTCCAACTTTAATTTGCACATTTTTCCCATTGCAATGGCTGAGCATTGTCTTGATGAATCAAGGCTTTTTTGTGCCAAATTAGGTCCTTTTCTTTTCTCCTCATCACTCATGTATTGCAGTAAGCTTGCGTAGTAGTCACCAGTGATACTTTTAGCCTTTTTCTAAGTAATCAATAGAAATAATTCCCTGTGTATCTCAGAAAACTCTCGCCATAAACTTGTTAGCTAACAAAATTGACTTTACTTTTTTGGAGTTGGTTCACCTGGTGCAATCCACTGTTTGACTGTGATTTACTTTCTGGAGTGGAGTGTAGTGATGTATCCAAGTTGCATCCATGGTAATAAGCTGTCTCAAAAATTCACTGGGATTTTCACGGTAGAGCTTCACATTCTTAACAGAAACAGTTTTTCTTTGTAACTTTTGATCAGGTATCAACAAACGCAGCATCCATCTTGGACAGACCTTGCGAAAACCCAAAACATTACTTAAAATATTACATGCACGTTCTTTTGATATGTTTAGAGCCTCTGCTATCTCAAACAACTTTAATCTGCGGTCTTCCAGTACTAAACAATGAATTTGTTCAATGATCTCTGGAGTTGTCACTTCTACAGGGCAACACTTCTAGTGTTCGTACGTCCGATTTCAAACTCTGCAACCCACCTTTTAATTATTGTATATAAAGGGGAAGAGCCTTTCAATATGCTGTCCATTTCCTCCTTGATTTCTTTAGGCGCTAAGTCTTTCAAATGGAAGTATTTATTCACTGCTCGTTTTTCCAAATCCTCCATTTTCGTGAAAACTCTTGTTCAAAATGCTGTCATTCGAAAAATAAAGAGGATATTGACCTGTAGCTATGAATACATGCTACTATAGGGTTAAACTATATGATGCTACCGTCTAACTGGCCTAATGACGCCATTACTATGCGAGGCCCGGGCCTTATCAGGCGACCCTTGTATTATTATCTTCTTGTGATAAAACTCTGTAATATTTGATAAAAATCGAAAAAAAGATTAAATTCATAATTTGTTTTAAGTTCTACACTGTAAAAAGTATTCTTTTTACCACTTGATCAATTAACTGAAGCTACAAATGGCTAGGCATATGCATATTAATAGGCACGCCCGAATTTAAACATTGTTATCTCCCAAATATTTTCAGTATTTTTTTCATTTTAAGAATGCTCGACATGATGCATTGGTTTACATTTGTTTGACATGTTTTTACTGCCTCCCAAAAGAACATTAATGTACTTTTGATAAAATTATCCAATTTTGAGAACTAAAATACTGTAAACTTTAGCAAAACCAAGTTTTGCAGAACAGTAAAATTAATGTTTTTCCTAAAATAATTAGGAATGACTATAAAACAAAATAATCTATATATAAATTCGTTTATTGTAAAATTTGAATTTTTGATGTAAATATTTACAAAAACTAAATAATATGAGTGTTATTCATTCCAATAAAGTATCTTATAAGATATGGATTTTCAAATTCATACATGCAATATTTAATAAACAAAATGTTTGTAGATAAGAGTTTACTTCTGTATTAACAGATATATTCATAGTGGGGGCTGAAACATTTGATAGAGCTTTTGCTCTTTGGACTACTAGGCTAGGTTACTATAGGTTTTCGTCGTTTTTAACTTTTCTTCATACACACATTCACTCTCATATCTACATGCAAACTCTAAGTAGGGTAGGAAATATTTTTAATTGAAGAAAACTTCCTAATGTCCTGGCGGGAATCAAACCCAGTTCCTCCGGATAAGAAGTCAGCTTGGTGACCACTCGACCACGGCGGTAAACAACTTGTTGCAATATTAGCAGATACTGTACTAAAGTGGGTGCCAATAGATTTGTAATCGTGTTTCAACGAGTGAATAACAAACAGATTACGTTTGGCAAAAGGGAAAGTGCCACGTTGACTGTCAGAAGGAGTTATACTAAATACCAGAAATAGAAGTGAAATAAGCCGACCTCTGTGTTGAGGTGACATCCTTTCATTTAGGATGTCCCCAGTTCAAATATCGGTTGGGGTGAGTTGCTTGGATAAGATTTTTCTCGAAGAACTTAGCTCAAAATTACGTATTTTATCAGATTTTCGATTTTATGTTATCGTGTTCACATAGACAAACACGAACCTTTTTCTAAACATACTTTCTTGATACAGGGGATTCTAAAACGTGTATTCGGTATCGAATTTTGGTGAGTATAGTACCCTCTCTACCTATGTACCATACACTATACAGAGAAAGTAATAAATAATATTCATTAATTAAGGATCTTGAAAGTTGGATGTGAAACTGCAATTTATTTAGTTTGTCAAAGAGAAGGGGAGAGGGAGAAAAGCCAACTTGGGAGTCTCACTTAATTTTCTTCCAAAAGTAGATCTGTTTCATGCTAAAAAGGCTTACACTTATTGCCGTTCCTAGAGGCAGACAAATTCAGATATTCAAGTGACTCCATGTGCGCTTAGGGATAATGAAACTTCCCAACTACTTGAGAGAAGCAATGACGTCACGCTTCATCTAACTTAATTACTTTTGCGTTTAGTTTCTGGATGCTGCTTTTCTGGTGTCTGATTATCAGAGTGTCTGTGACATCGCGACATAACATGTCAGTTTAAATTCAAAGATGTAACATGTAATCCTTCTCCTTACTTAGGTACCATAAAAATACCGAGAATGTGGATAGGTAGAGTCAGACTAAAAAATTGAATACCAGAGCCGGAATTTGAATCAAGGACCACAATAGTTGGCTAAACTATGAATCCTGAGACTTAGAGTACTTACAACATTGTAAGTCGCCATTGGAGTTGTCATCTCAAAATAATTTAAGATCATCTTGTGGTTTACCGGGAAACATGCAAGTCAATTGAGAAATTTAATGTCGTGCCAGCATTTTGCCATGATAATTCAATGGTACAGTAACCGGCTAGAGACCGGGAGATCTGTTGTTCAAATCCCGCTATGGCATTGAATTTTTTTAGTCTGACTCGACCTATCCTACTCCTGTCCTATACACGGCTTGTGTAAAAAAAAATTAAATAAAATACCTATGAATGCATTAAACTCTTAATAATTATAAAACATGAATGTCCTGTGGTATAGTCAGATATTTTTTTCTGTCCAGGAACAGTTCGTAAACATATTTGATGTATCATAGCATTTTAAACGTTATTTTTCACCATAATTCTGACATTTTTTCTGTCCATAAAAATTCGTAAGCATGTTCTCTTTGGTCATAAGTAATTATTAGTGATATTATTTAGAAAGAAGAGGGAAATACATGCTAGAGGTCCATAGCGGTATTAAACTATCATATATATAGGATGTCCAAAAATGAAGTATCTATTTCATAGAAATAGTGATGGTACCAACAATGTTTGCTATGGTATTAGTAGTTACTTTCGACATGGTCAACCAACAATATCACTACACAGTTCCCATTTTTCAGGAGTGGCACGAAACACATTCTAAAGCATTGCGAGTGTTATGGCAGTAGCAACTTCTGTATTGTGGCCCCTGAGCTCCTACAGTGTGGTAATGCGTCGACTGAAAACACACACCCTTTGGTAAATCGCCACACAAAGAAGTCAGAGGAACGTGCTGCCCACGACATGCAGCCTACGCGTCCAATCCACCTCCCAGGGAAACGTGAATTCAGGGACGTGCGTATAGCTAGGGCATAATGACATGGTGCCCCATCTTGCTGACGTCCTCGTCCAGGCTCCATTACCAGCGATCCAGTGCGCTTGAAATTGTTTACCAATGTGCGGATTGTTTTATCAGTGGGACCAGTGAGATGGAATCTGCGGTTAAATCTCATTTAGACCTCTGTAGCCTCCAAGTCACAACAGCCACATTTTCTTCTGCGGTAAACATCCTGCTCATTCATTCTGTAAATAATGAAACACGTGTTTAATTGGTAGCATGCGATTAATGCAAGATATCAGGCAACCCATTACACCCACAATATGTTAAATGTACCAACAATGATCTACCATATACAACGTGGTCATTACGTATTCATTACTACAAAATAGATACTTAGGTTCGGACACCTGTATTTGTTTGAATAAATACATAGCATTCCACATGTTACACTTCTTTAGAAAGTTTAATGCCTCTTGAGGAACAAAATATGATATGCACATATACGAGTATTAATACAAGACAATAATGACGTCACAATGGTTTGAGTATGGAAGCATATTTGTGCATATCTCAGAAATATTAAATACTCTCAAATAAATATTCTTCCATAACTACTTCGAGTTATATGTGGCCTAATTTACCAACATTCATGGTGACGAGTGCCTTTTACCATTACTAGTATGCGTTTTAATACCGGTTAGATATAAAATACTTCGCAGAGAGGAGAGTTCTAAAATAAAACCGGGAAATCCCCACGGAAATCATTGGCCAAGCTCTGTTGCACAATTAGAATTCCCACATGGAAAATCAAAATCAAGGAGGAATAGCTCTCACCGAATGTGAGGCAGAAGTGAGCGCGAGCAATTCCATAGCACAACTTCCAGCCGCAAAACTCAAGTTCTCGAACTCAACCGTCAGCGACGATGGCGCCTCCAAAAGGGAAAACCAAAACTAGTCAGGACCGAACCAGCACGAAAGAACAGGAAACTAAAATGACAGAGAAGTTTAGAAAAAGAGAGCCAAATTTACCCGAAATCAATTTAAATGAGGAAATAACTTAGTAATATACAAAACGCTGGATAAGTGTTCCAGTCGTAGAATAAATATGGAAGATGTGGTCGTGGAGAAATGTATGTCTTCTTCCAAGTACACCTTCGTGCATAAAGTATGGACATAATGGATAGGAATCATAATGTTGGTACTAGCCCATTTTTGCCCCACCCTCTGCAGATATGACCACCTCTTTCTTCCAAGCATAATTATAGCCTTGGTTTGGCAGGAAGGATGGCATGTTATTTATGGACGCTCTTCAACCGCCGTGGCTCTCAACGTCCCATTCTAAATTGGCGTGAAAGACCGCTTAATTTTGTTCAGAGGCCTCTCTTTCAGGCTTGAGGTTCTATTACGTGCCGTAAATCCACGACACGGGACCAACGGCTCTACTTCCCTTCCGAAAGAAGCCATGTTAAGGTATTTTTCACCCCCAAAAGTCCATATCCTCCGCCAGTTTTGAACTGGCGACTTTGGGTATTTGAAGATAGCATGGTAACCATTACACCTCGGAGGGAGGCAGTTTACCTCCCTAAAATATGACTCAGCTACTGAAGGGTAAAATTACAATTTAAACCTAATATTTTCATGCTATCCATCACTGCTCTTTCTAATCTCTTGCTGTGATTACTTTCTCATCCACAAATGTTCACAGCTCCTTCCTGGTCATCATGTTCTCTTCCCAAATGATCTCTGGTAGGGGTCTCTGTGATTCATTTTTATGTTCACCATTCAATAATGATGTCATTCTTACCTAATTGACACGCGGGAAAACATGAACAAAAATGACGCCCAGTGTAACTCCTTGTATTTCTCAAAAGTTTAAGCTAAAAACAAAGACAATGTATCAACCATTTTCCTTTCTATAGAAAAGCCCACATGGAAATGCAAACAATACTATTTTTATGAAAAATAAATAAATGGAATGAATGCACTTGTGGCATATATTACAGCATTATACAAGGATACTGTAAGCCCACTTCGGTAGTATGGCGTTAGCGTCTGTCTAACATTCAAGAGGTCACGAGTTTGAATCTCGCTTAGAGTGATTTAGACGAAGGTCAAGTAACTTTAAACTCCAGAAAAATGGATACTGCAATGAGCAATAAAACAACGAATTGGAAGGTATTCAATAGCACGAAAATTAAAATTGCAGGCTAAAGGTACTTTCTATCTCATTATATGCCAACGACATGATTATTCTAGAGATTTGACAAAACGAAGGATATATTATAGATCTCGGTGCATACTTTTTTTTTAATCTATAAAATAAAGTCATAGGATTCCTCTTGAAAACAAAAAAAAAAGTCTATAATAATGAAATAAAAACAACAATTTAGGATTAAAATTGTGATAGATGGAAAAACAATGGAACAGGTTGGAACATTTGCTTATTTATCAATGTCATTTGCGTGTTTAATAAGAACGATATAGCAAAATAAAACAGAGTAATAAAATAATTTGGAAATCGTATGTCAAAAAGTGTATAATTAAAATGATAGCAAAAGGCGATGATAATCTTGGTTCCAAAACTTGGATTTTGGAAAGATAGAATGAGAATTTCCAATCAAATATAAGGGAATATTTGGGACTTTCAAATATAGTCGAGGAAATAAAGAAGTATAAATGTTCATTTAAAAAGAAAATTAGAATGATGACCAAAGAATACCAAAGTAGGCATTTCAGTATCGGCCAATAGGAAGGAGGTATTTGAATAGACCTGCGGAGCGTTGGGATTGAAACTGCAACAGCTTCTGGTGGTCCAATCTTTGAAAGTCTTGAGTAGAGAAAGAAGACAAAAGTAAATATCGGTGTTCCAGTTTACTGTATGATGCAAATGAAAATCTTTGACCAAATATTGCGTCCCATGTAAAGAAAATTAGTGTTTTAAACAAAGAACGGTTTTCATTAAACAGAAAACAAATGAAAATCATCTGAAATAAGAAAGAGAATTCGGCTCAAAGTAAAAGTACTAAAGAATTATATCTGAAAATTGATAAACTTTAAAACACGGTTTGAACTTTGCTGCATTTTAAAATTACTATAATCTCACAAGTCATTCATTTTATTTAAACTTCAAGTTTTCGACACGATGCTTTTGTCAAATTTGAACAAATATTGAAAAAATTGTTTTTTATGATAAAACAATATGAATTCTAAAGTTTAAGAAAATACATAGTTTCTCCCACTTGTTCAATTTAATTAATAATAACTAATGTATGAGGTAGTAGCGCATGCTTATTAATAGACACTCCCTACTTTAAACCTTATTTTCTGGCTAACTTTTTCTAATACTTTTCTGTTCTCAAAATGCTTCAAAATATGCAATTTTTTACTAAATTGTTTGAAACAGTTATACTGTTTCACAAAAGTACTTAAATAAAATGGCTGTATAATTTTTCGAAATGATGTTTCAATTTAGAGAGTTAAATTATTAAAGTTTGAAAAATCAAAATTTTAGGAGAGTATGAAAAAGTAATAATTTTCTTGCAGTAATTAGAGTTAATAAAAACAAATCTGATGTGTTCCATTTCCATGATTTTTTCTAAGTCTTCCACGTATAAACTTTCTTACAAAAGATTATTCTTTTATCAGGTTAATCCAGATAAACATTAGCAGAATTGTTTGCCTCTTTGTAAGTAAAAGGGATAAATCGATAGTTAAATCCTTTAATAGCTGATCTCTGTGTGAAACAATAGACGTTTTGTTCGCTTTGCAAGGCCAGTAGTAGAACAAGAGAGAAAGGAGGCTTCTTGCTAAAGAAGAGTTAACTAGTTTAAAATCGAAACCAATTACAAGGTATATAAAGAAAACGGTCAACCCTACAAGAAAAACGTAAAAGGCATAAATTATGTGTTAACGAGATATACCTTCATTTTTGTGTAGTAAGCTTTTCCTATCTCTAAAATTGTCAGTTATGCCAAATTCAGCAAAATTTAAGATATCCATTTTATTTCTGATGTGAATATCTTTAAAATATGAGATTTTAATCAAAATCGTTTCAGCCATTTTTCAGAAAACAAAATCCTCAAAACTTTTTTCACGTAAATGGTAATTTGGGGTGGGGATATTTTTAAAATTCTTCATGTTGCATCCTTGGAGGATATTTTTTTTCGCCTAATCTACTCCAGGAAAAAAATGTATATGACATAAATTGTGTGTTTTAACGAGTTCTACGTTTTTATTGAGTAGGTTTTTGTTTATAGCATATAAATTACCAATTAAGGAAATTCCAGCAAATTCATTTAGAATAAACAAGTCTTCAGCGGCTGTTCCCAGAAAATTAAAGATATACACTTTATTTGATATGTAAATATCTTTACTATACGTATTTTAATCAAAATTAATTAAACCTATTCTCGAAATATGTCCATGTAGAGGGTAGTTTGGAGTGGGGAGATTTTCCTCAAAATCTTCGTGTTGCATCCTTGGAAAATACTAAACCTAAATACTAAGTTTTGTATTTTACCTAGTTTTTGTTTTTGAGTTATCGTGTTCACAGACACACACACGGACCCTTGACTAAAAATTCTTTTTTTATATACCATGGACTCTAAAACGTGCATTTCCGGTGAAATATCGGTAACGAAGTTTTGGGTGAAATGCAATACCTTCTCTACTTACATATCATGTACAATGTTGAGAAAGTAAACACATGGAGTGCCCCAGAAGTGGGGGCGCCTCTCACCTAGACGGCCCGGGTTCGATCCCAAGCGCCAGCATGTGAGACTTGTGGTGGAAAAAGCGGCGCATGGGGCGGGTTTTCTCCGGGTTCTCCGGTTTCCCTACCATCGCATTCCACCAGGGCTCATCTTCATGTATCACCAGTGTCATCGCCTGCGGTGCCAGAGCAGCAAAAACGGGCGTTAAACACCACCAAAAAAAAAAAAAAAAACAACCAGAAGTATCGATACGATTCTATGTATTCAAATATTGTTTTATTTGTTGTTATTGCTGCCTATTCTTCTTTATAAAAATTGCCAACTATTTGCAACACACTGTTGTCTTTGTGGTAGTCTTACTATCGATGTCTTAAACGTACGTTACGGAATTGTTGTGTTTTTAGAGCTTCGTAACATCACAACCATTAACATGGCGGAGGTCGACCATAAAGCAATATAATTGTAGAAAAGTGAGCGTGTAAGCAGCTGCTTTCTTGTTGCCTGCATAAGCCCTTCCATTGACTTCAAAGTATTTTATTTACTTTGGCTTCACATATACACTCTGAGAAAAGAGAGAAAATAAGCTTGTGTGACAATTTGCTTATTTAATTAGTGATTTTTCTATAGTATGAATACCAAAAGTGAGCATATAAACCATTGGTATAAACTATTGCAACAACTAAATGCTTTTTAATGATGAATATAATTTGGTTAGGAGTTTATAGATGAAGAAAAGTATTTGTAGGTTAAATATGGCATCCTCATTTTGCAATTTCAGTTTCAACAATAACTGAATAAAACTTTCTTTCTGTGATAGAACATGGATAAAAAGTGACCCATTCCCCTAGATTGCATTTCTTTCCATAAGAGTATCATCTCTAGGTAACCAAACTTGAATCTTCTCAAGCTGGGTTGGTTCTCTGTGTGACCGGCGTGAAAGACAATTCAACAACAAAAACAACAATAAAGATATTATAATCATTATAAAATGAAGGGGTGTGTCACCTACTGTCTTTAGGACTTTCGCTATGATTGGTACACAAGGAAACGCTAAACCAATCATAACTTAACGTAGCTTTCAGGAGGATGTTGAAGAGTTATTTGATGTTTCAAAATGTACAGGAACTGCGAAACTTCGATATATGAGAGCTTTCATCGGCGGCATGAAGACGAAGGCTGAAGTTACTGTCGTATTCACATGGAAATATCCAAACCGATATTAAGAAACGATATTCTAGCATGAAAATGCTACAAGACTTCGGACATATTTGAGGGAAGTGAAATACTCTGTCCATCTAGCGGCTAAAATTATGCTAAAAAAATAGGTACTCACCTTTATAGAAGTTGGGGCCAGGGTTTCGTCAGTATCAGCATAACATTAAGTTCCATTATGGGCAACATTTTAAATGTCAGTATATACATTTTTATACATTCAACATAAACTCCATAAAAACTCTTCAAAAGCAGTTTTTGTCCAAGTACTGACTTTCTCGATCTCGTAACACCCAAAAATTCATGTCAAGATTTCAGCCGAAATATAGGATTTGAGCTCCTAAATTTAAAACAACTGTAATGATACATCCACATGATATTCTCTGACACTGACACTTACAGATACACAGGACAGAGTTTTGTGGTTGACCTCGGATGTCTACGATGACGATGATACTTTCTGATACACAGGGCACTGTAGTGCGGTTGATTTCAGCTGTCATGCCTCACTGATCCTGACACTTGCTGACACACAGGTTACTGTCAGTTCTGGTTACTTGTAGCTGAGTTGCCATGATTTACTAATACTAAACCTGAAACACAAGACACTGTCTGTTGTGATGTGCTCAGCTGATGTCATACTACCCTGATTCTTGCAGATACACAGAGCACTGTCTGTTGTGATCGGGCTTAGCTGATTCTGTTATACCACACAATACTTGATATACACATCCAGGAGCTCTGGCGCTTCTCGGAACTCTTAGGATCTTGCCTTCATGAAACTGCCTCTCCTCTAAACCTGAGATACAGAGTCGCTTAGACCGAACTAGCTGGTATCAGGATTAGGGTTATATTGGGATCATTAGCGCACATCACTCGCTAGCGCATATCGTTGTCCACATCTAGTCGTTCTTTGATCTCCCTTTCATCCATTTCTTCCAGGGGTTACGTTGGAGACAAAAGGGCCCTCTTTTGCCTACTTACAATGTTGTGTTCCAGTCACTGGAGGTTTCCTCGTTTGGCGACTGTTAATTCCTAACGTACGACACAAAAAATTGAGAAGTGTGCTTATTTGCTTAAAGGCAATCGGTTATACTTGCTGGTAGCTGCTATCCAACTAAGATAAATCTACCAGAGAAGTTCCTTAGTACTTTTATTATATGTATATTACTTTCTTTACACGTATTATGTATTATGTACATAGTGTATAGAGAAGGTATTGCACTTCACCCAAAAATTTGATACTGTGATTTCACCGGAAATATATGTTTTAGGGTCTCCTGTATCTAAAAAAAATATATTGTAGTAAACGGTCCGTGTGTGTGTGTGTGTGTGTGTGTGTGTGTGTGTGTGTAGAAAAATAAAAAATCGATAAATTACAAGACTTAGTATTTAGGTTTAGTATTTTCCAGGGGTGCGACGCGAAGATTTTAAGAAACCCCCCCCACCCCAAACTACCCTTTACATGGAAAAACATTCGAAAATGTTGTTTTTCTCATAAGTAGCTCTGACAATATTGATTAAATACCTTATATGACAAATAAAAGGTATGTGTTGAATTCTTTTTGAATGTTTTGGCCTCTATAAACCTCTTTATTCTGGATGAATTTTGTTGGCATTTGCGTAACTGGTAAACCGTAAGAGATAAGCAAAAGCTTTTTACACAAAAAATATAGATTACAATAAAACACAAATTTATGCCATATACATTTTTTTCGTGCAGTTGATTGTTATAAGACATTCCTTGTTATTGGTTTCAGTTTTAAAAAGCTTACACTGTTCTCATACAGGAACGTATCAACTCGTCTTCATACAAAGGTACTTCAGTCACATAACAATAGGCTTTTGATTATCACTTTTAACTATGGTGCTCCCTTATTTCGCTTCTATTTACAGGGAGCAAGTAAGTAGACTATTTCTGCTAATTTATTTTCAATTAGCATGAAGTAAACAGAAGAATAAGCTTTTTAACAGTAATTTGTTGCAGAAACGTATAGAAAGTCATGTGAATGGAACACATCAGATTTTTATCAGTTAATTTGCAAAGGAATACGTTTTAAAATAGGCAAATGATATGCATCTGTTATATAAGAAACTACAAATAACTTTGTCTACGTAGTCTTTCATGAAGTTATTAAAAGTTTTAGACAATTGTACAGAATGAAAGTTTGGACTGTTTGCATATCAAGTATGGTGAAAATGGGCTGAGCGGTGCGAGACTGCTGCGATTTCTCAAGTGGCAAATCTGATTAAGCGAGCTGCTCAGACTGAAGGTAATCGCATTAAATCCGCTCGCTTCTGTACTCCAGTGGGCTGGAAAACGTTTGTTTCCGAGTGGAGTCTCCTAGCGACCGTTATTTCCGATAACAGCGTCGTCTATCTTTGTGCTCAATTGAAAACCTTCGAAAATCTAACGGAATTGACGAACAATATCATAAGCATGGTTCCAGTTCATCAAAAATGGTCCCACTTTAATTATCGAGTCTACAACGGAGGGTTTTTGGCAATTTTCTACTCCTTATTAATAAAGGATATTCAGTTATAAAGGGCTATCTTGGAGTAAAATATTTTGTGTGTGTGTATGTGTTCTTGGAGTAAAATATTTTGTGTGTGTGTGTATTACTTGTCATGTAAATATGGCGCATAGAGCTTCGTATGCATCTGTCCTTAGATCTGAGTTAGAAAATAAACTTCTTAGTTCATTTCATTAAAAGGAAGATTTTGTGCCAATAGATTACAAAAACTAAAAATAAAGCTTTTGTTTATTATTTTGAAGAAATGGAACGAAGTTTTACTTCTCCCTTTGGAGTCTATATCCAGGCTGTTTCAAAACGACACCAAGCGAAGATAGCAGTCGATTAGCTTACACTTTGATTTGTCCGAAACCTGATGTCGCAGGTTTCAAACTCTTCTATTTAAAGTTGTATGTGTGTTTAAAAATCGCACACATTTGGGATTAGGCGTTGAAGGAACAACGGTTGACATACGCCAAACCCACAGGTTACGTTTTCCATTACTAAGGTGACCTATGCCACGCTGGCGTGTCTAGCAATCCACGCCTACACAACGCTACCAACTGGCGTCTCTCTTGGAGTGGGCCAAGCACGTGCCATTTGGTTGTGTACGACTGCTCAATCCATGGTGATTTTATGGCATTTTTTGTATGTGCCGAAGTTAAAGCTGAAAATTATATCCACGTATCACATACGGTATGACCAACAATTTGGTGTCGTTTTGAAGCAGCCTATATATAACAGACGAGGTATCATTTAAAGCATTAAAGCTGAATCTTATAAGG
Source organism: Hymenopus coronatus (assembly GCA_030762935.1). Taxonomy (NCBI): domain Eukaryota; kingdom Metazoa; phylum Arthropoda; class Insecta; order Mantodea; family Hymenopodidae; genus Hymenopus; species Hymenopus coronatus. The sequence goes on from CM060897.1 coordinate 100,876,086, forward strand.
ACGATGATGATGATAATAATAATAGTAATAATAATAAAGCAGAAAATTCATGCTTAATGGATTGAAGTTTTAATGAATATAAACACCACATTTCTATTATATGATTAAATTTGTATGTTGTATAAAATTGGAAGACTCTTAAAACGAGATCGCAGTCTCATATATTTCGTAGGTGCAACATGTCTTCTTAAACTTATATTTAATTAACAATATAGTTTCGCACTTCCTTATGAAAGACAGTTTAACATATCTGCAAACTGTGTGAGGATCATTAAAGCTGCCTACAGCCAAAATTGGAAATTAATGAGCAGAAAATAATTAACAAGCTGGCAACAATGGGTTTAATTCCTCAAAACGTACACGAGCTTGCATAGTGTTAATTGTACACTCTGCCCAATTCAGCTCTATCGTCAAATGATAAATGATTAATATTTGAAAAGAAAATAAAGCTTCTACATCTTCGTCAGTTGCACGCTAGGTGAAAGGAGAGAATGCATGCAGACATTATTTTATGATTATTAAATGATACCTACCACTACACAGGAATTTGACCATTTGAAGACAGTTTTTATACCTTATTCTGATAGGCTTTGAAAAGCTGTGTGCATGACAAGGTTCCAAGAGTAGGCACTGGTTGGAGGAAGATCACCGTATCATCTTGAAATTATATCTATGGAAACGGATGCGTGAAAAACGGCTGCCACAATCTACAACCAATGAAGGGAAGAAAAGGATAAAGGATTATGCAAGGATATTTGGTATGTCTGCACCAAATGACCAATCATCTGTATATACATATATACAGATTGTTAATGAACTATACCGAAATATTTTCACAGAGTATGTAGATTACTTAAATACGTAATTTGACATAGGAGACTTATGACCTGTTTATTGAAATTTCGAAGTAAGGGCTAAAAGTTTCTGAAGTGCCAGTACGCCACTGGCTAATTTATCAACCGTTCGAGAGCATAACAAGAAAAACGAAGGGACATATTACAGCGTACCTCTCTAGCGTAGTGGTAATGATATTGGCTTTCAAGAGAAAGATAGTTTCCGAGTTCGGGTCTCGTTCACGTATCGCGGCACTTCGTCAAGAATGAAAAAATAATAATAAAAACATTTTCTCTAGGACAGGAATCGAATTCTTGACCTTTGGGATAGCAGCTTCCCGCGTTACGTATTAAGCCATAAGAGCAGTTGGAAAAACGCCTCCAGAGTAGGCAACCTCAAGAACGTAATTAATGAATGCTCAGTGTTGCACTGTCAAGTGATTAGTTCGAGATTTTACAGATTTTTGCGACATTAAATCTTGAGTAAAAATCGATATTCCTATACTAGGGCACCAGTTTTAAAGACATTCTAAGCCATTTTTCAACCTGCTTTGCTTTAACACCGAATGCTATGTAGCTGCTTATGTATATCCGGGGACCATGCAAATTACTTATATCAGTCACGTGCACAATCTAGCAAATTATTTCGGTGTATTTCATTAACACTCTGTATATGTATATACACACACACACCAATATATGCACTACTAATGACACTCCGTAAAGCATTTCAGCATTTTTCTGAATTATGTTTGCCAGGATTCGCTCCAAAACATAAATAAACCAAGAAAAACCTTTACACTCATGAATGCTAAACCAATTATTACATTGAACCATACACAATCTCTAACGATTTTGATTAAAGTCTCTTATATTTAAGATGTACGCCAAATAATGTGTATATTTTTAATTTTCTGGGAATATCTCTAAAGCTTTCTTTATTCTGGATGATTTTTATTGAATTTTGTGTAAGAGGTAAACCATAAGGGATAGACAAAACTTACTATACAGAAAATGTAGATCACGATAAAACACACAATTTATGTCATATACATTTATTTCGTGGAGTTGATCGTTTTTGAAATACTCCTTGTTATTGGTTTCAGCTTTAAAAGAAATTATATTTTTCTCATACATGAATTCGCCTACTCCTGTCCATACAAGCAAAGGAACTTCAGCCACATATTAACCAGCTTTTGACTAATACTTTAACCTATGGTACTCCCTTATTTCCCTTCTATTTGCACGGAGGCAAGTAATAAGATTATTTTTACTAACCTTTTCTCAGTTAGCATGAGCTTTCTAACAATAATTTGTTGCAGAGATGTAGAGAACGCCATGAGACTGGAACACATCAGATTTGTTTTCGTAGAATTGAGAGATGGCATATGTACAGGATTGAAAATTCGAGACTGATGACTAGTGATGACAGTCCATCTCCTCGCGAACACTGCACATTTAAGGAAATTGAAGTCCCAAAGGCAGTTGCTTTACCATAAACCTTACAGTCCTGCCTTCCCAAGCTCAATGTTCGGGTCGTTTGCTCGTGAAATCATTTTCAAAGATTTCATTTCCATTAGGCTAAAGCGAAAGTCAAATATTTTCATATCTGGTTGCTATATGATGGTATTAAAAATCCATTCTATTTGTATGACCTGAATGACAAAAGACATAAGAAAAGTAACTGAAGATTTCCCATTTATGGAAAGTATAAGTTTCGGAAATGTTAAATCAATAACAAGGAATATCTCGGAAATAGCTCCAATTATATAAATCTGGCATAAATTGTCTACTTTAACGATATCTTGTCTTGTAAGTGTTTGTCTATCTCTTACTGTATACCAGTGATGCAAATGTCATCCATAGAGTCTGTTCCTAAAAAAAGTTCAAGATATACGCTAGAATGTGGTTTTCGCGCTCACTGGGCGTGGTCCAGTAGATGAAGTACCACCTGACGTTTTGCTCCTGACTCCGCAGGGCATAATGTTTCTTGCTGGTTTATAACTCTAGAAGTAGGTAGTTTGGGGTGTGGGATTTTCTTGAAATCTTCGTGTCTTGAAAGATACTGAACTTTAGTTTAGTATTTAACGGAATTTTGGTTTTGAGTTATGTTGTCCACAGACACATGCGCGCGGACCTTTTTATAAAATTATTTTCTTTTATTCAGGAGACATGAAAACGTGTAATTCCAGTGAAATTTCAGTATTCGAGTTTTGGGTGGGATGCAATATCTTATCGATCTGTTATGTATATACGTGTATAGTAGAGAAAGTATTAGTCAGAAATAGCAACCGTAATAAGGAAAGCAATTTAAGTAGTTAAGTGAAGGGGAATAAGAATATTATTGTTAACTCTGAGAGTAACGAGATGATAAAACGTATGTAGCATTAGGAGGAAGGAAGTCTAGTATCAGAGCAAAATGTATAATATATCTGAAATAAATAGTTACTATCAACCTCCTTGTAGCAAGAAGCGATACTAATTATGTCAACATGGGGAAAGGTCAGTTCAACTGGGCAGAATGAAAAACAATCGTGTGATCTTTGTTACACACATGACAGGTTAAGATCAGCCGAAGCTATGTGTGGTGGAAATGAGAGATTAGGAGAGATTTGGAGGTGGAGCAAGCGAAAACTATGCTTTGATAGATATTGATTTTCCTAACCTCTTCTCCCTGGCCACTGGATCTCCGTTTTTCCTTTCTATCTATATTTTATCCTTTTATATTATATATCTCCCATCAAAATTGTGTTTCATGTAATTACTTTTCCAACTCAATAAACTTCTTATTCAAGAAATTGTTGTTAATTCAGAGAAGGACCTCACCACCTCCTGTGCAATGCTTCATCACACTCCTGCAGTACCTGCTGATTCTTCATACTAATATTACTGAACCACAGCATTACTTGGTGCCATTGCACACCATTCTTCTACAACACATTGCAAGAAAAGCATTACACAACTCTGTCATAGCAATTTATTTAGAGAAGTGTATAGAATCTAAATTTGTGTTTTAATTCAGAAGTGTAATATTCCCGATGTATACTTTGAGATAAACCACAATTCGTGTCTGGCCCAGCTTGGGAAGTATGAATCATTAGCACTGCGTGCTGCGCCTTCCTTGTGTCGATCCTTATCAAGAGATAACTGAGCCATAAATAGATTTCTTAACGCACTCGAAGAAGGAAAAGTAAAGGCCATAAGGTCCTAAGGACATAAGGTCTTAGAGGTCATGCATAATATATAATCTATTGAAAACAAATGAAATAAAATTTCGAAATGGCGAGTCTAAATGCCGTAACATTTTTATTTATTGGTCTGACTCATAAATGAGTTTGCCTAGTGACACATAATAACAAAGTATACTATATACAGTGATTTTTACAAAAAATATTATAAGTGGGTATTACTAAAAATATTTTACCATACGTTATAATAGTTATATAAAATTAAGCTATGAGAACAAATTGTAACAATGATTATAACAAAAGTGCAATGACAATAAAAGGGAAAAAAACTACAAGAATAAAGCGATCTATAAACCATAATACATTTTACATCTGCTTAAACCATACAAATTATTTCGAAAGATGGTTACGAAATGTTTTATAATGTTTTCTGTGATTGCTTGTTCCACACTTCTGTTAATTTTATACTTTTTCACAAAAATATTTGTAATTGTTCCTCGAGATCCAAAAAAATAGGCCTACTATTGTTATTCTTCTGAGATTGTATTGTTCTTTAAAATATGGTATGTTGGGCTTACATACTTTCTGTTTTTCCAGATGAGCTTCTTGAGGTTGGTCTTTATTCAGTTCAAAGCGGATGGTCGGGTCTATTATCTCTGCTTCTGATTTTTCTATTTATCGCAATGATGTCTATGCGACGATTACTACCACCAGACCAGAGCAATTGGCAGGCTGAGGGCACCCCGAGGTGTGATAGACGTGTCCCTACTCTCGGAGAGAACTTAACCACGTTCTGACGGGATTGCGGGGCTTTGCAGGATGGCGGGTGAGTGTTGGGGTTGTACCATCAGCTAGGCAGTGAACTTCCTCGTAAACTTCTAGTCCAGTTTGCGTTTGCCAAGATGGATCTTATAGTGTTGTGTTTCTCAATTCTAAGCAGTTCTTCCTGAGGACAGTTTCCAAGCACAAGTGTTTCTTACTCTTTGCAGTGTCTGCAGTGGTTTGTGCTTGAAGATCGTCCAGGAGTACTGCGAAGTGGAGCTACCATTGCATTCCTTTTTAGTATGTCCCTCCAATCAGAACTGCTCAAGCCTTTTTTTTTTTTTATTATTATTATTAATTAGCCAGGTTTTTGCGGCTGTAACTTCTGAAAATAGTTGCACTCCTTTTCCTTTATGAGGATAGGAACACACGTGGTATTCTCACGTAAGATAAAGAATATTTCGATAATTCCAGGAGTTGCGAATGCGCTAATATTCACGTATGAGATTTACACACATGTCTATGCAGTTATAAATCCACATGCACCAACAATTGAGTGGGAATAATAAAAGCCTAGTATAATGCGCAGGGTCGCCGTTTGTGAGGCAATTATTTAGTGGTCATCACCAATTAGGAACGCGTAGCCAATAGATTGACAGGCTAAGGTGCGTATCAGCGTTACGTAACAATGGTAGTCTTAAATATGGCCAACAATGAATATATTCATGATTTAACTGTATTTTCTATAAGAATTTAACCAGCAATGTATTTATTTGTGTAGAATAGAGCTATGTTAAGTGGATGTAATTTTACTTCATCAAACCTTAACTGCACTAGAAAAATTACGTGATTTCAGCTACGTATGGATAAATCCATTTGGAATAGTTGCTAGTGCATCCAGTAAGCCAATGGTAACAATGCTTGTTTGCATATAAATGTGTAAGAATACAGTATACACCTAAAATTCAATACCGAAATTTCATCGGAAATACATGTTATGGGACCCCCTGAATTCAAATAAAGCATTTTCAGAAAAGTCTTCGTGTGTGGGTCTCCATGTTTTTCTGTCTGTATTAGTGTGTGTTGTTTTTTATAGTGTTTAACATCCACTTTTACTACAAATGGCACCGCAAGCGATGACACTGATGATACATGGAATGAAGATGGAGCACCGGTGGAATGTGATGGTGGGGGAAACCGGAGAACACCCGCCTCTGGGCCGCTCTGTCCACCACAAATCCCACATGCGTCGCTTGGGATCGAACCCGGGCATCTAGGTGAGAGACGAGTGGTCTAACCACTGTGTGTGTGTATATGTGTGTGTAGTATAGCTCAAAAACGAAAAGTTCGGTTAAAAACCAAACTTGATATTTAAGTTCAGTATCTTCCAAGGATGCGACATGAAGATTTTAAAGAAAATGCCCCCACCCCAACTACCCATTTCATGGGACAAACATCAAAAAGGTTGGTTTTCTCAAAAGTAACCCTAAATATTTTGACTAGAATCTCTAAATTTAAGAAATTTACACGACGAATACGTAAAATGTATATCTTGAATTTTCTGGGAATAGCCTCTAAGACCTCTTCTTTATGGATGAATTTTTCTAAATTTTGAATAACTATTAAGTCGTAAGAGATAAAAAAACTTACTATACAATAAATGTCGTTCATCTTAAAACACACAATTTATGTCATATACCTTTTTCGTGGAATTGACCGTTTTCGGTTCCAGTTTTAAAATACTTAAAACATTTCTCATACATCAAGTTGTCAACTCATGGCCGCACAAAGAAACGGATTTTAGTTCCATAACAACCTCATTTAAAACATTTGACTGTCAATTTAGCCTATTGCATTCCCTTATTTCTTTTCGACCGATAAGAAACTAAGTAATAACACCGTGTCTGCAATGTTTATCTCAAACAGTTTGAAGTAGATAGAAGATCAAGCTTATTGACAATAATTTGCTACAGTGATATAGAGAAAGTCCTGTGATTGGAGTACATCAGATTTTTCAATTTAGCGTTTAGCGATCCCGTTTACCTAAACTTTTATCCAAACGATCAGTTTCTTTACCTGGAACAAAATGCCTCTGAAATTGGTACACGATTCTGATTTACTTACATATAGAATATTGTCGCAAACAAAATCTTATGAGTGGGGAATAGATATTTGAGGGTGGTGAAAGGAAGGCAGATGGTAGAGCAATGATAGCAATGGGACTTAAAAGTAAGTTAATATATTGAGCAAGACTATATAATTTGTTGATTGTGAATGTTCGGTTTATAAAAGTGAGGGGATTGCAATAAATTATATTAACCCTAGCCAAAATAGTTCTGATTACTGGGGTTACTAATACAAAGCCTTACCTTAAGAGATGTGTCTGGGCGAGATGACAGACAAGGTTGAGCGGTTGAGCCCGGAGCGTCGTCCCAAGACTCACACAACCAAGCAGAAGTTCCCCGACGCTCAAGACCTGGTGGTCAGGTCTGCAGTTCCTTAAAGAAGTTTAGCGGTAGCATTCCAACATGGTGGCTGCACTCCTAATATGGAGAACCTAATATGGTAGTGGCACCGAAAGTTTAAATGTTCTAAAATATCGGGTGTGACGTCAAAATGCGAATGCGCACTTAATCAGTTTCTAACAAGGCTTGTATTTTCCCAACAATATGTAAGAATCAAATCCATATTAATTCAGATTAATTTATTCTTAATTAGTACAATATAACTAAAATAATATAATGGCACACGTAACAATATAAGATTATGAATTAACTGGATAAGTCTTTACAATGTCTGAAATACTACAACCAATCGTGATGTGTCGTCAGTAATCCCTTTTCCATGCAGCGTCAGAAATGTGCTAGCTCTTAACCGCAACTCAGTTGCCACCTCCTCGCTCTTACCGTTTGCAAGAATCACAACCTCCGCAGTACATTTTGCAGTTTGCATTAAAAATAATGTATTCATCTGAATAACGTATATGCTGTTCTGAAACTTTCCAGCTATGACTAGCAAAGAGTAATTTTCTGTTGGCTTCTAACAGAATTTGGATGCCATTGCAGAGCCCAGAAGGAAGGGATGGCGAAGAATGGCAGGAATTAGTCATCGTTCAGAGTCCATAAACATACAATAACATATATTTTTATGTAAAAACGAAATGGTGAGTTCAAACATCTATGATTGGCACATACTATACAGTGACTTTCGAAAGGAGACAGTTTTAACACTCGGTGATAAATGCATGTAATATTTTAAGTAATGTTTTGGGTTTCCACAAAGTCTGTGCAAGATGGGTGCCGTGTTTGTTGACACCTGATCAAAAGTTGCAAAGAAAAACTGTTTCTGTTAAGAATGTGGAGCTCTACCGTAAAAATCCCTGTGACTGTTTTAGACGGCTTAGTAGCATGGATGACACTTGGATACACCACTACACTCCAGAAAGTAAATCACAGTCAAAACAGTGGATTGGACCAGGCGAACCAACTCCAAAAAAGGCAGTATCACTGGTAACTACTACACAAGCTTACTGCAATGTTTGAGTGATGTGGTGAAAAGAAAAAGACCTCATTTGGCAAACAAAAAACACTTGTTTCATCGCGTCCGGCGTTCAGTTATTGCAATGGAAAAAATGTGTGAATTAAAGTTGGAATTGCTTGAACATCCACCCTATTCGCCAGATCTAGCACCCAGTGACTACCACCTGCTCCCAAACCTCAAAAAATTACTTGATGGACGAAGATTTCACAGCAACGAGAAGGAGGTCATTGATGCGGTAAACAGCTATTTTGAGGGCCTTGATAAATCGCACTACAGAGATGGTTTAATTAAATTAGACCACCGATATGACAAATGTATTAGCCTTTCTGAAGATAATGTTGAGAGATAAAGCAGAAAAAAAATTCAACTCTGTTTTCATTGAGAGGCCCGAGATTTATCACCCGATCCTCGTATCTTCCTTTTTCTGCTTTAAACAAAAAAGGTGAGCAAGTTAGGTGCTGGAATGTAGGATGACTTTGCAAAAAGCGATTATCCCATATTTGGCATCAGGAAAAATCTTAACAGCAGAAGAAAAAAGAAAAACCTTCTCCTACTCAGTCAACAAGTTCTCTCTCGGGGAAATTGCATAATTTAGATTGTGGAGTGCAGTGCCGCTGTGCAATGAATAGCAAACCACTTCTTTTCACAAAGTATAATGACAAAGAACTGGCACAGGGACGAGGAATGAGGGAGGGGCCCCACTCCTCTGCGCTCTCAAGGGCTCTCTTTCCTCTTCTAATGAACGAATCAGAAATCTTAACCCTTGCTTTATATCCTTAGCTTAACAAGCTGCACACAACCAAACCAACTAGACCATAGCTTGGTACCGCTTTCTTATCGTGTTCCAGATATACTCCTTGTCCATTGACCAACCTTAGCTTGCTGTTCACGTTTCAACCTTTCATACGAATGTATTTGGAACTTTGTAACCCAGAATGTACACATTCGTAGCTTAGATACTCTACTTCCGTATTGTTAGGTCGAATATTGATTTCACTCTAATCCTTGTAGCACAAAGCTTAGAGGTGATAAATTACATTGAAAAACATGGCTGATGACCCACATAAGCTCTTGCAATACATTCCCAATTCTCTAAGCTCTGCAATTCCCATGTCTAAATGTAAATGGAGTTTTATTTATGGACGCTCTTTAACTGCTGTGGTTCTCAGCGTCCCATTCTACACTGGACGTGAAAGACCGCTTAACTTTGCTCAGAAACCACTTTTATCAGGCTTGAAGTTCTTTTACGTGCCGTAAATCTACGACACGGGACCGACGGCTTTACTACCCTTCCGAAGGAAGCCATGCTAAGGATTTTTACGGCCGAAAAGAGCCATTGACCCCTGCCGGGTTTGAACCCGCCACCTTGAACATTGGAAGTTAGCATGCTAATCATTACACCACGGTCTCACACAGCTACTACAATTAAACCTTTTTGTCAGAAACATAGATTTTTAGAACAGTTTTGAATTAATGAGTCCATATCATTTCGCTTAGAAATTGTTAACATAAGCCGATGTTGAGATTTTCTCTATGTAGAGGTTTAAATCAACATAGAACTGAATTAATTTCCTGTTCGAAATATAACACTTGAAAATTATCTCAACAAAAAATTGTATTTCTTTTTAGACGCATTATTTAAATACAAAATGAGGACTTTAATACACTGTAAATCGTATTGTGACATAGTTGTTAAATAATTTGCTAACATATGTGAAATATTTTAAGATTCAACTAAAAGCCTCGTATTTTAATAGTTCTTTGTATTAGAAATACATTTTATATCGAATATCACATCATTTTCATATTATATACATTTGCATACTCTAATTCATGGTGTATTATTATCTATCTAGTTATTATATCATATATTTTCATTGTCTCAGTAATTCGTCCATTTTACACACCCCATACTGATTTTCTTTAGTTCTCATAGCTTGTAAATGCTCAGAGATCCTTAACTTAAGTCTGCAGGTATATTTCCTAAATTTCCTTTGCCGATTATCGCCTATGGTGTCATATGAAGTAGGAGCAGACGTACCGTTATATAGCAGCAAGTTCCCTATTTGGGGACCACTATAGTTTAACATTCCAGCATTAGTTTTTATATTTGTAAATTGCTATTGCAGCGTTGATTTCGTTTCGTTGTTGCCCCACGTTATGTGCGCCATATGCAGCGGTGTTTTTGTTGTTGCAGGCTGGGTTATTAGTTGCCCCACATTGGTCAGTAATATGCAGGGGTACTTTTGATATGGGTGTTGTTGCGTTACTGCTTTTACTCCCCAGGGTGGGAAGTCATGTGAAGCGTGGATTTTGAATTTGTAGTTATTGCCGCGCGTTGTGTGCTTAGGTGCAGCGTAACTAACTGTCACTTCCAAACAACTCCTCTACTCTCACGTACTGGTACTGAAGTTCCTCCGGGATGGGTTACCACGGCGTTGCGCAGTCTTGACTCTCCCAGGCGTGGATTTAGCTAGTGGGTAGAGTTGTTGGAGTGTTCTTGTAGATATTAAGAAAAACAGTTGAAAACCTTTTACTGTTATTTATTATGAAGGAGATTTGAGACAAGCACCTGGTTATACACTTTTATACAGCTGATTGATGCTCTCTAACACTGACTCACAAGTACTCTTAATTACACTGTTTCCGTTGAGTACATGGCACAATTCACGTAATCACGAGCGACGTTACTTTACTTCACAGGCGAATTATTAGCAAACAGTCCGACGTGGCCTCTCTCAGGCGAAATCTTAACAAACGGTCAACGTGGTCTCTCTCACGCGTAATTTTTAACAACGGCGACGTGGCTTCTCTCACGGGTGATTTCTTAGCAACGACCTCGATGGGCCAAACCTTACTTCTTATATACAAAAAACGGTGTCATGGTGGCTTCTTTCTGATTGGTTAGAAGATCCGCCAAAATGACACCATCATTACCCAAAAATCATTGCAAATCTCCCAGAATTCGTCCTAATGATCACGTGATACCACGTATATAAAGAAGAAGTCCCCTCGTGTGCTTTAAACTGTGGTTTCCCCGTATACTAAACTTGTACGTGACTATCACAAAAGAAGCAACTTCTCACCCCTCTATCTAGTCTGGCGTCATAATTCTGAGTAACTTTCTAGTAAACAACTTGCTTCTTGGTATATATAGATAATTAATAGACTGATAGTTACTATTACTACGGGGCTAATTAACGGTCTCACTATAAGAAGCTTGTTGATAACTGAAATCGTTCTCAAAACTTGTCATCGTAGACGATCACTGTTATCATCACGTACTGAATTCTCAAACACTGAACTTAGGAGAACTTTAATGAAATTTAGCGATGGGTGAATATGTTCAAGCATACACTTTCAAATATTTCGTAGGTGAATTAAGCGAACTGGTTTTGTCTATCACTTCCGTTAAAAAGTACAAGAATATACTAGGAGTGGTAGGTAGTCAGCATCTTAAGGTGATGTTGAGTTACGATATCTTTCATATTTGAAGATCAGCTTTCAGCTTTATCGTATATTTAATCAGATAAAAAGAAAGTAATTGATTATCTCGCCATGGTAGCTCAAGCGATAAGAACATCGCCTCAGATTGCCAAATTTCCATGATTCGAGTATTCGGCATGGAAATAAATTTGTCATGATTGATTCAGTTTTCCAACATTCCAAATGTTTATGTACGAAGTATGGAACAGTAAATCTAGGGTTCTTCAAAGAAAAAGATAAAGATGAAATCAATTTTTTTTTTTCTCAAACGATCCGGTTGAGTTTGAAAAGATGCAACCACACAACACTAATAGCACGGCTATCAAATAGCGCTTGTTACAAGTTATAATGTAACTAGCTCTACATTTTTTTCTTCTGAAGGGAGTTTTCACATATATCTTACGGTACATTTGTAAGTAGGGGAAGTATGGTATTCCAATTAAAAATTCGCTGTAGTTATATCATCAGAACTATATATTTTAGGTCTCTTGATAACACAAACAAAAAATTGGAAAAAGATTCTGTAAATGTCTATGAATCGGCATATTTCAAATCGGTTAGTTATCAAACTTGACATTTATGTTCTCCATCTTAAAAGGATATGACAAGAAGATTTTTAACAAAATCTCTCACTACAAACTACCCTTTAAATGAAAAGTGCTAAAAATGTATTTTCTTAATAAGGTCTCTCATGATTGTGATTAAATATTATATGTTTAAAATATTTTCATGATAAATTAAATTTATATATTGAATTTTCTGGAATAGCCTTCCAAGCCTTCATTCTCAATTACTTTAGCATAACTGGTAAACCGTAAGAGATGAAAAACATTAACTACAGAAAACTATAGATCTTGTTAAAATACACAATTTATATTAGGTACAGTTTTTGTGAAGTTATACTTTTATACCTTGTTATTGGTTCTGAATTGTTCAGTGCTTGTAATTTTCTGAAATGGAAATTAGTTGATTTTTATTTCATTCAGAGCGAATAGTTTCAAAACTATCACAGAATGAACGGCTCCTAAGAGATTTAACTAACGCGTAGCTTTCTGTACTATTCCTCTATTCCTATTGCACCTATCATAAAGAATGCAAGAAAGACATTCTCAAAGTTTTATCTCAATTAATATAAAATAGATAGGAGAATAAGCTTTTAAAGGAATACTTTGTTGAAGAATAGGTGGAGAAAGTCCTGTAACTCATCGGATTAATTCTTTTTAATTCTAATATCCCAAGCTTTCTATATTTTAAATATAAAATGAATGCACTACTTGCATTGAAATGTTAGTTTGAGCTTAGTGCTGATTTCGTTAAAATCTTTGTTGTATCCTTAAACAATTTCTAAAATACATTTAATTTGATTAATATACCCGTGTTCGGTGTTGATGTGAAATGTCTAAATGGAATACTTTGTACTTAGTATAGATAAGTGCTAGATAAGGAGAAAAAAAAAATCTGATGTGTTCCATTCATTTGAATTTCTCTACATCTCTGCAACAAATTGTCCTTACAATGCTAATGTTTTTATTTACTAATGCTAATTGAAAAAAAAAAAATTAGCAGAAATACTCTTATGAGTTGCTTCCTTGTAAGTAGCAGCAAAATAAGGGAGTCCCATAGGTTAAAGTGATAGTCAAAAGCTGGTTGCTATGTGACAAGTTCCTTTGTTTGTATGGACAGGAGTTGACAAATTCCTGTATAAATTTTTGAAAGCTGAAATCAAAAACAAAAAAGATCTCAAAAACGATGAACTCAGCGAAAAAATGTAACATAAATTGTGTGTTTTTTTAACAAACTCTACATTTTTTGTTTGGTAGACTTTTGTACATCCCTTACGGTTTAGCAGTTATGCAAAATTCCGTAAAATTTATCCAGAATAAAGGATTCTTCAGAGATTATAACCAGAAAATTCAACATATACACTTTGTTTTGCGTGTAAATAACTTAAATATAAGATAATTTAATCAAATAGAGCCATTTTTGAGAAAATCAAAATTTTGGAAGTTCCATGTAAAGGGTAGTTGGGGGTGGAGGAATTTTTCTAAAAATCTTCGTGTCACATCCTTTGAAGATAGCAAACTCAAATACCAAGTTTGTATTTAAATGTCTTTTCGTTTTTGAGCTATGCTGTACGTACACACGCACACGGACCTGTTTCCAAAAATGCTTTTTTTTTTTTTTTTTGGATTCAGGGGGGCCCAAAACGTATTTCCTGTGAAATCTTGGTATCGAATTTTCAGGTGGAATACAATACGTTCTCTATACACTATGTACATAGTACGTATAGAGAATCTATGTACACTCAAAGTACACAGTCCTGAACTTAGGGAAGCATTTAAATATTCTCAGTTTTGATAACGAACTATTCTTGTACACAATTCCTGTGTAGAGCAGGGTTGAAAAGATAAATCACACCGGAAAATTCAATGTCATAGCGGGATTTAAACAACGGATCTTCCGGTTTCCGTCCTGTTCTTCTAGCCGACTGAGAGGCTATCGCAACAGTCTGGCACTGCATTAAATCTACCAAAATGGGAGTCAATTGGGTATTTGCTATTGTAATCAGTGTTGCCACGGTACATCAGTTGGTTACAGGAACTGAATGGAAAACGGAAGATCTGTGGCTATGGCAATGTATTTTTACGTTCTCTACACATACTATGTACATAGTGTATAGAGAATGTATTGCATTGCTCCCAAAAATTCGATACCGAGATTTCACCGGAAATAGTGTTTTGCGTACCCCTGAATACAAATAGAAAAACATTTTTGGAAAAAGGTCTGTGTGTGAGTGTGTGGGTGTGTGTATGTGTATGGACAGCATGGCTCAAAAACGAATAGACCGAATACCAACATTGGAAAAAATGGAAAAAATTTCGAAATTTTGATTTTCTCAAAAATGGCTCTAACGATTTTGATTAAAATCTCTTATATTTAAGATATTTACATACAAAATAAAATTTATATCTTGAATTTTCTGGGAATAGCTTCCAAAGACCTCTTTATTCTGGATGGTCTTTATTGAGCTTTGCATAATTGGTAAACCGTAAGAGATACACAAAAACTTACAATACAAAAAGTGTAGATCACGATAAAGTACACAATTTATGTCATATACATTTTTTGTGTGCAATAGATCGTTTTATAGATATTCCTTGTTATTGGTTTCAGCATTAGAAAACTTAATACTTTTCTCATAGAGGAATTTGTCAAGTCTTGTCCATACAAACACAGGAACTTCAGTGCATATCAACCAGCTTTTGACTATCCCTTTAACCTATGGTACTCCCTTATTTTGCTTCTACTTACAAGGAAGCAAGTAATACGATTTTTTTCTGCTAATTTTTTCTCGAGCAGCATGAAGTAAATAAAAGTAAAAGATTTTTAACAATAATTTGTTGCAGAGATGAAGAGAAATTCGTGTGAATGGAACACATCAGATTTTTTATGCGGTTCGACCTGTTTATTCTTAGATTTTTCATATTTAGAAGCAGAATTCAGTCAAATACTCTCATCCATTTATTAAACATATATCTACGAAAGCAAACAAATTTAAATATGAACAAAACGCTTAATCTAAAAGAATAAGATGTATTTAAGTCCTGAGTATTTCCTTAAGAACTCCACCATTATCAGCAGCAACTAGTTCATATAGGTTTTACATAAAAAATCCATTTAAGTAGGTGAATTTATCAAATATATATTTGCAGGCTTTCATAGATTATCAAATATTTGTCAACAATTTCGCGAAGCAATACGCTAAGTTTGAGGATATGCTTAGGTAAAAGATACTGGATACAAACATCAACGTTGACTCGTGAAAGAGTACGTAAGGCTAGGAGCGACCCTTGTATATGCGAATGTCGAGCGATGAAGACTACACGAATTGGACGAAGCGTAAGAGAAGGGAAGAAGAGCGTTTAAAGATCTCTAGGTCTTATTTGAGAAATTGACGAAAAGAAGCAAAGAAACAAATGGATTGTAGAGTCGAAGTAAAATGCAACAGTTATCAGCAGAGCTTCCAAGCTACCGATTTCCTTATGCAGAGTAAGAGCGCCAGGTTTGGCAATACCATGCGGCGCTAATTGTGCGAGCAAAGGAAGGAAGGCGTCCGAATAACATCTTTGTTCTGCTCAAATGTGAGCAAACTTAATTTGTTTTACAACTATAGTAAGTTTTCTAGCGATGTACTTATTCGTGGACCTATTTAGAAACCCGTGGCAGTTCTAGCAAACAAACTGTTAAACGTCTAGTAACAGAACAGCTTCACAGAAACATATTATTGATTGCAAATTTGTTCAAAAGTTACCCACGCTTTTACAGTCCAGATGTATGGAGCTGACTGAATCTATGAGCATCCTACCTTAATTAAACATGAAAATGATAAGCGTAATGCACGGTTCAGTGTGATGTCTGGCATACAAGCTGCGCTTTTAGATCTTAACAAACGCTATGTGATACTGATGCAGAACCGATGACATCATGTGAAGTGGAAATAACTTTTTCATATTAAAAATCTTGTTTGTCGGAACGTAGAATGAGTTTTCATTTGAACTTTTCAGTAATACGGCTGCAGATTACTAGAGATTTAGTTTCATTCCTGCTTTGATTTTTACCTAGTAAGTGTCGTAAGATATTTAAGAAATTAATTTTATTATTTGGATATTATTTTATATACAGACAGTGAATATTGCAATCGCGTTATAATTGCTTGGATGTTTTCATAATATACATCTGTAAAGAACAAAATCATAACTCACCCTGTAGGTATGTATGCAACAATGTGTATGATGTATACAATTATCCAAATAGATGTGCTTATATACATATCATAAGTCATTTTTGTTCTCTGTGAATAGTGATGTTTATTTGACAGCAGGGTTGTTTACCTCTCCACCGTGTGTTCTTATCAATGATTTATTTCGAAGCGGCGAGGCGGACGGTCGCAACCTGTATAACGGAACGGCGAATGGTACGAACTTCCTAGCTCTGGTTATAAGCTCTGAAATTCTGTAAATTAAAAACATTGCAAAATATCTCACATTGAATGGATTTTTGGAGGTTCACAGTATAATTTTGTTTTTTGAACTGGTCTTCCTCGACGGAAGAAATTTGTATTTCATTATGTAAAAGTCATGAACAGAAGATCTATTTGGGAAGACTAGGACTGAAACGTTTCACCAGACGTAGGTAAGAGTATGGTTAGGTTGGGATAAATGATATGCAGAGTCACGTACGTGCTTCACCTTGCTCTTAACAGCGTTATTATTCGAGGACGTCGCAGCTACCACCAACATAGGATCGAAAGCATAATTACATTTCACTGTCACCGGAAAGAAACAAATTTGATCGGGATGCTCGAGCTTCCACGATTCTCCTCATATAATGTCGTGCTGAAGGAGAACCCTCCTATTACTGGAACTTTACGTTTACATGCTATTTCAGCTGAAGGTAGATGTGCAAATGTCTTCCGTGGTAATTAGCCAAGGAAATGGTTCACCTTACACCCTGAAGCTCATAAGGAACCTTGACGAAGAAGAGGAATGGTCTCTTGTCGCAAACACCTTGATTAACAATTCCTCACCTAGAGTTTTCAACACACACAGGCATTATTTCTTTCTAAAAGCATAAACCAAAATAATGAAATAATAGTAAAATTATATTCAGGCTGGAATATTCTACGAGGTTAAATCGGCTGACACATGCACCTACTAAACCAAGATAAAATTAAATTTCCAATTATTGAAAATCCACTTCAGTACACTCTAAAATGGACAATCCTATAGCTATAATGGTAAATTTTCACGCTTTTACTTTCTCTACGCATACTATTTACATAGTGTATAGAGAAGGTATTGTAATGCACTAAAAATCCTATACCGTCATTTCACTGAAAATACATGTTTTAAGTTCCCCTGAATAAAATAAAAATAGAAAAAAGGTCTGTGTGTGTGTCTCTGGACAGCATAGCTCAAAAACGAAAAGACCGTTCAATACCAAACTCGGTATTTAAGTTTTGTATCTTCCAAGGTTGCGGCACGAAGATTTTTCAAGAAAATTTCCCCAACCCCAACTACCCTTTACATGGATTTTTTTTCGAGAATTTTAATTTTCTCAAAACTGGCTGTAACGATTTTGATTAAAATATCGTATATTAAGATATTTACCTAACAAATAAAATGTATACCTTAAATTTTCGGGAATAGCCTCTGAAAACTATTTTATTCTAGATGAATTTTGCGGAATTTTGCATAATTGTTAAACCGTAAGAGATGTACAAAAACCTACCACACAGAAAATGTAGAGCATGATAAAACACACAATTTATGTTATACACATTTTATTCGTATAGCTGATCGTTTTTTAGATATTCCTTGTGTTTGGTTTCAGCTTTGAAAAAAGTATACTTTTCTCATACAGGAATTTGTCAACTCCTGTCAATACAAACAAAATAACTTCAGTCACATAGCAACTAGCGTTTGACTATTACTTTAAATTATAGTACTCTCTTATTTCGCTGCTACTTACAAGGAAGCAAGTAATATCACTATTTCTGCTAGTTTTTTCTCGATTAGCATGAAGTAAATAGAAGCATAAGCTTTCTAATGATAATTTGTTGCAGAGAGGTAGATAAGTTCATTTGAATGGAACAAATCAGTTTTTTTAAGTGTTCTTAACGAGTTATTGCAAACATCCCAGCCTATGTAGCAAACGAAATGTAGAGTTGAACTTCATTAGACTATTGTACCTTTGAGAGAAGTGGAGATGTTAACGTTCTGAAACAGTGTAGCATTGTCGGCGAATAATAAGGGTGAACTTGTGCCCCATCCCGGTCAGGGAGAAAGACAAGGCAAAGCTTTGCGACCTTACAATGGAAAGCAAAGTAAGCTGTAACGAATTATTGATTGCCAGCTCCCCATGGGGAGCAGAAATGTGCAGCTATATCCCCTATAGCCAAACCGCAAAATATAGTCTCTGTACCGCAGAAACTAATTTTCTAACTTCACATAAGCGGTCAGACATTCAACAACTGAAAATGTAATCATATCATTTGATCATCGCTCGACTTAAATCCTGTACACGTCTCCTAAAACATGGCATTTCGAATGTAAAGTAGCGACAGCTTAGAAACCTAACTACAAAATATTGATAATTTGGGATGATCCTATCTGAGGTTCTGATTTTCTGGATGCCTAGGCGGCGTAATAACCACTTACAGTTTAGAAAAGTTCCAAAATTAGATTTTATAGGCAACTTTGCTGCTTGTATTCGTTCCTGGCTTGTATCTAGAAACATTTTCTCTGATTATCTCGATGGGGATAAAGGTATACGTTATTCCTCAAATAACAATAAAAACGCAATTTTAGAAAACGGTAAGTGTGTGTGTGTGTGTGTGTGTGTGTGTGTGTCTATGAACAATTCAAAAAATCTACCCTTCCAACTATCTTTTAAACAGAACATTTTTAGAAAGTTTTGATTTTCTCAAAAATGACTAACGATTTTGAATAAAATACCATATACTTATTATATTTTTGTTACAAACGAAATGTATATCTTAGATTTTCTGGGAATAACCTCTGAAGACTTCTTCATTCTGGATGATATTTGTATAACTTTTGTATGAATGGCAAACTGTAAAGAGATAGACAAAGCTTACTATACATAATATTAAAATATGCAATTTATGTCATTACATTTTTATAGCGTTAACCGTTTCATAGATATTCTGTATTATTGGTTTCAGTATTAGGTAGTTGCATCTTTTTTTTTCAAACGGGAAGTCATATTTTTCGACACTCTTCTTTTCTCTCCTCCTTAAACAGAAGCAAGTATTAAGAGAGCTCTGCCAATGTTTATCTCTATTAGCATGATGTAGATAAAAGCATAATTTTTTGTAAGAAGAGCTTGTGGAATAGAGTAAGTCATGTGAATGGAACACATCAGATTTTACTTAGCTTTCTTTATTGGTAATATTAATATACTCTTGCCGTCATTACCAGTTAACTTACAATGTTATATGTTATGTTATATTATTCAGCAATGATTGCTAAAATGTTTACCATGTCCGTTTTTGAAGGTAAATAATGTATTAATATTCTGTTTTCGGCCGTAAAAAATGTTTAGCATGACTTCCTTCATAAGGGAGGTAAAACGTTTGGTCCCGTGTAATGTTCATTTGCAGGTAAAAGAAGCCATACAGTGAAAGAAAATGTCCCTGTGTGAAATTCTATCATTTTCAAGTTCGCCTGTCGTGATTTCGCCCTATGGTGCCATCTATAGGCGATGAGTTGATCCTTAGTCTGCATGTGCGTATAGGGGTGACCTCGCGAACTAAAAGGTCAATTCCACTGTTAAAAGCGGCCCAGTACACCGACATGCGTGACAGAACTGGAATTGAATATTAGATACTTGAATATTCGTAGTTTCGTATATATATACAGGAAAGATAAAGGATAATATCAGAGGGAAACACCTCGAGCAATGTGACCTATGCAGAACTATTGTGGCTGATAGCACGCCCCATGTAAAAAAACTACCAGACTAACAGGCCACGAGAGACGCGCGGAAGTGTGTACATTTCTAAGTCAGATGACCCGTCCAACTGCCGAGCCGCTGCAGAGGGTTTGAAAGTGACCTGACAGCCTGACAGTTACCTGGTGTCTACGAAGAGTAATGTCTTCCATTGGACGTGCATCCGCACCATCTTCCCGCATTGCCAAACACCAGGAATCTAGAGGAAAATCTGGAAGGAGAGAGGAAATGAATGAAGAAAAAATGATGAAAGGGAATTCCTGGTAGATGAGAAACCATCCCGGCTACAGCTGACGACACTACAAAAATCTCATGGGTCAGACTAGGTGGTCGACGGGAATCGAACACAGGATCTCCTGAGAAAGTGGCAGACGTTATCGAGGTTCGTTCAATAACGCAAAATTTATATTTTTGTTCTTGTAAAGCTGTATTGGAATTTTAAAAATCTTCAATATGATTGTTCTTATAATGATTTTTTGAAACCTAAAGCAAAACCTTGATTATGAATTATCATTGTTTAACATAGCGCCCTTAACATCTATAACAGGCTGTTCCAACTCTACAGGTCTGAATAGGGGAACTCGTGCATACTTTACCACAAATCTCCGAGCCTGATTTGAGCGGAAGGTGAGAAATTCAATGCTATGCTGGCATGTTGCCATGGTAACTCAGGTAGAGCAGCGGCTAGAGACCGGGAGATCCTTGGTTCAAATGGCATCTAACTTTTCAGTCTGACTCTACCTATTCAACTCTTGTACTGCACACAGTTTCTGTGAGAATACAATTAAATGTATCACAATTGTCCATAACAGTTGGCTAAAACTATGCTTCCTGGGATTTAAAGTACTTACAACATTATAAGTCGCCATTGGAGTTGTCATCTCAAAAGAATTTGAGATCACCTTTTGGTCTACCGGGAAAACATGCGAGTCAGTTATGCCGGTATGTTGCCATGGTAGCTCAGTGGTGGAGCAACCGGCTAGAGACCGGGAGGTTCAAATCCCGGCTATGGCATTGAATTTTTCAGTCTGACTCTACCCATCCTTGTAGATTGAGAAATTCATTGCTCTGCCAGCATGTTGCCATGGTAGCTCAGTGGGAAAGCAACTGGCTAGAGATCAGTCTGGCTCTACCTATACAAAACGAATTATATTTCTGAACAAATTCAAATTGGATTGTAATTGTGTTTGTTTGAATTAAGACGTGATACAAAATTCCAAGTCGCTGGAAGAAAATGTTTAAATTTAAGATTTTTCAGAGGCAAATGCTGCATCAACAAAACACTTCGAGGATGTTATTGTGGAATAAGTTCTGCCTCCACCTTTTTGTCAACATAAATATTTCCTTTTTATTGCTCCACTATACCCCGCCTTTAACTACAACGGTAATATCGCTGGCCCTTTATCTTTGGAGCATATTGTTTATTGGCCGTGCTGTAAACTCCTGTACAATACTATACCACACATATTTACACTCTCAATCATATTTCCTAGTATGCCGGATATAGGGAATAATCTTGGCCAGAGAAAAATACACAGGCCATTCGGGATTCGAACCCGGTAGTCCTACTACATTAAGCAAGGGCTGCACCAATTGAACAATGGAGTAAACTACGAGTGCTTATGATCATATTTCTTATGAACACATCAGAGAAAGCTCCTCCGTTAAATTAGTTGCTGAAGTCAGTTGAAACATAAATTACATAACAATATACTTCGAGTAGTTACACTGTATTATCACTCAATTATGTTTATCAATACAAATTAATAGAAAATCTTGAATTATCGGCTCTATAAGAAATGATAACATAATTAAACAGATAACTTGTTATTTATAACTTGGATATTTTAAAAATATACTTAAATTTAGTTTTGATTTGGTGCTTTAATACCCTCTTTGATCGGTACAATTTATATTTTTAATTTAACTGAAATAGCTCCTTAAGACCTTTCATTTTGGATGCTTTTGCATATATAGTAAACCTTAAAATACAGACTAAATGTTTCTAAAAATAAGATTGCATTTCTCAATAAGCATACATTTTATGTCAAATACATATTTTGTGGTTTCACCATTTTCGAGATATTGCTTGTTATTAGTTTGAATTTTCCAATACTGATGACTCACTCAAATAGGAAGTCGTTATTAATTTTCTTGCTGCTGGACAGAAAACTGCGCTTTAAAGAGTTGACCTTGAGCCTCATTTATATTCCCTTATTTCGCTTGTACCTATAAGGCAGCAAGAAATAAATTTTGTTTCTGTTAATTTTTATTTCGATTATCACAGAGTAAGTAGAAACATAAGTTTTTGTAATAATAGTTTGTTAAAAATGCATTGTAGAATGTAACGCATCTGATTTTATTTACCGTTCACTTATGGTAGACAAAGGAGGTAAGAGAGGCAGACGAACGACTTAGGAATAGGAACGCAGTAGGCCCTTTGTGATTCCAGCTTCACCCCTGGGAGGAAGGGATGACGGGAAGACCCAAAGGGCCACAAGATTCGAATGGACAGAATCCCTAACGATCCAACACGACAATCCTACGTCACCTAGCCCTATCCACCACCCGCAGTTTAAGTATCCTGGGAATAGACGAGACAGCTCCTAGATCCGCGACATACGATTCCAAATGTAACTTTCACTGACCTGCCAATGTTCACCCAGTAAAATTAATTGATAAAAATCTGATGTGTTACGCTCACATGACTTTCTCTAGCTATTCTACAAACTTCTTACATAAGATAATTCTTTTTTCTGCACCTTGCTAATCGTGGTACTCATTAGCACAATGTTCTTATTACTTAATTCTGTATAAGTAGGAAGAAAATAAGGAAATACACTAGGCTAAACCAATAGTCATATGTTTTAAAAGCTGTCGTTACGCGATTGTCATTACAAAGCGCTTCTTTTCTTGGCCAGGAGTAGAACAAAAGAAAAACGGACACTCCCATCTGAGAAAAGTATAAGTACTTCACAACTGAAACTAATAAAAATGAGTACCTCGAAAACGGAAAGCTCCACCAGAAAAATGTATATGACATAACTTGTGTATTTTAAAAAAACCTACATTTTTTGTATAGTAAGCTTGTATCTATCTCTACGGTTTACTACTTATGCCAAATTAAGCAAAATTCATCCAGAATAAACAGGTCTTCAGAAGCTATTCCCAGAAAATTCAAGATATACATTTTATTTGTCAGGTAAATACCTTTAATATACGATATTTTAAGAAAACCAAAATTTCGTGTAAAGGGTAGTTTGGGGTGGGTGGATTTTTCTCAAAATCTTTGTGTCGCATCCCTGGAAGATACTAAACTTAAATTCCAAGTTTGGTATTTTAGCTGCTATTGTTTTTGAGTTATCGTGTTCACAGACACACGGACACACACACACGGACCTTTTTCTGAAAATGCTTTTTATGGATACAGGGGGTCATAAAACATGTATTTCCGGTGAAATCTCGGTATCGAATTTTTGGGTGGAATACAATACTTTTCTATCCCTATGTACATTGTACATACGGGGCTAGAGAAAGTAAAAATGAAAGGATTTAGTATGGGAAATTTGATTAATGCTACCGAGGGCCCCAATCAGACCTAGAAATTTCGTACCGTTCTCCGCTCCCTATACAGTTTGCGGCCGACCATCTCGCCGCATAAAAAAGAACATTGACAAACCTGTTTGTCAAGTAAACCGTACTTTTCTAGAGAACAAAAATGACTTATGAAACATTCATATAAGCACACCTATTTAAATCATGATGTACAATATCAAATTATTACATGCATAAGGGTGACTAACTGGTTTCTATACATGTACATTATGAAAACATCAAAGCAATTATAACACGGATTAAACTGTTTATTGATCAAATGTTAAATAATATCCAAATAACATAATTAATTTGTTAAACATCTTTAGACTCTTACTTAGTAAAAACGAAAGCTTTACTCATCTGCAGCCATATTTCTGAAAACTATATGCACTTCTGAAGAGTTTCATATGAAAACCTGTTTCTACGTTCCAATTAACAAAATTAAAATGCGAAAAAGTTTAAACCATTTCGCATGATGTGTTCGGGGCATATTTGAAATATTTTATCAGTTCCGTTTCAATATCACCCAGCAAATACCATTTTTTGGGATCTAAAAGTGCAGCTGTATGCGATACATCACACTGAACCCTGCATTTTTTTTCAATTACACTTTTCGTTTTCATCTTTATTTCAGATAAGATGCTCCTGGATTAGTAGACCCGCCTTGACAGTTCTACAAGCCGGACAGATTCAGTTCTGGACTGTAACAGTGTGATAGTTGTGGGTAACTTTCTGAACAAATTTACAATTAATAATATGTTCCTGTGAAGCTGTTCTGGTTACTAGAAGTTTGTCAGTTTATTTACTAGAACTGCCATTGGTTTCTAAATAAATACATAAATAAGTACACTGCTAGAAAACTAATTATGGTTGTAAAACTAATTTAGCTCACATTCAGAGTGGTCGTCCCAAAGGGAAGTGAACCCGAGACCTCCGGTGCGCAAGACTCGCTTGTTACCTGGAAATATCTCTCTCGGTGTGCACAAGGGAGTCTTGCATTATGATTTAACCGAAATATAAGCTTATCTCTGTATTTGTGTGTATTTAAATACCATAGCAAATACTACACAGAAACACGCCTTCAGAGGCTGTTCCCAGAAGCTGCACATATACATTTCGTTTGTCATGATTTTAACATATAGATTTTAATAAAAATCGTTAGAACTATTTTTGACAAAATGAAAATTTTCTAAAAATATCCCATGTAAATTGTGGCTGGAGGTGTGTAGAGGATTTTCTTGAAAATCTTCGTGTTGCAAGCTTGGAAGACAGTAAACTTAAATGCCAAGTTTGTACTGTACCCCCCCCCCACGCACACACATATATACGGACATTCTTCCAAAAATGGATATTTTTGTATTCAGGGGGTCTTAAAACTTGTGTTTCTAGTGAAATCTCGGGATCGAATTTTTGGGGGAATACAATATCTTCTCTTATCTACTTATATACAGTATGTATATATAAGTGCTTCAGAAAGTAAATATTTAGCGTAACAAAGGCAAACATTTTAGATTGGTAACAATAGAACAGTTATGTTAAAAATACGAAATCTTCAGTATTATAAAAAAGTTACTCAATTTGAATTAGAAGCTTTATTATTACATATACGTCATTATAGACGCAGAATTGCTAAATATCTAAATATTTCATACTTTAAATATAGATTTATGTTGTTGGATCATTTTACATATGACTTACAAGGGCTGCTCTGTAAAAATCCTTAGCATGGCTTGCTTCGGAAGGGAAGTAAAGCCGTTGGTCCCGTGTCAGATTTACGGCACGTAAGAGAATCTCAAGCCTGATAGAGAGGCCTCTGGATAAAATTAAGCGGTCTTTCACCCCCAATTTAGAATGGAACGCTGGGAACCACAAAAAGTGTCCATAAATTACATGCCATTTACATTTATTTTCGAGGGATGCCCCAGAAGTATCCAACGTAAGAAAGAAACCCCAAACGTTTTGCGGAAAAACATCTTTATTTCTCTGCATAGTCTCCTTTCAGCTCGATACACTTTTCCCAGCAATGTTCAATAGTTCCGATACCCCCTTTATAGTCAGTACTGTCGAGTTCTGCAAAATAGCCATCAACTCCAGACTCCACCTCTTCGTTGTTGGCAAATCTTCTACCACCAAGCCATTTCTTCAAGTTTGGAAACAGAAAATAATCAGTGGGTGAAGGGTGCATGGGGAAGCAATTCGAACTTTAACTCATTGATTTTGGCCATGACGATAATGGACGAGTGAACTAGTGCACAAACTTTCTTTTTCTCTAAATGCTCAAATTCACCACTCAAACGCTTAACAAGTTCGCATAATATTCGCCATTGATTACTTTTCCTATTTTGAGATAATCAAGAAAAATTATCCTGCGTGCGTCCCAGAAAACTGACGCCATGACCTTGCCCTCAGATGGAACTGTCTTCGCCTTCCTTAGAGCCGATTCTCGCCTTCCAATCTACTGTTTTGATTGGTCCTTCGTCTCAGGTGTGAAGTAATGGACCAAGATTTCATCTATTGCTATAAATAGACGCAAAAACTCAAATTTATTGCCAAACAATCGACGAAACATCTTCATGACGCCGTTTTTATACCTTTGTGAACAAACGCGGCACCCTCCTTGCACATAACTTTCTCATATCCAAATTTTCAGTCAGAGTGCGATATATATATATATATAACTTCCTGAAACTGTCTGCTAGCTCGCGCACTTTCACGATTTTCTTTAAAATTTCTGGACTGGTAACCTCATCTGGTCGATCATTGCGAAGTTCGCTTTGGCAGCTCGTACGGCCTCGTTTAAACTTTGCCACCCAATATTGCACTGTTGTAAACAAAGGATCAGATTCCCCCATAATAGAATATAGCTCAGCTTTAACATTACTTGTACTAAGACCTTTCAAATGAAGGCATTGTATCACATAACGATGACCAATTTTATATATATTTACAAATTCGTTGAGAAAATCCACTAATGATGGTTGCCAAACAAACGCTAAACAATGTAATATCATAAAACTTCGAACTTAAGCTTTCTAAGGTCGGTAATTTTTACCATTGTTGTTTGAAACAACAATCGCACTCTATACGCCAGGACGTATATCTCTGGAACAGCCACTGTAGGAAGCACTTATTGAAAATAGAGGAAATGATTTACAATAACTTCTTTAAACTTATACTAGTTACTGCAATTTATTTATTAGTTTTTGTTGTATATTTTAGAAGTAATTATTTTATTCATTTCTTAGTCAATTTCTTAAAATAGTATTCTGCAGAAATATAGACCTAAGATTCCATAATTTTTTGCAGTTAATGGCTAAGGCTCTCAAGAAGAAGAAGAAGAAGAAGAAGAAGGGATATCTGAGATAGAATTTTATGATATATTTGCTTAATTTTGAAAAATGATTACTCCGAAATAAAGGAAAATCTTAGTGTATGCCAGATCTTTTACAAATTCTCTTATTTCTGAAAACAAGCATCATACAATTGCGGTTGTAAGGGTTATGACATGAGTACATTCTCGCTTCTTCTTTCTTCACTTTCCAAAAAGTGGCCCCAAAATGAAAATGCTGCATCGTTAGCATCACATGGGTTGCACTATTCGAGAAGCCTTAGGGTAAGCTTTGCTGATAGCTTAGCGATGTGGCTGGAAAAATGACGAAAAACATCGAAGTAGCTGCGTCACAGGGGCGGAAGACCTGCTTCATTTGTTACTTCGCTCTACTTTAGTACGAGTCATTTGTACGTGAGTGCTCTAAGTTGGATGTCATAAAGGTCCCTTCCTACACTGATGCTCTGTGAGAAGAGCAGCTTTTGTACCTAGCATGAGTTACGAAGATAACTTCCGGTTCTTCTGTCGTCTAAGTACCATTTACTTCTAACAGAGATGAAAAGCATTACCTGTGGTTACTATTTTGCTACGAACGCTATTTTTATTTCCTGAATACTTGACTAGATAGAGGAAGTATTGTATCCCATCTAAAATTCCTCTCCCGATATTTTATTGTTACAAGTTTTGAGGACAAATTATTATAAAAATAAATTTTAGATATATCTTCTTTAAAGGGGACAAGGAACTCTGAAATAGTAACAATTAACATTTGTTGTTTGTTTTAGACATTAATAATCTCTATTATTTATAGTTTCAGAAAATGTATAATTTTGAGATTTAAGAGGATTTTAATCAATTTAAATGCTAGTCTGCATTTGTTTAAAGCTGTTATGCAATGCCCCTTTATAGAACGTTTGTATCTTTAAATTCAGTGTTCTCGTAACAGCGTTTTTGTATACTATGTACTTTTTTCAGACATATTAAAGCTGAAATACTGAAATTGTCAGCACATATATACAAAACATACCTAGGTGAACTTTCTGAACCACATTCGTGATGTTATAGTATACATTTATCATAATAAGAAAGCAACAACATTGCATATTTTCCACATTTTTATTTTTTTGAAATTTCAAACATATATATTTTTCTATTTCGGTTGAAATTGTATCATAGCTAAATAATTGAGGTTCAAAAGATAAATAATTATACTAAGAACAAGTATGCAAAAGTGTGATTATGTATTACAAGTAGTTAGGAGAAAAGGGTACATGAATTCACATGTTTTAAGACTAAGTTTTATTATTTTTCTGCTGAATGAAATGCTTATTATATAATCAAGCACTTGAAATAATTGCCATGATTTATAGAATAATTCATTCAAATTTCTGTAAAAACAATTTAATACTTTAAGAGCAGTGTTAATTCAACTCACTTAAGGTGAATTTCCGTTGTTCAGATTATCTTGTACCCTTAACCGTACATCAACATCTTTGATTAAATACTAAACTTGATATATAAATCCAGCATATTCCAAGGAGAAACAAGCATATTGTAACTACCACTCCGGCCGTAATCGTGAACGGCTTGCTTCGTAAGTCATTGGTGATTGTTGACAATCATTGTTACAGCTGCATTAGTGGACACGTGCGCCGGCGGCAAGTTCTTTCATATTGCAGCTGTCATTGTTACACTTATGCGAATTAACAGTGTGCTGGCCGAAGGCCGCTATTGTCACACCTGAGTAAGATTGTGACACTACCTCGGCTTCTGGAAATTTCTTGCCATGTAACCGGCACATAAGAAGGAGAACGAAGCGTGCCCAGAGTTCAGTTTCAACTGGCAGTGCGTAAGGAGCAGCAGTTAACTTGAGTTTCGACAGGAAATTCGTAGCAAGCTGTAGTAATCGCTGCAGCGAACGTCGAAAGGTAGTTCTACGGCACAATTGTTACGAAATCATTGAAGAGAGTTATTTGTGGATATATTCTGATTGTTATCAGTTGTTAGAGAAAAAGAGTCTTTATTACAATATTCAAACCCAAACAACCGTTTGCATGGGGGAAATTTAATATTGGTTAGGTTTTCCATAATACCTTTAACGTGTTTCATTTAATTGCCATATATCTGTGTGAATATGTGTTTTGAATTTTCCGATAATAGCTTGAAAAGTTCTGTTCATCTTAATTGCATTTTGTATAACTTGTAAATGTAAGAGATCGATAAAAACTTTACGCATAAAGATTCTTATTTTTTAAACTCTGATGTGTTACGTGGCTTTCTCTATCTATTCTTCACAAAGTTTGATATCAAAAGTTATTCTTGTAAATATGTAGGGTTAATCGAGAAAAATCGTTTATTGAAAAAAGTTTATAGATCTCCTTGTAGGTAAAATAAGAATAGGGAAATGCAGTAGGCTTAAACATACTATAAATATTTTAAGAACTGGTCGATATACCGTTTTTGGTAATTAGAAAAGTAAGAATTGTCAAATCCAAACCAATAACAAGGAAATGCAATTCAATATAAAGAGTTGGACATAGTGTGGATCTGGTTAAAACATAACTTTCTGAAACATGTGTGTAATGTAGAGATTGGTGTACATTGTGTATCTGCTTCAACATATTTTGATGCCTCATCTACTAATCTATTTTATGATCAACATGAAGTAAATAGATATTTGCTTTTGCGCTAATAATTTGTAAAAATTACTCAGCAGAAAGAAGTACATAGTAGATAGAGAAGATATTGCATTTCACCCAAAAACTTGATATCGAGATTTTAGCAGAAATATATATTATGATGAATGATACCTTGATCCGCATCCACTTCGGTGTGTTAGTTGATTTTAGTCTCTCTACATAGTAAATAGTACATCGAAGGGACGATTTCCCAAAAATTCTCTACCGAGATTTCACGGAAATACATGTTTCAGGATCCCTGTTTTCAGAAAAAAAAAAAAAAAATTAATAAAGGTCTTTATATATCTGTGTGTGTGTGTGTGTGTGTGTGTGTGTGTGTGTGTGTTTGTGTCTATGAACACGATAACTCAAAAACGAAACTTAGTATTTAAGTTTAGCATCTTCCAAGGGGCGACACGAAGATATGAGGAAAATACTCCACCCCAATTTACCCCTTATATGGAAAAACAAGTTAGAAAATTTTGACTTTCTAAAAATTGGCACTAAGATTTACATTAAAATACATGTATTAAAGATATTTACATGAGAAGTAAAATGTATGGCTTGAATTTTTTGGGAATAACCTTTGAAGACCTCTTCATTCAAAATGACTTTTGCTTAACTGGTAAACTGCAACGGATAAAAACATACTGAACATAAAAATCTCGTTAAAAGACACAATTTCTGTTATATACATTTTTGTGTAGATGATAATTTTCGAGATATTCCTTGTTATTGGTTTCAGTTTTCAAATACTTAAACTTATCTAATATGAGATTTTTTCAACTACTGGCCATACAAGGAAACGAATTACATTTACATATTATACCTTTTTAAAGGATATAACTACCACTTTCACCTAGTGATGTGTATACGTGTGTGGGGTATGTGTATATATATATATATATTTGAATGGAACACATAAGATGTTTTCTCTTCGTCTCATAATTTTCCTACAAAACAATCTCAACTGCGCAGTAAAGTGAACAATGTCTGAGAGTATAGAGTATCAATTTTGCTTCCACGTTTTTACACCTCAATAAGTTACCCACCAGACTAAGTAGTGTGGGGTCATTGGCCTTGCGGAAAACATTCAAACTCAGTTCCGAGCCAACATTCGTTATAGCCCGCTCACTCAAGACTACGCCATCAGAACGTTGGTGTCACGTACAATAAACACTTATATACCACGCCTATTTGGAGGCACTAACCAACCTCAAAATGTACTGTCTTAAGGGGAGTCAAAATGGGAGATTTGTAATTTTTTTCCGTTTTCATGTTTTAATTGCATATGAATATTTTGAATTTCCCACTCATTTTGGTAGATATAACTTTCATACTAGCACGCTAATTGTAAATAGTTTTACAAATTATAGAAAATAGTCCTGCGTAGCAGTTTTTGGAACATTTGGGTGCACTAATTGGTTTTAATCAATAACTTTGTAAATACTAGTGTTAGAGAAGAGATTTTCTTTTCCGTCGGAAAGTTTTACTTTAGCTATTGGCAGCATTGGCATTCTGCTCATGTTTCCTTTATGTGAGAGTTTTAAAGTACTAGAAGTTTTATTTGGAAAGCTAGATTACATGTTCTATGCTTTCTCTATAAGTACTATATACATAGTGTATAGAGAAGTTGTTGTATTGCACTAAAAAATTCGATACTGAGTTTTCACCGGAAATGCATGTTTTGAGAACGACCTGAATCCAAAAACAGCATTCTTAGAAAAATGTCCGTATTTGTATCTGTGTGTATGTGTGTTTGTGTGTGTCTGTGAGCAGTATAGCTCAAAAATGAAAAGACCGATAAATACCAAACATTTGTATTTTCTCAAAAATGCCTCTAACGATTTTTGATTAAAATATCGTATATTAAAGATATTTGCCTGATAAATGAAATGCATATCTTGAATTTTCTTGGAATACCCTCTGAACACTACTTTATTCTGGATGAATTTTATGGAATTTTGCATAACTGCTAAACCGCAAGTGATAGACAAAAGCTTGCCACATTAAATATGTAGAGCACATTAAAACACACAATTTATGTTATATACATTTTTTCGTGGAGTTGATCGTTTTTGGGATATTCCTTCTTTTTGGTTTCAGGTTAAAAAAAATTTCTCATACAGAAATTTGCCAACTCCTCTCTGTACAAAGGAACTTTAGTCACATAGCAACCAGTTTTTGACTCTCACTTTAACCTCCCTTATTTCGCTTATACTTACAAGGAAACAAGTAATAAGACTATTTATATTATATTTTTATCGATTAGCATTAAGTAAATAAAAGCATTAGCTTTTTACAATTATTTGTTGCAGAGATGTAGAGAAAGTCATGTGAATGGAACAGATAAGATTTCTTAATTTTATGTTGAAAACAATTTCTGAAGAAGTAAAATTTCCTATACAAATGCCCCATTATCTCAAAAACTAATTGACAATAAGGGCTGATATTTGTACCACATATTTACATCGTCATTTTTAACAACATTTTAAGAGCTTATTATAAAAAAGACATACCTTTCCGTCTAATGAACAGAAGTACTCTGTTTTTCATCAATCAGCTATAAAGGTATAACTAAATATACTTTGAAAATTTTAACTCATTATCTTAAATAATTGCTGAGATAATGAGTCAAACTTTAACTTTGGAAAGATAGGGTATTTCGACTCCCCTTAATAAGTAAAATATGTACTCATATATGTCTGCAAATGAAGCAAATATTGATATAATGTTGTTCATTACACTGTTCTTAACCACCAATACAGTCCCCATGGCCGCGCTCGCCAAGGCGTTCCGCTTTGGTGCTTCGTAGCGCTGGGGATCGTGGGTTCGAGTCCCGCCTTGGGCATGGGTGTTATACGTTTGTATTTATGTGTGTGTTGTAAAAGTAAGAAAACAGCAATACAGTAATAATACAGAAAAACAAGGTAAAAATGAAAATAAAGGTAAATAAAAGTAGGGGTAAAGAAAATACAAATATCAGGACTTAAGAGCCTGTTTATCTGTCCTCAAGCGTGAGACCAGAGTTACAAGACTCTGTCATAACAATGCTGCTGAGTGGAGAAGAGAGAAACAGTGAAATGGGCAAAGTGGTGAAAATGGCATCAAATAGGCGCGAAAGTGAAAGCACTATATATATCATCTGCACATAACATGGGGCTGCTATGTAGATAAGTATAACTACACAATTAACATTTTTAAAAATAATTTACAATGATAAAAATAAATTGTATAACTAAGTACAAGAAACATATAAAATTAGAAATTGTAAACTTCTAATCTAATACAAATAGTCTATACACATTTTATAAAACAAAACGTTAGTAATTTCAAAAATAGGCAACAACTTTAATGAATTTGTATAGCACCAGCATTAAAACAAATACAAAGGATTTCTGAGGATCCTCTGATTGCCATGGTCGCTATTGTATCCAGTAGGCGTTTATCCAAACCATAATCTTTCCAAAATTGGTGTAATTTTTGGGTATTGTCCCTCTGGCCTCTATCGTTATTCCGGTGCCTGATATATATTTAAGATTATATTTGTCCTTGTAAAAGGGAATGGTAGCTTCATAAATTGCATTTTTTTCTGTGTCAACTTCTTCAGGTTTGTTCCAGTGGGACTCAAAGCGAACAATAGTATCGAGGATCACTTCGCTAGCATTGGATGTTTATAAGCATGTCTTACATAGTCAAATTACTAATTGGTGCAACTATATCTTCATTCTTCCATTTAACACTAACTTTGTCAAAGTGTTGAGCTTATGAAAATAAAAGATAAAATTTTGTAAAGTTTACGTTCGTTATAAAGTTAATTTATTCTTAGATATGCACAAATGCACATTATAAAACACTATTTCGATAACAGTAACATAGGACAAATGCGTTGTCATTAGGTTGCTAAAGATTGAATTGTGCTGCCTCTTTTCGTTTAAGAAACTAAAGCGAAGACGTGATGTTATTTGGAAAACTTAGGAAATATTAAGTACACCTATGTATTCAGCATATTTCATTTTTACTTTCTCTCTACATACTATGTACATAGTGTATAGAGAAGGTATTGCACTCCAACCAAAAAGTCGATACCGAAATTTTACCGCAATATATGTTTTAGGACCCCCTGTATCCAAAAAAAGCATTTTCAGTGTGTGTATCTGTGCCTGTGTCTGTGAACACGATAACTCATAACTCAAAAACGAAAAGTCGTAGAACACCAAACTTGGTATTTAAGTTTAGTATCTTCCAGGGATGCGACACGAAGATTTTGAGAAAAATCCCCCCACCCCAAACTACCCTTTACATGGAACTTTTTTCGAAAATGTTGATTTTATCAAAAATAGCTCTAACGATTTTGATTAAAATATCATATATTAAAGATATTTACCTGACAAATAAAATGTATATCTTGCATTTTCTGGAAATAGCCTATGAAGAATACTTTATTATGGGTGAATTTTTTGAAATTTTGCATAACCAATAAACCGTAAGAAATAGTCAAAAACTTACCACACTAAAAATGTAGAGCACGTTAAATCTCGCAATTTATGTTATATACATTTTTTTCGTGCAGTTGATCGTTTTTGAGGTATTCATTGTTTTTTATTACACCTTTAAAAACTCACATTTTTCTCATAAAGGCATTTTTCAACTCCTGTCCAAACAAACTTAGGAACTTCAGTCACATAGCAACCAGCTTTTGACCATCAGTTTAACCTATGGTACTATCTTATTTCGCTTCTATATACAAGGAAGCAAGTAATAAAACTATTTTTGCTAATTTTTTCTTGATTAGCATTAAGAACATAGAAGAATAAGCTTTTTAACAATAATTTGTTGCAGAAATGGAGAGATAATCATGTGAATGGAACACATCAGATTTTTGGAAACTTGTTTTTTGTGTCTTTTAAAGTGCGTTATTCACCATTCTGTTTTATAATTGGTGGTGGAATCAAATTTTACTGACTCATTTTTGTTCGGTAAGTAGATTATGTGCACATCGCGTACAGTTAATCCGTTTACCATCAAGCGTCACCCACAGTGCGTATTTGGGTGCCAGAACCGTTTCATACAAAAAGTTACATGCATGCGAATATCTGCCATTTTCTTTTGTATTGTATTCCATCGAAGTTGCGACTACGTGCGCGCGGATTTATGTCAGGTTATAATAAGTATCTCAGTATGACAGTTATATAATTAATTCCGATTGATCTAATGTTAGGATTTAGAAATAGTCAAATAAAGGAGCCATAAGTAACTGGAGAACGACACACCACATAAGTAGGGGAGGTGATTTTTAGCATTTTGAAATAAGAAATGTGGCATTTTGATTTGTGCATTTAGAATTTTATAGCATTATTACGTTTTCAATTTAACACGTTATAGCATTTTGAAGAAAAACATACATCTTGAATTGATTCAGATAAACAGATATTCTCCCATGAAGAAGTTTTAATGTGACATAAATAAGCCAATATTAATAAACGGAAACTGAATTCTCAACAATAACAATTGCACTGATATTCATAACAATGACAAAATAATAAAATATTGTTGACAAAAACAGTAAGCATATAAGATAAAAATAATGTGTCAATAATGTATACACAAGGTCAGTATCGTCATTTGAGAACATGATTTTTTATTCTCAGCTTTTGTATACAGATTGATGTACTATTGTAAATAAATTAGAGTCCCTTTCTTTAATCTTTAATATTTGTAATATAATTTTCGCACTTTGAGTCAATTCCGCATTTTATCGTATTTTCAAAACACATTAAAATGTGATTTAGAAGTCGTAAACAATGGAAATACAAGATTAGAAGACTTTATGAACATTTCGCGCATTTGCGAAAAATCACCACCCCTACATATAAGCCATAGTGGATTCTTTGCGTTTTCAACGTGCCCCGTGGGAGGAGGGATGAAGGATAGGCCCGAGGGATGCCAGATACGACGACGATGTGCGCTAGCAAGGACAGGGTAAGGATTCCTGCAAATCCCACCATCAAAACTTAACCTCTAACTGCCGTAACCCACTCTTCCAACAGAAAAGTAATTGCTATTCATATTCGATTATAATAATATGCATAAATTAATTCTAAATGACACTATTAACACCTGAACTGCATAGTAAAACTGCGAATGAATCTATGACACAAACTTTGGTTTTAGGTTGATGGAGTAACAGACTTAAATTTCGCTTTAAATTTGTTATAAAAGTAATCAAAAGCAGCAGAAAATCCTTCAAAACCTTTAGACCACCAACAAGAATTTGGGCAAAAATAACTTTAATGAACATTTGGCAACATAACACACCGGTTAATGAGAGAGACCGGATGTCGAGTTTAGCTATGAATAAAGTCCTGCCTCTAAAATAAATTTAAGAACAGCATAGTCCTCTAATAGTAACATGTACATCCGATGAAATTTCGGTATCGACTTTTTCGGTGCAACACAATACCTTCTCTATCTACTATGTACATTGGCATACGTGCTGTAGAAAGTAAACATAGAGAGAGATTTTTACTTTCTGTATACGAACTATGCACATAGTGTATAGAGAAGGTATTGCACTCCACCAAAAAGGTATATTTATCTAAAAAAAGTATTTTCAGAAAAAGGTCCGTGTGTTTGTGTGTGTCCGTGAGTCAGTGTGCCTGTGAACACGATAACTCAAAAACGAAAAGTCGGTAAAATACCAAACTTGGTATTTAAGTTTAGAAGCTTCCAGGGATGCGACACGAAGATTTTTAGAAAAATCCCCCCACCCCAAACTACCCTTTACATGGAACTTTTTTCGAAAACTTTGATTTTCTAAAAAATGGCTCTAACGATTTTGATTAAAATATAGTATATTAAAGATATTTACCCCATAAATAAAATGTATATTTTGAATTTTCTGGGAATAGCCTCTGAAGACTACTTTATTCTGAGCGAATTCTCCAGAATTTTGTATATCTGCTAAACCGTAAGAGATAGACAAAAACTTACCACACAAAAAATGTACAGCACATTAAAACACACAATTTATGTTCCATGCATTTTGTCTTGCAATTTATCGTTTTTGAGATATTCTTTGTTTTTGTTTTCATGGTCGAAAATCTTAACTTTTCACAAACAAAGGAACTTCAGTCACATAGTAACCAGCTTTTGACTATCGCTTTAACCTATGTTACTCCCTTATTTCCTTTCTACTGACAAGGAAGAAAGTAATAAGACTATTTCTGCTAATTTTTCTAGATTAGCATGAAATAAATAGAAGCATAAGCTTTTTAAGAATAATTTGTTGCAGGGATATAGAGAAAGTCATGTGAATCGTACACATCAGTTTTTTTAAAATTCATTTCAGGAAGACAAACTATAGGTATCTTCCAAATAAAACCTTTAAGTGAAATAAGGACTGTCTTTAGACAGATAATATCAGATGTCATTGACTATATTGAAATACATATTCATTTATCTTTTGAATGTAATGCAACGACACCATATCCGCTTTTACTTCACTCTACTGTGAAAACAGTCTTATACTGACGCCATTTGTCTCCTATTTGTCACCTGCTCACCAGTGGCTTGAATTATGTCACTATGTAAATAAGTAAGCACATTTTAATGTCATAGAGTGTAGACACATCACAGACAATACGAGAGACTGCGCAAGCTTGTTTACTTGATATCACACCTCAAGGATACAATTGGAGACAATTTTCTATCTTAACTTACTTGAAAATGTAATATTTCATTAATTAACATTACATTTAAAATGGCATGTATATTATTATCCAAAAGTCTTAGAATTGTTCGGTATCATTGATTTAAATAAACTTTATAAGATGTACATGCTTCAACACTAACAAACGGTCAAACTTTCAGGACTCGTACCACAAATTTAAGAGACGAAAATATGTTATTAGTCCAGAAAAGCTATATTTCAATTTCTAACTTGAGCTGAACTTAATTAACGTTCTGAGTCTTTATTTGTATTTTAAAAAGCTTAATGATCATAATTTTTCCACCAGTTTGTGGCCTATTCAGTTTCTTCGCTCTACGGATCCTTTTTTACTTTCTCCATACGCACTATGTACATAGTGTATAGAGAAAGTATTGCACTCTACCAAAAATTCGATACCGAGATTTCACCGGAAATATATGTTTTAGGGTCCCCAATATCCAAAAAAAGCATTTTCACAAAAAGGTCCGTGTGTGTGTGTGTCCGTGTGTCTGTGAACACGATAACTCAAAAACGAAAAGTCGGTAAAATACCAAACTTGGTACTTAAGTTTAGTATCTTCCAGGCATGCGACACGAAGATTTTGAGAAAAATCCCCCCACCCCCAACTACCCTTTACCTGGAACTTTTTCGAAAATTTTGATTTTCTCAAAAATGGCTCTAACGATTTTGATTAAAATTTCGGATATTAAAGATATTTACGTGAAACATGAAATGTATATCTTGAATTTTCTGGGAATAGCCTCTGAAGAGTAGTTTATTCTGTATGCATTTTACTAAATTTTGAATAACCGTAAGAGATGGACAAAAACTTACTACACAAAAAATGTAGAGCACATTAAAACACACAATTTATGTTATATACATGTTTTTCGTGGAATTTGTCGTTTTTGAGACATTCCTTATTTTTGGTTTCTGCTATGAAAAACGTATACTTTTCTCATACAGGAACTTGTCAACTCCTATCCATGTAAACAAAGGAACTTCATTGACATAGCAACCAGCTTCTGACTATCACTTTAATCTACGGTTGTCCTTTATTTCGCTTCTACTTACAATGAAGCGAGTAATTAGACTATTTCTGCTAAGTTTTTCTGATTAGCATAAATTAAATAGAAGTATAAGCCTTTTAAGTATTATTTGTTGCAGGGATATGGAGAAAGTCATGTGAATGGTACACATCAGATTTTTATTCCATGGATCTCAAAATTTATTTTCGGTCAAATATGAACATCAACTTTAATGGGTGGAATCGAATACTTTCCCTACTATAGTAAAAATACAAACAATTAGTAACAAAATAAAACAAATGGACATAATTGGCGAGGAGCAATTGTTCCAACGTTAAAACCACCGGTTGTCTATCAAAGAACAGCGAGGGCCTCACTCACAGGCAT
Organism: Hymenopus coronatus; assembly: GCA_030762935.1. NCBI lineage: Eukaryota > Metazoa > Arthropoda > Insecta > Mantodea > Hymenopodidae > Hymenopus > Hymenopus coronatus. Next base: position 100,915,159 of record CM060897.1, read on the forward strand.
AAGCCTGTAATACGCTTCATCAATGACGGCAACCTATTGTCATGGATGAATCAAGTGTTTAAATGAAAGCGCAAGGATTATATTATGTACTTCTCCCAGTGACGTATTAACTATCAGCTTCCCTTTCAGACTATCATCTGGACTCCAAAGTATTTTTGAGTATGCACGCGTACTCTAACTCAAACAAATAGAATTGGAAACACCTTACACATCCGTCCTCGCTTATGTGCACAGATTTTGTACTTTGTGACGCATGATACCACGGGAAATTAATTCGGTAAACAGCACTAAAACTTTGTAGGAAAATAAAACAAAACTTGGAAAGAAGGCATATTACCCCTAAAAGTAGTTTGTGTTTCACAATTTTCAGTAAACTCAAAGAAGGAGGAAGATTGGAGAGAATAAAATGATATAATTATTACTATTGATATTATTATTGTAATTATTATTATATATTGGCAAATCAATATGTTTCTTTCCTTTATAAGGTGCTACTTGTTACTCATTTCTTTTCAAATACCCCAAAACAGGCGTGTTGCATTCACGTAACTTTCTCTACCTGTTCAACAAAATATTTCTACAAAATCTAATTTTATTCTTCTATCTACTTATCAATCGAGATATAGTTCAAAATAACTGTGTTAAGGCATATTTCCTTGAAGTTGCAAAGAAATTAGAGAATATAGTGGACTTCAAGCGAATCAAATAGTTTAAGAGCTGGTCGCTACTTATGACTTTGCTTGAAATTACTTTATCTTTGCATGCCCGCACCCTTAAAAAAGAATATAGATTTTGCTCTAAGGAAAAGCATAAGCATTATGCAAATCAAAGAAAGGAAGGAATATCTCGGAAATGATTAGAAAAGTTGTGGTGTATAATGAGCTGTGTAGCTTAGTGTAATAATATTTTTTCCCTCTTTTCGTTTACTTGTTATGTAAATGTTATTCAGAATGAGACTATTCAGAGGCTACTGAGAAGCCCCTAAACACAAATAATGATTTTTAGAAATATATACGTGCATGCATGCCGTATATTTGAGTAGTATAACTGAAAAAAAAATCAGTTAACTTGGAACTTTGAGTTTAAGATTTGATTAAATTTGGAATATAAACCTTATGTAAGATAAATAGTGGTAATTGTGATCTGTTTTCCATGTTTCCAAATTACATCTGGTTTAATTATTTAAATAATAATTGCATATTCTAAATTAGATGTTCCAATCGAAATGTTCCACATATGCATCTTTAATATTGTTCGCATAATAAATTCAATTTCTATAGTAAATCGATTTACAAATAGATCTATGTACTAGATTTTCTTATATTAACCCCCAAATATTGAAGAAAATTAACTCCATATTTCTTGATGTCTCAAAAGTTGATCATTTATTTCTCATAATTTGAACGTTATTTTGTAACAGAATGTGCTCTTTGAATTTTTGAACTAATTGGTGAAAATGGTGCATCGTGTGGATCATTTGAGTTTGGAAAACTACTGAAAATTTGCGAGGAATCAAGGTTTAAAGTTGGCGGTGCTTATAGTTAATAGGCATGCGCATGCAAGCTTTAGCTGCAGTCAATGGAAGCTCAAATATGCTAAGCAAACAAATAAATAAATAAAATCATTTTGTTTAAAGTTATAGGATTCAGGTTATTTTAGTATAAAGATAGGTATATATTTTTATGTTTTCATAATTTTTGTTCAGATGCCACAGATGCATAACTTTAATTCCAGGATCCTTCAAGGGTTTTATTGAAAAGTAATAACCCCCAAACTATTCTTGACATTGTTTTCCTAATTGTCTACAACGTACTTTATCAAAAAAACGTATATTTAAGCTAGTTTCATGATAAATATTCCTTTTCTGGCATTAATCATTGAAATCCTCTTAATTATGAATACTTTTTTATACTTTGTAAACAGTAATTGATAGACAAGATATTACTACACAAAAAATGTATCTCGTTACAACACATAATTCATAACAAACTTTTGTGGTGCACATTTTCTATGTTTTTATTTGATACTTACTGATACTTTTCTACAAATTACTATTCTTTTCTTTCTTTCATATCTCAAGTTTATTGAAAGAGTATGGGATTTCAAAGCCATCACATGGCGTTTAGTTTTTAAAAGATTTGACATCATACAACAAAATATGTAATGAAGATTAACAAGAAGTAGAAGAATATGCTTCTGTAAGACAGTTTATAGAAGAGTGAGTGGGTACAGTTGAGTAAATGTAACAATCGGGTTTGTAACTTATGTTTCCAGATCAATCTACTATAATATTAATACTGCTAAATCCGGAAATTAAAACCATTTAGCCTGTTCTAAAGATATACAACTTTTACTATTTCCCCTACCAGGTGTCCCAACTGGCCCGAATCGGCATTAAGAGTTGCAGAACTTAACGGGAACATTTCAAGTTTCAATTTTATCACTGACAAGCTTTAATATTAAAGAGTTAGTTGAGTTCTGCAACTATTTTAACTATTTTAACCTTAAATGCGGGGCAGTTGAGACACCTGGAATTATCCATTGTACCTCTCAGGGTAGGAGAACTGGTTCTCGTGCGATCAGAATTTCATAGGGATACCCTGTAAGAAGTTAAGCTTTGTGCCGTTCTATTCTCGTTTAATATTCTGTTTGAAGTGAGAGTATTTAAGTAATGGAAGCGTTTTAAATTAAGTCTGAACGCAACAGAAAATAAAACAAGAGAACGCTAAAACATTTCCAGACATTAAGCTGTTCATGCAAAGGTCATTAGGTTTACAGGTTTCTGATATATGCATTTTTATTAGTTTTAGTTTTAAACAAAAATTATGTAAGAAAACTCTTTTCTAAATGCTGCACATTTGTCTTTCATACGAAATAGCTCATCGCTTCTTTGGTGCGTTATACTACATCCAGATAAACAGATGAATTTCCAAAGCTATAACTTTTGAATAAGCTAACATATACAACTACAGAGTAATTTTCTTGAATGCAATATTGAAAAAACACATAAATGGCATTAAACCTATGTAACATTTCATAAACATATTCATGTGGACCGTTGAAAGATCAGTCACAAGAGGTACATCAGAGAGGTATATATTTCAAAACTTATATGTCATCAAAAAATATACGAACATACATTACTATATTAGATAATAAATCTGCCACTTACTGTTCCGGTGTTTATGTAATCATCTAAACCATAACGGACTATATCACTATAATATCTTAGCTTCCTTCTGTAGTTGCAATATTTAACTGAAAGAATTACCTACAGGTGAGAATTAGTTGATATGTACGGTCCAGGTCATAAATCAGACAGGGTGAGAAAATGTTCTTGATTCCGACAGTTATTGCAAGGTGTGCTGGTATTTACATACGTAAAACCTGTGTAAAATATACCTAACTTAGCTTATTATCCCTACATGCGATCGCGTTTGCTTACTCTGGTGTTGCACCAGACCCACTATTGACATATAGAGTATTTGAGGCGCTCACTCTGATGTTGCACCATTCGCACTTACATGTGACCTCCTAAGGTACTTACTCTGGTGTTTCAGTCACATCTATGAAATGTGTGAGCTGTTGAAGCACTTATTATGGGATGCGCTAGTCGCGCTAATGAAATGTGGGAGATCAAGAGGTTCTTACTCTGGTGTTGCTCTAGTCGTGCCAATGAAATGTGGGAGATCAAGAGGTTCTTACTCTGGTGTTGCTCTAGTCGCGCTAATGAAATGTGGGAGATCAAGAGGTTCTTACTCTGGTGTTGCTCTAGTCGTGCCAATGAAATGTGGGAGATCAAGAGGTTCTTACTCTGGTGTTGCTCTAGTCGTGCGAATGAAATGTGGGAGATCAAGAGGTTCTTATTCTGGTGTTGCTCTAGTCGCGCTAATGAAATGTGGGAGATCAAGAGGTTCTTACTCTGGTGTTGCTCTAGTCGTGCCAATGAAATGTGTAAGATCAAGAGGTTCTTACTCTGGTGTTGCTCTAGTCGTGCCAATGAAATGTGTAAGATCAAGAGGTTCTTACTCTGGTGTTGCTCTAGTCGTGCCAATGAAATGTGTAAGATCAAGAGGTTCTTACTCTGGTGTTGCTCTAGTCGTGCTAATGAAATGTGTAAGATCAAGAGGTCCTTATTCTGGTGTTGCTCTAGTCGTGCCAATGAAATGTGTAAGATCAAGAGGTTCTTACTCTGGTGTTGCTCTAGTCGTGCCAATGAAATGTGTAAGATCAAGAGGTTCTTACTCTGGTGTTGCTTAGTCGTGCCAATGAAATGTGTAAGATCAAGAGGTTCTTACTCTGGTGTTGCTCTAGTCGTGCTAATGAAATGTGTAAGATCAAGAGGTTCTTATTCTGGTGTTGCTCTAGTCGTGCTAATGAAATGTGTAAGATCAAGAGGTTCTTATTCTGGTGTTGCTCTAGTCGTGCCAATGAAATGTGTAAGATCAAGAGGTTCTTACTCTGGTGTTGCTCTAGTCGTGCCAATGAAATGTGTAAGATCAAGAGGTTCTTACTCTGGTGTTGCTCTAGTCGTGCCAATGAAATGTGTAAAATCAAGAGGTTCTTACTCTGGTGTTGCTCTAGTCGTGCCAATGAAATGTGTAAGATCAAGAGGTTCTTACTCTGGTGTTGCTCTAGTCGTGCCAATGAAATGTGTAAGATCAAGAGGTTCTTACTCTGGTGTTGCTCTAGTCGCGCTAATGAAATGTGGGAGATCAAGAGGTTCTTACTCTGGTGTTGCTCTAGTCGTGCTAATGAAATGTGTAAGATCAAGAGGTTCCTACTCTGGTGTTGCTCTAGTCGTGCCAATGAAATGTGTAAGATCAAGAGGTTCTTATTCTGGTGTTGCTCTAGTCGTGCAAATGAAACGATTGCGATCGCGTGGTGCACATTCTTGTTTACTCTAATAGCTTTAGCACCTTTTGTGTGATTTATGCGAATATTCTGGTGAGGCATGAGTCCCATTGGTGAAATGTGTGCGACCATGATGCGCGTATTCTGCTGTTGCGCCAGTATTGGTAGTGACATTTACGATTAAGTTTATAAGCAATACGTAAAATGCTTACTATATTCTCTACTTACTCAGTATGACTACAAAAGTGGCTTGACAAGCTCTTGAGCAGAAGAGAGACATATGTTCTCATATCGACATCATTTATAAATTATTTTGGAATAAAGACTTAGATCGCTGTATCCTCCGGTTTATATCGGTTATGTCATAGTTCATATTCATTAAGTAGAGTTGAAGTGCTAGAAGGAGTACCTAAATTATATTTTAGTTCTAACAGAAGGAAATGTCTTCTGACTAAACTAAAGTTGCTTATGGCAAGACAAGATTCTTCCTCTTAGTGGATACCAAGTTAAGTCATTTTAACTCAAGAAATATATCGTATTTTCTTGTCTTGCAGTGACATAAGTAATGGCACTAGCAAAGCCGCTGCAGATTGCAGAAGAAGTAAAAATAATAGCAGTGTGATACTAGAGCTGGAGCAGATAGAAGGGAACAGCAAGATGGTGAAAGACAAGTAGATGAGGACGGGGGGGGGGGCGAGATAGGGCAGCAGCTGAGGCTGTGCACTGCAACATAAGGTTTTCAATTCATACTGACGTATCTCTCAATTTATCGCGAACATTTCCACGACATGCGATAACACCATGTTATTATAACCTGCACCTCTGCTAGAAGCGGGTGTCGTATCACAGCGACGAAGGGAAAATGCTACAAAGATGGTAGATATAGTTAGTGTATTATGCAGTTGCGAGAGCACGTGAGACGCTGTTAAAATTTTGTCTGTTTTATTTATCTTAAGAAGACTTAGGATGTGTGTTTCCATTAGCACTTTATTGACTGTCTATTATAGTGTATTTTGTTACCATTTAAACTATGGTATTTTGCTCTGGGGTAGCAGTGGGGAAGCCAATAAAGTATTTTTGCTCCAGAAGAAGGCTTTGAGAATAATAAAAAAATGTGGACCTATTTTTAAAGGATTTGGAATTTATTTATTTATTTATTTTGTAGTTTAACGTTCTTTAACCTGGTCGGCCATATCGGACAATGAATAAAATTGGCGAAATGATACTCAAATTATCTCGGGGTCCATGGAGCTTAAAGTTACTGGACATTCATATTCTCAAGACAAAGGAAAACCCCGAAAAAAACCTTATCAGGGTAACTCACCCTAAGCGAGATTCAAACTCACGACCTTATGAATGTGAGACAGACACGCTACCACCACACTACCTAGGCGGACTAGGAATTTAAATTGTAACATACATAACCATTATACAAGGTGTGGAAATAACATCGTACTTCCTGTATTTCGGTTAGAGAAATCTCTTAACTCTCATTTATATTTGGAGTGAAATTATATAATAGACTATCTTTAAATATAAGACAAATTCTAAATGCAAATTCCATTAAAATTAGTGTTAAAACAATTAAGCGACTTAATTTTTACAACATACAAGAATATTTAAATATAGATACACTTTAATGACTTGCTGACGAAACCTATTGTATCGTAAGTATGCCAAGTTTTGATATAAAGTATCATTGTTATTAACTATAATTCGTAATTCATTTTTGCAATGTGGTGTCACGAAGTATATCTTTGCTTAGTAATAAGCTGTGATTTGCTCCGGTCTAGCTTCATCGGCGAACTGAGATTCTTTTTTTTTTTTTTTATTTAGAATAATTCATTGTTATTTGTATTGTTACTGTCTCAAGATCGTGGCCGCGAGGGAGAGAATAAATTACAGGTAATAAGATACTTGAAAACAAACACTGGTTTCCCTGGTATGATGTGATTATATATCCTTCAATACCACTGAATACAATTATTGACACTGTATGATGGCACTGATACATTAAGATTACATTCCATTAGCGTGGTAACAACTCGCGTTCCCGCCAAATGCATCGGACACTACCCTTGCGCCGAGCAATGATGACGGACAAATGAGGAATGACAAAGTTGAGCGTCTGTTCCGTTCTTATATAGGCTCAAAGCTTGTTCTACATGTTTCTCCTTATTAAACATTCTATAAGGAAGTATATAGTAGAGACTTACTTTTATCCATAAATTTTGACCTCCGTGGTGTAATGGTTACCATGCGAACTTCATATACCCAAGTTCCCGGGTTCGAACCCGGCGGAGGACGATAGCCTTTTTCGGGCGTAAAAATCCTTAGCAAAGTAAAGCCGTTGGTCCCGTGTCGTAGATTTACGGCAGGTAAAAGAACCTCAAGCCTGATAAAATAGGTCTCTGAATAAATTGAGCGGTCTTTCACGCTCAGTATAGAATGGGGCGCTGAAAACCACAGCAGTTAAAGCGTCCATAAGTAAAACTCCATTTACATTTCACCGCAGGTGACGACACTGATGAAACATGGAATAAAAACGGAGCACCAGTGCAATGTGATGGCGGAGGAAACCGGAGACCCCGGAGAAAGCCCGCCGCTACTCCGCTTTGTCCACCACATATCTAAAATGTGGTCGCCTGGGATCGAACTCGGCGAGTCTAACCACTTGGGCATGGCGGTGTGTGTGTATGTGTGTGTGTGTGTGTGTTTTTCTTTGGGCAGCACAACTCAAAACGCAACGTCCGTTAATTACCATACTTGGCATTTAAGTTTATTATTTTTCGAGGATGCGACACTATGATATGAAGTAGACACAAGAATAAGCTTTCGTAAGAATAATTTGTTGAGGTGTATAGAGGAAGTATTGCACTCCACCCAAAAATTCGATACCAAGATTTCACCGTAAAAATATGTTTTAGGGTCCCCTGTATCCAAAAAAAGCAGTTTCAGAAAAAGGTCCGTGTGTGTGTCCGTGTGTCAGTGAACATGATAGCTCAAAAACGAAAACCAGGGATGCGACACGAAGATTTTGAGAAAAATCCCCCCGCCCCAAACTACCCTTTAAATGGAACTTTTTCGAAAATGTTTATTTTCTCAAAAATGGCTCTAACGATTTTGATTCAACTGTCGTATATAAAAGATATTCATCTGACAAAAAAAAATATATATCCAATTATTTGGGATGAACCTCTGAAAACTACTTTATTCTGGATGAATTTTACGGAATTTTGTATAACTGCTAAATCGTAAGAGATAGAAAAAAGCTTACCACACAAAAAATGTAGAGCACGTTAAAACACACGATTTATGTTGTATACATTTTTTCGTGGAGTTGGGCGTTTTTGAGATTTTCCTTGGTTTTGATTTTAGCTTTGAAGAACTTATACTTTTCTCATACAGATATTTGTCAACTCGTGTCCATACAAACAAAGGAACTTCAGTCATATAGCAGCCAGCTTTTGAATATCACTTTAACCTATGGTACTCCCTTATTACTTACAAGAAAGCCAGTAATAAGACTGTTTCTACTATTTTTTCTCGATTAGCATGAAGTAAATTGAAGCATTTGCTTTTTAACAATAATTTGTTGCAGAGATGTAGAGAAATGGAACATATCAGAATTTTGCATTATCATAACCGTGTATAACTGGGTTACAATGTAGTATATCGTATACTTATATTTAGTTTCTCTATACGTAATAGGGACATAGTGTATAGAGAAGGTATTGCACTCCATCCAAACATTTTGATTTTCTCAAAAATGGCTCTAATGATTTTGATTAAAGTATCGTAAATTAAGGACATTTATAAGACAAATAAAATATATATCTTTTAGCTTTCTGGAAATAGCCTTTGAAGACTACTTTATTCTGGATGAATTTTACGGAGTTTTGCATACTTGCTAAACCATAAGAAATGGACAAAAGCTTATCACATAAAAAATGTAGAGCACATTAATGAACACAATTTATATTATATACTTTTTTTTCGTGAAGTTGATCTTTTTTTAGATATTCCCTGTTTTTTGGTTTCAGCTTAAAAAAACATACTTTTCTCATACAGGAATTTGTCAACTCCTGTCCAGACAAGCAAAGAAACTTCAGTCACATAGTAATCAGCTTTTGAATATCACTTTAATCTATGGTGTTCCCTTATTTCGCGTCTACTTTCAAGGAAGCAAGTAATAAGAATATTTCTGCTATTTATTTCTCAATAGCATGAAGTGAATAGAAGCATAAGCTTACTAACAATAAATTGATGCATAGATGTCGAGAAAGTCATGTGAATAGAACACATCAGATTTTTCGGTATTGCAATTGTTTATAGTACTGTACTTTCCGAGTCTTGTTCTGAGTATGTTGGAAAATGAGATATTTTAGTAGAAGGTGGAACTCAAGCCAGAAGTGTGAAAACCTCGCCTTCAGTGCAGTCAACACAATTCATTGTACCTATGTGAATCGTGAAGTGAAAGGAGAGGAGGTAAAGCAGACATTTTCCAGGACAGCCATCAAATCCATTACAACACAAGTTGTAGGCGACAGTTCTGGATGCTTGTTAAGCAAAGTGCTAACTCCAACATGTCGTTCCCCAGCTGAGGCCAGTGGCGTGACACTCTTCTTGCTCAGCATCTGTTCATTAGCATACAAACCGATGTTTCTCCTCTATAGTCATGCATACTCTCGATAAATTATTCTCTATATTCGCCTGACCATAATTATTGGAACCTAGAGTTTTGGGTCTTCTCGTCCCTTAACCTTTTCACTGTTAACATATTTTTAGGCGAGAAGCACCTCTCTGCTAGTTAATACGACATTATGGTGAAAAAGTACTAAAAATCCGAAACTTGGTTTTCATCAAAAACATTTGGCCTTAAATGTGTGTATTTCACCTTGAAAATACAATATTATGCACTAATGACTGAAAAAAAAAAGTGCTTCTACCTGCCCCGTCAACATCCCGGTATGCCCTGCCACAGATCATTTAAACTGGGCCCTCCCCATCTTAAACACTAGGCGAGATAGAGCAACACACCAACAGCATATTTCCGGCGGTGAATAGAGACTATTTTGGCGCCAGAGTGCAGCTTGACTCGGACCAAATTATTTGTAGTTTTCCTTTACTTTACATATTACTCGGAATTAGTGTAAACAGTCCGTGAGAGTTGACAAATATTATTGATTTAAAAATTGCTGCAGGAGAATATAGAATTCTAAAGCTTACAATCGCTCAAATCTACGGTCGAGTTATCTCGACCTGGTACTGAAAGGGCTAAACTTGAATTCAACCAATAAACATACACAGAATTCACCTCGTTCAACCATTCATACCAACCTTTAATTAAAATACTGTATTGCGTTACCCTGCACAGTCAAAGTATTGCGGCCCCTTTAACAATTTTCGGGGAGTGGTTTATTTTGTTTAGCAAATATTAGTTATGAACGTTTAGGAAGATCACTAATTAATAAAAGTTTATTAAATGCAATAATGACATGAAAAATATGATGTGCTCCATTCACATCCTTCTCTACTTATTCTGCACCAAATTAAAAAAAGTTTATTTTTATGTCTGCTTCATCCTAATTGAAGTAAACATTAACAGATATATATGGCCGCGCCGTGGCCAGGTAGTTAGACCACTCGCCTCTCACCTAGACGGCGCGGGTTCGATCCCAAGCGGGCGTATGTGAGATTTTTTTTTGAACGCCCGCTTTTACTGAAATGGCACCGCAGGTGATATACGAGGTTTGTGATGGAGAAAGCGGTGCAGGGGCAGGCTTTCTTCAGGTTCTCCGGTTTCCCCCACCACCGTATTCCACCGCGTTCCATCTTCATTTCATGTATAATCAGTGTCATCGCCTGCGGTGCCTCAAGTAGTAAAAGCAGGCGTTATAAACTATCCAAAAAAATTAACAGATATAGTCTTATTACTAATTTCCTTATAGGAATAAAGGGAATAACGGAATAGAGTAAACTAAAGAGATACCCAAATATAATAGCTTATTGCTCTGAGATGATCTTGAAGTACTTGCACGGCCGGGATGACGAAAGAAAAGCAAATGATGACTTCCAATTTGATAAAAGTATAAATATTGGAACATTTAGACCAATAACGAGGAATATCTCGGAGATCGGCAACTCCACACAAAAGTGTAGGTATAACATTCTTGTGTAAATTCTAATTCCATATAAACCACTTGAACATTAAATTAGCTAATATTAATAAATAAGGGAATTCATATAATTTACCAACCGGTAGGTATTATTTTGTTTATCTATATATAACGGTTTACCAGTTATGTCAGTTATGCTGACTTCCTTAGTGTTCCCAACAGTCTATAAGTTCTGGAAATACATAGGATACAGCCGATAATGAAACGCAGGTGTTTATTAAATTTCGCCTCACCCTTTACTAAACTGACCGCCTCTTTTTCTCGAGCCTTTTATCCCCCCCCCCTAAATTTGGCCAAACTCTCGAAGGGTAAAACCACAACTTTACCTTGTATTTTCATGCTTCACTACCGTTGTAGCCTCCTTTAACTTGTATGGTCATATCGGGGGCTTTGTATTAGAAAGAACTGCTGTGGGTTCTCCCTAAACTGTAGGATTTATTAATTTTAGTTTTTGCATTACTATACTGTTAAATACGCACTCGTTCACCCTTGTAAACAAACTTCTGCACTCTGTGGGGGTTAATTAATGATTCTAGTCAAAGAAAAATTCTCCGTCAAGTCCGGGATCTCTGTGTGAGAAGCAGAGCTAGGAAGTTCGTACCGTTCGACGTTCCGCAATATAGGTTGCCACCGGCCATCTCGCCGCATCAAAACAAATCATACATAAGAACGCACAGTGGAGAGGTAAACAAACCCGTTGAAAAGAAAACAGTACTGTTTCCAGAGAACAAAAATGACTTAAAGGGACTTTCGTTAATGCACACCTATTTAGATCATTAATTGTGTTCAACATACAAAATGTTGCATATATACAGACTGATTCTGATTGATTTCCGTCTTTACATATGTACATTATGAAAACACCCAAGCAACTATAACACGGATTGTAGTATTTAATAATTAAATGTAAAATAATATGCAAATAATAAAATTAATTTCTTAAATATCTTAAGACTATTATTATGTAAAAACCAAAACAGGAATTAAACCAAACCTTTACTCAACTGCAGCCGTATTACTGAAAAAAACAATGTACTTTTGAAGCCTTTCAAATGAAAAACTCATCCTACTTTCTGACAATCAAGATTTGTAATGCAAAAAAGTCCACTCCACTCGCATGATATGATCGGGGCATACTTGAACTATGTTATTAGTTCCGTATCAGCATCACCAAACAGATAGCATTTGTTGGGATCTAAAAGTGCAGTTTCTTTGCGATATATAACCTGAACCCTGCATCCTTTAATTTAAAATTTTGATTTTTATCTGTATTTCATTAGGATGCTTGTGGATTAGTAGATCCGTCTTGACAGTTCTTCCACATGCCGCACAGATTCAGTTCAGCCCCATAACTCTGGACTTTAACAGTGTCCTAGTTGAATGTAACTTTTTGAATTATTTTGAAATCTCTAATATGTTTCTGTGAAGCTGTTCTGTTACTAGACGTTTGACAGCTCGTATACTAGAACTGCCGTAGAAAGCTTACTATAGTTGTAAAACAAATTAATTTTGCTCACATTTGAGCAAAGCAAAGATGTTAATCCATCGCCTTCCTTGCTACCGACGTGGTTCTGAGTTATGCAGTAATATCTGTTTTGAAGTAATGGGTTGCACTCTATGCTGACCTTTGCTAGCGCAAATAGCGCCGCATGGTATTGCCAAGTCTGGCCGATCTTACCCTGCATAAGCAAATTGGTACGAACTTCCTGGCTCTGGCTGATCATTTTACCACAGAGGCAGTCAGGAATAGCTTCGAAATTACATAACATGAAGTATTTGCTCCTTATGTGAAATGATCGATCCATTTTCTGACCATACAGCCTGAGATCTTCTCGTTCTACTTGTTTCTAATGATATATAAGAGACTACTGTTTACTAAAACCTTAAAATCTATTGTCTCGATTTTTATATATATAAGCCTAGATCTGGGAATAAGTAAACTATTAAATGACATTAAATACACCATTATTGGGTGGCCTCAAGTGCAATTCTTTGTTCAGAGCATAGGTTTTGCATCTAGCAGTATGTTTAATGTTAATTGTTATAGAAATCAATTTGCTTATTTTTCCGTTGTGAAAATATATTTGGCCTAATAGGTTTTATTTCATTTCTCTTGATTGCTTGCTTAAGAAACGAAGAAGTCATCTACCACTTATCTTCATCTTATAAAGAACTACATTGCTTCTACAACTACTTGCATGCATGAGTCACATCAATATTATCTCACTATATCAGGAGAACCCTTGTTATATTATGAAAATCCTCACTATTGAGGTTTGGTGTATTTCGTAAACCATGGAAGCAAACATTGGTGCAATATCGAATAAGGTATTTTTGCTTATTGGTAGTAGTGACGATGACCCTATATCGAACAGAGCTTATGTTTCGAACAAAGTATTTTAGCTTGTTTGTAGCAGTGACAATGACCCTATATAGAACAGAGTTTATATTTCGAAGAAGGTATTTTAACTTATTGGTAGCAGTGACAATGGATATATCGATCAGAGCTTATGTTTCGAACAAAGTATTTTAGCTTGTTTGTATGACCCTATATAGAACAGAGTTTATATTTCGAAGAAGGTATTTTAACTTATTGGTAGCAGTGACAATGACCCTATATCGAACAGAGCATATATTTCGAATAAAGTATTTTAGCTTGTTGGTAGCAGTGACAATAAGACTATATCGAACAGAGCATATATTTCGAAGAAGGTATTTTAGCTTATTATTAGCAATGACAGCGGATCTCTTCAATTCATTTTAGTAGTTAAATAAACTTTTGAAAAATGAACGTGTTTCTTGCTGCTTTTACTTCCTCCATACGTACTATTTACATAGTGTACAGAAAAGGTGTTGCATTCCACTCAAAAATTCGATATCGCGATTTCACCCGAAATACACCGGTATTATTAAGGTCCCCTGCATCAAAAAATGATGTGTTCCAGTCACATCTTTCTCCAGATCTTCCATAGACAAATATTTTTACTAAAGATTATTCTTTTATCTACGTCATGCAACTCGCGATAAACATTGCCAAAATGTGTCTTTTACACTTGTAAGTAGAAGGGAATTATGGGAATTGATTAGGATAAAGCGACAGTCAAGTCTTTTAATATGATCGCTACGTGAAACAATTGAGGGTCGATTCGCTTAGCATGGGGTCCAGTTTGAGAAAAGCTAAGGTATTTTAAAATTGAAACTAATAACAAGCAATATCTCGAAATCAGTCAACTCTACAAACAAACAAAAAAAAAAAAAAAACATATATGACATAAATTATATGTTTTAACGAGATTTACCATTTTGTGTATTAAGTTTGTGTCTATCTCTTACGGTTTGACCGTTGTTTAAAATTCAAAGTCATCCATAAGAAACAGGTCTTCAGAGAGGCTATTCCCAGAAAATTAAAAATATACATTTTATTTGTGAGGTGAATGGATATCTTTAATATACAGTATTTTAATCAAAATCGTTAAAGCATTTCTGAGAAAATCAAAATATTTGAAAAATACTCCATGTAAAGGGTAGTTGGGTTTGGGGGCTTTTCCTGAAAATCTACGTATCGCATCCTTGGAAAAATAATGAACTTACATACCAATTTTGGTATTTAGCCGGCTTTTCCTTTTGAGCTACGCTGCCCACAAACACATACGGACCTTTTTCTAAAAATGCTTTGTTCCGGCTCAGGGGCCTCAAAATATATTTCTGGTGATATCTTGGTGTCTAATTACTGGGTGTAATAAAATACCTTCTTTACCTACTATATATATTGTACATACAGGCTGGAGAAAGTAAAAAAGCGTCTTTAGAAAAAGGTCCGTGTATGCGTCTGTGTATCTGGAAATACGATAGCTCAAACACAAAAAATCAGTTAAATAGCAAATCTTGTATTTAAGTTGGTATCTTACAAAGATGCGAAACGAAGATTTTGAGGAAAATCCCCCCAAACTAAACTACCCTTTACATGGAAAACAGTTTTGATTAAAATACTGTATTTAATGACATTTACATGACAAATAAAACGTATATCTTGAATTTTCTGAGAATAGGTTCTGAATACCTCTTTCTTCTGGGTGAATTTTCCTGAATATTTCATAACGTAAAGGATAGACAAAAACTTACTACACAAAAGATGTGGATCTCGTTAAAACACACAATTTATGTGATATGCATTTTTTTCGTGGTGTTCATTTTTGAGATATTGTTTGTTATTTGTTTTAGTTTTAAAATACATTTCTCATACGGTAATTTGTCAACTACAGTCAATATTAAGAAACGGATTTCATCCACATACCAACCAGTTTTTAAAAGATTCGACTATCATTTTAACTTGGTGTATTCTCATAAGGAAACAAGTAATAACACCATTTTTGATAATGTTGAATTCGATTAGTATGAATATACTGAAGAATAAACTTTTTAACAATTCGTTACCGAGATGTTGAGAAAGTCATTTGAATGGAACACATCAGATTTTGCTGCGAACATTTAACGCCTTTAATTTTAAAATAAGAACTTCTATATTTTATTTTTATCAACATATCGTTAACATAAGGTCCAATAGCTGGGGTGCGTAATTTTATTAAGGAAATGCAGATTTGAAAACCTAACAGCAACACAGGGGAAATGGTGAATGATATGTTTGATACTGTATTGTGATCGAATTCTGAGTATTATGAAGTTGTGATGTACCCTTTCAAGTACAGATTTTAAAATATCGACCTTTAATAATTGAGTTCTTGGGAAAAGAAAGCTAAAGCATAAATACACATAGATGCATTTTGTGATGGGTTAGTAATGCCTAATTTGAATGGCATAAGTATATTTAAACACTCTGTAATAGTTTATTGTATTCACAGATGTCCAAAAGTGTTAACTGTTTTCACAAATGAATATGTTTCTTATTTATTCTCACTTGTTCGACAAAGTAAGCGTTATAGTTTCGCAAGATCTTTATAGCTTTTTCTTCACTCTACTTTTTTGTGCAATTGTGCTTTAAACCTGAAGCTTTTGGGATTGCCCCGGCCTGCTCTACAAAACCATATTAACAAAAGTGTAATGAGAGAATTTTCCTGTTCTTCGAGAAGTTTTTTTAATGACAGAATAAATGTATCTACTGAAATAATGCTATGCATGGAAGACAAAGAAAGATATAGGAAAACAACTTTTCCAGTTAAGGAAAGGAAATATGCTTGACGGGGTCAAAGGAGTTGGAACGCTTGAGAGTGGTGGGTGGAAAACAAGAAATTATTGATGCGAGTCTGTTGTTTTTCGAGTTACCTTTCTCTAGAATATCTGCCATTAAAACTGCAACTCTCTTTTATTTCGTAATATAACCTCAGTTTTCTTTTAGCAATTTCCAACAGTTAAGTTTAAATTAAGTTTAGAAGAGTGGAACATCAATGAAGAAATATTGTGAGTATTCACAATAAAAACTACTGTATTCTAATTAAAGCTTATGTAATTTTAGCCTTCATGTAAGGAAGAACATACATGTATTTCAATTATTATTATCACTATCATCATTCACTTATTATATGAGTTGTTCTGATAAAAATACGAGAATTAAACCTATAAAATTAGTATTCACAACTGAAAAGGGAGATGAAAATAAATGTAAATCCACTATTGATCTTTACTTTCTCTACATAATACATAGGTACTGAAGGTATTGCATTCCAACCAAAATTAGATACCGAGATTTCACTAGAAATTCACGTTTTAGGTTCCCTGTACTACAAAAAAAATCCATATGCGCGTGTCCCTCACAGTTAACTCTTAAACGAAAAGGCGGTAAAATATCAAAATACCATGTTATCAAAAATGGTTCCAAAGATTTTGATTAAAATAGCGCATATTAAAGATATTTACATGATAAATAACATTGAATTTTCTGACCAATTCTCTGAAGAACTTTATTCTGAATGATTTTGCTGAATGTTTACATAACTGGTAAACCGTAAGAGATACATAGACAAAACTTACTTAACAAAAAATGTGGATCTCTTAAAAACACACAGCCTATGTGTCATATACATTTGTTTCGTGGAGTTGGCCATTTCCGAGATATTCTTTGTTATTAGTTTGTTTTAAAATACTTAAAATGCTTCTCTACGGGAATTTGTAATCTCTTGATCATACAAAGAAACGGATTTCAACCAGCAAAGAGCTTTTAAAAGATTTAACTAAAGCTTTAGCCTAGCGTAGGGATTCCCTTATCTGTCTCCTACTTACAAGAAAGCAAGAATTAAGACCTTTTCCGCTAATGCTTATCTCGATTAGTAGAAATTAGGTAAAAGAATAAGGGTTTAAAAATAATTTATTACAAAGATGTAGAGAAATTCACGTGAATGGAATTCTTTACAATAAGAAGATTAAATTGCTCGAAGTTTAACATTCATGCTATGCTTCGCTTTGAAGACAAGTCTCTTAATCTCAACAGAACTGCCCTGCCAAGGATCTGAGTTAGGCTATATCAAAGTATTGTTTTTACTTTCTCTATACGTACTATGTACATACTGTATAAAGGAGGTATTGCACTCCACCCAAAAATTCGATACCGAGATTTCACCGTAAATATATGTTTTAGGTTCCCCTTTATTTAAAAAAAGCATTTTCACAAAAAGGTCCATGTATGTGTGTGTGTGTGTGTGTCCGAGTGTCCGTGTGTCTGTGAACACGATAACTCAAAAACGAAAAGTCGGTAAAATATCAAACTTGGTACTTAAGTTCTCTTCCAGGGATGCGACACAAGATTTTGAGAAAAATCCCCCACCCCAAACTACCCTTTACATGGAACTTTTTTCGAAAATTTCAATTTTCTCAAAAATGGCTCTAACGATTTTGATTAAAATTTCGTATATTAAAGATATTTAACTGGCAAATAAAATGTATATCTTGAATTTTCTGGGAATAGCCTCTAAAGAGTATTTTATCCTGGATGAATTTTACCGAATTTTGAATAACTGTTAAACCGTAAGAGATGGACGAAAACTTTCAACAAAAAGATGTAGAACACGTTAAAACACACAATTTATGTTATATACATTTTTTTTCGTGGAGTTCGTTAATTTTGAGACATTCCTTGTTTTTGGTTTCTGCTATGAAAAACTTATACTTTTCTCATACAGGAATTTGTCAACTACGGTCCATACAAACAAAGGAACTTCAGTGACATAGCAACCAGCTTTTGATTATCACTTTAACCTATGGTACTCCCTTGTTTTGCTTCTACTTACAAGGAAGCAAGTAATATGGCTTTTTCTGCTATTTTTTTACTGATTAGCATGAGGTAAATAGATGTATAAGCTTTTAAGAATAATTTGTTGCAGAGATGTAGAGAAAGTCATGTGCTTGGAACAGAACATCTTTTTATTATCGGGGTCTAAAAGCATCTCCTTCTATTGAAACCTAAACACCAAATTTTTGGGTTGCCCGTAACTAATGCGGGAAAGCAGCTGCCTGCTGCTTGATGGACCCTGGGTTAGACTCCCGGTTGGTGGCGGGAATTTTTCCCAGCCAAGATTATTGCCGCCCCTCCCTAGAGTCTGAAAGTGTGAATGTGTGTGTTTAAAATAAGAAGTAATAAAGTTCACTAATCTACAAGATTTAAGACCACTTCTCACAGAATCATTGCATTCAGAGGCGGATGAAGATGAACAAAAATCTGTGGTCCATTCACATGACTTTCTCTACATCTCTGTAACAGATTATTGTTAAAAAGTTTATGCTTCTATTTACTTCATGCTAATCGATAAAAAATTAGCATAAATATTCTTATTTCTTGCTTCCTTATAAGTAGAAGGGAAATAAGAGAGTGCCATAGGTTAAAGTGATAGTCAAAAGCTGGTTTTATGTGACTGAAATTCCTTTGTTTGTATGGACCGGAGTTGACAAAATCCCGTATGAAAAAAGTATAAGTTATTCAAATCTGAATATAACAAACAATCAACACCACGAAAAAAATGTATATTACATAAATTGTGTGTTTTAACGTGCTCTACATATTTTGTGAGGTACATTTTTCTCCATCTCTTACGGTTTAGCAGTTATGTAAAATTCCGTAAAATTCATCCAGAATAAAGTAGTCTTCAGAGGCTATTCCGAGAAAACTCAACATATACATTTGATTTGTGAGGTAAGTAACTTTAATTTATGACATTTTAATCAAAATCGTTAGTCATTTTTGAGAAAACCAAAATTTTCGAAAAGGTTCCAAGTAAAGTGTAGTTTGGAGTCGGGGGATTTTTCTCAAAATCTTTGTGTCGCACCCCTGGAAGATACTAAACTTATATACTAAGTTTGGTATTTTTGGTTTTTTCGTTTTTGAGTTATCGTGTTCACGGATACACATACACACGCACACGCACACACATACACTCTGATATTTTTGTGAAAATGCTTTTTTACTTTCTCTCCACGAACTAAGTACATAGTTTATAAAGTAGGTATTGCATTGTACCCAAAAATTCGATACCGAAATTTCCCTGGAAATATATGTTTGAGACCCTCTGTATCCAAAAAAGAAACATTTTTAGAAACAAGTCCCTGTGTGTGTCTGTCTGTCTGTCTGTGTGTGTCTGTGTGTCTGTGGGCAGCATAGCTCAAAAATGAAAAGACCGTTAAAAACCAAATTAGTATTTAAGTTTGATATCTTCCAAGGATGTGACAGGAAGATTTTCAAGAATATCCCCCCACCCCAAACTACCCTATACATGGAATGCTTTTTGAAAATTTTGATTTTCTAAAAAATGACTAACGATTTTTATTAAAATCCCGTATATTACTCACATTTACATACCAAATAAAATGTATATCTTGAATTTTCTGTAAATAGCCTCGGTGGACCTCTTTATTGTGGATGAATTTTGCCAAATTTTGCTCAACTGCTAAACGGTAAGAGATGGACAAAAGCTTACTACACAGAAAATGTAGAGCACATTAAAACACACAATTTATGTTATACCATTTTTTCGTGGAGTTGGTCGTTATTTAGTTATTCATTGTTTTTGGTTTCACCTTTCAGAAACGTATACCTATAGGCTAAAGAAATAGTCAAAAGTTGGTTGCTATGTGACTGAAGTTCCTTTGTTTGTATGGACAGGAATTGTTAAATTTCTGTATGAGAAAAGTATGTTTTTTAAAGCTGAAACCAAAAACAAGGAGTATCTAAAAATTATCAATTCTACGGAAAAAAATATATAAATATTATATAAATTGTGTGTTTTAAGGTGCTCTACATTTTTGTTGTAAGTTTTTGTCCATCTCTTACGGTTTAGCAGTTGTGCAAAATTCCGCAAAATTAATCAAAAATAAAGTAGTCTTTAGAGGCTATTCCCAGAAAATTCAAGATATAAGTTTTATTTGTCAGGTAAATATCTTTAATATACAAAATTTTAATCAAAATCGTTAAAGCCATTTTGGAGAAAATCAAAAAATGTTCTATGTAAAGGGTAGTTTGAGGTGGGGGGATTTTTCTCAAAATCTTCGTGCCGCATCCCTGGAAGATACTAGATTTAAATACCAAGTTTGGTATTTTACCGACTTTTCGTTTTTGAGTTATCGTGTTCACAGACACACGGACACACGGACACATACACACACGAACCTTTTTCTGAAAAAGTTTCTTTTGGATACAGGGGACCCTAAAACATATATTTCCGGGGAATCTCGCTATCGAATTTTTGGGTGGAGTGCAAATTGTTCTCTATACACTATGTACATAGTACGTATAGAGAAAGTAAAATTTAGCAAAAATAGTCTTATTACTTGCTTCCTTGTAAGCAGAAGGAAATAAGGAAATACCATAATTTAAAGTGATAGTCAAAAACTGGTTGCTATGTGACTGAAGTTCCTTTGTTTTTATGTACAGGAGTTGAGAAATTCATGTATGAGGAATGTAGTTTTTTCAAAGGTGAAACAAATAAGAGGGAATATCTCTAAAATGATCAACTCCACGAAAAAAAATGTACTTGACATAAATTGTGTGTTTTACTGTGGTATACATTTTTTGTTACATGTGTTTTTGATATTTCTTACGGTTTACCAGTTGTGCATAATTGAATAAAAATCATACAGAATAAAGAGGTCTTCAGAGGCTATTCCCAGAAAAATCAAGATATACATTTTATTTGGCATGTAAATATCTTAAATATAAGCTATGTTAATCAAAATTGTTACAGCCAATTTTGAGAGAATCAAAATTTTTGAAATGCTTTCTATGTAAAGGGTAGTTTGGGCTGGGGGTGTTTTCTTGAAAATTTCGTATCACATCTTCGTACCTCACCAATTTAGGTATTTAACTGTCTTTTCGTTTTTGAGCTATGCTGTCCACAGATACATACAGAGACACAAGGATATTTTTCCAAAAATTGTGTGTTTTATTTTTTATTCTGGGGGCCCAAAACATGTATTTACAGTGAAATCTTGGCATCGCATTTTTGGGTGGAATACAATACCTTCTGTATACACTATGTACGTAGTACGTGTAGAGAAAAGTGCAATTATTAGAACACCGGTGCACCGAAAACTCAATTAGTTACAATGAAGTGCAATTATTTCGAAATGACGTTCCTTAATGGTAACTTAGTATGTCGGGTTTATGTCATCTCTAAATAATTTGACATTACCTTGTTGTGGAGTACCGGTAAGCGTGCGAATCAGTTGAGGAATTTAATGTCGTGCCGGTATGTTACAAAGGTAGCTCACTGGTTAGAGATCAGTGGTCAAATCCCGTCTTTCTCCTTGAATTTTTCAGTCTGGCAGTACCTATTCCACAATAACTGAAATTTACTTAATTTATATATTAATAAAATGCATAACTAAACAATCTTATTGACTTCAGATCCCTCATGGCCGCAGCTGTACCCGTATCTGTCAAAACAATATAAGGTAATTAATTGCAAACAAAATAATTTTTCGACAAATAGTCAAGACAATGTAACTCTTCTTTCAGATAGTTAACTGTTTAGTGAATAAAATTTAATTCATTATAAAAGTGTTCTACAAGTAAAACGTAAAATAATCAGTTATAATCAGTTTTGAACAGATAATAATTTATGTTCAATTTCATTGATGATTATTACAGCTTCGTTTATTATGATGCATATCGTGATATACGAGTCAGCGCTTTATCCCGGCAATCTTGCATTTCATCTCAAATTCTCTTACGGGTGCAAAGTTTTCTATTTTGTAGCGCCTGTTAGCATAAGTAAGAAGAAAGTTGACTGTAATCAGCCTAGACCTGAATGTAAGATAATATATTCAGTTTTGCTAATTATCAGCTGATCTGTGATTCTCATTGTTGGGCAGCAGAGATAGTCAGATGAGAATGGTGTTTAATATTTTGGCAACACAATGAATGGTTAATAGCATTTATTTACATTCTTTATTATAATCGTGAAACTGTTAATTTGATCCCATATGAGTATTTTGCTTCATAAATTAAAACTCTCGTGGAGTTCTTCTTCTTAATAGGCACTGCAACTTCATTAACCGAATGTTTCGACCTTCTCTTCAATTTTCTCTAATTCTATTCCATCCCATATATATGCAGTCCAGTTTCCTTCTTGCAGTTTTTCAAAACTGTATTAATATCATCTCATCCTCTTGATTTAGATTTGAGAGTGTGTAAGTTATATTTTCTTATCTGGCATTCAATACAAATGCCCGAACCATCTTAGTCTCTGTGTTGTTATAAAATGTATGTTGACTTTTTATTAAATTTTAATGACTAACTCTTAATTTCTCTACCTTTAATTTTCTACGTATAGTCTTCTTAAAATGTTATTATAAATATTAAAGACTTTTGCCTTTGCGACTTTTTAAGCACACGGGTTTCATAACCACATGTTATTGTGACAATGTCGTCCGCCCGTGCGAACTTTCTTATGTTCGCTGTAATATGCGGCAGTTGAATTGGAATGTGAGACATCGCAATCGGATGCGTAAGGAACGGCGCGTCGATACGGGAGACTTCGGAACGTGACACATGTACATCAGGATTTTTTCTCGATATTCGAGATGTTTCTCTAAGCTTCGGTTTTTAATACCTTCGACAAGGTTTCAGAAAGTTGTAACGTCATTTTATTGCTATGAAAAGGAGGAATAACTGTATTGAGCTGTGCTGACTTGTGAATTGGACTGGGTCGTGAATGACTGGAGTGTTAGCAGTGGTGCGCGAGCCATGAACGGCGTGCAGCTGTAAACTTACTACGCGTCGAAACGTTAAGTTAAGTATTTGGAACAGTGAATTTGAAGTTTTATTTGTAACCAATTATTGTGCCAATAAATACATATTATTATAGGTGGATATTCTATTTGTGTAACGGATTCTTAATTTTGAGCTTAAAATTTTAGTACCTAGATTTAAAAATAAGTAAAACTTTATTTCCTTAAGAAATACCTTATTTCTTTTACTTCTTCTTCATTGAAATGTTGTTTAATGACACTCGATGTACTTAAAAGAGTTTATAGTCTTGATATTGTTATTATATTGAATTAAATAATTCAATTTGTCGGATCCTTTTAAGTATTTTGCTTTTCCCAGTAGTTCGACTCGTGCGGACTCGGTTTTTTAGCTTTTTAAATATTTCTATTACAGCATTTTTTTGTTCTGGTTACAATAAAGATGTCATCTCCATAGTGCATACATTTCCGCCGCTCAAATTTAGTTTACTTAAGGGGAGCCAAAATTGTCTATCTCAGCAACTGTTTAAGATAATAAGAAAACTTTTTCAAGGTGCATTCAGCGATATTTTTACTGTTGATTGATGACAAATAGAATACTTCTGTTCATTAGAAGCAAAGTTTGATTTTTTAAAGTAAAACTCTTGGAATTTTGTTGGAAAATTACAATTTTTAAAGTTTTAAAAAATAACAAATCCATATACATAAAAAAGTTTTCGTTAAAATAAAGCCTATTTAGGTACCAATCTGTGGTAAACATTTCAGTGCTTAGTTTCAGTTAGTTTCTGAGATAATGGGACATTTGTACAGACAATCTTTCTTCTTCAGAAATTGCTTTCAAATATAATATTTAAATAAAAATGTAGCCTAACTTTTCGAACACAACTTCAGAGTACTTCAAAACGCTCTCATGAAGGAAATGTGAGTAGGATGCCAATGTTGGGAATAGCTAAAACAAAACTTTCTGATCAAAATATGAAAAAATATATCTTCTCTAACACTAATATTTACAAAGTTAATGATGTTTTACCAAGTTAGTGTACCAAACTGTTCTAAAAAAGCTACTAAGCAGGATTGTTTTCAAAAATAGTTTTGAACTGTTTACAATTAGCGTACCTTTGTGAAAGTTATACCAAAATTTTGAAATATCCATATGCAATTAAAACATAAACATGGAAAAAAAAGTTTAGAAAATCTCATTTCGAATCCCCTTAAAACTGAATTTATCACAATGCTAAGTAATGTAGCAGACAAAGGGTCTCTCTGTTTCAATTTTAAATGTTTTACACAAGTTGTTAATTATTTTATCCATTGTCATGTTGTTGCCTAAAATTAGTGGGATTACTTTTGACAATATTTTCCTGTGATATAACCCTAGAGAACAGTGCTTCTTAGCGGCGGCCTCAGCGCTAGAAACATTTTACTCAGAGCAGGTATTTGTGTGTTACAAGGTAAATTATTGCTTCCCCATAGAAACACTTGAGTAGCAGGGCTGCGAGTGACATGACAGGAAAGGAAACACTGCAAGTAAAAGCAACACGAAGCCTCACAAACGGCGTCACGCAATCCTCACTGATAGAGGAACAGAATGGTAAATGCTGACATGCTGAGTGACGTGTTTATATCATGTTGTAGCTTTAGTTATTTATATATCGTATTTTATTATTACAAATGAATGAATCACACATATTTATGTTTTTAAACGTATGATAATTGTTACATAGACTGAACACAAAATGAGCTTATCAATTACTTACTCAAAGGGAATAAAGTGCCATTTCTGTTCCATAAATTACTTGGAATTTCTAGTTACTTTCCTCTTTTGTCTACAAAAGTAACATCAAGATATTAAATCGTATTTTTAATTAAAATCGTATTATTTTTATCAAATGAATACGAAGTTCATAGGGAAGTCCCTGGTTCCATTCTCGGCTCCCTTCCATTCCCGCCACATATATTTCATGGTTCCTCCGGGTCCCGGGCGAATGTTCGTTTTCTTCCACGACTTTCCTCCCATCTTTTCTTTATCATCACCACCATCTGTTTCAGGATTAAAGAAGACCACCCGAACGCGCTCGGCATGTTGCGGCTGGGCGGTGGTGATGAGCTATTTGAAGGATTCTATTGACGGATTCACAGGCTGTCAGTGGCTTCCTTTAAAGAACCCACGGGGTGGGGGTGGGGGACTCAGGGTTTTGAACATGCTTGAGCAACTCAAATGCGTTCAATCTGGAATCTTTAAGGACCCCGTGTTTGGTTACGTATAGCACCTAACGGATCTGGTCGCTCATAGGTCTCTTTCCTCATGTTTCTCACAGAGGTCTCGTTTGAAGTACATTGATTTACATACTTGCTCTATCCCAGTTTTGGAGGTTTCTCGTCTTCCTTTGTCTTTCACTGGTTCATTAGTCTTTTCCTATAAAAGTATTCCATCGTGCATAAAACTCTCTATGGACAAAATTAGCGTTTCCTAAGAATTTGGGTAAAATCGTGGAGCTTATAAGCATGAGTAAATCACCTATTTTTCAAAGTGGCAGCTTCAATTTCAGTATTTTCCGAGAATACCCGCCCAGTCATCGTAATGCTCTTCCCACTGAGTATTTTTATTGATGATCCGATTTACCATATATCATCTGCAACAATGGTTGAACTGTTGCAAAAGCAGGCATCAATGGATTGGACTGAAGGCGAAGTCTTTGTTGCTGCAGAGCAACATAGCATGTAAGATCAATACTAACCTAAACCAACTAGACTTAAAAAGATTAACATGTGTATTCACATGACTTTCTGTACATATTACAAATTCTCATGTGTTATTGTGTTATGAATTACCACATTCATTCATCAATCTACATCACCTACTCTGGATGAAACGCACGCAAAGAGACAGTCGGACAATATATACCAATGATTTTCTAAATTTGTTTTCTTGCTTTAGTTAACTGGCATCACAGCATTGGCCAGGTACAATTTTGGATGAAATACAATATTCTCTTGTTTGTAAAAAGGACTGACTATATTTTTAGTCTAGCTTATTCCCTTATTTCTCTCCTACTTACAAGAAAACATTTCTTCTAATGTTTATCTCAATTAGCATGAAGTAGATTGAAGCATAAGCTGTTTAAAAATAATTTGTTACAGAGATGTAGAAAAGACATGTGAATGGAACACATCAGATTTTTATTTATTTAGTTTAGGATTTTATACTCCAGGGTGTAAAACCAGATTCCACAAAGTAATAATTTTGATATTATAGATAGAAGAAGAAATAAAAATATTTGGTATTTTGTCCTTAATTCTTCACTCCAGTATGATGAACCTTATATTAAATGTAACTAATGCTATTGAAAACACAGTCCTTTGCAGGGAAACAAGGTTATTGAATAAGTAATTTATTTCGCTTCATTTAAAATTGCAATGCACTCTTATTCTTTCTCCATGTACATAGTGTATAGAGAAGGTATTGCACTCCACCCAAAAATTCGACACCGAGATTTCACCGGAAATATATATTTTAGGGTTACCTGTATCCAAAAAATCTGATGTGTTCCATTCACACGACTTTCTCTATATCTCTGTAAATGAAGTTATGTGATGAGACTTCAAATTATATATTTATAGTAAAATATGAATACCATAAGACTGATATGAAAACATTCGTCTTCTTTCAAGCTGTGTAGTGGAAAGCAGTGAACGGGTGTGAACAAGTTATGATTATATTCATTATTTTTACAATGCTTTTATTTTATCATTATATCCTGTGAGCCATCTTGCAAAAGGTTTTGAACAAAGAATACTATACAAAGACGTTTCTAAATCCTTGGGTTCCATAACATCACATGCGTTTCTGAAGCAGAACAAACGCTAGGCTCGTTATGAAGGTGCGACAAGCATGCAAATTGTGGACTGAGTTCCGCTGCACCTTTAAATAATTAAGCTGCTAGGGTGGCATTGTTAGCAGGTCCCCGTGGGGGCTCAATTAACATTTCATCCTGCAGGTGAAACATTGCTCGTAATGGCGTACTCAAATATTAAAACGCGAATGATAATTATAGTGATAATGGTGTTGTTCCATCCAAATTAGTAGATGCGTCCATAGATGAGGCACCATTCCGTCCTGAAAACTTCACCTGAGTATGTTGTTTTGTTCTTTATAGCGCATAATTGTTTTATTCCTGACTATTGTGTTATACTGTTAGTTCTTAGCCTAATAGACTTTATGAGGACATGCCAGTTTAACTAATAGCGTGCGTGCCGGCCGGTTTCAGTAACTGTCCCAAGTGACCCATGGCCGCGCTCGCTAAAGGGCTTCGCTTTGGTGCTTCGTGGCGCAGGGGATCATAGGTTCTGGTCCCGCCTTGGGCATGGGTGTTAGTGTGTTAGTGTATGTGTATATGTCATAAAACAGAAAACGGAAATCAGAGACAATTTAGGGACAGAGTTCACCAATTCCTGTATCAGAAAAGTATAAGTTTTCGAAGCTGAAACCAAAAACAACGATACCTAAAAAGCTATCACCTCGACAAAAAAAATGTATGTAGCATAAAGTGTATGTTTTAATGTCCTCTACATTTTTTGTCTGGTAAGTTTTTGACCATCGCTTACGGTTTACCAGTTATGCAAAATTCCGTAACATTCATCCAGAATAAAGTAGTCTTCAGAGGCTCTACCCAGAAAATTCAAGATATACATTTTGTCAGGTAAATCACTTTAATATACGATATTTTAATAAAAATCGTTAGAGCCATTTTTTAGAAAATCAAAATTTGCGAAAAAAGTTCCAGGTAAAGGGTAGTTTGTGGTGGGGGGATTTTCTTGAAAATGTTCTCTTTGTACCCTTGGAAGATACCAAAGTTAAATACCAAGTTTGGTATTTAACGGTCTTTTCATTTTTGAGCTATGTTGCCCACAGACACCCACACATACATACTCACAGATAGACAGACACCCGGACATTTTTCCAAAAAAATTTTTTTTTGGATTCGGGAATCTCAAAACATGTAATTGCAATGTCACCTCTACCTTGTGGTTTGCCGGTAAACACGCAAGTCAGTTGAGGAATTTAATGTCAAGTTGGTATGTTGCCACGGTAGTTCAGTGGTTAGAGCAACTGGCTAGCTACCGTGCTTCAAATCTTGGCTACGACATTGAATTTTCAGTCTCCTAGGAGGTCTCAGCTGTCTACAGCACTCGGCTAACTCGGCGCTAGCAGTTTCTTATAAAGCTCCCGCAACACATTGGAATGTTCTCAGTGGAAGCCAGGGCTTTTCGAATCCCAATGAAAAGGAAAATTCCAGACTGCGTGAGGCACATATAAAGTTTGTTGCGCGGGCTACTCGCTCAAAAGAGCCTGTCGAATGCACTAGCGATCCAGGTGGCAACGTAGAAGGGCCGGTATTCGCTTAGAAAGCTTCGCGCATGTGATTACATTAGTCATATAATATAAAATGATACGTGTTATTCCCTCTTTTACACGCGACACATTTTTACTTAGATATTGTTTCAATAAAGGATAATGGGGAAATCGCAAACATTTCTAGTACAATCGAAAGCCAGTAACTTGGAGTAACACTAATGTCAAAAACACAATTGCCAGAAATGGTGAATTTTAATGAGTTATATGCCCTTCCTGTCAAAATGTTCTTGTTATTCAAAATTCAATTAAAATTTTAAAACAAAAGTTTTTCCATTTAAATATATAAAACCCCAAGAGCTATAATAAAATCGTTACAGTCATTTTATAGATAATAGACAACAGTAACAAATATTTTCAATTTAATCGTTTTGCATGGTGGTTTTCCTAAAACATTTTCTGAACATAAACCCAATTTTAGTATTAATGTGTATTTTTTGAGTAAAACTGTTCACACAATATACAAATATAAGATTTTCTCTAAGCATGACTTTTTAATCAGAGGACTCAGAATATGTATTTCCGATGAAATTTTGAAATCGAATTTTCACACAAAATAAAAAGCAAACGGGAGAAGGTTTATCTAATGGGGATTGAATAGATTTAAGACTGTTAAGGCAAGTTCGTTTTGGATACGGAGTGGGGGAATTTGATTTTGGTTTTGAACTCTTGAAAATTACCTGCGCGGAAAGTGAAATGTGAACTGCAAGTTCACTATGAAATACAGATCCTCCAGCAAACGCGTAAATTCGTGGGCTTAGGCATTTAGCGTTTAGAAACTCTTAATAATTTTATCGTATTTATCTTATAATTTTTAAGTCTGCATTTTTTTATTTATTTAGCTTCTTTATGACTAATATTAATTTCTTTCGTGGGCAATTAATAATTTTAGTTATCAAAATATTTGGAATTGAATAATTGAACGGACATTATTTAATGCTTATCGTTTAACAATTTCATGTTGTGCTAGTTCGTATTGGTTTGCTATTTGGTAAAATAATTTTATTTACTGGCGTTAGGGGTTTATTTATTACATCTTCATTGAAGATGACATTATCGTTCATTTTCTCCATTAATGCTTATTGTAAGGTTTCCAGTTTTAATTTCCTTCGCCGCAGAACATTCTTTCCGTGATTTTAAAAGTGATTGGTTATTGTTTATATTCTTAAGCTGTCTGTTAATACAGGACTAATCCGTTTTTAAGGGGATCTTTGAAAAAGTTTGAATTGGTTTTCTTTACTAACCGGATTACCTTTCTAAGGTTTCCACAGCAAGTAAAACCAAGAAGAGCCGCTTTTAAATATGATTTTATCTTTCCCTCGGCATTAAAATGGGTTTTAAGCGTATGATGATTTCAGTTTCGGTATTTTCCCTCGTTCTGGTTCTTTCTATTTCAAAATATAGTGTTTGCCATAAAACATTCTGAGAATCTGTAAATATTGAAGTAGTAAAACAAATGCGACTTGCTCCGACGTACACTTATAGCGATTTTCTAAAGGTATTTGGGTTTTGTAGACCTCAAAATGTCGCTTTAGTGAAATCTCGAATTGAAATTTGTTAACGGAAGTTCTTGTCTTAGAAAAGAGAATTAGTAATTTGTCTGCTTTTTAGAAGCTGTTTCACAAAGCTTGTTTTTGAGCTGTGTGATTTCTGTTTCTCATATCAGAATGTTGCTCTGAGACTTCGAGTTTAGATACAGTACTTGCAAGCTACTCAATATTAATTCTGAATGATATAATAATCTATACTGCCATAGTGTATAAAATGGAATCGCTATGTACTGATGCAGCTCAATGACTGGAGTAATCGGTTTACAATGGTAAGTTTATTTAGTTTCTTTCAAACTTTTTCTGCATACTGTGGTTACGGCATGGGGTTACTAAAACCGGCGTTGGAGTGCATCTCGGCTCGTCTACCTGATGCTGGGTATGGCTAGCGACCACTCAGTGTATGCCACTTCCCCAGTTTAGTAACTACTGCTCCGGGAGATTCCTTTCTGTAGTTTTGAGTACTTTCACCATCTAGAAGTTTCGGCCTTATATACGGGACCACACTTTTTTTTATAGTGTTTAACGCCCGCTTTAACTACCATGGCACCGCAGGCGATACGGGATCACGCTATACATTTAAGGTGTTCATTAAGGGGAATCGAAATGCCCTATCTTGCCAATGTTAAAGTTTGACCCATTATCTCACCAACTATTTAAAATAATGAGTTATAGTCTTCAAGCTATGTGTGTCCACCAATACCTTTACTATTCATTGATAAAATATAAAATACTTCTGTTCATAAGAAAGAAATATATTACTTTTTTAATAAAGCTCTAAAATTGTATTGAAAAAATTACGATTTTTACATTTTTAAAAACAGCTAATCCTTATTCATAATTTTTTTTAATAAAGACTTCTTAGGTGTAATGTGTGGTAAAAGTTTCAACCCTTATGTCAGTTTTTGAGATAATGGGGCATTTGTGTACAGAATTTTACTTCTTCATAAATTGTTATCAACTATGATATTTTAAAAAAATGTAACCTAACTTTCCAAAATCTACTTCGATTCTGTCACAGGAAGGAAATGTGAGCGGAATTCCAATGCTGCCAACTGCTAGAGTGGAGCTTTTCGATCAAAATAAAATAATATATCTTTGATAACACTAATATTTACAAAGTTATTGATCTTTTACTTAGTGAGTGTACCATTTTATTCTAAAAAACTACTATCAGGATTATTTTCAACAAAAATCTTAAATTATTTACAATTAGTGTATCTGTATGAAAGTTATATCAAAATGAGTGGAAGATTCGTACTATTCATATACAAAATGAAAATGGAAAAAAATTATGAAAATCCCATTTTGACTCACCTTGTTAGTTACGAATAAGAATTGCGAAATGAAATTCAGCATTTCAGTTGTGAGTTGTGATTCGAGTAGTTGTATTCTGTTCTGAGTGTGTGAAAAAACTTATTCAAGTGTAACGTGCTGAATACCTAAATGATGAATAAAGTATATTTAGCAGCAGTTCATGTTCTCATTCATGCAATATATTTCCTTTCGACAGTTTTTCCCAGATTACATTTGTTGATCATAATGTCACACGAGGATATTTAAAAAGAACACGCAACCTGTTTCATATAACTTCACCCATATCTCTTAATTGCATCACGAGAGGTTCTTGCACTATTCGCCTCTTATTGTAGTGAAGTAGGTTGAGTGATATAAACTAGAGCTTATATTCATTTATCTTAGTACATCCCAAGATAACTGGACATTAAGTTTTCATTACCCATGAATCAAATACATTACGTAGCTAATGCACCTGTAACACATTTAATTATCAACAAATGGATCGGAGAATATTTCAGTTTTAAACTGATGTATCGCCCAGCATGGTAAAATCACGTATATATATATATCCTGAGAGTATGTTTTAATTATTGTTATTGCTTGACCTTGATTTGCTTGTTTGTTATGCACCATCAAAGGTTTGCATTAGCCAATTAAGGGAAGCGGAAGTAAAGTGGGAAACAAATATACTGCCATTTTCCTATCTCTGTAAATATAGTGAATCTTTATTCATGTGCAAAACTGAAAATAACCTCCTATGTACCAACTCTGTAATCAAACACAGAAGAGATATTCACTCCTGCAAAACTAGATCAGCCAATCACATATGTTTAGAATCAGGGTGAATGGATTGATCATTGGTCCCATTAACAATACTTTTAGTTTATTTTTATTTAACTTTACCAAATACAGAATAAAAAATATATTACATAGTGCCACCCAAACATATTACAGCCTCCCACTTAACATTAAAGAATCACTAAACTTATCCCAATTTAAAAGCAAAATTTTCAAATACTTAGTTGAGCAATACCGCAATTCAAAAATTTGACAACAGAAAATCCCTATGGTGTTTTTTGAAATATTGCATTAAATTAAATCACATACCCACACAAATTACTCAAAAATTGTATACATATATAAAATGTATACTTATATACTTCGTTTTATATGTGTTAATGTGTTTATTTTATTCTTTGTATTTTCCTTACCGCCTCACAAAACGGCAGTCCCTACCTAGAGCAATATGCTCATTGGGACATTCTCTGTAAATAAAAGATAAAAAAATAAGTGTGTAAGGAGGAATATGTCAGTGGGGAAAGCCGGTAAGAAGCAGGGTTTGCAGCTGTTATCACAACAATCAAATCCTCTGCAGCGGCTTGGAGCGATAATCTAATATTGGCCTTTGCCGGAATGGATTCTATGGAAACGGGTCTTGTTAACAAGTGGTAATAAATTTATCATGACCTCTCCGGGGGTTTGTTTACTAGGCTTCTGTCAGCAAGCATTTGACGCTCTGTGTGGGGGCAGCCATACGCTGAGTACCTTCTTACTGAAACAGATGCATAACTGAGAATCTCTGCGCATCAAAGAGTTCGGCAGAGTCAGACAGAGCCTTTGATTGTCGCTTTCAACACTGTTACTCAGGGTGTCAGCTTTTTCTCTGCTGGCGAGCGCGCAAGACTGTCGGAAAGGAACATTCACAATATGATAATTCTAATTGTTTTCTCACAGAAACCGTGTAGGACAGGAGGTAGCCAGAATTTGAACCACGGATCTCTCGGTCTCTAGCCGGTTGCTCTACCATGGCAACCATAGCATTGATCCTGCGGTGCCACAAGTAGTAAAAGTGGACGTTAAACACTATTCTACACACACAGCTTATGTAAAAAACAATTAATTTCTATTTTATCATTGTACTAATACAAACTTTTGCTGATTGTATATCAGGTTATTCCCATCCATAGATTTCCTAATATAATTCTGTGCACTAACTAAATAACTTGTAATTTACTAAATATGACATTTTTTAGAATTTCAGAGTCTTTTTTTAGTTCATTCTTCAAACTTTAATGACTCATTAAAGTGAGAGTCTTGTCTACGATGCAGTTAACCTATTACGTTAACCATTATCACGCCATGCAACTAAGGGTTTCAAGCCCTGTTCATCGATAACTGGATGGAGGAGTAAAAAAGTTCTAGAAGCAATTTTCCTCGCATCAGCTGCACTGAATCCTGTCTACAAAGTTTGGAAAACCACTACTCTGCAGAAACCGCATGCTTCCCGTACAGTCTCGTTCTTGTGTAAATAATGCATCAGATCATCCTTTACTTTAGTATCTGAAACAGTATAAACGAAAACGTTCTTTCCCATAGATTCCTTGTATATACTCTTGAGACGGAAAGTCGAGTTTAGAGGGAGTACGTTTTATGCTCGAGGTTATTACTAGACCTCGGATTTTAGCTTATATGTCTATTTTTACTTTATCTACACGTACTATATACATAGTGTATAGAGTAGTTATTGTAATGCACTAAAAAATTCGGTACCCACCGGAAATCCATGTTTTGGGTCCCCTGAATCCCCCAAAAAAAAAAAACATTTTTGGAAAAAGTTCCGTGTGTCTGTCTGTCTGTCTGTGTGTGGACAGCATACCTCAAAAACGAAAAGACTGTTGAATACCAAACTTGGTATTTAGGTTTGCTATTTTCCAAGGATGCGACACGAAGATTATCAAGAAAGTCCCCCCTACTTAAACTACCCTTTACATGGAACTTTTTTCGAAAATTTTGATTATCTCAAAAATGGCCCTAACGATTTTGATTAAAAGGTCGTATATTTAAGATATGTACCTGACAAATAAAATGTATATCTTGAGTTTTCTGGGAATAGCCTCTGAAAACTACTTTATTCTGGATCAATTTTCGGTGTTTTGCATAACAGCTAAAACGTAAGACATAGACAAAAACTTACCACACAAAAAATGTAGAGCACGTTAAAACACCCAATATATGTTATATATATATATATATATATAGGTGGAGTTTATTGTTTTTGAGATATTCCTTGTTTTTGGTTTCAGCTTTGAAAAATATACCTTTCTTATACAGGCATTTGTCAACTGCTGTCCATACAAACAAAGGAACTTCAGTGACATAGCAACCAGCTTTTAACTATCACTTTAATCTATGGTACTCCCTCATTTCGCTTCTACTTACAAGGAAGAAAGTAATAAGACTATTTCTGCTAATTTTTCTAGATTGGCATTAAGTTAATAGAAGTATAAGCTTTTTAAGAATAATTTTCAGCAGAAATGTAGAGAAAGTCATGAGAATGGAACACTTTTTTTATTAATTCTTATTTGAAGACTTAATAAAACTGAAAAACCTAACATAGTATTTTAAGGACCTATTTTAAAATTTTAAGTATTTTCTAGGTGCCTAAAAATCGTTTTAGGGCCTAAAAATACGAGGTATGTTTATTACCTATCGTAGTGACGATGAACCGAATTATCATTCTGCAAAGAATAATACATTAACAATCACATTTGGGTCAAAATTCTTTTAAACGCTTATTATGCTGAAACTTTGCAAAAATATAATATAATATAGGTACCTTAAGTTTGAACTGGCTTCAAAAACTGAAAATTGCTTTACTTTCATAATTTCAGATAAAGGTTTGTTTTCCTCCATTAACCCCTCCATTAATTCCCCACAGTAATAAAAGGGTAAATGTGATTATTACAACATTTTTCAAGAGAGAGAATTTAAAATCTGATATACAAGAACCTTGTATCAAATTAAAACACCACCATGCATTTTAAGGAGATTAATCCAATAATCCTTATTGAATATAACAGGAATACATTATTTTTCGTTGAATAAGCTCAGGCCTTGAAATCATAATGAAATAGTTAAATTCCCTTATTAACTTAATTATTTAACTAAGCCTTTAAAAGAAAACTTTTAAACCGAAATAAAAAAATAAAAAATCTAAAGATAAAGGTAAAAATCTCCTTCACGCTAAATATATTAATGTATCATTCTTAACCAAAATGTCTAGATTAAAGATACAGAAATATTAACACAATCAAAACGCCGGAATGTTGACGTTATACGACTTACTTTTAATGTATTATAATTTTTATATTTATTTATTCAAGATGTTTGAATTATGGAAAGTAAAATTGATTGCACTTTTAAAACTTAACTAAACAGTAATTAAAATGTTTGATATCAATCATTTTCTTCCTGTAAAGTATAATTTCAAAAGTGTATACTGCATTGACTCTACTTGTTATTTTTTAATGTTTGATAGCGTGAGATCTCATTCAACCCATAAACTTCCAATTTTTACATTGTATTAATTATGACTAAAAGGTGACGTTCCCCATCTACTTTCTTTTGGTCTTCATTTGGTAATGATCTCGAGCACCATATTTTTGAGGTAAAGGGGAATAGAAAGATAAGGTATGCTTATCGGGTGTGGAACCACGTAGATACATTAAAAAAAAACATGTTTGAAAAGAAGTGCATGCGTGTGTATGATTTCTGTGAGCAGCATAATTCAAAAACGAAAAGTTGGTTAAGTATGATACTTTGTATTTGAAATCAGCATCCAAGGGTGCAACAAGAAGTTTTTCATGAAACCTCAAACTATAATTTATTGGAAAAGGTTTTGAAAGTTGTAGTTTTTTTTTTTAGAAGAACATATGTTTAAACATTTCCATATCAGAATGCATACGTAGAATTTTATAGGAATAGTTTCTTAAGTCCTCTCCGTTTTGAATGACTTTGGTATAACTAGAAAATGGTAAGAGATAAATAAAACAGTAGCACACAACTTTGTTGAAGTACGCAATCTATGTGAAATACATTTTCGAGACATTGCTTGTCATTAATTTACATTTTCAATACTTATTTTATTCTCATATGAGAGGTCGTTATTTTTTTCTTTCTCTTAGGTAAGCAAAGAGAACATAATTTCAAAAACATCACATAGCGACCAGCTCTTAAAGGATTTCATTGTCACTTAAGGATTATGTATTCCCCCTTTTATTTACAAGGAAATAATTAATAAACCGATTTCTGTAAATGTGTATCACGATATACGTGAAGTAGAAAGCGGAATAAGTTTTTAAGAATAGTTTGTTTCAGATTGGGTAGATTCAGTAATGCAAATGTAATACATCAGATTTTTGTGTTAACTAGTTTGATTAAAATGCTTGTTTGCGAGATAATGTATTCGTTATGACAATTTATTTACAGAAATTTAAGTGTGTATAAAAGCAGATATTAAATGAAACAGATTTAAATGAATTCAAAAATCAACGAATATCAAGGTGTTAAATGCTTGAAATATTTTAGTTTATAAAGGTAAGGAGAAAAAAGATATTCGTAAAGGTTCTATCAAAAGAGAAATTTCCTCGGTAAAGAGGTTTATCTGTGAAAGAACAACTTTATTTCTGTCTCTAAGTGCAATATTAGTTCGCTTTAATGGTAATTGCAGTATTTGGAGGGAGTATGTTAAATTGAATGTATTTTAACTTGGGCTCATGGAAATAATTATTTTAATTCATTTGGTTTATTAAAATGTTAAGATATATTTTGTGTTTATTTTTATAAATTCTTTATATTTTACATATTAATGGAATAAGTATAGAAAATGCAAACCCTTAATGGAAGATACAACTTGAGGCTTCTTTTTCAAGCTCACTTTGGGAGCTAACTATATATTGCCGAAACAAACATTCCTCTGCATCTGCAGAGAAATATATGTAATGATTCCCAAAAAGCAGATTTAATCTGCTAGCATTTCTACATTTGTAAACAGGTCGAAAATTCCAAACGTAAAAATCAGTGATGCTGCTTACAGAAAAATACTTCAGAGACAGCATTCCACACCGAAATAAGCCACAAGGCCTTTAAAGAAACCCCGTAATCCAACTTTGGTGTGCCCTGTATTCCATTTGCTTCTCCGCCAGGGAGCGCAACTGTGGATATAAAATTGGCTCTCATTTACTGAAGTAATAACCTTTTGAACCTCGAGTTGATCTGAAAGTGGCGTGCTTCTCAACCCTTGCTTCTAATTAGAGGTTGCAATTAGCGATTGGGACGGGGGGCATGAGCCGGCAAACTTCCCGTTTAATTTCAGATTGCACCATGGAACAGGAAATTCTCAGGAACTGGAATCAATATCGCTCTGTGTATGTGTGAGCGCGTTGCTTAAATAATATTTCACCCTAGTTAAGCGGACAGGAAATGGAGGTTTAATCGACTCTCTGCACCGGTCGGATCACCCTGTTTTTAAAGCAACTCCTATTTGGACGAGATAATTGTATACTAAAGCGTAAAAGCATTTTTACAACACGATTAAGGAGCTCTGTTTCCATTTGCACCGTATTGCGTTTTTCGTCAGCACTTGCTTAGGGGCGCAATTCTGTGAGTCATTTCCTGCTACAAAATATAGCCCCGGAGCGATAGAAAATTAACCACTTTTAATAGTAAGTGTAAGTCTATTCCTGTAGAACATTCAGAAAAACGAGATAGGTACAGTATGTTATAGTACTGGGTTTAGGCTAATTAGAGGACCTAGAAAGATTATTTATTTTATGGTTTTTTATATACGAGAGCCATACAGAAAGTAATAAATGATTTGGCATAACTAAATAATAACGAAAGATATCAACGCAAAACTTTATTTACAAAGTTACAGTACCATACGTTATTTCTCA
The DNA here is from genome assembly GCA_030762935.1 of Hymenopus coronatus. Classification (NCBI taxonomy): domain Eukaryota; kingdom Metazoa; phylum Arthropoda; class Insecta; order Mantodea; family Hymenopodidae; genus Hymenopus; species Hymenopus coronatus. The sequence goes on from CM060897.1 coordinate 100,953,371, forward strand.
ATGTAATCTTAATTGTATTCATTGTCACGTGGTACAGTTTTTTCAATGCAGATGTTACACTGATCCACCGCCAAAAATCTTAGCCAATAGGTCACTGCCACTTTGAGGTCTTCATCGGTGGTGAAATATATTCCGCCCAAAAACTCATGTATAGTGTCCAAAGTGAAACATCTCAAAATTTGCTTTCATCTCCTCCATAAAGATTGATGATCTTCCACTCCGGCTTTTGTCGTAGACACTGGTTATTCCTTGATTACTCGTAAATTGTCTTAGTGAACACTCTTCATTGTGGTATCACCATACACTAACTTATTTGCCTATGCAAATCTATTGGTCGAACATTTTGTGCATTAAAAATGAATAAGTTCTTAGGATGTACAAAAGCATAACATCGGCATTGAAAACTGGTACCAAGTGACAGTAAATGTCTTGACAGAATGGAGATTACTTTGAGAAATAGAGTAAGGTACTGAAAGGCACAATACAGTTTTGTGTTGACATTTTTCCTTACTGTTTAATCATGTCAAATCGTTCATTACTCTCTGGATGTCCCTCATATATTGTTCACTTAAACATGTTCATTGGTTAACTAAAGTCTAAACTCCGTAGCACGACAGCCCGAAATCGAGTCAAGGCTTGCCGCTTGACCGCCGCATCCCCCATCTCTGCCCACTACAGTGGTCATGAATGGAATGCTGACTACTAAGTGGGTTTGAATTAATAAGGTGTTATGAATGTTATGCAAAGCTATTAATCATAAACATTTCAAGCATATTGTAAAATAAACAACAGTGATTAGTCGATATCTCAGGAATGTCTGATAATAATGTCAGAAGTAATACAATAATCTAGAATAATGTATTGTTAATGATCAACTGAATAGAGTTTAGTTCAATGATTAGCCCAATATATGTTCTTAGGTAATAGATATGTGTAGTGTGATTTAAAAACCATTAAGCGGAATAATTCGTATATACAGCATATCTGCTGCGGTCCAAACAGATTGTTGTGAACTATCGCCAGCTTTTCTCTCACCACCACAACACTTCCAGCTTAGCTAACAATCACCAATGTAGTCCCTGTATGGTTGTTGCAGTCAACTCGGTGCCTAAGTTCGGAGAGAGGTCCGACTCCAGCTGACCTTCCTCCCCAGAGTTATGGATTCCTGCACCACAATACGATCAGCAACGAGACTCGAACCCTGTCGCCGACCCTCCAGAAGCTCCTTATAGCGACAATAAACCGAAAGTGCTGCACCACTGGTCTAGGGAAATTTGGCATAAAGTTTTCCACCGAGCTCTACACCAAGACTGATGATACAACAATAATTATGGTGATACTATCATACCTGCCCTTGACTTGTAAGACTTGTTAAGCAATACTTTATACAACATCAAGCAATAATGTGTTGAGTCTGGTGTAAACGTCTTCTCTCAGCAAATCAAAAACAACTGTGCCACCATCTCACAAGGACCTGTCCTGCAAAACCAGTAACCATATTTTCGAGCATGGCATTCGCTGCGGCGCGCATGATCCTCAAGGACAAACGACGGAAGACGTCGAAGGAGGATTTCGCGCCCAGAAACAGGAGCAAGGTAAACCTATTCTGCATTTCTTATAAATTAGTTTCTGTAACATAAACATGCAACTGTAAATAAAGTAATGCACGTAAATGTAATAGGATTGTCTGTAGTGAGAATTTCGAAGTAGTGACCCATTTTTTCTCTAGCTTCGTATATACAATGTACATAAGGATAGTGAAGTATTGTATTCCACCTTAAAATTCAATGTTGAGATTTCACCGGAATACCTGTTTTAGGTCTCTCTGAATCCAAAAACAGCATTTTCAGAAACAAGTCCGTGTAAGTGTGTGTTTGTGTGTGTGTGTCTATTTGTATATCTGTTTGTGTGTGTGTGTGTGTGTGTGTGTGTGTCTGTGGACAGCATAGCTCAAAAACGAAAAGACGGGAAAATACCAAACCTGATATTTAAGTTTGGTATCTTCCACCCCTAACTTCCCTTTACATGGACAAATTTTCGTAAATTTTGTTTTTCTTAAAATTGGGTGCAACAATTTTGATTAAAATACCGCATATTAAAGCCATTTCTATCACAAATAAAATGTATATTTTGAATGTTCTGGGAACAGCTTCTAAAGATCTATTTATTCTAAATCAATTTTACTCAATTTGGCATAACTAGTAAACTGTAAGAGATAGACAAAAACTAACTACACAGAAAATGTAGATCTTGTTAAAATACACAAGCTGCGTCATATGCATTTTTTGTAGAGCTTACCGTTTCCGAGGTATTCCTTTTTATTGTTTCAATTGTGAAGTATTTATGTGTTTCAGCAGAAGTGTCCGTTTTTCTTTAGTTCTACTCCTGGTCAAGCAAAGAAGCGAATTCCACTGACAAGCCTATAACGACAGCGTTTTAAAACATTTGACTATCAATTTAGCCTAGTGCATTCCCTTAGTTCCATTCTACTTATAAGGAACTACTGAAATTTATCTGGAGTAGCATGTTGAAAGAAGAATTATTTTTTTAAAAAGTTTGTTTAAAGAGTAGCTAGAGAAAAGTCATGTGAGTGTAACATATAATATTTTTTTTCTTTTTATTTTTTCTGTTCTTTTATTTGCCTTTTTTGTGGGGGGAGGTGAAAGGAGAGAGGAAGATGCAGTAGAAAAGGCGGATCAAGGGTGAGTTATATACGTTATTATTTTTGTTTATATGTATTTCATGTCATTTTATTGTGGTCATTCCTATTTCACGACTTGGGAAATTTTGTTCTTTTCGTCGGTGATGTGTGTAATTTTGTAGAATTAGTCTTCCTCAGAGCAGCGGTCAGTGCTTCGTAGTGTTGAGGTGATAGTCAACAGAGGGACCAACAATATTAGTTTGTAACCTCAAACCGTGTGATAAATGTCTGCATATCGCCGATAAGTTCGGACTTCATCAACTTGCAGCGTTCGTGTCTCAGGAAGCCGCACCAGTCCTCCCTCTTTGCTACAGCTCCGATATTCTTGTCTCAGGAAGCCGAACCAGTCCTCCCTCTTTGCTACAGTTCCGATATTCTTGTCTCAGGAAGCCGAACCAGTCCTCTTTCTTTGCTACAGTTCCCATATTCTTGTCTCAGGAAGCCGAACCAGTCCTCCCTCTTTGCTACAGTTCCGATATTCTTTTTCAATCCCATTAATCCCCTGTTGCATAACAGGTACACACTTTAAACTAACCACTTAAGTATTAACTAGATTATTATTTATATAGCTTGCGTTTTCACCAGACTGCTTGGCACCATGTTAACCCTTATTTCCTGTCGGGACCTATAAGTCCCGCTTGGTTTTAGCACTACTATAGAAAACAGGATCCATAAAATACATATAATGAAGGCTATTATGTTGTAAAAATTATTACTAGGTAAAAAAGAACAGCTAGAGCAGTATCAATCTTAATATATTCCGAAGCATACGTTAATAATTCGAGCTAAACATTTCTAAATCATTCTTCTAATAAGTTACAAAATCTTATTGTAAGTGCATATTAATGTAATATTAGTATGTAAGTACACATTCACTTCTCAATCAGATGTGGTAGTATAAATTCACATCCCTACACATAAATTATGAATTCAGATTACATAAAGAAGTTTAAATAATTTTTAACCAACGTTACAAAAAAGACATTTTCAAACGTACAGTAATGGTATTACTTTTGGACACTTTTTGGTTAAATTGACCTTCACATTACAATATTGCATTAAACTCTTCTGAAGGTTTATTTTTATGTGACAAATTATAGCCAGAAAGTGTTAGCTTAATATATTATTTAACCTTTACCACAAGCTGGAGCCGATTTGGTTCCCAACAGGCTAATTTGGCTAACCTTATAAAATATATAATTTTATTAATATATGCGCATTTGTCTCATATTGGAGATATCTAATCTAAAAATTGGAATTATTTGTGTGTGTTATAATAGTGTAATTTCCAATTATACTCTTTTACATTTTGTATCCAAAATAAAATATAAAAGGTTAAATTAGGGGAATATCTTATATTTATGGTTATGGTTTTCGTGGTAGTGTACGACGTATTAAAATATAATAATCCCAAAATTACTAAATTTCCCTAAATTTTAAGCTTCTTGTGTAGTACGAGAGCAATAATTTCAACTTTCACATTGAGATACAAAATAAAATATTCGTTCATATATTTGTTAATAGGCAGTGCCGTGGCCGAGTGGTTAGACCGCTCGCCTGCCATCTAGGTGGCCCGGGTTCGATCCAAAGCGCCCGCATATGGGATTTTTGGTGGACTAAGCGGCGTTTGGGCGCTTTTTCTCCGGATCTTCCTATTTCCCCCGTCACTCATTCAACCAATTACTCTATCATGACGTTTCCTATCATCCATTTCGCTTACATTTCATATCAACCACATTCTCGCGCTCATACTTGGCTACGGGCCGACCATTCGTTTCAGGTTCTCTATTCTGTGGTTTCGTGCCTTTGGCTCCCCGATTCTGACCCCTAGGCGTTCACGTGTAAGTCCTAGAGAGTGTCAGTCCTAATTAGGAGAAGGGTAAGCCGAGTAGGAAAATATCTATAAAGTAATATATTTTCAAAAGTTGCGGCAAATTGTCCCGTTAAGAGCTAACTTAGATCCTGGTTGTGGTAATAGTTTCAATGATATATTATATAAAACTGTAGAATAATCCTCAATAAAAGTTTACTGCGCTATTTTAATCTGGAAGATAATTTAACCAAAATGTATCCAGAATAAAAGCCAAAACTGTATATCAGGTAGAATAAGTAAAACAATTATGCAGCTTTAGGGTGATTCATATTATTAAAATACAATACAAAATGACCTCCACAATGACTACAAAAATGCAATAAAAAAGTAACAAAATTATTTTTTAAAAAAACTATGGTCACTATTTTGTACTTTGTTCATTTACTTGAAAAACTTAAAAGTTCACATATTGCGTAATAGGCACTTACGTAGATATTGTTAGTAATAGATAATTGAAGCAAACGCTTTAGTTTGTCATTATTTTAGTTTTATTTAGCTTATTTGAGGGAACAGTGAAACTCGGGTTTTTAAAGAATTTTAATCCTAGAGGCTTCAATGTGTGTGCCAGTATCAGAGGTTAAAATTAGTGGTGCCAGCAAATTTAATTTATTTTAAGTTAACAAGCCTTTATGTAATTAGAAGTTGTGGTTTAAAACGTACGTTTTTCAAAATATATCTTTTCATAAAATTTTGAGTAAAATTACTAAAATTTGTTTGAAATATTATACAAAGAAAAGGTTCAAGAAACGGGTTTTGATATCTTCTAATAATATTATCAGTATTATTACAAATGGAGAAAATATTATTATAAGCACTTAAAACAACATTTCTAAACGTTTTATAGAGATGCAGTAAAAAATATATAGCTAGCATGTATTTAACTCTTGATTTTGCGCATATGTTGTAAAAGTGAGTCTGAAAAAATGTTTTTAGAACCTTTACCATTAATAATAATTATGTGCAATAGTTTTATGTTGACTTCCATAAATTACATAAATAATAGGAATGGAAGATAAACCAGAGTAAGAAATTTGAATCCTTCTCACATGAAACCAAATATCGCCCCCTCCCCAGTTCTTATCAATATGCAATCAGCTCGCGGAGTAATCAAACTTGCGTTATAAACATTTGTATAAGCACTTGCTTTGACATTATAAATATGTTGGAGGAAAACAAAATCAGGGTTCTTATGTGCCCCATGAGAATATTTGCTTGTTAGTCAAAGTTGAAAGTTTTAATTTCTTTTGCTGTGGATTGAGAGAAAACCAGCAGCTCACTGAACGTAATTAACTGTATTTAATGTAATTCTAACATTTTCAGAATGTTAGATTGCATAGGAAAGCAAAATGGTTATAAAAAATTAGAATTTTTTTTATTGTTACATTTGTATATCCCCTTTAACTTCTATGGTCATATCAGGAGCTTTAACTTGTGAAACAAATCATCTGATTACAGTATTTGTCATTAGGTTTATCATTTTATATAATTAAACACACGCACATTCACTCTCACGTGCATACTTCCAGATTCTGTGGGGGATAGGGAATAATTCTGGTTAACGAAAAATTCCCCGCCTCAGCGGGGAATCGAGCCTCGCACTTTTGGGGGAGAAGTTAGGCCCCTAACCATGTGACCAATGAGGCAGTCATGGCGGCTTTTGCTTGTTAGTACAAGAGGTATCTTCTGCAATGATTGGGAAATATCTACACATAGAATCGCCTTTTTAATCTATTGAAAACAAAAAGCGTTGGAGGTTTTCAAAGTTACTAATTCCTTCACAAATGCATCGGATGTGATCTTAGTAAACTATAAAGGTATTTGTAATATTTTATAACGGTAATTAATAGCGGATACTATGTATTTTTAATTTTAGTAAAAACTATATAACTATGTGTTTTATTTTTGGGCAGATTGGATCAACTTGTGTTCTATTTATAAATTGTTTCTCTTTTAAAGAAAGCCATCATTTTGGTTTTTATTTATTAAAGTGAATGGTAACAAGGATAGATAGAAATATCAAGATCGTCTTTAAGTTCACCAGTTAAACTTAAAACATTATTTTAAATACATTTGTTTTGAATATACTTTCTGTTTGGTTCCTTAATTAATTTAACTTCTATTTAGTTTTTACTATCTGTAATTAATAAACAAGATCTGGCAGCCCACCTGGGTAGTGGGGAGTGGGTTATGTGTCTGTCCCAACATTCAAGAGGTCGTCGCGGGTTGGAATCTCACTTAGAATGATGAGTTAACCGAATAACGTTTTTTTTGGGGGGTTTCCCTGATCGTGAGAAAGATAATAATAATGCTAGCCCCATGGACTTCGAGATCATTTGAGATAATTTCAACCATCTCATATTCGTAATGAGATTAAAGGACATTAATCTAAAAATAAAACAACAAAAACAATCACATCCGACAGTGATGACCCTTAGTTTCATAATATTTTTCGATAAGAGTGATAAAAATCAATAAATATTTGAGCTGAACTCTTTAAGATTGTAGTTATATAATATAATAAGGCTTTAGACAGTCTAATAGAGAAAGTAAGGTATGGCTTAAAAATAATTTACTTTTCTGAACTATTGCGCGACAGAATTTCAAATTCCAAAGTTGTCTATTTTATTTATTATTACTAAGTATTATTATTACTATTATTAGGTATTAGTTCATTTTACTACATTGTTTAGCATTACTCCTTAAAATTACACATTTACTTGTATATAGAAAGAAATATGTGATGGAATGAAATTCCGTGATTTTTGTATAGCCATAATGAAAAATGTAAACATTATTAACGAGTTTCTACTGAAAAAAGTAATAAGGTAGCAAACTTTTAACCAATAGTTAGGAATATCTCAAAACGGTTAACTCCAGTAAAGGTTTATCTACCATAAACTGCGTGCTTTAAAAAGATCCATATTTTTGTGTATTAAGGTTTGTCTACCTCTTACGGTTAACCAGTTGTGCAAATGTCATCCAGATGAAAAGGACCTTAGATGCCTTTCCACAAAAATCAGATTATTCATTTCATCTTTAATAAAAACATCTTATGCATAAGATATTTTAATAAAATATATAGGAGCCATTTTAGAGAAAATTAAAATTTTCCAAAAAGTTTCCTTGTAAAGGGGGGTGAGGAATTTTATCAAAAACATTTTAATGGAAGATTACTTCAGTATTTAAGGTTCTGTTTTCAGTTACTCTATCAGACCTACACTCCGAACTTTTTTAAATACCTATGTGATTTTTGTCGGTTGCAACAAAACATACATTGGTGAAAAAGCGACATAGAATTTTTGAGTGAAATGCAACACTTCCTCTATTTTCTATATGTAGTAGAGAAGGTACAGCCATTAATGTTTGGGCAGTATTGAAATTGCAATGTTTAGTAGTGTTACTAATTTACTAAAAAAAAAAAAAAAAGATCCCCTAAAAGACACTGTAAGGTACACAAACGATTTATCTGTGAAATTGTGCAGAATTAGCTCCAAAATGATAGATGTAGTAATATTTTCACGAATAAATTAAAAAAATTGTGTTCCATTCACATGACTTTCTCTACATCACTACAATAAATTATTGTTAAAAGCTTATTCTTCTATTTGCTTAATGCTTATCGAGAAAAAAAAAAAAATAGCAGTCTTATTACTTGCGTCCTTGTAATTAGAAGGGGAATATGAGAGTAGCATAGGCAAAAGTATTAGTCAAAAGCTGCTTACTATGTGACTGAAGTTCCTTTGTTTGTACGGACAGGAGTTGACAAATTCATGTATGAGAAAGTATGAGTTTTTTAAAGGTAAAACAGAAACAAGGAATATCTCAAAAACGATCAACTTCACGATAAAAATGTATATAACATAAATCGTGTGTTTTAATGTGCTCTAAGTTTTTGTGTGGTAAGTTTTAGGCCATCTTTTACGGTTTAGCCGTCAGAAAAATTCTGTAAAATTCTTCCAGATAAAAGTAGTCTTCAGAGACTATTCGCAGAAAATTCAGGATATGCATTTTATTTTTCATGTAAGTATCTTTAATATACGAAGGTTGGAGGTGGAGGGATTTTCTCGAAAATCTTCGTATCGAATCTTTGAAAAATACCGAACTTAAATACCAAGTTTGGTATTTAACGGTCTTTTAGTTTTTTAGCTTTGCTGTCCACAGAGACACACACACACACACACACACACACACACACACACACACACACACACACATACGGATCTCTTTCCAAAAATGTTTCTTTTTTTTTTGATTCAGAGGGACCCAAAACATATAATTCCAGTGAAATCTCTATACACTATGTAAATGGTACGTGTAGAGAAAGTAATAATTATTTTGCAAACAATGATAAAATCCATAAAAAATTAAAGAGGAAATCCAAACTCTAAGGCACTAAAATGTACACGAAATACTAAAAACTTCATTTTTGATACTTTTCGACATTTAGTCTCACCTTAAAGTAAATAACCTAATAGGTAGGTGACCTTTAAATGCAATGCGCGTTGGAATTCCGCGTTATTTGCGCAGTCAGCCTGTGACAGTAGATGCACGAGAGATAGATACCTTGTAGTCAAATAATTCATGTTTACCGAAATGCTTTTGTGTCAGCGCAACAGCATTTCACTCCGAAGTAATTGCTGCTATTGTTAGATACCCTGCTGGAAACCGCTCACGTAATATCAACATTAAGTTCGTACAGTAATGGACGAACAATTACGCAGCGATCGACTAGCATGTAGAATTCCCATCTGTGTACATAAAAAACACGGAGACTCAGTTCTAAGAACTTCTGTCGCTTCAATAACGGTGTTGTGGACGTATTCATAAACTTTTTAGCTAATGGCTACACCTCGATTTAGTAGAACATAGTTCAAAAGTATAGAGTATACCACACGCATCTATGATCTACGGGATATCTAAAACGGTTACTATTCCCTGATTGAAGTAAAGGAACCACAGGAGGCTGCAGGTCATATATGCTAGGGTCGGCTGATAAATCCCAGGCCTCAGCCTCACACAGATATGGCGCCACTAGGCCAGTTAGATGGTAGCATCGGAAAGTTTAACTCTAGACTAGCTTATATGCATAGTTACAAGTCAATAGCTTGTTTAGTTTTCGAATGAAAGCATTTTAAACAACACAACTTTAGAGTTTTCTGAAAAATGGAGGATTTGGAAAAACGAGCAGTGATTAAATACTTCCATTTGAAAGACTTAGCGCCTAATGAAATCAAGGAGGAAATTGTCAATACATTGAAAGAATCTGTCTCCTCATCTTCAATGATTAAAAGGCAAGTTGCAGAGTTAAAAATGGGACGTACGAACACTACTGGTGAGCCTCGCTCTGGACGCCCTGTAGAAGTGACAACTCCAGAGATCATTGAAAAGAATTCATTGTTTAGTACTTAAAGACAGCAAATTATAGTTGCTGATAAAGATCAGACTTCTGCGCCTCCCTTTGAATCCCCCTTAAAACAATAGCAATAACAAATTTTCTTTTGTCATGATAAGTTTATAATAAATGCTTGTCAGAAACAGTACACGAAGGTTGTATAAAAAAAATAGTTATGCAGAATATTTAGTAGTTCTCATTTTATTGCATAACAGACCCTACTATTAAAATTGCCTCAAAAAAAGGTATCCACAAGCAAAATTTCTTGCAAAATAGAGGCTAATTCGAACGAACGACCGACTGTTCCGCGTTAACATGTGAGGCTCACATTTCGGTCCAGTATTTTCTGAGTAGTTCCATTCTTACCATTTTCTGCCCATAATTTTCTGTCTCTCTCTTATATTTCATATCTTTCACCTTATATGCATCCGAGAATAAACAATAACAGTAGAATTATCTCATGCAAATGTTTGTTAATTTCGAAGGACATGACGTGGTTATAACTTCGCCCGAAATGAAATGGAGTTTTACTTATGGACGCTCTTTAACTGCTGTGGTTCTCAGCATCCCATTCTATTCTGGGCGTGAAAGACCCCATAAATTTTGCTCAAAGGCTTCTTTTATCAGGCTTGAGCTTCTTTTATGTGCCATAAATCTACGACACGGGACCAACGGCTTTACTTCCCTTCCGAAGGAGGCCATGCTAAGGATTTTTACGCCCGAAAAAATCTATCGTCCTCCGCCGGGTTTGAACCCGCGACCTTGTATATTAAATTAACGTGGTAACCATTACACCACGGAGGGCGACATCAATTCGCTTGGTTGTTCATACATGACCTATCTCCGTGCATGCCGTTTTCTTTCCGCGCATGTACTACCAACAGATGCAGGGATCTGAGCGTCGGTTTCCTCTTTGTGTATTTATTATTGTTTATTTTATTTTGTGTTTTATTTAGTTTAGTTTATTAGTTTTTCAATAGACGTCCAGTGCTGCACTGCATGCTTATAGTTTCCCTCTTCTCTTTACTCTTCATTCAAATTCACCCTTATTACATAATTAAACTATCATTATTAGTTTTTAGAGACTGGCATTACCATTTCACTCAGATGTTCTAAAGACATTGCCCTAATCGGTTCATCCGAGACTGATCATAAACACCAGCTTTACTCTTTTTGAGCCATTTCTCACTGATTACTTTTTTCCTCCATTCTGCAGTTCCTTTGCATCCCAACAAAATATGTACTCCATCTGGGTTTTTCCCACAGAATTTTACTTTCTCTACTTAGTGCATATACATAGGTACAGAAGGTATTTTTACATTCCAGCCATAAACTCAATACCGAGATTTCCTGATAATACACCTTTTACAGTCCTCTGTATCCAAAAACATTTTTGGAAACAGGTCCGCTGTGTGTCTGTGAATATAACAATTCAAAAACGAAAATTCGGTCAAATACCAAACTTATATTTAAATTCAGCACTTTCCAAGGGTGCGACACTAAGATTTTGAAGAAATTTCCCGCACCCCAAACTATGCATTACAGGGAAAAAGGTTTAGAATATTTTGATTTTCTCAAAAGAGATCTAAATATTTTGAGTCTAAAGATTTTGGTTGAAATATCGTATATTAAGGGCACTTTATATGACATATAAAATGCATATCTAGAATTGTTTTGGCGGATAGGCCCCGAAATCCACAATATTTTGAATACCTTTTGCATAATTGGTAAACCCTAAGAGTTATACAAAAATTTACTACACAAAAAAATGTAGAGATCGTTAAAACATACGCTTTATTTATATACATTTTTTTTTGAAAAGCTCACCATTTACGAGATATTCTTCGTTATTTTCTTCAAACTTAAAATACTTAAACTTTTCTCATACAGGAATTTGTCAACTCTTGGCCATGCAAAGAGAAATAATTTCAATCTCTTTACGTGTTCCCTAATTTTCCTTCTACATATAAGGAGCTGAGTAATAAGACCGTTTTTGCTAATGTTTATCACGATTAGCTTGAAGTAAGTAGAAGAATAAGCTTTTTAGCAATAGTTTGTTGCAGAGATGTAAAGCAAGTCATGTATAAATGGAACACTTAATATTTCTACATTATAATAGCCCTAGGATTAGGAATAATTTAACACTTACGTGAACCCAGTGAGGGAGCTACGCAAAGGTTGACCACATCCACATTACGACGAGTTTCTGACGGTTCCAAATACACACACATTAACAAATACCTATGCCCAGGACGGGACTCGAACCCAGTTAGATTGAACACCTCCGACAGCTTCCAGGTACAATCCATAAGCCCCGAGCCTCCGGGGATGTGGCTCTAGGCCGAAAACACCCTAAAGCGGATTCTGTTAGAATATAACGACGACGCTAGGAAGCAACCTCTGCAATGCGCAGGTCACCGTCCAGCTGTAACACTCCGAACTTCGTCGCCTAGTCCCTCAACCCTGAAACAGAAAATAATGGACAGTATATTTGGCGGATGTTTGAAAGTCCCAGCATTCGTCCGGGGATATCACGATAAAGTCATGGATCAGGTAGGCTGACAACGGGAAGCAAACCCACGACCTCCCGAAGGCGAGCCACAGGCGTTACCGCGTGTAAGCCGTAAGCCTTTTCGTGTTCAATCTAAACAAAACAATGCAATGACTTTCTCTCCTTTTATCATCCCTATTTAACACATTCCATTATGCCTAGACAGAGGAAGGAAGTATATTTTCTGAAAATGGAAATTTTGACGCGCGAAAATGCATATTCCTTTCTCGTACACATTTATCTGGCAGAATGTTGCAATGGAGATGCTGTGGCAGATTGGACTGTTTGATGATGGACATAATCCAGAATCTGGTTTCCTCATACTGGACCTCAACACTTGCGGGCTATTTGTCAAAGTGCTCTGCTTTCACAAATATCTGACGTCGGAAGTCCATTACATCAGTATAGCAGGAATGCCTCTCCACACCAATTGCTGGCTATTCCTGAGGGCGGTCAGATATCACGCTACCCCGAAGTTGGATACATTTCTCAACTGATTTTCACTTATCTTTAATTTCTTTGCAACTTATCTACAAGAACTTATATAAATAAGAAGTAAGTATTGTATCCCATCCAAACTTCCAAAGTCGATATTTTATATGGTTTTAAACAGAAACCATTTTTATAAAAAAAAAATGCATATGTGTGTAACACCAACATCTAAGTTCTCTGATATTAAACTTCGTATTTAGATTTAACACATAGTAACCAGATCTTAAAAGATTTGACTATCACTTTAGCTTATTCTTCTTGTAGAAGAAAATAATATGTAATAAAGCATTTCTGCTAATGTTTTTTTTTTTTGGATAAGTTTGAAGTGGTTATCTATATGATTTTCAAGAATAATTTGTTGCAAAATAAATAGAGAGCTAAGTGAATATAGTAAATCAGACTTTTTTTTTCTCGTAATCATACAAAGAACCTGGAGTTTTTACTTTCTCTACATAGTACGTGGTATGTCTGTAGAGAAGCTATTGCAATTTTCAATACCTGTATGCCAGAAAGCATTTTTAGAGAAATATCCGTACTTTCTCATAAAATGAGAATGAATATCAGAACTGCAATGAATGAATTTCTGATGCCATTGTGGCCGTGTGCCTGTGAACGCCATAACTCAAACTGAACACGATAACGAAAAGTCGATAAAACACCAGACTTTGTTTTACGTTTAGTTTCTACCAAGGATGCGACACTAAGATTTTGAGAAAAATCTCCCTGCCCAAACTACCTTTTACATTGAAAACGTTTCTAATATTTAGATTTTCTCAAAAATGGTTCTAATATTTTGATTAAAATGCCATATAATAAACAAAATGAATTCTGAATTTCTCTTTATTCTGAATCAATTTAGCTGAATTTTACATAAAATGTAGTTCTCGTTAATACTCAAAATTTATGTCATATGACAGCCAACTTATAAAAGAAATGACTATTTCTTTAGCTTATTGTATTCCCTTATTTCCCTTCTACTTACAAGAAAGCAAGTAATAAAACCATTTCTGCTAATGTTTATTTCGATTATTATGAAGTAGATAAATAAATAAAATCTGAGTATCCTACCCCGGCACCTCGGTTACTATACCGGGGCATATATTCAAACTAAATATTTATTTCCCAAAAAACAATACATAAAAGCTACAATATATATATATATAATTTTTTCAGATAACTTAACCTAATACAACTTATAAGACAAAATAAATTAAAATAACACAGAGAAAAATACTAAATCGAACTAAATAAAATAAAACAATAATAATTTACATAAAAATGATAACAAAATAAGCATTTGCATTACAGTAACAAAACTAGACGACAGGGAATCATGAAGTGGATAGAACAATAAAGTTTTTAACAATAATTTGTTGGAGATGCAGACAAAGTCAATTAAATGGAATACATTAGATTTTTTTAGATTGCGACCTACTGTTTAAAAGTATGATTATCACTTTAACATACTACATAATTATGCTTACAAGTAAATGTTTATGAACATTTTTTTTACAATTACAAAATAGTACTAGAAGAGCAGACTATTAGAAGCATACGATAAAATGCAGATTTCGGGCTTGTAAGCCATAGTCCAACAGATAAATTTCACCACAACAGTAAGATTATTGAAATAATCATTTGCAGACTAGTGAGTAAAGAAACTCATGTGAATTAAGCATCTCAGACAAAGTCAACACGTAAAAAAGGTTATTTTAAATGAGAAAGAGATACATAACACAAGCAAAATATTTCTCAGAAAGCGAAGAAAACAACTTGTTTTTCAGTCTTTAGTAAATATTTTTATATGCTCGTAAAATAACAATTTTATAGTAAGTGCGTACTCAAATTGACGAGCTTAAATAATTTGAAGCAATTTCTAGATGATGAAAAAGCAAAGCAGAACAATGCTCAGATCTTTAAATGACTGATATTTACACAGGATACCCATGAATCGATCATGGATAGAAAATACCATTTGAGTTTTACATATAAGCGTCGTTATAAAATTAAAGAAAGGTCTCCCAAAAAAAAAAAGAAGAATGTTCGTACAAAGATTCAAACGTTTAAAAACAAATCAAAGTATATTTTTATACTCATAGATGTCATTTTTTTTTCTTCTCCATAAAAATGGAATCTATAAGTATAAAATGTTGAATATGAATCCTAACGCCTAACTTGTTAAACTTAAATTTCTAATAGCATTACCTATGATAGTTGAATGGACTAGTTTGTCCTTTTCGCTGAGATGTGTTGCCGCAATCTTGGAAGCAGCAAGGGAAAACTCTACATAATCGATAATCGAAACTAGGACTGTTCCCAGTAAGTGATGACAAAGTAGAGAAAGGAAAGAAGGAAAAAACTCTCGGCACAGACACCAAGGCGACGGTTCTTGAGGGTCATAAATAAAGTTGTGGAAGCTGGGCTGCACGAAGCGTAGGTGGAGCTGGTATCTGGTCTTCCGTTTCCTTTCCTGGTTGTACGTGTGTAATATCCGGAGCCCTTGCCAACATCATTTGCAAATTCACTAGAATCTCCTTAACTTTCGATGTTCCAGACATAGCTATGTCTGTATAAAGAACGTGCTTGGAGAGACGAAGTGTTGATCAATCTATTCATCTAAAGAATATATTAAACTTGAAAGTAAAACTTATACGAAATTTCATGAAATACGTTACTAAAACCCGTTTGTCTTATACTATGTATTTTAACGAAGCATGTCATTGTTTTCATCATCACTAACAGCAACAGCGAAGTCATTCTAAGTTGGCTAAACTTAATCTTTCTCTTTGCGCATTAGGCAGCTGTTTGTCTGGTTACGCGTACTATGTACAGCGTGTACAGAGAAATTATTGCACTCCACCTATAAATTTTATACGGATATTTCACCGTAAATAAATGTTTTAGGGCCCCCTGAATAAAAAAAAAGTGCATTTTCAGAAAAAGGTCCGTGTTTGCGTCTGTCTGTGAATAGGATAACTCAAAATTGAAAAGTCTGTAAAATACGAAACTTGATATTTAAGTTTAGTATCTTACAGAGATGCGACATGAAGATGTCGAAAAAATCCCCCACAAACTACCCTTTACATGTAAACAATTTCGAAAATTGTGATTTTCTCAAAAATGGTTCTAACGACTTTGATTAAAATATCATTATTAAAGATACGACGTTGAGGTTCTTGGGAATAGCCTCTAAAGACCCTTTATTTTGAATGAATTTTGCTATTTTTTGCGTAAAACATGTATATCACGTTAGAACACACAATTTATGTAATACACTTTTTTTTCGCGAACTTGATCAGTTCTGAGATATTCCTTGTTATTTGTTTAAGATTTAAAATACTTATACTTGTCTCATACTCCTGGCCCTGTATAGAAAAAGATTTTAATCACATGGACACTAGCTTTTAAAATATATTACTATCGTTTTAGACTAGTGTATTACCTTATTTTGCTTCTACATACAAGGAAGCAAGTAATCAAGACAATTTCTGCTAATATTTATCCCGATTATCATAAAGTAGATAGAAGAACACCTTTCCAAGAATAATTTGTTACAACGATGTAGAGAAAATCATGTGATTGGAGCACCTCAGAGTTTTTTAGTATTTCCGAATTAGCTAAATTGTTAACTCAATTCCGGCATATTAATGTATATTTGAGCTGCGGAATTTATCAGTGATGTTTTAGTATCATCATAATTCTGATTATCAGCATTTAAGCATTACAGGTTGTTCCGACAAATTAACCACTAAGAGTCCATTTTTCTATGGAATTGGCCAACATCGTTTATTCGTCTTGGCTTATATTGGAGAATTCTGTTCGGTAATCTTTCGTTTTTAATAACCATTAAATTTTTTTCCAATGTCTGTTTCTCCCGATGGATGCTATTCACTGAGTAATTTTTTCGCCTGGTAAATTAAGAAAGGCTAGGTATTCATGGTGGTGCTATTTTTGGTGTTTTATAACCATAGGACTTGCCGAGACTCGATATAAGAATATAGTTGCTTTCACATGCCCAATAAACTGATTAATTTGCGTATTTAAAGAATATTAATGTTAACATAAATAAAGATTATTACGTGAGTATTGATTACCTCATTACATTTCTCGAACTAGAATGTTGTATTTTATGCGGGGAGAAAGACAGTGTTGCTCAGTGCTTAACAGAATGTAAAGAGGTAAGAAATTGGAGAAAAAGAATTTGAGAACACAAATGGGATATTATTCCAGGAGAGATGGTGTCAACAAAAATGCTGAATGTGAAGGGAAATAGAAGAATTAAAGAAATGGGCAATATTTGGGAAAGGTAAAAGAAAACTGGTAAGAAGAAAGATAGAGAAAATCAAAACAGGTTGGAACAGATAGCACAAACCAAACGGCTACACCTACCAACAGCTTAGCCGCGCTCGCCAAGGCATCCCGCTTTGGTGCTTCGTAGCGCTGGGGATCGTGGGTTCGAGTCGTGCTTTGGGCATGGGTGTTATATGTTTGTGTTTATGTGTGTGTTGTAACAGTAAGAAAACAGCAATCCAGTAATAATACAGAAAAACAAGGTTAAAAAAAATAAATAAAAGTGGGGTATACAGTACCGGAGTCCTGATCAGACTCCGGTACCGTATTTAAAAAAAAAAAAAACAGTCGGGGAGATGCGGATGTAGTACCTAAGCGGTACTCAAAGATATCTACTATAAGATAAGCAATATAGTTTAAGTAGGAGGACATGATTTTGAAAATAATGGTAAAAGTTGACTAAGTATAATAAACTCAATCTGCAAAAATTGTCATGATGTATAGAAGGTTTAATTGTAAGTAGTAAGTATGTGCTATGTGCTTGGTCACCAGTCAAAAGTTTGCCACCAAAATCTTGTATCGTTACAATTTTCATTGTAAGATTTTAAACAATAGTCAAAAATATTTTAAAAAAATTATATTACATTTCTGTATAATTATGAAAAAGTATTGAGAAGAAAAAAACTATTTTATAAGAAATTTATTTGCTAGATTGAACATTTACACATGCTTCAAAGATCTTTTGATTTTATTCTACTGAGCATTGATGGTTTATCATGACAAAACGTTTGTAGAAATGGTTTTACTGAATTTTTTAATAGGAAGTGGAAATAGGCCAATATAAAAAGCTTAAGTAACGTGCTCCATCAATAATAATATGGTCGGACGGTTGTCCTCTTTAGTTTAGGGGTAGCACGCTAGTTTCTAGTTTCCAAGGTCGCTTCAAGCCCGACGGAGGGTAGCCACGGCAGCGTTGGCTGGATTATTGCCCATCTCGGCCATGCGCATGTAGACGTGCGGTTGTCAACCTACTCTACGGAGCTTTAACGTACTTTAACCTTTACTTTTAATTTTGAGGTTAAGCATTATTTACTAATTTATGAATCATTACTATTTCTGATCCAATAGGTGGCGATGTGGTGCTTTGTTTTCAGATAAAAATCTATTAAACGTTACTGCTATATTTTTTATAGCATAATGACATGATTTGTATGTAACACAAAACGTATTCGATAACATATATATATATATATATATATATATATCTTGTGGAAATACGTATGCCATTACAGTATTTATAATATTATAAATTACATAATACTCTTATGACTGTTTATATTTATTACATTCAGCTTCAGTTTGTGTTTATAATGATCATCCTTAATGGGAGGTCCGCAGATGAAATTATATGAAGAGTATTCACTGACTGAAAATGTTTTCAAGTTTTCCTCAGTATTCATAACTAGAAAATGCCGGAGAGGTACTCTAAATTTATGCCTGGAACTTTTCCTTTGCTTGTTATCACTTCATATGTTTCTCATTGTCTATCATCTGTGTTATATGTAGCAAAATGGGAGTTAAGCACCACCAAAAAATAAGAAATAATAATCTCATCGTTCTTATTGCATTGTTCTATGCATGTTTTCAGAATCGAAATAAGTTTTAGACATTTTGCAGCTTCAAAACATATAACACCAATGTTCTGTTTCAGTGCTATGGTATTCTCTCTTTAAAACAACTTTATGTGTTCCATTCACATGACTTTCTCTACATCTCTACAATAAATTATTGTTAAAAAGCTTGTTCTTCTATTTGCTTAACGCTAATCAGGAAAAAAATTAGCAGAAAAGATCTTATTACTTGCTTCCTTGTAAGTAGAAAAGAAAAGCTTTTAAAATCTGGTTGCAATGTGATTAAAGTACCTTTGTTTGTATGAACAGGAGTTGACAAATTCCCGTATGAGAAAAGTATAAGTATTTTAAAGCCTGAAACTAATAACAAGGAATATCTCAAAAATCGTCAACCTCACAAAAAAAATGTGTATAAGATAAATTGTGATTTAGCGAGTTATACATTTTTGTGTGGTAAGTTTTGTCTATCTCTTCCGGTTTACCAGTTATGCAAAATTCCGCAAAATTTATCCAGAATAAACATCTCTTCAGAGGCTATTCCCAGAAAACTGAAGATATGCATTTTATTTGTCATATAAATATCTTATATATAAGAGATTTTAATCAAAATCATTAGAGCCATTTTTGAGAAAATCAACATTTTGGACAATTTTTCCATACAAAGAGTAGTTGAGGTTGGCGGGATTTTCTTGAAAATCTTCGTGTCGCATCCTTGGAAGATACCAAACTTAAATACTAGGTTTGGTATTTAATGGCCTTTTCATTTTTTAGATATGCTGCCCACAGACACACACACACAACACTGACCACACATTTTTTCAAAAATGCTTTTATTGGATTTAGGGGGACCCAAAACAATGTATTTCCGGTGAAATCTCGGTATCGAATTTTGGGTGCATTACAATACCTTCTCTAGACACTGTACATAGTACGTGTAAGAAAGTAAAAAAAAAAAAAAAAACCTATTTGGCTCTGAGTAACATAGCAGCTGCATTACAGGCAATAACGGGCTATCTCAGAACAGCTATTAAAATGTTTTATGTTTCTGTTAGAACGGCACTTCAAATTGCAATTGAAACGAAAATAGTAGCCAGCTAATGACCACATCTGCTTCCTAGTACAACAGCAGGCTTGTTTGCATCCTTGATGACCTCAACCGTAGTTGAGCAAACATTTATCTACTCTGTACGAAGAACAGTTCACTAATTACCACCCATCGCTTTATATCCCTTCATTTATCCCAATCTGTGCAACCCAACTCTTTCGATTAAGTCCTTAAGGTGTTAGAGTTTGGAAAATCCACAATATATAAGATATCTTACTGAAATTTATACCAGTTATTATACATAATAATATTGATATTTTCCCCATGTAACAAAATGACAGCTTAAATTCCTATTTAATTAATAATTGTTTAAGGTGTAAATTCATTGTTCTAATAAAAATGAGTCATGTGATGCATTTTAAAAAATATTCACATATAAACATCCAGTTTTAAAGAAAATAAGATTAAAAATAGAGCTGTCATGTTATATTTTTAAATATTAGCTCTAATTAGTGGAGAAAAATTTTACTTTTCGTACTTTCCAAAACTTATACCCTACCGAAGCCTGATATTTATTTATGATCATTTGAGCATTATTTCCAAAAAGTAATCCTACCACTTTTTTAATGTTCTTTTGAGAGACCGGACAAAAAGTTTGAAACAAATTACTGAAAAATTACAGTGTGGATCATTTGAAGTATGGAGAGGTATTGGAAAAAAGCTTGAGAAAAAATAAGGTTTAAAGTTGGGAGTGCTTATTAAGCATACGCCTACCCATCTATAACTTTAGTTATTGTGGTTAAAGTGTGCCAAGTGGGAAATATGACATGTTTTCTTAAAGTTTAGAAGTCATATTAAATTTTTATCAAACAAAATAATGTTTTAATTTTCTACAAATTTTAAAATTTCATAGAGACCTTAAACAAGTCCCAGCTACATTGACACTTATTCCGCTTTTCAAGAGTTATCACTCTGTTACTTGATGTTAGTCATTTAAAAATAATTTAAGTGACTGAATGCATATGTACAATATTTCGTACATGCTGGATTATTGGATAATACTCTTTATGGTCTCTCTGTAGTATATTGAAATGCTTTTTTCACATTGTCTGTGTATAAACTTGAAATGATAACACGTTGTTGCCTTGTTTCGGTCTTCTCCCTCACGAAAGTTTGGCGTATTCTCCATGCTAGGTTTGTGGGCAAGTGAGCTGGACTTCAGAGTATCTGCGGAAACTTGGGCTTTTGAAATGTTGGTCCTCGATCTTACCCGTTGCTATTTTTTTTCATACAGCTCCGGAGTCTGGTCGGGACTCCGTTGCTGTATACCCCTTTTTCCCTAAAATATATTTTGTTTGGATAGGTAGAGTCAGACTCAAAAATTCAATGCCATGGCCGGGATTTGAATCACGGATCTCGCGGTCTCTTGCCGATTGCTCTACCACTGAGCTACCATGACATCATTCCGGCATAGCATTGATTTTCTCTATTGACTCGCATGTTTCCTGGTAAAACACAAGGTAATCTCAAATTATTTTGAGATGAAAACCCCAATGACGACTTACAATGTTGTAAATACTTTAAGTCCCAGGATTCATAGTAAAACCAACTATTATGGTCAATGGGTATTGGATTAATAGTCAGTTGAGACTAACATAGAAACACCAATGCCCAAGGCGGGACTCAAACCCAAGATCCCTTTGCTATTAAGCTTTTCAAACTGCATATACTTATTTCACAACCGAAACACAGGCATAGTTTCTTATGGTTAGTTTTAACTTTGTGTAAATGCATTGTAAATTAATATTTATTCTGCAACTCTCCTAAAATTACTACTTTATGAATAAACCGAAGCATTGTTGGGAGCGAAAGGGCTAATTAATTTCTGTTTTAAGCTAAATATGACTTATCTGATTTACATAAAGAGTACTTGTGCATCCTTTACATTTATTTAAATAATTAATGGGTCTTTGTTTTATGTAAAAGGATACTAATGCCAATTCTACATAGAAAATGTTAAGAGTCAAGCTTTGCCTTTTATATGAATCCCACTTTTGCATATTTTATTTTTATTCAAATTAGCTCTAGAGTGGAAATCACTTTGTGGAACATTTTCCTTCTATGTAGTGAGTGCAGCCATGATCTCGTTTTCGATGCCCTTGTTTACTCGTTAGGCTTACCTCCAATATTATGTGAGCACTAACGTAACCAGAAGACACGATCAGAGCAGTTTAAAATTACAAAATCGGTGCCTAGATTTAATCCTAAAGTTACCATGCGTTCGGGTCAAAACTGATTACACTTAATTTGTTTTTTACTAAATTTTAACTAAATAAGGATAGTCATTTAAAAGTCCATAATTTACGTCCTGACAAATATGAGCTATTATAGACAGCTAAATCAATGTAAGCTGTATAACGTATTGCTAAAATTAAAACTGTTATGATTTAAACTCCTAAAACAAAAATTAAAATTAAGAAAAAAACAAGAATTAAATTAAAATGTGTTTTGTTTTTGGTTTAATATTTTTAGTAAATGTTGATTTTTTTGGAAATTAATACAAATAAGAAACATTCAAGCACCATTTACATGGAATGTACGTAAAAGTCCACCATAGTTTACGTCTCGGGATATCGCATTCCGATAGCTTTTTGGCAGTGTAGCAGGTTTTAAAGAATTGTTTTGCTTTTTGTCCAGTCTGATTAAATTCTTCAGCGTTAAAATTAAGAATTTAATTTAGAATATTGCTCATTAACTTAATTTAAACTTAACTAACACAAACAAAGTATCTACAAAGCTAGAAGATGCTTTTGAAAATCATGCCTTTAGGTCCTCGTAGTATACAAAAGTACAATTTTCTTTATTTAAAGCCAACCTAACTCTATAAATTAATGTGGTAATTTATTTTTCAAAACGATAATATTCTTCTTCCTAATTTGATGCCAACCTTTATCGTTAAAAAGATATACTCATATTCCTTTCAGAATTTCCACAGTCGTAGATCTTAAATTGATGCCAGTCTTTTTCAATAAATATCCATGCTAGGCAGTGGTGGCAATCAACACCAACCTTCCTGATAAATCCTGTTTTTTTAAAAATTTGCTTCACTTAACTTGATCCTATCTTCCTCATTAGTTCACGGTACTCAAATTTCTCCCAGAACACTCGTACTTTAGCTTCTGAGCTCGATGATGACCTTCCTCGATAAATCTTGGCACTAAAATTCCCTCAGGATGTTAGCTTCGCGTAACTTGAAGTATTTTCAAGATAAATCCAATCATTCCAATTTCTTTGATACTAGCCTTTTTCGATACTATTTCTTCTGCTTCAATTTCGCAATCCTTATACTTTCTATACTCTTACTATGCACATTGTGTATAGAGAAGGTACCCAAAAATTCGATACCGAGATTTCACCGGAAGTATGTTTTGAGGTCCTCTAAGTTAAAGAAACAAATTTTAGAAAACGGTCCGTGTGTGTTGTGTGTCCGCACAGCACAACTCAAAATCTAAAAGACCGTTAATTACCAATCTTGGCATTCAAGTTTAGTATCTGTACCCCAAATTACCCTTTACTCGACTTTTTTTTAAATTTTGTTTTTCTCAAAAACGGTGCTTAAGCCTGTTTATTTTGGATGAATTTTGCTGAATTTTGAACAAGTAAACTGTAAGAAATATAAAAATTTAACTGACAAAAATGTAGAATTGGTTGAACCACACAAATTATGTCATCATTGTTGTACAATTTACCGCTTTCAAGATATGCCTTGTTATTGCTTCAAGCTTAAACTCCGTAACTTTTTTCAAAGTGTGTTTACCTTTCCATTTATCTCTCCTTTGTTTACCTTGCAAAGCGAGCCGAGCTTCAATTGTTCACATAGCGACCAGCATTTAAAAGGTTTGACTATCGTTTTACCCTTGTGTATTCCCACATGTCCCTTCTGCTTACAAGGAATCGAGCAGTAAAACGATCAACTCCACGAAAAAAATGTATATAACATAAATTGTGGGTTTTAACGTGCTCCCATTTTTTGTTTGGTAAGTTTCTGTCCATCTCTTACGGTTTAGCAGCTATGCAAAATTCCGTAAAATTCATCCAGAATAAAGTTGTCTTCATTGGCTATTCCCAAAAAATTCAAGATATACATTTTTTTTGTCAGGTAAATATATTTAATATACGATATTTTAATCAAAATCGTTAGAGCCATTTTTGAAAAAATCAAAATTTTGGTAAATAGTTCCATTTAAAGGGCAGTGTAGGGTGATGAGATCTTGAAAATTTTCGTGTCGCATCCTTGGAAGATACCAAACTTAAATGCCAAGTTTGCTATTCAACGATCTTTTCATTTTTGAGCTATGCTCTCCAGACACACACACACACACACACGCACACGGACCTTTTTTGGAAATGCTTTTTTTGAATACAAGGGACCCTGAAACATATATTTCCCGTGAAATCTCGGTATTGAATTTTTGGGTGGTGCAATATCTTCTCTATACCTTATGTACATAGTACGTGTAGAGGAAGCAAAAATACAAACAGGTGTCCTTTGAGGTATAGGTTCGAGTAGCCCAATTTCATTTAATTTAGCGCAAGTTACTTATACGAGTATGTTAAGTTTCTCAAGAAAATTTGCACTGGTATGTCAATGTGCTGTCATTTATCCATTATACAGTTAGATGAAATTTCGATATTTCCTTTGACAAGTCATTTTCATAACAGTCACTAGAAACTTTTTAAGTACATTGCGAATGGAGTGTTTCTGATGTGAGCATACCAAAGGGAGCTCCATTATTTCTGATATTTCCTTTCCCTCCAATGAGAAGTCCTTAAAAGCTGAAAAGTGCTAGAGGGAAAAAGCCCACTTCAGCCCGTAAATAACAAAAGCCTCATTCAGCTGTTAGCAATGACAATTACCAACCTGTGAACAGTACCTCGAAGAAACGTTGTGTATGTTATTTTAACCTCGCTAAACAACAGATTGCCTCTGTACTTTTGCTACAGATATAGTTTTATGCATTGACATCCTTTCGAAAAATACGGTACTGATACTTCACCGCTAATGCATGTTCTCAGAATAAAAATCTTTATAAGAAGGTTAATATATGTATTTGTTTTTTGTGAAAAAAAATGAAATAGCGTTTTATTTCTGGACGCTTTTTAACTGCTGTGGTTCTCAGCGTCCCATTCTATACCGGGCATTAAAGACCGCTTAATTTCTCTCAGAGGCCTCTCTATCAGACTTGAGGTTCATTTACGTGCCGCAAATCTACGACATGGGACCCATGGCTTTACTTCCCTTCCGAAGGAAGCCATGTTAAGGATTTTTACCCCCCCAAAAAATTCAGTGTCCTCCGCCGGGTTTGAACCCGCGACCTTGGGTACATGAAGTGAGTATGGTAACCATTACACCGTTGAAGACGATTTTGTTTTTGTGTGTTACTGTGTGTCTGTAAATGGCATAACCAGAAAAGGAAGGAAATTTTTTGTAAACATCAAACTTGATATTCAGTTATAGTATTATCCACGAAGGTTTCAAGAAAT
Source organism: Hymenopus coronatus (assembly GCA_030762935.1). Taxonomy (NCBI): domain Eukaryota; kingdom Metazoa; phylum Arthropoda; class Insecta; order Mantodea; family Hymenopodidae; genus Hymenopus; species Hymenopus coronatus. Next base: position 100,978,890 of record CM060897.1, read on the forward strand.
TCGTCCTCAATTAAACATTTACATGAACAACTTATTTAAGTTTTGCTAGAACGGTTAAATACATTAAGAATAAATAGCGTATATTTAAGATATTTACTAACGAATAAATCTAGAGGTCCACTAGCAAGAAGAACTTCTGTATAAGCTTGCATAGCAGGCAAACCATAAGGAATAGATAAAAACGTACCGACCATAAATTGTAGACCTCTGTATAAAACAACTAATCAGTTAACCGTTTATAGCACCAGCCATGTGTGAGATATTCGTTGATGTACCCTTCGATTTTAAATACCTTCTAAAGCTTTTTTATTTATTAAAATTTAAATTCTGTACATTGACTTGTTTGTTACTGTACGTGGCGCAAAGAGTATAGCTTTAAAGTCAAAATAAAGCGATGCGCTTTTAACATCTACCACTTTGCTACATATATTAATGCGTGTAACTAGTTTGTGCAACTTTTTATCTGAATTAACCTGGTGTAAGCTTCTGAATATATACCCAGGCGGGCAAAACAATAATTGTTAGAACAGTAGTTTGTACAAATATTACTGGGTCGGGAAAATTGCTTTTATTGGTTCATTTGTGTGTACCCTTTAAATTCTATGGGTAAAGTAAAGACTTTGAGTTTCTAAACCACTGATGGTATTAATAAGACTTTGACTGTTGGTTTCTAGTTTATATTTTATTATTCTTTGATTTTGAAAGCCACTTACATTATCCGCAACAACCATTCTTTTAGAAATTAAAGAGATGATTTTAACTAAGCACAACTTTAATCCTTACTAGTCGGAAATCGAAATCGAAATTCTGGGTCGGGAAAAAAGGCTAAAGATAGGAGCGAACGGAAAGGTTTACCACAGCCGGGGCAAGCACTACACGTAGGTTCCTTATTCTTTGTGATTCTCCCTTGAATAATGGAAATGAGAATGACGGTAGAGCTCCGAACCGCGACAAAATGCAGGATCCGAATAACCACGAGCGCAAGGATGGACGCGGTCTCTAACGTTTTCAGATGGAGCACATTTGATGCCGCCTATGTTCACCCACAGAACTTCGAGCCACAGGAGGTCTCCCGAAGTGGCTCTCCTCAGAAGAGGTCCGGAGGCGGAGCCTAATGAACAATACACCAAACACCGTCGCTTGATCCTACAACCCGGAAGCAGCAGGTGATGAACACAGGAAGTGTTGGACAATAAAAACAGTTGCACTCCAGCATGCGCTTGCTGATCAGGGGAAACCACAAGGATTCGGGTGTGCATTGCCGGGGATAGAACCCGACGCCTCCCCAATGCTTGTCGCATGTGATATGCGCTGCTACGTTGACCGATGGGTTGAGTAAAACCGTTACTACCTCTATATTAGTATTTTTCCTTCTCAAGCTCCTATATACAATATACATAGTAGTAGAGAAGATATTGTATTCCAATCAAAAATTGAGTCCCTTGAATAAAAAAGAGCGTATTCAGAAAAAAATTGTAAATCACAATCCGTTTCCACTCAAAGACTACGTGATATTAAAATTCGTTGGGTGAAGCAAACCTCAGCAGGTATCCACATGATAGAAATTGCAATTCTGAAGAGTCTGTGTTATTTTAGTGTAAATTGGCTTTGCTGTTGAGAAGATAATTTACTATGGAGGTAAATAAACTAAAGATGAACAGCAGTTTTATATATACTTTTGCCTATATCAATGAATAGGCAACCGGCTACAGCTGAGTGCCATAAAGTTACCTTTTCTCAACATGTAAAAAATTAAAGTTCTTATGTGAGTATTACTTTCTCTATACGTACTATGTACATAGTATATAGAGAAGGTATTATATTGCATCCAAAAATTCGATTCCGAGATTTCACCGTAAATACATGTTTTGAGACCCCTGAATAAAAAAAAAACATTTTTAGAAAACTATCCATGTGTGTGTGTGTGTGTGTCTGTGTGCCTGTGGGCAACATTGCTCAAAAACGAAAAGTCCGTTAAAAACCTAACTTGGTATTTAGATTTGGTATCTTGCAAGGATGCGACACGAAGATTTTCAAGTGAATTCCCCCACCCCAACTACCCTTTACATGGAACTTTTTTCAAAAATGTTGATTTTCTCTCAAAAATAGCTCTAAAGCTTTTGATTAAATTATCGTATATTAAAGATATTTACCTAACAAATAAAATGTGTATTTTGAATTTTCTGGGAATAACCTCTGAAGAGTACTTTATTCTGAATAAATTTTACGGAATTTGGCATAGCTGCTAAACCTTAAGAGGTGGACAAGAACTTACCACACAACAAATTTAGAGCACGTTAAAACACACAATTTATGTTATATACATTTTTTGTCGTGGAGTGGATCGTTATTGAGATATTCCTTGTTATTGTTTTCAGCTTTGAAAACATTTTCTTATACAGGAATTTGTCAACTCCTGTCCATACATACAAAGGAACTTCAGTCACATAGCAACAAGCTTTTAAGCTATGCTACTCCCTTATTTCCCTTCTAATTACAAGGATGGAAGTAATAAGACCATTTCTGTTAATTATTTCTCGATTAAAATGAAGCAAATAAATAGAAGCATGAGCTTTTTAACCATTATTTGTTGAAGAGCTGTAGAGAACGTCATGTAAATGGAACACATCAGACTTTTTTCGTTTAATATGCAGTAAAAACCTAATCATTGCACAAAATTGTGTGTTAATTTAACATTGGTTAAAACTTAATCACACTCAACATCGAGAGTTTTTTCTTTTCCTGTGCACTCTGCATATTTAAGCTTTTATGAAAATAACTATCTTACACCTTTATAATATATAGACAGTTCATATTGACACATATACATACATTTACGAGTATAATCCGATGCAAACCATGTTTCGGACAAGGAACCAATAAAATAAAAAACTACAATAAAAATATGATGCATTTCATTCACTTAAACATCTGTAGCTGTTCCACAAACAAAAATTCCTTACAAGAGATTATTCTTGCTAATTGATATAACATTAGCACAAATTGTCTTATTTCTTGCTTCCTTAAAGAAGAAGGGATATAAAGGAATACACTAGGCTAAAGGAATAGTCAAATCTTTTAAAAGCTGTCACTTATGAAACCATTGATTCGGTTCTCTTTTGCATTCCAGAGAGCAAAACAAAAAAGATGAAACGAAAGATGACTTCCGTTTGAGAAAAGCTTAATTTGTATAAAATTGAATGAATAACAAGTAATACCTCGGAAACAGATAACTCTACAAAAAATGTAGGTGACATAAGCTGTGTGCTTTAGTAAGATCTACATTTTTATACAATGAGCTTTTGTCTATCTCTCATGATTTACAGTTATCAAAAGTAACTTACAATACAGAGGTCTTCAGAGACTATCTACAGAAAATTCAGGAAATGCGTTGCGTTTCCCATGAAATTATATTAAACATTAGGCATTTTATTCAAAATCGTTAGAACCTTTTTTTGAGAAAATATAAATCTTCGGAAAATGTTCATTATGTTTGGAGAATTTTCTTGAAAATACCGGTATCGCATCGTCGAGATTTTCTGAACGTTTAGTATTTAATGGACTTTTCGTTTTTGAGTTACGCTGTCACGACACATCCATATATATGAAAATTTTCTTAAATATTTGTTAACTTTCTTTACACGTAGTATATACATGGATATAGAGAAGGTATTGCATTCCACCCAAAAATTCCTTACCAATATTTCACCCGAAATACATTTTTTGGGTCCCCCTCAATCCAAAAAAGTATTTTTGGAAAAAACAGGTCTGTGTGTGCGTTTGTGTGTCTGTGGACAGTACAGCTCAAAAACGAAAAGACCCTTAAATACCAAACTTGGTAATTAAGTTTGGTATCTTCCAAGATGTGACACGAAGGTTTTGAGGAAAGTAACCCCACCCCCAACTACTCTTTACATGGAACTTTTTACGAAAATTTGATTTTCTCAAAAATGGCTCCAATGATTTTAATTACAATATCGTATATTAAAGATCTTTATATGGAAAACAAAATGTATATCTTGAATTTTCTGGGAATAGCTTCTGAAGACTTCTTTGTTCTGGATAAGTCTTACGGAAATTTGCATAACTGCTAAACCGTAAGACATGGACAAAAATTTACCACACAAAATATGTAGAGCACGTTAAAACACACAAGGTATTTTGTATACATTTTTTTCGTGGAGTTGATCGTTTTTGAGATTTTGTTATTAGTTTCAACTTCGAAAACATACTTTTCTCATACAAGAATTTGTCCTTACAAACAAAGGAATTTCAGTCACATAGCAACCAGCTTTTGACTAGCACTTTAACCTATGGTACTATTTCGCTTCTACTTACAAGGAAGCAAGTAATAAGACTTTTCGTGGTAATTTTTTCTTGATTAGTATCAAGTAAATATAGTCATAAGATTTCTAACAATAATTTGTTACAGAGGTGTAGAGAAAGTCATGTGAATGGAACACATCAGAATATTTTATTCAGGCTTTACCAATTATGTATTTCCAGTGAAAGCTTAAATAGTTCGCTTATCAAAGCCCAGAGTGTCCGCTAAGTGTTAGGCACTATTGTGGCATATACAGAATCCCTAAAGAGATTTGACTAATTATTAAAGCTTTATAAAGTTACATTGTAGCAAGTAATTTGTAGAGAGGAACCATTTTGTATTTTTCTCTATGATCTACCATTTCCTTGGTCTATCTCATCTATTTTTAGCACTCCTGGTTTTTAACTTTAGGGAAATCTACTTGGAAATGTTTTCTTGCCAGGTACACAAAGACTGAATCCGCTGCTTATAAGAGTTCCAAAAGACAGGAAACTTCCAATAGTAAAAGCTGAAACAAGCTTGACCGAATAAAGTTTAATTCCTTCTTGTCATGAAACAAGATTGTGTAATGAAAGTTTCTTAAGAATTCTTTGTGTAACAAAACTTGAATTCTTGGAATAGGGTTTTCTTTGCCTTTTGGCAAATGTGTTAACACTTTGTCTGTTTTACAAAAATGATCAACTTTACTTACATAATTTGATAAATCTTTAAAGAAGACAAACCTGATGTGTTCCATTCACATGACTTTTTTATGTACTTCTCTGCAACAAATTATTGTTAAAAAGTTTGTACTTCTATTTACTCCATGCTAATCGAGAAAAAAATAGCAGAAATAGTTTATTACTTGATTCCTTGTAAGTAGAAGCGAAATAAGGGAGTACCCCAAGTTAAAGTGATAGTCAAAAGCTGGTTGCTATGTGACTGAAGTTCCTTTGTTTGTATGGCAGGAGTTGACAAATTTCTGTATGAGAAAAGTATACGTTTTTTTAAAGCTGAAACCAATAACAAAGAGTGTCTCAAAAAGAATCAACTCCACGAAAAAAATTTACATGACATAAATTGTGTGTATGTTATCGTGATATACAGTTTTTACTTTCTCTAGCACGTATGTATACAATATACATAATGGATAGATAAAGTATTGTATTCCAGCCAAAGTTTAGATTGTGATGTAACAGGAACACATATTTTGAGACCCCCTGAATCCCCCCTAAAACATTTTTAGAAACATGTTCATGTGATTATTTATGTGTGTCTGCGTGTCTGAGTGTGTGTGTGTGTGTGTGTGTGTGTGTGAGAGAGACTGTGAGCAGCATAGCTCAAAAGTGAAAAGTCGCTAAAATACCTAACTTGGTGTTTAAGTTCGTTCTTACAAGGAAGCGACAGGAAGATTTAAAAAACAAAAATCCCCCTACCCCAACTACTCTTCATATGAAAATTTAGCCGCACCATGGCCAAGTGGTTACACCATTTGTCTCTCATCTAGTATTCGAGCCCAGGCGATCGCATGTGGTATATGTGGTAGAAAAAGCGCGCATGGCGGGTTTTCTCAGGGTTCTCCGGTTTCCCCCACCATTGCATTCTATCAGTATTTCATATTCATTCTATGTTGGTATCATCGCCAGTGGTACCACAGTAGTAAAAAAGGCGTTAATCACTATAAAAGTGTACGTAAAATTCTTCGAAAATATTGATTTTCTCAAAAATTGCTCTAATGATTTTTGTTAAAATACCAGATATTCAAGGATATATTCCTTACAAACGAAACATATATGTTACATTTTCTAGAAATAAACTCTGAAAATCTCTTCAACTCTGATGACTTTTGTATAATTTTTGTATAATTGATAAAACGTTAGAGAGACAGGAACTTACTATACAAGAAATGTAGATCTCATTAAAACACACTATTTATGTCATATATATTTTTTGCAGAGTTAACCGTTTTCGAGTTATTCCGAGTTATTGGTTTCATTTTCACCTTCTTAAATTTTCACTAATGTAAAGTAATTCTGTTTTGTTTACTTCTAGCAAGCAAAGAGAACCGAATTTCAATTATTTCATATATCCACCACCTTTTAAAGGGTTTGACTATTCTGATTTTCCTTCTACTTACAAAGAAGTAAGTAATAAGACCAATTTTGGTAATGCTTATCTTTATAAGCATGATCGAGATAAAAGAATAACCTGTTGAAGAAAAGTTTGTTTTTGCTACAGCTAGAGAAAGTCCTGTGAGTGGAATATGTTAGATTTGTTTTTCAGAAAACATGCATTGATATCTAAAACTTATATTTAGCAATTTTCTGTGCACAAAATGTGCCTGTTGTTTATGCTTATGTTTTGAATGTATACACAAATCTTTGTACTAATTAGCAAGGGGTTAGACTGTTTGCCTCTCACCAATCGCATGTGCGATTTCTGGCGGATAAAACGGTATCTTTGTAGGCTTTCTCGGAACTCTCCAATTTTCCCTTATTCCAGGGTAATTACAAGGAAATATATAATAATAGTATTTCTGCAAATAAGTATCACGATTTCCTTGAAATAGGCAGGGAAATAATTTTTTGTAAAAGTAGTGTGTTGTAGAATTGGTAGAGGTCATGTGAAATAAGGCATCAGAATATTTTATATATTTCTGTGTTTTGATTGCAAGAGAGAATGAGACTGGACCGCAATTGATATACTATGGAGTAGTGTATTCCTTGCTCTGCTTTTGGGAAACTGGAACTGCAGTCAGCACCTAACAGTAAGAGGAGGATATAAGAATCGTTTGCTAAAGCGATCACGTCATAGGGGTGTACTCTCAAACGCAAAGAAAAGACACATTCCGTTTACTATACCGGGTAACGGCTCATTTAGTACAACTTTTACGTTTAAAATGAATTATGACTATAGCTTTCTACGCTTTGACCCAGATACCAAACATTTACAATTCACTTCTACATCACAGCGTTTTAACGAGCAATTGTCCTTCGACTAAATTTTGGATGAGTCCACCGAGATGAAGTCATAACATTACTAGGCTGTCTATATTGTCGCGTGGACCTGCAGAACAACCAGAGTTCATCAGAAAAGGTCTGAGGATCGTTGGAGCAGCTTCCACTATCCTTAACGTATCGTCTTCTGATAGGCATGTTGTCAAGGATTGCAATGGCTTCTGTAAGTATGGCTTTAGTTCATATATAGAAATTTCAAGTTAAAAAAGTGAAACAATATTTGTGAATTTCTGTGCTTATTTTCTTTGCGCTTGTCTATTAGAAGTAAAGGAATAATTGCCTTTCAATGAATTTGTTTATGTATTTCAAATTATGTGTAATGCACAGAATTAAGACTTACGCGATTTTAAATGAAAATGAAAATAATATGAATATAAGTTTAATACAGATTAAGGTTTAACAATAAAACATTTGATGTGTTCCATTCACATGACTTTAACAACCTGTTCCACAATCAAATTATTCTTGCAAAATATTATTCTTCTATTTACTTTATATTAATAAAGATAAACATTACCAGAAATTTTCTTACTAGTTCCTTATAAGCAGAAGGCCAATAAGGGAATACTTTAGGATAAATCGATACTTAAATCCTTTAAAATCTGGTCGCAATTTGAAACACTGTGAAATTCAGTTCTCCTTGCGTGGCCAGAAGAAAAAGAAAGATATGAAACTAAAGATGACTTGCGTTTGAGAAAACTTTAAGCAGTTTAGAATTGAAATCAACAGCAAGAAATATCTCTGAAATGGTTAAAAAACTGTATAAGACATAACTTCTGTGTTTTAATGAGATCTGAATTTCTTGTGTAGTAAGTTTTTGTCTATCTCTTGCGATTTAGACTTATCAGTTATGCAAAGTCTTTCAGAATGAAGTGACTTCAGGAGGTATTCCTAATAAATTCAGGATATACATTTTATTTGGCATGCAAAGCAATTTAATATACGGAGTGTTAAAAAATCGATTATTTCGTAAAAATGTTGCACATAAAGATCCTATGAATATATTAAATACCATGTTTGGTATTTAACCGACTTTTTGAACTATGCTGTCTACACACACTTACAACATATGCATACACACTGACTTTTTGCTAATTTTTTTTATTTAGGGTCCTTAAAACATGTATTTTTGCTAAAATCCAGGTAGTACATTTTTGGTGGTCTGCAGTACCTTATATGTACCACGTACATTTTACCTACCGCTAGAGAAAGTAAAATTGGCAAATTTCTTGCATTCATTTCTTATTCTTTTGAAAAATATTCTTGTAAAAGTTTATGCTTATAATTCAGACAAACTTCATTATACATTCAAATGCTTTGTTGGTATAAGGATAATGCAGCACACTAAAGTGATAATTAAATCTTTCAATGGCAGCCGCGTTTGTTTTTGGCAATTCCTAATGGCAATTTTCTGTTGAGAAACATAAAAAGTATTTGAAAATCAAAGATATTTCGGAAATGGTTAACGTAGCACACATATACATACAAAAACAATTTGTTTTAAAATATTGTGTGCTTTAATGATATTGCATTTTTCGCATAGTAGCATGCGGTTTACCGATTATCAAAAATGTATTCAGAATAAATAATACCTCTCAGGCTATATGCATAAAGTACAAAATAAACGTTTTATTTGTTATGAAAATATCTTAAACATATAATCCTGTACCTTAATCGAAATCGTTAAACTCTTTTTAAGAAAAACTTGGAGACTGAACTTAAGTACCTAATATATAAGCTACCTTTCGTTTTATGTATTGACATTGACTGAGACACCACACCTTTTTCTAAAAATGTATTTTTACTTTGGGAGTCTCATAACCTGTATTTCTTTTGAAAACTCCACATCTCCGCTACCTACAATAGCTTCATAAAATAGAGAAAGTAAAATTCAATTATTTGATGCTGGCACCATACTTTTGACTCCCGATAATGGCTATAGAGTATGTTAATATTAAACACTGTGCCATTTGTACATATTTTTTATTTTGTGCTTTGATCTCCAGTCAAGATAAAAATTTTTTTGAGATATTCCAAATGCAAGGCTAAGAGAATGTATATATTTGAGAATCTATCAAGTATGGAAGAGTATGTTTTTCTTTAATCTTATAGAGTTTAAGTTCTATGGTCGTATGAGTTATTTCAGCATAAGATTTTGATTTCCTTTTGGAAATTATGTTTTCACGTAATGCGTACATAACATACTTCTTCATCCATTTTTAACATTTTACAAAAAGTATATTTTATTCAGAGATCGTAATAATGAGCATTAAATTAAAAATGTTATGTGCCCCCCTATTTTAAAAATTATTTTAAAAGACTCCGTCTACGCGCGTGCTTGTGAACTGCAACATTTATAAATAAAAATAAAGTACGGGTTATTTAATTCTAGCATTTTTAGGTGCAACGCTAATTTTTGCACATAATTCTAACACAAAAACTAAGTTACTTGGAGAATGTTCCCTCAAATTTTTTCTCAGACATAGCTAAAACAATTTTCAGTTTTAGATCTATGTTTGGCATACTGAAATGTCCTATTCCATGATCCATGGTAGTTGTGTTTAGAATACAGATAGTTGAAACATAATAGAACTGCAACCTTCTATAAATAGTCCATGACTTCCTTCCTTTATGAATGAATTATAAATATTTTTTATAGGAAGGAAACGTCACATATAAGCTCAGCCTTAGAATAGTGGAGATCCTTAATATTCAGTTAATATAGGCAGAGCGGTTTTCCAAGTATTTAATTTTCCCAATACAAGCTGTTAATGTACAAAAGATGCTTGAAATATTTGGATTCTCCTATTTCTTCCTTCGAATGTGTGATTTCTCAGTTTATTGTGCAATGTTTTCGACCATAATGTTGCATATAGCTTTAGTAACTTTTATAATTTATAAATGAAATATATTGCAAATTATGTAGTGATAGAATTATAACACTGTAATGAATGTTATTATATTATTAGTTCATGCCAGTTGTTAATCAGACCGTAGATTATTTAATTCTATCGTTAATCACTTTGATGCTTATCTCATGAACGCCGTGCTGCGTAGGCAATTTCTCTTTCACACGTGCAATGCGCTACGCCCTTTCCTCGGAGTTTATTATCGTTTTAGAAAAAGATTAAAAACAACTACAACATGAAACAGTTGTAAAGGAATACTTAATATTATTAACAAAAGTTAGGCTAATTATTGAAATATTAAGGGCATCTTTGGTCTAAACGCCAAACTTTAGGGAGATAGCATTTGTTTCTGTGGAGGCATTCGGCATTGAGATCGCCGTGTGTCATTTGCTAATATAGACTTATACCTTAAATGACTTCTAGTTATCATGCATAATTTGTGTATAAAATACACTGCTTTCTGCCGTGAATAAAATCTACTCATTATTAGTGTTTTTCCTTTTGAGATACTACCACTGTTTTTTACTGCTAAATGAATCGCTGTACCTATATTTTTTCATTTGTATAGCCCCTTTTAACATCAATGGTCATATCGGGGGCTTTGACTTGTGAAACTGTAGGTTTAGAGCATTAGGTTAATAAACTTTATATTACCAAACACACGCACATTTACTCTCGCATTCATACTTACAGACTGCTATGGGGATAGGGAATAATTCTGGTTAGAAAAAGAATTCTCCGCCCCAGCCGGGAATCGAATCAGCACCTCCGGGTGAAAAGTAAGCTCGTTAACCACTCAACCATGGAGGCAGTCACTGTACCTCCTATTCTTTCCTTTATAGACTTGCTAAAGAGTTAATCTTTTAGCATAAAAAATTAAGAAGTTTATTTAAATATATTTAGAAGTATCCTATAAACTTACCTAAACTGTGAGTTTCACAAGATCTATGGATATCTCATTTATGCTTTACGAAAACTTGTATGTGTATTGTGAGTTCCATACGCAGAGAATGATTTATGTAGGAACCGATGTCTTCTTTACCTATATATTTCTACCTTTCAGCTTATGTTAATGTTTTATCTACATATGACTGAAGGGTCAAAACATTTTGATGCATGAAAGAAAGTGAGAGGTAAGATTTTGGTGCCTAATTCCTAGACTTGCAGAATATTAATGGTGATAAATATTTATACATTAATAATATTTGGTGTGTTAAAATATATGTTATTAGTGTGCACTCAGAAATTAGTATTATCAAAATACCAAACTCTCTGACAGGACTTATGTTGCATTGTTGTATAAATAAAAGCCACTCTTTCCTGACATTATTAATGACCTTCTATCCCTTTTATGCTATTGACAGGTAATACAGCATCCTCTTCATCTATGCCATCCTACCGAGTATTTGCATAACATATTTTACTGAGAATTATTTATACAGTTCTCCAGTATATATGAGGAGAGTATTAAATGAAACTAGACTTCATTTTGCAATCACTTTTTTAATATTTGGCTTACATATCCTTCAATTGTAAGGTCATCAAAAGGATATCTGAAAAATATAAAAATTTAAGTTAGCTCTAAGTGGGTAATAATATTCATTATTAGTTCACCCGTCCTAAAAATTCGAATTTACATTAGAGAATTATATTAAGGACCATTAAATTCTCTTGATATTGCAAAGGCAAGGTGAGTCAGTGATAACATTTGTTCAAAACTGTTTGAAGGACTAAAAGTATAATTAAACACTTCAAAGTTGCTGCTGGTTCATTACATTGGATACATCTTGATGCCGTATCTCTAAGAAATTAATGTGAGATTATCTGACTTAAACTAAGGAGATTTATTACTTTTAAAGGCTCTTAACGCTGTTACATCACACCAACCTCCAGAAAATAATTGTAGTCAATTTATTCATTTTATCAAGACTCCGGTTACCCCCCCGCCCCTCGTTGATGACGTTCATCATCAAATTTGCTACTAATATTCGTAAGTGGCATTAAGCATAGAATTTAAAAAAACATGTCGCTTTCAACATTTGATTTCCTCATCTTTAAATATTATAAAAATCATTTTATTCTCGAAATCCAAGTGGAGCACATTATGTTTGTTATTGTACTTCTACGCCCAGTATATCTATCTTTATGTTCTGTCACCCTCACTTCCTTCTCTTCTCTCTTTCTTTCTCTTTCTTTTCCAGGCGCGGAGTAGCGCAAGCACAAGTAGCTTTAGGAGCCTCAGTCAGGTACAGAACATTTTCCTCCCTTATCTTGTCATGCTAGCTGAGTATTCCTCGTGTTTCGAGCGCCCAGGCAACAGTTGATGACAATTTGAGTCACCGTGTGTTTGGTGATTCCTGGTGCCCCAGAAGATACACTCTGTATAATCAGACGACCGTAAGAAAGAGGTGTTCATTGACCTTAAGACAATTTTACTAATACATGATAACCAAAAGAAAAGTATGGCATGCTTAAAAAACAACATACTAATGTGGCCTAAGTTTTAAAAACCACGACTTGCCTCTGGATTTCTTTGGAGCAGAGAGGTTAAATTTGGAAGTTAATGCATGAACTCTGCCTCTGGGACTATTGAGCGACAATCCAAGAGAACAATCTCTGATCTGGAAAATTACAATTGTTCCACCTTCTAAGCCTAAACGAATCCAAATATTTGTATTCCACCCTCGGACGGAGCTAATTTACTAAGTTAAGAAATTTTCAGGTTATTCTTAATAAAGAAAAACAAGCTGAACATTTACTTTAGGCTAAGAATTAGTATAGACAATTATGAACTCAAGGATGATTTTTTTTTCATGTTCCTATTTTAACTGACCATGAATAAATTCAAGAAATGAAAACAAAAATGAGCTCCTGAAATTAAGCAGCCTATCAAAGAATGGCAGTTAGATATTTTTATCAGTCGAAATTAAACTAGCACGAGCAATGAAGGTATAGCTCCTAAATGACAAATTTGGAGAATTTAATTTGATGTATTACAGTATCTGTCTCAAAATACCTGAGAATCAGTGGGCATTTAAATTTTGTAAAAAGTATGTGTATGGTGTGATGTGCATTACAAGAGTTCAAAATGAAAGGCGTTCATATAAGAATGTCTTTTCACTGAGCCTTGCTTGTGCACTAATGATTTCTTCACAATAACATTAGTTCTCTCAGCATCGTTAAACTTAAAAACATATCAAACACCAGCTCAACATTACAGACTTTCAAATAAACACTACAGTACATTTTGCATAGTATCTATAAGGTAGCAAACGATTTGGTATATCTAAATAATAACGAAATATATCAATATAAATTATTTAAAGAGCTACAGTACTTTATTCTATTTCTCTATGTAATCTCCATTTTGTCAAGGCATTATTGTCACGTGGTACAAGTTTTTCAATGCTTATGTTATACGCTTCTATCGCCAAAGAACTTATTTTTAATGCACTAAATGTTCTCCCAATCGAATTAATAAGAAATAACACAAGTGTATGATGATAATGCAATGAACGTGTCATCAGAAGAAAATGGCGCATTACGTACGAGTAATCAAGGAAGAACCAATGTGCATGACAAAGAGCGGAGAGGAAGTTCATCAATGTTATGGAAGAGCTAATAGCAAATATAGATAAAAGAATTTAGAAAACCCGTCTTTCACTTTGGACTATTTGGAGATTGTCCAACCAATGAAGACTTCAACGTGACAGTTGTTCGGATCTTTAGCGCTGGAAGAGAGTGACATCTTCATTGAAGAACCAGTTCACTTGACAATAAGTACATTGATATTAATGGCGCTTACGCTTAGAAATAGAGCAAGGAACTGTCACTTTTATGTACCGTTTTGTATTGATATATTTCGTTATTATTTAGTTATGCCAAATCGTTCGTTACTTTCTGGATGACCCTCGTATTTTATGTAAGTGTAGTTTCAGAGCCACCTTACTTCTAACACAGTATCAGATGATATTGTCAGCGATTAAATAACATAGCATAAACATATTATCAATAACCCTGTCAAAAATCTTGCACACTAGATTCTATTGGCTGAAGTTGTCTACACGTCAAAGCGTTCCACAAGCATTACTAACTGACATTCTCAATTTTTCAACAGGTATCCGACATATATCTTTGTCGCGTCCACTGATTTTGTCAAATCCCTAACTCGTTCCGCACAGCCTACACACTGTCAACTGACCTTATCAACTGCTCAGTAATGGTTATCATATCAATGCTGCAAACCTATCACGCATAACATATAAACTACTCCTATCAACGTGCCAACGGCTATAACATACAACATAGTATTGAACGATGGCCAGTCAATAAGTAATGCCTCCTATTTTTTTTTTTCCTCAACTAAGTAAGTTACATGAACAATTTATGTTTTGCACAATCCTCAAACCTTCTTCTCCACTCCACTGCAATAGCAATTTCATACGCCTCCCAGTGGCAGCACTGCTTCCTGTTGATGTTCGTATTAGACAGAATTCAGTCATTGAATTCTTGAATATGGAAAGTGAAACACCCATTTGCATTCATGAAAGGCTCAAAAAGGTGTATGGTTAGAAGATGGGTTCGTCATTGTAATGAAGCTGAAGGACCAACATGTTTTCTGAAAAACAGCGGAGCGGTAGACCGGTGACTGCAGTGGCACTACGCAACATTGAGCGAGTGGATGAGATCATTCAAGCTGACCAGCGGATAATAACGGATGAATTGTATTGCATTACAGTAAAGACAGTGTAATGACAATTGTTCAAGAACTGGGGTATTCAAAAGTACGTTCGCAGTGGTTACCCCAAATGTTAACCAAGCATAATAAGGAGACGCGAAAAACAATAGCCTCGGGAAATTTGCAGTGTTTCAATTTGGAGGGATAATGAAGCTCATGACAGGAATCACCTTCCAGATGCAAAGGCAATGAAAAAATCTGTTCATCAATGACTTCGGAAGCAAGACTGTGCACTTTACAACACAAAAAATGGATGCTCTTGTTAAAATGTTGACTAAAACTGTGAACAAGAATGGGGATTAAATTGAAAAGTGACAATTTAATCTTCAACATTGTGGCTTTTATGCTATGTAATCAATGTTTAATTTTCTTGCAAATTAAAGGACAAAAAAGAAATAGAAGGCATTAGTTATTGACTGACCCTCGTATCCAATTTTGTCACCACTTTCAGTTGTTCCGGCTTATTTTGTCAAGCTAAAGCTCGTTCCATATAGCACATTGTCAATTGGCAAGGTATAGGTGTCGTACCTGTAAAACAGTGCTTAATATTATCTTGTTGAAGCCAAAACACACTCAACACACTACCACCAATTATCAACCAGACGGCTCAAAAATTCAACCAGCGTGGCGCACAGCACAGCAAGATCAACTAATCCTGTTAATGTCACACGCCTAATGCACAGAACATTATGAGAAGGTGTTGTCATTGACTTAACATGAATACAACACTAGTATCGACCGCTGTTCTGATCACCTTGACGTAACACAGTGTTGACAAGATTTGGTGGTATAACCCATCTAACACCACATCACAATAAATTGGTATTGTCAGTGCTAAGATGCATTTAACTCGCAGAAAAACAAAATAACGACCATTCCTGTCAACACTATAACGCATCTGATATACATTAGACACATCAGTGCACATAACCCTATTGACGCTAACACATATATAACACATCTAACAACTGGTTTAGTCAATGCTGCATAAAGCAACCGTTACCATCACCTCTTGTCAGTGCTGACACAGACATGACCATAGTCAGAGGTGTAATATTGAGGTTATAGAATGTATTCATATATTGCGTTTCTCCAAATTCCTGTCAGAAAGCAGTTCATTATTTAAAACTGCTTAGCTGTACGTAAAGATGTTGGAAAAACTTGCAATTTCATTGCATTTTCCTCCACCAACGCTTTTAATTTCACTGTCACTTGCTACAAATATAACTTCATTCATTATGAACTCAGTAGAGAAGTCTAATTTCAATTATAATTATTGGCTTTGTAAACATTCACACCACACTACTATCTTCCTTATTAACTAATATTGTATGATAACCACAAATTTAACCACATATAATAAGTCAGTTATAACTTTTATACTAATTTGGTACAATTTGTCAAATAAATACTTTTTAACACTAAAATACACAAACAAAAAGTCGGTGTCTGATTTGAAATTTGGGGTATGACACGGTGGATCCCCTAAGGTTTTTAGATGTTTAAATTAAGCCAGAGGAAGAAGACAAATAGGTTACTTTAGCTACATACTCTCAACTGTATTTTGTACCAACTAAAATGCCAGAAATTTTTTGTAGAAGTGGTGAGATGGTTAGAATATGCTAATAAAAGCAATACAGTAGTTTTATGATGCAGGTTAATTATAAATATTGATCAAGAAGATTTTTTGAGTCTTCTCAAGCACAAACTTTAGTATTTGTCCAATTATTTTAATTCGATATATTCAATATAAAATTCATTCAGCCTTTGTTACAAATAGTCAGTGGTATTGTCACATTAACAAAAGATTAAATATACCTCTCTACTAAAATTCTCACTCTTAATACAAAATGGATGCATAAGGATCCATTTTTTTATTTTCCATTTAAACAAATCATTATTCAGTAATTTAACAACGTCAGATAACTTATTATATTCAGTAATTACATTAATACCATAACTCTGCTTAGTTTAATCCAGCCTTGCAAAGGTGCAGTCAAATGTTTTACCCTTCTGGTATTGTAGTAATGTTTATCTTTTACTAATGGTATGTGTCTACATTTCTTTTTACACGGATCAAGATGACATTTTTATTACATGATGAACAACATCAAACAAACTGTTCATAATTACAGACGAATTTATTGGCTTCAAATTATCTTTTCCTTTAAAGGTTTAGGAACATATTTTATTTTTCTTATATGCTAAAAAACTGATAATTCAACAAATAGTTAAAATTGTTCAAAAGCCATACACACTTTCATTAAAATGTTTCTCTATTATGCACATGCAGGTTCTCAGTTACTCAGTTAAAACTTTAATTTTTTAAAATAAAACCTCAAATATATAAAATTGTAAAAATTAAAAATTCATATTTTTAAAAATAGAGTAGTTATTAAGTGTTTTTAATGAAATATAAATTTTATTTATTACAGCGTCCCTTTAATACTGCAACACGCAAACAGCAAATTATACAACATCTATTATCTATTAGCTTAATAGATCTCAAGGAGAAAATACATTCGTAAAAACAGGTTAAGAAACTAATGCAAATTAAAGGTTTGCGTGCATTTTGCTTAAGCTTCTAGGGTTGTAGGAGCTGCAGCAGTGTTTAAGCTAATTGGTATAATTATTATTGTGCCGCCACAATATCGAGCGATATTTCATAAAGCAAGGCAATAATATAATGGTAACTCTGAGAAGATGAGCCTTTTAGTAACGCTAGGTAGCGTGAATAAAACATAGAAGCAAAGGCTCGAGTTAAAGCTGAAGTTTTAACACACCATACACAGACTTGCAGAACTTGCTTCAAGAATGATGCAACAACTACAATGAAATTATGGAATAGGGAATTAGCTTTCTTTGAAATTTATCAGTAATATACCTATGCCAATACACACGAAACAGCATGTCATGTCGCGTTAATGCGGGAAATAAAATATCCACAAGTTTAGGTTGTTGATTATTTGGATTTACTCTTCCAAATGTGCGAATACAACTGTATTGGATGGTGCAAACGATATCTACTTCTCAGGTATCCAGGATGACAGAGCCCTTGAAATGCAATAATGCCACTTCAGACACGACATCAAAGGGTAGGAAAAACTAGACCACACATCATAGAGTAGATAAAGCAGAACCAATCATTAACTAACCAATGCATTTGTGGCAATTAAATTAAGGAATTACGTTGTATTTTCAACAATAGTACACAAGAAACATATTGCTCCAGAGATACCGATGAATGGAACTGTCAAAGCGGCATTTGAAAAAGTAAAGCTATATAACCTAAAATCCTATATAGCTGCAACCTGCGTGTTTTTACTGAGCTGCTTTAATTGATCATCGTTGAGAAGTAATAAAATATTAAACAACATTCTATTGACACTTTGCTTCATTACTATGGGACTTTAATTCAATATTACATCATAGGTATTGCTATTAAATGCTCGCTGAGGCACTTAAATATTAAGTGACTTTAAAGAAGGCAAATTTTTTAAGCTTGGCTGAATTTAATATTATCTACCTTTGCTTGTTACAGTAATAAAATATTTTAGTCTAAAATGCTAATTTAATTAGAGCTTTTACTTCATCTACGCCTAAATATGTGGGATTTTAATACTGTGGTCATCCATAGATATTATTGATCTAAAAGTTATTAAATAAACTCATTTATTAGCATTCTTATAAGCATATCATATCTTATAAATCAGTTTTTAAAACCTCCCAATATAAATGTTTTTTGTTGTTATTCAAAACACTGAACGGAATATTCTAAAATAAACAAAATATAGTTTTTTTATATTAACACATGTCATATAATTCTTCTAGAAGCCATAATTCATTGGAAAATGCCTATATATATAATCAGACCTCACAGGTTAGAGAAAATATACGGGCAGAAGTTCTATGATATCCACTCTGGAAGGTACGTGATGTAACCATGAAACTAAAACCAAATAGTTGCCGAGACAAACGCGTGAGCATTAAAGGGGACACAGACAGGAATACTAAATCTGAGGCAAGGTGGTTAGGTCCAGATGTGCCAGGTCATGTCATTGCTGTACATCACGTGAACACACTAAACTCATTCTTCATCAAACTTATCACCACAGCCGTTTCTACCCACGAAATTAAGGAAACATTTGTAACTGAGCCCACTTGGCTGATTCTTTACCACTTACCTCCACAACACTACATTTGAAGTCCAGATGCTAGTAAGCAGTTGAGCATTGCACTATCTGTACCCACAAAAATAAAGGAGCTGTTAAAGAACCTTTCCTTCGACCCAAACACAGCGGTGGATTCTTTGTCAGCAACTGATTCGCCAGACATAATATTACACAACAGAGCTGTGGGAATATGCTTTATGCATTTAAAATATTATCATTTTAGTACTAACATTTTCCAGATACATCACAATGGCAAAGTATAGCAAATATGCATTAATAAAGCCTTCGTATACATAGTCCTGTGGAATATATAACGACCCAACGCTCATCACAATACTTAAAGCATTGAAAAAGCTCTTGCAGTGTAATAAGCCCAGAAAACTCAAGGAATACTTAGGATTACTCTGTATCTTAGAAGCTATTGGCAATGAAAAACAAATTACGATTTGTAATGTGATTATTATATGCAAGCTTAGAGTTACCAGTATATGAGATGTTTTACGTGCGTTCTAAGTCAGGCTTTAAAGGTACATGCAATCAAGGGGACAATAAAGCAAATCAAGTAGTCAAATATATTTTGCAGCTTTAAAATGCACCTGCGTTAAATAATTTAAACGAGAAATAAATAATAAAATAGGATAGGACATACTTTTCAATCAATTTCTTCAATATTATGGATGCAATCTTTTGAAATCATATAGAAACAACATTGATACCTTATTTTACAATATACGTATCTCTATCAGAAAGTTTCTAGTTGCTGATGTATACTTTCAACTGAATATAATATAAATGAGCATTGCATTTCAAAGTTTCTACCGCTGTTGATAAAACACAAACTTGTGTTTAGACATCACAATGAAGTTTAAAGTTATGTTTTACAATAAATAACACAATTAGTACTTTGCATATACAATACAGTATGTGTTAAAACATTTATCAATACTGTAATTGACAAGGAAATTCATTTTTGGGCAAAAAAACGAAACAAAAGCAATAAGGAGTTTCGGCGATGTTTTTCCTTTAAAAGCAGCCCGTTTTACTTTTATCCCAATGGGCAATAAAACTTTATTTAGGCATTTAAGGAGCATAAAGTGTGCTGTGTACTTACCAGGAATGCATAGCTTTCAAACAAGAACCCCTACTGTATTTCTTTGAAAGTCTGAATATGATCTAACATTTACAAACCCTTGCTCATAACTAGTTTCATTACTTTAACAAGGTCATAAGACTGAGAGAAGAAATAGCCTACCCATTCCTAAATGTCATTATTCATTGCATAAAAAATGTAGTACCTCGTCTATCATAACCTCTAATCATAATGGTAAATTTAAGCTTTTTGATTCCATGGCCGGTAAAACTTCTGGAAAGATACATTCAGATTGAACATGCCATGGTATAAACGGTATCTGAACCACGTATATTCCAGTTTTCCTCCACTTGCTCTAAGCAACTGAGTTATTTGGGCAACATACTAGCGTGAATCGTATTTTTGCCGGTAAGCTACAAGGAAATCTTAAACTCGTTTTGAGATGCGAATCGGTTAAAAATGTAATGCTGACACATTGCAATGGTAGCTCAGCTAGTTAGAGCAACTTGTTGGAAACCGAACAACATCAACGCCACATTAGACTGTTTTATCCGAAAAAATCCGCAGTGGCAGAACATTCATCGAAAATGGCCATAGGATCCTCTTCCCTCAAACAGTGATAGTTATTAAAGCTAATAATTACTGGGACCGTGTCATCAAGGAGAGCATTGGAATTAGGATCCGTGATAATGTGGGTGCAGCTGAGTGAGACCTAGCAACCTGTCCTCAACATCATTAAAAACAAATTGAAATATTCCTCCTGTCCATTTGAGGATTCTCAACAGCTCTCAGAAGTTAATCAGCATTAGACGTGATCAGCACGTGAATGGATGGACACATCGCGAAACCAAGGGTAGATCACGTAAAGACCTAAGCCAGAAACTGCGTGAAGATATGCACTAAGGAAACTTAAACAGCGTTTACAGTGCATGGATGGATGACCGTCCGTAATACAACACTAGAAGCGAACTGCGAGAAAATAAAGCTGGGAGCTGCGTGTTGCCAAATCAAGAAAGGTAAGCAGTATTGTGCGAAATCTGCACTTGGATGGAAGACCACCTGGGAGAAAAAATGAGCACGTGCTAACCTATCGCAGATTTCGTGCCAGAAGCCATGTTTGATTGGTTGGGGCTGAACACAACTACAGGTACATTTCCAAACTATAATTATTCATTATTTACGCCTTTTTTGCCATCCAACAGCTGCTACGGCTAAGCTCCTTGCAATCCTTCAAGAGGTGCTTGGACATAAACATTTAAACCCCAAAATAAATATTTTGTAAATTAATTACACCAGCGGTGAACCATGACTGGCAACCGTTGAGGAGCACACTTGCTACCTCCTGTCACTCCCCAGCCACATTTTCACCCGCCATCCTGCAAACCCCACATTCCCGTTAGCGCGTGGCAAGAATTGGAACACGTCTAACACACCGTCGGGCTGCCCTCAGCCTACCAATTGCTCGTGTCGTGTTTTTTTGCCAGTTCCCCGATGAAGACCACAGAGCCAAGATGGTCTAAAGTTTGGATTTCTTCGATTCCAATCTATCTCGGTTGCTATCCCGTGAAGTCATCTGTAACGAACTTTGTTACAGGATTTTTCAGTCTGATTGTATCTTTCCCACCTTGTCCTACACATTGCTTGAAGAACTTTAAAAGAACAGTTAAGTACTTGTTCTTAGCAGAAAGCCATGATCTATGCTTAGTTTTTCAAATACATTTTCATCTAGAACAACACATATGCATTCTAATAAATGCATGGAACTATCAATGACAGTTTACGATTCAGACTGTTTTAGGTATCTATGTCGAAGAAACTCTAGATAGTTCAAAATTTGCATTGTAAATTAGAATAACATAGAACCGGAGGACATTACTTTGGTCTATAACAATATAATCAAATATTTCAAACGTAAATTGTATCATGAAATGGAGTAGTAAAACAATTCCGCTGTTACATAAAA
Source organism: Hymenopus coronatus (assembly GCA_030762935.1). Lineage (NCBI taxonomy): Eukaryota > Metazoa > Arthropoda > Insecta > Mantodea > Hymenopodidae > Hymenopus > Hymenopus coronatus. Next base: position 101,001,082 of record CM060897.1, read on the forward strand.
CTTGTTGCGGATACTATGCAAAAACTGTAAGATACAAATATAATTAAAGTAACAAATGCAAAATTTGAGAGCTCATAATGCGCACCCATTATAAACTTCATATGCGTTTCCATTCTACTGTTTAAATGTTTATGGGAAATATTAAAATTTAATTCATCACTGTTTAAAATAATTGAAATTTCAATTAAATCTATGATTGTATACAATTACAATATTAAAAGGATTAAAGAATAAATACATTCTATTCACGTCTAAGAGAGTACGTTTTGTAAATCACAGAACTTACAAAATCCACAAACGAGAAAATGATACGAATTATTTGGAAGAGTTTGAATAACCTGAAAAGCCTAATTTACTACGCACGTATAAACTGCAAAGGTTTTTCTTTACTACGTTTTTACCTTATATTTAATTTTATTTCCTCATATTAGTTAAACTTTCTCTTAGATATTTTAAATTTATTTTATACCATAAATTGACTCAGAAGCACTACACATTTCGACATCATAAACACATGTGCAAAAGTCGTTGATTCGAAATGTGTGTGTTTACGAAAGGGATGGACGGATTGAGAATGGAATGATTTTTGCTCGTTTTCTCTTGATCTGCATAATTTGATTTGCATTGAGGAATGTGATGTGAATGAGAATGGTTACGCCTGCTGATTTAGAGCATATAGTGTAGAAAATCATAGCAAATTGCTAGATTATTTAGAGTCTAGTTTAATATTCCTAACTTGTTTACAGCATAATAAGTAGTCAGCGATGTAAAACATATTAACTTACAAAAATTAGTTTTGCTATTTAATGACGATAGTTTCTTCATCAGCAAAAGAGAGCACTAATAAACATAGTGGCAGTGCAGCTGGTTTACAGGACCGGATAACTGAGAAACCAGGCAGGTTTGTATAATCCCAGATGTCATTTGTAACATTGTCATGCGTTTATGAGTACTGTTTGGATACCTAATTCAGTTTGAATAAGGTTTTCTTAAAGATGTTTCTTGCGTTCTTGCTGAAAACATAGAGGGTTTAATAATAGTTGTAACAAAAAAGTTTTACATAGCATTTGTTTTACATAGCTTTTTTTTTAATAACTACTTATGATTTAATGTTTTTCTGGATTATTTTGTTTGGAAAATGTTAATCATGACCAGCTATTTGAATGGATCTAATTAAACGTATACATTTGATGCAATTTCTATTACCTTTATATTCTATTACCTTTATATATTGAAATAAACATCACTCAGTTTTAAAACATAAAGCAGCACACACATTTATAATTGAACTTTACTAAATGAGACCAGTTGTAGCGTTTCAGTTGTTATTATCGAGGGAAAAATCAATTATCATTAAATATTAATGAAGTAGAGCCTTTTTCATTACCAGACCAAGTGCGGCAGCAGAAATATCTTGGTGACGTCATGAATGTAGGGAATTATTGTGTTGCGATTTTGTATGTTAAATATGTTCACAATATACAGTTTTATTGTGTCTTTAAACCTTACAACGGACTTCTGTAAGTATTCCACTTTATTAGATATGCTGTGCAAATGTCCAGATTTCTAATATGGTTTTTGAGAGGTAAAATCAAACTGGAAATTTTCTGTCATAGCCGGGATTTTAAGATATAACTAAAAAAAATGGTCTTTTAGCGGGAAAAATCCGAGAATGTTGGGAAATGTAATATCATAGCAGCATGTTGCCGTTTGTTAGAGCAACCGAAGGAAGATGGAGGATACTCTGCTCAAATCGCCCCAATAGCTATTTTCAAAGTCGTAAGGGCTTTAAGTCCCCAGCCATATAGTTAACAAACTCAGTGCTTATTGTTACTTCATAGACGCCGATAGTCTAAATTATATCTAGAGTAGAATTACATTGTCAAAACACGTGCCACAACTGGAACAGCGTATCTTCCACCTTACTGCGGTAGCTCTAACCAACTCCTCATCTTCCGCTTTCCCCGCTTTTCGCTAAGCAACTGAACTACGACATTGTCAAAACACGTGCCACAACTGGAACAGCGTATCTTCCACCTTACTGCGGTAGCTCTAACCAACTCCTGATCTTGCGCTTTCCCCGCTTTTCGCTAAGCAACTGAACTACGACATTAAAGTTTACATGTTAAATCACAGGCGGTACATTTTTATAGCATATCCTCAATTCGTACATTTAACAATAAATTATCATTACTATGTATAGTATTTAACATTCCACTAGCCAATAAGAGGTAGGGCATGTTATTAACGTGGTCAATCAAAGCCTTCCTACACTGTAAATAACTCACCTCCAGAAAAGGAAATGGAGTTTTATTTATGGATGCTCTTTAACTACTATGGTTATCAGCGTCTCATTCTGTAATGGGCGTGAAATATCATTTAATTGATCTCATGGGCTTCTTTATCAGGCTTGAGGTTCCTTTACGTGTTTAAATCTACAACACGGGAGTAACGGCTTTACTTCTCTTTCGAAGGAAACCATGCTAAGGATTTTACGCCCGAAAACTCCATCGAGCTCCGCCGGGTTTGAACCCGCGACCTTGGTTGTAACCACTACACCTTGGAGACGACAATTCACCTTCGTTTACTGCACTGGTGGTATTCCAATACGGTGCATTTGTTTTTACTTTTTGGTCCACGTAGGTATGTATAATGTAAATCAGTCGCTAAAAAAGTGAGTGATCACCAGATTTCGTGTCGTTCGAAGAGATTCGGGTATCTTCGTAAAAGAACGAACTACACTGCCCAGTGACTGACAGCGCAATTGTTAACTTCTGAGTACTAGAAAACAGATCTAGGAGCAACGTTACGATGGCTGAGAGGTTAAGAAGGCCTTACTTCCACTCATAAGTTCCTAGGTTCAAACCTCGTGCTACTTGTCATTTTATTTCTTTGTTAATTTTATGATTGAATATGTAGAATATAGATTTGTAATAATATAACTTTGTCATTTGAAATTATTAGCCTATTTTTGCACACAAAAACATAATTCTACTAACACTCGTGTTAAATAACTAAAAAAATGTGTGTAAATATACTGTTGTCTTCTAAAACTGAAATACAAAAAATAAACACAACTAATATCGGGTGTATGAACCCTCATCCCGTATAACTATCCTCAAACTTTGGGGTATGGACAAAATAAATGCCTATTGTAACGTGGACCAGAAGCTAAAGGCTCCTTGAATTTGTGTCAAGAAGCCATATTTTGTTCTTCGCACGTTTACAGATAATTGGAGCTTAGCTCCCTTTTTGTCTCAGCCCACACATTCTCACAGAGGGAATCAAAAAACTATCGAGTATTACTGTATTGCATACCATTCATTTTATCGTCAGACTACCACAGCACACCTAGGCCGTCCCTTGTTATCCAACTCCAACACGATACTGTACGCGACCATGATGAAATTGTGAGCCACGTAATTTGTATAGTATTGGGTGCCCTTTGTATATAGACAATCACCTTTCCCTTATATGTGGAAGAAAACGTCACCTCATATGATACACCATGGATTGGTTTATGAAGGGTGTGTTTGATCGCTTTGTGAAGAGTATATTCATTTAAAAAAATTGAATCATAAAAAGATTTGGAAACATCGGTTTTCTTAACAATATATTTAGTATTTCTGTGCGCCACATGCTTTTATGTGCAGCATATTGATGTCGGTAGAATAAACACTCAAAGGAGCATCATAATAACTATCATATTATTGATTGTACCGAATGTCGTGTATGAATAAGTATGTCTAAAATAAATAGTCCATATGTGTTGATTCGTTAGATCGTTAAGAAAAGGAATAAAACTGACCTGTGACCTTCGTCAGAGGAGTAACCTACGTTTTGCTACAGCGCTACATGGAACACACATGGAAAGTGGCAGGTTTTACATTCCTAATTATATCATATTTTGTGTAGTTATTATTACTTTCTTTATACGCACTAAGTACATAGTGTATAGAGAAGATACTGCACTCCATCCAAAAATTCGATACCGAGATTTCACCGGAAATATATGTTTTAGGGTCCCCTGTGTCCAAAAAAGTATTTAAAGAAAAATGTCCGTGTGTCCGTGTCTCCGTGTGTCAGTGTGTCAGTGTGTCCGTGTCTGTGAACACAATAACTCAAAAACGAAAAGTCGATAAAATACCAAACTTGGTATTTAAGCTTAGTATCTTGCAAGGATTTGAGAAAAATTCCCACACCCCAAACTATCCTTTACATGTAACTTTTTTGAAAGTTTTGATTTTCTAAAAAAAGACTAACGATTTTGATTAAAATATCGTATATTAAAGATATTTACATGGCAAATAAAATGTATATTTTGAATTTTCTGGGAATAAACTCTGGAGACTACTTTATTCTGTGTCAATTTTACGGAATTTGAATAATTGCTAAACCGTAAGAGATGGACAAAAACTCACCATACACCAAATGTAGAGCACTTTAAAATACACAATTTATGTTATATATATTTTTCGTGGAGTTAATTGTTTTTGAGATATTCCTTCTTTTTGGTTTCAGCTATAAAACACATGCTTTCTCATGCAGGACTTTGTGAACTTGTGTCCATATATACAAACAAAGGAACTTCAATCACATAGCAACCAGCTTTTAACACTTTAACCTGTGGTACTCCCTTATTTCGCCCCTACTTACAAGGAAGCAGGAAATAAGACTATTTTTGCTAATTTTTTCTCGTTTAACAGAAAGTAAATAGAAGCATAAGCTTTTTAAAAATAATTTATTGCAGAGATATAGAGAAAGTCATGTGAATGGAACAAATCAGATTTTTTAAAGTTAATATTCGTAGTTTATTGTTGCAGAAGCTTAAGTTATATATTTGGTTATGATTATTGATCATATTGGTTAGCAATATTAAGATTTGGAACTAGTGACAACTTGTTGCTGCCGCTACACAGCTGTATCGCGGATGGTGCACACAAAAGCTATGCCGTGAGAGACTTAGTATTCCACACAAAAGTTAGCTACCCAGATTTCACCGAAAATGCATGTTTTGGATTCAGACTCGTTGAATCTAATAGAAGAATTTTTGGGGGAAAAATGGTATTTAAGTTCACTATCTTCCAAGGATGCCACACGTAGATTTTCAGAGAATCCTCCCACTCTCAACAACCCTTTAGGTGAGCATTTATTGAAAGTTTTTATTTTTTTCAAAAATGACTCCAACAATCTGTATTAAAATATATGTTTTAAGATATTTTCATACAAACTAAATGTATATCTTGCATTTTCTGGGAATAGCCTCTGAAGACCTCTTTATTCTGGATGATTTTTTTAATATAGGTAAACCGTAAGATATAGCCAAAAACTGACTACATAAAATATAGATATCTCGCAATTTATGTCACTTACATTTATTGTAGTGTTAACCATTTCCAAGATATTCTTTGTTAGTGGTTTCATTTTTAAACTACTTAATTTTCCCAGACGGGAGGAGATCATTTTAATGTTAGAATCTGCAGTATATGTATGTATATATACATATTCTAGAGAGGTTAATTAATATTGGCAATACATGAGATAATTCTTATGAAAATTATATTTTCTTTGGATATAATAAACTAAAATGCTTTTTTTTTTTTTTTTTTTTTTTTTTTTTTAATTTCATCTCTTTTATTTAAATTTTGGCCATACACACAGGACTGACTTCCAATTATTTCACAACACTTTTGAAAGTTCCAGCTTTTGAAAGTTCCAGCTATCGCGTTAGCTCAGTGTAATCCCAAATTTTCCTTTCTACTTACAAGGAATTAAATACAAATAAAACGATTTCTAGTAAGACTTTTCTTGAAATTGAAAATTGTGTTTTATTTATGGACGCTCTTTAACTACTGCCATTCTCAGTGTCTTATTCTACATATGTACATGAAAGAGCGCTTAATTTTGCTCATAGGCCTCTTTATCAAGATTGGGTTCTGCAAATATACGAACATCTTTACTTCTCTTCCGAAGGAAGCCATGCTAAGGATTTTTACGCCCGATAAGTCATAGCTGTCTGCTGGGTTTGAAACCGCGACCTTTGGACTCAGAGATTAACATATTACCCATATATCATGGAGAACGACTATTTATCTTGATTAGCATAGTGTAGGTAAAAGAATACATTTTTCAAGAATACTTAGTTTGCAGAAGAGGTAGAGAAATCTATGTGAATGAAACACATTTTTAATGAAAAGGAATGCATTGTGTGAGATCACATAAGCCAGGCTACTGCACAATCATTAATAATAATTAAATGTATTTCCTAATCTAACTTACCTGTAACTTAGTTAATTGCTAATTTAAATTTGTTTCACACAATCCGCGTGTAGGACAGGAGTTGGATAAGTAGAGTCAGACTAAAAAATGCAATGCCATAGCCGGGATTTGAAACATGGATCTTAGCGCTACCATGGCAACATGCCGCAGTGATATAATATTATGGTAGCTTAGTGATTAGAGCAATCGGCAAGAGGCCGGGAGATCCGTGGTTTAAATCCCGGCTATGGTATTGAATTCTTCAGCATGGCTCTTTCTATTCAACTTGTTAATTATTTCATATTTTATTGCAACAAATTCATATTATTGTTTTAAAGGTCCCACGCATATCTTTCTTTTTAACAAGATCATCTACAATACACTGATGACAAACACAGCGGTCGCATAACATAAATATAGATACTGTCTCATAAGTAATGCCGTTTTTTAAGAAAAACATTTATTTGAAATGTATTCTGACAAGCAATTTACTAATCTTCAAAGTCCAGACCATTAGATTCTATGGTCCTAAGCCATCTTTCTGCGAGGTTTGCTATCCCACGATGGTACCAGTCTCTGGTTTTTCATGCCAAGAATTCGGTGAGGCCCACCTGCACTGTTTCAAAGTTGTAAAAATTTCTTTCAAGTAGAAAATGGGTCATGGATCGAAAAATATGATAATCTGATGGTGCGAGATCAGGGCTGTATGCTGAGTGTACTAGTAGTTCGATTCATCCCAATTCCTGAAATGTTTCCATGGTTGTTCGTGCAGTATGGGGTCTTGTATTGTCCTGTTGCAATAGAACTCTATATCAAATAACTAATGCTGGATATCTCCGTCTCAAAGTTTCATGAACTCGTTCCAGTTGTTGAGAATAAAGATCCGCATCAATCGCTCGTCCGTTTGAAACAAACTCCCAGTGAATCATACCTTCAAAATTCCACCAGACATTGAACAATGCTTTGAGACCAAACCGATTTTTTTAACGATGAATTTGGCAGATTGGAGGAGCCACTGTTTCGAGACATCAGGGTTTCGGTAATATACCCATTTTTCATCACAAGTGACAATTTTTCTGACGAATCTATCATCCATGGGATTACGGATAAGCTGATGACAGATATCCATCCACTCTATGTTGAGCCTGTTGAGGTGTCAGTTCATGAGGTACAGATACACAGATTCTGTATGATTTTCCAAGTGTCTTAATGTGGCATGTGTTCTATCGTTTGATGCACCAAGTTCTTCTGAAAGCCTACGGGTACCTTTTTTGCGGGTTTTCTCGCAAAACTTGGTGTGTATTCTCGATATTCCAAACTTTAAGTCTTCCACAACGTGGTAAATATTTGGTGCATTCGTCTCCATTGTTGTAACGTTAGAACCATCGTTGTGCCACAAGCTCACTAACGACACCTTCTCCTTCCATTTCACATATTCTTTGAACTGCGGCAGCGGCTTTATTTTCTTGTTCCATGTAGTGCTTTAGAAGGACTCTAAGCTCGAACTTTGTTGTCTCCATTTTATGATTGTTTATTTACAACGGAAGACTGATACATGCTCGCAATGTACGCAACACTAACCATAGCATCCTGGAAATAGCATTGCCAAACCAAAGAAACCCAATAAAGTTTCAAAACACCAAAATCAGAAAACCGACATTTCTTATGAGACAACCTAATAACTTAATGAAAAAAATTTTGTTCAAACTGCGTGGTTCTTGTGTTACTAGTTTTCAACGACAGTTTAATATCGGCTTCAATTTTTTTGCTTTTCGGCTTTTAATAAGATCATTATTTCTCACCATCGTCTCCAAATAATACTGAAAAGAAGCATTTATTAATTTTAATTAAATGTCGGAAAAAATCAGTAGCAGCACTAGCCCCGTTGACGATTCTTAATTAATGGCACATTGTAAAGTTTTAGACGCATATGTATAGTCAATTGTTTAACGATCGTGTGCACACGCTAGAGTTAAAATCTACAAAATATAAAGAAAGAAAGTTCCTTCATCTGGGTAATGCGTTCTTCTAAAGTTGCTAAAAACTGCATGACCTCTGGTTCCAAGTGCTTTCAAATTCAGCATATTCACCGAATTTAGCCCCTAGGAATTGCGTTTTGTTCCTAACCCTAAAGAAACGGTTGAGTGGATAAAGGTTCATACCAAATGAGAAATTGAGGCTGAGACAAACGTTTATTTTACCTATTTATCCAATATTATTTGCTGTGTAGAATACTTGGGCCAGTTGTATAGATGTATTAGGTATTAATTTGTTTTATGCACCTTCATCTGATCTAGCGTTCACATGACCTCTCCTATTCTGCAACAAGCTATTCCCACAAAAGCCCATTCGAGATAAACATTAACAGAAATTGTCTTTTGTTTGGGTACTTCGGTTTAGTTATAACGAAATAAGATTAAATATGAGGTTAAATTTATAGTTAAAACTTTTATGTTTTGAGTTAAAATTCTCTTTGCAAGAAAATGTCGACTTCCTATTTGATAAAAGTACAAGTATTGGATAATTCAAATAAATAACAAGAGCATCCCCGAAATGGTTAACTCCACAAAAATGTATCGGAAGTGTGTTCTTTAACATTTTCTTTGTCATGAAAATGTCTGAGGTACATCAAAATCGCACCCACGTATGTTTTTGTTTCATTCAATTGAAATTTGGTGTCAAATTTTTGAACGGAATATATTACTAGAGGCGTTCAATAAGACCAAGAAATTACACTCGAAAAAAATGTGTATTTACTAGCAACTGTCTGACCTACTTGATGTCAGTTTAAGTTTCAGCTATAAATATCAATTACGTGACTTCGTTTCCATAGGCGATTGAATCAACAATTTTGTGCTTATTTAGAAAGATGGAAAAAAAGAGTTTCGTGCAGTGACTAAACACTTTTTTAAAAGGCTACACACCAAAAGAGATAAAAGCCGGTTTAGATGAAGTTCATGACACATCTGCATTTGGAACAATTTACATTTGGATAAATGAATTTAAATGTGGCTGTAACTCCACAAATGATGAATATCGTTTCGGACGTCCAGTAGAAGTGGCTTCCTCCGAAATTATAGGCAAAATCCGGGATATGGTTTTGAGTGATCGACGAATCAAAGTTCGCGAAAAGTAGAGGCCACAGACATATCACAAAGTATAGTACTCCCAATTTTGCACCAAAAAATTAGATCTGACAAAGGTTTCTGCATGATGGGTGCCGCATTTATGATTGCAATCGTATGATCAATTCGAAAGCTGATTGGGCACTTTTCTGTCACAATCCTGACGAGTTTCTGCGTCGATACATAACTTTGGATGAAACACGGATAAACTACTACACTCCAGAGACAAAAGAACAGTCAAAACGGTGTTTTTTAAGAGACTCCGAAGAAGGCAAACGTGATAAAATCTGCAGACAAGGTGATGGCGTTTATTTTTTGTGATGCACGCAAAATAATCTACATTGATTACTTGCAGAAAGGAAGAACGACAAATGGAGGGTATTGTGCATCGTTATTTCACCGGTTGAACGGAGAAATGAGGGAAAAAACGCCCTAATTGGCAAAGAACACGATGCTCTTCCATTAATGCAATGCAAGGGTGCGCGTTTGCTAAGTTTTGACGGCGAAATTGTAGAATTAAGGTTCAAATTACTACAGCATCTACAGTATTCACCAGATTTGGCCCCCAGTAACTTTTTTATAATTTCCAAACTTGAAAAAGTAGTTGGGTGCAAAAATATTCACCTCCAATTAAAGAGTCATTTCCAAACAAATGCCTATTTTGAGACATTCCAAAATCCTACTTTTTGGGATGCTTAAAACAGTTAGAGAAACGCTGGTAAAATATGTTAGCCTAAAAAGAGGCTGTGTTCGAAAAAAAACAAAACTATGAAAAATAATTTGTTTTTCTATATTTTTCTAGGCACTTATTAAACTCCCCTCGTACCATCTATACCTACTTGCACGTGGTAGCGAAAGTAATAACTTTTATCTTAAGCCTTATTTCCTTTTTTCATGTATGTACACTTATATACTCTGCTCAAAAAACGATAAAGCAGAACAAAGTTTGAACCAAATCAAAAATCTGCAATAAGTGGCAGCGCTTCAAAATATTCATATAAGTGTAAAATAATTTTTGTTTCGCTGCACAGTATGCGTATTATTTTAAATGAAAGTACACAGAAAATGAGCTACAGATACAGTAAGAAATCAACACATTCCGAGGAATATTTAAAGAAGTTTAAAATGCAATTATAGGGACATTATAAGACTAATATCTTAATCGGTTTGGAATTTTTAAGTCTTAGAATGCATTAAACTAATGTAAACCAGCAAAAACTGAGTTCCTATTCAGGAGTTTAACTTATATTAGAACTGTGTAATATATAGTTTACAAGCAGGCCTTATAGTTATGGACATGCAATTACATGAAATGAATATAGTTTCAAATATATAATTTTTCCGGTTTTATTTCCTTACTCTGAGAAGACAGATGTCGGATAACTCGAAGCTCTACGGATCCCGGGCTCATTTGAGCACCAATTCACCGTTTCATTCATCCATAGTACAAAATATAGCTACTTTAGTCATTCTGAAACGCAGTTTCAACATTCAGCTGTTTTTCGAGGATTAGATGGAGTGAAAGAATGGAATTGTAAGGTCAGTACATACGTCCAGAGCTTCAACATCTATCTTATTCTCTTTGTATTTATAACGAAATGTTTGATTTTAGTCGATTAAGATGAAATAAACAGAAAAAGAATCTGATGTCTTCCATTCACATAGCTTTTCTAAGCTGCTCCAAATACAAACTATTCTTACAAAAGATTATTATTTTATGTGCATCAAGCTTATCGAAATAAACATTAGCTCAATTAGTTATATTATTTGCTTAATTATAAGTAGAAGGGAAATAAAGGAATGCATTATGCAAAAGCGATACTCAAATTTTTGAAAGTCGGTCATTATGTGAAACAATTGAGGTTCAATTCCATTTGTATGGTCCGTTTGAAAAAAGTTAGGTAGCAAAAATCTGAAACCAAAACAAGGAGTATTTCAAAAACGTTCAACTCTACAATAGAAACATAAAATATATAATTCATTTATTTTAAAGGGATCTAAATTTTTTTGTGTATTACGTTTTTGTCTATCTTACGTTATGCAAAATTCTGCTAAATTCATCCTAAATAAAGAGCTCTTCAGAGACTATTCCCTGGAAATTCTAGAATATACATCTTATATATGACGCAAATATCTTTAATATAAACCATTTGAATCAAATTTGTTTATCATTTTTGAGAAAATAAGAACATTTTGAAAACTTTTCCATGTAATGAGTAGTTTGGGAAAGAAGATTTTCTCTAAAATCTTCGTTTCCATTCTTAGGAGATAATAAACATGCCAAGTTTTTTATTTAAGGGACTTTTCGATTTTGAGCTATGCTGTCCACATAACACCCACTGTAACCACTTTCTAAAAATGCATTTTTTTGGACTAAGGAGACCTCAAAACATATATTTCCGGTGAAATGTAGATCTCAAATTTTTGGGTGAAATATAACATCTTCTCTAGCTACAATGTACATTATATGTACATAAGTGTTAGAGAAAGTAATACGTGTTTATCAGAATAGTTTATATACACATTATACACACAGCTTGTTAATGTTAAGACATCAGGTATTTAAGCTATCATAAATGTGATATGTTTCATGACTTTTTTGTTTAAACACAATACATTTTATGATAATTTTAATTGTTTTCTCATAGAAATTGTGTGTAGGACAGGAGTTGAATAGGTAGCCAGACTGAAAAAGTTAATGCCATAGCCGGGATTTGAAAAAAGGGACCTCCGATCTCTAGCCGGTTGCTCTACCACTGACCTAACAAGCAAAATGCCAGCATAGCATTGAATTTCTCAACTGACTCACATGTTTCCCGGTTAACCACAAGATCTCAAATTATTTTGAGATGATAACCTCAATGGCGACCTACAATATTGCAAGTACTTTAAGTCCCAGGATTCATAGTACTATCCAACTCCTGTCCTACACACGGTTTACGTGAGAAAACAATTAAAAGTATCCCAGTTGTCCATAACAGCTGGCTATATTATGAATCCTGGGACTTAAAGTACTGGTAATACTGTTGGTTACCATTGGGGTTGTCATCTCAAAATAATATCACAATATCCTATAGTTTACCGGGAAACATGTGAGTCAGTTGAGAAATTAATTGCTATGCCGGCATATTGTCATGGTAGCTCAGTGGTACAGCAACCGGCTAGAGATCAGGAGATCCGTGGTTCAAATCGCGACTATGGCATTGAATTTTTCAGTCTGACTACCTATCCAATAATAACTTTTAAGTTAAAATTTTATACATATAGGTACCAAAGCCGTCAGTGTTTATGCAAGACGAAAAGACGGTCAAAATGTCATATAAATTGGCTGAATTGGCAGTTAAGGATTATAAAGTGAGCATATTGCTTAGTGGGATTGCACAGAATTGACCGCGCCGTTCCCGGGGTGGGAGTCTCTGTGAAGCGACCGGTACAATCGATCCTATTTGTAGCGATAAAATCATTAATTCTACCAGGCTTTGCATGAACATTTCCCGTTTTACTGGGATTCTTATGGAAAATGTACTTTTCTCCCTTTATCTCGTGGACCATTATCGTTTTTGTGTATTTCCTTACAAATTTCTCAAGTATCCATTGATTATTAAAGTTAGAAGCTGTTATCAATTGAACATATACATTTAATACCTAATATTTAGTTTTTTCTAGCACTGATTTAGTAACAAAAATTCACCCCAGCTCAAGTTTAATTAATTTCATATGAAGCCCAAGGTTGTTTGGAAATTTACAATATAACTTTACGAACAAACTCTAATCGGAGAGAAGCAGCACGTGACTTACTCTGCCGACTGAAGTTTATCCGTACAGCTGCTCTTCAAAATATGATTCATACAAAAACATATTACTTTCTCTAAACATGCTATGTATATAGTGTACAGAGAAGGTATTGTATTGCAACCAAAACTTCAATATCTAGGTTTTACCGCAAATACATGCTTTCATATCCAGTTAATCCAAAAAACATATTTACTTTCTCTAGCCCTATGTAAAGCGTAAATAGGAAATAGAGAAATATTCTTAAACTGAATTTCTTCTACGTTTTCTCTATCTGGTTGGTTGCCATTTGTGCTCCATTTTGTTAATCTTACTTGGTCCTCCATAAATAAAATGGTGTTCAGTATATGATTAATTAATTTTAGTACCCAAGGTAAAGCATTCTGTCATTGTTTAATATCTCCGTCTATATATAAAAGAGCTGAAAATTCCTGCTTCACACCTTGCAGCGTGAAAACATTTTACACTTCAGCTAAAAATCTGTGTCGCGATCCAGTGCTTTAAAGTAACCTTTCAATACGCCTTGAAGCAGAACAGTTCTAAGGATATACGGCGACTTAAAACGGATTTCGCCTTGGAACAGGGATAAATCTGCCAAAATATTTTTGATGTATACAAAAAATGTGTTCAAAATAGAAACAGCTAATAGAAACTTCTTTGGTCGATTTAATGCGCTATCTAGCATAAATAAAGCAATGTATGTGTGTAACCAAAGAAGTAAAAGGTAAATTTAAGTAAAGATTCTACTTAAAGAGAAAAATGATAGAACAGACCAAAAATATAAAGACATACTGACGTCAAATTAGAACTAAAATAATTAGTTTTAACGTGTAAGTCGAAAATAAGTTCAGATACAAGAACATCAAAATCCAGGGAGACCAATAATAGATGAGTATAATAACTCTAAAACGTAGAAGTGAAACATGTTAAAATATTAATCCTCTGATGCTGCTGATGATGATGATGCTGATTTTGCCAGATTAAAATCAGTTGACGCCTAAGACTTAAATGCATACATCGCTTTAAATAATACTAATAGTGTAATATAACAATATTCAATATCTCCGACTTAATTATTATAAGGTGTCCATTTATGCCACCACATCTCTCGGCTTCATATCTATCTTATTCTCACATCTGATTGAAAGGTGAGAAATAGCCTCAAATATTTGTATCCAGAAACTTTCCCAAGGGGTTCTCTAAGTATCTGAAAAAAGCGGTAATGCAGTACGACTCAATGTGTTAATCTACTTAACCCATGCACAATGTAAATGTAAAAAGAAGCACCAATTTTTTACTTTCCCTATACGTACTATGTACATAGTGTATAGAGGAAGTATTGTATTCCACCCAAAAATTCGACACCGAGATATCACCGGAAATACATGCTTTAGGACCCCCTGAGTTAAAAAAAACAAAAAATGTTTACAAAAATGTCCGTGTGTGTGTGTGTCTTTCTGTCTGTCTGTGTATGTGTGTCTGTGGACAACATAGCTCAAAAACGAGAAGACAGTTAAAGCCCAAACTTGATATTTAAATTTGGTATCTTCAAAAGATGCGACACGAAGATTTTCAAAAAAATTCCCCCACCCCAAACTACCCTTTACATGCAAAAAAATTTCTAAAATTTTGATTTTCTTAAAAATGGCTCTAACGATTTTGATTAAAGTAGCGTATATTAAAGATATTTTCCTGACAAATAAAATGTTAATCTTGAACTTTCTGGGAATAGCCTTTCAAGACTACTTTATTCTGGATTAATTTTATGGAATTTTGTATAACTGCTAAACCATAAGAGATAGACAAAAACTTACCACACAGAAAATATAGCTTACGATAAAACACTCAATTTATGTGATTCTGCGTGGAATTGATCATTGTTAAGATATTCATGGTTTTTCGTTTCAGGTTTGAAAAACATAATTTTTTTCATACAGGAATTTGTTACATAGCAACCAGCTTTTGACTATCACTTTAACCTGTGGTACTCCCTTATTTCGCTTCGACTTACAAGGAAGCAAGTAATAAACTATTTCTCTGATTTTTTCTTGATTAGTATGAAGCAAATAGAAGCATAAGTTTTTTAACTACAATTTGTTGCAGAGACGTAGAGAAAGTGATGTGAATGGAACACATCAGATTCTTTTCTTTCATGAAGATGTATCTGAATGTTATTTTGGAATGTTATCCCTGTGCACACATGCATAGTGGAGGATTTTGATAACCAAAACTTCTATTGCATTTAACCAAGCAGTGTTTCGGCTATGCTCATTATTGCAGTGTTCTTTAATGAAAAATTTAAAATTCTACTCATTTATCCTTCTTATCTTATGCACCTTTACTTACCAAACGATTTAACTCCTCAATATATCTACCAACACGTGAATGTTTCCATCTTGGAATATTATGCTACTTGAAACATGGAATGCAGAAAGAGCTTAACCGAGTGTCCGTTAATCTAGGGGCAATTATGTAAACTCATAAAAACAAGCTTTTCTATAGGGTACAGGTACCGCAGACATCTTGTTTTATACACCCTTCCTCTCTGTTACAATCTAGCGACAATTTTATAAACTACTACTTCATAACGCGACAACGTTCATCTAGATATAAATTAACCCTTAGTCCAAGTCGCCCTTCGTGGTTTAATGGTTACCATGCTAACTTGCTATACCCAATGTCGCAGATTCAATCCTGGCAGAAGACAATGGATTTTTTCGGGTGTAAAAATCCTTAGCATGGCTTCCTTCGGAAGGGAAGTAAAGCCGTAGGTCCCGTGTCGTAGCTTTACGGCACGTAAAAGAACCTCAAACCTGATAGAGAACCCTCTGAGCAAAATTAAGCGGTCTTTCACGCCTAGTATAGAATGGGACGCTGAGGACCATTGTGGCCAAAGAGCGTCCATAAATATAACTCCATTTCCATTTTTCTAAAGTCCAAAATACCTTTAAAAAATTCCTGAATATAATAGTTATAGCGCTAAGCACATTTGAGTAAAGGGACCTTGAAAATTGTCGAAGAAATAACTAATGGGTATTTAAATTACTGCATATGGCCATACCGAATATTGATAATTCTGTATAATGTCCTACATGACCTATAGTTAAATACATTGAAAAAGACAATCTAAGGACTTTTTAGTTCTACAGTTAAATGAGTGAATCGAGAGAAAGTTTTGTGCATTCATACTGAGGAGAGCAACAACTCAGTAAATTATGTGGAATCAATGATATTCAGCGCATTCCCAATCAATGTCAATAGGATACTGACAATCAAACTGCATAGTTGCAAAACGGAAAGAAGGCAAGAAAAAATCTTATACAGCATAATATGTAAGAACGATGAAAGGTTCCCAACCTGACAATTTGCATAACGTTTAGCTCTCTGTTGCTGGAATATTTCCATCATTATCTCTACACTTTAGCCAAGAAGCTTTTATTTTTGCTTCTCTAAATTGTATAGTTTACGTTTATTTTTACACTACCCGCATCTGCTCTAGGACTTTTATGTGCTCTTTATTACTTTGTACCTTATCTAGCACATACGTACAAGTATATAGTAGGTAGAGAAAGCATTGTATTCCGCCCAAAACTTCGATACCTATATTTCATCTGGAGTGCATGTTTTGAGGACCCCTGAATAAAACAGTTTTAGAAAAAGGTCAGGGTGCGTGTCTGTCTTTATATCTCTCTCTCCCTCTGTGTTTGTGTGTGTGTGTGTTTGTATACAGCATAGCTCGAAAACGTAAAGGCAATTAAATACTAAACTTGGTATTCAGTTTAGTACCTTCCAAGGATGCGTCACGAAGATTTAAAGAAGAATCTCCCAAACCCAAATGTACTTGACATGGAACATTTTTCGAAAATTTAATTTTTCTAAAAAATGGTTCTAACAATTGTGATTATGAGTGCCGTAAATTAAGGATGCTTACATAACAAATAAAATGTACCTAAATTTTTAGGATTAGCCCCTGAATTCTTGTTCATTCCAAATTACTTTTGCATAATTGGTTAACAGCAAGAGACAGCCGAAAACTTACTGCACAAAAACATGGATCTCTTAAAGCAATAATTTATAGCATATTAAGTTTTGTAGAGCAACCATCTCAAGAATATTCGCTGTTATTAGTTTAGATTTTAAAATACTTAAAACCTTTCTCAAATGGCAAGCCCTCATTCGTTTTATCTCTCTTATGTTTTACTCTCGGGCATGGATAGAGAACCGAATTTCAATGACACCAGCATAGCGACAGCTTTTCAAGGATTGGACTACCGTGTTATCCTAGTGTACCTTTTATACTACAAGGAAGCGAGTAATCAGAATATTTCTATTATGTGTATCTTCATTAACGGTATGTAGATAAAAGAATTTGTAACAATCTTGTGTGGAGAATAGGTAGAAAAACTCATGCGAATGGAAGACACAGAATTTTAGATCTGTATTTCTACTATAAATATTATTTTCATTCTTCTTCTGCTAGTCGAACTCCTCCAAATATTGTACATATGCATGTTTATGGATACTCACATTCTAGGAGGATTAAGATGTAGTTAGTGCTGATTTTACACAGGGCAAAGAGGATTATTTTAAAAAATCTTATGTGTTACACTCACATGACTTTCTCTAACTGTTCTACAAACTTCATACATAAGATTCTTCTTCTTTCTGCACCTTACTAATAGTGGTACTCATTAGCACAATGCTCTTATTATTTAGTTCCGTATAAGTAGGAAGAAAAGGGAATACACTAGGCTAAACCAATAATCAAATGTTTTAAAAGCTGTCGTTATGCGATTGACATTAAAAATTGCTTCTTTTCTTGGCCAGGAGTAGAACAAAAGAAAAACGGACACTCCGTCTGATAAAAGTATAAGTACTTCACAACTGAAACTAATAACAATGAATACCTCGAAAACGGTAAGTTCCACGAGAAAAATGTAAATGGCATAACTTGTGTATTTTAATAAGACCTAAATTTTTTGTGTAGTAAGTTTTTGTCTATCTCTTACGGTTTACTAGTTATGCCAAATTAAGCAAAATTCACCCAGAATAAACAGGCCTTCAGAAGTTATTCTCAGAAAATTCGAGATAAACATTTTATTTGTTAGGTAAGTATTTTTAATATATGATATTTTAATCAAAATCGCAAGAGCCATTTTTAAGAAAATAAAAATTTTCGAAAAAAATTCCATGTAAAGAGTAGTTGGGGGTGGGGATATTTTTCTCAAAATCTTTGTGTTGCATCCTTGGAAGATACTAAACTTAAATACCAAGTTTGGTATTTTAGCTACTTTTCGTTTTTGAGTTATCGTGTTCACAGGCACACGGACACACGGACGGACCTTTTTCTCAAAATGCTTTTTTTTTTATACAGGGGGTCCTAAAACATGTATTTCCGGTGAAATCTCGGTATCGAATTTTTGAGTGGAATACAATACTTCTCTATCCCTATGTACATTGTACATATGGTGCTAGAGAAAGTAAAAATTATCATTGTCTGAAGATGTATTCCGAAGGATCCATACCCAGTAAATACAGCAATTTTTTTCCTAACTTGTTTTGTATTTTCTTAAAATAATTGTGTACATATGTGATAATCTGAATTATTTTGCCCAATTTTGTTGAGAATTCTGCTCCCAAAGTGACTATTCCTTATTATTCCATTGATGTGGTGCAGTTCTAATAGCAATTTTACGAACTAGTAATTAATATTTTATCATATAAATTCTGAACAGAACAAAAGTTGAATATGCAGGATTAGACTGAGAAAAAAAAAAAAAATTACCATACCTGAGATTTGAAGATTTGAAGTCGGAAGGTCTGGTTTGTAGTTTCGTCTGTGGTATTACATTTTTTCAGTCTGAGTATACCATTTAATTTTACTTGTTGCTTACACCAGTTCTGGTCCAGTACAAGGAGTATGGACTACTATTTTGACATGAAGTATTGTCCATGATGCCACAATAACAAGAAGATACCCGATGTTGCTGTTTAACCAGTTCCGGTTCAGTAAAGGGAGTCTGGACTACTGTTTTGACAAGTCCATGATGCCACAATAACAAGAAGATACCCGATGTTGCTGTTTAACCAGTTCCGGTTCAGTAAAGGGAGTCTGGACTACTGTTTTGACAAGTCCATGATGCCACAATGACAAGTAGATACCCGATGTTGCTGTTTAACCAGTTCCGGTTCAGTAAAGGGAGTCTGGACTACTGTTTTGACAAGTCCATGATGCCACAATGACAATTAGATACCCGATGTTGCTGTTTAACCAGTTCCGGTTCAGTAAAGGGAGTCTGGACTACTGTTTTGACAAGTCCATGATGCCACAATAACAAGAAGATACCCGATGTTGCTGTTTAACCAGTTCCGGTTCAGTAAAGGGAGTCTGGACTACTGTTTTGACAAGTCCATGATGCCACAATGACAAGTAGATACCCGATGTTGCTGTTTAACCAGTTCCGGTTCAGTAAAGGGAGTCTGGACTACTGTTTTGACAAGTCCATGATGCCACAATAACAAGAAGATACCCGATGTTGCTGTTTAACCAGTTCCGGTTCAGTAAAGGGAGTCTGGCCTACTGTTTTGACAAGTCCATGATGCCACAATGACAAGTAGATACCCGATGTTGCTGTTTAACCAGTTCCGGTTCAGTAAAGGGAGTCTGGCCTACTGTTTTGACAAGTCCATGATGCCACAATGACAATTAGATACCCGATGTTGCTGTTTAACCAGTTCCGGTTCAGTAAAGGGAGTCTGGACTACTGTTTTGACAAGTCCATGATGCCACAATAACAAGAAGATACCCGATGTTGCTGTTTAACCAGTTCCGGTTCAGTAAAGGGAGTCTGGACTACTGTTTTGACAAGTCCATGATGCCACAATGACAAGTAGATACCCGATGTTGCTGTTTAACTAGTTCCGGTTCAGTAAAGGGAGTCTGGACTACTGTTTTGACAAGTCCATGATGCCACAATGACAAGTAGATACCCGATGTTGCTGTTTAACCAGTTCCGGTTCAGTAAAGGGAGTCTGGACTACTGTTTTGACAAGTCCATGATGCCACAATGACAAGTAGATACCCGATGTTGTGGGATTTAATTGCCAGAGTACGGCTGAATTTTGGAGAGACTACAAATAATTATTGATAAGAAACGGTATAAGGATTATCTGAATAAAGACGCAAACTTTCAGTACTGTGTATGCTGGAATGTTATTCCACCAAAATGTTAGTTTTGATTCATCATACCTTAAGGGAACAAGGTACTCCGAAAATGTAAAATATTAAATTTTTATTTTAGACACTAATTAAACCTCTATTATTTCTAGTTTCAGGGAATGTATACTTTTGGGGGGTTAAGAGAATTTAAATAATTTTAAATGTAGTTTAAATGCTAGTCTGCATTTCTTTAAAGCTGTGATGCAATGCTCCTGTTTAGAACATTTGTATCTTTAGATTCAGTTTTCTCAAATCAGCATTTTTGGGTACTTTTCTACCTTTTCCCCAGATACTAGAGAGCTGGAACGGTGAAATTTTCAGGACGTATGTACAGCACATAGTTGATATTTCTGTACCATAATCGTGACGTTATCGTATGTATTGTTCATATAAGAAAGACATTTTTACTTGTTTCAATTTGCAAACATGTTTCTTTTTTCATTTCTGCTGAAATTGTATCACAGCCAAAATTTCGGCTCAGAAGATAGCTGATTACACTAATAAGAAGCATTAAAAAGTGTGTCTATGTATTGCAAGTAGTACTAGAGGAAAAGGTACATGAATTGACCTGTTTTAAGACTAAGTTTTATAACTTTTCTGCTGAATGAAATATTTTTATGGACTCAACCACATAAGCTATTAATGTAAATTAGTACTTGAAATAATTGTCATGATTTATAGAATAATTCATGCAAATTTCTGGAAAAACAATTGAATATTTTAAGAGTAGTAGTAATTCAACTCACTTAAGGTGTAATTTCCTATGTTCAGACAACCTTTCATCCTTAAGAACTACGACTACATTTTATCTGTGACATTTAGGTTTTACGAAGTTTGTTCTCAAGGTCAAGGAGGGTTGAGTACCATGTTGAAAGCTGGAAGTTGGTCTAGTGGCTCGGGATTTGTCTGAGGGCAATGTGTACATAAAGAGACAACGCCATGGATTGCGGGTGTAGGGATTACGCTGCCTATGTACAAAGGGAGACCTGCATAATTAATCTCTCAATTTAGCCTTCGGGGTTAAAATCCTGCATTACCCTCCACACCCAGGGGACACTTTAAAACTTCGGAGCGCATCTTTATCTAATGCAATGGCTTTTAAAGCACTTCCGGAATGTATGTGCCGTTGTTATATCTTAGGCATTTTAGTAGCCAAAGTAAGAGTGCATGAGGGCGTGAGAGTGAAGTATTTAAGTACCGCCATTTTAGAGTATCTTACTTGCCAACACTTCTAGCTAATTTAGCTGATTGCTACTCTTAAGGGCAGTCGATCTGCCTTATATTGCCAGATTAATGTTGGACCCATTATCTCGGCAACTATTTAAGATAATGAACTAAATTTGTCAAGGTATATTTATTGCTGATTGATGAAAAATGGAATACTTCTGTTCATTAGAAGAAAATGTATGATTTTTTTAAATAAAGCTCTTAAAATTTTATTGAAGAATGATGAATTTTAAAATTTAAAAAAATAAATTATCCGCATGCATAAAAACATTTTCGTTAAAATAAAGGTTCAAAGGGTTCGTTAGGTCCAAATACATGGTAGTGTCAAATACTTTGTGACATAATGGGCCATTTATATAGAAAATTTTGCTTCTTCAGAAATTGCTTTCAAACATAACATTAAAAAAATGTAACCTAACTTTCCAAACACAACTTCGCAGTATTTTGAAACTCTCATATGAAGGAAATATGAGCGGGATGCCAGTGCTGCCAGTGGCTAAAGTAAAACTTTCCGATCAAAAAAAAAAAAAAAAAAAAAAAGCTCTTCTCTAACACTAATATTAACAAAATTGTTGATGTTTTACCATGTGAATGTACCAAAATGTTCTAAAAACTACTGCGCAAGATTATTTTAAACAGTATTTTTAAAATGTTTACAATTACCGCACCTTTATGAAAGTCATACCAAAATGAGCGGGGGATTGGAAATATTCATATGCAATTAAAAAATGAAAATGGTATAGCTTTCATAGAAGTGCGCTTATTGTAAATAATTTAAAACTATATTTTAAAATAATCCTGCGCATTGGTCTTTAAGAACATTCTGGCGCACTCACTGGGTAAAACATCTATATGTTTGTAAATATTAGTGCTAGAGAGGAGATTTTTTTTTATTTTGACCGGAAAGTTTTGCTTTAGCTATTCGCAGCGCTGGCATCCCACTCATATTTATTTTATGTGAGAATTTCGAAATACTGTGAAGTTAAGTTTGGAAAGTTAATTACATGTTTTTATTAATGTTAGGCTTGAAAGCAATTTCTGAAAAAGTAAAATTGTCTATACAAATACCCCATTATCTCAGAAACTAATTAACATTAACGACTGAAGTTTCTACCATATACTTGCACCTAAATAGGCTTTATTTTAATGATAAAGCTTTTATTATGAGATTGATTAGCTATATTTTTAAACTTTAAAAACCATTATTTTTTAATAAAATTTTAAGAGCTTTATTTAAAAAGTCATACTTTTCCTTTTAATCAACAGAAATATTCTATTTTTCATCAATAAACAGCAAATGTATTGCTGAATATACCTTGAAAAATTTAGTGCATTATCTTAAATAGTGCTGAGATAATGGACCAAACTTTCGACTTCCATTAAACTGTCACATATAATCCCCAATGCTTTCATGAAAGTGATGCTCATTCGCATTTTCGTCAAAACTTTATATTCTTAATAATTAAAAAGTGATGAAAACGTCTTTCTTCCCCGAATATAAGATATACGACACCTGCTCTATACCCCTAACAAAATATACAAATCAAGAGAGCTGTATTTGTGAGATATAAAGCCGGAGAAAGTTTAAATAGCATCATGAATCATACTTTAGCTACCGTTACAGCACTTCATACACAGAAGTATAATAATATTATGTTGCAATCCTGCAACAAAACCCACTTACGTTGACTTTCTACAATTGATGTCTTTTCAAACATAAGGGTTTATATCTAAATAATCTCCATTATTAATGAAGTGGTTGGAGCCGCAAGTCCTAAATTTTTCGTGATATAAAATAAATCATATTATTTAATTTAACATAATTATTTAACTATCATGTGGCATTTTTACTTTCCCTGCACGTACATAATACGCAGATAATATATTGCACTCCACCCAAACATTCGACACAAAGATTTCACCAGAAATGTATGTTTTGAGAACTCCTGAATCCCCCCCCCCCAAAAAAAAAATAGAAAAATATCCGTGTGTCTGTGTCTATATGTGTGTCTGTGAACAGCTCAACTCAAAAACGAAAATACTCAAGCTCCCTACTTGATATTTAAGTTCAGTATATTCCATGCAGCATGAACATCTTCAAGAAAACTCTTCCACCCTAAACGTAAACACTTTTTAAAAGTTTTTACCCAGAATCGCTAGAGAAACTCGTATGCGCAGATCTTTTTAATTGCTCTGTACTTTATAGGAGATTATGTTTGATACTCGTAAGTAGATAAGTCTACTGAGTGCCTCCATTCTTTATTTGCGGCTAGGCGACAATGTGTGTATTATGTGGCTTCACCAAAAATTCCAAGTCTCAGTATTCATTGTTCTCACTCCTTCCAAGACAGAAGAATTGACACATGTGTTTTGATATACAGCTGTCGGCCTTCGTATAAATATTAAGTAAATATTTTAAAAATATTCATGAAGTGTGCGGGACTGATTATAGAAACATTTTGGATATAGCTTATAGACCGAATAACACTATTCTAAATATGAATTAGTCGTTGATTGCTTTTTTGGACTAATATATGGTCCCTTCCTGTCCGCCTGATAATCCGCATCATCATTAATAACAGAAGCAACAAAACTCCTCCATTTTCCAAACTGCTTTGAAGTTCTAGGGTAAGTTTCTAAGTAATTACATATACTCAGATATAAATCTAACTTTGGCAACACTTAATTTTTTTTTCACTCCAGAAAACGCATACTTAATAAATAAAATAGTAAAAATACGTTAAAGGTCAGCAAATAACAAGAAAATGCATCTAGGCCTACAAAATTCTCAGATGTTTATACTTATCCCATTTAAGTAAAGAACGTCTTCAGATGTGATTCCAGAATTGTAATCAAGATACCAACCAAATGTACAGCAGTTATCGATGTCTAACATTTAGATCGCAGACAAAAATTGAAGATAAAGAAAATTGTTCCAATTTTGAATGTGGATTTAATCCCTTAAGAAATTATTCCCCTTTATAAACTAAGAGTATGGCGAAAAGTAGATCATCTAGGGCAATCATCTACAAGCTTTGAAATTGGTCCTGCTCTTTCAAACCTTCCTTTGAATTCAGAGATTTTAAAAAGTATTCTGCTGTACTTTAGCCGAATTCATATAATTATTCATATTACAAATATATTTTTCATCCCCCTCCATGGTGGTTACCTCATATATCCAAGGTCGCGGATTCAAACCCGGCGGAAGAAGATGGATTTTTTTCAGGCGTAAAAATCCTTTCGTTGGTCCCGTGTCGTAGGTTTACGACATGTAAAACAATCTCAAGCCTGATAAAGAGGCCTCTAAGAAAAATGAAGCTGCCTTTCATGCCATTAGAAGCATAACATTTAAAGAGCGTCCATAAATAAAACTCCATTTAATTTTTAAAGATAGTTTGTGCATAGATTAGGTGATATTGCTCATTCAGTAAAAATAATGTTGGAAGTTTTAGGTAATACCCTGCCGTACAAATGAAAGTACTCACATCGGTTGAACCGGTTAGTATCAGTAATCCCTTTGTGGAGCAGCACGCCGGTCCATGCTGAGAGGTGCATCATGTTCATCTGTCAACACGCGGATGATGGATGATGTGCTAAACAGCAGAGGCGAAACTAGTCGCGGAAAGTATAATGAAAGTAGAACATTTTGCGCAGTTCTTGAAACCAGAAATATGTACCGTTGTATATATTTTATCTTCTTTTTTTTAACCAGTATCAAGAAATGTAGTTTTACAGCAGAAGTGTATAATGCTGTCTAGAAAACTGCTAGTTCTCATTAGAGGATATGTTTCTGAAATGGCTTCAAACCAAAGAAACTTGCATCTTTTAAAACAAACGTAAAAGCACGATCCCAACACTACCCATTATCTCAGAAATTATACAAGAGATAAGGCTGAAATACTACATAATGTAGATGTATACCTTTTTTTAAGTTCACTGAACTATATTATAGGCAGTGCCGGTTTCGATCCCAGTATACTGCATGTGGGATTTGTGATGGACGCAGCGGGATTGGGTTTCCCCCGCTATTCATTCCACCAATTCCTTCATAATAGTTTCTTTCATATACTTCACCGTTATTTCATATTATTCACTTTCCCACGTTAATATTAGACATCTGAGTATCAGCCATTCTCTCACATCCAAAGCCTCTGCTTCTCAAAGGCGTCTGACCCAGTCGTTTGTTTGTAAGTCTACCATATGCAGGGTAAGTAGAGAAAGAAATAAGGAACCATATTATACAACCATATGTGCCACTAAGGAAATTAGAATTAGTTTTTAATTAATTTATCTTTTGAATAAAATTTGTCACTAATCTTATTTTCGAAAAATAGTCAAATATGTTAACAGCAAAATAGATCCATAACAGCTTGTGAGTGCTGAAATGTTTTTATCATGCTAATGGAAGATAAGGCCGTGCCGTGACTCAGGGGTTAGACCACTCGCTTCTCACTTAGACAGCCTGGGTTCGATCCCAAACCACCACATGTGGGATTTTTGGTACACAAAGCGGCGGGTTTTCTCCGGGTTCTCCGGTTTCCCTTGCCATCACATTGGACCTGTACTACATCTTCATTCCATGTATCATTAGTGCAATTGCCTGCGGTGCCATAGTAGTAAAAGCGGGCGTAAGACACTATAAAATAACGGAAGATGCAATGAAATTATATTCATGAAGGGAAATTTTGAGAAAGAAAACGTTTGAAGCAGAAATATAAGATGATTATTGGCACATTTGAGAAGTGAGGAAAACCTAGCAAAATGCTCAGCCAGGGAGGACAGTCAAGACAGGATTTGAACCGTAGACTTCCGTTCAGATTCAATGTCATAAGCACTACGACTAACCATCTGTTACACAACGAGTTGTGCGTTTCAGGCTTCTTATTTGAACGTCCAATCTGAGCACCATTTACTTTAAATCCGTATTTGGTTTTAATATGAAAATACTTTTCTAGCGCCTTTATATTTCTCATCATTTATTATATATTTTATTAATGCTAGCATTAGTATTATTAGTTTAAGATAATATTTATTAATGTAAATTACAAATGATTTAATTTATGTTATTGTATTTGCTAGAGAAAATTAAAAGTGGAGGTAAAGTAAATTAAATAATAACATGCACTACATTATCTAATAACAAGAATGAGCGAATAACCTTTAGGATGCAAAAGTATGGTTTCCTATTTGCTACCTTTATTTTCTTTACACGTAAATTGTACAGTTTATAGAGAAGATATTGCATTCCACCCAAAAATTCGATACCGAGATTTCACCGGAAATGCATGTTTTGGGTCCCCCTGAATCCCCCCCCCCCCAAAAAGCATTTTCAGAAAAAGGTTTCTGTGTGTGCGCGCGTGTGTGCGTGTGTCTGTAGACAGCATAGCTCAAAAACGTATTGATATTTAAGTTTGGTATATTCCAAGGATGCAACACGAACATTTTAAACAAAATCCCCCCAACCCTAACTACCCTTTATTTGGAACATTTTTTGAAATTTTTGATTTTCTCAAAAATGGCTCAGACGATTTTGATTAAAATACCGTATAGTATTGACATTTACATGGCAAATAAAATGTGTATCTTGAATTCTTTGGGAATAGCCTCTGAATGAATGAATTTATTATGAATGAATTTTGCGGAATTTTTAGTAACTCAATCAATGAATTTTGCGGAATTTTGAGTAGCTGATAAACCGTAAGAGTCAAACAGAAATTTACTCCACAAAAAATGTAGATCACATTAAAAGATGCAATTTATGTCTAATAGCTCTTTTTTTCGTGAAATTGATCATTTCTGATATATTTATTGTTAATTGTTTCAGATAATACACTTAAAGTTTTCTCATACGGAAAGTTATAAACTCCTGGCCCTGCATAGAAACGAATTTCAACCACATGGCCACCAGATTTTAACTTAGTGTATTCCCTATTTTCGTTCTACTTATAAGGAAGCAAGTAGTTGAGACAATTTCTGCTAATGTTTAATAGCATATGTATTGTAATGATTATCATAAAGTGGATAGAAGAATATGATTTTTAACAATAATTTTTTACAGCGAAGTAGAAAAATTCATATGAATGAAGCACATGAGATTGTTTTCCAACACAGCCTATATTCCATACTATCTACAAAACATTGTGTGAGACATGTCCACAAAATGCAGCAGTTACCATTTAAAGTTATAAACCATAGTTTTTGTTCACCCTGTAGAGGGCGTGTATAATGCACAAGCCTGCGACTGAACATGTATTTTAGAAAACCAGAACAATCACAAAAATCTTTTAGCGTGTTGGTCTCCGAAGAATTCAGGTCTCGTTACGGGAAATAATGTAAATGTTTATGGTTTGGAAGCAGTGAGGTGATACGCTACGGAGCTAACTAGTAGGTGGGCATACGAGGGCCAGTCAATATGTTATGCTTCCTATTTTTTTCTCCTGAACTAAATAAGCTATGTGAACAATTTAAGTTTGGCACAATTCCTCAAACCATCTTCTCCACTCCACTGCAATAGTAACTTCATACGCCTACCAGTGGCAGCACTGCTTCCTGTTGCAAAATGACTGACATTGATGTTCGTATTAGACACCATTCTGTTTTTGAATTCTTGAATGTGGAAGATGAAACGCCCATTCGCATTCATAAAAGGTTCTTCACAGAGGTGTATGGTGATGCAACAATGGATGTCAGCAAGGTTAGAAGATAGGTTCGTCATTGTAATGAAGCTGAAAGACCGAAGAACTGCGGAGCGGTAGACCGGTGACTGCAGTGACTCTACGCAACACTGAGTGGATCAGATCATTCAAGCTGACCAGCGGATAACAACGGATGAATTGTATTGCATTACGTCTCTCAGTAAAGGCAGTGTAATGACAATTATTCAAGAACTGGGGTACTCAAAAGTGTTTTCAGAGTGGTTACCCCGAAAGCTAACCGAGTAGCATAAGGAGACACGAAAAATAATAGTCTCAGAACATTCGCAGTGCTTAAATTTGGAGGGATAAGGAAGTCCATTTCAGGATTCACTTTCCAGGTGCAGAGATCGTGAAAAAATCTGTTCGTCAATGACTTCGGAAGCAAGACTGTGCAATTTACCACACAGGATTGCATGCCCTTGTTAAAAGATGGACTAAAACACTGGGAAAGGATGGGGATTACATCCTCAATGTTGTGACTTTTATGCTGTACAATCAAATTAAAAGAGAATAAAGTAGAAGGCATTAGTTATTGACTGACCTCATACTATCTACTTGTATATAGTAATTTAAATTGCAACTTTTAGTCGTTTTGGGCTATCCCAAACATATGTGGCTTTTTGGAAAAAAACATGAATCACATAAGATGGTGTGATAGATCTATTCCGCTACCTGCCGAAACCATTATGCTGTTGCGCAATTCAACTTTTCTTTCTTATTTTGTAATTATACGAGTTACTGTATGATAGACGCGTAATTGTACCTAATATATAACATAGTAGACAATATTACACAAGAACAACGAAATACATTTAATGACATATGGAAAAAGAAAGAGGTTTGTTGTTCACATTTAAGCTACCAATGAAGTAAATATCCTTTGATAATCTTGATTGAATATTTCGCTATTTTAAAATCAATATTTTATAACAATGGGATTCTATCACACTGTCCTCTCACAGAAAAATAAAAGTTAGGTATTTGAAATCGAAACCTGTCTATCTATTCCTAATAAATTTAAATTAGTAATTTATTTACTACCTTAATACACATATACAATCCAATAAAACTGTCTCCTTAACTATTCATTGCTAATTTTAGTTGTTAATTTTTTATTTCAATGTTGTCCTTGTATTATATATTTTACAGGTTTTAAAATTAAGACGACATAATACAAAATATAAAATAAATAATTTGCAGAACACATTTTGGACATCTTTAAATCGGTGCGTATCTCATAAATTCTATATTCTAATGTGCTCTACAGTGGCATACACTATTCTAGAAAAAAACTCTGTCTGTGAGCATTTGTTTGCATCAAATTTGTGATGAGTTCATTTTCCTAAAACAACCCAGCGAGAAACTTGAGTTATTCCCACTATTTCTACAATGTCGTTCCAAGATATTAGTTCTCTCAGTTGTAGAATTAATTGCCTTTATGTATGGATACTATTTTTTATCCTCGGGTCTTGTGAGCAAAGTGTTCACTTCCGGTCTTGTGTTAACACGGGCACAATGATGGCTGAATGAACAGCACAATTGCCTTAAAAATATGTACTTTATACTGTCACCGCGGCGAAGTAAAAATTAAAAGTATAAGTCATATAATACCTGAAAAAGATTATTTAAATACATTTAAAATGTAAATATATACTAAACTATTATTTTAATTTATTTCCATACTGAAATTGCCTATACTCGCCTTACTACATACCAACTCGTTTTATCTGGCCGGCTAGCGACCGGCCCTTAAGAACTATAGCTGTGCAACAAACTCATTGTGTGCCGCTTCCTCGTAGTTTGCGTAATTACTGCTCTATTATATTCCTTTCGGTCGTGGTCTTAAATATCCAAACGGATATATATATATGTATATTAGGGAATGAGGAATGATTAGCGTGAAGAAAAACCCAAATTTGAACCAAGACCTCTCGAAAGCGGAACACAGACATTACGGTCTGATCCTTCCAGCTCGGTGTTACATTTTTTGTAGAAATAAAAAGCAAAGTTTATCATATTGCATATAGAAATACAGCTGAATTAGTTAAAAGCGAAGTTTTATAGTTTTAACCACGCTTTAATAATACAAAATATCAGCCTTATGTCACTTAAAGTAAAAGTTTTTAATGTTCTACTATGAAGAAAATAAAACAGTTTAGATAGTATTTCATCCAAAATATGTGACGAATAGATATATTGGGATGTGTTATATTTGTTTGGATGATTTGACAGGGTTCTGCTCTGAGATCTCTGGAGGTGTAGATGGAATATGTCAAGTCTTGTTATTAATTCAATCACTATTTTATTGTCACTTGTAATTTCACCACTTGCACACATTATCGGATTATATTCATTTATCCTAAGAATCTTAATCATTAGCGTACACTTAATTATACCCAGGAGCCATTACACGGGCAGTGAATGTGTTTACTCGCCTCGTACGTGGTTTTAACTGCACCTAAACCTTAAGTAGGTACCTTTCCTGTATCAAACTTTGCCACTCCACTGTACTCAAAAGTCAAAGTTACAAAGCAACTATAGCAACAGTTAGAGTAGTGATAAAATGCACTAAACGTGATGCTTTGTGATGATTACTTTGTACCTTTATTTCTCAAATTCAAATGAGAAACAAAGCAAACTATTTGAGTTACAGAAATATATTCTACAGATAATTTTCAAATCGCTGCGCTGGTGCAAAGGAAAATCATTTTTAGGAGCTAGTGTACATGATCGTACTTTCTAACCTACATACAACTATATTTTTATAACCCTTATAGAGGTTCTTTTCATTTGTGCAACATAAATCAATAATTCTTTTTAAGCACGGAAATGAGTATATTTGTTATAAGTAAGACTTAGAGGTGCTAAAAAGTATTTCCTGACTGCCTCCGAGGTCCTGGGTTCGGGCAGAGGAATTTGTCTTTAACCAGAATTATTCCCTATGCCCCACATAGTCTGGAGGTATGTATGTGACAGTGAATGTGTGTGTGTGTGTGTGTTTGAGGTAAATAAAACTATTTAAACCCAACATAAGAACCCACAGGCAACGAGTTATTCCTAGTGCAAAGCCCCCGACATAACCTACATGTTAAAGGGGGCTATATACATAAAAAAGTCTGATGTGTTCCATTCACATGACTTTCTCTACATCTCTGCCACAAATTATGTTAAAAAGCTTATGCTTTTATTTACTTCATGCTCATCAGAAAAAAAAAAATAGCAGAAATAGTCTTATTACTTGCTTCCTTGTAAGTAGAAGCGAAATAAGGGAGTACCATAGTTAAAGTGATCGTAAAAAGCTCGTTGGTATGTCACTGAAGTTCCTTTGTTTGTATGGACAGGAGTTCACAAATTCCTGTATGAGCAAAGTATGTTTTTTAAAGCTCATAGCAATATCAAGGAGTATCTCAAAAACCATCAGCTCCACGAAAAAAATGCGTATGACATAAATTATGTATTTTATCGTGATCTCTATTTTTTGTGGGGTAAGTTTGTGTCTATCTGTTATAGTTTACCAGTTTTAACAATTCAGAATAAAGTGGTCTATATAGGCTATTCCCAGAAAATTCAAAATAACCTTTTTTTGGCATGTAAATATCTCAAATATAAGAGATTTTAATCAAAATGTTTAGTGCTACTTTTGAGAAAATCATAATTTTTGAGATTTTCTCCATGTAAGGGAAGTTTAGTGTGATTTTCTTGAAAACCTTCGTATTGCATCCTTGGAAAATACCAAACTTAAATATGAAGTCTGAGATTGAATGGACCTTTCGTTTTCAAGTTATCGTCGTCAAAACTGTATTTCCATGAAATTCCAGTGTAACATTTTTGGGTTGAGTGCAGTACCTTGTCTATGTAGTAAGTAGAGATAGTAAAAGTTTGGCTGCTATTAACCTTATTTTTTGTAAGATATATGTTGTGTTGGCTGTTCACACAATTAAATCAACTAGTCCATTTACAGAAACCTCTAGTCGTTCTAGATATTATTATTACTATTATTAGCATTATTATTATCATCATTATCATTATTATCATTATTATTATCATTATCAATATTATTATTATTACCATTGATAATATTTGAACATCTTGTGGAACAAATATTTTTATTCGCAGTTTAACAGGGACGATGTTTTTAGTTAAGACTGTAATCAAAGTCGTCAGATATAATTCACCTGGCAGAGGGTGACTAAATTGAAAAGCAACCGCGATGCTTATGGACAATCTGCATTTTGCACGTGTGCGGGCGGTTTTAGGTATGTAGCATGTCGTTTCGAATGAAACATGGTATGTATTACAGAGTACAGAATTAATTACACAGCAAATCCTTCATCCCATTTATACCATCCAGAGGGAAAAATAACAAAAAGTAACGGTTAATTTCCAGCTCATTTTCATCCACGTTCTTTGCTTGTTCGCTTCTCCCATGTCGGTACGTACACAAGACTAAATGAGAGCAGGATTTCATTGAAATATCCGGTTTCCTTGCCTGTCCTTTTTTTTTTTTTTTGCTCTTGCAAAGGAGCTACAAAGTCAAGGAGAGCGTCATGAGTTCGACTGAAGCTCTCGTCCCTTTATTAACTAAATGTAAGGAACTTGTTCAGTCAATTAGGTAAGAACATGGCTAGCAAAGGCAAGCACAGATTACTTCCCTCTATTCAGAATCACCGAATTAGGTCATTTGCTCATATTCCTAGCCCCGGCAGTGAATGCTATTCCAGATAAGGCAGTTGTTTTTTATTTTTACTTTCCCTAGCACGTATATACATTCAGTGTACGTAGTAGCTAGAGAAGATTCTATATTCAATCCAAAAAATTGATGTCCAAATTTCACCAGAAATATATTTTTTATTTATCGTCCTTTAACAGTCAAATTGGAGATGAATGAAACTTTGGAACTTACACTTACTCGAAATTCGTCTTCTCAGGATAAGGGAAACCCCGTTAAAGGAACCTTATCCAAGCAACTCGCCCTAAGCGAGATTTGAACTCGGGAGATCTTGAATGTGAGGCAGACACGCTACCCTACGCCACAGAGGCGGGCCGAAAAATGCTATCTCCGCTGAGTTTTGGATTTTGTTTGATTCTATTTTAATTGCAATAGTACATATAGAGATTGTTAACAAACTAAATTTGCGAAAAACTATGCTCCACTACTAACATTAGACTTCTAATATTTTAAATCAATACCCTTATTAGCGTATTGTTCTATGTAAACACTGATATAAACTTCGCAGTTGAGTCCAGTGACAAGTTAACCATAAAACTTAAAGACGGTCAAATATTAAATTTCATATTAAATTTCAGCATTTTCCAAGATTGCGACTTAAGGATTTTCAACAAAATCCAGCACGTCAATACTTAAATTATATAGTAACTTTTTCAAAAAGTTTGATTTTATAAAAAATGTCCATAATAATTTTGATTAAAATAACATAAATTTTAGAGATTTTCCTGACAAATGAACTATGAATTATACATATTTTGGAAATAGCCTCTGAAGTTCTCTTTATTTTAGATGGGTTTTGCATGACTCATAAACTATAAGAAATAAAGTAACTGCAACACAACAATTAGAGGTTAAAGCACACAATTTAGGTAAATAAATTTTACTTGAGTTAAATTTTCTGAGTTATTCCTTCTTATTGGTTTAAATGTTTTAATATTTATACCTTTCTCACCAGGGAGGTCACTCCTCTCCATGAAAATACAATTTAATTTAAAAGCCAACATAGAGCGTCCAGCTTTTAAAATAAATGATTATCGCTTTATTCTACTGCATTCATTTATTTCCCTAGCATCCACAAGGAAATGAGGGACAAGGCAGTTTTCCTTATATTTAAATCGATCAAGTAGGTAGAAGAAAACGCTTTTCACTTTCTCTACATAGTACATGGTACATAGATAGAGAACGGGTTTTTATTTCCCCTGTATTCAAAAATAATTTTAAAAAAGGTTCCAGCGCTTGTCACCACATAACTAAAAAACGATACGTCAGTAACGTGCCAAATTTGGTATTTAAGTTTAGTATCTTCCAAGGAAACGACACGAAGATTTTTAGAAAAATGTCCTCCCCCCCAAACTAATTTTACATGGAAAAGTTTTAAAAAATTATATTTGATCAAAAATGCCTCTAGCGATTTTTCTTCAAATACCGTATATTAAAGATATTTACATCCAAAATAGAACGAATATATTGAATTTTCTGAGAATAGGCTGAAGAGATTTCCTTATTCTCGATGAATTTGCTGAATTTTGCTTAACTGGTGAACCGTAAGAGATAAAAAAAAACTTACCACACAAAAAAGTAGATCTTATTAAAATACACATTTATATCAAATACATTTTTTTCGTGGAGTTGACCATTTCCGAGATATTCATTGTTATTGTTTTAGTTTTAAAATACTTAATTCTCATATGGGCATTTGTAAACTCATGGCCATTCAAACCACAGGACTGGTTTTAAAAGAGTTGACTATAGCTTTAGCCTGGTGTATTCCTTTATTCCCTGCTACTTTCAAGGAAGCAAGAAATAAGAAAATTTCTGCTAATGTTTATATTGATTAACATGAAGTAGATAGAAGAATAAGCTTTTTAAGAATAATTTGTTACAGAGATGTGCAAAGAGTCATGTGAATGGATCATATCAGAGCTTTTATGAATTGTTTATTATAGAACATGCTGAGAAAGTAATGTGTATGGAAAACATCAGCTTTTAGGGGAGGTTTTGTATGTGTATGTGTGTATATGTGTGAGAGAGAGGAGAGAGAGAGAGAGAGAGAGAGAGAGAGAACGCATAGTGTAAAAACGATAAAATGGTATGCTCGATAAAAGCTGAACTTTGTATTTAAGTGCAATGTGTTCCCAACATGCAACACGGAGATTTTCAACTAATTTCACTTTACATGGAATATTTTCCATGTCTTCAATATTGTCTAAAATGGCTCAAATAATTTTTATACCTATGTATTAAATGTATATATTTTGCATTGTGTGGGTATAACCTGTGAGGTTATTTTCATTCGGAAGAAATTGCTTATAATTTTTATATTTAGTAGACGGTAAGAGAAAGACATAAATATACTACAGGAAAATCTAGATCATTATACTCAATTTACTTGAAATTTTCTTTTCATTTAAAAATATCAATATTGGTTTGAATTTGCCAGTAGTTGATTTGTTTTACGACTTTTAAACAATTGACTATGATTTTCCTCTATCCTCCTGTTAAAAATGTGTAACAAAGTTAATTCTGCTAAAGTTTATCTCAATTAACATGAAGTAAATAGGAAAATAAATGTTCATAAGAACTATATGTAAAATCCATAACAAAATGAGCGATAGCGGGTAGAAAAAGTCATGTGAATGTATAGCACGTATAGCATTATATCATTTTAATAACTGAGGGGAAGGGAACTTTAATCTTGAGGTTCATTAACTTTCGGATTCCATACATAAGATAGTGCTGCATCAAGCAGAATTTCATCAATCCAGCAAATCCCCTATGTATTTCCTCTGTTCACTACTTTTGAACAACTTCTGTCAGTTCGTTCTCAAGTGAATGACGAACAAGCCAGATAATCCCCATCAGACATCAACAATGAATGTATGTTCTCATTTTCTTAGTTTCTAATGCACTGTGTCATGGCTTTCATATCCTTTCAACACATTTCGGTATTATTTCCATTAATGAAGTCTGTTCGAACAGATCTATGCTATTCGGTTCAGAGTTATATTCGGTACGAGTAAGCAGAGGCTGAAGATACTACTGAATTCGAATTATAATTTCAAAAAGTATAATTTCTGGAAAGTATACTGGTAACAAAATCTGTTGTGTACCATTCACATGACTTTCTCTATCTTTTCCACATACAAACTTTCCTGACAAAAGATTATTCTTTTATCTACCTTATACTAATCATCATAAACATTAGCAGAACTGGTATTATTATTTTACAGCAATAATCAAATCTTTTAGAAGCTATCACTATGTGAAACAATTGAAATTCGGCTCTTTTTGCATTCCCAAGAGTAAAACAAAAGAGAATAAATGTAAGTTGACTTCCCGCTTGAGAAAAGTTTAAGTACCTAGTTTGAAATTTAAACCAATAAAAACAAGGGATATCTCGGAAACGGTTAACTATAAATAAAATGTATATCACAAAAATCATATATTTTAATGAGATCTACATTTTTTGGGGAGTAAGTTTTTTATCCTCTCACGGTTTACGAGTTATACAAAAGCCATTCAGAGGCTACTTCCAGAAAAGTCAAGATATATATTTAATTTATCATAAAAATATCTTAAACATATGGCTTTTATTGAGGTTATGGTTTCCGGTGTAGGCCGCAAAATTTTTTTTATACTGCTCTCTGCCGACGTTTCGCTGCAACTTATGTTCTTGAGCTCAACATAGCATGCAGCGAAAGGTCGGCAGAGAGCAGTATAAAAAAAAATAAACAAATGTCTTGGCCCTCACCGGAAACCATACATTAATGGACTACGCCCGTGGAAGCATGCAGATATACATATAAGAATTTTAATCAAAATCGTTAAAGCCATTTTGATAAAATCTAAATTTTCGAAAAATGTCCCGTGTAGTGGGTGGATCGGATCTGTGGAATTTCTTGATAATCTTTTTGGCGCATCCTTGAAAGATAATTACCTTGGAAATTTTTGTTTTTAAGCTATGTTGCCCACACATTTACACACACTAACACACACACACACACACACATTCAAACAGACAATCATACGGATATGTTTCTAAAAGCATTTTTTTGGAATCAGGGGTCTCAAAACATGCATTTCTGATGAAATCTTGGTATTAATTGTACCTTGTCTATCTAATTTGTACATTCTACTTATGTGCTAGAGAAAATAATAAATATCAGTTGTAACTAAAGCACAGATTAAATAACTATTTCACGTATTTTTAAATTCCGAAAATGCATCTGCGGAAATAGACTACCAAAAAACAATCACATGTTTTTCTATAACTACTAATCCTTATTCACATCTTTCTTCTATAAACTATTCTAACAACATATTTCTGGTATTTCTACTGTTGATATAGACGTAAGGAAGATGTTTTCATTTTGCATTTCGTTTTAGGTACATGCTACAGGGATTCAGAAGGTTGGAACTATTGTCGTATCCTATATGTGCTAGCAACAAAATTTTATACTCTTTCCATAACATCGCGTGAAACAGTTGAACAAAATTCTTCAAAAAATGACATCCGTTAAAAAATTTAAGTCTAAAATAACAAATATCTTAAAAATGGAAGCATAAATAATTATTTGAAATAAATTGTATTGTTTAAAGGGAACTAACTTGTTTAATACGTTTTTCCTATCTGTTATCTTTACCAATTATATAAAATAGAAAACTGAATGTCGAAAGAAGTGGTCTTTACAGAGAATATCCGAAACTCAAAATTAATATTTTGTTTTTCACATGAATGTTATAAATATTCGATACTTTAATCAAAATGGTTAGACTCCCTTTAAAGAGTAAGATATCCTGACTTCCGAACTGTCTTCCACGCCAAATCAAAATATCCAAGTGGAAAATATTGGCAATGAAACAGTTTCATCACTGATGTTCACTATTGTCTACGTGAAAAGAGATCGTTGATTGTTAGAAGATATCGGTGACCTTATGATGGTGGTGGTCATCCAACTAAATCTGCATTCAATATGGCGGGATCTTACTTATACTGATCGATATTATCCAAATTCATTGTAGTGTGCAGTGAAACTTTGATTTTATGACGTGGTATCCAGCTGATGCCCAAATCTCAACTTTTTCTTGATTGATGACCAAATAAATCGTTTCCTTGTGTTTTAATTTATCTTCCATTTGCCGCATAGTTTCCAATCGGTTCATTGTCAATAATCGTTATCTGATAGAGAAATTAGAGGTATATATGCTCCTGTATCAACGATTTATTGAAATTCATTCGGTTTCACCAAAAATGATTCAGCGAGGTACAGGGCCTTCATTAGTTTGAGCGTTCTGTAATGATGTATGTCTGGCAGAAACAAGGATGGAAATAGTATGATACTTTGGGCACTAAATTTGTACTTTTACTGGTGTAAGCAAGAGGATCCATTTGAATTGAAGCTGGAAATTTGTACCCTCTTGTGCAAGTGATGCGTGAGGGGTGAGAGAGAGAGAGAGGGGGGGGGGGAGAGAGAAAACGGTATTTTGTTGTTAGCTCGCTGAAGGCGACTTTTAGTTCACTAATTTACGATTCCACTTAAGAAAGACGATCTTGTTTGAAATTAATGCTTGACGCTCACATTTGATAGTTCTGTTATACTGTATTCAGAATACATGTTTGACCCTGGGAACAAAAATCAGCTACTTTTTCTGCCATGGCAGGCAGTGTGTAAAGATCGCCTTTACTTGTGGCTAATACGGATAATGCCGTTACTGGGAGCCTCTGAATAAAAACTGTTTTCAGAAAATCTTCTCTTTTACTTGATTACTGGCTATATTACCATTTATCTGAGAAGCTTTGAGGGCTTTCTATCACTTATGTCAAACTCAATTAGCAATTTGGTAACATTTCTTCTTTCCGATTATTGAAATCAGGAATAAGATGATCTTTTTGATCCGAAAATGGAATAGAACTTATAAATTCGGAAGTCAGGTAAGCCTCCAGGGATCCTACAACATAATTTAATTTTGTTGTTTCATTTTTAATCCTGCAGTTTAAGTTGTGCTTCAGTTTAAAGAAACCGTACATTTATGTTCTTCCTCCAGGCGGGAGGAACCCTTGAGAAATTTTTCAAGTAAATTAACCTAACCGAGATTCGAATCCGGTACCTTTGAATGGGAGGCAGAAGCGCAACACAACCTATTGCCTCGGGAAATATAAAACTTGATATTCAAGTTGTATCTTTAAAAATATGCAACGCAAAGATTTTCAAGAAGGTCCCTGAAACCCAAAATGATTTTTAAATGGGACATATTCCGAAAAATATGTTTTTGTTAAATGTCATACGATTTCGACTAAAATACTTTATTTGAGACATTTAAATGACAAATAAAATGCATATCGCAAATTTTGAGGAACAAAATCCACTTGAATATAAAATGTTTCCCAAAGTTGTTATTTTTAAAAAAAAAAAAGTCTATAGGTGTTGACTAAAGTAATATATATAAGATATTTATGTGATATACAAAATATTACATCGAATTTTCTGGGAACAGAAATACAACTTTCAATTTAGAGATATCTGTTGTAATTAATTTGAATGTTAAATTATTTTCTCTAATTTTGGTTTTTGAAATATTTTCTACCTTAGTGGAAAGTCTTGCATGAAAATTTTAAGGTCTGGTTCACGTTGTCTCTTTGCCCCCCCCCCACACACACACTCACTCACTTAAGTTTTCAAAGAAAGTATTTATGCAGTCCTTAATTTTAATTAAGTTGAAATAGCTAAAAAATAATTAGTAGTAGCTAATGTACCCAATCCTTCATAGATGAAGCATTTAGAATTAAAAATAGCTCATCTGAGTGGCATAATGTGTATGAAATTTAATTCCTCGACTTCTTAGTTTATAAGACGTTCGTCGGAAGTACTGCAATACCACAGCCTCTTTCATTCACATATATAGATTCCTGTTGATTATAAGATTGCTAATTTTCACCTAAATTTTAGTGCCATATGTGCAGTAGATTTCTAACACTATAAAGGGCAAGTAA
Source organism: Hymenopus coronatus (assembly GCA_030762935.1). Taxonomy (NCBI): domain Eukaryota; kingdom Metazoa; phylum Arthropoda; class Insecta; order Mantodea; family Hymenopodidae; genus Hymenopus; species Hymenopus coronatus. Next base: position 101,041,118 of record CM060897.1, read on the forward strand.
AAGCTGAATCAGATAACATTGAGAACTATAAGAGCAACAGGTAAATGAATAACAAATGAGCAGCTGCTCAGTACCTATCAGGAAGCGAGAGAGTTCGTTGTTGTGCAACTGACAATCAATCCATTGACAAAATGCAATCGGTTGTCATGTGGCTGGACAGCGCTGATCACAGCCTGGTCTCTGGTATAACACTAATTAGCAGTTATGTTGGCAGAATGCCTATCGGTGATTTTAACTCTATTATCTCATCCCTTTCTATAATCGAAAGCAGTTTTATACCATGATTTATTTCCAAACACAGAGAAGGCATTTGGGGAAATAAGTGCATCATTTTACCTCGAGTTTTTTAATAGGCTTCTTGTTCTTTGTTTTCAAAGCATTGAGTGATAGAAAATTACATATTATGTAAATACAAATAGAATAAGGCTGTACAGTTGTGTGTGCTGGTTAGTTAGCACCTTCTCAATCCCTCTAGTTACATGGTAACGCACACAGAAAGTTCTCCCAGCAATACGGCGATGTCGGTATGGAGCGTATCTGTGTTCTCAGTGCTGCCTTCAGTGATTCTTTAGTCTCCTGTCATCATCTCCATGAATTCTGCAAACATGAAATGCATTAAGATATTTTAATGCCTATATTAGTGTGGTAAAAAGCGTAACTGAATGATAGTTTCTGAAAAAGCTATTTTCAAGTTTTGAACGTTTCTCTTTATTTTTATACATATCTATAATAATTTTCAGTATAATTATATTTCAAATATATTTTGATTAAATGGTGACTAGTATATCATTTATTCAGTGATTTTTGTACAATTTCACCTTGTAGTATGGCAAACCTTAGGACATATTTTACAAGAAGCTTTCCTCCACATATCGATACTGCTATTAAGTATGTTAGACATGCTGTGCTCAAGCCACAGGATTTTTTCTTTACAAATATTGGCAAGTTTGTTTTTATGTGTTTTCTATGAATGACATTAATTTGTATCAATTGAAGTTTCTCAGAAACTACTGATAATAACTAAATCAAATTTTAAAACATCAGCTATTTAAAAATATGTTTTTGATAAATAATAATAAAACTTCTATAATTAAAAATCATGGTTTGCTTAATAAACAACCTTAGTAGACCAGGTAACTTAGAAAGAATTCAACTACATCTTATAAACATCTCAGACTGATATATTAAACAGTGCCCGAAATAATAGATCATTGATTTCCTAGATAAAACATTGACGTGAGTAAACTTCTTGCTATTTTACAAACAAATGTATTTTAGTTGTTTATCTAAAAAACAAAAAATATAGCTCACTTTGTTCAGTTAAATACACAGGAAAATCCCTGTTTTCGATAATAAAGCTTGAAAATCTTTGGATATTTTTGGAAATAACTATTATAACCCGTATTTTAAATTTTGGTTCTCTTGTTTTTCCTTCAGATCAAAACACTTTAGAGGTCCACGAATTACAACCAGACCATCATTTGTTCACTCATTATTTTTATGAGCCTCTGAAGTGCTAAGTCACTGGGGACTATTGCATTCTTGATATTCATCTAAAATATCGGAAACATTACTTCGTCATATCTACAATTTTGCTCATATAAGAGGATATTTCTCCCGAGAATAGACAAGGTTGTAGGAGAAATTGTTTGAAACTATTTTTATTCTCTTTTATTCTAAAACTATATATTCCTACTCTTTGTTAGTGTGGAACATTGGAAATTTGGGAATAAATATCTATGTGAATAATATTGCTATCATTTTCAAGCCAAGTTTAGAATATGATTTACATTCAGGGAATAATTTTGAGTCTGTAGCAAGACAAATTTTAAGGGTTCCGCTTGATTTGGAAAAAAACACCACTGCTAAAATCTATTTCGCTTAACGAAAAACCGTTACTCAATGATATTGTAAGCTTTGCTTCTTCAACGAATTATTAAAAAGGCCAGAATAACCATATTCTTGAGGTAAGGAATAGGTTAGAAAATCAGAAACAAAGGCTAGAGGGAATATGCAAAGTGTTGAACTTAACCATCAACGTAACTTCCATCACAGTCTTCTAAGTGATTTAGATAGCATATATGTTCTTGGTCACCTCTGAAGTTAAATTGAAACCTAGCAACAAAATGGGCTATTAAGCGATAGTATTAAAAAAACTCTTTTAATCTCAAAATTCACGAAGAACAGCTATGCCTGTGAAATAGCGCAGGAGCCCTTCTTCGTCGAAGACATATGACACACATTCGGATTACCGGAAACACAAACATATAAAATCGTCCTTGAAGAGAGACAAAAAAAAAACAAAAAAAAACCAGGCGAGATACCTGAAGAAATAATGGAGACCGAAGATATGAAGACAGAAATCTGGAATGCACCGAGCTTCGCCACCTGTAAACACGATTCGCCGCCATGGGTTTCACGGGAGGATCTGCCAGAACGAGTCATACCATGAACCCAAAGAGGGCTGCTTTTGTAAGAATTGCAACACATTATGCTCTAAGTACTCCTAATGAGGTATGGAAATATATTTCAATCACTAACCATGCTAATAAAAGACTGGCAAAAACTTAAAAATTCAATTGTACACATTGTGTTTAATAAATAAATAAAGTGGGGTTCACGTGTTTACTTATAATTCTATGAGTACAAAAAATGTCCATGTAAATTATTTCACATTTCCTAGAATAGATAGATATTGTTAATAAATTCCGTAATATATAATTTGATTCTATGATTACCATTTGTTTAGTACTTCTTTGATTTGTAATATTCAAGGGAAATGATTAAAAAAACATTATTTTCTCTCAATTCATGACTAATATACCGTATATAATGAATGATTGATATGAACTGAATCCAGAACATGTAAATGCACCATAATTTCAGTGTAACAGAAGAATAACATGGAGCAACTGCAGGTAATACTCACCCTCAAAGTCCACGGTTCCTGAACCGTCCGTATCAATCTCAGCGATCATCTCGTCCAGTTGGTCTGGAGTCAGCTGATCATCAAGGGCCATAAGAATTTCTCTTAGACTCGTTGTGGGGATATATCCATTACCTTAGAAAATAATATAATGTTAGTAGGGCTAGGAGTTATCAGCTTGAAAGATTATAATGTTACATTATAATATTATAACATTAAAATATTATTTTGGGAATAAATATTGTTTAGTCCACAACATTGTCACCTATCGTCCCTCGCTGCAGTTGCGGCTATATTTCCTGAGCAATGAAATGATTGTAAGTTTGACAACAGCAAATAATATCTAAAACTTAGTTTAAAATTATATATGAGTATAACTGCACAAAAGATCAAGTATTTATATAAAAGTTTTGTTATAACACTATATGTTAACTCACATCCAATAATCAGATTGTAAACATTTCGTATATGTGCTTACTGTTTGCAAACTGTGGATTTTCCATGTAAATGCGATAATGTATTAGTAGCTACACATAAGCATATGTGGAAATGTAATATTTCCTTGATGTTAGTAGTGCACCATTAAAACTTTGGGGACATTATAAAGAACTGGATAATAATAATTAATAAAAGTTCATAATTATTAACTGAAGTTATTAAAAAGAGAGAATACTTGGAATAGTTGGGTCTCACAATAATTTTAACTTATTTACGAACTTATAAAATATAATAACACTGTTCATACAGCTGTTTGATTTCATGGATGGGTTTGAGATCCCTAACAGCAACTTATATAATTTGTATGCACCACATTCACACTATCCGAGTGCAAAATTGAAACTTTGCAAATTTTAATTACTAAATAATTTAACTAGAAGAATAAAATTAAAAAAGATACTTGTAATATTGCATTCTCCTTTCTATATGATATCTGGAAGTAATTCCGACCGTCTTTGAGGTTTTTCGGAAAACATCAGTCAAATGAAGGAAGTTTAATGCAATTTCGATATGAAGCATCTCAATCTTTTCTCAATGTAGGAATCTTTAAAATTCTGTCACTTAAAGCGTTAGGGTGTTACATCCAAGGCTTGAAAATTTAAATGGATGTATTTCAAATACTAATGAACATTATTTTTCAAATTTTGTAAATACTGGAATTATATTTCCAGTAATGGAATTCCAGTTAAACAGCTGGGAATATGTTTTATAGAGGCAGTGATAATATTAATGTAGTACGACTGAATGTCACCAACAAATCTTCAAGAATTATTTTACTTTAATTTTTGACTTTTTCTATTATTATCATCTTGCCCGGCTGGTCATATGGATCCACAGTACAATATTTACAGCAACAACAACTAAAAAAGTATATAAAACAACAAAGTATGTATAACCATAATGTATAAATGGACTCGCAAGCTACAATGCTACAAAAAACAAAGAAAAATTACAAAACTCTTAATTGTACTCTAAAAATTATGTCTAAATATATAAACTATTGTGTATAACATATAGTCTCATAATTATTTATTTATTACATTAAGCTTTATAAGCTCAAAAATTTGTCTTTCCCACAATATTGACTTTGATAGCAATATTTAATGTAATTCCTGTTTTACTGGGCCAGGAATGTTCTTCAAAATTCGATTAATAGAAACAGTAATATTAAGAAACTGTGAAGTATGCATTAATCTTATAATAAAAATAAATCTTAGCTGTGTTACTTATACCTAGATTAAACTTTAAAGAAAAACCTTAAGTGCATAGAAGATTTCTCTAGAGAGGCTATAATAATGCCAAATTCTTAAATTTTAAGAGCATAATTGTAGTAAGATTGTCTCAGTGGTTGAGTGCTCAGAGAGCTGACTGCTCAGCCGGAGGTCCTGGTTTGATTTCCTCTTCTGGAAATATGTAAGTGAGAGTGAATGTGTGTATGTTTGAAGAAAAAATAAAATAACAAAAGAACCTATAGTCAAGGAATTGTTCTAAAGCAAAGCCTCCGATATCACTATACATGTTAAATGGGACTATATAAATGTAATATTTCAAAAAAAAATACTGTAGTTAAATTTTGTTTACAACAAAAATATGAAATTATTTGACTCATAGTCTAAATACTTAGAGAACTTCATTATTAGCTTATTGCACACATAAAAGAAATTAAAGTTTGGTAGCATTCAGCTCCGTTTACTGTATCTATTTCACTCCTTGTAATCGAGAATTCCGATGTGATACCATATGAAAAAGTCTGTCTCACATTCAAGAGGTCGCGAGTTTGAATCTCTCTTGAGGAGAGGTATCCGGATAAGGTTTTTATCCGGGATTACCCTTATCCTTATAAGTTGCATTTCCAGTAGTTTTAAGCTCCATGGACCCGCAAATCATTTGAGCATTATTTTACCGATTTTACTCATCGCCCGATATGACCAACCAGTTAAAATACGTTAGGCTACAAAAGAAAAACAATAATTAATTGGCTAAAAGGACGTTAAGCTACAAACAATAAATTAATTGCTATCAAATTGCATTTATTATATGTTGCTGACTGTCCACTTAACATTAATACTGATGCTACCGATGAAATATGCCCACATTAGAGACACATTTAATTCTGAAGAGGGAGAGCATGAATCGGTTTGGGAAGAGGTGTATGAATAAACATGTTCGGGGTTTTCCCTTATCTTGAAAATGTACCTATATCTCTGTAGCTCTCAGCTCTGAAGCCCTGTCTCGTTGCGGTTTCACTTCGTCTGTTCCAATCATCCTCTTCCTACAGCTGAGGCGTTAAACTGGATATTAAATCCTTTCAAAAAAAATAAAACTTGGTAATTTAATCACCGTTTAAAATAAATTTGCCTTTTTCAGAAGGGAAGAAGGCCACTTGAGGTTGCACTGGAGGCACACTTAATCTAACTTTTTTAATTACCTTCTTTATCATACAGTCTAAATGCTTCCTTCAGTTCTTTCTGCATGACTTCGTTGTCTTCATCCAAAAAATGCATGGCCACTCTACAGAAGGAGTCGAAATTAAGTTTACCGCTTTCTGCAAAGAAAGTATATTCATTCCTTTAGAATGTAAATACTGATCATTCATAAAGTCTGACGTAATAGGCATATAGAAAAGCTACCAATTTAATAATGTCTGATTAGAATATAAAGCAATCTTAGCACTTATTCACTAATAAGCAAACTGTTGAAACTAGCGTGAAGTAAAATGGTGTTACAGGATCACATGTTTGCACTTATTTCTCTAAAACGGATGCAAAATCTTAAGCTTAATATAATTACACATACCTATCAGATTTTTTAAACAAGCTACCACGATATTGTATATATTGATTTATATTTTAATGTTTACTGTTTTTAGCTACTAGACAGAGAAAGCCACAAACTTAATATCGATATTTCACCGTCAATAGATGATTTGAGGCATCTAAATTTAAGAAAATCACTTTAAAAATGTGAGCAAATAGCTATCAAAAACGAAAAGTAAGATGTATACCAAACTTGCAAGAAAGTACCCCAACCCCGCCACACACACACACATCAAAAAGTTACCCTTTACAGGAAACATATTTAATATTTCGATATACGTTTTTATTTTGCCAAATCTGTTCTAGCATATTAATTAAAATTATTTATATTTAAAACTTTTTGAAAAAATAGAATACATATATCTTTAACTTTGTGAAATGTGTATGAAAAAGCTTCTTTGGTTGGAGGAAATTCTGCATAAGTTTGTATAACTTGTAAACAAAAAAAAATGGTAAATATTAAGGCCATCATACAGCGATCCACTTTCAAATATTTAATCATCATGTCTATTTCCTGTAATACCTATGTATACACAACGAAATGTCTAATGAGCCTATTTTTTAAAAGGCATGTCTTGATTAATATGAAGTAGAAAAAAATATGATGTGTTATATAGATAAGATTTTATCTATTCTCCAACCAGCTACTCTTACTAAAGTTTATTTCTCTATTTACATTATAAACAAGAGCATAAATATGTTATTACACATATTCTTATATGCTAAATAGAAATAAGAGAACACACTAGGCAAAAGCGATGGTTTAATGTTTTATGAGCTGGTAGCTATATGGTGGCTTGAAATTCCTTTCTATTTGCATGACTAGAATGAGAAAAAGGAAAAACAAATTAACCAGCAATAAACTTACTTGAGAAGAGTTTAACTATTGGGAAATTTAAACAAAAAGCTAAGGATATATTAGAAATGGTTAACCCCACAAAAATGTGTTTCACATAAATATTGTGTGTTTTAACGAGATCTACATTATTTGTGTAACAAGATTTCTGTTTTCTATATCTTACAGTTTACCAGTTATGCAAAAGTCATCCAGACTGAAGAGAGCTTCAGTGGTTATTCCCAGAAACTTCAAAAAATATATTTTAATTGTGCTGTAAATATCTTTAATTTGTATATGCAAAATTTTAATCATATCAATATAGTCATTTTTGATAAAAATCGCAAATTTAGAACAATATTCAATGCAAACTGTAAATAACAGTTAAGAGTGGAGGAATTTACCTGTAAATCTTCACCACGCACCCTAGGAATAAACTGAACTTAAATACTAAGTTTGGTATTTAACCGACTTTTTCGTTTTTGAGTTATATTCACACCGACACATATAGACAGACACAAACGAAAACCATTTTCTAAAAAAAAAAAATTGTTTGGATTCTGGGGTCTTCAAAACAGGCGTTTCGATGGCATTTTGGTGTCAAATTATTGGATGAAATGCAACATCTCTTCTACCAATTGCATATGGCAGAGAAAGTAATTAACTTTTGTGAGAATATTTTGTAAAGCTATATAAAAGTAAACGCTAGTAGGTAGGGAAGTCATGTGAATAGGATACATTAACAATATCCATCGTTTTAATTCAGTTCCCCTTGAGTTGTATGTACTTGCCTCAGTCTGGTAGCCTCTCCACAGCACCCACGGAATGGATTTTATAGAATGTGTCGTAAACAATGCTGGAGGACTGCATCTAGGTTTTCAAACTCAGCGAAATGAGTTCCTTTAGCCCTTCAAATTCCTAAAAAGGTGGTAACATGTGCAGCACCTTAAATACTATCTCAGTAATGTCACGGTAATTTTCCTAAGCGTATTCGTCTTTTTGGATGATGAAATGTTTTTCACAGCCTTCCAGATAGTTGTGTAGGAATTTCTGTGACTTAATATTGATGTGCCTGGAGATATACAATTCTCTATCCGTTCTTTCATCACTAGCGGAATGTCTTTGATAATTAACACTACAGCACTATGGAAACAATCACAATCTGAGTGCCTCCGTGGTCGAGTGGTCAGCGACCTAACAATTCATCCGGAGATCCCGGTTTCGATTCCCGGTTGGGGCGGGGAATTATTTTTAATCAGAATTATTCTCTACCAGAGTCCGGAAGTATGCATCTGAGAGTGAATATTTGTGTGATTAAGGAAAATAAAACGATTTAAACCCAGCGTACCCAACTTGTTTCCAGTACAAAGCTTCCGATATGACCTTAAATGTTAAAGGGACTATATAAATGAAACAATTAAAAAAAATAACAATCTGTAAGTGCTTCTTTCGTGGTCTTCAAAGGTTTGTGTGCAGAGTAAACATATTTTGAGTTGTAATTCTGAAATCCTCAAACAATTGTGATTAAAATACTATAGATATTTAAATGGCAAATAGAATATACATCTTGATTTTTCTGGAAAGAGCCTATGAAGTACTCTTCATTATGAATGAATTTTTCCTAACTGGTAAACCCCAAGAGACAAACAAAACGTTAACAAAAAAAAAAAAAAAAAAAAAAAAAAAAAAAAAAAAAAAACACATAATTTATGTCCAATATATTTCTTGTGTTTTCCGAGATATTCCTTCTAATGGATATTCATTTTAAAATACTTTTTACTCATTTCGGAAATAGCTCCACTACAAAATATACAGAACATAAATGATATGCTTTGGAGATTACATTTTTGTGTAGTTTTTGTCTATTTCTTGGGGTTCACAAGTTTTGCAAAATTAATCCAAAATGAAGATAATTTCAGAGATTAATCACAGGAATTTAATATATATATATATATATATATATATATATATATTATTCTTATATAAATATCAGAATATATGTTGTATTTTAATAGAAATCGCTAGAGCCATTTGGGAGAAAATCAAGCCCTAATTTATGTGATGTGTAGTTTCGTATCGTATCCTTGAATGCTGAATGCTGAATATGGATATTAAGTTTTGTATCCAACTAACTTTTAGTTTTTGAGTTATGTTGTTCATAGACATGCAGGACACACGGACCTTTAAAATCGGATATGATCCACTCACAGGACTTTTTAAACATCTCTGTAACAAATTTTTGATAAAAAGCTAATTCTTCGGTCTACTTCATGCAAATTGACATAAAGTTAGCAAAAGTCGTCGTATTAGTTTCTTTTTTGAAAGTATAAATAAGGGAATACACTAAGTTAAAGCAATAGTTGAATCTTTTAAAAGCTGGTTGCCATGTGAATGAAATTGTTTCTTTGCATTGCCAGGAGTTGAGAAAGGTTTAAGTATTTTAAACTTAAAACAATAACAAAGGCTATCTAAAAATGGTCAACTCCACGATAAAATGTAAGGTATGATATAAATTTTGTATTTTAACGAGATTTACATGTTTGGCGTAGTAAGTTTTGCCTCTCTCTTACGGGTTACCAGCTTTACAAACATCAGCAAAATTCATCCAGAATAAAGAGGTGTTCAGAGGCTATTCCCAGAAAATTTAGACCATACTTTTACTTGTGGTGTAAACGTCTTTAATATGTGGTAATTTAATCAAAACCGTTATAGCTATTTTTGAGAACATCAAACATTTCAAAATTTCTCCCATATAAAGGATAGTTTGGGATAAAGGAGTTCTCAAAATCTCCGTATTGCATTCTTGGAAGATACCAAACCTAAATACCTAGTTTGGTATTTTACTAGCCTTTCGTTTTTTAGTTATCGTGTTCTCGGACACGTACACACGTGATTTTTTTATAAAATTTTTTTTTTCAGGACCCTAAAGCGTGCATTTTTGGTGAGAACTCGGTATCGAGTTGGCTGGAGTGCAATATCTTCTGTATTTAGAATGTAGAGAAAGTAACAATGCTTATTTATTTTTAAGGGTATCCTAAAATGTGATTTTTGATAGAATCTTGGTAACAAATGCTTTGGTGTGATGCAATAGCTTTGCTACCTATGTACTATATATGTAGTAGAGAAATTAAAAATTATTAGATGTTTCAGAAGCATTAAGCTTTCGTATTTATATATACATTAATACAAATTCTAGAGGAAAATTCCTTTGATACTAATTTCAGTATTGCAATTTCGTGTTTGTTTGCTTAACGTCCTTTAACCTAATTGGTCATATCGGACAGTGAATTGATCAAATGATGCTTAAATGTTCTTGTGGTCTATGGAGCTTAAAGTTACTTGACATTTGTCTTCTGAGGATAAGGGAAAACCCTGAAAAAATCCTTACCCGGGTAACTGACCCTATGCGAGATTCGAACTCGTGACCTGTTGAATGTGAGGCAGACACTCTACCATCACACTACCCAGGCGGGTTTATTGCAATTTTGTTAAGGAGTTAAAGTGAATAAAAATAACTGTTGGACCTTACAACCGAAAGAAAAGACACTCCTATCCAAGCTATTGCTGTTTCATTGGGTTGCTTTTAATATTCTGGATGTGGTTCTCTAATTGAGATTGGGTTCTGCCTTTAATTTCTCCAGACACCTGAACGCACGATCTTGCCCTTAGAGACCTCGAGCTCACGCTAGTAATTCCTTTTGCGGAGTTACAGAAAAAACTTGAACGAACCTAGATAGTTAACGTGATAATATAAAATACATCTTCAAGATAGCTCACCTCGTGCATGCATCTTCGACTTGTGTTCAACAGGAACATGTATCCAAATAGCAAAAAATCTTACGTGTTCCACTCACATGACTTTTTCTACATCTCTGCAATAAACTGTTGTTAAAAAGCCAATTCTTCTATTTACCTCATGCTTATCGAGAAACAATTAACAAACACTTTCTTATTACTTGCTTACATGTCAGTAGAAGGAAAATAAAGGTGTACCATAGGTTAAAGTGATCGTCAAAAACTGGTTGCTATGTGACAGAAGTTCCTTTGTTTGTATAGGCAAGCGTTACAACTTCCCGTATGAGAAAAGTATCCGTTTGTTAAAGATGAAACCAATAACAAGGAATATTTAAAAAAATAATCAACTCCACGAAAAAATACATATTATGTGTTTTATCAAGCTCTACATTTTATATGAAATAGGTTTCTGTCCATCGCTTACGGTTTACCAATTATGCAAAATTCCGTAAAATTTATTCAGAATAAACATGTCTTCAGAGGCTATTCCCAAAAAATTCAAGATATACACTTTATTTATCAGATAAATATCTTTAATGTGCAATATTTTAATCAAACTCCTTAGAGACATTTTTGAGAAAATCAAAATTTTTGAATCCTTTTTAAAATGTAAAGGGTAGCTGGAGGAGTTGTAGCAATTTCCTTCAAAATCTTCGTGTCTCATCCCTGGAAGATACTAAACTTAAATACCAAGTTTAATATCTTACCAACTTTTCGTTTTTGAGTTATCGTGTACACAGACACACGGGCACACGGAGCTTTTTCTGAATATGCTTTTTTGAATACAGCGGACCCTAAAACTATTTCCAGTGAAATATCGGTATCGAATTTTTGGGTGGAGTGCAATATCTTCTCTGTACACTATATATATGGTGCATGCGACGAAGTAAAAAGCGTTTTTAGGTAAGTAAGTGGAGAAGGAGAAAATATCTAAGTGGTCTATCCATATCGCTACATATTCTATCTAAACGATGTTAGTTATCTTATGGAAACAAATATTTTTACGGTAATTAACTGTGATTTGAAACAAGCCGTGTGTAGAATAGGAATGGGAAGGTAGAACTTGGCTTAGATTCAATGCCATAACAAGAATCTCCCATTTTCCGTCAGATTGCTCGAACCTACAGAACTACCGTAACAACAAGCATATCATGGCACTAAATTCCTCAACTGACTTGCATTTTTCCATCTAAACCACAAGGAAATCTAAATTAGTTTGAGAGTAAAATGCAATTCTATTCGGCAACTTAATGCACTGGTGGTTAGGCGATCGGATGATCCTTCGGACACATGATTCAAATCCTGGGTACATTAAACTTTTCAGTGTTACTCTACCTTTTCAAGTATGTTTACGATTTTCAATAGATGGAATTTAAAGCACGTGACAAAATTGTCATATTTCATAATATTTTGACACAATCCTCATATTTTATGTTTCGTTTCGTAGTATTCTTACCCCTCCCGCTGTATTTGTAGAACTGACACCCACTAGGACTTATAATAATAATAATAATAATAATAATAATAATAATAATAATAATAATAATAATAATAATAATACCTAAGGGTCAGAAGCCTGTCGGGGAGTCTACGGCATGAAACCACAGAACGGAGAACCTGTTATGAGAGTTCGGCCCCTCGTTTATATTTTATATAATCTTCATAACTTTTAATATGTTATAAATTTAATATTTTTCACTTTTACAACTATTTTTGTTAACAATGAACCACGCTTTATATATTTTCTGTTGGGGACATTTTCTATCAAGCACACATCAAGAAACCCAAGCTATTTCCAGTATACGTGACTGGAATAGCCCGCAACACCGTATCAAAATTTTCAGGTAAAATTGATGAAATTAGCATTTCCACCATAGCTAACGAGATAGGACTGCGGCGAGATTCAGCGTAACGTAGCTATGGTAGTCTTAAACATGGCTAACATGGAATTGCTCCATGATTTAACTGTATATTTTCTATGAATATAACAAGCAGTTAATTTCTAGTATAGAATACTCATGTATTAGGTAACTATAATTTTACTTCATTAGGCTATGACTGCACGTGATTTCAGTTCGCGCCGCAGCTTGTCTATCTCGTTAACAGCGATTTCCACTATATGACGTCATATGCCAAATTGAAAATCATCTATTAATTAAGATGCACTTTTAGTGGCATATTGGAATTAGGATTAAGCAAGGATTAAACAAACCGGTAGCCCACATAATGTGTTAGTTTTGAATATCTCTTAAATAAATGCAAAATAAACAAAAGTCAAGAATTCCAAATCTTATTGGAGCAAAGGGGCTGCAGGTTGTGATTATTTTTATTAGGAACAGGGGTCGCCAACGGTAGAATTTTAATTGATGATATGATACTTTTTTATTTTCTGATTCACTCATTAAACTAAGGGACTATTGTGACTTTTTTTTCTAAAATAAACATCTGAGTTAAGCTCAAGTTGATGTATATTGTGCCACTTTTACAGTGGATTCTTAGAAAGGAATTTCTAGTTTGCGAGTTCACCAATAAGTGCACATGGTGACGATGAATCTACTCACAACGCATCAATTCATCGTCCAAAGATGGTACTATAGAACGAAATGACAAACGAACGTGAAACATGGTGAATTTAGCCCAGTGACTATTTTCAAGTTATAGAATTCTTTTACGTGCAAATAAATACTATACAGGACCAACAGCCTCCGAAGGAAGCCATGCTAAAGATTTTTACGTCCAAAACGGCCGTCACCTTCCGCCGGGTTTCAACTCGAAAACTTGGGTTTTTGAGTTTCTATAAGCATACTGAATTAGAAAAGATTATTCAAATAATGAGTACATCAATAAATATTACATTGGCTGCTTTAAATTACTTCATTAAATGCTCCAAGTTGCTTACATTCACATCTAAAAAGTAAATGTTTCGCCATTTAATCATGTGCACAGCCATATATTAATTAAAGGTGTGTAATTTTTACTTTCTCTATACATAGTGTACATAGTGTATAGAGAAGGTATTGTAATGCACCCAAAAATTCGATACCAAGATTTCACCGGAAATACATGTTTTGAGACCTCCTGAATCTAAAAAAAGCAGTTTTAGAAAAATGTCCGTGTGTCTGTCTGTCTGTCTGTGTGAGTGTCTGTGTGTATGTGTGTGTGTGTCTGTGGGTAGTGTAGCTCAAAACCGAGAAGTCTGCTAAAAACTAAACTTGGTATTTAGTTTTGGTATCTTCCAAGGATGCGACACGAAGATTTTCAAGAAAATTACCCCAATCCCAACTACCCTTTACATGGAACTTTTTTTCGAAAGTTTTGATTTTGTAAAAAATGGCTCTAACGATTTTGATTAAAATATCGTATATTCAAGATATTTAATAAATAATAATATGTATATCTTGAATTTTTAATAAATTAAAATGTATATCTTTAATTTTCTGGGAATAGGCTCTGAAGACTACTTTATTCTGAATGAATTTTGAATAACTACTAAACCATAAGAGATGGACAAAAACTTAACACACAAAAAATTAGAGCACGTTAAAACACTTTTCTAATACAGGAATTTGCCAACTCGTGTCCATACAAACAAACAAACTTCAGTCACATAGCAACCAGCTTTGATCTTTCACTTTAACCTATGGTACTCCCTTATTTCACTTCTACTTACAATAAAGCAAGAAATAAGACTATTTCTGCTAATTTTCCTCGATTAGCATGAAATAAATAAAAGAATAAGCTTATTAACAATAATTTATTACAGAGATATAGAGAAAATCATGTGAAAGGAATACATCAGATTTTTTAATTTTGAAAAATCGTAATAGCTATTAGCATTAACTCTACCTACAGTATTAATATTTTGAGACTTCAGTTTTCTTTGCAACCACAATATCGATATTATTTTATTTGATACTTTAATTCTTTACCGAATTTACGAGTTTTAAAAAGCTGTAATTAATGACTTTCTGTAGTGTTTTTTATTTATTTAATGTTAGGATTCCCTTACAGTTTTGTATCCTGATCTCTTGCTTGTTGAACATCATGTGTGGTGAAAGATATGGGAAATGGAAGAATTTTAACTGAATAGAAGGAAGGCACATCTCCATTTGGTTTGATGTCAAAAGTGTAGACTAAAACTCTAACATAGGTTAGTTTCCGACTCAGGAACGAACAAAATTAGGAAGCTTGGTGTGGTTGGATAACATTTCCAGGTAAATATTGTGCACATTATGTCTGCTATTTAAAAGGAGCAAAAAATATAAACAAACCGAAAATTATTGACCATATTGATTAAGATTATAGTCCTGCGAGGGCTGCGAACTTTATATAGTTGCTTCAAGAAAAGTGTCGAACTGATGGAGGGTTACTGCACAAGTTTTTTATTACAAACACATGTAAAATATCACGGAAACGGAACTAAGTTACACACTGTATCACATTAAACGGAAAATATTACAAAAGTTTCGCAATTTCACATTAGTTTAAAAGGGTTGGCACTTATTTATGACCGTTTTCTTGCAAAACTTTAATAATATATTATTTGTGCTAATATTTCCAAATTAATTATGGAAAGGTAGGATCAGAATAAAAAAATCAGTGCTTATCAGGATTCAAATAACAAATCTACGACTTTCTGTGTCATTGTTCTGTTATTTGAGCTAGAGTGTCGATGCATTATTAACTTCTCCAAGTAACTCGAAATTACCCGATAAAATATAAGACCTTCTTATCTTCTCTTGAGATAATGTATAATGTCGCCTTTGACACTTCTTTCCAATCTGCTGGAGAACAATAGAATAAAATTGAATTGCTTTTTTTCCCAATGAATCTAAAAATCTTGGATCCTAGCCTCTGGTGCACATCCGCCATCGCAAAAAAGGACATGTCAAGTCAAGTTTCTTGCTAGAACCAGATGGAATCATGAATGTGGGAAGAGTTTCTCTACTAATCCGTTTGCTTTCTGTTGTTTCTTGTTTTTTGTTGTTTTTTGCGCTCAACTGTACTAATTCCAATAAAATGTACTGGAACACCTGACCAATTCATTTAAGAAAAATTTGATGTGTTAAGCTCAAATGACTTTCTCTAGCTGCTCTACAAAACTCTACAAAAGATTATTCTTCTTTGTACACAAAGCTAATCAAGATAAATGTTAGCAGAATGTTATTACTTAGTCCCTTATACGTAGATGGGAATAAGGGAATGCACTATGCTAAAGTAATTGTCAAATGTTTTAAAAGCTATCGTTATGCGATTGTCATTGCAAATCACTTCTTTGCTTGGCCAGGAATAGAACAAAAGAAAAAGACACTTCCTGTGTGCGAAAAGTTTAAGTACTTCACAATTGAAACCAATAACAAGGTATGTCTTGAAAACGGTTACCTCCATAACAATAAGGTGAAGGACAAAATTGTGTTTTTTGTCATGAGGTACATTTTTTGTGTAGTACTTTTTTTTTCTATCTCTTACGGTTTAGCAGTTAAGCAAAATTCAGCAAAATTCATCCAGAATAAAGACGTCTTCAGAGGCTATTCCCAAGAAATTCGAGATATACATTTTATTTCGGACATAAATAGCTTTTATATACGGGATTTTAATCGAAATCGTTAGAGCCATTTTTAAGAAAATCAAAATCTTCGAAACTTTTCCCTGTATAGGATAATTAGTGGTGGGGGGATTTTTTTGAAAATCTTCGTGTCGCATCCTTGGAAGATAAAAAAACCTAAATACCAAGTTTGGTATTTAACAGTATTTTTGTTTTGGGGCTATGCTGTCCACAGGCACACACACACAGACACACACAAGGACCTTTTTTTAAAAAAGCTTTTTTCGGACTCAGGGGACCCCAAAACGTATATTTCCGGTGAAATCTCGGTATCGAATTTTTGGATGCATTACAATACCTTCTCTATCCCTATGTACATTGTACATATGGGGCTAGAGAAAGTAAAAATTACAGTCTAATAAAAATTACTTAGTTTATTCTGAGAAACTAGTATGTAAAAAATCTGATGTGTTCCATTCATATGACTTTCTCTACATCTCTGCAACAAATTATTGTTAGAAAAGCTTATGCTTCTGTTTACTTCATGCTAATCAAGAAAAAAAATCGTTGAAATAGTCTTATTGCTTGCTTCCTTCTAAGTAGAAACAAAAAAGGGAGTACTGTAGGTTAGGGTCATAGCCAAAAGCTGGAGTCTATGTGACTAAATTAATTTTTTGTATGGACACGAGTTGACAAATTCCTGTATGAAAAAAGTTGAAAACAAAAACAAGGAATATCTCAAAAACGATCATCTCCACGAAAAAAAATATATAACATAATTTGTGTGTTTTAGCGTGCTCTACATTTTTTACATCTCTTCTGGCTGAGCAGTTATACAAAATTCCGTAAAATTCTTCCAGAATAAAGTAGCCTTCAGAGTCCTATTCCCAAAAACTTCAAGATATAATCAAAATCGTTAGAGCTATTTTGAGAAACCACATTTTCGAAAATTTGTCCATATAAGAGTATTTGGGGGAATTTTCTTGAAATTCTTAAATATCAAGTTAGGTATTCAAAGGTATTTTCGTTTTTGAGCTATGCTGTCCTCAGACACACACCCACAGACACATACGAACATTTTTCTAAAAATACCTTTTTTGAATTCAGGGGAACCCAAAACATATATTTCCGGTGAAATCTCGGTATCGAATTTAATTTATGGGTGGAATGCAATACCTTCTCTATACGCTATTACGTAGTACGTGTAGAGAAAGTAAAAAGTATCATGTCATTTAAAATCTGAGGTTGGACGCTGTGCCCATTGAAATATTTTCCATGTCCCAATTTGGGAGGCCACTTACTCCAAAGGAATTTGGAATTCTATATGGTAGGTTTTTCTGTTTATTGCAGAAATATTCAGCCGTAATGCTCAATTTATGTGGGTGTTGTATATAGTTCAAATTAAACTGCGAATGCATATGAAGTGAAATTCTGTGCACATTCACGCTCTTGTGAGAATTGTGGGGGTTGCAATGTAGGAATTAGGCCCTGTCCGTCTCTAGAATGCTCGGCACTGATAATACTGCCAAGTTACTTGTGCATCACTTCTTTATTGTTTTCATGCTGAAAGAACCCCGAACTGTTGATACATCGCTGGAAGAGCTGAACTAGGCGCCATCAAGGTGATGTTACAAACAAGTAGTGGGTGGAGAGTGTACATTCCCGAACGATATTGATCCGCAATCCCTGGCCAGCCCGCCAGGAGAGCCTTAAAAGCGGAGGAGCGGTGTTCGAAGCGTTGCTTTTGATGATGTCCAAAATCATCTAGCCCGTACCTGAATTTAAAAAGCGTTGCACTATATAACATTTCACAAGATACCTCAAGTAGTTGAGGCTTTAGGCACTCTTGATTTTCCGGTATTATTGTCTTTGTTTCCAGGTTTTGGAGCAAGCAAAAAAATTGATAAAGTACAGTATTGGATGAGAACAGTTTTGCAAATAAGGTATATCACTTGTAAGACAAGTTTGATATGTTACATCAATATGACTTTATATACACATTCTTCAACCAAGTATTCCTAAAATAACCTGTTCTTCAGTTTACTTTTTGCTAATGGAAATACACGTTTGAAGAAATGTTTTTTATTAAATGTTTCTTTGTAGGTTCAGGCCGAACAAAGGTGTGTAATAGATCTAAGCTATAGATCTACAACTGTTTTGAAATGTCGTTCTCTTTGCAATACCACAAGACAAGGAATAGTAGTTTCAAAGTTGCAGAAGAAAATCAATCATAAAGAAAATATCAGAAATCGTTTATGCCAAAAAAATGTTTGTTTGAAATAGGTTGTGTGATATACCGAAATCCTCAGTTTTTTAGTGCGATTTGGTTAATCTCTTATGGCTTCGAAGTTATAAAAGCCATTCAAAATGAAGAGAACTTCTGCGCTACTCCCAGAAAAAATTTGTTTTAAATTTCATTTGTCATGAAACTCATGACACTTAGTCCTTTAATAAAACAACCTGCTTGTAGAAATCCAAAATTAATCTCATTGTTAGAAGATGTGGAATTTAAGTACCATGATTTGTATTTAACTGAGATTTTGTTTCTGAGTCGTGATGCTCACACGCATACGCTCGTGAACGCAGACATATAAACATGGAGATTGTTTTCTAAAAATGTTTTCTTGGGATTCAGGATGCTCCACTGAAGTATTGAAGAGATATAAATAACCTGACAGTTCATAGCAATAAGAAATACACTTCGGAAACGGTTAAACCATAAACATTTTTATTTTTGATATACACTGTGAATTTCTTTTGGTAGTAACTGTCTATTTCTTACAGCTTACAAATTATAAAAATGCATTCATAATGAAGAGAACTTCACCAGTTATTTCATAAAAAATCAAGATATACAATTTATTTGTAATAAAATACGAGGATTTGAACTTTAATAGAGGAAACTATTTATTTACAACTGATACAAAAGAAATACACGTTACCAAATTTTACCGTCCTTCAAATAATCACCAGCATTGTACAATTCGTTACCACCTATACGGGAGTCTTAAGATATCTTAAGCAGCGTCTGTTATGCTGACAGTTCGAAGGAGCGGTCTACTGACTTAGGAATCTCTGGAACAGTTTTGAAGCCAATGCCTCGAAGTGCTTCTTTCATCTTCGGAATCAAGTCAGAGTCATGAGAGCTGTTCACTGTCGCTGCTTCTTTCTCAAAGCTGGCCGCAGGTTGTGTTCTAAAATGAACAGTGATACTGCACATTGAGAAGAATCACAGCTTTCACTTACTGGAGTTCTGACGAACTTTCGATGTTTTGATTTTGGCTTTTCCAACTTTCTAATCTTCGGCGATACTTTCTGCAGAGCCCACCCATCATTTTGCGAGATAATGTTCGGCCGCAAACTGAGGCTCATTTGTTCGACAATGAAGCTGGGAAGTGCTGCATCATCCACCATATTCTCCAGACTTTAAGCCCTTTTGAATTTGACTTGATTCCAAAAATGAAGGAACCATTTCATTGTATTCTCTTCAGAAGTGTTCGAGAGATCCGTTAGACGTTAGATCGCCCCATTGGGACTATCAACACAACAGACACTGCCAAAGGTTACTACGACTTGCAACTACTTGTGCACAATGATGGTGATTACTTTGAAGGACAGTACAACATGGTGACTCGTGCCTCTTTTGTAATATTGTAAATAATTATTTGCCACTATTAAAGTTCCAAACCTGATATCTTAAACACACAGTACTTCAATCCAGGTCGTTAGAGACATTTTATGAAAAAGATAACGAAAAATGTTCATGTTTACCGCAGCTTGGAATCCTTAGAGGGGTATCCTCGGGGGACCTGAACCTTAGCCGAATGGTTAGACTGCTTGTCTCTCACCAAGGCGGCCGGGTTCGACCCCAGAGGGCCACATGTAGGATTTAATGGAAAATAGGCGTCTGGCCTACTTTTCTCCGAGTATTCCTGTTTTCCCCGCCATTCATTTCACCACCTACATCTACACCGTCATTTCATATCATCTTATTCCTCACTTTCATACCAGGCAGCGAGTGGGTACTCGCTTGATCCTGAGAGAGTCTGCTTATCAACAGGCCACTAATCCCATGTGCAAGATTGTAATTCGTGGGGGTTAGTGTAAGCCCTTCATACGAAGAGGGTAAATTGTGAAAAAAGAAGATGTTTACGTTTCTTTTCCTTTTTGAGTCATGTCGTTCTCTCTCTCTCTCTCTCTCTCTCTCTCTCTCTCTCTCTCTCTCTCTCTCTCTCTCTCTCTCATACTTACGGACGGACAATACTGTTTTAAAAATGCATCTTTTGGATTCAAGGAGCCTCAAAACAGGAGACGTCCAGATTTCCCGATTTTTTTGGTGGAATACAAAACAATTGTACTACAAAATGTTCCTACTTATTATATGTGATGGAGAAAGTAAAATCACCTGTTAAATAAATATGTATTACGTAGTAGCATAAACGTGCTACCTATATTATGCTTCGAAATCCATGTTGCCCTCGGTGGTGTAATGGTTACCGTTCTAGCTTCATATACCCCACGGTCTTGGGTTCAAACCCGGCGGAGGACGATGGACTTTTTCGGGCGTAAAAATCCTTAGCATAGCTTTCTTCGGAAGGGAAATAAAACCGTTGGTACGTAAAAGAACCTCAAGCCTGAAAAAAGGCCTCTTTAGCAAAATTAAGTGGTCTTTCACGCCCAGTATAGAATAGGACGCTGAGGACCACAGCAGTTAAGAGCGTCCATAAATAAAACTCCCATTTTATTTTTGTATTTTTTCTTAGCTTATTTATTCCCACTGTGCCAGTCAATTTCTATTCAGGACTCATACGTTTGTATCTAATAGGTTTAAGCTTACAAAAACGCTGAAGTTGAAAATATTGAAGAAGGTGAACTGCTACAAATAATAATGATCAGCACACGTTCTGGTTTAACGAGCTCCCTTGATAATATTTCCTCCTCCAGCTTTTGTCCAGCATTCCAACGAATGCCACTCCTGCATAATCCACCCGAATTTTATACAAAAATACACTCTCAGTTCTCATAGGGATGTTATTTATAACACCACTCCGCGTAGTTTTAACGGTTTCCAAAACCAAAAGTTCTCTCATCTGAAAAAATTGAACATTTCCCTCATCTCACGCATTGTTAGGTGGAACAAAGGTGGTAAATGGGTAAGTGATTGTTAACGATGTTTGACATGGAAATGTTTTTCAGCGAGAGCAGATAAACAGTCATTGTGATAATTTTATTGATGATTATTTGTGCCAGAAATGAACGGCAGTAAAATCTCCAAACAAGCTCCATTTGTCACACAGAAAGTCAATGTCCGAACTGTTAAATTTATGAAGTAATTTCAATAGCTTGCTGCTCCATGTAAAACACTGGCGCTTTTTGGAACATAAATCTACAGAGAGCAAAACTGATACTCGGGCTGATTAGCGCACGCCTAACTAGGAAGAATGCGTATGTCTGTTTCCTTGTTTACTACTCTCTCCGCTGAAACTTTAGGACACAATTCTGTGAAATGTTAATACATTAAAAGCTTCAATTTAATTCCATATACGAGGGCAATCCAGAAAGTAACAGGCGATTTGTCATAGAGTCCGGATGTTAGGCAAAACGCCTTTCTTACCCGGAGAGAATATATGAAATACCTATTAGGAATAAACGCGTTTCCACACATTTGAAGACGATAGGAGCAATTTTTAGTTTGCCTTTTTTGCCTATTTTAGCTCCCATTGCCTATTTTAAAGCTGACCGGCTAATTTTTTTAGCCTTTTACCTAATTATTGTATTTTGTTTTACTTTGATATATTTTTAAGAATCACACATGGATTATATCAAAAAACAAAAAATAATAGATGTACGAATTAAGAATATGTATTCAGCTCACACAGATATTTGCTGAGAATCTTATTCTCCAGAAATATATATATATATATATATATATATATATATATATATTAATCGTATTTCCAAGAAGTGTTTCAACAGTATAACAGGTTACTTCGGAGTTTACCAGCGAAAGAAAGTATTATGTGGAGGGTGTAGAAAGGAATGCATGTTTGCAAGTGTCGTTTGTAAGATTTGTATTATTCGCCTCCTTCGCCCGATGATCAACTCATCCCTTTTCAAAGTTACCTTTTTCTCAGGATCCCGTTATTGCGTACTTCAAACTCTCTAAATCTCTTCTCACACCCCTCTTTTTGAGACAATATAAATCAGGTTTTCCCGATCTCTGAAAGAAAGTAGACACATTTTGGCCTCAGCAAGTAGAATCTGTTAGTCTGAGACTGAAATTGTATTAAACAGCTCCATCCGCAGTTTTCGTGATTATTGCAATATTTATCCTGCCGAAAGTGAGTGCACAGTTAAGTAGTAAACTGCATGGTTTAGTCCGCAAATTCGTATCTACCGATGGTCTGTTATGATGTGCCAAGTTTGTGAAAAAACAATTAGCCATGAGAAAAGGTATTTTATACTTCAACATTTTGCAACAGCGAAGCATAAGACTGGAATTAATAAAATGGGCGGACAAAAGAAGCTCTGAGCATCAACAGCGATTGCAACATCTGGTAAACACTATCAGTTTTCTCTGGATCTGTGCAAGGCTTTTTCCTTCTCTCTGTCAGTTGACAACTTAAAACAGCATCTTGTTGTGGCATGTAACCAAGAAAAGTGAATACATATGAGATAGTTTATTAAGTATTTGTCTAATTTTGTCTGTATTCGTGATTAATAAATGCTTATTTCACTGCCTATTTTTACTATATGCTGTGTCCAAATGCCTGCCTATTTTAACAAACAAAAAATGCTTAAACATCCGGGCTCTAGTCATAACTAAATAATAACGAAAGATACCAATGCAAAACTTTATTTACAAAGTTACAGTACCTTACTCTATTTCTCAACGTAATCTCCATTATTTCAAGACATTTATTGTCGCAGGGTATCAGTTTTTCAATACCGATATTATACTTTTCTACCGCCAACGGACTTATTCATTTTTTTGAATGCACAAAATGTTCGGACAATCAAATGTTATAGGCAGATAGCGCAAGTGTATTGAACGAGTCTTCAGTTAGGAAATGGCGCATAATTTAGAGTAATCAAGGAAGAACCAGTATGCATGACAAAGACAGGAGTGGAAGTTCATCAATCGTTATGGAGGAGTTGAAAGTAAATATTGATAAAAGAATTCATAAAAACCGGTGTTTTACTTTAGACACCGGACATGACTTTTTGAGTGAAAAACTTTCCCAACCTCAAAGTGGAGTACATCTTGGTTCAGATCTTTGACTAAAGTTGAATATAACATCTGCATTGAAAAACCGTTACCACGTGACAATAAATACCTTCCTTCATTATTATTTAGTTATGCCAAATCACCTGTTGCTTTCTGGTTTATCCTCGTATTTAACATTTTCTCATAAATATGTGTCCTGAAGTTCATTTCCCTGGCTTTTATAAGTATTTTAGAAAATATTATATGTTTTAAAAAGGTTGTCTCGACATATTAGTGAATCAATATGTTCCATTTACATAATTTTCTCTAGTCTTCCATATACAAACTATTCTCACAAAATATTATTATTTTGTGTGCATCATGCTAATCGAGATAAACATTATCAGAATTGGTTTTATTACTTGCTTCCTTATAAGCAGAAATAATTGGTAAATATTTGAAACAATTGCTGCTCAGTTTGATTCGGATATTTCCGTTTGAGAAAAGTTACGTGGCTTAAAATGAAACCAATAACAAGGAATATTTCTAAAACGGCCAACTGTACAAGAAAAAAATGTGAAATGTAAATGGCCTGTTATTTATGGACGCTCTTTAACTGCTGTAGTTCTCAGTGTCCCATTCTATTCTGGGCGTGAAAAAGCGCTTAATTTTGCTCAGAGGCCTCCCTATCAGGCTTGAGGTTCTTTTACGAGCCGTAAGTCTACGTCACGGGACCAACGGCTTTAGTTCATTCCGAAGGAAGCCATGCTAAGGATTTTTACACCCGAAAAAAAAATTCATCCTCCTCCGCTGCAACTTTGGGTATATGAAGTTAGCATGGTAACCATTATACACGGAGGGTGACAATTATACAAGAAAAACATATATGACATACATTATATTTTTATCCAGATCTACATTTTTGTGCAGTAAGGTTTTGTTCTATCTCTTATGGTTTAAACGTTATGCAAAATTCTACAAAACTCATCCACAATGCAGAGGTCTTCAGAGGCTATGTCTAGAAAATTAAAAATGTACATTTTACTTGTGATATAAATACCTTTAATATACGTTATTTTTTAATCAAAATCGTTAGAGTCCTTTTAAGAAAAACAAACTTTTCAAAAATAGGTGCTTATAAAGTATACGCACCGTGCACGCTACTCTGGCGGTAAGTTTGGTTACTAACAAGGGGATAACAGAGACATTGGAGTAAGAATACTAGCGTATGCTAAGATGTCAAGTATCGAAACTCCTGGAAATGTAAATACTACAAGAAGGTGGAAAGGGAACAATAACTGCTGTGTTGTAGGATGCAATAATACCTACAAGAATACTTTGCCAGCTATTGCCTTTTATTCTTTTCCCACGCGGAAAACTGAAGCGCAAAGAAGAAATCTATGGATTCAAGCTGTACATCGAAAGAAGTACACTAATTTTATATTGTGCCTCAAAGCAGTAACATATGTTTAGAAATTAACTGCAGCTTGGATAATGTTGTTTAGAAATTAATGCTGACGTTTTTTAAAAAATAGAAGCTCTAAATACCGTTAGTATTAGATTAAACGACACATTATGGCAGTAGTCTTATTAATATTTATGTACGTATTGTTTTGTACGCATTACTATTCACACTTTATACTTTATTTTCAGTCCTGAGGGATCATCGTCAGAACCGAAGCTCGCAACAAAAATTTGCACCATTCACTTCATCGGAAATAAAAGGTTCAGAACATCCCCACAGTTCAGCATATGTCCCAGTATATTTCCAGATGTGTACATAAATATTTCGACCTTTTGAGACTGCATTTTCAGTCAAATGTATGCACTTTATAGACAGAAAACCACAAATAATACCTACATCGCAAATGGCTTCCGCTTCTATCTATCCTCCTAATAAGTACAAAGCATGACACGGAGCGGCGCCACCAGTACGATTTTCTTGTCCGTGCACGGTGCCTATAGTTCGTGGTGGGGTATTTCCTTAAAAATCGTGTCGTATCCTTGGAAATAACTAAACATAAACCTCAAGTTTGGTATTTAACGGTCTTTTCGTTTTTGAACTATGCTGTCCACAGGCGCACACACACACACACACACACAGACACACACATACACACGAACTTGTTTCCTATAAATTATTTTTTCGGACTATTAGCTATTAGCTTATTGAAAGTCAGTCCCCAGGAGGATAGAATGAAATGAGTGTAATTTCAGAGGTCAGCCGATACCGGAAGGAGAGATGACCACCGTGGAGGGTACCTAACAGGTTCCAAACAGTTCATCTCGACGCGAAGATTGCTAAGAGCCCGCGCTCCAAGGCTGACAAATTTCTGGGTTTATAGATCATTTCCAACGCCATCCGGCCGCCTAGAGCTGTATTTCCGGAACGCAGACACCTCCACGAAAGGGCGCCACTACCGCAGACCTCGTTGACACTTACAACCCTGAAAGAGACCGGTTGATAAATTGGAGATGAAATGAAGGACAGGAGGTTCGTGGGAACCGAATCCGCGACCTTCCGAAAACGGCTGTGCTATCTGGCTCGGTACATATTTCGATGTAGATTTAAAGGGAATGGCGATTGTCAAATGTTTAAGAACTGGAAAATTTATGCTGGTCTTAAAAGTCCATAGTGTTTTCCATGCAATCGGGATAGACAGCTGAATATCAAAAGTACTAAAATAATTACAAAGTATTGAAAATTTTAAACAATTAGCAACGTATATCTCGCAAACGGCCTAAAGTATAAACAACCATATTTGGAATAAACTTTGTGTGTTAAACAAATCTGCATATTAGAGTCAATTTGGAGAATCAAAAATCTCAAAAAATACTCCAATTCAAGTGTAGTTGGGATAGAAGAGTTCATTGAAATTTTCTATATTACAATTTTGGAAGCTACTGAACTGAAATACCAAATTTGATATTTAACCATCTTATAATTTTTTAGTTATACTATTCACAGACACATATACACTTATACATTGGCTGTTTTCTAAAATGTTCTTCTTGGATTCAGGGAGCTTCAAAATTTTCATTTTCTGTGAAATTTCAGTAAAGTGTGCCTTAACAAGATTTAGATCACTAAGAAGTTGTCTCTCCATCCTTTGGAACGGCCGAGTGATCTCTTTGCCCTTGGGAATGTACTGCATATACTTTTGGGAAAGCATTCTAATCCATCGTATGATGGCGTTGTCTTCCAGGACTGGTTACACTTCAGCTATTGTAATGCAAGCACACTGGTATTTGCATCCCATTTAGTATATCCAGCAATTCTTAGCGTGAATTTCATCTCTCCACTACATTTATTCTGCTTCTGCCTCTTTACTTTAGGGCATGATGTAGGACAGATCTTGGTAAGGTTTTTTAGTCTTAGACAAGTGTGCTTTTATACTAATTCTGGTTTGAAAACACTATTAACTATCCCAACTGTTTTAGTGAATTTTAAAGAAACACTAATTAATTCTAAAATTACATCTCGCCATGTGCTTTAAGCAGACAGATGAGCTAATTAAGATGATAACCTATGAAATTTGACCAAAAATTGTGAAAAATTAAAAAAAAAAATGTTCCATAATAAAATTATGTAAATTTTAGACTTTAAGAAAAATATATGGTTTTCCACTTGTCTAATTTTAACTACCAATTAATTGATGCAATTGATGAGTAGATGCATGCTTACTAGTAGCCACTTACAACTGAAAAGCTTATTTCTTGCAGACATTTTTCCAACACCATATTCTACATATGCAATTTTTCACTAATTTGTTTCGATTTTTGTAGTGTGTTTCAAAAGCACATTGCGAAAATGATCCTATTATATTTTTGAAATAGTGCATCATTTTGTGAAATAAATGAAAAATTAAGAAAAGTCAAGATTTTGAGGGAATTCGAAAGGTAAATACTATTTCTACACTAGTTAGTTAGTATAAAGAACATGCTATAACCGAATTATTGTAAACTAGTTTAGTGTAAAATTGGACTTTTCTATGAAAATATTTTTAAAAATACATCACGTGGCTAATTTTTACTTTCTCTACACGTGCTATGTACATAGTGTATAGAAAAATTATTGTAGTGCACCCAAAAATTCGATACCGAGATTTTGAGTCCCCCTGAATCCAAAAAGAAAAACAACATTTTTTTTGAAAAGGTCCATGTGTGTGCGTGTTGGTATTTAACAAGGATGCGACACGAAAATTTTTAAGAAAATTTCCCCTCCTCCAACTACTCTTTATATGGAAAAAAGTTCATAAAATTTGATTTTCTCAAAACTGGCCCTAATAATTTTGATTAAAATATCGTATATTAAATAAATTGTATTTCTTGAATTTTCTGAAAATAGCCTCTGAAGACTACTTTATTCTGGATGAATTTTCGGAATTTTACATTACAGGAAAGCTGTAAGAGATAGACAAAACCAGAAAATGTAGAGCTCGCTAAAACGCAAAATTTATGTTATATACATTGTTTTAGTGGAGTGGATCGTTTTTGAAACATTCCTTGTTTTTGGTTTCACCTTTGAAATCTTATACTTTTCTCATAAAGGAATTTGTCAACTGCTACCCATACAGACAAAGGATCTCAGTCACATAACAACCAGCTTTTGATTATCACTTTAACCTATGGTACTTCCTTATTTCGCTTATACTTATAAGGAAGCAAGTAATAAGACTATTTCTGATAATTTTTTCTCAATTAGCATGAAGTAAATAGAAGTATATTAAGCTTTTTAACAATAACTTGTTTCAGAGATATAGGGAAAAATATGTGAATGGAACACATAAGATTTTTATTATAAGAATGAATTTAGATAACAGGCAATTATTTAAATAACCATGGAGGTTGGAATATTGATTAATGACAATTTTGTGTGTAATAGCCGGTATAAATGTGAATAAGATGTCTTACATACTTTAGATTTGCCAAGTTTGCCAGGTGCATGACGTTAAGCAGAAACGCAATGTGATACCTACCTTCCTTATCTTCCTGCTCCAGTAGAGCCTCCAGTTCCAGGTCATCTATCGCAAGACCGAGCGTGTTGAGGATAGTCCGCACTTTTTCCTTTTCAATTTTACCCAACTTCCCCGAGTCGAACATGGAGAACGCCCTCCGCAACACTGTAACAGCAATAGCATAGATTCACATGTATACCTGCAATATCTAGATTATTATTACTTGTTCTATAGAGTGCTTCATACTTAGTAGAGAAGAAATTGCACTCAATAACGAGATTTTAATGGAAATACAAGTTTTAGGGTGCTCTGTATTCAAAACAGCTAGTTTACAGAAAGTTCCGTGTGTGTCCATGTATCCTTGAACACAATGTCTCAAAAAATCGGTAAAATACTAAACTTGGTATTTAAGTTTAGTATTTTCCAAGGATACGACACTTTCTTAAACTTTCTGGAAATAGCTTCTAAGATCTCATTATTCAGGATGGATTTTGTTGAATTTTGCATGACTGGTAAATCGTAAGAGACAGCCAAAAGCTTACTCCACAAAAGATGTAGATCTCATTAAAATACCTAATTTAGATCATATATTTTTTCGTGGAGTTTACAAATTTTCAGACAATCCATGTTATTCGTTTCAATTTTAAATAATTAAAACTTTTCTCGTAAGGGAATTTGTAAACTCGTGGTAATGACAAGGGAAAAAAAACAAATTTCAAACACATTGCAACAAGCTTTCAAAAGATTTGAATATCGCTTTAATAAAAAAATAAGTTTTTTATCAATAGTTTGTTACAAAGATGTAGAGAAACTCATATGAATTGAACACATAATATTTTATTTGTAATTTACACTGATCAATGAAACAGCAAAAAAAAAAAAAAAACAATAACAACCCAAAAAACAAATTAAATAAATGTCTTGCAGACTTCATAGCCAAAATAAAAGAGAAGAAGATTTTTCATTCTTACCGGAGGTACAGAACTCGATAAAAACTAAAATTATAGATCAGCGAATATGATAAGGACAGAATGGAAATGTTTCAAGAATTAGTTATATTTATTCGAGATTACTGTAGTAACCGAAAATTGTTATAATTATACTTTCCAATTAGCTGCACTAAACCTTAAGATACACGTTGGTATAAATCAACATTGTAAGATGCATCGGGAGCTTTGGTTACTGTTTTTTCTAGCTTGAAGACTTACAAGCTATAAATTAAACGAAAGAAACATTTGTTATTATGAGAGACAGGCAAAATATGAAGAAACTATTCCAAAACCTTATGAACTATGTAGTTTAGTAGACCAGTTAATATTTTAACATTTATTGTACATAGGTTACATTTACATTTATTTACAACATCCTGTCCTGTTACTAATCTAATGTACATGGGTTTGAGTAAATGCCGGTCCCCGTAGCCGCGCTCGCTTAAGTGTCTCGCTTTGGTGCTTCGCGGCGCATGGGATCGTGGGTTCGAGTCCCACTTTGGGCATGGGTGTTTCTGTGTTTGTAAAAGTGTTTGTGTATATATACGTAAAAAGAAAAACGAATAGGTCAACTAAGGAAATTTAGAAACTAGAAAAAAGAGGTAGAAAGGAATACACGGCCGGAGTCATGACAAGCCTCCGTAACTGTATTTAATAAAAAAAAAAAGTACTGTTTAGGCTTTACATCCGCATAGGCCCCTGGCTATTACCAAGTGTAGCCATTTGGTTTGTACTACCTAATCCATCCCACACACTCCTGTTTTCTCTCTCTCTCTCTCTCTCTCTCTCTCTCTCTCTCTCACTCTCTCACTCCGTCTCTCTTTCTCTCCCTTGCTTATTTCTTATCCACTTTTCTTGAATCTTTCCCAAATACATCCCTGCTTCTTTAATTTTTACTTTCTCTACACTATTAGCACATAGTGTATAGCGAACGTATTGCATTCCACTAAAAAGTTCGAAATACAAGTTTGGGTACCCCTGATTCCCCCCAAAAAAACATGTTTACAAAAATGTCAGCGTGTGTGTGCGTGTCCGCGTGTGTATGGGTGCGGACAGCATAGCTCAAAAACGAAAAGTCCGGTATTTAAATTTAATATCTTCTAGGGATGCTATACGAAGATTTTCAAGAAAATCCCCCACCCCCAGCTATCCTTTACATGGAAACATTTTCGAAAATTTTGATTTTCTCAAAAATAGCTCTAACGATTTTGATTAAAATATCATATATTAAAGATATTTTCCTGACAAATAAAATGTGCATCTTGAAATTTCTGGGAATAGTCTCTGAAGACTACTTTATTCAGGATGAATTTTACGGAACTGGTGAACTGTAAGAACAGAAAATGTAGAGTTCATCAAAACACACAATTCATATTATATACATTTTTTTCGTGTAGTTGATCGTTTTTGAGATATTCCTTGTTATTATTTTCAGCTTTAAAAACACTTTTTCGTACGGGCATTTGGTAACTCCTGTCCAGAGAAACAAAGTAACTTCAGGCTCATATCAACTAGCTTTTGACTATCGCTTTACGGTACTCCCATACTTCCCTTTTAATTACATGGAAGCAAGTAATAAGGCTACTTGTGCTAATTTTTTCTCGATTAGCATGAAATAAAAAGAAACACAAGCTTTTTAAAATAATTTGTTGCAGAAATGTGGAGAAAGTCATGTGAATGGAACGCGTCATATTTTCCTTAATCACGTTTCTTGAATACTTCCCAAATATTTCGCTGTTCCTTTAATGTTTTTCCCCTTACATTATTCATTTTCATTGCTACTATCTCCCCCGGCATTCTATCACATTTGTGCTTCCAAATTTTTTCCCTCCAATTTCTTACCTCTTTACATTCGGTTAAACAGTCTATATCCCCGCATACAACACAACGTTCCAGTTTAAACAAACGTATCTTAAATGTTTAGATTTTGAAACAGGTTCACTTCATTAATATTAAAATAGTCTGTGCAGCTCTGTTATCAATATGTAACAATAAGTATCAGATGCAATGCAACAAAATATGGAGTTATTAGATCTAAAAGCCCTTAAGAGTGATATCAATTCAAATTTAGCATGTTATAAATGCATATATATAGCTTCCTTATTCTTCGTCACAACTTTATGATATTTTGATAGCTTTTACTTATGTGATACATACCTAAGTTTGAATTTTGAGCAAAATTCGGTTTTTTTTTTTTTTTTTTTTTTTTTTTTTTTTTTTTTTTTTTTTTTTTTTTTTAGAGGAAGGGCCTTTGTTTAATTTTACTCAATTCATCCCTCACTTACCAATCCAATTCACCCTGTGATAAATTTCAATATTGTTGAATAAAAAGTTATAGCCTCAGATAAATACTTTTTCGGTATTTGAGGTCCTTTTACGTTCAATTTAAAACCAACTTCATAACTAATTATTAGAAATGTTATACACTAAGTATTTAATTATAATAAAATAATTCCTTGTTATGATGTTTCTACTCAATTTGATTTCTTAAAACAATGTTCCAAAATTGACATTTCTTTCCAACCAAGTGCATTGCTATAATTTATGATTGGATTGGATTGGCTCATTGCTGAGGTCCCCAAACAATGGAGCAGGCATCGCACGAAAGCCCTGTGGGCCTTTGTGACTTACGTGACCCCAGAGATGAAGGAATGAGAGGAGATACGCGAAGGGGGACTAGTTCCGGATGCAAGCACGACCAGGTTCCCTAAAGGTTTCAGACTGAGCGCCTGGCCTCAACTCACTGGACCCAAACTCCTGGAAGTCCCCAGTGGCCCGTAAGGTGCGATAACGCCACAGCTGTAACTCAACAAGCGATTCGGCTGATCCTTGAAACCGAAACAGACAATAAGAAAATTATGGACCGAAGATTCATGTAATGCGTCTTTCTTGCATTCGCCTGACGACCAGGGAAATCTCCAAAAAAACTAGGAGTCAGGCCGGCCACGGGAATTAGCCCCATGACCTTCCGAATGTGATTCAAATATGTTACCGCGGCGCCATCTCGCTGAGTTATCATTGACGAAATATAACACCTATTAAAATTTCCTTACATGAAGTTGTAGTTCATGTATAGTAATGTAAATGGCAACATTTTTATTGAAATCTAACTTATAGTTTGTGAAACATGTGTACACATATTACTTCCGAAATAAAAAGGAAGAAGATGCATTTATACGACAAGCTCCATATGAATAGCAAGAATTAACATGTCTTTTGTTCAGAGGGTTTGTGTAAATCAAGAAGGTACTGACCACTGGTGCAACAATAACCATAATAACAATGTCTTTTGTGGCTTCTGTAGCAAGAAATCACTGCCAATAGCATAACTATATCTGTGGTTAAACTGATGGGCAGAAGAAAATGTTATTACCTTTCAGAATTATAGTGGAGATTCAAATAAAATTTTGATCATAAGTGGTTGAAACTAGAGAACAAAATGAAAGGAAATATAAAATCCAACATTTTAACAATTTTAACTTATCTCCTTAAACTTAGAAGAAAAAACATTACGGTTTAATTTTTCTTGGTTTAATTGATTATAACATTGCACTAAGGTACCTGTAAACGAAAATAAAAAATTGTGGATATTAGAAGGAGAAGAAGTATTACATTTTCGCAATTATACTTGATTTATTGGAAAGGGTGTTGCGGTTTTTTCTTATCTCGTTTTCTGGAAACAGTGCTTTGAGTTTTCTTAATGTGTTTCACACAAAAATACAGGAATAGAATGTTTGAAGAGCCCGGTTCGTCACTAATGGTAATTATTTTAAACGCAAAAAATCTTATGGACATTGAGGAATATTAAGCTTTCACAAATATGAGAATTACAAAATATGGCATTTTTGACAGTTACAATGAATTTCTTATAACACACAGCAAAAAAAGGACATGTTTCCAATGATGTACTTACACGTGTTACAATTTCTAACATCCAAATTAATATTTTTAGATGTAATTTGAAATGATTTTGGCAAAAAAGTAAAAATATAAAAAGCTAGTTGCAGACCTTTTGGTTAAATGAAAGAATAGAAGTTTCATCGTTCATATGGATTTGCATATTTTGCCTGTCTCTAGTTATTAATAATAATTAATCCCTTGTCAATGTCACAGATTAAACTTAAAAATATATTTGCTGACGCAACAAGCAGTTAAGGACTGCCTCCGTGGTCGAGTAGTCAGCGAGTTGACTTATCACCCGGAGGTCCCGGGTTCGATTCCCGGTCGGGACGGAGAAGTTTTCTTTAGCCAGAGTTATTCCTTTTCCTCCACAGAGTCTGGAAGTAAGTATGTCAGAGTGAATGTCTGTGTGTGTGTGTGTGTGTGTTTGAGGGAAATAACCTTATTTAAAGCCAACGTAAAGAAGCTACAGACGAGTTGTTTCTAATGCAAAGCCCCCGATATGATCTTAGATGTTATAGGGGGCTATATAATTGAGACAATAAAAAAAAACAGTAAAGGCTACTTTCGTAAAAATGTTATCTGTTACGTGCACATGACTTTTTCTACCTATTCTGCAACAAGTTACTCTTTCCAAACTTATTCTTCTCTCTACTTCACGCTTATCTAAATAAAGACTAGCAGAAATATTTTTGTTACACATTTCCTTGTACATACAGGTAATAGAAATGCAGGGCTACAACAAGCTTAAGGGATACTATGTTTTAAGAGCAGGTCGCTTTGAAATTACGTTCTGTTTATTTAACCAAGAGAAAGTAAAAACTTACAACTTTCCATTCGAGAAAAGCATTTTTAAATTGAAACCAATAAAATGGTCAACTTCACAAAAATGAATTTGTAATCAATTGTGCGTTATATTTACATGTGTGTTATGTCATTTTGCCTAGCTTTTATAGCTTAACAGTTATGCAGAAGCTATGCACAGTCAAGAGGACTTCAAAGGTTTGTTTCCAGAAAAGATATAGGTACATTTTTTGTGTTATGTCTTACAGGCTTGATATCTTGATCAAAATTCTTAAAATTATTTTTATAAAATAAAATTTTCGAAAAATTACCTATATAAAGGTTAGCTAAAGGTGAGAACATTTTCTTAAAATCTTAGTGATATAGAAATATATATTGAAAAATATAGAAATTAAATAACAAGTTTGATATTTAGTCGACTATTCCTTTTTCAGTTATGCTGTTCACACATACACACATGAAGCGTGTTTTAAATCCTGTATTTATATTTAAGAAGCCTCAAAACTTGTATTTCCGGCAAAATCTCGACATCAGATTTTTGGGTGCAATACAGTACTAATTAGCTACTATAGCTGGGAAAAATGAAAATGATTTATTTGTAGGTAATCGATTAGAAGTTCAAATGTAGCTTTGTTCTCCTTGGAACATTAGTGATCC
The DNA here is from genome assembly GCA_030762935.1 of Hymenopus coronatus. Classification (NCBI taxonomy): domain Eukaryota; kingdom Metazoa; phylum Arthropoda; class Insecta; order Mantodea; family Hymenopodidae; genus Hymenopus; species Hymenopus coronatus. The sequence continues at coordinate 101,076,048 of CM060897.1, forward strand.
AGCGCAAGCTGCTAGCTTGCTTTCCTTCCCATGGTTTTCATAAAATCTTACACAAATAAGACTATAATATCTTATATTAGGTGGTATTTTCATTTCCGCTTTCCCACTTATTTCTCTTTTAATATTATTTTCTCTTCTAGTGATTCCCCGATCGTTTATTTACATATATCATGTTGCATATTAGCTTGTGCATATTTATTATGGATTGGATTTCACCTACAAGGTCACTGGACATTTTAATACTATTTGGAACAAATATATCTGTGGATTTTTAGGTTATCTTTCTTTTCACTCCATAATAATTCTATTAATCACACGTTGTACTTTCTGAATTTAAATATGTCACTCTGATAACAAAGAATATAAACTAATGCTTCCATGCAATATACAAATTTTATATCCTAAGCTGTTGTAATGGAATTTGTTTGTTACTCGTGGTAGTAGAGAACAATGGAATGGTGGTTCACTCTCTTGGAAATGTCATTAACATTACATGGAAAAGAGGTAAACAATGGAATAGCGATCTATTTACAGAGGACTTGAGAGTGGTTGTAACATTTGTTTACTGATTGTGTTGTGTTGGTGGAGCTCTGTAATGCTCAAACTGGGTCAAGTTTTGTTCCTGAACAGGAGGTATTGGGGACCTTTGTGCAAGCAACTGGTCACACCACAACATGGCCGTCAATGTGTAATCGGCCTTAGCCAAACATTCGCTGGCCAGCAGCCTCGCATAATCCCTCGTCCATACAATGTCATGGTAACTGCATTAGTAACTATTCCTGTAGCTGGGGAATAGAGAACTTTATCAAAGAGTTTAAACAGCTAGGAAGAGCAGAGGTTGTAAATCTAAATAAAATGAAGCATGTGGGAGAACAGACCGAAATCGCTCTTACGGAGAGTCGAAATTACATTTTCTTGTTACTTTCTCTATACGTACTATGTACATAGTGTATAGCGAAGGTATTGCATTGTACCCAAAAATTCGATACCGAGATTTCACCGGAAGTACATGTTTTGAAACTACCTGAATGCAAAAAAAAGGCATTTTTAGAAAAATGTCCGTGTCTGTCTGTCTGTGTGTATATGTGTGTGTGTCTGTGGGCAGCATACCTCAAAACGAAAAGACTTGATATTTAAGTTCCATATCTTCCAAGGATGCGACACGAAGAGTTTCAAGAAAATACACTCAACCCCAAATACCCTTCAAATGGAAAATGTTTCGAAATTTTGATTTTCTAAAAAATGGCTCTAACGATTTGATTAAAATATCATATATTAAAGACATATACTTGACAAATAATATCTATATCTTGAATTTTCTGGGAATAGCCTCTGAAGACTGCTTTATTCTGGATGAATTTTACGGAACTGGTGAACTGTAAGAACAGAAAATGTAGAGTTCATCAAAACACACAATTCATATTATATACATTTTTTTCGTGTAGTTGATCGTTTTTGAGATATTCCTTGTTATTATTTTCAGCTTTAAAAACACTTTTTCGTACGGGCATTTGGTAACTCCTGTCCAGAGAAACAAAGTAACTTCAGGCTCATATCAACTAGCTTTTGACTATCGCTTTACGGTACTCCCATACTTCCCTTTTAATTACATGGAAGCAAGTAATAAGGCTACTTGTGCTAATTTTTTCTCGATTAGCATGAAATAAAAAGAAACACAAGCTTTTTAAAATAATTTGTTGCAGAAATGTGGAGAAAGTCATGTGAATGGAACGCGTCATATTTTCCTTAATCACGTTTCTTGAATACTTCCCAAATATTTCGCTGTTCCTTTAATGTTTTTCCCCTTACATTATTCATTTTCATTGCTACTATCTCCCCCGGCATTCTATCACATTTGTGCTTCCAAATTTTTTCCCTCCAATTTCTTACCTCTTTACATTCGGTTAAACAGTCTATATCCCCGCATACAACACAACGTTCCAGTTTAAACAAACGTATCTTAAATGTTTAGATTTTGAAACAGGTTCACTTCATTAATATTAAAATAGTCTGTGCAGCTCTGTTATCAATATGTAACAATAAGTATCAGATGCAATGCAACAAAATATGGAGTTATTAGATCTAAAAGCCCTTAAGAGTGATATCAATTCAAATTTAGCATGTTATAAATGCATATATATAGCTTCCTTATTCTTCGTCACAACTTTATGATATTTTGATAGCTTTTACTTATGTGATACATACCTAAGTTTGAATTTTGAGCAAAATTCGTTTTTTTTTTTTTTTCTTTTTTTTTTCTTTTTTTAGAGGAAGGGCCTTTGTTTAATTTTACTCAATTCATCCCTCACTTACCAATCCAATTCACCCTGTGATAAATTTCAATATTGTTGAATAAAAAGTTATAGCCTCAGATAAATACTTTTTCGGTATTTGAGGTCCTTTTACGTTCAATTTAAAACCAACTTCATAACTAATTATTAGAAATGTTATACACTAAGTATTTAATTATAATAAAATAATTCCTTGTTATGATGTTTCTACTCAATTTGATTTCTTAAAACAATGTTCCAAAATTGACATTTCTTTCCAACCAAGTGCATTGCTATAATTTATGATTGGATTGGATTGGCTCATTGCTGAGGTCCCCAAACAATGGAGCAGGCATCGCACGAAAGCCCTGTGGGCCTTTGTGACTTACGTGACCCCAGAGATGAAGGAATGAGAGGAGATACGCGAAGGGGGACTAGTTCCGGATGCAAGCACGACCAGGTTCCCTAAAGGTTTCAGACTGAGCGCCTGGCCTCAACTCACTGGACCCAAACTCCTGGAAGTCCCCAGTGGCCCGTAAGGTGCGATAACGCCACAGCTGTAACTCAACAAGCGATTCGGCTGATCCTTGAAACCGAAACAGACAATAAGAAAATTATGGACCGAAGATTCATGTAATGCGTCTTTCTTGCATTCGCCTGACGACCAGGGAAATCTCCAAAAAAACTAGGAGTCAGGCCGGCCACGGGAATTAGCCCCATGACCTTCCGAATGTGATTCAGATATGTTACCGCGGCGCCATCTCGCTGAGTTATCATTGACGAAATATAACACCTATTAAAATTTCCTTACATGAAGTTGTAGTTCATGTATAGTAATGTAAATGGCAACATTTTTATTGAAATCTAACTTATAGTTTGTGAAACATGTGTACACATATTACTTCCGAAATAAAAAGGAAGAAGATGCATTTATACGACAAGCTCCATATGAATAGCAAGAATTAACATGTCTTTTGTTCAGAGGGTTTGTGTAAATCAAGAAGGTACTGACCACTGGTGCAACAATAACCATAATAACAATGTCTTTTGTGGCTTCTGTAGCAAGAAATCACTGCCAATAGCATAACTATATCTGTGGTTAAACTGATGGGCAGAAGAAAATGTTATTACCTTTCAGAATTATAGTGGAGATTCAAATAAAATTTTGATCATAAGTGGTTGAAACTAGAGAACAAAATGAAAGGAAATATAAAATCCAACATTTTAACAATTTTAACTTATCTCCTTAAACTTAGAAGAAAAAACATTACGGTTTAATTTTTCTTGGTTTAATTGATTATAACATTGCACTAAGGTACCTGTAAACGAAAATAAAAAATTGTGGATATTAGAAGGAGAAGAAGTATTACATTTTCGCAATTATACTTGATTTATTGGAAAGGGTGTTGCGGTTTTTTCTTATCTCGTTTTCTGGAAACAGTGCTTTGAGTTTTCTTAATGTGTTTCACACAAAAATACAGGAATAGAATGTTTGAAGAGCCCGGTTCGTCACTAATGGTAATTATTTTAAACGCAAAAAATCTTATGGACATTGAGGAATATTAAGCTTTCACAAATATGAGAATTACAAAATATGGCATTTTTGACAGTTACAATGAATTTCTTATAACACACAGCAAAAAAGGGACATGTTTCCAATGATGTACTTACACGTGTTACAATTTCTAACATCCAAATTAATATTTTTAGATGTAATTTGAAATGATTTTGGCAAAAAAGTAAAAATATAAAAAGCTAGTTGCAGACCTTTTGGTTAAATGAAAGAATAGAAGTTTCATCGTTCATATGGATTTGCATATTTTGCCTGTCTCTAGTTATTAATAATAATTAATCCCTTGTCAATGTCACAGATTAAACTTAAAAATATATTTGCTGACGCAACAAGCAGTTAAGGACTGCCTCCGTGGTCGAGTAGTCAGCGAGTTGACTTATCACCCGGAGGTCCCGGGTTCGATTCCCGGTCGGGACGGAGAAGTTTTCTTTAGCCAGAGTTATTCCTTTTCCTCCACAGAGTCTGGAAGTAAGTATGTCAGAGTGAATGTCTGTGTGTGTGTGTGTGTTTGAGGGAAATAACCTTATTTAAAGCCAACGTAAAGAAGCTACAGACGAGTTGTTTCTAATGCAAAGCCCCCGATATGATCTTAGATGTTATAGGGGGCTATATAATTGAGACAATAAAAAAAAACAGTAAAGGCTACTTTCGTAAAAATGTTATCTGTTACGTGCACATGACTTTTTCTACCTATTCTGCAACAAGTTACTCTTTCCAAACTTATTCTTCTCTCTACTTCACGCTTATCTAAATAAAGACTAGCAGAAATATTTTTGTTACACATTTCCTTGTACATACAGGTAATAGAAATGCAGGGCTACAACAAGCTTAAGGGATACTATGTTTTAAGAGCAGGTCGCTTTGAAATTACGTTCTGTTTATTTAACCAAGAGAAAGTAAAAACTTACAACTTTCCATTCGAGAAAAGCATTTTTAAATTGAAACCAATAAAATGGTCAACTTCACAAAAATGAATTTGTAATCAATTGTGCGTTATATTTACATGTGTGTTATGTCATTTTGCCTAGCTTTTATAGCTTAACAGTTATGCAGAAGCTATGCACAGTCAAGAGGACTTCAAAGGTTTGTTTCCAGAAAAGATATAGGTACATTTTTTGTGTTATGTCTTACAGGCTTGATATCTTGATCAAAATTCTTAAAATTATTTTTATAAAATAAAATTTTCGAAAAATTACCTATATAAAGGTTAGCTAAAGGTGAGAACATTTTCTTAAAATCTTAGTGATATAGAAATATATATTGAAAAATATAGAAATTAAATAACAAGTTTGATATTTAGTCGACTATTCCTTTTTCAGTTATGCTGTTCACACATACACACATGAAGCGTGTTTTAAATCCTGTATTTATATTTAAGAAGCCTCAAAACTTGTATTTCCGGCAAAATCTCGACATCAGATTTTTGGGTGCAATACAGTACTAATTAGCTACTATAGCTGGGAAAAATGAAAATGATTTATTTGTAGGTAATCGATTAGAAGTTCAAATGTAGCTTTGTTCTCCTTGGAACATTAGTGATCCAGCGCAAGCTGCTAGCTTGCTTTCCTTCCCATGGTTTTCATAAAATCTTACACAAATAAGACTATAATATCTTATATTAGGTGGTATTTTCATTTCCGCTTTCCCACTTATTTCTCTTTTAATATTATTTTCTCTTCTAGTGATTCCCCGATCGTTTATTTACATATATCATGTTGCATATTAGCTTGTGCATATTTATTATGGATTGGATTTCACCTACAAGGTCACTGGACATTTTAATACTATTTGGAACAAATATATCTGTGGATTTTTAGGTTATCTTTCTTTTCACTCCATAATAATTCTATTAATCACACGTTGTACTTTCTGAATTTAAATATGTCACTCTGATAACAAAGAATATAAACTAATGCTTCCATGCAATATACAAATTTTATATCCTAAGCTGTTGTAATGGAATTTGTTTGTTACTCGTGGTAGTAGAGAACAATGGAATGGTGGTTCACTCTCTTGGAAATGTCATTAACATTACATGGAAAAGAGGTAAACAATGGAATAGCGATCTATTTACAGAGGACTTGAGAGTGGTTGTAACATTTGTTTACTGATTGTGTTGTGTTGGTGGAGCTCTGTAATGCTCAAACTGGGTCAAGTTTTGTTCCTGAACAGGAGGTATTGGGGACCTTTGTGCAAGCAACTGGTCACACCACAACATGGCCGTCAATGTGTAATCGGCCTTAGCCAAACATTCGCTGGCCAGCAGCCTCGCATAATCCCTCGTCCATACAATGTCATGGTAACTGCATTAGTAACTATTCCTGTAGCTGGGGAATAGAGAACTTTATCAAAGAGATTAAACAGCTAGGAAGAGCAGAGGTTGTAAATCTAAATAAAATGAAGCATGTGGGAGAACAGACCGAAATCGCTCTTACGGAGAGTCGAAATTACATTTTCTTGTTACTTTCTCTATACGTACTATGTACATAGTGTATAGCGAAGGTATTGCATTGTACCCAAAAATTCGATACCGAGATTTCACCGGAAGTACATGTTTTGAAACTACCTGAATGCAAACAAAAGGCATTTTTAGAAAAATGTCCGTGTCTGTCTGTCTGTGTGTATATGTGTGTGTGTCTGTGGGCAGCATACCTCAAAACGAAAAGACTTGATATTTAAGTTCCATATCTTCCAAGGATGCGACACGAAGAGTTTCAAGAAAATACACTCAACCCCAAATACCCTTCAAATGGAAAATGTTTCGAAATTTTGATTTTCTAAAAAATGGCTCTAACGATTTGATTAAAATATCATATATTAAAGACATATACTTGACAAATAATATCTATATCTTGAATTTTCTGGGAATAGCCTCTGAAGACTGCTTTATTCTGGATGAATTTTACGGAATTTTGTGTAACTGGTAAACCGTAAGAGATAGACAAAAACTTACCACATAAAAATGTAGAGCACATTAAAACACACAGTTTATGTTATATACATTTTTTTCGTGGAGTTGATCGTTTTTGAGATACTCCTTGTTTTTGATTTCAGCTTTAAAACTTATAATTTTCTCATACATGAATTTAGCAATTGCTATCCATACAAACAAAGGAATTTCAGTCACATAGCAACCATCTTTTGTTATCACTTTAACCTACGTTACTCCCTTATTTCGCCTCTACTTACAGGGAAGACTATTTCTGCTAATTTTTTCTCACTTAGCATGAAGTAAATAGAAGCATAAACTTTTTAACAAAAATTTGTTGCATAGATATAGAGAAAGTCATGTGAATGGTTTACATCAGATTTTTTTTCATGCTTTAATTGCATAAAAATATTTCGAATCCCTCACTCAATTTAGTGTAACGTTCTTAAAAGTACGCAAATTTAAAATAATTTAAAAATATTGTTAAAAATAAACCTGCGTAGTAGCTTTTTTAGAACATTTTGGTACACTCACTTGGTAAAACATCAACAACTTTGTAACTATTCCTGTTAGAGAACAGGTCTTATTTTTATTTTGATCGGAAATTTTTACTTTAGCTATTCGCAGCAATGATAACCCGCTCATATTTCCTTCATGTGAGAGTTTTTAAATACTGCGAAGCTGTGTTTGGAAAGTTGTTACATTTCTTTATAAATATTATGTTTGAAAGCAGTTTCTGAAATAATAAAATTGTATATACGACGTCCATTTTCTAAGAAATTAATTGAAATTTTTACCACACATTTGTACCTAAATAGGTTTTATTTTAATGAAAAATATTTTGTATATGGGTAAGTGGATTTTTAGAAATCGTCATTTTTCAATGAAATTTTTGGAGCTTTATTTAAAAAATCATAGCTTTCCTTATAATAAACAGAAGTATTCTATTTTTCATCAGTTAGTAGTAAAGATATTGCTGAATGCACCTTGAAAAAGCTAGCTTATTATGTAAAATAGTTGCTGAGATAATGGGTTAAACTTTAACATTGGCAAAGAAGGGCGTTTCGACTCCTGTAAAGATAATTAAATTCGCAAATGTCAGGACTGTGACAGAATTTAGAAGACCTGAAGCAGAATCCTGTGTGATTATGGTGACTAGTATTCAATCAATGGGATTTTGAGGAAGGTCTTGCAGATCCACAGAGGGCTATAGCGCTGCTGAGTTCTAAACTACAACGGTGTGAGTTTTACTGTTAGACCCCAATTGAAAATTCAATACCACAGCTGGGATTTGAACACGGTTCTCCCTCTGTACGAGGAGTTGCCCTAACGACTGAGCTAATCTGACAACATGCCGGTGTGAAATGTAATCCTCTAACTTATTTGTATGTACCGGTATGTCTCCTAACGTTAGATAACATCTTAATGGTGACTTACACGTGGCAAGTTCTTATTATATTCACATTCATGACAACTATTGGACAATTTTATCATTATATTGGTAATGTCATATTAACTCCCTAATGGATTAGTGTTTTACTGTTAGAACCAGTGAAAGATTCAATGCCTTAGTTAGTATTTGAATATTCGTCATTAAGTTGTTCTCTGAAGTTATGAGACATACCAGTTGGTATATAACATAAAAATTAAGAATCAGTTGCAGGATTTAATCACTCCGATATGTTGTCACAGTAGCTCATTGGTTAGAGCAGCCGCACGAAGATCGGGACAATGTGTTCAAATCCGGGCTGCGGCATGAAATTTTCAGCTGATTCTGAGACTATAACTAAGCAAACCTATAAATTTAAACTCATCTTTATGAAAATCTGGACATCTATTACCAACACGTGCTTCACTTGGTCATGGTGTAGATGGAGTACCCTGGACGCAAGAGGATTACAACGAATGTTGTGGAAACACGCGTCCAGGGTACTCCATCTACACCATGACCAAGTGAAGCGTGTGTTGGTAATAGATGTCCAGATTTTAATAAAATTTGCAGTTTCAATGTATGTAATGTTTTTTTTTTTTTGTTTTTTTTTAACATTTTCAAATCATCTTTATGATGTTCAGAGTTCTGTCTATTGGTTGTTTTTTTACACAAGCCATGTGAAGGACAGGAGTTGGATAGGTTGAGTCAGACTGAAAAATTCAAGCCATAGCCGGGATTTGAACCACGGATCTCCCGGTCTCTAGCCAGTTGCTCTTCCACTTAGCTACCACGGCTTGTGTGATAAAACAATTAACCAATACCCATTGACCATAATAGTTGCCTATACTATGAATCCTGGGACTTAAAGTACTTACAAAATTGTAAGTCGTCATTGGGGTTGTCATCTCAAAATAATTTGAGGTCACCTTGTGGTTTACCGGGAAACGTGCGAGTCAGTTGAGAAATTCAATGCTATGCCGGCGTTTTGCCATGATATGTTAGTGGAAGAGCAACTGGCTAGAGACCGGGAGATCCATGGTTCAAATCCCGGCTATGGCATTGAGGTTTTCAGTCTGACTCTACCTATCCAACTTGTGTCTCTTATCTGCACGTGTGTCAAAAAAGTTATTCTTAGAAATAACGATGTAGTGGATATATTGAAACAGATGCTCTCATATTGTAGAATATTCTCTTGCTTCTTAAATATTATGTAATTATGTCTTCTATTCTTTCTGATTTGGTATTGGTAGTATATGATGATAGGTTCCAAGGACCAAACATTTTTCTTTATAATCAAAAAAGATAGAAGTAAAGATATAGACGATATAAGAGGCCTCCAAAACTTGAGCAAAGCACCGCAAGTAGACTGCGGGCCCTTTCTACTTCTACATGACCTCTGTGAGGGAGGGTTGAGAATAGAAATCAGAAAGCCAAGTAGACCCGGATGATGAGGGCCGCAAGCATGGATAATGTCCCTAACGTTTCCATATCGAATGCATCCAAAGCTGTACCGGTCCCCATGGCCTCGCTTTGGTGCTTCGTGGCGCAGGGGATCATGGGTTTGAGTCCTGCCTTGGGCATGGGTGTTTATGTGTTTGTGAATGTGTACATGTAGGTGTGTCATAAAACAGAAAAACTGTAAACAAAGGAAATTTAGGGAATTAGGGGGGGGAAAGAGGAGAAAGAAAAAGGAATACAGCGCCGGAGTCCCGACCAGACTCCGAAACTTTATTTATTTTTCAGAATTAAAAAAAAAAAAGCCGCTCAAGCACATACAATTACAGAAGCACCAAAAGGGCGCCCACCTCGTATGCCACGGAGGAGTAGACCGAGGATTCCGCAATGACGCTATAGAAAATTCCTCTACAAAGCGCATATCCACCGCCCATCTTCAATACCCCTAACAACGTTCGTGCAACTCTGATGACCCTGATAACCACGAAAAATCCATTGTTTAGAGAGTGTGGTTTTTGGGGATCGAACCGGAATCTCCCAAACACGAGTGGCACGCGTTACTGCGGCGCCACTTCGCTCCGTACAAAATGAAACTTTCGTTCACCCTACATGCCAACTTTACAATTATATAATATCATCACTAGGTCCGGCTATTTATATACGTAATGATTTGCAATCATCTTTTGTCGTTCTCCGTGGTCGAAAGGTCCGCAGGTTCCGGATTCGTTTCTCGGGCTGGTGTGGAAGTCTTCATTACCCAGATTCATTCCCAACCACCCCGCCCACAGAGTTTGCACTATACATATGAGAATGATTGCGGATGTGTTTGAAGATAGAAATGATCAACCAAACGTTAATAACCTACTGTCAAGGAGTTGCTTCAAAAGTTGGTTAAGCGCATTTATACAAATGAAACACATTAAAAATAAAATACTTTTTGCGCAATCCTTTCGTTATTTGCTGAAACATTGAAAATGTATAAAAGTATTGTAGGCTATATGTACAAAGTATATAGCTCAGACATCTTAGCCAGTCTTCATTTTGTAAAGCATTAAACAACTACTTTGTAAATCCTGAAGTCGCGTATCACTGCTGTATATATCCGGAATTCTCATTCGAAAGTTCTGTAAATCTATGAATTACAATATTAGAGTGCAGAGAAAATATTGCACTAAAGGGTTTTATATGCAATACATTAATAACCATTGGTCTATGTAAATAAGTTTGATTTGGTGTTTGTGACTTAAAAATACCACCAAGTCAAAGTCGCCAATCCCCTCACTAGGCACAATTATCTAGTTGCTTACCGACTTACAGCGATATCTGCATGCTAAATTTGTCACACTATCTACCAAAGGTCCGTAACAATAGCAGTGGCAATGATTTAGGATAACAAACAATGTCATACCAGGTTATGATTATGATGATGGCGATAAATAACAAATAAATTATTCATGGTTCCTACTGAATAAAGTTCGGCATTTGACGATTTAACTATTTTTTTCCTTTTTTTAGAATCATAGGCTTTTTTATAAGATATTAAGAGTATAGATATAGACATTTGCACTGGTAATTCATAAGGTCTAATTAACATTACATCAATATTTGCTTCTTTTGCGGCCTTATAATTTTACTTATTAACAGCAGCATGTTTTCACGTAGATTAACACCTTCAAGTAGTCGTGGTACATAAAACATACGTGTTTATTTTTCCCGGAGACTGCAGGTCGGAAGGTGCAGTCTTGAGTGGGGAGGCCTTGCTTTGACGAATGTTGCATCCGAACTGAGTTATAATACTTTTTGCAACGCCAATGAACCCATACTATCCTTACCAACATGTCATTTATTGAGGTGTGAAAACGTAGTAGCAAAATAGACAGTCTATACTGACAGGTGATGTTCATTTTGTCACGCTGTAAGATCGTGCAAAACGTATCAGGTAGTCATTTATGACATTGGTTTCTGGAAAAAAAAAAGGATGTGTTAAGATTTCGGTCTGTAAAAAGGATATTCTTTTGTAGGAAATTTAATTTTAACCACTGGACTCTATCGAAAACAATGATCCCTAGAATGAGGTTCTTAATAAGATTTCTAGGGTTGTAGTTAAAACATATCATTTGATTGCGTTCAAAAAGTGTTAAATTATCAATCGTCCTTAAATAGTAAGAAGAAACAAATTACACTACCTCATTTGTAGAGTGGTGAGCCAAAGGTCCCGGATTTGATTCCTGGCTGAGGTGGAACATTTTTCTTTAGCCAGAATTATTCCCTATCCCCCACAGAGTCTAGAAAAATGTAAATTTGAGAGAGAATGTGCGTGTGTGTAAAAATAGAAAATTTATTCACCTAATGCTCTAAACCAATAGTAATAAGAGTTGTTTAACAAGTGGAATTCTCCGATATGACCATTAAAGCTAAAGGGGGCTATACAAATGAAACAATTAAAAAAAGAAGAGAATTTATTATAATCATTTAGAAGTGTAAATATTTTACTTGTTTTAATTTAAGCAAAAATCAAATTGTGTGTTATATGAAGAGAAAAAACAATAACACGCATAAATGCATACAAATTAAGCTACCTTTATTAAAATATACCCCGAATATCGTGTATGTATACCAATACTAACTGGAGCAAAATATACTAATTTTATAGTGCCTATAATTTCCCATTTTCTTAATGTGCCCCTTTTTGTCGGCATCTTCTTTCTACTCTTCTTCTTCGTCGTGTATTATTATTATTATTATTATTATTATTATTATTAATATTATTATTATTATTATTATTATTAATATTATTATTATTACCACTGTTATCATTAATATTATCATTATTTCTATTATAATTATATATACTATAATTATGATTGTTATAATTTCCTATTTTCTTAAAACGTCGGCGTCTTCATCTTCTCCGTCATCTCCTCCTTTGTCGTGTTTTACTATTATAATAATAATTATTATTATTATTATTATTATTATTTTTGATGTAATGAGAGCTATTGTCAAGGTTTTAACTCTAGCTCGTCGTCATTTATTAGCTTTTGTAATTGAATTTTATTCTTTGATTGCGTTCTAGGCCACTGAGTTATTGTTGACAACATACCTGAGGAAGTTTCTAACACCGTCATTTCTTTCTTAACGTCAGACGTTCATTGCTTCATTAATAACAAAACAGTGTCTGTTTAGTTAAATAAAGTGTAGATTGAATGATAAATATTGCTTTACAACTGGAAAATCAATCATTTTTGTATTCTACTCTTTGTTCATTAACACCAGAGCTTTATTGTTTTCTAGTTCCCTCTTGAGCGTGAACATAGTGCTGATCTTAAACTTATTTTATTGAAAATGCAACAACATAAAGTGAAAGTAATAATGTTTCTCAAAGAATAATGGGATTCAATATATATATATATATATATATATATATATATATATCAACATATGTAGGTTCTAAAGTCGGCTCTTTCCCAAGTAATCAATAAAAATAATTCCCTGTGCTTCCCAGAAAACACTCGCCACAACCTTGTTAGCTGACAAAATTGGCGTTGCCTTTTTCGGAGTTGGTTCACCTGGCGCAATTCACTTTTCTTTGTCTGTGATTTACTTTCTGGAGTGTAGTGATATATCCAAGTTTCAACCATGGTAATAAGCCATCTCAAAAATTTACTGAGAATTTTACGGTAGAGCTCCACATTCTTAACAGAAACAGCTTTTCTTTGCAACTTTTGATCAGGTGTCAACAAACGCAGTACCCTTCCTGCACAGACCTTGTGAAAACCAAAACATTACTTAATATACGACATTACTTAATAATACCTGCACGTTCTTTTGATAAGTTTACAGCCTCTGCAATCTCAAACAACGGTCTTCCAGAACTAAACGATGAATTATTTCAATGATCTCTGGAGTTGTCACTTCTACAGGTAGTCCAGAGCGAGGCTCAACACTAGTGCTCGTACGTCCCATTTTAAACTCTGCGACTCACCTTTTAATCATTGAATATGAAGGGATCGTTTTTCCAAATCCGCTCTAAAGTTGTCTTGTTTAAAATGCTGTCATTCGAAAACTAAACAAGATATTGACCTATCACTATGGATACAAGCTAGTCTTGAGCTGAACTATACGATGCTACCGTCTATCTGGCCTAGTAGTGCCATATGTGTGAGGCCCGGGACTTATCAGCCGACCCTCGTGTATTTGCTATTTCTTTATTGTTTTTGTCATGTCAAAATGTGTTTTAAGTGGCAAATAAATAAATGTTTGTACTTGTTTCAATGCTTCTCTTTGTTGACAGTGGCTATATGAGTGTCTATTGAAGTTGTAGGCTTATTTTCCTGTACCTATTGTGCCGAGTTCTAGTGACAGGTGAATTGAACGTAGCGATGGAGTGTCTCGAACTCTCTACTCTCTCCCTCTAAAGGAGAGATTTGCATCACTGAGCCGGCGTCCGATGCGATAGCTTGAACCTCACGGTTGTGTTTCCTTATCCAACGAGAAGTCCTTGTACCTAAGGCAGAGTCCAACCCACTGCAGACAAAGGATCCCATTATGTCTTTGTACCCCAATTAACATGTTCTGATCCGCCTTTTAAAGGAGTCTCTTACGGTATTGCCAAGCAGTAACGGATATTCAAACTGGAATAATGGTTTGCTTTCAAAGCGCTAATTGGGAATCTACCTGAGAGGTCTAAAGCCAAGCAGTGACCCCATCTTTCTGCCCCAGAACATCTGAATCAGTGCTTGCAATTACTGCTAACTTAATAGTCGCCGGATTCCTAATCATATACCTGGCTTACCACGAACAAAAGAACGAGAAAAACACGTGAGCAACGAATGCAAGTAGATCAAATAGGCTTTATATGCGAAAAGAGGGAAGCATGCAGATGCAATCGAAATAACGAAAATCTAAAGGATGCTATGCCCTCTGGGTCAGTTCGTGTTTTATAAATAACCTTTATGGTTTTAGGACTACAAAAGAGTTATTATTAAAGATTTCCCTCATAGTATTATTTAAAACCTCTTAGTTGTTAAAATCTATGGAAAAACTTGATTTATAAAAAAGACATACACATCATAACTATATTTAAATTAATAACTTCAAGTTTTCACCGACACTCATATGTTTTTGTAGCTAATGCCTACCAAAAGTCTAATCTGATCCTTCCACATGTCTTCATCTACATCTTTGTAATAAATTATTCTTAAAACATTATTCTTCTATCTACTTCATGCTAATCGAGATAAAAATTAGCAGAAATGATCTTAATACTTACTTTCTTATAAACAGAAGGAAAATGATGGAGTACAATAGACAAAAGCAATAGTCATATCTTTTAAAAGCTGATTGTTATGTAATTGAAATTCGTTCTCTTTGCATAGCCAGGAGTTTAAAAATGTCTGTATTTAATTTTTTAAAATTTAAAACAATAACAAGGAAACGGCTAACTCAACAAACATTTGTATATGAATAAATTCTGTGCTTACGAGCTCTATGATAGCCTTTTGTCTATCTCATACACTTATGCAAAATTCATGCAGAATGAAGAGAAGTTTAGAGGCTATTCCCAGAAAATTCATTATGTAAATTTTAGATTATCAAATTATCTTTAATATAAGGTATTTTATCAAAATGTTTAGAGTCAGTTTGATAAAATAAACATATTAGAATTTTTTCTATGTAAAGAATAGTTTAGGGGGGGGGTGGAAAATCTTGAAAGATGCTGAACTTAAATATCAATTTAGTATTGAACTTTCATTTCGTTTTTGAGATATCGGGTTCACGGACACCTACAGACTTTGTCTGAAAACGCCTCGTTTTTGGACTAGGGGACCTCAAAGCATACATTTCCGGTGAAATCTCGAGATTGTATCTCTATCTACTCTGTGCACACTAAGTGTAGAGAACGTAAAAAGTGTATCAAATAATAAAAAAATTAAATGTTTCTCTTAGAATATCTATTATAGTAGCAAAACATGGGAATCTCTCTGGGTTGGTTAAACATCGCGGTTGACTTTTCATTTGTTTCATTTTACATTCCATGAATAATATATCTTTACATTCCATAAACAAATTTTATTAATTATTTTTAATTCATAAGTTATTATTCTATTGTGGTACTATTTTTGCAATATTATTATGAAAGTAGTATAAGACAAAGATATAGGACAAATTATAGCATGGTTAGATGCTAAAAAGTCGTGTTTAACTATCAATTACTGGGGCGAATGAGACTAATACTAGAATTGATAATTAATTACACATAAATAAAGTCATTCGAGTTTATCTTTCATAGAACATATTCATACAAGTTGTATCATTTCTAATGTGTGCGTGTATAGCTAATTAAGGAACACTGCTATCATTCACCCATGTATTAAAGTGTTCTTTTGAAGTTTTCTTTGTTCAGAGGTCAGAAAGACATATTCACGTTACTTACGGGAAGAGAATAAAGATTAGCACATGTTCAGGAAACGATAAAATGAAGATTAAAGTAGATGAAGAAAATGAAGAAGGGGAGCATGGAAAAAAAGATAAAGAAATAGACCAAAAATACTAATAGAAGAATACCTAGAATAAGAGATAGCTACACACAGCAATGATTTAACAGAGCTACAAAAATAGAATATTATACTCACTGGTGACCTGTTCTTCATCCAGTGTTTCCGTCTGCAACAAAAGAACATTTTATTGTGATATTCTGGAATATGAAAGTTTCTTATTTCGCAATTTTATCTAAGTAAAATGCAAAAGTCTGAATAAAAATGCTCAAAAGCGTTTTTATTATGAAATTAACTGCAGTCTTAAATACATGATTGGAAAAAATTAAATTATAGTTGCATTATTCGTTTAGTATTAAAAATGAATGCGTTTGACCGAGAAGTTACTTGTGAGCATCATATAAAGTAAGCGCTTTTATTTCTTGTTTAACGCAAAAGTATTTATAATAAAATAAAACAAATATGAAAGTTAAATATCAAAGCTGGCAAAATTTCAGTCTACTGTATCAAGATGAAAGTGTAGTGTGAATTTAGGGCTCGGCGAAAATAAATAAAAATAGGAAAAAGCAGAGCTCTCTGAATTCGGTAAAATAATTAAAAATTCCATTTTATTTCGTCCATTAATTTTTCGATTTAGCCACAGAAATATCTAAACTCTTAATAATATAATATTAATAATAATAGCTGAAGAGGGAGCAGCTGAGGCGCGTATCAAGCATCTGGAGCAAAAAAAAAGTTACATTTTGATCAAAAATGTGTTGTCTAATAAAGATATTTTTAACTTATTTTAACTAAGCTTACATCCTTATTTAAGCTGTAGCAGACCGAAGCAGCGAAAGAATAGTAAATAAATTTCGAAAGAGGCAATTAATATGGTCAAAAGTAGCCGCCTTTGTATCGCAAAGTTGAAGATGAGAAATACTAATAATATTAAGAGGAAGAAAATGATAATATGATAATGAAAGTATAGAAGTTAAAGCAGATGAAGAACCTGATAAATACTTTATTCTCTAATGTATTATATTATTTTCAAGTATACTTATTATAATGTCCATTACTCCATCACATTACCTAAAAAGCATCAAATAATTGTGACCTGTTTTACGATGCAAAAACTCCAATGTGCTCCGTCAAGGGGAACTTCAGTCTCAATAAGGCTCAGCTGGGAAAGCTTTTACCACTGTCAACAAAATCCATACTCAAATTACACCAGTTTCTTAACATATGCTTAGATGATATGGCAGAATGGCAGGAAAGTGGAAATTTTGTAAATTCATTCCGGCATTCGTCATGACAGAAGGGGGAAAAGCGTATAAAATTCCCTTGAGTAGATTGACTGATAGAGAGATTGCCATCGAATACGTCAAGAATGAATTGGCTGAGTCATTTGATTTAGATTTATCCCGCAAGGAAAACCAAGCTTTCCTTCTCATAAATGACGGCACACTGCATAGAGCTTGAAAAAACTCCCAATTCGTTTTCTAGGTGGATTAAAAACGTATACCAGCATCACTGGCATTTATTCCAACACTATTCTAGCGTGCTTGACTGTAGATAGTTATTCGTTTTTTCAAAAGTCGAATTTTATTCTAAAATAGGACTGATATCCTTTTGAGGGCTCCCAGGTTGGATTTTTTGCTATAGGTGAGGATTTTAAGTGGCCAAGCTTATTCTCTATTATCTGCAGAATCTGGAAGTATAGGTGACAGTGTGAAATGTGTGTGTGTACAAGACGCAAAGAAATATCCGAAATCCAACAACTGTACCGATATACCGGTATGACCATTGCAGTTAAGGGCGGGATATAAATGGAACAATAAGAAAATAACGGCGCACCTTATTGGAGGATTCTGTTAGACACTTGCTCGAATAAAATCAGCACGAATTTGATCTCTCGCCACTATTACGGTTCCTTAAGAATGATATAGTGTTAAATAGTTAACTGCGTCTGTGATCAAGTGGTTAAGTTCTGGCTTTTCAAATTTGAGGGACTGGGATCGAATCCTGGCTTAGGGTAATATTTTCCTCTGACAGGAGACCAGAAATACTTTCTATTCACTGGAAATATGAGGGAATGTGCTTCATAGAAAATTATATTAAAAACCAACTTCTCTTTGAAGTAAAATTCACCAAGTTGACCATAGAAGTTAAAGAAGGCTTTACAAATGAAACAATTAAAAAACTGTTTGCCAGCACAGATCTCCAAATTAGTAATGCTATCAAGACTCGCAATAGTATATTGTTGCCAAACTTGCACGCATTTTACTTTACTTTCATGCAAATAGGGGTCTTAAAACTAAAAAAGAATTACTTTATTCAGTTAAATGTATTTTAAAATGTATTATTTTAAGTTTAAATACACCGCTAGAATTATAAACATTCCTTGTTTGTATAAAATATTGGCCATATTCTGAAACTTTGGTCAGATTGGTGATAGGTACTCTGAAAACACTCCGAATGTATTATCTGTATTAGTCGGTGCGTTACTTATCCTTCGCACACTTTCCATGACACTGTTGTATCTTCATCATTTACTATTATTAATTTCAATATTGCAGTAGAACGTTTAACTCCAAAGTTTTACAGTTCTATCTCCGAATTGCTGTCTCAATATGAATGCGGGTAGTTTTTGATCAGCATTCGAAGTTTAATGAAAATTGTATTAAATTATTACTATTTTAGAAATAAGTAATGGAAATACGAGATAAAAAACTCTGATGTGTTCTATTCACTTGACTTTCTCTATATCTATGTAACAAATTATTGTTAAAAATCTTATAATTCTATTTACTTCATGCTAATCGAGAAAAAAATTAGCAGAAATAGTCTTATTACGTCCTTCCTTGTAAGTAGAAGCGAAATAAGCGAGTGCCATAGGTTAAAGTAATAGTCAAAAGCTGGTTGCTATGTGACTGAAGTTCCTTTTTTTATATTGAAAAATTCCTGTATGAGAAAAAGGTTAAGTTTATCATAGCTGAAACAAAAAACAAAACAAAACAAAAAAATCTAAAAAACGATCAACTCCACGAACAAATGTATATTACATAAATTGTGTGTTATAACGTGATGTACATTTTTTCTATGGTAAGTTTTTGTCCATCTCTTACGGTTTGGCAGTTATGCAAAATTCTGTAAAGTTCATTCAGAATAAAGCAGTTCTTCAGAGGCTATTGCCAGAAATTTCAAGATATACATTTTATTTGTACGGTAAATATCTTTAATATACGATATTTTAATCAAAATCTTTAGAGCCATTTTAAGAAAATAAAAATTTTCGAAAAATGCTTCATGTAAAGGGCAGTTGGGAGATTCTTGAAAATCTTCGTGTCGCATCCTTGGAAGATACCACACTTAAATACCAAGTTTGGTATTCAACGGTATTTTCGTTTTTGAGGTATGCTGTCCACAGACACACAGGCACACGCACACACGAACCTTTTTCTGAAAATGCTTTTTTTGGATTCAGGGGGACCCAAAACATGTATTTCCGGTGAAATCTCGGTATCGAATTTGTGGGTGCCTGACAATACCTTCTCTATACACTATGTACATAGTATGTGTAGAGAAAGTAATAAGTATACATACCACTAATATATTCAGCTACAATTTTTTGAAGAATAAGAGTGCTGTAAATACACTAGAAGAAGAACAAACCGCCTAAAAGAACCCAGAGTTCAAAATTATGAATTTTTTTCTTCTTAGAATTATTGAAGGTATCAAAAGGAAGAACATGACAGTCGGTTGTGATATTAAGGTGAAGTATAGGTGAACGTGAGGTTCATGGTTCAAATCCTGCCAGAACTGTTCTACCGGAGTGAGGATTTTTTTCCCAGTTACCACATCATTTTAGTTAAAATCAATAAATAATAATAATAATAATCCCTGTGCAGTAAGAATGGATGAAAACCACTACTTCCTCCAAAACAAACGAATAGCATATTTTTACTTTCTCTACACTTACTATGTACCTACATAGTGTATAGAGAAAGTATTGCACTCCACCCAAAAATTCGATACCGAGATTTCACCGGAAATATATGTTTTAGGGTCTCCTGTATCCAAAAAATGCATTTTCAGAAAAAGGTCCGCTCATTATACTCACTGATGTTATTCTTATGTACACTATAAACATTTGTGTAGTAGTAAAAGTAGTTGTTATTAATAATATGCATATAACATAAGCAAATAATTGCCATCTATTATACGTTCGCTAAAGGTGTCCAGAACGGAGCTGTTTATGTTGGTCTAAATCACGCCGCAATCTCTACGACACACATTTGCTTTTCGAGGAAAATTCCAGCCACTGAATTGGCAGTGTGCTGTAACTCCTCCAAAATATGGCCGGCTCGTTACAACTTTAACCTTATGTTTTCATGCTCCTGTTTTAATATCAGCTCTTCTAATCCCAATCCGTAGCGGCAATAATTTTAAACTTTGCCTTCACGTCGTTCATGAACTTTCTTATACGCGGTAGAATTTAAACAACTTGGAACTTCTGACATTTCTTGGATGGATATGGTCCCCTTCGCTATTGTTCTGGCCAGTAAAGTTAAGTACCCTCTTTTTCTTCCTCTGCAAGCTTAACTTGTGGACTAACGCGTAGGTTACTGCAGCTTAATATTGTTTATTTGTATTCTCGTTATTTTCTAATTTACTGTTTGTTGTTGAATGATCATGTGTTTACAAGAATAGCATCTTTAAGGTTTTACCATTCAAAAGTTTAAGAGTGGTGTCGTGTGCAGTAAAAAAACTCGACCGATAAATAAAATCAACTTATGTTAAAACATGAAAAGAAACAACCAAAATATAACAAATGAAATAAATAAGACAAAATAATGTAAATAAACAGAGGGAATTTAAGGAAATAAATAAAGTAATAGATAGAGTGCAATCACGAATAAAAACAGAATCAAAACTACTTAAATAAAGCTAGCAATGTTAAAAGTGAAACGTACAGTGGGAATAAAATTGCTAAGTTAGAAAGATCACGAGTCCAGCAAGAGGAAGCCAGGACGGGTCATTAGAGAGCAATAGAAACTGATATTTCAAAACCTAGAAGTTCAGAGCTGCATACAATAAGGGAAAATACCCAGACAAAATTCACGCTCCACCAAACACAGAATGTGAAATCTATTAAAATGTTAATAGGCGTAAGAACATATTGTGGCATCTAAATTGTGAGAACCGATGA
Source organism: Hymenopus coronatus (assembly GCA_030762935.1). Classification (NCBI taxonomy): domain Eukaryota; kingdom Metazoa; phylum Arthropoda; class Insecta; order Mantodea; family Hymenopodidae; genus Hymenopus; species Hymenopus coronatus. The sequence continues at coordinate 101,097,395 of CM060897.1, forward strand.
AAACGCGACAAGATATAAAAATGCAACATATTCTCAGCCAATAAAATCGGTGAAAGAACAGAAATGGCAAAAATCTAGGCACATCCTAGAAAATGGGCGGCAAATAAACTCTTGTTTAGCTGCTGGGGATCCGAAAAAGACAGTGTTCGCATCGTTATTTGAACGTCAGACACCGTGTGGTGAATCCGCGTCGCGTTATAGCTCGTAGCATAACGATGATTTACAAGTTCGCGATGTGAAGAATTTGATTCACGGGGGGAAGGAAAGTAAGAGAGAGATTAGCGTGACGGGAAAGGTAAGATAGGTAACTTTATTTGTGAACGGTTTTGGCGAGGCTCGGCCCTGAAACAAGTTCTTGGAATTTGGACGGCCAGGGGGACTTGTGAAATATCAAGTGCGGGACAGTAAAGGACACTCAGGAACAAGTGAGAGAGTTTCATTCAGGTTCCTCCCCGCAAACCCTGAGATCATCATATCATTTCCTAAGCTAGCCGGCAACCCAACCTTTTCCTCTCCTTCCAAAGCCACAAACAATGACCGCCACACTAGGTAAGCAGCAGTCATAATAATGCCCAACAATGTTTCGTTTGTATGAAACGTGGAAGATATACAATAAAAAGTTACATGTTTTAAAAAAGAAAAAAAGTAGAGCAGCTAGCAATGGAAGCAATAGAGCGACTGTCGTAATACCTGGCAAGAGGCTTGTGGAATGGGGGGGGGGGGGGAAACTGCGTTAATAAAATGGTCATCTCTATCAGCAACTCGTATTCTTCTTCCTTAACTGACAAAAAAAGCAACTCGTTTCTTGGAGTAGTCCACTTATATTCATCTACGTTAGCAATTTAATTATTATAGTGAGTAGTATTTTGAATTATTCTATTTGCATAAGAAACATTTACCAATAACTTTTAATTAACTATAAAGTCGTTTGTGTTAATCGATCCCTATTGCAGATTATGAAAATTGATTCTTATCTTATCTATATATTTTTAGCTGCTCATCTAGATGGATCATACTAAAGTGTTGAGCCGTTAAATATATTATAAGCATAAGTGACAAATTAAATACTGGTATCCAACCTAGGCTTTTGTAAGCGCTGTAAAATCTACAGTTTAATTTATAACCTAGATCCATCTATATTGGACTTATTAAATGCCAAATTCTTGCAAGGCGTTTACTATTCGGCGCGCTGCTAACAATGACAGATACTCTAAGCCCGCCTCTGTAGTGTGGAAGTAGCATATTTGGGCCCTTGCCGTTATCCTCAATAACTTAAAGCTCTATGGATCCCGAGATCATTTGGGCACCATCTGACCGATTTAATTTGCCCGTCCGACATGCCCAACCAGGTTAAAGGATGTTAAACTACAAAAGGAACCCCCTCCCTCCAAAAAAGTAATGCAACGAGGTAACGCAGGTCTCCCACTTCTCCGATTGGTGATCCGTCACGGGTCTCGTTTGTTTAAACGGCACATAAGTCTAGGGTTTTCAGCTTTACGACAAATGCAAATAATTTTTTACTGATTCCTCTAGAAGTTCGAATCATGAGTAATTGTTTTCAACTTTCCTCGCGTAACATCGTTGTTTGAAGTTTTTATATCTTGAATTGTTTTTCAGACTAGACCCAGTAAGTACAGATAGGTACTGGTGGAGTCAACGTTTGATTACGTGAACGTGGAAACGTGGCGAAAGAAAAACCATTATTGCGATCTACCAGGGTTTGGAATAATTTCCCATGTAATCTCTCATGAAAGAGGAAAAAAAGAAGCATTTGGAAATTATGGAATAATCTGAGCTAAGGAATGGGCCACACTTCATTAGCGCAAGTGTACATACACTCAGTATTTAGGTGTGAAACATAGCAGATAGCGTGTGGGCATTATAAGCGAAAAGCAACGTGCTCAATAATTTCTGAGACTTCTTATTGTAATTAACATTCTGAATATGAAACTTGCTCTACAGTCTGCAGTAGAAGGTTTTATATTAAACATAAACTACATCTGGGTTATTCTTATTTTGATCCGGCACATTGTAGTTCTATGCATCACATGCTTTATTAAATATGGGAAACGTTTTATTAAATTCGAAACGCTAATTATTTGAGCAGTTTTCTCTCTTAGTCGTAACTTTACGCCATATTTTTCTCTCAGAGGAAAATGTTTCTCTGCAAAAAGAATATCACGGCACACTTTCTGTCCTCCCCTCCATCTCCAGATTGTTTGTAGCGTGTCTCCGAGTTTTCTCCGGAAGCAGCGGATAAAAACTAATTTAATTTTCAAACTGGAGTTCTCCATTATAATGCCAGATAAATATAACTTTTTGAATAGAAACTTTGCAACTCTTTGTAAAATTTATCGTTTTCATCGTACGCATGATAGTTACAACTTTGGATAAATGAGAAAAAAGTAGGAAGCTAACAAAATTTAACTAGCGTGCTTCTAGAAATTGATGTAGCCATAACTTTTTCCAAGCAAAAGAAACTTTTAGACCCTTTACTTAGGACTTGTATGAGTATTAAGTAAAATGCATATGAGCATGTTATTCTCCATATAAATAAATAGTATCGCGTGGTCCAACATGTACAGATATCCTTTCGTTCATTAAAAGAGTTGCAGAACTCGACGGGGCTATTTCAACTATTTCCCCACTGGTTTTAGATCAGTGAGGAAATGGCGTGAGCTTCACGTCACCTCGGCCACCGGGTGTAATTATACTGAAGAACAGATGAAAAATAATCTGGTCGATGAATTAAGTTCTAATATAAAACTGGAAATAATTTGAATGACGGCAAGCTTTCTAAATTACAATTTGAAAAAATGATTAACGTGTTGCATAGAAACAATAAATGTCTATTCTCCAACAAACCATTCTATAAAATATTATTATTCCATATCCTTCGGGATAATCGAGATAAACTATACTACAAACAATTTTATTTGATATGTCCCTGTAGGAATGATGGGGAATATGAAAATATACTAAGCTAAATCAGTAGTCAAATGCTTTAAGATCTTGGCCACTATATGAGAACATTTCCATGAACAGGATGAAAAAATCAGATGTGTTACATTTGCATTACTTTCTGCAGTAGTTGTGCATCAACGATAAGATTGTTCTTGTATCTACTTAATGGTAGTCAAGATAAACATTTGCAAAATTCATCGTAATGCATATTTTCTTGTAGGATTAAGGGAAATAAGAGAATACAATAAGCTAAATTTATAAGAGCTGATCGCTATGGGATGAACTTGAAATTTGGCTCACTTTGTATTGCCAAGGTACAAGAAAGAAAAACAAATTTTGAGCTCCCACTTGAGAAAATAATAAATATTATAAGGAATACAATACATTTCTTGTAAATGTTTCACTCCTCGAAAAAAAAATGGCATAATGTGCTTTAACGGTTCTATATTTTATGTACAGCAACATTTTGTCTATTTGTTGCACCTCATCAGCCTTGCTAAAGTTATTCGGAACGAAGAGGGCTGCTGACGCTATTCCCAGAAACTTCAAAATAAATCTTTACTTTGTAACCATGTTGATTAAAATATCATAATCATTTTGAGGAAATAAAATATTTCGAAAAATGTACCACGTAAAGGGTACTTTAGAGATGAAGATTTTGTTCTCAATATTCGTATCGCATCCTTAGAATATGGAGAATAAACTCCAAATGTTATTTTCAACTGACTTGGGTTATAATATCCACAGACACGCCACATGAGCCTCATAGACATGAGCATCTTTCTAGGTTTTTCTTCTTTTTTTTTTTGGTTTTAATTCAGCGGCTTTCAAATGCATTTCCGGTGAAATTTCGTATGTATAAATTTCACTTCCACTAAGTATATTGTACGTGATAGTGAAAATAAAAATAAACATACTTTCGAAGTTATTCTGAATTAACGTCCGAGGAGAAAAGTTTCAAAATGATTTAGTTTTATACCTAGCTGCTGATTGCTCACCTATTAGGATACTACTGTTTATGGGTTACATAAACAGATTTCAGGCAAATTCGGTTTGAGGGGTTAAGATTGCCTGAATTGGTTTCTCGCAATTGTCATGTGAATTAATGACGGCACATTTAGTTCATAAATAACCGGTTAATAGAAAGAATTCCTATCGGAACAGGAACATGATAAGATAAGGTGTGGATTATAGAATGAGAAAACAGAATACAAAATTAATGTCTTTGTGGATGATATGCTTTTACTACATGAAAGTGGTCTTAGTCTGAAGAAGCTATTCTAAAAAATTTAATTGAAAACCCAAAAATTCAACAGGATATATGGGAACTATTTGGGATAAAGATTACAGGTAACAAAAACATAGTTGAATAAAACATCGAGCAATGAAATCATCTATTTTGTCTGGATTTACAAAAGAAATAAATATATGAATATATAAGATAAAATTTAAGATATCTTTATGCCATTGACTAATATATGCTAAAGAGACAAGTGCTGAAGCAAAATAGGACTGAATAATTACTGAGAAAATTGAAATGCAAAACCTAACAAGCATCTTAATTAAACCTTGCATTGTACGAATACAAACGAGGAGAGTACAAATAAATGTTAAATTCAAGATGTAGTTAAATTAATAAAAAGGAAGAGAAGGAAAAATCTTACGTTGCAGATGAATAAAGATCGTGTACCAAAATGTCGCCATGACTGGAAAGCCAGACACACCGAAATCCTTGGGACGATGGAAACAGAGTTAGTCACCTGTTTCAAAAAATAATCTCAGCAATTTCAAAAAGATAGGATAGAATGTTTAAGAGAAAATCGACATTCACACCAAAAAAGTAATCATTCTACTTCTTTGTTAGTCAATATTTGTGTTAACCGCACTATTGTCGTATTTTAATTGCTCTACACATTCTAATGTACATCGTGTATAGAGAAGGTAGTGCATTCCACCCAAAAATTCGATACCGAGGTTTCACCGGAAATATATGTTTTAGGCCCTGTATCCAACAAAAGCATTTGTAGAAAAATATCCATGTATGTGTGTGTGTGTGTGTGTGTGTGTCTGTGGGCAGTATAGCTCAGAAGCGAAAAGTCAGTTAAATACCAAACCTGGTATTTAAGTTCAGTATCTTCCAAGGTTGCGACACGAAGATTTTCGACATAATCACCTCAGCCCCAACTACACTTTACATGGAAGAAATTTCGAAAATTTTGATTTGCTCAAAAATGGCTCTAACGATTGTGATAAAAATATTGTATATTACAGATATTTACCTGACAAATAAAATTTATATCTTGAATTTTCTGGGAATAGCCGCTGAAGACTACTTTATTCTGGATGAATTTTACGGAATTTTGCATAACTGGCAAACCGTAAGAGATGGACAGAGACAGAGCTTGTTAAACACACAATTTATGTCATATACGAATTGACCATTTCTGAGATATTTCTTGTTATTTGTTTCAGATTCAAAATACTTAAAATTTGTCTCACACCAAAAGTTGTAAACTTCTGGGCACTGCATACAAACTGATTTTAACTACATGGCAACCGCTTTTAAAGGATTTGAGTATCGCTTTAGCCGTTTATTTCCTTATTGTCTTTCTACTTGCAAGGAAGTAAGTATTTCAGACAATTCTGCTAATGTTTATCCCGATTATCATAAAGTAGACAGAAAAATATGTTTTTAATAATAATTTGTTACAGCGAAATAGAGAAAGTCATGTAAATGGAAGACGTCAGATTTTCCTCTTGGTTGAGTAATAATATTCAGTAGCTACTCTTAAATATTTCTCATAACTTAGGGGAGGGGTCGTTGCCCCCATACCACCCTTTATGAAGAATAAAGATTGAAAATAGAAATACTAAATGAAATAAAACAGATGACGTTCACTGACAGTTATTATGAGACTAATGAAGACGCCGGTACTAAACACACATATGCTTGGCACTAGGAGATATTCTTACCATGGCGAAGGAAGGCAGTAGACTCAACACTCACACTCACATACACACTGTGTGGCGGTCGGAACACATGTGCCGTATCTTATATGTGGGAACACCAGCCCTCCCTCCACCACTCTGTATGTGCGGTTTTCCTAATTTTTCTCCTCTTCCCGATCTTTTTTCTCACTCCTTCACTTTTTTCCCATCTCCGATGTTTTTATTTTTGTCGGCTGTTTTCTTCCGATTTTACAGCCTGCTTCCCCCTCGCTTAAAGCGTGGTGATCTGATCCGCTTTGATCGCAGATCCAATCCACTTTGCAGATCCAAACCGCTTCACAGATCCAACCCACTTTATAGATTCAATCCACTTTACAGATCCAATCCACTTTATAGATCCAATCCACTTTACAGATCCAATCCACTTTACAGATCCAATCCACTTACAGATATGCTCCGCTTTACAGATATGATGCGTTTTACCTATTTGAACCCTTTACATATCTGATCTGTCTAAATATAAGGTTAATCTTTCCTTGCTCCGGTGATGCCAAACAACATCTGTGAATATGAGTTCATGTAACGAGAAGAACTGATTTGTTCAAAAGTGTTAAACTAGGAAGTGGTTTATAGATAATTTTAGCCGTTTATTTTTATTGGCACAACGTCCTGAAATTGCAAAAGTGTTTCTTTTGAGTATTGTCCAGTATTGTCCAGAAAGTTAACAAATTACCAATTAATTCCTGAATGTCCCATTATGTATACGCATCTTCTCGTATAGCACACCAAGCCAGATGACACCATTAACATGTGAAGCTCGCATTCCGGAGGTACTGTATTTGATCTTGGGGCCGTCACTCTGAGTTTTTCAAGTTTCTCCCTGGCTGTGAAGGCAAATCCTGGGTGTTTTCTTCTGAACCTCCTTTCCCTCAGAGTGGAACTTCGTTTATTTTTACTTAATCACTCCCCTCACAAACTAAGCCACTACCCCTCTCACAAACACTCCATATGAGTCGATTTCCCTCCAGTTTAAACAGAAGGAATCTCTGAGCAGCAAGTGTGACAGGGACCTCAGCGCGTTTCTGTCGATCGGTCTGTTTGCGGCCTCTAGCCTCCTGCGTTTCCTTCACTCACCCGTTCCTCTGGATAATATTCATAAATAATACGCTTTGGGTGGAGATAAGAGGGACTCCCTCCGTTCCCTAGGCATACTCATATTCTCACATAAAAAAAAATGTACCTTTATACTGAACGATATGGGTTAGTGATCATTTATAGGTTAGCCTTCAGGGGAAACAAATGCTAAAGTATTGTTTCCACAAACCTCAAAATAGCTTCATCTTGTTTTTTGAGAAGCGCTGAGTCTGTGTACGCTTTTTATATCCCTTAAAGCCTTCATGAAAGACATGAACAGAGAAGTTAAACGCAAATAAAAGAAATCCTATATGGTAAGGCAAATAGTCAAAATTCATAAAATAAATAAACCTTTTGAGTGTTTTGAGCGTTTAATATGTGTATAATAGGCATTTCTAGTAAAAATTTAGTATAAAAATTTTAATTTGTATAATATTGCCAGCCTTGTTTAATAAGGACATGAACCCTAAAGTGTATCCAGAAGAGAATCAAGAAAAACGATGATTATGTTGCTGGACTCTACGGAAAACGGTTAATGCAATTTTTATACCTGTTTTACTCACTTTAATTATCTTTTACACTTAGTAAACGCACACACATTATTAGGGTACTAATGAAGCTAAAGACATGAATCGTTTTCTGCGTATTAATAGCATGCCAATAAATGAAATTAAAAATGCAATTCCTTAAATAAACAGTTTATTTATAAAGCATCTTGAATAGATAGAGTCAGACTAAAAAATTCAACGCCATAGCTGGGATTTAAACCACAGATCTCCCGGTCTCTAGGCGGTGCTCTGCCACTGGGCTACCATGGCAACATGCCGGCATAGCACTGAATTTCTCAACTGATGTGGAGATTCGTGGTTCAAATCCCGACTATGGCATTGCATTTTTTAATCTGATCCTGTTATACACACGGTTTCTTTGAGAAATCAATTCGATTATAAAGTATCTTGTCCAAAAATTAGAGATCTTTAATCATATAATTTTAATTAAAAGCTTATAAAACCAGCATAAATTTCGGGTACACAAATGTAATGTGTTTTTATAAAGTATAACATAAATTTATAAAAATATATGGGTGGTATATGGAGACTGCCTTGCAGCTTGAATGAAATACTCTATATGAGCAAGAGAGGAGAAATGCAGTGAGTGAGGGGGGGAGGTCACGCGACAGCATATCATTCTCGCGACAGGTGGAACACTGACCCTCCCCTCTATGCAGATTAATTATCAGTAGTGAGAGAATCACAAGTTGTACTACAAACTCACACCCCAAGAATGTTGTGAGTTGACAACTATTGATCTTTGTAAATGAATAGTTGAACTATCATTATAAAATATTGCAGGTAAAATTCGTTAATACTGCGCTTTTCAAACATATGTACATATGAGAATTATCCTCACCCAAATACGAAATCTTGAATTATAAGCATAGCTAGCCTAGATGCAGGCATTAAACTTTGCATTTTTTTGTGGATCAAAACGATACAAGATAATTAGAAACCTACCTACATCCGCTCTATCCCTTCTTTACCTGATAAATAGGTACTTTTTTGACGTCCTGGTGCTTCATATCGATAGATGAATTAAATCGGTGTACTGAAGTTAAAATTACCTCGGGATCCATGGGGCTTAAAGTTACTCCGTATTCATCTTCTCTGCATAAGGTAAACCCCTGAGGAATATTATTCCAAGAACTGACCTTAAGTGAGATTCGATATTTGAATGTGAGCTACGGTAAAGTTATTTTGTTTGTTTTACTTTCTCTACACATACTATGTACAGTGTATAGAGAAGGTATTGCTTTCCACCCACAAATTTGATACCGAGATTTCACCAGAAATAAATGTTCTGGGTCCCTCTGAATAAAAAAAAACATTTTTAGAAAAAAGTTCGAATAGGTGTGTCTGTGTGTGTCTGTGTGCCTGTTGACAGCATGCTCAAAAACGAAAAGGACGTTGAATACCAAAATTAGTATTTAAGTTTCGTATCTTCCAAGGATGCGACACGAATTTTCAAGAAAATCCCCCCACCCCAACACCCTTTACATGGAACTTTTTTCGAAAATGTTGATTTTCTCAAAAATGGCTCTAACGATTTTGATTAAAACATCGTACATTAAAGATATTTACGTGACAAATAAAGGGACCATCTTGATTTTTCTGGGAATAGCCTCTGAAGTCTACTTTATTCTGGATGAATTTAATGGAATTTTGCATAATTGCTAAACCGTAAGAGATGGACAATAATTTACCACACAAAAAATGTATAGCACGTTAAAACAAACAATTTACGTTATAATATATTCTTTTTCGTGGAATCGATCGTTTTTTAGATATTGCTTGTTATTGATTTGAGCTTTAAAAACTTATACTTTTCTCATACAGGAATTTGTCAACTCCTGTCCTACAAACAAAGGAGCTTCAGTTACATAGCAACCAGATTTTGACTATGACTTTAACCTATGGCACTCCCTTATTTCGCTTCTATTTACAAGGAAGCAAGTAACAAGAATATATCTGCTAATTTTTAACATGAAATGAATAGAGGCATTAAAATTTTAACAATAATTTGCTGCAGATATGTACAGAAATCCATGGAATTGAACACATGGAACACATCACATTTTTTAGTTTGTTTTTTAACTTAACGTTCTTTAACGTTGGTTATATCGGACGGTGAATGAAATTTATGAAATGGTTCTTAAATTATCTTGGGGTCCATGAAGCTTAAAGTTATTTGACATTCGACTTCTCAGGAAAAGGGGGGGGGGGACAAAGAAACCTAAGGAAGATTCGAACTCATGACCTGTTGAATGTGAGGCAGAACGCTACCACCACACTACCCAGGTGGTCTGAGGTAAAGTGTTTCAAATTATAGAACAGTAGATTAAAATAGTAAATGGCAGCTACTCTCGAAAAGAAACTCTAGGGTTAAACAATGTAGTGAGTCGGGGATGCGCCTATTTTCAAAGAGTAAAATAGTTTTTAAATAAGGGTTCGTCGGAAAGCAGTCTCGCCTGTATCTGACGCCATTGTATAGTCTTTTCCAAGACGTCGCCGCCTCTCAGGATACTGCCGTTTCCAAACGGCCCCACCCACTGCAGCCCACAGGATCAAACATGGACTCCAGCGGTGTCTGACCTGCACAACCCTAACTGCCGAACAAGAAGATTGTCTTGCACTGTAATTCTACCCCCTTTTCTGATCGGCTAGAGGCAAACGGCCAGGTAATTTATAGACAATGGAAAATCCAGCCACCGCAATTCGGGCGCTGCAGCGAAAGAATGCCTGGGGGAGCACCCGTATTCTGCCTGGTTGCCTTGCGCCCCAGAAAATCCATGGCTTTAAACGGGATTTATGTGCACCCAGCACTTAAGTGCCGCATAGTAGCTAGAATCTCATTAATTTGGTCATGCAGTGAATATTTGCTTCGAGTATTAACTCTAAATATGTAGAAAAAAACGCAAGTTTCTCAAGCTACGTTTCTCACGTAGAAGAAAATTTAATACACTACACGAACATAAATTATTTTAATCCTCCTTTGTAAACTATGGAGTGTGTATTCTTCTATTTATTTTGTGTTAATAGTGATAAAACTTTGGAGAAATTGTCTTACTGATTAGGGAATTCAGGCTCTAAGTGATACTTAAAACCTTCATGAACGGGTCATGTAAAATCTTTGAAATTATGCTCTCTTTGCATGGCCAATAGAAAAGAAAGGAAACAAAGCAAAAGAATACACGTTCCTATTTTAAAAAAATATAACCACTGTAAAATCCAAACTAATAACAAAGATACACACACAGAGACATTTTTACTTTCTCTACTCGTACTATGTATATAGTGTATAGAGAAGGTATTGCATTCCACCAAAAATTCGATACCAAGATTTCGCCGGAAATAGACGTTATAGGGTCGCCTGTAACCAAAAAAAGCATTTTTGGAAAAAAGGTCCCTGTGTGTGTCCGTATTTTAAAGAAAATCTCCTCACCCCAAACTACCTACATGGAAACATTTTCTGAAATTTTGATTTTCTCAAAAATGGCTCAAACGATTTTGATTAAAATATCGTATCTTAAAGAATTTACACGACCAATAAAATGCATACCTTAAATTTTCTAGGAATAGCTTCTGAAGACCTCTTTATTCTAGAAGAATTTTGCTGGATTCTCCAAACTGTAAGAGATGGACAAAGACTTAGTACACAAACTATGTAGATCTCGTTCAAACACACAAGTTATGTTGTACACATTTTTTCCTGGAGGTTTTAGATATTACTTGTATTAGTTACAGTTTTAAAATACTTAAGCTTTTTCACATAAGGGAATTTGTCAACTTCTGGCAATGCCAAGAAATGGATTTCATCCACATGGTAAGCAGCTTTTAAAAGATTTGATTATCGTTTTAGCCTGGTGTATTCCATTATTTTCCTTCTACCTACAAGAAAGCATTTCTGCTAATTTTTCTCCAAATTAGCACGAAGTATACAGAAGAATAAGCTTTTTAACAATGATGTGAATAGAACACATCAGATTTTTATAAAAATACTTCCGGTGAAATCTAGACATCACATGTGTATTCCACTACTTCCATAGGTAGTAGAGAAAGTAAAAGAATAAATTAAAAGAGAACTTATCACAGAAGATACAGATCTTCTTAGTTTGCATTACATTACAGAAACAGAAAAAAACATCTGATGTGTTCCATTCACATGACTTTCTCTGCATCTCTCCAACAAATTATTGTTAAAAAGGTTATGTTTCTATTACTTCATGCTAATCGAGAAATAGCCTTATTACTTCCTTCCTTGTATGTAGAAGCGAAATAAGGGAGTACCATAGGTTGAAGTGATAGTCAAATGCTGGTTGCTATGTGACTGAAGTTTCTTTTATCTGTATGGACAGTAATTGACAAAAGTTTTTCAAAGCTGAAACTAATAACTCGTATTAGAAATAACAAACCGAAGATGATAATCAAGGATGAGACAAACCATGCAACTGTCATTTCTTGCGCATCCATATGCTTCAATCACGTCATCCTCAGGCTTTGGTTCTCAAGGTCGCGGCTTCGAATCCGGCTGAAGACGATGGATTCTTTTTCGGGCGTAAAAACCCTTAGCATGACTTCCTTCTGAAGGTAAGTGAAGCCGCTGGTCCCGTGTTATATTTTTACGACACGTTAAAAACTGCAAGTTTGATAAAGGGGCATCTGAGAAAAATTGAGAGGTGTTTTACACCCAATGTGAAATGGGACACAACAGTTATGAGCGTCCATAAATAAACCTGTTGGGCTCTTGTAACTGCTCCTTGCACAGTTCCAACTGTCCGGCAAAGGGCTTAATTTCATCGTACTTGTTTACCCTATTTTATTACTTTCTCTAGCCCCATATGTGCAATCTACATAGGGATAGAGAAGTATTGTATTCTACACAAAAATGTTATGTGATTTCACTGATAATATATGTTTTAGGACTCCCTGAATCCAAAAAAGCATTTTCAGAAACAGGTCCGTGTGTGTGTGTGGGTGTGTGTGTGGGTGTGCGTGTGTCTCTCTGTGTGTATGTGTGTGTGGGTCTATGGACAGCATAGCTAAAAAACGAATGACGGTTAAATACTAAACTTGGTTTTTAGTTTGGTATCTTCCAAGGATGCGACATGAAAATTCTCAAAAAAAAATCCCCCCATCCCCAACTACCCTTCTATGGAACTTTTTTAGAAAATTTTAATTTTCACAAAATGGATTAAAATATCGTATATTAAAGATATTTACATGACAGATAACATGTATATCTTGAATTTTAGCTTCTCAAGAATATTTTATTCTGGATGAATTTTGCACAACTGCTAAACCGTAAGAAATGGACAAAAACTTACCACACAAAAATGTACAGCATATTAAAGAACAATTTATGTTATATAAATTGTTTTCAAGGAGTTGTTCGCTTTTGAGATATTCCTTGTTTTTGGTTTCAGCTTTGAAAAACTTGTACTTTCTCATATAGGAATTTGTCAACTCGTGTCCATACAAACAAAGGAACTTCAGTCCATAGCAACCAGCGTTTGACTTCACTTTTATCTACGATACTCCCATATTTCGCTTCTACTTACAAGGAAGTAAGTAATAAGATTATTTCTGCTAATGTTTTCTCGATTAGCATGAAGTAAGTAGAAGAATAAGCTTATTAACAATAATTTATTACACAGAAGTAGAGAAAGTCATGTGAATGGAACACATAAGATGTTTTTACTTGTTATTAGGATCATCTAAGGATTTATGACTTATTTGTTTGTTTACTCCCTTTATGTCCGAATTACAGAAATTAATTGCCAAAAATTCAGTTCAAACTCTTATAAACAGTCTTACGATCTGCCACAATGACTTTCCAATTGGAACTCTGTCGTGGCTCGCCATTGCTGGTTATAAAGGCTTGTGTCATACATGGACATATAGCTGTCACGTATACGGAACTTCCGCAACGTCGTCTTCTGAGGGAAGGTCAAGTAAGAACCATTTCTGATTCGTGCATCAATATATGACTATGCCTGATTTAGCAAGACATTAACTATTGGAGTTTTAAAATTAAGACATGTTCTGAGCAAACATCACTGAAAGTCTGAAAGCTAATAAGTAGAAAAATTAAAACCCTCGATTTTATTACAGATATTTTTACGTCTTCCATGGCTTTATTGACTCAACAAGTTCAAACCAGATCATAAAACAGTGCTGTAAAGTTTCTAGAAACTGTTTATTTCCTTAGTTTCAGTTCATCTTGGGGATGTTGTTGGGGAGATTGTGGTGGGCAAGACTTTATTTTTATAGCCGTTTTTAATGCTATGCTTGCAGATCATTAAGTCCAGTTCTTACAGTTCTATGCATTGGGATAAGCAGAACCAAACGTTGTATTATTATAAAACGAAATAAAAATAAACTGACCCATTTTAGTTTTTATGTAACTCCTCCAATGCTTGCCAAAATTCCGTATTATATTCAATAATAAAAATGTCTAAACTTGTTGGTTCCTCGTGAACACGGTGTCAATATAGAAATGCTGATTTTATCTCAAGTCCAGATCCAGAAATAAAATTTATCCACAGCACAAGTATTAATTCACCTTCTAAATAATCTGAAAAATATAAGGTATGGGAACTTGTACAAATTTGAGGGAGAAATATTTTTATTTCTCTATCACGCATAAAAATGACAACTATTTATTTTGGTACTATACTCCACCCTCTATAAACGTGACTGTCTCTTTTTCATCGACGTTATTTTTATCGCTCTCATGACAGGCGGTTCAATGAGTACCCGTATTAAAAATGAAGACGCCATTTTTTTAAACACAAAATATTTATTTCTCAACATAGTCCCCTTTTAATAGCATTCCTGCAATTTTAATAACCCCTCCCAAAATAGGAATTGTCAAACTCTACAAAATACGCCTTTGTCCCAAGGATGACCTCTTTTGATATAAATTTAGTTCCCGCGAGCCATTTCTTCTTATTTAGAAACAAGAAGAAGAAATTGTAGGAAGCCAGATAGGGCAAATATCCCCGGGTGCGGCAGCAATTCATGTAGTTTAACAGCGACAACTCAGGATGAATGTGCTGATGTGTTGTGACGAAACAGCACTTTCTGCTTGACTAAATGGGGGCATGTCTGTAGCTTTTTGTCGAATGGGGCCAATAACTCACTGTAGCATTATGCAATCGCTTTTTCTTTTTCTGAGAAGTCGATGACTATGACACCATTCACATCCCAAAAAATCATCTTCTTCAGTTTTCCGACTGATGGGAACTCTTTGGCCTCCTTGAAGCAGATTTATCGGAAACAAACCATTGGTGTGATTCATGTTTGGTTTCCGGTATATGATGAACCCAAAAGTCGACAGAAAAAGCTTTTCGATTTTGGCTCAAATAGCTCTAAACATGGCTTCGAATTTGAAAGCTTGTTGTTTACTGTGAATAATCGCACACCCATCGAGCTGATAACGTTTTACTTTCTCTAGCCCGTATGTACAGTGGATAGAGAAGGTACTGTATTGAACCCAAAATTCGATATCAATATTTCACAATAAATATATGTTTTGAGGCCCTCAGAAACAAAAAACAAAAAAACAAAAAACAAAAAAAAAACAGCTTTATAAACATGTCCGTGTTTCTGTGGGCAGCATAACTCAAAACGAAAGGGCCAAATAAACACCAACTTGATATTTAAGTTTAGAACCTTACAAGGATTCGACACGGAGACTTTAAAGAAAATTCCACACCACCAACTACTCTCTACATTGAAAAAGTTTCGGTTTTCTCAAAAATGACTAACAATTTTGATTAGAATGTCATATTTTCAGATATTTTTATGACAAAATGCATATCTTGAATTTTCTGAGAATATCTTTGAAGACCTCTTCATTCTGGATGGCTTAGATCTCATTAAAACACACAATTTATGTTGTATATACATATTTTGTACATATTGGGAGTTATTGGTTTCAGCTTTAAGGTACTTTAACTTTTCTCAAATAGCAGACATATGTGTTCTCGTCTCTTGTTTGTTTATTCCTAGCAAGCAAAGAGAACCGAACTTCAGTTGTTCTACTTAGTCACCGGATTTTAAAGTATTTCACTAGGCTAGTGTACTCCCTTATATCCCTTTTAGTTATAAAGAAACAATATAAAAATAATATTTTATAAGGTAAGTTTATAGAACAGCTAGAGAAAGTCATGTGAGTGAAACACATCAGAGTTTTCATCTTCAACTTATCAAGTGAAACATGAATTGCCGTTCCTGAGATACACCTATGGTCGCTCTGCTTCGCGAACTTTCAATCGACGATTGGTGAAGATCATTTTGTGCGCTTTTTTAATAATTTACTCGGTAACCACATATGCAGGATTCTGGGTGTTCCTCATCAAAAAGGGACGAACGATCACGTTTAAAGTCGTTTAACAAATATCTGACTTGTTCTCATACGTGATAAAAGACCTTAAACTGCATTCAATTTCGCTTTTATCTTCTCCTAAGTTTTCCCATCCAAGTTTTCCCATTCACTGAACCATATTTCACGTTTTCCATTTTACTGAAAATAGTTTGAAGGACTAACTGAAATACCTGGAGAATCCAAACTAACTATAAGTAGGTACCAATTTGTTTTGGAGACGACTAAATATGACAGTAACGATGGCCACACTTATCTTAGCAATATTATCTAGTTTGAGAAATAGACCGTACAACTTAACCCTTGTATTTGATGCTTAACTACCGTTACTGTTGACTAAATTTCAGTTCAATAACGGTAAGAGTTTTAGGCTCCGTTTTCATGTCAATGATGAAAATATGTGAATATAATGAAGTGATATTATTCGTCATTCCTTCCTCTAGAACGCTGAATTATGTTGTATATGGTTTATCCTTTCCTCGTGTACCAATCGTAGACAAAATCTTTTACAAAGGCGGTATGCGACCCACCCATCATTTCGCAACGGGTATAACATCGCTCATTAGTTGTGTGTATGTCCCTAACTTGTTCTTCGGGCCATCACAGAAGAACTTACATTCAATAGTTGGATATCTTAAGAGAGAAAAAAATACTATGAGTTTCAGGGAAAGGGCTTTTTTATGCGATAAGCTTATGTAATAGGCAAGCAACGTACTACATTATACTTAACATGTTCATCGATGTTTTATCGGAAATATATACTTCGATTCACTTGAAATAAATGAATAAATATATAAAAAAACATTTTAGTAAAATGTCCGCGTATGTTTACATGTCTGTGTGTCTGTAAACAGCATGACCCATAAAAACGAAAAGCCGGTTAAACACAAAACTTGGTGTTTAAGTCCGGCACTTTCCAATATTGTGACAAGAAGATTTAAAAAAGAAAATATGTTCCCAAAAATGTCCATAATAATATTGATTAAAATATGATATATGTAGGATATTTCAGACAAAATCTTACTGCAAAAAAAAAAAAAAAATAGCTGTCATGAAATCACATAATCGCATAGTATGTGCATACGTGCTAGAGAAAGTAAAAAAGTTTCAGATGTCTCTCTGCCTATCTGTGTACCTGTGTGTGCGTGTATCTATCTGTGCACAGCATAACTAAAAAAAAAGATAATTATTAAAGTACCAGTAGTAGTATTTGAGTTCAGCATCTTCGAAAGATGCAACACTAAGTTTTTCATGAATATCCTTTTACAGCAAATTAACATTTATATGGAAAGATTCTCAAGGTTTTCTATTTTCTCAAAACAATTCTGACAATTATGGAAAGGTAGAATCAGACGGAAAAATGCAAAGTCATAACCGAAATTTGTATGACGGATCACCTTTTATCCATCCAATTCCTCGCACCACTGACCTACTATGGTAATATGTGCATATATCATTAAATTTCACTGTAAAAAACACAAGAAAGCTGGAGAATTAAATATACTGGCATGTTATCATGACAGCTCAATGATTAGAGCAACTGGTCGGAGACCAGGAGATCAGTGGTTCAAACCTCGGCTATGAGATTGCATTTTTTCCGGTGAAATCACTCCCAAACGCCTCTTCGTCCAAGATAATTTCCACATGTGGCCGCCTGAAATCGAACCAGGGTCACCTAGGTGAAAAGAGAGCAGTCTAACCACTCTGCCATGGCGCTACTAAAATACCGACGAGATATTAAATCCCCAAAACACACGCAATTTTCCAGTTAACCACAAGCATAGGATACAG